>JAWDJE010000006.1:9889375-11300000 GCA_035047345.1 Bradypodion ventrale
GCAAACCACTTCCCTCTGAAAGATGAAGGCAGAACAACGCTCCGTTCCGCCTTCGCCTCCTGGAGGTAAGCGATCGCCTTCCACGGGGGCTGGGGGCTGAAAGCTTTCGGCCCCTGCCAACCGAAGGAAGTGAGCCACTTCCCTCTGGGAGAAGGCTCCAGGCAGGGATCCTCCAGGGTAGGCTCCTCCCCTGACGGATTCCTGCCTCTCGCTCCTGCTATTCTCTTTCTGCTGTTTTGAAAACAGCCCTCGAAACAATGCAGGGAGAATATCAAGCACGAGAGACAGGGATCCGTCAGGGTAGGCACCTCCTTTGATGGATTCCTGCCTCTCACCCTTGACATTCTCCCTCCATTGTTTCGAGGGCTGTTTTCGAAACAGCGGAAGGAGATTGGCAAGGGCGAGAGGCAGGAATCCAACAGGGGAGAAGCCTACCCTGGTGGATCCCTGCCTGGCACCCTTGCTGTGTCTTTGGCCATCCACTTCTTCCTTAGCTACACCCCCCAAAATCACCCCAACACCTAAACCCCCCCCCCCCAATAAAAAATCTGCCCAGCAAGGCCAGGCAAAAATGCTAGTTACTGTATATTCACAATCCCCAGGCCTTTGACATAATTATTACAGGCAGAAACAATTTCCGGGCATAGCAACTTAACACTTTAGGGAAGTTGCCCCATCTGAATTTCTGCCTACTATACAGCTCGCATGGAACTCATGTCCTTAAAATAAAATTGGATTGAGACATCAACTACTGCCATCTACTGCCACCCGGGCAGTTTTTCTGTCTCACTTCCTGAACGAAAAAGGGAACATGTTTGTAATGCCTCTGCACGGATAACAAACCAAGTGAAACTGAACAGGGGAAGAACAAGCTAGTTGACCCCAATCTGAAAATCCAGAATAACAAAAGCAGCAAAAACACATTGTGGGAAAGATGGAACAGAAGAACGGTGCCTTTTGACAGGCAGTACTGCCAACCTAGCAGTTCGAAAGCAAGAAATTGCAAGTAGATAAATAGGGACCACTTCGGTGGGAAGGTAACAGCGTTCCGTGCGCTCCGGTGTCTAGTCATGCCGGCCACGTGACCACGGAAGTGTCTGCAGAAGCAGACAGCGCTGGCTCTTCGGCTTAGAAACAGAGATGAGCACTGCACCCTAGAGTCGGATACGACTGGCTTTCGAGCAAGGGAAACCTTTACCTTTACTTACTGTACTAGAAATACTGGACTTCATTGGGAAGTACCGCCCAGTTTTCTGGCTGAACGCACAGGCGTCCAAAATATTTTGGTCTCTTTACTAGAGCCAAACATTTTATTTTATTTATATGCCACCTGTCTCCCCATGGAGATCCCAAGGTGGCTCACAACAGCTAAAACTGTACAACAATCAACAATTTTAAAATACCGGTATTCTACACTGAATAGTTCTTCGAATACTCTAACCTGTCCCCAATAAGTCCTTCTTTATAAGAGAGCAAAAATCCTCAGGTGTTCTGGTAACTGGGGCTATAGAGTTATGTAGGGTTTGTTCCTGTATAACAACTCGCGTAATAGAATCTAGTTTATCTTGGACAAAATTGGGCAGAAGTGATGTTTATTACCTGTACTACCTATATATCCCTAAAGCTTGGTCCATTGAAAGAATTGTATCACTCTATATGAGCCTTCTTGACTTTTAAGATCTTCTGTATCGTCTCTAAATCTGACCAACTTCCAAACTTGTGTTGTGAAGACACAAGAGAGGGTCTTCTCAGTAGTTGCTCCCTCCCACACTTTCAAGTGCACTGCCCCAACCTCTGATCTTTCCATCTCCATGCAAAGATCTTTCTTTTCAGGCTGGTTTTTAAGCAAAAAGTGTCTCAGGAATGCTGTGACTATTAAACTTAGTGATTTTAAAAATGCTTTTTAAATGTTTAATATTGTTTTTACTGCTGATTTTAATATTGATATGTATTTAATTGTTTTCAATAATAATAATTTCATGTCAGAAATTATTCTGGGTTGAAAGGAATTTTGCGGAAGAAACTCCACTCAAGGAATACCCAAATGAGTCTCCTTTCATGTCCCCAAGAACTGGGACAGAGACGGGTGCTCAATCCGTCATGCAGTACTTGGGTCTCAAACTGCTAACTTGCCAGCCTTCCAGCTAATGAGGCAGGCTTCTTAACTACTGAGCCCCTTGATTTTCAATATTTTTTTATGCTGTACCAGTTAAGGTTTTAACTAAAAATATCAATTAAGGAAACATTGTATTTATATAGCTATGTCATTAGATGGCACTCCACAGTACTCCTAGGTGAAGTAAGATGTTTTCTTTTCTTATTCCATTCTTGTCTGAGGATTAGTTACATGCTTGGGGGGAAAAATCATACATTCGTGACGTGATTGATATGAGTGAAATTGATTTTTTTAAAACCATGACACACAAGCAGCCGCACATTATTTGGCCAAAATGTTTTAAACCACTTGCCCAGGTTCATTTATTTTGCATCAATTATTGAATCGGTACAAAGTAAATCAATTTTCTATATGTTTTGTGTGATATATGTGTTGTGTGTGTCAGTATTTACTGTGGTTTCTACTACTGAATGGCTCTAGAGCAAAATTACCCCAAAGTTCAGGAGTCCGTCTATGCTGATCAGCTTGTTTCAGCTGATTGGTGGCAATGATCAGCTGGATCCCTTCCATCCAGCCACCACAGATTTAAAAAATATATATATCTGAAGTGACAAAGCAATGTGTCACTTTGAATTTTAAAAATAAAATAAAATGAAAAAATATTTTTCTGAAATATATTGATATATGATCCATGGAACAATATACTATCTATGACAGTGATGGTGAACCTTTTAGAGACCGAGTGCCCAAACTCAACAGGCTGCCATCCATGCCACAGAGGGGCAGGGTGAACTCTGTGCTGGGGGAGGGAGGAAGCGTTCACATTAGGCTGCTGGGCAGAGGGACGGGGCAAACTCTGTGCTTGGGGAGAAAGGAAGTCCTCCCATTGGCTGCTGGGTAGAGAGGTGGGGCAAACTCTGTGCTGGCACCATGGTGCACATGCCCACACAGAGGGCTCTGAGTGCCCCCTCTGGCACGCATGCCATAAATTCACCACCACTGATCTAGGAGAACCAATTTGCATCATGGATGAGCAAACTGATTTGAATACCACAGGACCTGAAATCTGGTTTGAAAAAAAAAACACCAACATATATTTTATCCAGTGGTGTTCTGCTCCTGGTTCCCCTGGAACCCGGGAACCAGTTGCGGAAATTTCCCCAGGCCATGCCCACTTGGTTGGCCACACCCATCTCCATAGCCTATAATGCAGGATGTTTAGCCAAACCCACAGATTTGGCCCCACCCACAGGTTTGGCCCGCCCACAGAGTAGGTAGTAAAAATTTTTGCAGTGCATCACTGCTTTTATCATTATAACCACACACTGAGAAACACAAGGTATGGTTCTTGTGTCCTTAATGTTGTGTCTTCTAAACCCAGCTTCTCTTACTATCCCTTTAATGGAATCCTTCCTGACTGGTAGAGACCCAGGTGATGAAGTCTTTTCAAATTGTTTTTGTGAACATCAGGAAAGGCTTTACCCGCAACATTTCTTTATGCCTAAGCGTTGTTGAGGAGAGTAGGGAAACTATCAAGAAATGCATGAAAATTTTAATCACTCCTTTTCCATGGTTGGGAAGACTCTGAACTTTAAGCCACCACCCCTGTTAAAGGAAATCCTACCACCCTCTCAGCACCCAGATATGCCTCCACAAGAACATATATTGATGCCAGGATTATATCAGAGAATGGTCTGAGGAATTACCTTGCCTCAGGGCCTTCCCCAATTTGCAGGACCTGATATCCAAACTGCTTGCTGATGTTGGAGAACCGAATTGCCGGAATGAGTTCAATGTTGTATCCCAGGGATGGTGATGGACCTGCAGAAAGAGAAAGTGTGGTGTTTATCCCAGGCAGAGAAAGAAGAAATGATATTGTCTTCATATCTTTCTCTCCAAAGCCTGGATTCAGGGAAAAAATGGTCTGCTTTACTCTTGTATCTTAAGCAGCAGGAGTTAGGAATGGCTGTATCAGATGAGCTGGCTAAAAATAAATAGGTAAGAAAGCTGGAAAATTGTAGCAAAAGTTGAAACAATGCTTAAACAAGTTGTGTTAGGAGATTGACATACGAAGAAATATAAAATTGGTAGGGACTGTTTGCCCTTTTAAAAGAGTCCTTATGGAGATTACTTGAGCTATTTAAGGGAAATTGAGCAGCTTTGCTCCTTTGGGAACAAAAGAGAAATGGATAGAAAACCACAGAATTTAGAAGTTATGTTATTTCTTCCCAATCGGTTTGGAATTTCCCATTTGGATGGTATGACATTGTAATGCTAAAAACTGAAAATGTCAGTGGAACCATTTGAGTGGTGTTGGATCGGGGCCCGATACGGGCTGGAAGGTCCCGGAGGAGACTGGTCAAGTAAAGACACACGAGGCAAGATGGAGCGAAGACCAGCCATTTATTGATCAGAAGGCTCTAATCTTTATACCCTGCCTAGATCGACCGCGTGCATAGATTGTGCATGGCCATTACAGGAAAACTGCAAGTCTGCACTTTGAGATTACACAAATTACTCATCAGGGATGACTTCACCAGGGGAAGTTCCTTATCTATCTAATTTACTACCAGGGGGACATGCATTGTCTACTGCTATCGGGAGTAAACATGTGCCCAAGTTGACTCTTGAACTCAGAGTCTCTGCAGATACAAGATTACCCATTACATGCTTATCGAGTTCATCACCCAGCGATCTTTTGCCCTCTACTGTCCGAACTGCCTGCCAGGTCAGCGATCGGTGAATTAAACTATGACTATTAATCCGCTCCCCAATGTCTGTCCCTTCGGAACCAGGCTCCAAGGAGTGTTCCCCCAAGCCGTGGTTCTGTCAGGGACAGTATGCCAATTGTGTGCGCGGAACCCACAGAGTGGGAAACATCAGTTATGGGTCGTTGAAATAATTATGGTGGGAGGTATTATCTGAAAAAGTAGAGGGCTCTCACTTCACAAATTTCTTTGCCTACAGATTCTTACAGATCTTGAGGAGAGGGCAGTCCCTACAGTAGAAAGATATTACGTCACTGTTGTGTATGCATGTTCACTGTACTGATAAGAATGTAACCACTCCATTTACAATGTATCTCAGCTGTAAAGGAACGCGAGCAAGCAGCCCATAGAGGGCAGCTGCGAGCGTTCAGTCTCACATGGTTCACATTGCTCAATCACGGACAGCCGCGGGAAAACCTTCCCCGCATTCAGCAGCAGGAAGAAGAACTACTGAAGAGAGGCGTGCCTGGGCGAGGCCACGCCGGTAGCGGCCAATTAGCTACCGTGCTACAAGATTCAAATGTATAATGCTACTGTATATAGAGAGATGTATCACCACCATTACCTCATGCTCCACCGGATCATCATGCAATAAACCTGTGTTAAGCCAACCCTTCGGCTGTCCTGTTGTCTTTGGTCCCATACAGCAAACTGGCGACGAGGATGGGATAATGGCTGCCCACGGGACCAAGACATGGGCCGGCTACGAGATCAGGAAGCCGGGAGACTTGGAGCTGTTTGAGATAGACTTCAATGGAGCGCTGGTGGAGCTCGAAGTCTCAGATGAGGACAAGAAGAGGGCCATCTTCGTCCGCATGCTCGGACACGAGACCAAGAGGACCTTGGTGGACCTGATCGCGCCGAGGAGGGTGAGCGACTTCAAAGCCAAAGAGCTCCTGGCGGTGTTGCGCACCCACCTCCGGCCCGCGATAGCGATGTTCCCCGCTCGGAGCGCGTTCTGGAGGCGAGTCCAGGCGCCCGGGGAATCGGTTGCCGAGTTCGCCGCGGCCCTGCGCTTGGCCGCTGGCCCATGCAAGTGGGAGACCCCAGAAGTCACCCTCCGAGACTGCCTGCTCTGCGGTCTGAGGGACACCGAGACTCAGCGCGCGCTGATGAAACAGGAGCCGCCTCCCACGTGGCAGCAAGTCCTCGACATGGCACAGGCCGCGGAGGCCACGACGGCCGGGGTGCAAGAGCTCCAGGACTGGCGCCCGAAACCCGCCAAGGCAGAGAGCTCGGTGTGCGCGGCCCGGCGAGTTTCGAACTTGTCCGCGGAGAGCGGCGACGACGAGGACATCCGGAAGGTCCAGAAGGAAGGCCGGCGCTGCGACGGCTGCGGCGCCGCCCACGCCCGCGCCAAATGCCCGTTCCGCAAGGCCGAGTGCCACAACTGCGGCCGGCGCGGGCACATCGCCAAGGTCTGCCGAAAACGGCGCGAGGCCAAGAGGAGTTCCCCAGACCGCTCGGCAAGGCAGGACCGCACCACGAGGCCCAAGGACGGCACCCGGACCACAAGGAAGCAGGACGGAGTAGGGCGCATCTCCGACGACAGCGAGGACGACGCTCCGGTTTTCAGCGTATCCACGGAGCACCCCCGGTACTTCGTTGAGGTAGTAATCCAAGGGGCCCCTGTTAGGATGGAGGTGGACTCGGGTTCTTCTTACTCTATCATCTCCCAGGGAGAGTTCCTAAAAATAGCCCCCCACGTGCGGCCCAAGCTCAAGGCTTTGAGGGCCACGCTGAAGGACGTGCAAGGGAACCGCATCCCGGTGTTGGGGGTTGGGAAGTTCCAGGTCCAGTTCAAAAAGCGCGCCGCAACGCTTCCCCTAGTCGTCCTCAAGGGAGGTAAATGTAGCCTCCTCGGGACTCAATGGTTCCAGCCCCTGGGGTTGTTCATTGGGGGGGTGCACGCCGTGGGAGTACACGCCGCCGGGACTGACCCAATACAGAGCGTGTGCGATGCGCACCCCGAAGTTTTCAAAAAGGGACTCGGAAAATTCAAGGGCCCCCCAGTGACTTTCGACCTGGGCCCTGGAGTACGTCCAATCAGACTTAAACCGCGCAGAGTGCCTTTCGCACTAAAGGACAAAATAGAGGCGGAGTTGGACAAATTGGTGGGCCAGGGGATTCTTGTTCCTGTTGATTCTGCGGAGTGGGAGACTCCAATTGTAACAGCGCTCAAGGCCAACGGGGAGGTCCGCATATGCGCTGATTACAAGTGCACCATCAATAAGGCGATCCGCCCTAATGCGTATCCGGTGCCAGTAGTCAGCCATTTGTTGGCCAGGTTACACGGGGGGAGGTGTTTTGCTAAACTCGACCTGGCCCAAGCCTACCAGCAACTCCCGGTGACCCCCGCCGCAGCTGCTGCGCAGACCATAGTCACCCACAAAGGGGCGTTCCAGGTATCGCGCCTCCAATTCGGCGTGAATTCGGCGCCCGGGATCTTCCAGTCACTCGTGGAATGCCTCCTGAAGGGGTTAGAGGGGGTGTTACCCTACTTTGATGACGTATTGATTACAGGGGGGAGCCGGGCCGAATTGGCAGAAAGGTTGGGAAAGGTCCTGGCAAAATTTGAAAAGGCGGGGTTGCGGTTGCGGAAAGACAAGTGCGTTTTCTTCGCAACTGAGGTTGAGTTCCTAGGGTTCCGTGTTACTCCCGAGGGAATAAGGCCATCCCAATCCAAGGTGGCCGCCATCAAAAAGGCCCCTCGCCCCACCTCCAAGCCCGAGCTGCAGTCGTTCCTTGGGCTGCTCAACTTCTACCACTCCTTCCTTCCTCGGAAGGCAGCCGTGGCGGAACCGCTACACAAATTGTTAAAAAAGGACGAGGCATGGAAGTGGGGCGACGACCATGAAAAGGCTTTCAATGACCTGAAGCGACTCCTGGCATCAGATGCTGTACTGACCCACTTCAATCCCAAACGCCCAGTGGTCCTGATATGCGATGCATCCCCGGTGGGGGTGGGGGCGGTGTTATGCCATGTGCTGGAGAACGGGAAGGAGGCCCCGATAGCGTTCTACTCTAGGTCCTTGTCCCAAGCGGAGAGAAACTACGCCCAGACAGACAGGGAAGCACTAGCGATAATTGCGGGGACCAAGAAATTTCATGATTTTGTGTATGGCCGCCCCTTCACCATAGTGACTGACCATAAGCCCTTGCTAGGCATTTTCACCGCAGATAAGCCCACACCCCAAATCCTGTCCCCGAGAATGCTCAGGTGGGCCATTTTTCTCAACGCGTATCAGCACGCGTTGGTGTACCGGCCCGGGAAGGAGATCAGCCATGCGGATGCCCTGTCGAGGTCCCCCATTCCCCGGGATTGCTGCCACGTGGGCGAGGAAGAGAGGGACCACCAGGTCTTAATGATAGAGGTCCTAGACTCCCCTCCAGTAGTACCGGCCGACATCGCCAAAGCGACCGGTAAGGACAAAACGTTAGCTACAGTTTGCTCCTGGGTACAGAAAGGGTGGCCCGTGTCTTCCCCAGCAGCGGAATTCGACACATTTTTCAAAAAGAAATTAGAATTGTCCCTAGAGAGGGGTTGCCTTTTGTGGGGACAGCGGGTAGTGATCCCCACGTCCCTCCGGCCGAGGGTGCTTAAACTGCTGCACGTCAGCCACCCCGGGATCGTCCGCTCTAAGGCACTAGCCCGCAGTTACTTTTGGTGGCCCCAGCTAGACGCCGACATCGAGCACATGGTCGGCACTTGCGAAGCGTGCCAAAGCTCCAGGCCAGAAGAGGCTCGCTTGCCACATAGGGAGTGGGACACAGCAAGGGGGCCCTGGTCCCGGGTACACGTAGACTTTGCTGGCCCGTTCAGGGGAACACTTTTCCTCCTTGTGGTGGACGCGTTCTCCAAGTGGTTGGAGGTCATTCCAGTCTCGAGCACCTCCTCGGCCACAACAATTAAACAGTTACGGAGGGTCTTTTCCACGTTCGGTTTACCCGACACCCTCGTCAGCGATAACACTAGCTGTTTCACGTCCGCCGAGTTCAGGACATTCATGGATCTCAACGCCATTCGGCACATCACCTCCGCCCCTTTCCACCCGGCCACTAACGGCCAAGTAGAGCGCCTCGTGCGTACCACTAAGGACGCGCTGCGGCGCATGGGCCCCGGAGATCTTGACCTACAACTGTGCCAATTCCTGCTACGGTACAGGGTCACCCCACTAGCGTCAGGGTACTCCCCCGCGGAGTTGTTAATGCGCAGGAAGCTGGCCACAGTAATCTCCAAACTAGACCCCACAAGGGTAGAGGACAAAGGGCGGAATGTAGAGATGGATTCCACAAAGAGCTTCAGCGTAGGTGCCCCCGTGCATTGCAGGAACTACGCCAGCGCGGGACCAGCCTGGGTGCCCGGCATTGTAATAGAACAAACCGGCCCCGTTTCATACCGCGTGGAGACCAATACAGGCCTCCTGTGGAGGCGGCACGCGGATCAACTCAGGCGCAGGGTCCCCGGAGAGCAGGACGAAAACAAAAATAGCCACGAATCAGCGTTAGGGTACTCCCCCACCCGCTTAGCCCAAGGGGGAGAAAAAGGGGGACATGGGTCCCCACCAAGGGGGGAGGAAAGGGAATCGATCCTCAGAGATCTTTTGCGGGAGTTTGCGGCGGAAAGGAAGAGCCCCGATCTCGCACATAACCCTCGGAAGTTTCCCCAAAACACAGATTCCCCAAGAAGTTTAGACCTTGATTTACAGTACCAGGGGGAGTTAGCGGAGTGGTCCCCCACCCGTCCTAGCGAAAAGAGGGGTTTCAGTTCAGCCCCTGGTACCTCCAGTCCCAGTAGCCCCTGTGAGTTAGAATGCAACATAGCGCCAATGCCCCGGAGACCGACACCCCCAAGACAGGAGGCGACGGCGAGTCCGTCCACCACAGTCTCAAGGTCCCCCGAGCTGGGAACAGAAAGTAGCAGAACCACAAGGGCATCCTCGTCGGTCCCGAGATTCGTAATGGGAGGGTCTCCAGGGTCCGCAGGCAACAGGCAGGGGTTCACCTCCCAGCTGTTCATTCCATTTCCATCCCCCAGCGCAAGGCAGGCACGGACGCCCCACAGAGCCACTAATGAGTCCCCGTTTTCCATTGCAGGACAAGCACCCACGGAGTCAGGGATCACAGGCTCTCCGGTATTAGGTCAGGCGCAAGCACGCCCCAAGCGCACGTGCGGCAAGCCACATTGGTTGCGGGACTTCGTCCCATCCTAGGGGGGAGGGATGTTGTGTATGCATGTTCACTGTACTGATAAGAATGTAACCACTCCATTTACAATGTATCTCAGCTGTAAAGGAACGCGAGCAAGCAGCCCATAGAGGGCAGCTGCGAGCGTTCAGTCTCACATGGTTCACATTGCTCAATCACGGACAGCCGCGGGAAAACCTTCCCCGCATTCAGCAGCAGGAAGAAGAACTACTGAAGAGAGGCGTGCCTGGGCGAGGCCACGCCGGTAGCGGCCAATGAGCTACCGTGCTACAAGATTCAAATGTATAATGCTACTGTATATATAGAGATGTATCACCACCATTACCTCATGCTCCACCGGATCATCATGCAATAAACCTGTGTTAAGCCAACCCTTCGGCTGTCCTGTTGTCTTTGGTCCCATACAGCAAAGTCACATTTGCTCTTCTGTGAAGAAGCAAAATTCCCAACCACAAAATCTGACTGCCAAGTATAGTAAAAACCACAGAGTCAATGCTCATTTGTGAGGGCTGCTCAGTTAAAAAATACGGAGGTATTTTTCTCTCTGAAATGTTAAGATGTAGGCAGCAAGCAGCAAATGGAAATCGATATCTGTACAAGATAAGAAATATGTTTCAACTCTTTAACGTGTTTGTATATCCTGCTTTATAAGGAAGAACTCTGTTGTGTCCTAATGGTTTAACCTTCCTCATGGATAACAATGTATCTGAACCAATGTAACCCTGCCTATGGGCAACAATGTAACCTTCAGCTGTATCACATAAACCCTGTAATAGGACGCGAGCTAATGACCACCAGCTGGCAGCAGCGAGCGTCCAAGCTCTCTTGGTCCAAACTCATCAAAGGCAACAGCGCGGGAAGTTTTCCCGCCACCACCTACACCTGGACAAGAAGGGCGTGACCAGCAATGACGTCACGCAGATAGTAGCCAATGGGCTATCATGGAACCACGTTCAAATGTGTTACTACTGTATATAAAGAGCTATTGATCCGCCATTACCTCATGTTCCCTCTGACCACCATGCAATAAACCTGAGTTAACCCAGCCCGAGGCAATTTGAAGGGAGGGCTATTCTGTTCCTTTCTCCCTTCCTGTCTAGGCAGTGCATACTGGTTAGCTTCACTGATTCTCCTTTAGGTGTGTGTTAATTTTCAATGCTTCTCTTTTGTCAGTGCTTTTACTGTTTTTCACTTGTTCAAACGCAAAGCAAAGCAATCACATTTATATACTGCCCTATGGCACTTAGTGCACTCTCTGGAAGGTTCACAAGTTAATTAGCATTCCCCCCCAACATGCTGGGTATTTATTTTATGGACCTTGAAAGGATGGAAGGCCGAGTCAACCATGAACCCTGGTCAGGATCGAACTCACAACCTTTTGGTTGCAGTATAGCAGTTTAACCACAGCAAGCAAGCATCAGAGGAATCATTAACTGTGTTCTTTGTTGCCCTTGTTATCATGCTGCAGAAGTAATGTATGTAGCAGACTCACACCCAACACATGCACTGCTCCTTTTTTATCCATATGTTTTCTTTCAAGGGATACCTTGTGATATTTTAAGTCTTCTGTGCATATACATGGAGGCTAAAGTGCCATGTAGTAACCACAACATCCCACAAAAGTTTGGCTCTGTGTTCATAGTGTTGAACCATATTGTGAGAGATAAAAGAAATTATTTACAAAATTATGGCAATGAATCAATTACTAAAATATGAAGGAATTTTCTAAACCATAAAGTTACCTAATGAAGTGTTTAAATATTTATGCCCAACACATATATCCCAGGAGTTAGCAACACTAAATAGGATTTAATAGACAAGGGACTGCGGTGGCTCAAGTGGCTAAGAAGCTGACTGGAAGGTGGGAGCTCAGCAGTTTGATTCTCGAGTACTGCAAGACAGAATGAGCTCCCATCTTTGTCCCAGCTCCTGCCAACCTAACAGTTCAAAAGCAAGACATTGCAAGTAGATAAATAGGGACCACTTTGGTGGGAAGGTAAACAACGTTCCGAGCACTTCGGTGTCTAGTCATGCCTGCCAAATGGCCACAGAAACATCTGCAGAAGCAAACAGCGCTGGCTCTTCGGCTTTGAAACAGAGATGAGCACTGAACCCTAGAATCGGATACAACTGGCTTTCGAGCAAGGGAAACCTTTACCTTTAGACAAGCATAGAACTGTAGAGTCTATCACTTAGTAAGCCACACAAGCTATTTGCAAAAAGGCTTCTCAGTGAAATCCTCACTACAGTATTTAAAATATTTTATATGGGATCAAACATCTAAAGTTATTATGTTTCCAATGCACAGTAACTCTTCTAGGGCTTTCTATCTGCGGTTTCAGGTATCCACTGTAGATCTTAGAATATATCCCCTGTGGATACAAGGACAACTGGTATGAAGTACCAGAAGTGGCTTACCAGTTCCTCATTTTAGTAGCACTCAGAGACCATGCAGCTTGTCCAAAGCTACACAAGGCATAAAACTCCATCAGCCAAACATACCGCCAGAGGTCTTGATTGTCCCATCTTGGAAGGGAAAGTGGTTATTCTGTATCCCAGCCTTCGGTTCCACAACCAAACACTCTAAGCAACAGAACTATTCCAACTTTCTTCTACAAATATTTTAGTCATACTTTACTATCCCTTTGGATAATGCTTTTTGACATAACTGTTCACCAAAGGAAGATTTCATCAACATTACTACAGACAAAGGGTTGGATCTAAATTTAGTCTCATGTTTTGAGAAAAAAATCCTACTCAACTCAATGGCACCAATAAGTTCCACTAAGTTAAGTGGGTTTACTCTAAATGTAACTAATTTGGATGTAACACCAAACTATTCATTCTGAAATCCAACAGACATGGCGAAAGAGAAAAAAAGCAGGAGGGAAAACCAAAAGCAAAGATTGCACTCAACATGAAACTGGGCAGGGATTCCCCTCGAATGTATCTCTTAATTCCCTTAATTTTTTTTGTCCATAATGAGAATGTGTGAACATTCACTTTTGATTTCACAGTGTATATTGTCTTACTCACTCAGTATATCAGTCTGGATCAGTTAAACACCATCCAAAAAAAAAAAGGCAAGTAAAAAAACAAACAAAATACCTCTGCGCTTAACTTCTTCCATGTCTAGGCCAAATGTGAACTGGCTAAAATGAATGAGTTCATTCTGCAGTCCCTTTCTCCTGTTTAAGTATGAGAAAGATTAGCCGGCGGCAACACAAGGTGGCCGTTACCAGGGTACACCCAATTGTGGTTCAAAAATACCCCAATCTTCAAGGAAGCTCTTTCTGTGTACCCCAGTTTATCTGCTATATGATATATAGAAATTTAAATACTTTATGGAAATTATCAGACTATCTAATTCAGAATTGTCTACATTGGGGCAAGGAACATTTAGGCACCCTGACACTGTTTGATTATCCATTATCCCACCCTTTATGCACATCTATTCATTTCTCCCTACCCTGCTGTTGCCATAGTCATGCCTCTAAGTGTTGTTGCTTTAGGAACAAGAAGGAGGGGGGGAGTGAAATTACCATAGTTTTAACCTGCTCATCATTGGTTACCCCATTCTAACACATCAAGTAAAAATTAAATGGTTTTGTTCCAACATCACAATACAACCGTAGTGGAGAACCAGATGCTATTGGACTCTAAATCCTATTGGCTCTGCTAAAAACAGCCAATATCAAGAAGAAAAAATGATGAAGGCCAACAGCATAATTTAAAATATAGTTCAATGTGACAGAGCAAGACAGGAACTGAGCTTTACACTTGTTTGCTTCTTCTTTATATCTCCTCTGACCAAGAGAAGAATGAAGTTTCAGCTTCCATGTATGACCTGCTACCATTATGGTGTCCACTTAAGCACCACCTAAAAGGTGGCAAAATATGACATGGCTTTGCATGTAATTTGCATATGGTAATAACAAAAGTGAGGTACCCAGTTTGGTGTAATGAACAAAGTGACAAACTAAATCTCAAGAGACCAGGGTTTGAATCCTTGGATCAACCA
This sequence comes from Bradypodion ventrale, assembly GCA_035047345.1. NCBI lineage: Eukaryota > Metazoa > Chordata > Lepidosauria > Squamata > Chamaeleonidae > Bradypodion > Bradypodion ventrale. The sequence goes on from JAWDJE010000006.1 coordinate 9,903,489, forward strand.
TGGAAACTCATTGGGGGAATGGAATTGGTAAAACCATTCCTTAAAAATCTCACTTACCTTGAAAGCCCTACTAGGCATTAACTAATAACAGAAATACATAAAATTTTGCCCAGGGAGTTATGATCGTGACGTAGGTATATGCTGTCCTGCTGCCTACTGCTAAAGAGAAACTGGATATGGAGTGGGCAGTCATTCACACAGCAGGTATCTTCAAATAGATGGTAGCCCTTTTGACTGTCATTTGGGATCGCCACATCAATCAACTTAACCAAACTCCACCCCCGCCCCAACCACAAGATCTTAACCATATTATTAACATTTCTACCCTCCTTTTCCATTGCTAGGCAGTGCTCCATGCAGATTACAATCATTTTAAGATATAATAAAACCAACAAGTGCAAATAGAATGATAGAATCAACTATAAGTGCTATCAGTATCAGTTGAGTTTACATATAGTTAAAATAACCATGGCAAATAAAATTTATCATAAGCCTCTTTTAGACAAAGTGACCACACCTTTCCTACAGGCAGCAAGATAGACTATTTCACACAAATGCTAAATGCAAGCGAGGAGACCTGTGTGGTTCCTGTAGAGGTTTCATATTAAACATCCTTACAAATGGAAACACTTTCAATCTTTTTTTGTTTTGTTCATGTTGTGTTCTGTACTGTACCTTTTTACAATGTATTCATTCACGTGTATCCAATGCAACCATGCTTGTGTAACATTATAACCAGCAGCTGCTTAATTGTAGCCCTTGCAATAGGACGCGAGCTAATGACCACCTGGTGGCAATAGCGAGCGTTCAAGCTCTCCTGGCCCAGACTCACCAGCAAACAACAGCGCGGGAAGATTCCCGCCATCACTTACACCTGGACAAGAAGGGCGTGACCGTCTGTGACGTCACGCGGACAGTAACCAATAGACTGTATATATTGAGCTACCCATCCGCCATTACCTCATGTTCCCCTGGATCATCATGCAATAAACCTGTGTTAAGCCAACCTTTCGGCTGTTCGTTGTCTTTGGTCCCATACACTAAAGTTCAGGTGCCATTTTGGTTTTCCTCTTGCAATAAACCCTCACAAAGAGCCACTGAACTCTGCCCCCAACAGGGAATGGGGTGGGGAACACTACCTAATGTTTAAATCAACTTTACCCCAAAATAATATGTTTTAATTTTGCAACCAAAATTATTCCTCTTATGGCTCCAGAGAATAATATTCAAAGTGGCCGATTGATAACCTGGTGATACATCCACATTTTAGTAGTGCAACAAAGGCATTTTAAACCTCTTCTGCATTTCTATGACTCAGGTATATGTGTTAAATAGAGGGTTCTTTGTTATCCAAGGTTTCAGTTATCTGCAGTAGGTTTTGGAATGTATCCCATGTAGATATGTATACAAACAACAACAATAGTGATATTAAAAAACTGGATGCTACAACGTGTATACCCTGAATTCTTTTCATCAGAACCAGAACAGGAGTTGCATGAAGAAACAAAGGGTTGTCTATTTGAAACCAAAAGAGAACAAAGTCCAGGTTATATTTATTAACCAAAGTGGGCTATCGGCAAGATAGAGGAACTGGCTCCATATATACAGTCTCTAAAGCCCTAAACTAAGATGGCAAATGCCATGTCATCTTTCATGGGAACAACATCTACTGCTCCTTCTAACTCAAATCCTGAATCACAACCCTTTCCTAAGATTTCCCAACCTTTACAGATAGATTGCCAACCTAGCAGTTCGAAAGCAAGAAATTGCAAGTAGATAAATAGGGACCACTTCGGTTGGAAGGTAAACAGCGTTCCATGCACTTCAGTGTCTAGTCATGCCTGCCACATGACCACGGAAACATCTGCAGCAGCAGACAGCGCTAGCTCTTCGGCTTTGAAACAGAGATGAGCACTGCACCCTAGAGTCGGATACGACTGGCTTTCGAGCAAGGGAAACCTTTACCTTTACCTTACAGATAGATTGCTGAAGAAAGAGAGACAAGAAATTGATCTTTATAAGAACATAAGAACATAAGAACAGCCTTGCTGGAACAGGCCACAGCCCATCCAGTCCAGCATTCTGTCTCACACAGTGGCTCACCATTTCCTTCAGGGTATTCCCAAGCAGATGCCTGCTTAGGATTCCCTGGAAATGATATTGAGAGATATCCTGCCTATCTATCCAACCTGGAGGTTGTCCTTAGGTATCCATAATTATAGCCATTGATACCCTTGTCCTCCATGAACTTGTCTAATCCTTTCTTAAAGCTGTCAAGACTGACAGCTGTCACCACTTCTTCTGGCAGGGAGTTCCATAGACCAATAATCCTCTGGGTGAAAAAGTACTTTCTCTTATTTGTTTGAGAACTAGTACCCAAAAGTTTCATGGAGTGTCCCCTAGTTCTAGTGTTATGCGATAGGGAAAACAGTTTTTCCTTATCTACTTTGTCCACACCGTGCATGATTTTATAAACTTCAATCAGGTCACCTCTTAGACGTCGTCGTTCAAGAGTGAAGAGGCCCAACCGTTGCAGCCTCAGATGGTAAGGAAGGTGTTCCAGTCCCCTAATCATTCTGGTTGCCCTCCTCTGCACTTTTTCCAGCTCCATAATATCCTTCTGGAGGTATGGCGACCAGAACTGTACACAGTATTCCAGATGGGGCCTCACCATAGATTTATAAAGAGGCAAAATGACACTTGCTGACTTATTTTCTATACCCTTCCTAATGATCCCTAGCATTGAGTTTGCTTTTTTCACTGCTGAGGCACACTGGGTTGACACCTTCATTGAGTTGTCCACCAGGACACCAAGGTCCCTTTCCTGGTTTGTCGCAGAGAGTTCAGACCCTGTTGTGTTCTAAGGGTTTTACCTTCCACATGGATTACAATGTATCTGAGCCAATGTAACCTTGCCTATAGCAACAATGTAACCTTCAGCTGTATCATATAAACCCTGTAAGAGGACGCGAGCTAATGACCACCAGCTGGCAGTGGCGAGCGTCCAAGCTCTCTTGGTCCGAACTCATCAAAGGCAACAGCGCGGGAAGCTTTCCCGCCACCACCTACACCTGGACAAGAAGGGCGTGACTCGCGATGACGTCACGCAGGCAGTAGCCAATGGGCTACCATGGCACCACGTTCAAATGTATTACTCCTGTATATAAAGAGCTATCGATCCGCCATTACCTCATGTTCCCTCTGTCCACGATGCAATAAACCTGAGTTAACCCAGCCCGAGGCTGTGTCCAGTGTCTTGGTTTTCATACACCAAATTGGCGACGAAGGTGGGATTATGGATCCCCAAGGAGCAGCCAGGGCACAGAGCGGGTTCAACATCACCAAACCGCAAGACTGGGAGCTGTTTGAGATGGACTTCCATGCGGCGCTGGTGGAGCTCAAAGTCAAGGAAGACGATGAGGAGACGAAGAGGGCCATCCTCACCAGAATGCTCGGGATGGACACCAAGCGGACGCTGGTGGGCATCATCACCCCGAAGAAGGTGAGCGAATTTAAGGCGGACGACATCATGAAGCTGCTACGGGAGCGTTTCCGACCCGCGAGGGCGATGTTTCCCGCTCGGAGCGCGTTTTGGAGGCGAGTCCAAGCGCCGGACGAGTCGGTTGAGGCATTCGTGGCCGCCATGAGGGTAGCCGCCGTCCCCTGTAAATGGGGCAATACCCAAGAAATGGCCCTCAGGGACGGCGTGCTGTGCGGCCTGAAAGACAAGGAGGTGCAGCGCAGTTTGATGAACAAGGAGCCGCCACCCACGCTGGCAGAGGTCGTTGAGGCCGCAGAAGCCGCAGAGTCCACGAATGCCGGAGTGGACGAGATGCACCAGTGGCGTGAGTGGCGTCCCAGAGCCGGCAAAGCGGAAAAACCGGTGCACGCGACTCGACGGGTCTCAAAATCGTCCTCGGAAGGCAGCGACGGCGAAGAAGTCCAGAAGGTCCGAAAGGGGGGGCGCCGCTGCGATGGCTGCGGAGCGGCCCACGAGCGCGCGAGGTGCCCATTTAGAAAGGCCGAATGTTACACCTGCGGCCGGCGGGGGCACATCGCCAGGGCATGCAGAAAACGGAAGGAGGGCCGGAGGCAGTCATCAGACCGTTCGACCAGGCCGGACCGTCCAGCGAGGCCCAAAGATGGCGTCCAGACCACGAAGAAGCAGGACGGCGTGGGCCGCGTCTCGGACGGCAGCGAGGACGACGCCCCAGTGTTCAGCGTGTCCGCGGGACAGTCCCATTACTTTGTTGAGGTACAAGTACAAGGGGCCCCTATCAGGATGGAAATTGACTCGGGGTCCTCCTATTCTATAATTCCCCAGAGGGAGTTTTTGAAAATCGACCCCCACGTGCGGCCCAAACTTAAAGCATTGAGGTCCACGCTACGTGATGTACAGGGAAACAGCATTCCGGTGTTGGGGGTCGGGAAATTTCAGGTTAAGTTTAGGAGACATTCTGCGGAACTGCCCCTAGTTGTCCTCAAGGGGGGAAGTTGTAGCCTCCTAGGGACACAGTGGTTTCAGCCCTTGGGCCTGTTCATAGGGGGGGTACATTCAGTGGGGGCGGATCCAATACAAGCGGTGTGCGATGCGCACCCCGCCGTTTTTAAAAAAGGACTTGGGAAATTCAACGGACCCCCTGTAGCCTTCGACCTAGACCCGGAGGTCCGCCCGATAAGACTCAAACCGCGCAGGGTGCCTTTCGCACTAAAGGACAAAATAGAGGCGGAACTGGACAAATTGGTGGGCCAGGGGATTCTTATTCCTGTTGATTCCGCGGAGTGGGAAACTCCAATTGTAACAGCTCTGAAGGCTAACGGGGAGGTGCGCATTTGCGCTGATTATAAGTGTACAATTAACAAGGCGATTCGCCCTAATGCATATCCGGTGCCAGTGGTCAGCCACCTTTTGGCCAGGCTAAATGGGGGAAAGTGTTTCGCTAAGCTCGACCTGGCACAAGCCTATCAGCAACTCCCCGTAACTCCCGCCACGGCCGCGGCACAAACGATAGTCACACATAAAGGAGCGTTCCAGGTGTCGCGTTTACAGTTCGGCGTGAACTCGGCACCCGGCCTTTTTCAGTCGCTTGTGGAACGCCTCCTGAAGGGGCTGGAGGGGGTGTTGCCTTATTTTGATGACGTATTGATAACAGGGGGGAGTGAGGCCGAACTAGCAAGGAGATTGGATAAAGTGCTAACTGTGTTCGAGAAAGCGGGGCTGAGACTGAGGAAGGACAAATGTGTTTTTTTCGAGACCGAGGTCGAGTTTTTAGGGTTTCGGATCACACCCGAGGGTATTAAGCCGTCCAAATCCAAAGTAGCAGCCATCAAGAAGGCCCCTCGCCCCACATCCAAAACCGAACTACAGTCATTCCTGGGGCTCCTCAATTTTTACCATACATTCCTTCCGCGGAAAGCCTCCGTGGCCGAACCGCTTCATCGGTTACTTAAAAAGGAGGAGACATGGAAGTGGGGTGACGAGCACGAGAGGGCGTTCAACGAACTAAAGCAACTTTTAACATCGGACGCAATCCTTACGCACTTCGACCCCAAACGGCCGGTGGTCTTAGTCTGTGATGCATCACCGGTGGGGGTGGGGGCGGTGCTTTGCCACGTGTTGGATGACGGTCGGGAGGCCCCAGTTGCGTTTTATTCAAGGTCCCTGTCCCAAGCAGAGCGAAATTACGCACAAACCGACAGGGAGGCATTAGCAATAGTAGCGGGGACCAAAAAGTTTCACGATTTTCTGTATGGCCGCCCGTTCAAAATCGTGACGGATCACAAGCCCCTGTTAGGGATTTTCACGGCAGGCAAGCCCACGCCGCAGATACTATCCCCGAGAATGTTGCGATGGGCCATTTTTCTTAACGCATACCAACACGAGTTGGAGTACCGGCCCGGAAAGGAGATCAGCCATGCTGATGCACTTTCGAGATCCCCTTTGCCCTTGTCGGACGACCAAAAAGCCAGATTAGGGAGAGACCGCCAGGTGTTGCTAATCGAGGTTTTAGACGAACCCCCAATAGTACCAGCCGATATAGCTAGGGCGACAGGCAAGGACAGAACGCTGGAGAAAGTCAGCTCATGGGTGCAGAAAGGGTGGCCAGCATCGTCCCCAAGCAAGGAATTCGACCCATTCTTTCGTAAGAAGCTAGAGTTGTCCCTAGAAAGGGGGTGCCTGTTGTGGGGCCAACGGGTGGTGGTCCCAACACCCATGCGGCCGAGGGTGCTCAAACTGCTGCACGTCAGCCACCCGGGGATCGTTCGCTCCAAAGCGCTGGCCCGCAGCTACTTTTGGTGGCCACAGCTGGACGAGGACATTGAGCACATGGTCGGCACTTGTGAGGCATGCCAGGGGTCCCGACCAGAGGCGGCCCGACTCCCGCACAGGGAATGGGACACAGCAAGGGGGCCATGGTCCAGAGTGCACGTAGATTTCGCTGGCCCCTTCCGAGGAACCATGTTTCTCCTGGTGGTGGATGCATTCTCAAAGTGGCTGGAGGTCATCCCGGTAAAGAGCACGTCCTCCACCACTACAATTAGCCAACTACGGAGAGTCTTTTCAACGTTCGGCTTACCCGACATTTTAGTCAGCGATAACGCAAGTTGTTTCACCTCCTCAGAGTTCGGGGCATTCATGGAGGCAAACGCCATTCGGCATGTCACATCCGCGCCGTTTCACCCGGCCACGAATGGCCAAGTGGAACGGTTGGTGCGTACAACAAAGGAGGCGCTCCGGCGCATGGGCCCCGGGGACCTAAATCACCAAGTATGTCAGTTCTTATTAGCGTATAGGGTGACCCCCTTAGCGTCGGGTTACTCGCCGGCAGAGCTATTGATGCGGCGAAAACTGACTACGCTCCTGTCCAGGCTAGACCCCACAAGAATTGAGGATAAAGGGAAAAACGTAGGGTTGGCAGTCTCGAAAGGTTTCGCCGCCGGCGACCCTGTTCATTGCAGGAACTATGCCAGCGCGGGGCCAGCCTGGGTGCCGGGGACAGTTGTAGAACAGACGGGGCCAGTCTCGTACCGGGTCGAAACCCACACCGGTCTCCTCTGGAGGAGGCACGCAGACCAACTGAGGCACCGAGTAAGTGGGCCAGTCAGTGAGGATCAGCAACAAGATTCAGCGTTAGGGCTCTCCCCCAACCGCTTCACCCAAGGGGGAGACAGCAGCGGACAACAGTCCCAAGCAAGGGGGGAAGGAAGAAGCGGCGGCCCCGACTCATATCCTTTTGATAAACCAGTCCGATCAGAGGCCCGGGAAGGGGGAGAGGAGTTCGCGACCGCTGCCCCCGAATGGAATTTAGATTTTGATTTAGCGAGCCGGGGGGGTTTTCAGGAGTGTTCCCCCACCCATCCAAGCGAGAAGAGGGGTTTTTCGTTAGCCCCCAGTGCCCCCGGTTCCTCCCTAAGAAAGAGCACACCTCCCAACAACGCCGCGGAACCGCGGCAAGTCACTAACGAGTCTCCCTCTCAAATTACAGGACAGGAAACCGGGGGACAAAGAGAAGGTAGCAAACCCGGGGAATGGCAGACCGCATCGAGACCCCAGCGTGTTCGAAACAAGCCATCTTGGCTGAGAGATTTTGTCTCCTAGGGGGGGGAGTGTTTAGAAGTATGGGCGCGAGACGTTGTCTCGTCCTAGGGGGGAGGAGTGTTGTGTTCTAAGGGTTTTACCTTCCACATGGATTACAATGTATCTGAGCCAATGTAACCTTGCCTATAGCAACAATGTAACCTTCAGCTGTATCATATAAACCCTGTAAGAGGACGCGAGCTAATGACCACCAGCTGGCAGTGGCGAGCGTCCAAGCTCTCTTGGTCCGAACTCATCAAAGGCAACAGCGCGGGAAGCTTTCCCGCCACCACCTACACCTGGACAAGAAGGGCGTGACTCGCGATGACGTCACGCAGGCAGTAGCCAATGGGCTACCATGGCACCACGTTCAAATGTATTACTCCTGTATATAAAGAGCTATCGATCCGCCATTACCTCATGTTCCCTCTGTCCACGATGCAATAAACCTGAGTTAACCCAGCCCGAGGCTGTGTCCAGTGTCTTGGTTTTCATACACCAAAGACCCCATCAGTTTATAAATGTAATTGGGGTTCTTTGCCCCAACATGCATCACTCTGCACTTACTAATGTTGAAACTCATTTGCCACTGTTTTGCCCACTCCCCCAGTGTCGAGAGATCCCTCTGGAGCTCCTCACAATCTCTCACAGTTTTCACTACCCTGTATAATTTAGTGTCGTCAGCAAATTTGGCTACCTTGCTCTTTACTCCTACCTCTAGATCATTTATGAAGAGGTTGAAAAGCAGGGGTCCCAGTACTGAACCTTGGGGGACCCCACTCTTTACTTCCCTCCACTTGGAGAAGTGTCCATTTAGTGCTACCCTCTGTTTCCTGTCCCTTAGCCAGTTGCTGATCCAGGACAAGACCTGTCCCTTTATTCCATGACTGGTAAGTTTATTCAAGAGCCTTTGGTGTGGGACCTTGTCAAAAGCCTTCTGAAAGTCCAGATAAACAATGTCAACTGGAACCCCCTTATCCACATGCTTGTTGACACTCTCAAAAAATTCCAACAGATTAGTGAGGCATGATTTGCCCTTGCAAAAGCCATGTTGGCTCTCCTTTAGCAGCGCCTTCTCTTCTATGTGCCTATTAATTCTATCTTTTAGGATGGTTTCCATCACTTTACCTGGGACACATGTCAAACTGACAGGTCGGTAACTCCCTGGATCACCCCTGGATCCTTTTTTGAAAATTGGTGTTACATTCGCTACCTTCCAGTCATCAGGCACAAAGCCTGATTTGAGGGAAAGATTATATATTTTGGCTAGGAGATCAGCAATTTCATCTTTAAGTTCCCTGAGAACTCGTGGATGGATGCCATCTGGTCCTGGTGATTTGTTAGTGTTTAGTTTAACAAGACATGCAAGGACCTCCTCCCTGGTTATTTCTATCTGGCTTAATTCTTCGGTTTCCCTCCCTACGAAGATAGGCTCTGTTTTGGGCATGTGGCCTCTGTCTTCTTCAGTGAATACTGAAGCAAAGAATTCATTGAGTCTCTCTGCAATCTCTGTTTCTTCTTTAATAACCCCTTGCCTTCCATTGTCATCTAATGGTCCAATGGCCTTCCTAGTTGGGTTCTTACTTCTAATGTACTTAAAGAAGTCTTTGTTATTTCTCTGAGTATTTTTAGCTATACGCTCCTCAAAGTCTTGCTTTGCTTTCCTGATTGTTGCCTTGCATTTGTTCTGCCAGAATTTATGTTTTTGCCTGCTGTCCTCATTCGGACAAGCCTTCCATCTTCTAAATGAGCTTTTCTTGCTCTTGATCACTTCCCGAACAGCTCCTGTAAGCCACATCGGAGTCCTCTTGGACCTGGCAGTGCCCTTTTTCCTTTTGGGTATGATTCCAATTGAGCCTCTGTTATTGTTTTTGTAAACAACCTCCATGCCTCTTGGAGTGTTTGGACTCTCTCAATTTTCCCTTTCAGCTTCTTTTTTACTAGTTTCCTCAACTTTGGGAAATTTCCTTTTCCTTTCAGCATGGCAGGTGCAGGCTTTCAGCTTTGCGGTCTCCTGACTACAGCTCTCAGAAATAATAATATTTGAGGAGATTGAATGTTTTTTATTTTCTCTCTCCCAGTTGTTTTGCAGCTGTTGTGTATGCAAGAACACTGTTGCTTTAAGTAAATGAATGTAACCAGCCCCATATCACAATGTATCACAGCTGCTAAAGGAACGCGAGCGAGCCGCCCATCAAGGGCGGGTGCGAGCGTTCATACTCACATGGTTCAATCCCCAAATCACGGACAGCCGCGGGAAACTTCTCCGCATGAAGAACTACAGAAGAGGGGGGCGTGCCTCAAGACGACGCCCCCAACGGTGGCAGCCAATGAGCCACCGTGCAGCCAGATTCAAATGTGTTTCATTGTTTCATTACTGTATATAATGTGATGTATCTCCGCCATTACCACATGTTCGTTCTGATCATCAACCAATAAACCTGTGTTAGTCCTTATTGCGACTCCTTCATTGTCTTCCGTGCAAGACACTAAATTGGCGACGAAGGTGGGATAATGGCGAATCCCAGAGTCAAGACGTACCATTTCGACGTCAGCGAGCCTGACCAGTGGGAGCTCTACGAGTGCCAGTTTCGGCACGCGATGGAAGCAGCCGGCGTCGACGACGACGCGCTGATACGCTCCCATTTCCTGGCCCAGGTGGGACCGGCCACGCTGCGCATCCTCATGAACTTGGTGGCGCCAAAGAAGGTTGAAGCCGTGCCGATCGACCAACTCCTGGAGCTGCTGAGGGCACACTTCCAGCCCCCAGTCTCGATTTTTCCGGCCCGGGTCGCGTTCCACCGGCGAGACCAGCGTCCAGGCGAGTCCGTGTCCGACTACGCAGCGGCCCTCAGGCTGGCGGCTGTGCACTGCAAGTGGGACGATTTGAACCAGGCCCTACGAGACCGCCTGCTGTGCGGCCTGCGGGACGAGGAGCTGCAACGGAAGCTCATGACCCGCGACGAGCACCTTTCGTTCAATGAGGTGTTGCGAGAGGCGCAAGCGGCTGAGGCGGCCAGGAGCGGGGTCAAGGTGTTCAAGGCCCGCGGCACAGCGTCCGAGCGGGCCAAGTCCCCCGTTCAAGCGGCACGGCGGACCCCAGCGAAGGCAGCCTGGCGGGCACCTAGGTCGCCCGCCGGCACTCCAGAGGCATCCGACGACTCGTCCGTAACGGCGGACTCCTACACCAGCGAGGACGACGGCGTCCAGAGAGTAAGGAAGCGCGGGGAGCGGCGGCAAGACCGAGAGCGGCAGGACCGCCGCTGCGACGGCTGTGGCGCGGCCCACGACCGCACGAGGTGTCCCTTCCGCAAGGCCGAGTGCCACAATTGCGGTCGAAAGGGGCACATCGCCCGAGTTTGCAGGCGCGGGCGACCCGAGAGCAAAGGCAGTTCCAGCCACCCCCAGCACCACCAGCGGAAGGCGGCCGGTTCCAGGAAGGTGTCCACCATTCGCGGCGAGGACGGCGTGCACCGCGTGGCCCTGAAGCACCGGCGATTCTACGTGGAGGTACAGTTGCAGGGGTGCCCCGTGAAAATGGAGATAGACTCAGGGTCGTCATACTCCATACTGTCCCAGAGGGAGTACTTGCGCATCCCCCCAGAGGCGCGGCCCAAATTGCGGGCCATGCGGTCCCATCTGCGGGACGTACAGGGAAACGGGATCCCAGTGTTGGGGGTGGGGAAATTCAAGGTGAAGTTCAAGAATTTCTCTGAAAGGTTGCCCCTAGTGGTCCTCAAGGGGGGGAAGTGTTGCCTCCTAGGGACGCAGTGGTTTGCTCCCCTGGGAATAGAACTGTCCGGCATCCATGCCATAGAGACTGACCCAATGCAGGACGTTTGCAATGCGCACCCGGACGTTTTTAAAAAGGGGCTCGGGACTTACAGGGGGCCCCCAGTTTCATTCGAGTTGGACCCAGAAATCCGGCCCATCCGCCTTAAGCCGAGGAGGGTGCCTTTCGCACTCAAGGACAAGATCGAGGCGGAACTGGACAAATGGGTGGGGCAGGGGATTTTGGTTCCAGTTGATTCGGCAGAGTGGGAGACGCCGATTGTTACGGCCCTTAAATCAAACGGGGAGGTCAGGATTTGTGCAGACTATAAATGTACGATCAACAAGGCCATTAGGCCAAATGCATACCCAGTGCCCGTGGTCAGCCACCTGCTGGCCACACTCCATGGGGGGAGGTGTTTCGCCAAGTTAGACCTAGCCCAGGCCTATCAGCAACTTTCAGTGACCCCAGCCGCTGCCGCTGCGCAGACCATAGTAACGCATAAGGGGGCATTTAAGGTAACGCGCCTTCAGTTCGGCGTGAACTCGGCCCCCGGGATCTTCCAATCCCTCGTGGAACGCCTTTTAAAGGGGCTTCCAGGAGTTCTACCATACTTCGACGATGTGCTGATAACAGCGGGGAGCGAGGTAGAACTAGCTAAAAGACTAGATGGGGTCCTCTCAGTTTTCGAGAGAGCGGGGCTTCGACTAAGGAAGGACAAGTGTGTGTTTTTTGCGAGGGAGGTTGAGTTCCTAGGGTTCAAAGTAACCCCAGAGGGGATCAGGCCCTCAGAGTCCAAGGTTGCAGCCGTACAGAATGCCCCTCGCCCCACCGCAAAACCGGAGCTGCAGTCGTTTCTGGGGCTCCTTAACTTCTATCACTCGTTCCTGCCTAGGAAGGCATCGGTTGCGGAGCCACTGCACGCCTTGTTAAAAAAGGACGCGGTTTGGCGGTGGGGGGACAAACAGGAGAGGGCCTTCCGAGAACTAAAATCACTCCTCTCCTCAGATGCGGTCCTGACACATTTTGACCCTAGGAAGCCAGTGGTTCTGGTATGTGATGCGTCCCCGGTGGGGGTGGGGGCGGTCCTGTGCCACGTGTTAGAGAGCGGGCGGGAGGCCCCGGTGGCTTACTACTCCAGGTCCCTTTCGAAGGCTGAGCGCAATTACGCGCAGACAGACAGGGAGGCACTGGCCATAATCGCAGGGACCAAAAAGTTTCATGATTTTCTATACGGCCGCGAGTTTACGGTAGTGACTGATCACAAGCCGCTTCTGGGGATCTTCACTACCGGCAAACCTACCCCCCAAATTCTCTCCCCCAGGATGTTGCGTTGGGCCATATTCCTCAACGCCTACCAATACGAGTTAGTCTACCGCCCAGGGAAGGAGATCTCCCACGCAGACGCCCTGTCCCGATCTCCCCTCCCTACCTTGGGGGATTCCGCATGCGAGGTAGAGCAGGACCACCAGGTCATGTTAATCGAGTCCCTCGACTCACCCCCCATTGTCCCGGCCGACCTCGCCAAAGCCACGGCGGCCGACAAGATCCTAGCCCAGGTTAGTTCATGGGTGAAAAAGGGGTGGCCCACTACTCCCCCAGAGGAACCATTCAAACCGTTCTGTAGGCGCAGGGTGGAACTTTCCCTGGAAAGGGGCTGTCTACTCTGGGGCCAGCGGGTGGTTATCCCAGAGAAATTAAGGGCAAGGGTACTGAAGTTACTACACACCAGTCACCCGGGGATCGTGCGGTCCAAAGCCCTAGCCAGAAGTTTCTTTTGGTGGCCACAGATAGACGCTGACATAGAGCGTCTAGTGGGCACGTGCGAGAGCTGCCAGAGCTCCCGGCCCGAGGAGTCCCGATTACCCCATAGAGAGTGGGACACAGCCCGCGGGCCGTGGTCTCGTATCCATGTCGACTTCGCGGGGCCCTTCCGCGGGGCCACGTTCCTACTGGTTGTCGACTCCTACTCCAAGTGGTTGGAGGTAATCCCCGTGAGCAGCACCTCCTCCGCGACAACCATAAAGCAGTTGCGCAAACTCTTTGCTTGCTTCGGTCTGCCAGACGTCCTCGTGAGCGACAACGCAAGTTGCTTCACGTCGACTGAGTTCCAAACCTTCATGGAGAGGAACGCAATCAGACACATTACTGCTGCCCCATTCCACCCCGCCACAAACGGTCAGGTAGAGCGCCAAGTGCGCACTACGAAAGACGCACTGCGGCGCATGGGTCCCGGCGACCTGAACCTACACCTGTGCCAGTTCCTAATCACATACAGGACCACCCCCCTAGCTTCAGGGTTCTCCCCGGCCGAGCTGCTTATGAAGAGGCGCCCGGCAACGCTGTTTGACCGGATGGATCCGTCCAGGGTGGAGGATGAGGGGAGAAATATAAATTTAGGGGGGGGGAGCTCCAAGAACTTTTCCACAGGGGACCCGGTTCATTGCAGGAACTACGCGGCCTCGGGGCCAGCGTGGGTGCCGGGGACAATCATCGAGCAAACGGGGCCAGTCTCCTACAGGGTCGAGACGAACTCAGGGCTAACATGGAGACGGCACGCCGATCAGCTCCGAAGGCGAGTCACTAGTGAGGGGGAATCAGCGTTAGGGTCCTCCCCCACCCGCATTACCCAAGGGGGAGACACGGAGGCGCACGAGGGCGAAGTTAAAGAGAGGAACCAGTTTGCCCCCGACTATGACCAGGATCGAGAGTTTGACTATAATTTTCCGTACCAGGGGGAGTTAGCGGAGTGGTCCCCCACCCGTCCTAGCGAGAAGAGGGGTTTCAGTTCAGCCCCTGGTACCTCCAGTCCTCGCAGCACGAGCTTGCTAGAGTACACCATAGCCCCGGCCCCCAAGAGGCAAGCGCCACAGAGACAGGCGGCCAGCGGAATCTCGCCAGCCGCAAATCCCCAGACCCCCAAACAGGCAGCGGGAGACAGCAGGGCCACAAGGGTCTCATCGTCAGTCCCGAGTTTCGTACTAGGGGGGTCCCCGGGTCCTACAGGCGGTAGACAAGGGTTCACTTCCCAACTGTTCATTCCGTTCCCGTCCCCACAGGCAAGGTCACCGCAGCCTCATCACAGAACCACTAACGAGTCCCCACCTTACATTGCAGGACAAGACCGCGCGGGACCAGGAGCCACGGGCTCCCCTGCGTTAGGGCAAGCTGACACGCGCCCCAGACGCACGTGCGGGAAGCCACAATGGTTAAGGGACTTCGTCCCATCCTAGGGGGGAGGGATGTTGTGTATGCAAGAACACTGTTGCTTTAAGTAAATGAATGTAACCAGCCCCATATCACAATGTATCACAGCTGCTAAAGGAACGCGAGCGAGCCGCCCATCAAGGGCGGGTGCGAGCGTTCATACTCACATGGTTCAATCCCCAAATCACGGACAGCCGCGGGAAACTTCTCCGCATGAAGAACTACAGAAGAGGGGGGCGTGCCTCAAGACGACGCCCCCAACGGTGGCAGCCAATGAGCCACCGTGCAGCCAGATTCAAATGTGTTTCATTGTTTCATTACTGTATATAATGTGATGTATCTCCGCCATTACCACATGTTCGTTCTGATCATCAACCAATAAACCTGTGTTAGTCCTTATTGCGACTCCTTCATTGTCTTCCGTGCAAGACACTAAAGCAGCTGACTGGGATCAGGTAACAGATAAGTGAAAGAGGAAGAATTGCTTCCTCTGTTGAAATATCTGAGGTCAACGAAGGAACAGGGAACCACAAAGGCTGCGACGAATTAGGCTGGTGAGAAAGAGAAGATCCTGGGCTAAAATTTAAACTACAGCCCATCAAAGTTTTATTTCTTTGGATTTTAATGGGTTTTTAAATGTTATTCTGAGATGCTGTTAGGGCAGAATTTAGGAAGGCTCATTTAGAGCTGTTGCTCACTCAAATAAGCAGGTTGGCAGTGTAAAAGGAGTTCTAAGATTTAGGTAACAGTATCATGTGGTACCACCTAAAACAGGATACTGTATTATCATATTACCATTCACTCCAGAGTGTTAAATTGTAAATAATATGGCTGGTAGAATGTGGCTAAAAGCTCTGTTCACCTCTAGGACATAAACCCACTCCCTCCAACCTAGTCTTGTTCATCCATGTTGCTGACAACAATCATTGCAACACCGCTCACAACTCTCCCTTTTCCATCTAACCACAACAGGAGGAACTGCTCACTGCTTTCTGAAACCTCTGTGATGTTAATGTGTACCACTGTTGTTGTTGTACAGACTATTTATCATTTCACCGATATGCTCTGAGAACATTTGGGGTAACAGTAGACAGAATGTGGACCAGGATCTGCTGGTAGAGTTTTGGGTGATTAGCCATTATCTGCAAGAACTGCTAGCCCCCAAATCTTCAATAAGAACAGAACTTCTTCCTCCCTGAAATGAAATAAAGGTCTGAGTACATTTTTGTATGGCAGGACTATGAGCTTCATTCATATTTCTTGACTTTGACATTCATATTGTCTTTGATTTGGCTACAATTGGCACACCTAGTGGGTAAAGATTTGTTCCCCAATTCCTTGATGGAGGTCTCTGGGGTTTTGATTGACCCTTCTTCTGACCACAAAGAGAATGTCAGCTTTAAAAAAAGGCCATCTAGTAAGGCAGGGGTGCCCAAACCTTTCAGGCCATGGGCCGGTCACATGGTTCAGGTCTGTCACATGGTTCCCCCCACTGGAAGCGAAAGTGAAATGCACCTTGCAATCCGTTTTGCAACAGGATGAGATAGATTTTAGGCTGCTGTTTTCTCTGTTTCTACCAGGGGTGCCCAAACGACAGCCCATGGGCTGGATCTGACCCCTGACACCAATTTATCTGGCCCACGCCACCTTCATAGCTCTTCGAAGCAGAAGTAAAATGTGCCCATATGAGTGCATTTTACTTCCACTTCTGGGAGTGACGGGGGCAGTGTGGGCCGAATGAATTGGCATCGGGGGCCAGATCCAGCCCACGGGCCATAGTTTGGCCACCTCTGTGGTAAGGTAATATGCAGATACAGTACCTGGCTTCCTGTGTTTGTTGAGTGGGGTAGTAAAAGATGCAGCCTGCTGTTTCCCCCCACTACACATCTAAGAGACAAAGCCTGGCTGAACATCATGCTATGAATATTTGGGACATTCCTTAATAATTTTCCTACCCTACCCACAAGAATGACAGAGGAGCCTAGCATGCTGAGGTCCATGGGGTCACAAAGGGTCAGAGTTGACTGGGCAACTGAACAACATCCACAAGAAATTGATGCATGCCTGAAGAAGTGATCTTGAATCATGAAAGCTCACGCAATGTTTGATTTTAAAAAGGTGATCCTATAAAGCAGGGGTGGTGGACCTATGGCACATGTGCCAGAGTTGGCATTCAGAGCCCTCTCTGTGGGCACCCGTGCAGTCAGCCCAGCACAGAGTTTGCCCCACCACTCTGCTCAGCAGCCCAATGGGAGTGCTTCCTCCCCCCAGCACAGAGTTCACCCTGCCCTTCTGCCCAGCAGCCCAATGGGAGCGTTTCCTTCCTCCCCTGTTGCTGTGTTGGCACTTTGCAATAAATAAGTGGGTTTCGGTTTGCAGTTTGGGGATTCGGTCTCTAAAAGGTTTGCCATCACTGCTATAAAGGTATCGCCTTCCTCCAGTATTTATTCATATTTTTGATCCTTGTAATGTAATGTGTCATAAAGTTGTTGCTGAATGAATGGCAATACTATAAGAACATAAGAACAGCCTTGCTGGAACAGGCCACAGCCCATCCAGTAGCATTCTGTCTCACACAGTGGCTCACCCTTTGCTTCAGGGTATTCCCAAGGAGATGCCTTCACCTGCTTAGGATTCCCTGGAAATGGCATTGAGAGATATCCTGCCTATCTCTCCAACCTGGAGGTTGTCCTTAGGTATCCATAATTATAGCCATTGATACCCTTGTCCTCCATGAACTTGTCTAATCCTTTCTTAAAGCTGCCAAGACTGACAGTGTCACCACTTCTTCTGGCAGGGAGTTCCATAGACCAGTGATCCTCTGGGTGAAAAAGTACTTTCTCTTATTTGTTTGAGAACTAGTACCCAAAAGTTTCATGGAGTGCCCCCTAGTTCTAGTGTTGTGCAATAGGGAAAACAGTTTTTCCTTATCTACTTTGTCCACACCGTGCATGATTTTATAAACTTCAATCAGATCACCTCTTTAGATGCCGTCATTCAAGAGTGAACACTATGAATTAATGGCCTCCAGGTCTTCTAATCAGCACTCTGTTTATGTCTTGCAAATGAAAGGCTGTAGCTTCTTTTATTGCCATATAGGCAAGGGCCACTGGGGAGGTTTGATTGAGAAGAGCAGAATAACTCTAATTTAGCCTCTCCCTCATCCTCAAGCAACCCTAAAATGAATGAGCCCAGGCTGTCCTGTAAGGGGCAGTCAGGACATGTTCTACCTACCTACCTCATTCACTCTCACTCATATCAAGTTGTCTGCTCTAAGACATTAATTAAACATTTCATGCTACATGTCTGTGGCTAGACTACAGCCAAAAGGTAAGGGCATTGAGGTTGGTGAAATGCCTGTCAGCTCTTAATACTGTTGACAGAACAGAGCAAGCCCACCAAAGAAAGGAATGTGGACAGATGTTGTTAGAGTAGACTTCTTTTCTGAAACTCAAAAATTGGCAATGGTAGCAGGCTTGGTTTGCTACAAGCCGGCAATAGACCACAGCTGTCTATTTTTACCTGTAAACGTGGTTCTCACACAGTATTTGTTGCTGTGTAAGCAGATGGAGAAACAGCCACAGATATCAATCTGCGGAGGAGGAAAAACCCAGTGGAAGCAGTGACATACATTTCTCTACATTTGTACCCCCACAAATGGGTTATCTAATAACACTGTGACTTACATCTCCCAGAGTGCTTGGTGGATTTTATTATCATCTTTTTACTGAAGGAATCCTAACATCCTTAATGGCTATATGACTAACAGAGCTCTCTTAATACCTTTTAATACTCATATCACACCTTTTAAATCAAGGTGCATAGAATCCAAAGCCAGGCATGGTTTTAGGATGCATGAGGCAGGACATCATGTGAGCAATGGTTTTCATCTCTGACAGTTAAAGCACAATTAAATTAAGTTAAATTAAATATCTAACCATTTGCTGCCCTTTCATGATTCGGAGAATATGATACTAGAAGTTTGTAAGGCATTTGGTCACCTCACTCCCTAATGGTACAGTTATCTCTTCTTGCTTCTTTGAGGGGATGGGGCCATTCATAATATATAGAATATATTTAAAAATATTTTGGATAAAGTCAAAACTTGGAAAAGTTACTTTGGGTGTATAAGTGACAATTCCAAGAATATACCTGCTAGCATGACCAGAGGCACAGTGACAGTGCATTCAACACCCACTTGGTTGTTAGGGGTGCTTGGTAATCAACTCAATATTTTGTATCACATTTTAGTTCTACCCTTCCTCACATTAGTATGCAGGGTTTTTAGTTCGACAGCAGCTCTATGAAGGGTTTCTTAACTTTTGGTCCCCAGATGTTCTTGGACTTCAATTACCAGAAGCCTCCATCAGCAAGTATGCTGACTTGAGCTTCTGGTAATTGAAGCCCAATAACATCTGGGGCCCCAAGTTTGAGAACCCCTAATTTGCTTCACCTGAAAGAAAGTAGTGCTGACCAGATGTTCAAAATAGGTGGCATGGAAAGGGACAAGAGTCATTCTGCTAGTCCTGCCTCTTTACCATTATAAACCCCACCATGTTCTTCCAAGGTCCCAGCTGTTGGGGAACCTACATGTCTCTACTTCAATAGGCATACACTCCAGCTGTGTAATCCATACCTTGTAAAACAGGGGATGCAAAAACTGGGAATTGTAGTCCAAGAAGTAACCTTTTCCAAGTGCAAGCTGCCCTTGGTCCTAAATATAGCTCCTTTTGTGGTTGCTATTTAAAGGAATTTGCCATTGAACAAGAAAAAAATTCTAACAAATGCTGCTACATCTTTAATAGTCAGCTGTGTGTTTCGGAATCAACAATAGAAGCTTTATGCAGCTGAAGATGAACCCAGCCATTCCAGCCGTTACCCATGCTTTGATTTTCAATGCTGTTGTTGTGTCACCAAAACAGCATCACTCACACACATGATATTGGTCAGCAGGCTTAGGGAGAAGCCTAAATTTCCAGAAATACCAAACATCTTAAGAAGAAATAGCAACAATCCCTAAAACTGGAGCGAGTGTATGCTCTGAAAGATTACAGCCACTCTGCTAAAGTCTGCCCCAAAGAGAAAACCAGAAGGTAAGGGGTTGGGGTTGGGGGCAGGGGAACCTAAGGTTTACAGCCACCTCCAAAAATTTACTTTCCATAGTTCTGGAATGGAATGACCAGAATCTCAAAAAGCAGTAGTTTGCAGTACTGCATTATTTTGTTGCCATTCCCACTGACCATCATTTCTGCCTATTCCATTTTTTTTTTATTTTTAGGATCCACTATTATTAATCCTGGGATTGAGATCACAGCCTCAGCTGTTTTATTTTTGTTAATTTCATTGTATTTTTAATTCTGCCTTTCTGTTGGAAATTACCGTTGTTTATTCGAGTTGTATATTTGATCATGATTTTGTTTTTTGTCAACCACCTACAGTGTAGACTAGAGAATGACTTTGCTAGATCTAAGCTATAGCAAACAAAAACTTTAAAACAGGAGTTAATTGGTTGACTTTTGGGAACTGTTCCACATTTAAACTTCTACAAAGCTGCCTTATATGCTGACCCAGCCTGCTGGTCTATCCAGGCCAGAGTTCATGGAAGTGTTTCCTTATTGCCTACCCAAAGAGGCCAGGAGTTGAATTTGGTACATATACTTTGCTACTTAATTGCAGCCTTTCTCTGGCAGAGTTTAATCTGTGGCAAGTGACTTAATTTATTGCTATAGTGTATCCTGTAAAACCTCTGCTGATTTCAGGTACTGTATTAGCAGTTTGCCTCTAGATTCTGCTGGATTTGCATCTCCAAATTCATTGTTGACTTTGCTGACTTACCCTTATGTTAAAGGAATTTAAGAACACAACTTTCCCTTTCTCCTTTCTTATTCCTTGTTTCATAGCTGCTTGACATTCCTACTGGGGAATCAGGATGAAAAAAATAAGATGCAACTATAATGGTGTTTGCTAAAGACCTCAGAAGAAAGCTAGGAGCAGATGACTCCATATATATTCTTTTGTTTCTACAAAAGTCTACTGGCAAGAAAAACCCAGGGTTCAGAGAAGTGTGGATAGACACAGTTGGCATAACCCATTCAGGTCAATCTGGTACCCATTGACTCATATAAAGTTTGTTTGGGTTTTGATCCTACATATTTGTACTTCTGATTCTGTACCAAGTTATGCAAACATAAACTTTCTCTTCTAATCAGCAGTTCTTTGGTCTGGGAGGCCCAAGAATATCAGATGCTTATGTAGATTAGGAAAGGAAATTGCCAGTGAGAGCATGAAAAGGCTTGCAATGCAAAATGTCTGAATTTAGAGCAAATCTGCTGATAACAATTAAATGTGTAGAAAGGAAGAAGAACAGAAGGATACGCCTTCTGTAACCTAGATCGTTTCCCCATAAAACCTCATAGTTGCTACTGCATCTACCCTGACCTGCACTCAGCATTTCAGAAAGGAGTATTTTCTGGCCCTATCTGTAAAATGCTGAGAATCAGCCAAGCCTGCAAAGTTAATTTTTCCCATCCCAACTCCCAACCTCCCTCCAACAGCCTTGTTACAGGCTAAAAAAGATGACTTTTCAAACACATACACGTACACTTTTCAATGTAGTTTCTGCCTGGTTTTGTATCTTAGTCTTTCTTAGTCTTCCAAACTAGACCATCAAGCTTAAAGCATCTAAGAAAGCAAACACACACACACACACACACACACACACACACACACACACACACACACACACACACACACACACACACACACACACACACACACACACACAAAATCTCTCTCACATAGTTCTCAGGGGACATTATTTACGCCAACTTGTTTTTTCAATTCCTGTCTCATCCAAGAGACCTTACATGCAAATAGAATAATGGTCACAAATTTTGGACTGGGACTTCAGAGTTGTACTGGGACAAAGAAACCAACGAAGTTTTTAAGTGTCCCCCACAGACCTATAAAAGTTGCCAGGGCTTGGTGTACCTCACAGGCTTGATGTGTGCATAAAGTGAAGCACAAAGAAAGATATTTAGATATTCTGTTTTAAGCTCATTGTGAACTGTAACAAATCAAACAACAAAACTGAGAAATTTTGCCTACCAAAAGTTGACTTACCTTGAAGTTGCGATCCAATCAGTAGTGCCAGAAAGGAAATGTGAAGTGATAAACTGGCCATGACAGAGTTGCATGAAAGATGGAGATCTTAGTTTGTGGAGCTCATGGCTGGCAGGAGTGCCAGGCTACTGAGGAAATAATTTGAGAAAACTAAGGGATAGGTTCTCGGGGAGAAACAGGCTGCAGCAGATGAAAACAGAAGAGAGGGGAAGGACTGAGGGTAGTTTTCGCATTTCAAAATCATTACTTTCCCTCCCATGTATGCTTCAAAGGGGGAGGAGTAAAGCAAGGCTGTAGAACATCTTTCTTCCTTTGTGGGCATGAGACATGGGTGGCGAAAGATTCAAGTACATGTTAGGTGGCCCTAGAGCAATGAGGAAAAGGGTTACATCAGCCCAGCCTCCAGCTCAGAGGCAGGGTGTACAGTTGTGACACCGGCATCAACGTATGTGAGTAAATCTTTTACAGATCAGAGTTGGCGAAAGTTGATTTTTGTGGGCTATAACTTCTACCATCACTCACTGGCATGGCTTTCTGAAGAAGGATGAAAGATTTAACAATGACAAAAAGAGAAAAAATTAAATCACACTACATATAGACATGCGCTTACACAGGAATACATACCATATATACTCGAGTATAAGCCAAGTTTTTTAGCCCCAAAATGAGCCCCCAAAAGGGGGCTCAGCTTATACTCAGGTCAATAACCACGAAGGTCCCAGAACCATGCCAGATTGAGATGTGCCAACAATTTAATTAATTTTACCGTATTTTCATGCATTTTGATTATAGAAACTCACTAGCAACTGCTGCATTTCCCACCCTCAGCTTATACTCAGGTCAATCTATTTCTCAGGTTTTCAGGTAAAAATTAGGTACCTCGGCTTATATTCAGGTCAGCTTATACTCAGGTATATATGGTATCTTTCAAGATCTTCATAACCATAAAAGGGTAATACACCTGCAGACATGAGGCCTCTAGCTAGTGCTTTGCAGACTATATGTAGATGTTTGTCTGTTCGTGCACATAAACACATGGGGGAGGGGGGTGTTTCCATCTTCAGCTTTAAAACAGATACAAAGAACCAAACTCCAAATAATGTGGCTAGGGAGAATATTGAACAATTAAATAAAGATAGAACACTAAAAAAAGACCACAGAGAAGATGGATGCTTTGTCTCAGTCTTCACTGGAAAAGGTGGAAGCCATGTACCAGGGCTTGCCAAGACATTTGAAGTGAAACTGCCCCATCCCAGACCCAGCCTAATTAAATAGTATCCAAGAACAGCCAAGTAATTTTGCCTCTCAAGATAAAAATGTCCCATTGAGGTCTCCCACCCTTCCTGATAGTAAAAGTACAATAACAATAAATAACAGGAGAGACCCAAAATCAGCACGTGTGACATTCTACATAATGGCTGGATTGCACTTCTATCCTGCCTGCAAGTGTCCTATGTTGACTAGCATGGGAAAATGATGATGCTCTTTCCATTAGGTAGGGTAAGGCAGGGTGATAATGGTGAGGTTACCAAATAATCCTCACTTCTTTGTCCCTGCTACAAACAGGGGTAGTGTGGAACCAGTATTGCAAAAACAACTGTTTCAAACTCTCTGAACTGTGCATGTGAGTAAAAGAGAGACAGAGGCAAAACATTTGTGGGCTGGGTAAGAAGGAATTGCAGATGCTAATGTCAAGTAAAGCCTGTTAGTGTTGAACCTGTCAGAAGTGTAATTTCCATTCAAAACTTTGTCAAAACCGTAGAAGGCTTTTATGCATGCGTAGAAGGCTTTTACACATGTGTAGAATGGACCTGTGCAGAACTGTTCTGTGCAGCTCACTTCTATGCATGCGTAGGCGGCTTCTACGCATCCCCTTCTGCACAGAAGCCTTCTATGCATGCGTAGAAGGGTTCTACGCATGTGTAGAAGAGTTCTACGCATGCGTAGAAAGGACCTGTGCAGAAGGGTAACTCCTTTCCCACACTGCCAAATTACGGGGTAGCGGCAGCTCCAGGTGGGAAATGGCAAAAATCGGTGCAGAAATACGGGAAATTCCGGCCAATCCGGGATACTTGACAGGTATAATGAACACCCACCACCTGACAACTGCAGTTATCTGTGGGTGATGATGTGTTGACTTATTGCAACCCACAGGTGGGGTCTGGGGAGCAAAGGGAAACGAAAGTAGGACAGCCAATCGGAGATCAAGATATCTTAACAACAATTGCAGAAGAAGTTTCCTGTTTCACCGCGACAGGAAGTGGACGCCAGAGCAGCAACAAGGTGCATACCAGGGATCTCTGCAACACCTCTCTTACAGAGTTAGAGACTAAAGTCATGGTAAGACTTGTGAAGATACCTCCGTTCCCCCCGTCTTGTTTCCATTTCATGGCCCCTGCTTAGAAATAGATGGGATTGATCGTTCTCAGAATAAACCAGCAAGCTAGCCTGTATCAGTGATGGCTAACCTTGGCACTCCAGGCGTTCTTGGACTTCAATTTCCAGAAGCCCAAGTCAGCACTCTTGCTGATCAGGGCTTCTGGGAATTGAAGTTGAAGAACACCTAGAGTGCCATGATTAGCCACCACTGGCCCATATCCTAACCTTATGGCACATCTTCCTCTTTGTCTCAGGATAAAGATTATGTTGGTTTTGCTACTCTGCCCAGCCAGGTCCACAGGAAATCAGTCAAGAAGGGCTTTGACTTCACTCTGATGGTAGCAGGTAAGGATTTAAAATGTCCACCCTCTCCTTCCTAGTCAATTTCAGCATCCCAGCTCTGGCATTTACTCATACATCTCTTTTCTTGATTCTTCTTCCGTAGAAGTAAAGGTAGCCCAACCATAGCTGATCAAAACAGATCAGTTTTGCCCAAGGTTGAAAAATGCAAACTGTCCAAGGGTCATCAATCCAAGAAGAAAACTGTGGGGAATTTTATTAGGGGGAATCCCTTTGTTCACGTGTTCTTGAGGGAGGGTGGTCTGCTTTTAGGAGTTGCCCTGGGAGTAATTTAAAATCCATGGAAAGAGTGGGATTACAAAGCCTCCGTAAAAAAATAAAAAATAAGAAAGGAATGAGGCCAGACCTTTTTTTGGCTGGGTCGAAGGCCCCTGTCACTCCCACTTTCTAAGAGATGAACAGCTTTTAAGAAAATAAAACAGCCAGAGAGGTTTTGAAATGGAAAAAGAGAATTTTATCTAAGTTTTTCAATCATAACATAACACAATAACACATGATCATAGTATATCATAATGCATGCATGCCTGGTCTCAGATCCATATTTAGATCCAAGGACCCCCATCAGTTATTTAGCCAGCCTTTTATACTCTTCATGAAGCTTCGCACACGTGTCTTCAGTTCAGATGGTGCAGCTGGGGTAGGCGTTACAAACCCTATCTTGATGTTACATATTCTAACTTACATATGCAATGATGTACATTTACCCTGTCCTCTTTATTTGTCACATATATTACTAGCAGAGGTTGCCCGGCGTTGCCAGGCTGTTTTAAATGGTGTTGGAAAGTTTTTGTTGTTGTTGTTAATGTTTGTAAAGAAGAGGTTAGTCTATAATTGAAATTTTTAAATTTTTTATATAAGACCCTTTTCAGTGCTCATCTCTGTTTCATAGCCAAAAAGCCAGCGCTGTCCGCTTCTGCAGACATTTCCGTGGTCATGTGGCAGGCATGACTAGACACAGGAGCACCTTCCCACAGAGGTGGTCCCTATGTATCTACTTGCAATTTATTGCTTTCGAACTGCTAGGTTGGCAGGAGCTGGGACGAAGACGGGAGCTCATTCCATCCTGCAGTACTCGGGTATTGAACTGCTGACCTGCCGCCTTCCAGTCAGCATATTAGCCACTTGAGCCATTGGCTTTAAAGTGGAGCATTACACAGGGGTTAGGTCAAGGTGTCCCTTGCTCAAAAGCCATTCGTGTCTGACTCTAGGGTACAGTGCTCATTTCCATTTCCAAAAGCCAAAGAGCCAGCACTGTCTGCATAAGCATATGCATACGTTTCCATAGCCATGTATTAGGCACAGAACACTGTTACCTTTCCTGCCAAAGTAATCTACTTGCAAAAAAAATTTATTATTATTTGCTTTCGAACTTATAAGTTGGCAGGAGCTGGAGCAGACAACGGGAGCTCACTCTGTTATGCAGCACTTGAGTCTTGACTGCCAATCTTCTGGTCATCAATCTCAGCATCTTAACCATTAAGCCACCACAGTCACTCACTATACAAGAGACATATAGAAAAATAAATATTTTGCTATTGATTGCTCCAAGACTTTTCTCTCATACTCTCCCATTCATTCTGTAGGGGAATCTGGCCTGGGGAAATCTACTCTTGTGGATAGCCTTTTCTTGACAGATCTATATAAAGAACGAGTACTCCCAGATGCACAAGGTAAGCATTGCCTGTCATAACTTATGACTGGCAGGTGGGGTGCAGAGGGGAGACAACAAGGAGACTACTAGACTGCCACTTCTCCTGTCTTCCTTACTTCACAGCCAGAATTCCTAAGACTCTGGAGATCGCCAAACACGCTGTAGATATTGAAGAAAAAGGAGTGAAAATGAAATTGACAGTGATTGATACTCCAGGGTTTGGTGATGCAGTGGACAACACTGAGTGGTAAGAGGAAACCAGATCTGCATGTATGATTGTGGGTTTTGTGGGGACATCCAGAGGTCCATGTAAGACAGGGGTTCCCAACTTTTCAAGACGCTCTCTCAGTCAGCTTCAAGGGCCAGATGGCCATTTTGCCCTGCCTTCATGATGAGGGTGGCCATTTTGTCCCAAAGCTTCAAAGGGATGGCCATTTTGTTTCTTGAATGCTCTTGGAGTGGGGGTAGGGGGCACATGAAATGGCACTGGGAGCTGGATCCAGGCCACGGGCCTTAGGTTGGGAAGGAAGTAGAGAAAGGGGATTCAGATTCTATTCCTAGATGAAAAAGCAGGTCTGATGCTATAATGTTAGGACGTTGGGAGCTAGATCTTATTGTTTCCGTGGGAGTAGACTGGACAAAAACTTCTTGTTACTAATTTTGAAATTTCAAGTCATGTAAATAGGGACAGTTCACACTTAACAAGTTCAGCATCCTGTGGCTAGGACTGGAGAGGTCAGCTTGCATTATTTTCCTTGTGTAACTGATGAGCAAAAAGCTTGATAAAGAACTAACACAAAGATGCACGGGGAGGACAGATTCATTGCCATGTAAGTACTGTGTCAATGGCAATGAAAGGGTCTTTCTCATGGTTTGGTCATTATGTTTGTAGTACTATAATTAGAGGACTAAATCTGGTAGTTAGCCTTGAATATGAGAAATACCTAAATGATTCCAAGTTCTCATTGATTCAAGTATCGATTTATCAAGTACCCACTAATTCAGTGGGTCTACTCTAGTTGGAATTATAATTTTGAGTCAGGCAATTGTTAACACTAACGATGGTTTGTTGCTAATGCTTAATCATGGTTTAATTCTTTGGTGGGACATATAGCCATGACAGCTAAAGTAAACAAATTCTGTTTAAAGAATCTCTTGAGGTTACAACATTGAAGTTTGAAAATGTTCAACATTTTCTTCTTCTAAAATGTCTAACCCATCAGCATTCCTGGTTGTAAACAGTGGGACTGTTAGAAATATTTCTGCACCATTTCCATTGAAGTTGTATGCACAGTATTTATAAGCTATTGGCAATTGTGTCATTTGGACACTAGATAGCAGTATAGAGCAATCCTATATCTGCGTGAAAGGGTGGTGGCTTTCACTGAGGAGAGAAAATTTGTCAATTAAGGCAATGACCATTTGAAAACTGGCAGTTGGGATTTGGCAGTTGAAAACTGACCGTTGGAGACTTGAGCTGTGATCTGGGTGGTCGCAAGATCTGTGTGCTCTCTCTCATTCTGTGGTAAATGCTGGTGGAAAAATCTCTGTAGATAGTTGATTTTTTAAAATATATAAACAATTACAATTTCTTAATAAAGTCTTCATCATTTTTTTCCCATCAGGGTCAGTCAAAGATCCACATTTATTATTATTAATTATTTTTTATTATTAATTATTTTTTATTATTATTTATTATTATTATTATTATTATTATTATTATTATTATTATTATTATTATTATTATTATTATTATTATTAATAAATTCATTCATTCATTCTCGACAGGGTTATTCATAACACAGCAATTCAATAATTCCATTTAAGAGAGTTGTACATTACAATTGTTGATGTGATTCTGAATAAGGCTAAGTGCTCTATTTTCTTTTTACTTTTTTGTTTTGTTTTATTCTTCAGCTGGAAGCCAATTGTCCATTACATTGACAACCAGTTCGAACAGTACTTTCAGGATGAGAGTGGTTTGGACCGTAAGAATATCCAAGACGGACGTGTTCACTGCTGTCTCTATGTCCTGTCTCCTTTTGGACATGGGTATGAAATACAGAAGCTTAGAATATAGTTTTGGGTGCAATAGTGGGTTGAAGTCTTATCTTTTAGAAGGTTTCTTCAAATGAGAAACAAGAAAAGCTTAATTCAAGATGGGACTGTACCCAACTTTTATTCTGAACACAATTAAAGATCGGGAGACATCACATGATGATGAAATGATCAAGAGCAGTAGTTCTCTAGATGCCGAAGCACTCAGAATGTTGTTACCTTTCCCACCAAAGCAGTACCTATTTATCTACTTGCAAATTCTTGCTTTCGAACTGCTAGGTTGGCAAGAGCTGGGGCAGATGACAGGAGCTCACTCCATCACATGGCGCTTGGTTCTCAAACTGCTGATTTGCTGATCTTCCTGTTGTCAACCTCAGAGTCTTTAACCACTAAGCCAGGGTTTCTCAACCTTGGGTCCCCAGATGTTCTTAGATATCAATTCCCAGAAGTCCTGGTCAGCAGGTGTAGTGACTTAGGATTCTGGGAGCTGAAGTCCAAGAACACCTGGGGACCTAAATTTGTGAAACAATGAACTAGGGTTCCTAAAAAAATGGCTTTCCAGATGTTCTTGGACTTCTGGTATTTGAAGTCCAAAAACACCTGAAGAGCCAAGTTTGAGGAACTCTGATCTAAAATATGTGCCGAGTGCATTTACAGTACCACCGATTACCCAGGCTGGAGTCTAATGTGGGGCAGGGAGTTTTAGAGTTCCTATGAAGCTTCAATCCTGACAGTAGTTTTCGTTTGAAGTAAAATTAATGTCTTGGGATAGTGAGGATCAAAATACTTGGACAATTTAATGCAATATATATATGTGTGTGTGTGTGTAAGCTGGTTACAATGAAGAATGAAGAAGAATAGACTTTAGGATGGTTGCCAGATGTTCAGAAAAGAAGAGTCAGGACATTTTCCTTTGTTACAGCCTCCGACCTCTAGACATTGCATTCCTCCAAGCTATCCACGAGAAAGTTAATATTGTGCCAGTTATTGGAAAGGCAGATAGTTTGACACCAGCAGAGGTTCAGCAGAAGAAAGAGAAGGTAAGGCTGCTGGCTTTCCACGTACTGTTAAGGGAAGAACACATGCAAACAGGAGGGAAATGGTCTATCTAAAACACCATTCTTAGTGCAGTTGCTCTTAACCCTTTAATCCTCCAGATGTTGGACTACCACTCCCATAATCCTCAAACTTCAGCCACACAAGTAGGCGCTTCAGGTATTTGAAGTACCTGCAAAACCAGAAATTGGGAATCACTCCTTTGTTCAACATCCTACCAGGATTTTCATATCCCGCCACTGCCCTGTTGCTGTATCTTTACAATCTGTAAAATTCCCAATTCTTCGTTTCAATTCTTTTTGGGCACAGATACGGCAAGAGTTAGCAGAAAACAAGATTAACATCTATGAGTTCCCAGACTGTGAGTCAGATGAAGATGAAGAATTCAAAGCTCAAGATGCAGAGTTGAAAGTAGGAACTGAAGAATGCCATTGAGGCATATTGTGGAATGCATCGGGGTGGGAACATAAGATGGGGCACTGAGACTAATTGACCTCATTGATTTTCTCCCTACAGAGCAGCATTCCCTTTGCAGTCATTGGAGCCAATCAGGTGGTCAGAGAGTTGACCGATAAAGTCTTTCGGGGAAGGCAATATCCCTGGGGTACAGTGGAAGGTCAGTTGCTTTATTTGTCCTCAAGAAAAGTCTGACTTATGGTGATGTTTTCCAGGGTTTTCTAAGTAGACAATACTCAGAAGTGCTTTACCATTACCTTCCTTTAAGGGGGGCTCTTGGGACTGTGCAGTTTGCTAAAGGCTACATTGCAGTGATGGCGAACCTTTTAGAGACCGAGTGCCCAAACTGCAACACAAAACACACTTATTTATCGCAAAGTGCCAACACAGCAAAAGGGGAGGAAGGAAATGCTCTCATTGGGCTGCTGGGCAGAGGGGTGTGGAGAACTCTGTGCTGGGGGGAGGGAAGAAGTGCTCCCATTGGGCTGCTGGGAAGAGGGTTGGGGTGAACTCTGTGTTGGGGGAGGAAGGAAGCACTCTTATTGGGCCGCTGGGCAGAGGGACAGGGCAAACTCTGTGCTGGGGTGATTGCATGGGTGCCCACAGAGAGGGCTCCGAGTGCCACCTCTGGCATGTGTGCCATAGGTTCACCACCACTGCTACATAGGCTGGACCAAGGTGGCCTAGTGGTTAAGACACTGAACTTGACAACTGGAAGGACAGCATTTCGAGACCCGAGTGCTGCATGACAGAGTGAGTTCCCGCCTCTGCCCCAGCTCCTACCAACCTAGCAGAGAAATTGCAAGTAGAAAAATAGTTACCGCTTCGGTGGGAAAAGTAACAGGATTCCGTGCACTCTGGTGTTTAGTCGTGCCTGCCACGTGGCCATGGAAATGTCTGCAGATGCAGACAGTGCTGGCACTTTGGCTATAAACAAAGATGAGCACTGAACCCTAGAGTCGGATATGACTTACTTTTGAGAAAGGGAAATCTTTACTTTTACCTTACATAGGCTGGATTTTCTCCCAGGAGGCACCGTGGGGAATTTAACTCCCAACTTCTGGCTCTGCAACCTAATATTTAAACCACTGAGCTTTTCAGCCAGCTCAGTTACTTTAAATTCAGTTCAGAGTGTTGTTACAAAAGGAAGTTATTGATGGTTTTCTATCTCTCATCCCCGTAGTGGAAAACTCTGCTCACTGTGACTTCCTCAAACTTCGGGATATGCTGATCCAAACCCATATGCAGGACTTGAAGGATGTCACCCATGAGGTCCATTATGAAAACTATCGTGCACAGTGTATTCAGAGTCTGACCAAAATAGGAGTTCGGGACCGCAGTAGCCGCGCGTAAGCAATTTCTAGTGGGGTTTTTTTTTTTGCCTTTTTCTATGAGGGTTGGACCATCAACGCCTTGGGTAGAGGTATAAAGCAGTTCTCAACCTTTTTAAGATGGGGGCTGAGTAATGCTCCTTCAGACAGCTTTCAGGGCCTGATGGCCATTTTGCCCTTCTTCCATATGGCACTTCCTGGTGTGGTGGAGGTGGGCCACATGAAATGGTGTTGTGGGCTGCATCTGGGTCGCAGGTTGAGAATCCTTGATCTAAAGTGTCTTTACGATCTATCTAGACCATTGGTTTCCACCATGGGGCCCAGGCCCCGCAGAGAGATTTTAATTCCCAGAAGCCTAAGTCAGTAAATTGGCTAATCAGTGCTTTGATGAATTGACTTAGGCTTCTGGGAGTTGAAGTCCAAAAACTAAAGTTTGGGAAACACTGCTGTAGAGGAAAGGGTGTCTTTGTATGTACAAACATGATAGGCTACAAATCTGTACATAATCTATGAAAAAACCACCTGAAAAAGTTATAGCAAAGCTAAGACATACAATGGGTATTATTTACAGTTCAATCACTTTGCTGCTATATGGCTTATAATCTTATAGTCACATTTTTGGTATGATCTAAAGCAGGAGTTCCCAACCTACGGCCCATGGGACCGTTTCATGTGGCCCGCCGCACCCAGAAGTGGAAGCAGGTGTGTTTAAACAGCCGTAAAACATACCCGCACATGAGTTAATGTGGTTTTTAATGGGGTGGGTAGTTTTAACTGTTTTGAACATGTTTTTTAATTTTTATTGTGAACCGCCCTGAGTTGGCTTTGGCCGAGTGAGCGGTATATAAATGTGACAATTAAATTAAATTAAATTAAAATTATGTCAGTCGTAAATGCATCCACAGCTGTTGTAAACTCGGAAGCTGGTGCATTTACTTCTGCTTCCGAGGGTGTGGTCCAGCCCGCTCAGTTGTTGGGGTGGGGTGGGGGCATGGTCAGGCCTGCTGCATTAAAAGGTTGGGAACCCCTGATCTAAAGAAATCTAAAAGTGGTTACCTGCATCCTTCAGTTGAATGACGTGCTGTCTGTTGCTTCTCCAGAAAACTATCACGTCAAGGTGCCACTGAAATGCCGCACCTGCCTTTGGCCGAGACAGAGAAGCTCATTCGTGAGAAAGATGAGGAGGTGAGTTGCAGGAGAGAAGCAAGACTGTGTTTAAGTCCTTGCATTTGTCTTCTATGTTAACTGTTACTGCAGCCCCAAAATGGGTGGGTGGGTGGGAATCATCTTGTTGCCACACAGGGGGTTCCAAGAATTCCTTGCAGGTAAAACAAACAGGTAAAAGGGGAGAAGATCTCTCCGTCTTGTTCTTTTTTTCATGTTACTGCAGGGACAATCACATCTAGCACAAAAGTGGATGAATGAGGCTCTCCATCTTCTAACCTATCTGCTTGGTTGTAGGCAAGCGCTTTTAGTAACCTGGCCTAACCTGTATTTTAATACTGGCCACAGGGGGAGAAATATAAATCTCAGGTCCCTGTGCTTATTGAAAAGACAGGATGACTGGTTCTGTCTGATTTAGATCCTTTCACACTAGGGAAGGGTGAGCAAGATGGGGTCTGTGAATAGCATTCAATCTGTATCCATTTGGTTCCTTAGTCAAGGGAAGAAAATCTTCACAAATATGCAGTTTCAATACCAAAAGCCACCCAGCGCAGGTAGTTTCTTCTAAAACAAAATGCAGGGTATTGCTTAAATAAAAAAGGCACTCTTTGATTTGATTTTAATATAGAAAATGAACTTCCAGTCAATTCCCTGGCCAAAACTGGTGTTGTGAGTTTGATCTTGACAGGAATCAAAGTTGGCTCAGCCTCCCATTTTAATTTAATTTTTATTTTAATTGTTCGATTTCTACACCCCCCGCTCAGCCTAAGCCGACTCAGGGCAGTTCACAATCACAGATAAAAACATAATAAAATTAATTAAAACTACCCACCTCCTAAAAAGGGTGCAGGGTCTGAAGGGACAATGGGGGAAGGAATTATCCTCTATACCAACCACCCAACGTAGGTTACCCTTCCACCTGCACCCCATACTTGGCCTGCCAGCCAGGTTTTGAGTTCTTTACTGAAAGGCAGCAATTCTGTCCGGAGATGTAACTCTGTTGGCAGGAGGTTCCAGAGGGCCAGTGCAGACATGGAGAAGGCCTTCCTCCTTGTGCCAGAGGGGTGAGCCCCTCTTGCTGATGGAACAATTAGAGAGCCCCTCCGGTCTGCTCTGGTTGGACGGACAGACGTCATTAGGGCGATGCGGTCTCTTAGGTATCCTGGCCCACTACCATAAAGGTAAAATGCAGGGTGGGGGGGGGATGCTAATGACCTTGTGAACTGCCCAGAGAGTGCACTAAATGTTATCAGGCAGTATATAAGTGTAATTGCTATTCCAGTTGTGAAAAACCAAACAAAAACAAATAACTATTTTGTGGGAGTTCTGCCTACAACAGATCCAAAATTGGCCCAGCAACCTTCCAAGCTTGCTCATCCTTAACGATCAGTTCTTCAGAGCTCTGGATTGTACAAATGACTGACAGCCGGCTGTCCCTACTCCCAAGGTAAACTTGACCTCAGCGTCTTTTCCTTTCCCCCAGCTGCGCCGGATGCAGGAAATGCTGAAGAGAATGCAGGCACAGATGATGCAAAGCCAGGGAGAACAATGCGACAGCCTCTGAAAAATGATGATGTGCTTCTCTCACAGGACCATGGAAATCCTAGCAGAGAGAAGTCCTAGCCTCCTTCCACATGGCTGGGCCTGATGTGGCCCATGAGCAATGGAAATGATAGCGGTATGCTGGCAGGTACAATGTGCTTTAGGGGGAAAGGAGAAAATCATTAAGGAATTTTCCCACTCGTTAACCTGCCCCCCTCTCTCTTTCATACATAACTCTCACTCTTTCTACCAATTCCTTGCAATAACACCCTCTTACTGGTGTAGCATTGCTTCAGAGAAACAAGCAAAAGCTGTCTACGAAAATAAAGTATTTTTACAAAAATAAAGGACCAGCTCCCAGAAAAAATAAATCTTGAACTGTTCTTGGCACATTCTATCTTCCACAGCTGATCAGTCACCCAATACTTTCCTCCAAATATCTTCCATCAATTCTGCTGCTGGACCTGTTTTCCTTCCCACTAAACAGGAGCTTTCTTCAGATCTACGTTCTCACTCTCAACTTGTGCAGGATAATTATTTGCCAGGATTTACTATTTGCAATACCTCTGACACCGATACAGTAGGAGCGCAGCAGTGTCATATCAAACACTGCGATGGCGTTACAGTAAACAGTCAGAATACTCCATGGAAAGATCAATACTGTATGAGTAACTGATAAGCCTTCAAGACGATGATAAAAATGTGAGGTTAGTTAAGCCAAAAAAGATAACTAGGCTAGAGCAGTGTGTCCCAATGTGGGGCCCATGCCCCACAGGGGGACTTCAATTCCCAGAAGCCTAAGTCAGTACATTGGCTGATCATTGCTTTGGGGAATTGACTTATGTTTCTGGGAATTGAAATCCAAAAACCAAAGGTTGAGTAACTCTGGGCTAGAGAAACAGCACCTTGGTGTGATGCTGCAAAAAATAATAATTGGTGCTGGTATTCCATATCTTATTGTCATTAAACCCCTTCACCCACCTAGCCTGATACCCAAGGATGATGAGACCTTGAGTCAAAACCATATCTGGAGAACTGCAGGTTCTTCACTCTTGCCTCACAGAACAAGGAATAAGTGATTAAATGGCAACAGCCAATTGAGCTGCATTTCCAGATGGAATTGCTGTCCTTCAGGAAAGGGCTAAAAACCTGGCTGGCAAATCCGGTGTGGGGCACCAGCGATGTGGTGACCCCTGCCTGCTGTCTGATTTAGTAAGAACACTCTCTCCCTCTTTTAATCTCTTTTAATTTGTAGGGGTCAGAGAAATTTTTGGTGTCAGTTTTAATGTTTTTTTTAATTGATTTTTAAAATGTGATTGGTTTTATTTTCTGTAAGCCGCCCAGAGTCTTCGGAGTTGGGCGGCAATATAAATCAGAAAAATAAATAATAATAAATAAACAGCAGAGGTCAACATGAGACATATCTGCTGTTACCATTTAATTACACCTTGACTGGGCAACACTGGTCTTTTCTGAAGAACAAGTCTAGATGAAGCCCTGAACCATAACAAAATCTTAACAACCAATATCCACAGGAAAAGTTTCTCCTCTGTGCAGGAGGAAGCCACCCTCTACTGTCACTTCTGGTACTCTGTGTATTTTTTGGATGATCCATATACTTTCTCAGCTGGGTATTTGAGACGATTCTTGTCTATTTTCCTGAGGGCAGCAGAAGGAAGATCCACGTGGCATTTTTCTGCTAGGGCCACCAGGTAGATCAGGACATCACTGAGTTCGTCAGAGAGGGCTTCACGCTCCGACACTGTCCACCCGGGTAGGCCTTCGGGAGTTTCTTCCCGCCACTGGCTAAAGGCAAAGGACAAAACATTGGGGTGAAGGTGAGGATTTAATAACACATTAAAGAGAAAAGGAAGGCTGAGTTCTCTCAACACCACAAGTCACTCCCTGCATGAAAATCACACCCGTGATCCTGAAAACCTACTTTTAATCACAGCTTAATATCATTTCCACAAATTAATGATAATGTCATATCGACATCCAGTAACTGGGGATGAAAAGCTCTGAAAATTCAGCAAAATGTGGCTGCATGTGTTTTGCCATTCAAATGGAGATTGGTTTTCCTGTACAAACTCTAAAAGGCTTAATCAGTACTTATTTGTACACTGACTTACCAACATCCCCAGCCAGTTCATTCAAAGGAAACCTTCTCAAGGAATGCATTTTTTTCAAGCCAGCAAGGTCTGTGTCTGCAAACATTTCCATGGTCACGTGGCAGACATGACTGGATGCCAGAGCACATGGAACAGTGTTACCTTTCCTGCCGAAGCAGTACCTATTTATCTACTCACAGTTTCTTGCTTTCGAACTGCTAGGTTGCCAGGAGCTGGGACAGATAATGGGAGCTCACTCTGCTGTGAAGCACTCAGGTCTCAAACTGCTGACCTGACAATGTCCCAGTCGTCAAGCTCAGGATCTTAACTACTAAGCCATTGCAGCCCATACAGTGCTATTGCTGAGGTCCTATTTTGATCGTTCCAGTGCTTTGATGTATTGGACAAACATCCTGAGAGAAATCTTCACTTTGATTCATAAACAGTATGACTAGGTATGGCGAACCTATGGCATGTGTGCCAGAGGGGGCACACAGTCCTTTTTGTGGTCACGGGTGGTCACCCCAGGGAGATGAGGCAACCAGATACCCCATACACCCCTCCTATACTTACAATTGTGTGTGTGTGAGTGAGTGAGTGCTCAAGGAGGAGGAGGTGACGGCGCACGGGCAAGCACCGTGTTTGTACACGCACCCATGTGACATTGCCGGCGCGCTGGCGCCACCTCCACCTCCTTGGGCACCCAGTCTCTAAAAGGTTCACCATCACTGGACTGGGGCATTCTGGGATTTGTAGTCTGCAGAAAGCAATGCTCTACTTCTCTCTCTCCCTTGGGGCCCAGTTCTGTGGCTTCCTTTGTTGGAGATACTCACAACAGCTCTGCAAGCTCTCCGACTTCCCCAACCAAAGCCAGAAGCAGATTACGAGGCTGATGATACCTTCCCCAGCCGCGCTCCTCTGTGAATGCAGACTGCAGGCTTCGGCTGTGGCAGGAAAAGAGAGATCGAATTGAGGAGAAATGGAATAAGCATAAGATCCAAACAGAGTAGATGATTGGAAACAGAGAAATAAAAAGAAGAAGAGCATGCACTGAAAAGGAGTGAAATTGGTGGGGAAGGTGTCTCACATGTCCTCCAAGGTGGGTTCAGCGCTGAATGGAAACACCCCAGCTAGATTTCCAAGTCCATTAGCCACCATGCCTTTCTCTTCCATCTTCTGTGAACCAGGTGAAGAGCAAGTTGCCTGGTAAAGAAAAAGGAAACATAAAGAAACATTTCTGCTTTGCCAGTTAAAAACATATAGTCTGGTCAGGTTATTCTACTATGGTGATAGATTAGACCCGTGATGGCAAACCTTGGCACTCCAGATGTTCTTGGACTTCAATTCCCAGAAGCCCAAGCCTCCTGTGAATCCACAGGAATGGGTTTACTGCGATTCATCTGGCCCACGCTGCCCTCGTTGCTCCCGGAAGCGGAGGTAAAACGTACCCATACGGAAGAAGGGTTAACTTGGAAGAGCCTTAACCGTACGAGCACGTTTTACTTCCGCTTCCGGGAGCAACGAGGGCAGCGTGGGCCGGATGAATCGCAGTAAACCCATTCGTGTGTATTCACAGGGGGCTTGGCCTTCTAGGAATTGAAGTCCAAGAACATCTGGAGTGCCAAGGTTTGCCATCATGGGAGTAGACTATACTGCCAGCGACTCAATGCCAAGTGTCTGACGGTGGTTAACTAACCTGACAATCCTGAAGACTAACGGCCTTGGGTGGTGATGTTCACAGGGAAGGGTGATGGTCCCCTAAATGGATTAAATCCCACTTGAATCTATCTTGATGGAGGGCAGCAGCTGCATCAATACTGGCCTGGCCATGAGGAAGATTTTGCGTGCTGAAAGGGTTCCCTGAGGAACTCTGGGCTGAGAAGTGCCTTCTCAATGAACCGGTTTCCACACAGTTTAGACCAGGGGTTGTCAACCTTTTGAAGTCGGGGGCTGGGTCATGCTCCCTCAGACAGTTGGTGGGCCGGACTGGTGGTCCAGCCAACGGCACAGGAATCAGCTGCGGACTCATTTATGACTGTTGTAAACACCATTTACAACATCCGTAAATGAGTCTGTGGCTGTCGTAAATGTGTTTACAACAGCTGTAAATGAGTCAGCGGACAATTCCGGTGGCAGAGGCTAGAGCAAGAGTGTGGGCCGGAACTGGTCCACAGGCCATAGGTTGCCTACCCCTGGTTTAGACTACAGTCCGCACAATCCTGGACCAACTGGCTGTCCTGAAGGGATTTCTATTTGAAGGGTCTCAGGTTAAGAAAGGCAGTACAGTACTAGATTGTTCATAAATGAATGGAAAAATATTTTAAGAAATTTCTAGAGATGTAATTGTGTTAATCTAGTATGGTGGAATCCAAAGGAGTATTTTGCCACCTTAAAGGCAAACAAGCACTGCTTCAGTTTACTTACTAATAAACATATTTTTTTATTTGTCCATTCATTAAAAAATATATAAATCAAAGAAAGTAAAACTTATTTGACTTTAAGGTTCTGCATTGTCTTTACATGAAAAAAGAATGTGACTCAGTGAAGCTTACAAACAGGCAGTCCTCTCATATAATATACTCCAAGTATTACCTCTGCCCTCAATTCAGTGGCTGTGGGACCAGATTTCTTTGAAACACGAGGCTCTCCATCAATAGATGGCAGGGAACAGGAGGCAGCAGCAAGTTTCCGATGCTCAGTGGTAGCCATGTGTTGCTGAATATGGAAGTAGTCTGCATGTAGCTCACATGCACACAACCTGCAGGCCGCCTTGCCTTCATCTCCGGTGACAGGCTGCAGCCAGGTCTTCAAATCTTTCTCTTCCTCCCAGGCTTTGCAGTATTTTCCCTCACTATTGCCCTCCTTCAAGAACGCCATGATCGGCCAGGCCTGCAACAGACAAACAGAAATTGCCTTGATATGCTCTCAAAAGGAATACCCGAGTGTGACTCTGTTGTGACCAAAACATTCCTAGGTAAAGGGAAAGGGGATTTCAACTTCCAAATTCCCCTGGCTGGTAGAGTGCTAATAAAGGGTCTCAGAAAAATAAGGGTCTCCCTTGCTCGAAAGCCAGTCGTGTCCAACTCTAAGGTTTGGTGCTTCATCTCCATTTATAGCCAAAGAGCCAAAGCTGTCTGCATCTGCAGAGGTTTCCATGGACAGGTGGTAGGCATGACTAGACATCGGAGCACATGGGTTCAAATCACTGCTTGGCCATGGAAAATCACAAGGAAGGGGTGGCACTGGTAAAAGCACTCCTTAAATATCTCACTCATCCTGAAAACACTATTAGGGTTGCCATAGGTTGATTCTGACTTGACAGCACATAACATACATAGCTAAAGGTAAAGGTTGCCCTTGCTTGAAAGTCAGTCATATCTGACTCTAGGGTTCAGTGCTCACCTCTGCTTATAGTCAAAGAGCCGGTGCTGTCTGTGTCTGCAGACGTTCCATGGAAATGTGGCAGGCATGACTAAACACCGGAGCGCACGGAACGCTGTTTACCTTCCCACCAAAGTGGTAGCTATTTATCTACAGTACTTGCAATTTCTTGCTTTTGAACTGCTAGGTTGGCAGGAGCTGGGACAGAGACAGGCGCTCACTCTGTGGTGCAGCACTCGAGCCTTGAACTGCTGACCTGCCAAACTTCCAGTCGTCGAGTTCAGTGTCTTAACCACTAAGCCACCTCACTCCTCTCACGCATTCTTATGGCACCTTAAATACTAACACATTCAGGATGAGCTTTTGTGACCAATAGCTTATGCTATAATAAAAAGTACAGTACAGTATTCATCTTCTTAAAATGGCATAAGACTCTATCATTTTCATTTGATAAAACTGGATTAAGTATTATACTGTTGTTTTATCTACTGTTATTTACGTTGCATATGTCTGCAATTTGTTATTAGCTGCCCAGAGTAACTATTCAAATTAGTTGGGCTAATTGGCTGCTAATTCTTTTCCCATTGTGCTTCAACTGTGGGCTCCTTCCCACAAAAGAAAGTTTCCTGTGTGGAACTCATGTTGTGAGGGAAATGACTCAAATCAAAGGGTACTGTACCATCAAAGTTCATGGGGTACACAGAAAGAGCCTCCTCGAAGATTGTGGTATTTTTTTGAACCACAATTGGGCATACCCTGGTAACGGCAACCTTGCATTGCTGGCTAATCTTTCTCACACTAGGTCAGGCGAAAGGAACTGCAGAATGAACTTACCTGAAAGGTGCCTTCCCTTTTGCAGTTTCACGTCTGGTCTAGACGGCGTGGGTGGGGGTGGGGAATCAAAGTTTATCTGCCTCTTTCACTAGTTTCATATGCCACACAAGTCTTCACCAGTCTGAAGCAGTCCCAATATCTGAAATACAACCACCACCACCCACTAGCATGACCAATGGCTGGGATACCAACTGGGGATTAAGCCAATCACTAGGAAAACACCAGACTTCAAAAGCCTGATGGAGCATAGTGTGTCAAACTACAGTTTGTGGGTCCCGTTCCTGGCCTGGACTGGGAAGAACTCAGGACATAAATGATACAATTTTTTTTTTTTTTACGGAAACACAGCTAAATAAATGGGGCCAGGGCTTGGGAGATTCT
The DNA here is from genome assembly GCA_035047345.1 of Bradypodion ventrale. Lineage (NCBI taxonomy): Eukaryota > Metazoa > Chordata > Lepidosauria > Squamata > Chamaeleonidae > Bradypodion > Bradypodion ventrale. The sequence goes on from JAWDJE010000006.1 coordinate 9,943,873, forward strand.
CAGAAAGCACTCACTCGATCTCAGCCTGGCCAACCTCGTAGGGCTGTTGTGAGACTGGATGTCCCCTTGAGCCCCCTTGAGCTCATCGGGAGAAAAGGCTGAACATAAACATGGCAAAGTAAGTAAAATGAAAAATAGCAGTTCGATTCCCGAGTACTGCAGGACGGGATGAGCTCCCGTCTTTGTCCCAGCTCCTGCCAATTTAGCAGTTCGAAAGCAAGACATTGCAAGTAGATAAATAGGGACCACTTCGGTGGGAAGGTAACAGCGTTCCGTGCGCTCCGGTGTCTAGTCATGCCTGCCACATGACCACGGAAAGGTCTACAGAAGCAGACAGCGTTGGCTCTTCGGCTTTGAAACAGAGATGAGCACTGCACCCTACAGTCGGATACGACTGGCTTTCGAGCAAGGGAAACCTTTACCTATAGCAGAAGTGTGTCAACAACATGAGCTTACCCGGGTTGCTCTTGATCAATGGAAAAGACCTCTTTGTAAACCACGCTTTTCCACCCCCGGGTACAAAGCAGCGAAGCCTCATTCATGCTCACAGCAGCCTTTAGAACGGCTTCTCATTGGATAGAACGCATATGACGACACTCCGCGAGGTCCAATCAGAGATAAGGAAAAGAAGAACATGTTGATGACTGTAACCATTCAAAAATAAAAGTTTAGAAGGAGAGGCGGGTTTTATTCTCAGACAGGCACAGAAAGCATCCAATCGGAAAAAAGATAGCCAAAAACTGTATACTGTCCATGTATGAAAAGGAGACAAGTGAGTTAAAACGTGTTATTCGTGGCCGGTCAAAAAGTGATGGACTTGCCCAGAAACAGAAAAGAAAAATGAGCTGGCGTTAATATATTTTATTAATCACAGACTTTCCCTTAATCACAGACTAGCCACTGGATATAAATAGGCAAAACAAATAGCTGCATGCTAATTAGGGCTTTGTTCCCTAATTAACATTCAGCAATTAAGGGTTGTTGTTTTTTTAAAAAAAAAAAAGAAAAAAGAAAAGCCCTTTTTCTTTCAACAGGCAACGGTGAATTTCATGGCACTAGGAGGAGCTGGCATTTTGTGCAAGGATGTCTACAATGCATTTATTTTTTATTTATTTTTAGCATTTATTTCCTTCAGTGTTTTGTTCATTGTGCAAAATGCAGATGGGACTTGGCCATAACAGTAGGAAGAACAAAGTGCTTTTTGTTCTAGGATGGCTGCATTTCCCCCTAGCATCCCCATGGTAATTGTTTAATATTCTGAGTTTAGGTAAGAGCTTTTCTGATCAACATTTACAATTGTATATTTTGTAGTTCCTGCATACATCCCACTTATCTAAACTTAAATGTTTACTGTGGAAGGCATGACTAGAGGCCGGAGGAGCACACGGAATGCCGTTACTTTTCCTGCTAAATCGGTACCTATTTCTCTACTTGCAATTTCTTACTTTCCAACTGCTAGGCTACCATTGTGCAACTACATGTGTTCTGAATAAAAGTGCTTCATCCTGCCTCTTTTAAAAGCTGTCCCACTCCTTTCTGCCACAGTGCTGAGACTGCAGTTTATTTGGTATGATTTAGATTGCCCCATTTTGTTGCTCATGTGTTAGGTTAGTTCACACCCAAGTAGAACTCTTGGCCATGGTATCAGAGGTGACAATCTTGTATTTGTTGGTTTGTGACATGTAAAGGGACTATGGACCCTACCCGCTCTATTTCCATCTTCTCTATTGTTTTAAGTGATTTTAAATATTTAAAAATATTACCCTATTTTAGATACATTGGAGATACATTAAGAGGTCTGTTTAGGTTTAGGTACATTTTATCTGACAGCTGCAGTGGCTTAGTGGTTAAGATGCTGAACTTGATGACTGGAAGGCTGGCAGGTCAGCAGTTCAAGACCCGAGTGCTACATGATGGAGTGAGATCCTATCTCTGTCCTAGCTCTTGCCAACGTAGCGGTTTGAAAGCAAGAAATTGCAAGTACTGTAGATAAATGGGTACCACTTGCTAACCTAGCTCTTGCCAACCTAGTGGTTTGAAAGCAAGAAATTGCAAGTAGATAAATAGGGACCACTTTGGTGAGAAGGTTAATAGCATTCCATGCACTTCGGTGTCTAGTAATGCCTGCCACATGACCACAGAAATGGCTGCAGACGCTGACAGCACTAGCTCTTTGGCTGTAAACATAGAGGAGTACTGAACCCTGGAGTCGGACGAGACTGGCATTCAAGTAAATGTGACCTTTACTTATCTGACACAGTGCTGAAGTGTTGTGAGGAAAATACGGAAAAGAGTATAATAGGATGATTGTTACAATATCCTGATGCTCTCATGTTTCTCATTTTTATGTGCATGTTGTTTCTGATGCTGTTGGAATTGTATCTCACAACACATATTTTCCCTGGAAAGGTTTCAAATGAGCAGTAATTTCCAGGTTCTGATACAGATCTCAGATCTGAATCAGATATGCATCACCACATGGTGGCGCATTGCATACCTTTGCTTTGATATCAGAGAGTAACAAAACGAAAAGATAAAAACCTTAAAGACTAACTGCTGTATTTTGATGTTAGCTTTCGTGGATCGGGTCCACTTCGTCGGACATAAGAGTGTGACTTTGCTGTGATGTTATTCTCCCAGTTAACAGTAGATGGCGATAGAGGTACATTTTCTACCTACCTCTATATACTGTAGCTGCTATAGCACCATGATGACGAACCTTGGCACTCTAGATGTTCTTGGACTTCAATTCCCACAAGCCCAAGTTCCCATGAATCCACATGAAGGGGTTTACTGCGATTCATCCGGCCCACGCCGCCCTCGTCGCTCCTGAAAGCAGAAGTAAAACGCGCCCGTACGGAGGAAGGGTTAACCCAGAAGAACTTTAACCGCACGGATGCATTTTACTTCTGCTTCCAGGAGTGACGAGGGCGGCGTGGGGCGGATGAATCGCCTTAAACCCCTCCATGCGGATTCATGGGGGCTTGGGTTTCTGGGAATTGAAGTCCAAGAACATCTGGAGTGCCAAGCTTCACCATCACGGTGCTATAGCATGAGACAGCAATCAATGTACCTCTGTCGGAAAACCTAAATTCTTGTAAATTCCTTTTATATCAGATTGGGAATGTTTTGAAGGTTTATTCAATGCAGTGTTTCAGAATTCACTTGATAGAGAAACGTGGCTCTGTAATGAGGAGGCTCTTGCTAAAGATATCAAGATAACGGTGGAAATGAATAATAACAAGAATTTGTTTTTGCACATGTTTCCTGAGAATGATGCTGCTTTGTGTCTGGTGCTCATTATTCTGGGATGAAAAATGGGAGAATAAACATCAAGAATGTAAGAAATGTACACTATTGAGGTGCAACAGGTTAGACTTGAACATATGTACAGTGGAACCTCATACAACAATCGCCCCATATAGCAATGAAATCGCATAACAATTAGGTTTTTGGGGGAAATGATGTCCCACATAATAATTTTCCCTATGGAAAAATCATACAACCATTTTTCAATGGGAAAAACCACTTAGCAAAAAATAATAATAATCATTGTACGATGCATCCCATAGGGAAAATCGCTATACGATGCATGTATCGTATAGTAATTGTTTTGTACAATAATGAGCCCCGTGGAATGGATTAAAATCATTGTATGAGGTACCACTGTACTTTCATTTTAAGTTGCTTTAAGTTCAATTTAAGAGAGAATCACATGTTGACAGAAAAATAAGAGCAGAGATTTATAGGTCAGCTGCTTTGTTAGTCTGTTACAGCAGCCTACGTTTTCATGGACTACACTTGCAAAAGTGGGCTGGAACGCAGCCATTCCCTATGATAGAAATCTACCAGGCATTGTAAACAGTTTGATCTTTCATTTACTCTGCCCTTTGCTGAGCAGGGGTCGTGTATTAAACCATTTCCCAATACAGGTAGTGGCAAATTGACTCTGGTGCAATCTAGGCAATCACACATCAAGAAAACCTATTTATCTGGAACAATCCTTGATTGTTCCAAATAAACCGTAGCCTCCAACCCTAGGTCAATCTGAAATGCATTGGTCTCCATTAGAGATGGTTTGGAACACTAATAAAAAGTCTTGTAATTAATATTTTAAAGTGGAACTACAGGGTTAAGTTCCTATGTTATACTACCTCTTATACTACCTGGAATGCAGCAGTAAAAGATAAGCACCACCCACTTTGGCACTTTGGCCTCCAGTTGTTAGGAGATACAGTAGTCAGTTTACCTAAGGATTTTATGTTGGCTAGAGAATCTCCTGCCATACTAGCAGTTTGAAAGCAAGAAATTGCAAGTAGATAAATAGGGACCACTTTGGTGGGAAGGTAACAGCATTCCGTGCACTCCGGTGTCTAGTCATGCCTGCCACATGACCACGGAAAGGTCTGTAGAAGCAGACAGCGCTGGCTCTTCGGCTTTGAAACAGATGAGCACTGAACCCTAGAGTCAGATACGACTGGCTTTCGAGCAAGGGAAACCTTTACCTTGACCTAGAGAATCTTTAGGTACAGTCCTCCCCTGAGATTTCTTTTGAGTAAACATACTAGGGGCTGCGCCCACTAATCTTTATCCAATAAATTTCTGCTGAGCTCTACTGCTCTTCTCTTAAGTCTGCGCACAGCAAGTATTTCTAAAATTGTAAATTGGTAGCTCTGCCTTAGAAAAACATTGAGAATTGTTTCTAGAGGGCAGCTGTGTTAATTAATTTTCAGGTACAGTATAATAAAACATATGTTTCCTGTGTCTTCTTAACAGAACAACAAATTTAGCTTTTGTGGGTTGAGTGTGTTTTAGTCTGACCCTATGCATTTTACTCAGGCTTTTTGTAAAGTAAGCCTAAATAGGATTGCAGCTGTGGAGTTTGATTTTATACATTAAGAACCTTTATAGTATTGAGTGAAATTTATTTCTGAGGAAATGTCCTTATGATCACACTCCTAGACCTCAGTCGGAGGATAATAAGCACTTCTGGCAAGGAGTATGATATGCCTCTACTTCGTCTTCCTTCCTATGCATCTGTTTTCCTTCTCATCTTTTACAAAACTACCATAACATCTTAGCATCTGCAGTAACTGTTCGGCCATTTGAACTAGCTGAAATCAGGCTGGCGTGGGAGAGGCTGCTTGTAGAAAGAAAAACAGGTGGGGGGTCCAAAGTACCAAAAATTGCCTTTGTAACCCTAATCCCACCCCTCACAGAATAGTAGCCTCCCACCCCTCAGGAATGCAGGAAATTGGTTTTGTGCAACCAGTTGGGCAAGAGAAAAAGTTGCAAGCAGACATTTCGGAGCCTGGGTCGTGGTCCTCAGGTAAACAACCAGCAGCTTCTACCTCTTGTAATCAGCGGCATGTAGTTTAGCTCCTGAAATTGTACGGAATATATTGCAGAGGGTTAAAAAGAAAGACTCAACAAAGGGCAGTTTGGTCCTTTTTTATTTAAGTTTGGTCCTTTTCTGAGTTAGTGGTGAAGGAATGAGAACTGCAGCTAGTTTTCTTCTTCATGGCTTCCAACTTTGTTAGGTTTAGGGGACAGTTATCTTGTTAAATAAGTTGCATTTTAAAGAGGTTACTTTTGTTTCATGGGTTAAAATCCCACTCTGTCTCTCAAATATACATCTTTGACATGGGATAGGACAGTGATGGCAAACCTTGGCACTCCAGATGTTCTTGGACTTCAATTCCCAGAAGCCCAAGCCCCCGTGAATCCACACGAAGAGGTTTACTGTGATTCATCCGGCCCGCGCCGCCCTCGTCGCTCCTGGAAGCAGAAGTAAAATGCGCCCGTACGGAGGAAGGGTTAACCCGGAAGAGCCTTAACCGTACAGGCGTGTTTTACTTCTGCTTCCAGGAGTGACAAGAGCGGCGTGGGCCGAATGAATCGCAGTAAACCCCTTCGTGTGGATTCACCGGGGGGGGGGGGGGGGGGGGCTTGGGCTTCTGGGAATTGAAGTCCAAGATCTTCTGGCATGCTGTTTTTATACCTGTTTTAAGAGCTCAATAAAGGCACAGTGGGGAGCAGCATTGTTATGTTGAAAGGGCTTTTAACTGTTTTTTATATTGTTTTTAAGTTTTGCTGAGCAGCAAATGAGGTGTTCTCTGGACTTTGTACTGCCAAGAGTCTATTGTTTGGGGCAGTATATAAATCTATTGTAAATAAATAAATAAATTTCACAGGAATGGACGCCCCACCTACATTTTCATGGCCTTTTTTTTTTCCTGAGCAATCATCACAACATCCCTGTGGTGTTGCTCCTTTAGGAGGAAAGGTCCTTTTGATATCTCCCCATTCGTCCTCCCTGCATGGTGAATTTTATTCATTCATTCATTCATTCTGCCCACTGGTCCAAGCACCCAAGGAATTTAAAATGTGTATAAAATACCAAAAAAAGATAAAACAATGCAGCTGATGATAGTCATTGAATTCATTCATTAAAAAAAAAAACACATGGATTGGACAGGAGTCTACCACAAGTGGAAGATTTGGGAGAAAGCTTCCTTGTAGAGCTGTGTTTTCAGCAATTTACGGATGATTGTGGGGAGAAAGCCTGACACACTTCCACAGACGATGAGTTCTGAAATGACAGGGCCCCTACTATGAGGTGTTTCTTACAGATTTCTTTGAGTAAAGTTATAAATTTGGATTGTTCTGGGGAGATATTTAGTCAGATCTTGGTACCTGTAATATTTTAGAGGGTAGCTTCATTAGGCTGTTGAAACAAATACAGTGACACCTTGAAGACAAATCAGTGTTATTGACATAACCTTTTGTGGACAATAGTCCACTTACTACAACTGAAGTAACACCCAACTACTGAAAGAAGCTGGTTCCAGCAGTATTGAAAGGCAGGCTCTGATAAATGAACGAATCTAACATCCCTTTTCTCCTAGTACAGTATGAGACAATGAATTGCAGTACTAATTCCTGCTACTACTTAGCACCATTAGTTCCTTTGAGCCTTGTCTGGTACATCTTTGGTGACATCTTTATGCTTTCTCACTCCCAGTCTTCATGGCCTCTTGCCCAAATCTTTCGCATCTTCTCCCTGCTGCCCGGTTGCATCAACTGGCCTGTGACTGGCTGAAAGAAGATGCTCCCAGCTTTGACTATGGTGGTTATGCTGTGGGTGACCGGCAGGAATGCGCTGTGCTACTCTGCAAGTCCCCAGGAGTCCTAGCTGGCTTCCCTTTCTTTGAGGCCATCTTTGCTGAAGTGAGCTGCACTGTAGAGTGGCTCCAGTCAGAGGGCACATGGGTAGAACCAATTACTCGTGTGGCCGAGGTCCGTGGGCGTGCCAAAGATCTGTTACTCGGAGAGCGGGTGGCTCTGAACTGCTTGGGCCGATGCAGTGGAGTGGCCACAGCAGCAGCCAAAGTATGTCGGGTGGTACAGGAAGCTGGTTGGCATGGAGAGGTGGCGGGGACGAGGAAGACCACGCCAGGTTTCCGCCTCCCAGAGAAATATGCTCTGCTCGTGGGAGGAGCCTCCTGTCATCGTTACGACTTGGGAAGCCTAGTCATGTTGAAGGACAACCACGTGTGGGCATCTGGAAGCATCACACAGGTGAGTAAAGAAAATGGTGGAGATATTTATATGGGTTCACAAGAGAATCCCCAACATTCAAGTTGGAGTAGTACTTTCATTAGGACCAGGGTTCCTCAAACTTGGCTCCCCAGATGTTCTTGGACTTAATTTCCCAGAAGCCCTGGTCAGCAGGTGTGCTGACTTGGGCTTCTGGTAATTGAAGCCCAAGAACACTTGGAGAGCCAAGTTTGCTGACCCATGATTAGGACCAACCCAAATCTTGGGGAAATGACTTTTTGCACTACAGGTCTCAAAATAACACACCCAGCATGTGTTCCAAAAAAGTAACTTTTCAAAGTTCTGGACCAACCAAAAAGTACAACTGCTATCCTTTCCAGTACTGGTCACAAAACAAAGCACAGAAGTTGATGTTAATGTTCAAACCATCAAGTCACAAAATGGACTGTAGAGAGTGTTTCCAAATTAGACTTTTATTGTGTAATTATCCTGCCCCAAACGTTGAATCTTATGTTTGAAGAGGATCCAAATATAATTCCCTATTTATAACTCTTCTATGTTTTTTCCACTTGCTTCTCCCCATTTCTTTTTTGCGCCATAAGAAATTTATTAAGGTTGGGAAGACAGAACAGTCATTTTGACTGACAGTTGTCAGAACAGTCTCTGAAATAACTCGAGTTCAGTTAGGTTCTGTAGCTTCCAGACTTATACTTAGTAAATATTGAGACAAAGAAATTGACTACAATTGCTGTAAAGTAAATAATTTTCTGATTTTTCATTTTTAGAAATATCAAATCCTGCGGTTTCCTTATTTTAAAGCAAATAATTGAATATATGGGTTCATTCAAGCAGGGCAGCCTCCCAAACCAGCCTTTAGAACAGGGGTTCTCAACGTTTTTCAGCCATGGGCCAGACCATGCCCCCTCAGACAGCTGAGCAGGCAGGACTGGTGACGTAAAACGTGTCCCTGGCTGTCATAAACATGTTTATGATGGCTGTGAACTCATTTACCACAGTAATAAACACGTTTACGACAGCCATAAATGAGTTTGCGGCTGATTCCGGCACTGGCGGCAGTGGCTGGAGTGAGGTCGGGGTGGATTATTTGGTGCCATGGGCCAGATCTGGCCCATAGGCCGTAGGTTGTGAACCCTAGCTTTAGATGTTGCTCCACTCCTGAGTGAATCAAGGTCTTGAGGAGAGGTCGTTTTCATTGGAACATAAGACAGGGGAAAGAGCAGTGGAAGTGTTAAATCTGATGATATCCTAAATTGGTTCATTTATTCAGTCACTTTATGATACTGGATATTGAGGTCAATATGCCATTTGGACATGAGAATCATACCATATTGCTTCTCCTCCTGACCTCAACTGACCTGATTTAGACTGCACCAGCTCACACCAAAAGGGCTGATGTGGGCGCAGCCCTAGTTGGGGTTTTAGAAGGACCTGATGCTGTTGGATGCTGTTGGTTGGTGCCTTAGAAGTAAGATGGCTCAGGCAGCATATTTGAGGTGCCTCAAAAGGCTAGCAAATTGTTAGTTGTGGAACTGGTTTTATCTTTACTGAAAGGAACAGTGAAAGATGAGTAGACCTAAGTTGCTGTCCTACAAGGTTTCCTATCTTACAGGCTGTCCAGAATGCCCGGCGTGTTGGAGGCTTTGCCTTGAAGGTAGAAGTTGAATGTCGTTCCTTAGAGGAGGCTCTCGAAGCAGGAGAATGCGGCTCTGATATCATCATGTTGGACAATTTTGCTCCTGAGGTACTTGGCTCGGTTCCTATTTTTAAAAATAAAATGGTCGTTTTGGCTGTGTTTGTAATGTGTTTACATTCGTAAAGTGGAAGAGGGAAGCTTCTAGCCAAGTAGCTACGTGAGCTTCTTGAAGATCTTAATATCCACAAACTTTCATCCACTCCTATCTTCAATCAATTGTTGGAGTGTCTTGCTGTCCTCAAGGATAAGGACAAGGAGCAAATAAATTTATTAGTCCAACCAAGAAAAGGTTCTGTTTTTTTATCACATACTTTAGTCTACTTGTAGTTCGGATCTCACGGTATACACTTCTGTATATAGTGTAAGATCTGAACAGCACCACCATAAAAAAAAACCTCACCTTTAGTTATGTGTACTAGGTCTGATTAGATCTGTAGCCCCCTGCCCCCCCCCAAAAAAAGTTGTGATGGCCCCAGTTGCTAACTTGTTTTGCTACGCCTTTTTTATGACTTTATTTGATGGTTCCTATCAATCTACCTGTAGGACCTACACCCCACAGCCAATATCCTGAAGACCTCCTTCCCCCAAGTGACTGTCGAAGCCAGTGGAGGAATCACAGAAGAGAATGTGGCCCGGTTTGTGGGCCCCAATATTGACGTGGTATCCCTTGGTTGCCTCACCCAATCAGCCAGAGTTGTCGATTTCTCCCTCAAGATCATCCGGGACCCGGTTCCTAAACCACATCTCCGGAATTTTGTCTTCTGAAGCTTAAAAATTTGGATGTTAGTCCCATTCCAGTTGGGTTGTTGGTTTCTTTTTGAGCATTGGGGTGGATAAAAAAGGGACAGAAGCCTAAGTCAGTACATTGGTTGATCAGAAATGTAGCCACTATATCAACCCATTCTACTTATATATGTTGGTGTTTGGAAATGTAATTTTCTTATATTACAGCTCCTAAAACTGAAGAATTTGGGGAACAATTTTTTTAGTAAAAAAAAAAAACAGTTTTGGCATCTGTGTTCATACTGTAAGAAGACATGCAGATTTTAACAACCAGGGCATTAGAAACAGAGCTGTCCTCATCTTTATTAAGACATTTTGCAAAGGAAGTTCCCAGTTAGATTAAGACTAATTGAGATGGGCAGGAGTTCGCTTTGCGGGATGTATTTCCCCCCCACTCCAAATAATAAATACGTAACAGATTGGGACATGTGTGATGTTGGGGTACAAAAGTGTGTGGCTCGTAGGGACCAACATAAGGGAAACTTCCCCAGCTCAGAGCAGTCTGGGTGGATTTCTCCCCTCCCAGAGTAAACGTTGAAAATCCTGGGTTTATTCTCCTTCTTTCTCCTCTCCGTGTGTGATAACATAGCAAATGTTCTTGTAGTCAACGTTGCCGGCTACATCTGGAGGGAATGCCTGCCACATGTTCTTGATCTGAGAGAAAGAGAAGTTTAAGATGAGAAATTGTGTGATAGCTGATCACATCCCCAAGAGCTAAAATTCATATAATCCATTTCAGATGATGATGATGATGATGATGATGATGATGATGATGATGATGATGATGATGATGATTATGATTATTATTATTATTATTATTATTATTATTATTATTATTATTATTATTATTATTATTATTATTATTATTATTATTATTATTATTTTTCATGTCCAAAATTATTCTGGGTTGAAAGGATTTTTGCAGAAGAAATTCCACTCAGGGACTGCTTCAATGAGGCTCCTTTCATGTCACCAAGAGCTGGGACAGAGACAGGCGCTCAATCTGTCATGCAATACCTGGGTCTCATGCTGTCGAGTTGCAAGCCCTCGAGCTAGTAAGGCAAGCTTCTTAACCACTGAGCCACCACAGCCCCTATTATAATAATTTTGTGTCAGAAATTATTCTGGGTTGAAGGGATTTTTGCGGAAGAAACTCAACTCAAGGAACACCCAAATGAAGCTGCTTTAATGTCCTCCATGAAACTTTTGGGTACTAGTTCTCAAAAAAAAAAAAAAGAGAAAGTACTTTTTTACTCAGAGGATCACTGGACTATGGAACTCCCTGCCAGAAGAAGTGGTGACAGCTGTCAGTCTTGACAGCTTTAAGAAAGGATTAGACAAGTTCATGGAGGACAAGGGTATCAATGGCTATAATTATGGATACCTAAGGACAACCTCCGGGTTGGAGAGATAGGCAGGATATCTCTCAATGCCATTTCCAGGGAATCCTAAGCAGGTGAAGGCATCTGCTTGGGAATACCCTGAAGCAAATGGTGAGCCACTGTGTGAGACAGAACGCTGGACTGGATGGGCTGTGGCCAGTGGTGGGCATCAGCAGGTTCGCACCAGTTCGCCAGAACCGGTAGCAGAAATTCTGACTGGCCCCGACCATCCAAGTTTTGAAATAAAGTACTCCTAATTTGGGTGCAACACAGGGCTTTCCCCCTGGCCATGCCCACCATACCACGCCCACAGTGTGGTAGTAAATTTTTTTGGAGCCCACCACTGGCTGTGGCCTGTTCCAGCAAGGCTGTTCTTATGTCCTTATGTCATCAAGAGCTGGGACAGAGACGGGCACACAATCAGTCAGGCAGTACCCTGGTCTCAAACTGTCAAGTTGTCAGCCTTCCAGCTAACAAGGCGAGCTTCTTAACCACTGAGCCACCACAGATCCTTAGCAGATGACTGAAAATGTGGAGGAGGAAGTGATGAACTCAAGACCAAAGAAGCTGCTTGATCATATACTGTACTGTATATCTATTTTTATTATTTTAACAAAGTTTCTAACAGAACTGTTGTGCCTACTCCAATGTCCCACTAAGTGGGCATCACCAACTGTCTCATGCCTAAGGGAGTTTTATCATTCAAAAACAGTCCAATTTGGACAGCGCTCTTCTGCTGCAGGCCGCAAAAGCCAGTTGTTTGGCAAGAAATGTCCAGGAACTGAATCAATCCCTCTCTGAATTAACATGAGCAGCATAGCTCTAAATACAGATAAACAGATGTGTAAGAGTTAAAACCTGCATGGAAGTTATGTTTTTCAGGATCAATACAAGCTCAACCTTCCTGTTGGGTAGATTTGGACTGGTACCTCAGGTAGTAGATTTTACACGTCATCAGAATGGTAGCAAATTGTTAGTAATTTATTATTTTGTTTTTATTGTCTGGGACTGGACTAAGTATTTATGAGATTTTCTGTTTCAAGTGCCAAACCAACTTGACCAGTGTAATGGACACCTCTACTTGTCTAGACAGGGGAGGAACAGCTTTTCAATATCCTTTCACTGTCTCAGGTAGCAAAATGTCTTGGGCATGTTGTGAATTAGCATTGGCTCAAGTGGCTAAGACGCTGGCTGGAAGGCGGGAGGTCAGCAGTTCGATTCCCGAGTACTGCAGGACGGAATAAGCTCCCGTCTTTGTCCCAGCTCCTGCCACCCTAGAAGTTTGAAAGCAAGAAATTGCAAGTAGATAAATAGGGACCACTCTGGTGGGAAGATAAACAGTGTTCCATGCACTCCAGTGTCTAGTCATGCCTGCCGCATTACCACGGAAATGTCTAATGGACCATACACCTCTACTTGTCTAGACGGGAGGAACAGCTTTTCAATATCCTTTCACTGTTTCCTACCCTGTCTCAGGTAGCAAAATGTCTTGGGGATGTTGTGAATTAGCATTGGCTCAAGTGGCTAAGACGCTGGCTGGAAGGCGGGAGGTTAGCAGTTCGATTCCCGAGTACTGCAGGACGGAATGAGCTCCTGTCTTTGTCCTAGCTCCTGCCAACCTAGCAGTTTGAAAGCAAGAAATTGCAAGTAGATAAATAGGGACCACTTTGGTGGGAAGATAAACAGCGTTCCATGCACTCTGGTGTCTAGTCATGCCTGCCGCATGACCACGGAAATGTCAGCAGAAGTAGACTCTTCGGCTTTGAAACAGAGATGAGCACTGAACCCTAGAGTCGGATACGACTGGCTTTCAAGCAAGAGAAACCTTTTACCTTTACTAAACACCTGAAAGACAAACATATGTGTAAAAATTCATGTCTGCATGGAAGTTATAATTTCCAGGCTAGTGAATGTGTGCAAATGTGTTGTAATTACTCTGTGATGACAGAAAAGCCTACTGCACCTGTCTGAATGTATTTTAGTATTCTTTGATGGCAAGAAAATATTTCAGGGATGGAATAAATTTATCTACCTTTACTAGTTTACCCTGCAGGAAATATTCTAGCTTTGGGGAATTTAAGAGCACTTGGCAGAATTAAAATTGAAAAGAAGGGAAGAGAGGAGTAATACTAATGAGAAAAGCAATTATCAGAATATCAGCATGATGAATTTCACTCACCTCTTCCGGAGTGAATCGGTCACATTGGGTGGTCAAAAGTTCTTCCAAGCTGTGGTAGGGCAAGAAAAATAAGCTGTGTTAGTGAGATCTTCCCCAAATGTCTGAACATATGTTAGATTGTTCCCAAACACTCATTTCAAACCGGTTCTTAACAACACTAACCCCTCAGTCACTGTCAGATTACCTCAGCACCTCATCAAGAGAAATGTTATTTTCTTCTCAACCCACAGCCCTTTGTTTTTAAGCAACAAATATTAATTTAAGTGAATCCCAGTTTTTCAAGAATTTTAAAAGTCCACTACACAAGAGCAGAGAGAAAAGTAATTATGCCTATTTTAACTTCCAAACTACAAAGTGATAAATACATCTCATTGTACCCTGGCAAAATTTCTGTAATGCTTAGAGTCATATAGAATGACATTAAGGTCACATATAATGATAATGTGTTATCATTTATAGAGAACAAATATTAATGAACAATGAAAAATAGGCACAAAGGCTTTTTAATATCCTTTCACGAATCATAGATTTATGTTAGAATGCTGGTTTTATGAAAAAGACCCCATATCTCTAAGAAACATCTGAAAACCTTCAGCACTGTATTTTGATCAGAGTTTTGAATTCTTACAATCATCTATATATATAAAAAACAGAGGTGTTTGTTTGTGGGTCCTGTATAGGCTTCCACATCCCTGGAATGAACCCCCTGAAATTTGGCACACACCTACCTTGGGCATGAGGCAATGTAGTTGTTGGGGCCCTGAGGCCTGCTGTGGGCGCACGCCCCACAATTGAGGGAAAATGGACAGCGCATGTGCACAGGTTGGGGGGACCACGGCGCACGCAGACTGGCTGCGCAGGGAGCCAAAGAACAGCGCCCAGCACCCACAGGCGACGCCTAGCCATGCGCAGAGCCGTTGCTGAGGGGAGAATATGCATGTGCATGGATATGAGGGGAGACTGGGCGCACACAGAGCTGTTGAGCCCAACACTGGCAACAGTACTGAGGGGAGACTGGCCATGCGCGGAGCCATGGCACACGACATATGACCACTGTCCATGCAGTGACTGCGCCGTGGCCAAGGAGCCACTGTGGGCAGTCGTGCCAGCAGCACGGACAGCTACAGCGGAGCCTATGCACATGCCATGAGAGACACCGTGGCCTCAGTCCCGTGGCTTCCCACAGATCCACCCTGACACTGCTTCCTTCGGCGCACCGACACCACAGGTTGGTAACATTACCCTTCTACTCACCCACATATCTTGCTGCCCACTCTTCCCCTCAGCCGCTGAGCACCGGGGCGACTGGCAGCAGCAGCGGCACAGGGGGGGGGAACCCCCAGGTGAAGCCAGGTACCAAGCTAGTTACTAATATACATTTGTAGAGTTCTTTAAAAGGCAATCTTAACAATGAAACTAGGATAACATACTTTTAAAGTGTGGATAATTGACCATTGTACTATTCAAGAGATTGGGAGCTGTTTAGATATAAGGAGAATCTGAATTCACAGTTCTGCTGTGTGGACTGACACATATTTCTATACTTCTGCCTTCTCAACAGATTTGGATTCACTCCCTTACTTCTAATTGTCTACCAAATGATAGTCTGCTATCAACTAGTGAATGAAAGTTTCTATATGCCCTAAACATCAACATTGAAAACCCACTTCAAACCTGTTCTAGTTTGGATGACAAGAGCAAACTATGGTTTGCCCATCCAAACATGACAACAAACCATGGTTTGCTTAAACAAAACAAAAAAATGTCAGAAAGGAAATTGGAGCTTATAATGGATTTAGAGAAGTAGAATTGCCCAAAGATAACCAAACTACAGTTTGGTGATACAGTACATGCGAAACAGTCTAGTAGCCCCACTTGAAGTGATTGGCTACTCACAATTTCTTCTTTACGGAACCCTTGCCCTCAGGATCCAGAACTTTGAAGGCACCAATAATTACGTCTTCAGGATCAGCACCTGATGAGGTAAGGAAGAAGAAGTAAGATGTACAGTTATGCCGGCAAGCTGAGAAGAAGGAACAACAGAAGAGAGTGAGGAAATCACTCACCCTTCAGCTTCTCCCCAAACATGGTGAGGAAGACAGTGAAGTTGATGGGCCCACTGGCCTCCTTGATCATGGCTTCCAGCTCTTCATTCTTCACATTCAGACGCCCTACAAAGTCAGGAAAGAGGAGATGAACAGCTAGGTTTGACTTCTCTATCACCCTCCAAAAATTCCTCAGCGCTTGCAAACAGTACTTCTTCTGGACTACAACTCCCAGAATTCCTAGCTAGGCTGGCCACATGTGGTTATTTTTATTATCCAAAAAGGAAAAAGATTTCATGTTCTGGTTTTGTTTTGCCTCCTGCTCCCACATCACTACCATGCTCTTTTCAAACTCTGATTTGCCTTACCCATAGCAGCAAATGTATCTCGCAGATCTTCCTTGTCAATGATGCCATCTCTGTTCTGGTCAATGACAGTGAAAGCCTATAAAGGGGGTGAAATCACTGTGAAAATGTGGAGATTCACCCCATCCCTGAGACATCAATTCAGATGATCTACTTTAATCTTGAATTTTTTTCTTTTTCAAGAAATAGCCTACAATATGCTTGTCTCCCAAGCATCAGCCGCCTTTTTATTTCATGGCTGCAATCACCATCTGCAGTGATCTTAGATCCTAAGAAAGTAAAAGAGGGTGCTAGATTAAATCAAGCCTGAACTGTCTCTAGAAACAAAAATGATTAAAACATGGCAATTGTAATTTGGCTCCTTAAAACGCGTACAAGCACTCAATCCACCCATATATACCCCTTTCACTATCAGATAAATGTACTGTAATGCAGTTTGGATCCCATTCCTTATCATATTCCTGTCCTGGGTCTCCCTTGCTTGAAAGCCAGTCCCGTCCGATCCTAGGGGGTGGCACTCATTTTCTTTTACAGCCAAAGAGCCATTGCTGTCTACGTCTGCAGATATTTCCATAGTCGTGTTGCAGGGATGACTAGATGCCAAGCAACATGGAATGCTGTTACCTTTCCTGCCAAAGCAGTATCTATTTATTGACTTGCAGTTTCTTGCTTTAGAACTGTTAAGTTGGCAGGAGCTGGGGCAGACGACAGGATCCCACTTCGTCGCACAGCACTTGGGTCTCAAACTGCTGTTCTGTTGACCTTCAAGTTGTTAACCTCAGAGTCTCAACTACTAAGCCACCGTGGCCCTGTCCTGGGTGCTGATGGATAAATCCTTGGCTATTGCCTTCAGCATAGATTACTCCCTTTGTAGGATGACAATTCTGAAAGAATGATGTTTCAAAAGGGACTGGGATATTGAGTAGACATCCATAACCAAGAATAATAGTAGAAGGATAAGAGGGGAAATTCTAGCTTATTAGAGGATTCCAACCAACTTAAGGAAAGAGCTAGTGTAGTTCAGTGAATACATGAATGTTGAACTAAGGCTCAGAAGACCAGTGTTCCAATTCCTCCTCTACCATGGAAGTTCAATTGGAGCTATCACTGGTAAAAAACAACAACAACAACAACCTTATATCTCTCTCATATCTTGGAATCTGAACTAGGGTTACTTGTAAGAAGAAACTTGAAGGCACATGAACCAGTTAAAAAGCTGAGATATGCAAGGAGACAGACACTTGTCCAAGATGTTTCAGCTACTCATGACACTAACCGTGTCCCTTTTCTTTGGAAATTGAATGAGGTGACTGGTTAGTTTAAACCAGCATTTCCCAAACTTTTGGGTTTTTTCTTTTACTTTAATTCCCAGAGGCCTAAGTCAATTCCCCAAAGCACTGATCAGTCAATGTACTGACTTAAGGCTTCTGAGAATTGAAGTCCACCAGTGTTCTGCAGAACAGTTTGGGAAAGGCTGGTTAAACCATGACATTCCTCAGCAACTGTCCAGAGTTGGCTCAACCGTCACTTGTCCTCCCTCTTCCAGTCCTCAAGGCTTTTCTAACCAGACAATATGGCATTGGAGAGGCGCCAACTCTGATTCCTTTTGGGCCTCTTTATTCCTCCACCTTAACCCTCTGCAGCTGTGCCCAAGAGACTGTTGCCACTTGATACCCCTCCTAGCCGCTTGCAGGAATGGGAAAAATCTTCAGCCGGCTCATATTCATGCCGGCAGCCCTCCCCGGGGTGACAGGTGGTACATTCTGAAGGAGCTGTTGATGAGGTCTCCAAAGGATGGTAGGGCGGGGAGGGGGTTGAATACCTCCTTGCTTCACTCAGTTGCTTCAGGCTGAGTGCATCCCTTCCCTGCTGAAAAAATAATTGCTAGAAACCACCATTTACAGAGCTCGCTCTGCTCCTCAGGAGACGAAGCAGGGGAGAAACTGCCAACGTTTGCTTCATTTTAAAGGAAATAATAACAGTCCAGTGAGATGATGCATCATGTTAGCATTGCTGCCCACCCAGCCTCGATCTTACCATTAGCTATAGAGAAGCATTCATCTTACACAGAAGCTATTAGGTGTCATGAAAAGGCAGCAACGAGTTTGAAAAGTTATTACTGTAATTTTTACAGCTAGTAGGAGGTCCCTTGTGAGATGTTTTGCCTTGTGTGTCAAAATGAGGTGAGACACAAGTTACATCTTCCTTATTACCAACGAGAGGTATTGTATTTCTTAGTAAACAACAGTTCTAAATTTGTCTCCAGATACATAGATTAATAAATTAGAATGTGGATATTTTATGTAAATCCGTGTCCATCCTGCCTCACCCTTTTGCTAATGCATGCCTCTTTTTGTGATGTGCATGAGATCATCCTAGGGAGAAGAAGCCAGTTGTTTGCAAAATGTTATTGGGAATCCTTTCCAACCCATGTGGAAACTATCTATTCAAGGCATCAAGCCAACATACAATAGTATTGAAAAATAATTTAGCTACCTTAATCAGACGTGGATACTGTCAATGGAGTAACACTGGCACATAATTGTATAATCATAATGTATGTAGTGCCAACAGCATGCAGAATAAGGACAGTAAATTATCTGTTGCATTTAGGGTCTTATATATGACAAGAAAGAGAGTACATGGAAAGTGTGATTGCGGTGCAGAAAGGCTGTCTCATATGAACTACTCAAGCCAAAGACAGCCTAAGAAATACTAAAGTGTGGCGCCCGAGGAACAAAATGAAACATTCTCGGCTGCCTCATCTTACAACAGATGGACCATAATCTAGTTCCAGATTATCTACCATTCATACTGGCAAGGACCCCTCCTTGATAAGCAACAAACATTTAGTGACTGCTCAATGAGTGGTTGATATGGTGCAAGCAGAGAAACAAAAGATATTCTTCTGATAGACCCCATTGACCATATAGTGTAGCACTAAGTACTTGATCAAGCTAGAAAGAGATAGGTTCATATCCCCAATCATCTGTGGGCTCCCCTGTGTGATCTTAGACCTCACCTATCTGACAGAAGGCTTGTGATGACATAGCGCAGCAGAAGTGAGAGCCATGTAGGCTCCCTGGGCTCTTATTTAATTATTTATTAAGAAGGAAGACCAAGATACCAGTATAATGAAATATCTGAGTGATAAAATTTGACTTCCTTATGATTTTTTTTAAAAAAAGGATATCACAAAAAATAAGATGCAGAAAAATAAGAGAAAAGAGTTTGATAAGGAGTTGGAATAATCTATGATAATTCCTGTTTTATCCCACCTTTTGTAGTCTTTGTCTCCTTCACCTAAACTGAAAGGGTTTTAAGCCTTTGCAATGTGGGGCTGATCTCCCCTTTCAGAGGGTTTGGTGCCAGAAGACTGCCTGCTGCCAACTCTCCTCCTTCAAGCGCTCGGAATCCATTTCCAAAGATCTCCTTGTAAGGACCTCCTGCTTGCTCTATCAACGCACAGATGACACCTACTCACCCAATATAGACACTCTTGCAACTCAAGGATCTCAGAAAAGAAACACCATGATTCTTGGGGTAGGAGGTGTCAAAGGGCTGCAGGAACGTCTGCAAAAGGAGATGGAGTGCTTCTGCGCTGAAGGAAGAGAGAGAACCTTCCAATTGAAGGCTCTTTTAGCACCACTAGAGCTTCTGAAATGGTTTAAATTGGGATTACTACATAAAATAATCTACTTTAAATGAGGTGTGATGGCATTAGTGGACCTTCCTTGCTATGTGGAAGAGATGGAGTAAATAGAAACACTGTCCAAGGCTGCAGTCTTTTATATGTTTACTCAGATGTAAGCACCAGTGAACAAAGCGTATTCAATGTTTATGCATCAAAGCTAGGTTATGTTGACAATTTCACATCATCTGAGATGAAAGATCTTATTTCTTCAAAAACCTTGGTCAAATTATAGATTTTCATTCATACTATCTTTTCCTCTGTTGCCCTCTCTCTCTTTTCCCCAATACAGCCCTTTACAATTTAATAATTTCCACCATTATCAACATGTGACTGAACTGTATAAGTTACTTAGGAAAGAAAAATTAGTGTGTGGAATTCTGCATGTGAAATAGGATGGGTAGGATCTAAAAAAAACTTTCCAATTTTCAAAGGATTAATTCTGTCTACTCAACTTGCTACCAATGTCTGTTCATGTATTGTTGTGTTTAAATATCCTCAAATGAGAGCTCCATTGACTTCATTCGTCTTTCATACTAGATAATTCTGTTTTTCACAATGTTTTCAAATACTAAAGCTTTATTTCTGTAGATGATCATCTACAGATCTGAACATTCCAGTTGGGTCTCTTTTATGGTCTTCTGCTCTCTGAACTAGACATAGATACGGATGTAAGCTAGCATTTTTGTAATCATTTGTTCAATATTCGTTTCATCCAATAACTCTCTCAAGGAGCAGAAACCAAAATCAACACTGAATCATATAGGTAAACTTTAAGAACAGTTATCTCTTACAGTCTTATACAATCCTATAAATTATATATCAGTTTTTAGATGGTAATGGCTATCATTCTACCATCTTCAAAATATGGTGAACTAGACCTTCTACGTTTGGGGACCTTTCCTGCTCATTCTACTGAGTGAGACACTGGACTTATACCATTCTGTCTTGATACCATCATTGTATACATGGAGAATTTCCAGAAAATTGTACATATTCCTTCTTCTGTATCATCCTTGCTTCTTACCTCTTTGAACTCCTGAATTTGCGTTTGGTCAAACATGGAGAAGACATTTGAGCTTCCGCCTTCTGCTGCTGCCCTTCTCTTTGCCTTTTTGGGTGCCTGTATCATGTTAAGACAGGAAATAATGATAAAACCACTGCATTCATACCTAGAGCAGTCACGTATTCCCCCTTGAAGAAGATAATTCCTCTACCTGAAGAGCTGTCAGAGGACGTGCCTCAATGTAAAGGAACATTCAATCCCAGCCTGATTTAAAGGTACCAGGTGGTACAACCAACAATAGTAGATCCATTAAATAAATGGGATTTATATAAGGTTCAATTCAACATTTTGCTTGTCTGGTCTACTCTAGTTCCAATTAGCAATTGAATTTAAGCCAAAGAACTTTAAGAATGAAAGGTAAGGGCTTTGATCTTGGCCATCAAATTAAGCATTTGGACTATACACTGAGCAAGCTTACAAATCATCAGTCTTTAAGCTTTTCTGTGATGAGATGTCTTGTATTTTTATTTACACTTTAACAATTATTTCTGGTTTTGTACTCAGACACAGACTTTAGCATAATCAAATTTAATGGAAATCAGTACAGTGGGACCTCGGTTAACATAATTAATGCATTCTCTGGGCCATTTCTTACAGCGAAAATTACTTTAACTGAATTTCCTATAGGAATGCATTGAATGCAATTTCCCATAGGAATGCATTGAAAACCAAAACACTTTAACCAAAACACAGTTTCCCAGAGGAATGCATTGAAAACCAGTTAATCCGTTCCAAATACAATTCTGTAAACCGAGCCACTATTTTCTATGAATTTCCTTTTCTTATGCAATTTTTATTTTAACTGAGCCATTTGTTAACCGAGGTTCCACTCTATTTAAGAAAACATATTTAGGTGTTTCCCCCACTAAAATGCATATGTATACTCCTTATCCAGAGCATAAAATGGTGAGAAAGAGACCACTCTATTTGTAGGTTTCTAAAGAGTTAAATTATGAGAGGGTTGTTCATTATAGGCATCTTTAACATTTTTGATAATTTCATATCTATCTATCTCCAAACAGAAAAGGGTCACTTGAAACTATTTCCTTACACTCTTAAATATATTATTTCCCCCAATTTTTTTTAAAAAGCCAGCTTTTAAATAAACAGTGTCAATACCAATCTTTAATTTAAAAATAGAATAAACATAAGGCAGTAGAATTAAGGTTCTGCAAATTCTATAATGCTTTTCTATAGTATCAAAAATTTGAAAATATTGGGAGAAATATAGAGACACTTTGATATTCTCTACTGTAAGCCGCCCTGAGTCACATTTTTGTTGAGTAGGGCGGGATATAAATCTAATAAATGAAATGAATGAAGAATTTGAAACTATTCTTTCCTGTGGCAAGCCACCACATTTTGGCTTGCAGAAATAGTAATACCAATAACTTCTGTATTGGACCATGGTTTGAAGGAAATCATAATTTAAGTATCTCCTTCACATTTCTTTTTCATAATTGTAACTAGCAGTCTTTTGGGGTGGGTGGGTGTAGGGGTTATGTAAAATGCTCAGCAACTTTTTGTAAACTAGGAAGCTCCAGCTCAGATGAACAGTTCCTACCAATTAAAACATTTGTGCAACTATTTCATCATTTGTATTTAATGGATTTCCTGTAATATGAAAACAAATGAGGATAGGAAAACAGAGAACATTGCAAATGGAAACTGGCAATATCTGCACCGTCCACACAAGTAAAATCCATAAATGATGCAAAGCACAGTAAAAGCTCTCTGGTGGATTCTGGTACCTGCAGTCCCAAAAGTAAACGTTATAAAATTTCCTCTTGATTCCTCTTGATCCTTACTCATACTAGAGGAGTAAATGATTGCAGAAGAGATGGGCGGTAGTTATGGAAGTGAATTCAATATTAGCTGGGTAATACTGCAGGACTGTGTCTGTTTGTGAAGATGAAGTGGTAAGAAGTGATATTAGCCTTCAGGAGTTTGCTTTAGAAAGGTTTAGGAATCTCTTGCATCTGGAAGGTGTCAGGCAACATACAGCCTCCTAGATAGAACTTGGAAAAATTCCTTTTCTGGACTACATCTCTCAGAATCCACCATCCAAACATGGCTAGCATTAGCGGCTGAAGAGGAGTGTAATCCATGGCAATTCACAGTGAGATAGCTCTACTAGTTTAAAACAAAAAACAAACACATTTTTTCGGAATACACTTATGGTTTCAAATTCAGCTCACAGTAACTCCCAAGGTAGAGAGGAGAAAGTTCTTAGTGTTTCTTGTTCCAAAGCCAGAAGTAAAGGTAAAGGTTTCCCTTGCTTGAAAGCCAGTCGTATCGGACTCTAGGGTGCAGTGCTCATTTCTGTTTCAAAGCTGAAGAGCCAGTGCTGTCTGCTTCTGCAGACGTTTCTGTGGTCATGTGGCAGGCATGACTAGACACGGAACGCTGTTACCTTCCCACCAAAGTGGTCCCTATTTATCTACAGTACTTGCAATTTCTTGCTTTCGAACTGCTAGGTTGCCAGAAGGGTCTTAGAATTATTCTTGATTCAACTTCATTTGTCCGGATTTTTTGGCAGCCACATGCGATCCCTGAGGCTCTTTCTGTCTGTTCAGCAAATATTTAACTGCTCTTTTTTTTTTTTTTTGGTTCTTAAAAATATGAAATGACTTCAGAAAGGTTTCCAGCTTATTCCAAGCAGGGTAAAGCATACTGAGAGAGAAGGACGTGGTTATTCAGGGACTAAAAAGTCTCCTCAGCAATTGTCAGGGTTCAGCGCTGAGCCATGGAAATGGGATATTTCAGGCTCTCAAGTATGTGAGATCAATTTCGGTGAAAGACAACAAAGGACACAGGGTACAGAAAAAGAGGTTGTATCCGACAAAGTCTGCATTATGCTGTTCTTCCTTCACCTCCTTCTAGTTGGTTTCCAAACCCTCCAGTTGTTCTCTACTCTCCCAACTTTAACACTTCATCTTCTCTCCCTAAAAATCATGAGACATCCTCTATCCCAGTGCACATTTTTCTTCTCCTCCAAAATCAGGACAGCATATAGGAGAAATATACTACTAATAATAATTTTGTGTCAGAGATTACTCTGGGTTGAAAGGATTTTTTCAAGGGACACCTGAATGAGGCTCCTTTTATGTCCCCAGGTGCAGCCCCTGGGTATTGAAGCCCAACCTTCCAGTCTCCAGCTCAGCATCTTAACCACTAAGCCACGAGGGGGGAGCTGCTGGGGTAATATACTGAAATGGAGAGATGTGTATGAACGAAGCAGAGGAGAAAATAGATTTGTATAACACTCTCCCCCACCCCACCCTTGTGTAATAAAATTTAAATAAACTGATAATGGGATGTCTCCTCCTGTTGCCCTGCATCTTTGGTTTAGGACAATTATATTTCATGGATGAAATTTGATTGCCACCTTCCACTTGCTTTTGTGTGTATATGTGGTTAAGACAACAGATCAAAAGATGGATTAAAGCGATGCTCTTTCTGGGATTTCTTCTCCAATTTCTACAATTCTATGTGGCTGTAGTGGATGCGGGGGGGGGGGGGGGGGACCGCCAAATTCCTTCACACCAACTTTCCTTAGGGACCCCTTGGTCTCTGTATCTCGTTCTCTCTCACTTACCATTTCTTCTTAATAGGCAGGCGGGTGGGTGAAACGGCAGCTGTGGGTGCAGTGGGGATGTCCCAGGGGTCAGCAGGATGAGCAGCCTAGGCACAGGCTGCAAATTCCCCCGGGGTTATATACGGTCCCCCGGTAGGAGGCGGGGCAGCTAACTATAGCCACGTTTTCAAGTTTGGCTCCAGGGATGCGGGTGGTGGAAAGGGGTAACTAGAGTCCAGAAATAGACCCCAGAGGAATGCAAATGGACAGAACTCCTTTCTTGGAGATGGGAAAAGTGTATTGGGGTAGACTGATCCTAGTTCAGACAGCTTCTTACCCTTGGTACCAGTGGTACCCCAATTTACTATGTTACTCTACAGGAGGTCCTTTCCCATCCAGTCTGGTAGTAGTGTAAGCGTCTGATTCTGTTCAGGTAAAGGTAGAAGGTGGTTGAAGGCCAGTTGTATCTGGCTAGGGCAGTGATGGCGAATCTTGACACTCCAGCTGTTCTTGAACTTCAATTCCCAGGAACCCTGATCAGCAGGCGTGCTTGACTTGGGCTTCTGGTAACTGAAGTCCAAGAACACCTGGAGTGCCAAGGTCATGGGGGAAGGCATGACTAGACACCTGAGTGCACGGAATAATGTTACGTTCCCACTGAAGTTATACCTATTTATCTACTTGCAATTTCTTGCTTTCGAACTGCTAGGTTGGCAGGAGCTGGGACAGATGATGGGAGCTCGCTCGATCATGCAGCACTCAGGTCTCAAACTGCTGTCCTGCCGACCTTCCAGTCACCAAGTTCAGCATCTTAACCACTAAGCCACCACAGTCACTCTGTCCCTGTTTACGATTCATCAAATCTTTTGCCATGATGAAGAGTATATTAACCTTGTTATTACTGATTAATTACATCATAAAGTCATTAACACAGTCTGAGCTGTCATTTGCCCACCCAGAGGAGTTTATAGAAGAAAGGAAGACAAATTGAGCCAGAGTAGCTAGGAGATAGAGGTGCATCCTCTGCTGTCACCTGTATGCAGGCATAGTTCTAGGGAGGAAATGCTAATTGATTCACCCAAAAAAACATGTGTTTCCTCTCCATAATTGAGGATGGAAGCTTGTATTCACTTCAAAGATGTTTTGTCTATTTCTCAATACCTGTACTGAAAATTAGTTCTTGTTTGGAAACTTAAATGTAATCTTATTAACCATAAACTAGTAGCTACCTTGAACTAAAGGTTTAGCCACTTACTGGAACACTTCAGCATCTAACTTAGGAGTGCCCAAACTTTTTGGGCCATGGGCCAGTCACATGGTTCAGCGGGCCAGTCACGTGGTTTCTCCCGCAAGAAGTGGAAGTAAAATGCACCTTGCAATCTGTTTTGCAACATGATGAGATAGATTTCAGGATGCCATTTTCTCTGCTTAAACCAGGGGTATCCAAACTACAGCCCACAAGCCGGATATGGCCCCCAACGCCAATTTATCTGGACCATGCCGTCCTTGTTTGCTCTCAGAAGTATAAGTAAAATGCGCCCATATGGGCGCACTTTACCTCCGCTTCTGGGAGCAACAGTGGCGGCGTGGGGCAGATGAATTGGTGTCAGGGGCCGTATCTGGCCTGTGGGCTGTAGTTTGGGCACCCTTGATCTAACTCAAAAGAAATAAGAACAGTTTAGGTATTTGCTGACTTGGCATTTGATGCCAGCTCCTACAGTGACCAGATGTGTGGGCTTCCAGTTCCTATAATGGCTCGTAGAATGGAGTCCAGCCTACCTGTGAGGCGGGCTGTTCTGAGGCCTCACTTTAGAGGTCTTACTGGCCATGTGGGCAGAAAGAATCTTGGGAACCATAATCTGGAAAAAGTAACTTTTCCAAGCTGTAGACCTCATGTGGCAATGCTTAAAATGCAAGGAAGAGGAGGATGAGAGATAGATCTTTTCTTTCCCCCATTTCTCTTCTTACTCTTCCTCCTTTGCTCCCAGCCATGAGTATCAAATGTCCCTGAGACAATTTCCTTTTCGGGATGGTTTGTCCCAGCTGTCACTTGTGAGACACCCAGGCAGAAATGGAGGCTCCTAAAGATAGCATTCATAGCTTCCACCCACCCAGCTGGGTCCAGACAGATATCTCTGGAAGGCCCTGTTCATTCATTCCTCTAATCCCAGTGATTTTCCCATTTAAAAGAGCCTCCATCACAGCTGCCACATGTTGCGAGGCAGACAAACAGAAATATATGACAGGAAAGCTATAGTCTAAAACAGGCTTTCTCAACGTTTTCGGGTCATGGGCCGGATCACTCCCCCTCAGATGGCTGAGTGGGCTGGTTTAGTGTATTGGACCAAAGACACCAGGACAGCCGAAGAGCTGGCTTAACACAACTTTATTACATGCTGGTCAGAGGGAACATGTGGTAATGGTGGACGAACAGCTCAATATATACAGTGGCTATACATTTGAATGTGGCTCCTTGACAGTCTATTGGCTACTGTCCGCGTGACGTCATTTCCGGTCACGCCCTTCTTGTCCAGGTGAAGGTGATGGCGGGAATCTTCCCGCGCTGTTGCTCTTAGGTGAGTCTTGGACCAATGAGCTTGGACGCTCGCTATTGCCATCTAGTGGTCACTAGCTCGCGTCCTATTAGGGTTACAGAGATGCAGCTGAGGTTACAATGTTACACATGGAAAAGGTTATATTGGATACACATGGATAGGTACATTGTTTAAAGGCACATGCTTTAGAACACAACATCCCTCCCCCCCTAGGATGAGACGAAGTCTCTTAACCAAGATGGTTTCTTGCACTCGCGTTTGGGCCGTGATGTGGGTTGGCCCCCCCGGGTGCCGCTACTGCTTCCTTGTTCCCTGGACCCTTGTCCTGTAATGGGAGAGGGAGACTTGTTAGTGGCTTGCTGTGGTTTTGCAGCTTTAGAGGAAATGGTAGATTCCGTTGTGGGCGAACCGGGGGCACCAGGGGCTAACGTAAAACCCCTCTTCTCGCTTGGATGGGTGGGGGACCACTCCGAAAAACCCCCCCGGCTCTGAAACTCAAAATCAAACTCTGCTGGGTGATCCCGCGGGGTATCTATGAGGACAAATTCCTTTTCCTCCCCCCTCGGTGGGGACGCATGACCCCCCTCTCCTCCCCCTTGGGCTAAACGGGTGGGGGAGAACCCTAACGCTGAATCCCTGTCTGTGCTTTCCGAGCCCTGCGTCTCTGGGACCCGGCTCCGGAGCTGGTCCGCATGTCGCCGCCACAGTAGACCCGTGCTGGTCTCCACGCGGTACGATACGGGACCGGTCTGCTCCACGACAACCCCCGGCACCCAGGCTGGCCCTGCGCTGGCGTAGTTCCTGCAATGCACGGGGGCGCCTACGCTGAAACTCTTTGTGGCCTCTAGCCCGATGTTCCTCCCCTTGTCTTCTACTCTCGTGGGGTCTAGCCTAGTGAGGATTGTGGTCAGTTTCCTGCACATTAAGAGCTCCGCGGGGGAGTATCCTGACGCCAACGGGGTCACCCTGTACCCTAGCAGAAACTGACACACTTGCAGGTTGAGATCCCCGGGGCCCATGCGCCGCAGCGCGTCCTTCGTGGTGCGTACAAGGCGCTCCACTTGGCCATTGGTGGCCGGATGGAAAGGGGCGGAGGTGATGTGCCGGATGGCGTTAATCTCTGTGAATGCCCTGAACTCAGCGGACGTGAAGCAACTAGCGTTATCGCTAATTAGGGTGTCGGGTATGCCAAACGTAGAAAAAATTCTCCGCAAATGCTTTATTGTCGCGGCCGAGGAGGTGCTCGTGACTGGGATGACCTCCAACCACTTGGAGAAAGCGTCCACAACAAGGAGAAACAGAGTTCCTCGGAACGGGCCCGCGAAATCTATGTGCATCCGGGACCACGGCCCCTTAGCCGCGTCCCATTCCCTGTGGGGAAGACGGGCCTCCTCTGGTCTGGAGCATTGGCAACTCTCACAAGTGCCGACCATGTGCTCGATGTCGGCGTCTAACTGGGGCCACCAAAAGTAACTACGGGCCAGCGCTTTGGAGCGCACGATTCCGGGGTGGCTGACGTGCAGCAGTTTAAGCACCCGCGGCCGAAGGGATGTGGGGATCACCACCCGCTGCCCCCACAAGAGACACCCCCTCTCTAGGGACAGCTCCAACTTTTTCCTGAAAAACGGAGCGAATTCTTCCGCTGGGGAAGACGCTGGCCACCCTTTCTGTACCCAGGAGCTAACCGCCGCCAACGTCTTGTCTCTGCTTGTCGCTTTAGCGATATCGGCGGGTACTATGGGGGGCGAATCTAAGACTTCTATCATGAGCACCTGGCGGTCCGGCTCCTCCCCGCCCACGTGGCTGTGTGTCTGGGGGAGGGGGGACCTCGACAGGGCGTCCGCATGGCTGATTTCTCTCCCGGGCCGGTACACCAACGCGTGCTGGTAGGCGTTGAGAAAAATGGCCCACCTAAGCATCCTTGGGGACAGGATCTGTGGCGTGGGCTTATCTGCGGTGAAAATGCCTAGTAGGGGCTTGTGGTCGGTCACGATGGTGAAGGGGCGGCCATATAGAAAATCGTGAAATTTTTTGGTCCCTGCAATTATCGCCAGCGCTTCCCTGTCTGTCTGGGCGTAATTCCTCTCCGCTTGGGACAGGGACCTGGAGTAAAACGCTATTGGGGCCTCCCTCCCGTTTTCCAACACGTGGCATAACACTGCCCCCACCCCCACCGGGGATGCATCACAGATCAGTACCACCGGCCGTTTGGGGTTGAAATGGGTCAGAATGGCGTCTGACGCCAGGAGTTGTTTCAGTTCCGTGAATGCTCTCTCCTGGTCATCGCCCCACTTCCATGCCGCATCTTTCTTGAGCAACTTGTGAAGCGGCTCAGCCACCGCAGCCTTCCGAGGAAGGAAGGAGTGGTAGAAATTTAAGAGCCCTAGGAACGACTGCAACTCGGGCTTGGAGGTGGGGCGAGGGGCTTTCTTGATGGCGGCCACCTTGGATTTGGACGGTTTGATCCCCTCCGGTGTTACTCGGAACCCTAAGAACTCAACCTCCTTCGCGAAGAAGACGCATTTGTCTTTTCGCAACCTCAACCCCGCCTGTTCGAATGCCTCCAGGACCTTGTTTAGCCTTTCAGCCAACTCAACCTCACTCCCCCCCGTTATCAAAACATCATCGAAATATGGCAAAACGCCGTCCAGCCCTTTGAGGAGGCGTTCCACGAGCGACTGGAAAATTCCAGGCGCCGAGTTCACGCCGAATTGGAGGCGCGTCACCTGGAACTCCCCCTTATGCGTGACTATGGTCTGTGCAGCAGCTGCGGCAGGGGTTACCATGAGTTGCTGATAAGCCTGTGCCAGGTCGAGCTTAGCGAAACACTTTCCCCCATGTAACCTGGCTAGCAAATGGCTGACCACCGGCACCGGATACGCATTAGGGCGGATTGCCTTATTAATGGTGCACTTATAATCGGCGCAAATGCGAACCTTCCCATTTGCCTTCAATGCCGTGACAATTGGAGTTTCCCACTCCGCAGAATCAACAGGAACAAGAATCCCCTGGCCCACTAATTTGTCCAGTTCCGCCTCTATTTTGTCCTTTAGTGCAAAAGGCACTCTGCGCGGTTTGAGTCTTATTGGGCGGACCTCCGGGTCCAGGTCGAAAGTTACTGGGGGGCCATTGAATTTTCCAAGTCCCTTTTTGAAGACTTCAGGGTGCGCGTCACACACCCTCTGTATTGGATCAGTCCCAACGGCGTGCACCCCCCCAATGAACAGACCCAGGGGCTGGAACCATTGAGTCCCGAGGAGGCTGCAATTACCCCCCCTTGAGAACGACTAGGGGGAGTTCCGCGGCGTGCCGCTTATACTGGACCTGGAATTTCCCAACCCCCAACACCGGGATACTGTTCCCTTGCACGTCCCGAAGCGTGGACCTCAACGCTTTGAGCTTGGGCCGTACGCGGGGGGCAATTCTCAAAAACTCCCTCTGGGAAATGAGGGAATATGAGGAGCCAGAGTCAATCTCCATCCTAACAGGGGCCCCTTGCACCAGTACCTCAACAAAGTAGCGGGGGTGTCCCAAGGACACGCTGAAAACTGGAGCGTCGTCGTCGCTGTCGTCGGAGATGCGGCCCACGCCGTCCTGCTTCCTCGTGGGCCGGGTGCCATCCTTGATTCTCGTCGAGCGGTCAGGCCTCGCCGCACGGTCGGGCGAGCTCCCCCGGTCCTTGCGCCGTTGTCTGCATACTTTGGCGATGTGCCCGTGTCGTCCACAGTTGTGGCACTCGGCTTTTCTGAAAGGACACCTGGCGCAGTCGTGAGCCGCTCCGCAGCCGTCGCAGCGCCGGCCCTCCTTCCGGACCCTCCGGACGTCCTCGTCGTCGCTGTTTTCGGCGGACGATTTCGAAATTCGCCGGGCTGCGTGCACCGAACTCTCTGTTTTGTCGGCCTTCGGACGCCAGTCCTGGAGCTCCTGTACCCCGGCCTTCGTGGCATCCGCGGCCTGTGCCGCTTTCAGGACCTCCTGCAATGTGGGGGGCGGCTCCTGATTCATCAGCGTGCGCTGGATTTCGGCATCCTTCAGGCCGCATAGCACGCAGTCCCTGAGGGTGACTTCCAAGTTCTCCCATTTGCATGGGCCGGCAGCCAGACGCAGGGCCGCTACGAAGGCGGCAACCGACTCACCAGGCGCTTGGACTCGCCTCCAAAACGCGCTCCGAGCGGGAAACATCGCTACCGAGGGCCGGAAATGGTCTCGCAACACCTTCAGGAGCTCTTTCGCCTTGAATTCAGCCGCCTTTTTGGGTGCGATGAGGTCAATCAATACCCTCTTGACGTCGTGCCCGAGCATTCTGGTGAGGATGGCTCTCTTCTTTGCCTCGTCCGTCACCTCGAACTCCACCAGCGCGCCTTGGAAGTCCATTTCGAAAAGTTCCCAGTCTTGCGGTTTCTTGATGTCGAAACCGGCGTATGTCTTGGTCCCGTGGGCAGCCATTATCCCACCTTCGTCGCCAATTTAGTGTATTGGACCAAAGACACCAGGACAGCCGAAGAGCTGGCTTAACACAACTTTATTACATGCTGGTCAGAGGGAACATGTGGTAATGGCGGACGAACAGCTCAATATATAAAGTGGCTATACATTTGAATGTGGCTCCTTGACAGTCTATTGGCTACTGTCCACGTGATGTCATTTCCGGTCACGCCCTTCTTGTCCAGGTGAAGGTGATGGCGGGAATCTTCCCGCGCTGTTGCTCTTAGGTGAGTCTTGGACCAATGAGCTTGGACACTCGCTATTGCCATCTAGTGGTCACTAGCTCGCGTCCTATTAGGGTTACAGAGATGCAGCTGAGGTTACAATGTTACACATGGAAAAGGTTATATTGGATACACATGGATAGGTACATTGTTTAAAGGCACATGCTTTAGAACACAACAGCTGGTCACGTGGTTCCACATTTTCGGTGCATTTCCGGTGCTTCTGCCACTTGCGGCAGCAGCAGGAACGAGGGCAGAGGGCCACATGAAATGGCACTGTGGGCCGCATCTGGCCCACGGGTTGTATAGGTTGCGAATGCCTAGTCTAAAAGCCTGCAGCTACTCAAAGCTCAGGCTTTCTCCTTATGCAGAGATCAGCAAATGGAGATGCTGGGGTAAAATCTGTCCCCCTGAGGACTGCAGATGCCAAACTAGAAAGGAAGAGAGGTGCAGCTCCCTAGTGAAGTAACCATTGTGTCGTCTTGTTGAGGATCCATTAAGAAAATCAGGGAATCTCGTCTTCTTTTGCCCTCCTGTAATCGTGACTGAGGGGCACTGTGGTGGCTTAGTGGTTAAGACACTGGGCTTTATGACTTGAAAGTCAGCAGGTCAGCAGTTTCGAGACCCAAGTGCTGCATGACAGAGTGAGTTCCTGTCTCTGTCCCAGTTCCTGCCAACCTATAAGTTTGAAAGCAAGAAATTGCAAGTAGATAAATTGGGACCACTTTGGTGGTAAAGGATACCTAAGGACAACCTCTGGGTTGGAGAGATAGGCAGGATATCTCTCAATATCATTTCCAGGGAATCCTAAGGGTGAAGGCATCTGCTTGGGAATACCCTGAAGCAAACAGTGAGCCACTGTGTGAGACAAAATGCTGGAATGGATGGGCTGTGGTCTGTTCCAGCAAGGCTGTTCTTATGTTCTTATGTAACAGTGTTCCGTGCGCTCTGGCATCTAGTCATTCCTGCCACATGTCCATGGAAATGTCTGCAGATGTAGACCTCACTGGCTCTTTGGTTGTAAATGGAGATGAGCACCAAACCCTAGAGTTCGATAAGACTGGCTTTCGGGCAAGGGCGACCTTTACCTTTACCCTAAACCTGACTGCTGGCATTGCTGAATTGAAAATGGGCAAGAAATAGAGTCACCATTGCCAGTGGAGACAAATGCCTTGTCATGTTCTCTCCCCATTTCCCAACTGGTAGAGCTCAGGAATGAATGAGAGAAAAGAAGAATCCAAAGGGTATCATACTGGGGGGAAATGCTGGTATAGGAAGAACAGAATCCTGCAATTCAGCTCTAGGGGAAGGTGGAACCTCAGGCCTTTTTATTAAAGTGGCTACTGCTGAACTTACAGATCTTCTTCCTGGACTCATGCCCGAGCCAGAAAATGATATCCCTTGCTAGCCCAGAGATGTACCTTCTGTAATCTCTGATAGGAAATGAAACCCCAGGAATCCTGGTACCTTAAAAACAAAGACACCAACCCATGTTTCTAGCCTTGTGTTCTCTACAGTTTTTTTTAATCATATCAGAGGCACACAAAAGTGCTTTCTGGGTGGAATGGACTTTTGCTGGAGGAACTCCGCTCAGGGGATGCCCGAATGAGGCTCCTTTCATTTCCCCACCAAAATGGTCCCTAATTATCTACTTGCAATTTCTTGCTTTCAAACTGCTAGGTTGGCAGGAGCTGGGACAGAGACAGGCACTCATTCCATCATGCAGTACTTCATTCCGTCATGCAGTACTCAGGGCTTGAACTGCCGACTTGCCAACCCTCCAGCTAACAAGGCAAGCTTCTTAACCACTGAGCAACCGCAGTCCCTTTTCTACAATGATTGACTGCAGTTCTCAATGGCTACAGAAAGGGGTCATCCTCAGCCCTAGTATTTGGTGATCCTAGTATTTGGCGTTGAGTTTCTCACATACAGTAGTACTCTTATGTATTCCACTTGAATGACAAGCATCCAGGACTGGTGGACACAGATTACAATGGAAAAGATTCTGTCTAGAACTTTGTGACAGTAATGTCCATAAGTAGCCATGTTGGTCTGTCTCAACATATTGGCAAAAATTAAACTACTGTCTTCTTAACAATAAGAACTGTTCCTACAGTGAAACAGACTACAGTGGACACTGATAAATTCTCTCTAGATCAGGGTGGGTGCATTTATGGCAGCGTTTACAGCAGGCGCAGGCGTGTTTACGCACGCGCAGGAATGTTTTACGGCTGTTGTAAAGGACTCCGCTTCCGCATCCAGGAATGGCGAAGGTGGCGGCAGGACACATTAAATGGTGCCGTGGGTCCGGCCTGCGGGCCGTAGGTTGGCAACCCCTGCTCTAGATCACCAGGAGCTTCAACTTGATTACTTTTGATCCCTTCAGGCTGTATAATTAAGATTTTCATTTAAAGAAAAGAAGAAAGAGGTTGCAGTGATTTCCAGTTACAGTGTGTTGTTCTTTAGAAAACTTCATGCCATTTTCCAACACTGAGTAGTCAGAGATGAGCAGGGCTGTAGCCAGGATTCCAGATTTGTTATGACATTTGTCCCTAATTACCAACATTCCTTCTTTACTTTTCCTATGAGGACAGGATCCTGGGATCTCTTAGCAGAGTAATATACTATAGCTGCTGTCAAATACGAATGAAGACATCAGTGCAGAAGCTTCTAGGAATTTTGATCAAGCTCTTCTATCAAATGTTGTAGGTGGTGGCCTACTGAATGGGCATTACCAATTTGCCAGCCTCAATGCCAATAATAATTCTGTAGTTAGTCAATTCAATTTATCTCTCTACCTACCCTCCATGGTTGGGGTATTGCTTTACTTTCCCATGCATGCAAATTGATGCTCAAGGTGTTGCAATATAGACTTTTTAACAAGGAGCAAGACATGCCTGGTGTCCAAGCTAGATTCAGAAGACAACCAGCTGGTTACTACCAGAAACATGTACTGGTGAACACTTAATTTTGGTGAATGACAAGGCCAAGACAGTGGCTTCATTTTGGTTTGATCTAGACACAAAAGAAGCAGCAGCAGCAGCAGGTTGGATAGCTCAGTGGTTTGAGGTTTCCATTTCAATTTCCCACTGGGATTCCTGGAAGAAGATCCAACCTGGGTAGCCTTGGGCAAGATGCAGTCCTAGGGCGCCCCCTAGAGGAAGGGAGCATTAACACCACTTATTTTCTTTGCTACAATGTTACTTTTCTGTTAGGTTGGCCAACCATTGTGTTCTTTTGAACCTGATGTGTATAAATTGATGCCATGAGGTCTCACTCGTGTGTCTGACAAAATGGACTTGATTCACGAAAGCTCACATTTCAATACAGGAATTAGTCTTTATAGGTACTACAACTTTTTTTGTCTTTGTTGTTGTTTTGTTTACTCTTTGATATGCTTGCACAGACTCACACGGCTACCGCTTCAAACATTTCAACCACTTCTTTGTATTCTCTGCCTAGAAGACCTTGGAAAGGGTCGCCATGGCTCAGAATGGACTTGATGGCAGGCGTGATGGCCAACCTTGGCACTCCAGGTGTTCCTGGACTTCAATTCCCAGAAGCTCTGATCAGCAAGAGTGCTGACTTGGGCTTCTGGGAATTGAAGTCCATGAGCACCTGGAGTGCCAAGGTTGGCCGTCACTCACCCACATGAAGTTCCTCTTTATTGCTCGTTGGATTGGTCAACGTCAGAAATAGTTACGCCCACAAGGGCATCACGGTTTCCGATTGGCTCATAAGCACGTCACTCAGAAAAATCTCCCTTCTGCTGCTTTTACGCCCAGTCTGCCGGTTTCAGCTGTCACGCGCGTTCCGGTCTTTGACGGATCATGTTTCCAGTCAGTGGAGGATCTTTGCCGGCTCTCTTTCCTATTGGCTGGACGATTGCTCAAACCCGGCCTTCCCCGCCCGCTTCCGACTAGTATGATTACTGTCAGCTCTATTCTAATTGGCTTAGCTTCCCGGCAAAGGGGAACGGCTTCCTGGTTCTGAGTCGCTTTCCGTGATTGGCTGACTCTTCCCCTTAGTCCCACCTTTGGACTCCAGCCCCTCACCGCCCCCCCCTCGCCCTTCCTTATTTGGCTCGCCGTCTCCGAAATCCCTTCGTTGATTGGCTACGTGCGAGGCCCCGCTGCTCTGATTGGTTCTCTTCACCTCAGAGACCCTTGCCCGTCACTCGGAGCCGACCACTCCCTTTTGTCTCCTCTTTCGCGATTGGGCAAAAATCCTCTTCCTTCTTAACGCCCATTGGCTGTCACACTGTGGCTGGCTGGGCCGCTAGAAGGTGCGCGCGCAGGTAGGGGTGGCTGGCTCTGCCTCTCGTATACCGCTGCCGTCTAGGCAGCCCCCCCCCCCCCCAGCGCGAGGCTTTCTTCCGCGTCCTCTCCCCCCCCTTTTCCCCTCCCCTTCATAACTCTAGCCCAGGCTTTGGCTGGGCGACTAGGCCTCGCCCCCCTTGGGGGGTGGGGGTGGGGGCCGTTGTTGTAATGGAGGCTGGCGGCTCTGGGGATCTCCCATCTCCCCCACCTCGGCGCAATGGCCCTCGTTCGGCTCTCCCTAGTAGTCTCAATGGGATGGGCACCGGCGCTCCTGAGGCGCTGGAGGTCTCTGCAGCCACCATGTCAACTCCTTCCCTGGTAACAGCCAACCCCAGGACAATGGAAGCTGTGGAAGCTGCCGTCTTGTTGACCACCACGACAACAGCCACCCATTGCCATGCTACAGAGGTGGCATTAGCCACGATGACCGCAGAGATGACGCTCGTGGCCAACAACCATGGGAGTGTGGAGCCTCCAGCGCCAGCAGCAGTCCATGTGGAAGATGTGGGTGTAATTCCAAAGGGAGATGGGCCTTCTGGGGAAACAGCCTCTCCTGTGGCCAATTCAGTAGACTCTGTATCTTCCACCGCAACCGTTAACGGGACAGCAGGTGCATCCTCCCAAGAAGCTGGGCCGATGTCATCCCCTGCGGCTCTGCCGAAAGACACGGCGGCGAAATCACTCCCAGTTACACCAGCGTCACCCACGGTGGTCGTGGTGGCCCCTAGCCCAGTGACGCCCCCAGAGAAGTCTTTGCCCACCACTCCTGAAGGTCTGGCATCCCGTGATCTCCCTGCCCCACAGCCACTACAGGACATGGGGTCGCAGTCCAGCCTGGGCACTGTGGCGTCCAGGGCCCCTCCAGCGCTTGACACCTTGAGTTACTTGGATTCGGTCAGCCTCATGTCAGGCACATTGGAGTCACTGAGTGGCCCAGGGTTCCTTGATGATGCTAGCTCTCTTGGTTCAGATTCGGAGATCAATGGATTGGCATATCGTAAGACCGACAAATATGGCTTCCTGGGGGGCAGCCAGTACTCTGTTCAGCTGTAAGTATTGTCGCCAAGCTGATGACCATGTTAGGGCGAACAGTGTTAAGTTTTTATTCAGCTCAGACAACGAGATATCTAGTCATGGGTGATGTTCCCACTTGGGCCAAAGGTTTGGAATATACCATTTTCTCTTCTAGGAGGTACTCATTCCTGTTCTGCAAAAGATAAGGTCTGGATGGACCTATCAGACAAATACAGAGCTGGGGAGTATTCTTTCCTAAATTACTACTCCACTGTGTCCCAACCTGATACCTTGTGTGGTGTCTCCAAAGGGCACTAAGTTGAGGATCAGGGTCAAACTGGGATACACTGTTATGATAGACACCACCTAGACATGATCCAGAAATGTCAGTCTTTCCAACTCTCCACTTTGGAGAAGGCTGTCTTTAATCTGTTATTTCCTGAGAGTAAGGTTTACACTTTTTACATTATGTGAACTTTTTTAAACTATGTGACTTTAAGCAAATTCTTGTTTCTCTCTGGCACTCATTTAGCATCTTATACTTGCCTATGCTATATGTTTGGGTTGGCCTGTAACAAATGTACATGACTTCTTCCAATGGACACAGCCCATTTATTTATTTACAGTACTGTATTTATTTATTGCTTATAGGTAAGGTGGGGCAAATAGCCTGTATATGTAGTGGGGATACTTCCTGTTCTGGAAGCTGTCCTTTGAATTCATGTGGGAACTGCCCGTGTCTGACTTACTTTAGGAGTACCACATTTATTTATCTTTTCCTGAACCCTGACTATAATATTTCAGTACAAGTATTTTTGTTGCTTTGAGTGATTCATTTCTCCAGCCCAGATGTGACAGTTATCCCATCTCAGTTCTTTTTTTCCATAACTATATTTTTCCTCTGCATTTTGAATCCTGCTCTCATTGGCCTGAAATCAGAGATGTTCCCTGGGTATGCAGTTTTATTTGAAAAGTGCTGGGTGGGTCTTCTAGATTACTCATTGTGACTGGGAGTCAATATGTTTTGAATGTCAGTCTTCATCCCTGTCATTTCCTTTCTTGGAGATGGGATGTAAATAGAGATGGATCACTCAGCCTGGTTGCTTTGAATGGTTTTCTGGTAAATTATATACAGTGAATAGTGGGAAACCTGTGACATAACAAATATTATTCACTTAGACTTCCGTTATCCCCAGCCAGCATAACCAGTTTTCAGCAATGGTGGGTAGTCCAGCAACATCAAGGTCATAGATTTCATATTCCCCGATGTACATCTTTAGCGTCATCTGAGGAGTCTTCGAGGAAATAGGCATTTACGTATGAAGGTTGGCTTCTGTTAGTGTCATATGAATGGTATGTTCTTTCCCATTCTTTCTGCCCTGCCCTTTTTTGTGAGAAGCAGCTTTTAAAGCTCTAAAAAGCTTTAAAGCCGCTTGCATCCCACATGGGGCTGGATTTGGGATGGGATTGCTGCAAGAATGAATTTATGCTGAGTCTGGTGCTTTTTTTGCAATGATTGGTGTATAGTTTGTTGCCTGAGAACAGCTTTCATGAGCTATTCCAGTTGGAACGTGACCTCTTCTTTTTCTCCCTCCCTCCCATTACTGGCTCACACCATCTTGGTAAGCTGCCTATCCTGGTCTTTGAAGCCAGGAGGTCCCAGGAGGATTCAAAAAGCTTGCCTTACAGGATATCAAACTCTGTGAAGATTCAATTGTGTTAGGACAGTGATGGCAAACCTTTTAGAGATCGAGTGCCCAAACTGCAACTCAAAAAACATTTATTTATCGCAAAGTGCCAACACAGCAACAGGATAGAAAATAAACGCTCCCATTGGGCTGCTGGGCAAATAGGCGGGGCAAACTCTGTGCTGGGGGGAGGGAGGAAGCGCTCCCATTGGACTGCTGGGCAGAGGGGCAGGGTGAACTCTGTGCTGAGGGAGGGAGGAAGCACTCCCATTGGGCTGCTGGACTCATGCTGTAGCTTTTTAACTCTTTGAGTAGCGATGCAAGCATATAGTGACTAATAGAAGATTAGACTAGTGCTTTGGAAGTTACTTTTTAAATCACAACTCCGATAGTTGTAGCAATTGTAATATAATCTAATTCCCAGGCAGCATATTTGCCTTTGTGGTTCTAACCAGAGGCCTCTGTAGTCCACTGTGTGTCTTTAACACACTTCGTCATTCATAAGGAACTCTGAAAGTAGGACAAGATAGGAGAAAATTAATTCTTCTGTGTAATGGTTGTCAGGGAGAGGTCTTCTCTTTTTCAACATAAGGGTGCTCTCTGGATGCACGTTAATGTCCACTAAAAGATGTCTGGACTATTAAATAGATTGGAAAGGTTACTTGAAAAAGAAGCCATGCATCTTGGAGCAACTTGGGGGCTGCCTTAAAAAAAAAAAGTACAGCTGGCAATTTGTGCTAATAATCACTTTAAAATGTTTCCTCTTTGCTGACAATACCTTGTTAAAGCACTTATAAGGCACAAGGGCCTTTGTGAGGACAAAACATTTCAAATTTTAAAAGGAAGTATAACACAAATAATAAATAAATGTTGTTTTGTTGTTCAGTCGCAAAACTATGAAAAACTATTTTTCTGCTGTCAGCCCAAACTTGTAGAGACTGATAAACCGTAAATGCTAATTACCTATAAACCATCCAGAGAGTGCACTAAGTGGGGAGGGTAGAGAGGGGAGGGTATAGAAGTGTAATTGCTGATTAGGTTTGGGTTGCTTTAAGTTGCAATGTTGACAAGCGCAGATCCTTGGTGGTTTGACAGTCTTCTGCTATATTGTTCATCCACAGACTAGTCAATAGTAATGGAGTGTATTTGTATTAGGGATTAAGTGGTTCCCCCCCCCCCCCCTTACCCAGTTCATTTTCAGCTAGTGTCTGGGAGGGGGCTGAGTCTTTGTTTTCATTGCCTGAGGGGATGGAAACAATTGTTAGATATAGATTAGCTGCTGTCCCCTACCACCATCACCCCCACCACCATCTGTATTGCCTTCTGTCATCACTCAGCTGCCTTATGGAGGTGGAACC
Organism: Bradypodion ventrale; assembly: GCA_035047345.1. Lineage (NCBI taxonomy): Eukaryota > Metazoa > Chordata > Lepidosauria > Squamata > Chamaeleonidae > Bradypodion > Bradypodion ventrale. The sequence goes on from JAWDJE010000006.1 coordinate 9,983,878, forward strand.
CTCAAGGAAAGCCAGCTACTGTGAGAAGATGAATAGCAAGGAGAATAGCCCCTGGAAATAGAACTTGGAGCCAAACTAACATACAGTAAAACCCCGACTTACATATGCCTCGAGTTACATAAAATTCAACTTACATAATGATTTTGTGCTAAAACCATGTCCTGATACACAATTTCCTATGGGTTTTCTTCGAGTTACATAAAGATTATTTTTTAAAAAAATTTTCTTGGGGACATTTGTATCCCGCCCTATTGGCGCAGGCGCCACCCAGGGCAGCTAACAGCAGAAAGGAGAGGGCTCCATTACAGCAAGAAGCCTTTTCCATATAATACATAAGCAATGCATACATTATAGGTTTCCTATAGGTTTGCTTCGAGTTATGTAAAAATTCCTTTCCCTATGGGTTTGCTCCAATTCACATACAAATTTCATTTTTCCTATGGGTTTGCTTCGAGTTATGTAAAAAAATAATAATTTTCCCTATGGGTTTGCATTGAGTTACATAAAAACTGATTTAAGCAAAAGCCTACAGAACAGACTTTTTTTCGTAAGTAGGGGTTTTACTGTATAGCTAAAGAAGAAGAAAGGGTTTATGAAAAAATGTGATCTACTCCCACTATCTTTTCCAGTTGTATTAACTTTACTTCATCCAGGACAATCCCAGATCAGAACAGAGAGATTAGGATTCTCCTAAATTACTTGGGAGAATATCAGCAAGGATTTGAAATTCATTGCTTCTTCTGCCATATCCAAATCCAAAATATAGGCAATCATCATGGCAATCAGCTATGAAGACTGTCCTGAGAATATAATGCAGTAGCCTTTCATCTGCCTTCTGCATCGCAGCATGACACCCGTACCACTGATCCAGTTGTGTGAGTCACTTTTTGGTCCTGAGCCCTTTGGCCAGGCAAAGTCCTCCTCAGTCCCAGGCCAGTATTGATGAAGCTGCTGCCCTTCAGGATGGATTCAAGTGGGATTTAATCCACTTGAGGACCATCACCCTTCCCTGTGGACTTTGGCTCCCAAGTCCTCCCAAAAAAGGGCAATGCCAAAGAATGCTCAAATTATCGAACAATTGCACTCATCCCACACGCCAGCAAGGTGATGCTCAAGATAATACAGGATAGACTTCAGCAACATGTGGAGAGAGAATTACCAGAGGTGCAGGCCGGTTTCAGAAGAGGTAGGGGGACTAGAGACCATATTGCCAACATACGCTGGATCATGGAGAAAACAAAGGAATACCAGAAACAAGTTTACTTGTGTTTTATCGACTACACTAAGGCATTTGACTGTGTGGACCACAACAAGATGTGGCAAGTAATTAAAGAGATGGGAATACCAGAGCACCTCACATGTCTCCTGAGAAATCTGTACATGAACCAAGAAGCAACAGTTAGGACAGAACACGGAATGACAGAGTGGTTTGGAATAGGAAAAGGAGTAAGACAAGGCTGCATTTTATCACCCTGTTTATTCAATCTATACACAGAGCACATAATGCGCAATGCAGGGATGGAGGAATCACAATATGGGATTAAAATTGCTGGGAGAAACATCAACAATCTGAGATATGCAGACGATACCACCCTAATGGCAGAAAGTGAGGAAGATCTAAGGAGCCTCTTGATTGGATTGAAGGAGGAGAGTGAAAAAGCTGGCCTGAGACTCAATATCAAGAAAACCAAGATAATGGCAACAGGCCCCATCAGTTCCTGGAAAATAGATGGGGAAGAAGTAGAAGCAGTGACAGATTTTACATTCCTTGGATCAAAGATCACTGCAGATGGGGATTGCAGCCATGAAATAAAAAGGCGACTGATTCTTGGGAGACAAGCCATGAGAAACCTGGGGAACATAGTGAAAAGCAGAGATATCACATTGCAAACAAAAATTAGAATAGTCAAAGCAATGGTATTCCCAGTGGTAATGTATGGGTGTGAGAGCTGGACCATTAGGAAGGCTGAGCGCAGAAGAATAGATGCCTTTGAAATGTGGTGTTGGAGGAGAGTTTTGAGGGTACCCTGGACAGCGAGGAGAACAAATAGGTCAATCTTAGAAGAAATCAACCCTGACTGCTCATTGGAAGGTCTAATAGTAAAGACGAAGCTGAAGTACTTTGGGCATCAAATGAGAAGGGAGGATTCGCTTGAGAAGGCCTTGATGTTGGGAAAGGTGGAGGGCAAAAGAAGAAGGGGGAGGCCAAAGATGAGATGGCTAGATGGGATTGTAGACACAATGGGTACAGAACTGGGAGTGCTGAGGGGGATGGTGGAGGACAGAGGCGCCTGGAGAAAAATGGTCTATAGGGTCGCAAAGGGTCGGAATCGACTGTGCGACTGAACAACAACAACCTGACACTCGGCATTGAGTCGCTGGCAGTATGGTTATTCTATTACTATACAGGATAACCTGGCCAGATTTATTGCTACACATTCATTTTTCTTGCCTGCATAATCTCAAACTGGGAGAAATGCAACCTGCATTTCTGCTTCTGGCTAGGAAATAGGATTTTCCCCATTCTTATATTCGGTCACTGAGCTTCGAGGATAGTTAGGTATTCTGATTTATGGATCAGGCATTGGGCATGGGTATAGATAATTGTGGTTTAGAATGCCATATGGTTGCCCACTATCTCACTTGGATGGCTTTGTGTAAGCTACTTGCAAAGGTGTCAAGGGGATTAAAATATGAAATGTGCTGCTCAAAATTCCTTGGTAGGAAAAACAGGATATTAATTATAGCATTTACACCCTGCTCATCAGCCAGAAAGATTCTCAGGTGGGCTCAGAGATAATTATTTAGGCTTCCAGTCTGAAAAGTCACAATGCAAAAGGAACAACAGATGGGTGGGGGAAGGCAAACAAGACTGCTTGAGTGTCTTTAAAAAAAAACCCCTGCTAGATTCTTATAATGACCAGCTGGAATGCAACTGGACATTGTTGGCCTTCTTACAATAACCATCTAGATGGAAACAGCCCCGATGGAAGAGGAATGAACAATTGCTGGTCTTTGTGCTAAGCCATTAACATTGCCCTATTTCTTTCTCTTCTGCAGTCTGAGTGGCAATAAAGAAAGAGGTAAAACCCACTGAAACCAGCCACCGTTGGTCCAGATGTTTTCACTCATCTGACATGGCAGTAGTGACGAAGCCCAGGTCTCCACAGGTCTCCATCGCACATGAATAGAGGCTGGTGGATTGGGCTCCCTGTGAGTGGGCTGAAGCCTAGCACCAGCTCCTGGCTTCCTCTTAGGCACATCTCTTCTTCTCCTCCTCTCCCACCCAAGCCCTTTCTTATCTTTCTTAGGGTTTTTTCTCCCCCTTCAATTAAACAGCTCCACCACTTCCTGTTTGGCAAGTTATTCTTCCTGTTTCTTGCAGGGTTCTGTCCCATGGAGCCTGCCCTGCCCAGTTCCTTCTGCCTAATCACCACCTCCAAGGTCCCTTGACTGAAGCTGGGGCAGGGAGCACATGAGATGAAACACTGCACAGTTAAAAATTAATAATAATAATAATAATAATAATAATAATAATAATAATAATAATAATAATAATAATAATAATAATAATAATAATAATAATAATAATAATAATAATAATAATAAATTAGTTTGACTCCTCCCTTAGAAGGCCCTGAGTCACAACTTGGGGAAGGGCTTTCTCGTTTCAGCCCTGGCATCTCCCTGACATGTTTGCGTCATTTTATATCTACTTGTGGAGGCAGGATGTGCTATGAGACCTGTGTGAATCTGTTTGCGTGCACAATTAGTGAGCCAGGAATGGACACAGAGATCTGTCAGTATCACAGCTGAAGAGGGCTGTGGGTGATGTCCATTGTATTGGAAGTTCTTGGTGTCCTGGGAGGGCACAAAGCCAGGGCAGAGAACTGGAGTTTTCTGTGTGTGGCATCTGACTTCCTGTTTAGTCAGGGAGATAAAGAAATAAATAAACGCCTTTCTCTTTTGTTAAATTAGTTTAAATTGGCAAAGATGGTTCGGATACGGGAAGCTGGGTAGATTTGTCCAGCTTCTCTGAAGAGAAGAGATTAGGTGGAGGGAAACCCAAATGAACTATGAACGAGGAGGGAGTTTGGATAGCATTAATTTGTCTACAATATTTTCTTTGCTGTGCTCTTCCATATGACTGTATAACATGAATCTTTCAAGGATGAATTTGTAACTATGTTCATGTGAAAGTCCAGGGGCTAAAGAAGAGGCTGATGTTTTGGCGTATTATACAGTCTGTCTGCTAAATAGCACAAACAGCACAATTTGTTCAAAATAAGCACATTTGCATGATTTTTTATACACTTGCTATACTCTGCCCTGGGCAGATCTTGCAACCTTTTCGCTTCTTAGTTCATTATTGGTTTTCTCATCCATTTTGTCGCTGCAGCGAAAGCACCATCTCTGTGGATGTGGCCAGACAGAGGGAACTCAAATGGCTGGACATGTTTTCCCACTGGGACAAATGGCTGTCACGCAGATTCCAAAAGGTGAGCCAAGATCTAACTCTTCACTACCTTCCTGGGTATTGATAGAAGGATCTCAGCTGGTATTTTGCTTGTCCTGTGGTGTGTGCGTGTGCATTTAGTATGTATACATTAATCATTTCCCCTTCTTCTTGCAGGTGAAATTGCGGTGCCGAAAGGGAATTCCTTCTTCTCTGCGTGCCAAAGCATGGCAACTTCTTTCCAATAGCAAGGAGCTTTTGGATCAGAACCCAGGAAAATTTGAGGTATTTCTGAATGCTCTTCTCATCACACTAAACCAGTGAAAGAGGAGTTAGTCTCTGATAGCTGGGAGAAGATTGAGCAATGTTTGTTTCCTTATTACTAATATTTATACCCCACTTTTAAAAATAGAAATCTTCCTACAGTAGCTTCTAAGTAATATAAAGGTAAAGGTCTCCCTTGCTCGAAAGTCAGTCACATCTGACTCTAGGGAACAGTGCTCTTCTATGTTTACAGCCAAAAAGCCAGTGTTGTTTGTGTCTGCAGACATTTCTGTAGTCATATGGCAGGCATGACTAAACACCAAAGTGCATGGAACATTGTTAGCTTTACTGCTGAAGCTGTACCTATTTATCTACAGTACTTGCAAATTCTTGCTTTCAAACTGCTAGGTTGGCAGGAACTGGGACAAATGACAGGAGCTCACTCCGTTGTGCGAAACTTGGGTCTCAAACTGCTGATTTGCCAACCTTCTCATCATCAAGCTCAGAGTCTTAACCACTAAGCCATCACCATGAACCCTTCTAAGTACTGTAGTATAAAAGTTTATTAATGAAATCATACGAATTACTATTAATGGTGATAGCCGGTGACAGCCCAACTCGTACAGGGAAGGGGTAACCTCTTTGGAACAGGAGGAAGCATCTAAAGTCTGCTCTACCTGCCTGCATCAATCTTCTGGAATAGCACTTGTAAAGTAGTTGATAACAGGTCGCCTTCCACATCTGCCTCCTTGTCTTGCAGAGCTTAGAAAAGTTGGTTTGCTTAGACTGCCCAAGTCAGTATTTTGGAAGATAGAGTCAAAAGATCTGCTGACTTTAAATTCTCCAGATTTCTAAATTTGCTGTTCCACATTCTTAATCTTTCTGTTTCTTTCCCATCCACCCCCCTCTTAGGAACTTGACCGCCTCCCTGGAGATCCCAAATGGCTCGATGTAATTGAAAAAGATCTACATAGGCAGTTCCCTTTCCATGAGATGTTTGCAGCTCGGGGTGGTCATGGGTAAGAAAGTTAGAAGAGGGGGGTGGTTTCTTCTGTACCGTCTAAACCAGTGTTTCTCAACCTTTGGTTTTTGGACTTCAAGTCCCGGCAGCACTGATCAGCCAATGTACTAACTTAGGCTTCTCGGAATTGAAGTCCCCCTGGGGGACCTGGGCACCACCTTGGGTACTACTGGTATAAACCATATTATCTAGGGTTGGTGAAGCACAATACTCATATGTTTAAACCCGTTATGAAATTGCATCCTCTCTGTTTGCTTGGTTAACCTCCCACACCAGTACCTGCCTGGTTCCTCCTGGCACTGTGTCATCCTTGCTTCCTCAGCCCTTATGACCTGCTACTACATTTGCCTTACTGTGTTCCTTTTCTTGCACCTCCAGCTAGAGACAGGACTCTTTAATAGAGTGACTCATGACTCCTAGCTAGTGCTCAGAAGTAACACATTAATACATCAGCATTATGCGGGCGTTATGCCCGTGCCTCGCCGCTGCTACAGTAGCTGCATTGGCTGCCAGTATGCTTCCGGGTGCAACTCAAGGTGCTGGTTTTGACCTTTAAAGCCCTTCATGGCAGTGGGCCAGGATACCTAAAAGACTGCATCGCCCCAAGGTTTTCGACCCGTCCTACGAGGGCAGACTGTAGGACTGCTGGTGGTCCCATCAGCCAGGGAGGCACGCCTCACTGGGACCAGGATGAGAGCCTTCTTGGTATCCGCCCTGGCCCTATGGAACCTCCTGCCACCAGAATTGCGCCTCCAGGTGGAGTTGCCCCCCTTCAGGAAGGCTCTAAAAACATGGCTTTGCCAGCAGGTGTGGGGTGCATCTGGCAACACAACACAACCCTGCTGGCTTATCTAGCCCTGTCCGGGGTTTTAATGAGGGGTTTGGGTGTTTTATGGATATTTTAATGATTTATAGTTTTGGTACTGATTTTATTGTATGGGGATGATTTTTAAACTGATCGCTTGGATTGCTGAGGCGAGGAACGCGGCCATATAAATTCATAAATAAATAAATAAATAAATAAAATTATACTTTTGCATTAAGCAGGAAGACGAGGCACTTGATGCACCTAGAGAATAATGAATAACTACTTTAAGGCTAATGTGTTACTTTTAAAATGTCATTTTCTCAAAACTTTATGGATATAACTTTCTTTTAACAGAAAAGGAGTGATTTTAAATTAACACCTTACTTCCAGCCTCTATTTCCTATCTTTGTCTTTCAGCTGTCCAAGAGCCCTTGTGGCTTGGAAACTTTGACTCTTGTCTATCCTGTATGCTTTGTGATTTAAAAAAACAATAACACTCACATAGAGGAAAGAAGACTCACGATGATATGCCATGATCAATTGCCAAATGCATTATTTCCTATTAATATTATAAGGCCTTCTTCAGGGAGATTAAGAAAATATTGTGCAGAACTTTCAATTCTGTTGCTAGTGAGCCTTAGCAGAGACTTTTAAACAGGCGAAAAGTAATAATGGACCAAAATATGTTGGATGTTTTAAAAGTAAACATCTCTGTGATCTCCCCAACCCATTTTTGAAGTGTGTTCTGCAAGGTAAATTATAGTCTCTTGAGACATAGCTCTTCTGTATGTCTAATTCCTTATGCCCTCCATGTTGTTTTTGCCTGTTAATAAAAAGCACCCACTGAAAGACAAAACCCAGCTCTGTCTGATCTTGGGTTCTTCTACCCTACATCTTCAATTCTCCCCCAAACTAAGGGGTCCTCGATTGAGTCTGATGCCCCCTTGAGGCAGCACGAAAGCATTCGATCTCCACTCTTCTGTATCCTTCTTTTCTGTCACAGGCAGCAAGACCTCTACCGCATCCTGAAAGCTTATACCATCTACCGGCCAGAGGAGGGCTATTGCCAGGCTCAGGCACCTGTTGCTGCAGTGTTGCTGATGCATATGCCTGCTGAGGTGAGGAGCTGCACCATCAAATTGGTGTGGGAATGGTGACAAAATGGTTTGAGAAGTAGGGTCCTTCCAAATTGGCATAGGGTCGTGTGGGTGAAGGTTGGAAGGAGCATGCTTCTTGAGTTGCCTGCATCAACAGAGTGGAATGTGTGTGCCATGGTATAAATCTGAAGGCTTTGGTAGTGGTAGGAAAAAGCGACTTTTGAAAGTAATTAGAAAATGTTAATATTATGCTAGTATTATGCTAGCTTTGGTCACTTTTGAAATGTAACTTAATCGCACCCTTTTAGCCCTTCACAAGAACCCTCCTTGCTTGTAACCCTGCACTGCTTGCAACTTCTTACTTCCAAATTCCAGATCTTGTGTATGTGTGGCTTTAAAATATGAGCAGTATTTTAACCAGGTGAGGTCTGCAGCTGTTCATGGATGGTGGTCATGTTCGTTCATTTCTTGTGGCCCTGTTGTGAGCATTGGTACTTGGTGTTGCTTGTGCAGTGTTGTAAAGGGAACGTGATATCCAGGACCCATGCTCTGGGATCTCAAGATCCTTCATTCCTCTGCCCTGGACAGTGATGGCAAACCTTGGCATTCCAGGCATTCTTTGACTTCAATTCCCAGAAGCCCATGTCTCTGTAAATCCATACAAATGGGTTTACTGTGCGTACATGCAGTATATCCCTTCTTGTGGATTCACAGAGACTTGGGCTTCTGGGAATTGAAGTCCAAGAACGCCTGGAGTGCCAAGGTTTGCCATCACTGTCCAGGGCAGAGGAATGAAGGATCTTGAGATAAAGCATCAGCCTTTCGGAATCAGCTAGGACTATCATACTGTGCATAAATAGGAAACAATCCAGGGACCTTAGAAAGAGTGCCTGAACCATAGAAGCAATACAGTCCAAATGACTTATGCTGAGAATTTCTCAACTTCTCTCCATAGCAAGCTTTCTGGTGCCTGGTGCAAATCTGTGAGAAGTATCTCCCTGGCTATTACAGTGCTGGACTGGTGAGTATGGCTGGTTTCCTGTTAAGAAAGGCAATAGGCGTCAGGTGTTTTGCCAGATATTATTTATAGGAAAAGTCTTCTGTACTGTAGAACATTCCCTTATGGGAAAGTGTTTTGCTTTGTCCACTTCTTTTCCAGAAGAGTATCATGTGTAGTAATTTCTCCATTGAATCCAATCCTTTGCCAGATTTTCAGCCACATTCCAGCATGTAATAGTTTCAGTGTGTAGTGATGTTATGCAAGGAAAAGCCAGTGTATCTGCTTTTGAGAGAGCAAAGAATTCTAGGAGACCCAGAATCTAGGAACTTTCAACAATTGTAAAGTATATTTCATAAAGAGAAATAAATAATCATATTTTTATTTCTCTATAACTTTGGGCCATTTAAATAATTCTGTAGTGTTCTGGGGGCACCTTGGGACTGTGTAGCTTTTTCAAGACCACACAGTCTGCCTTTTCCCCTAGGTATCATAGTAGGGAATCACATTCCCAACCTTTGGGTCCCTAGCCAAATACTCCAGTCAACTGTTGATAAGTGGAGACTCAAATTGTTGTTCAATTTTCACTTCCACCCCCCCCCCCCCCGGTGTCACCCACAGATGTTACAAACACTGCCCATGAGAGAAGGCCAATGAAGCCTATTCTTTGGCTTTATTCTTAGCAAGGGGATATTGAAGGAAAGAAGGGGAAAGAATTTGGAATGGGAGATCACTCCAGTGGAGGTGCAGTTGGAGACGATACCTCTATTCATCTCCATCTCACCTGTATCTTGTTCATCTTGTATAGGAGGCCATCCAGTTGGACGGGGAAATTTTCTTTGCCCTGCTACGCCGAGCATCACCCATTGCCTACCGGCATCTGAAGAGATACAAGATCGACCCCATCTTGTACATGACCGAGTGGTTTATGTGCATCTTCTCCCGGACCTTGCCCTGGTGTTCTGTGTTGCGTGTATGGGATATGTTCTTCTGTGAAGGTGAGGCTCCTTCTTTGGTCCCCCCTTGTTATCTGTCAGGTTTTGCATGTCTGGGTATCATCTTCTTGGCATCTTTCTGCCAGAAAGAAAGGATGCAAAAGAACTGCAGAGGCTCTGTACTTCTAGATAGAAATCTTTTCTCGCCTGCAATCTCAGCTGAACCCTGAGCAGGACGAACACTCCTAAGCAATTGCTAACATTGATGTGACAAACATTTTGGCTTCCATGAGGACTAGGAATTTGAGAGGGAGCGAAAGGGAACCAAACTTGTTTTGCTACCAAATCCTCCAAGATGGAGTGAGGGGTTAGTTAATATTGTTACAAAACTAAAAGGGCTGTTGAGTATTAGTATAGGTAAAGGTTTCCCTTGTTCAAAAGCCAGTTGTATCCGACTCTAAGGTTCAGTGCTCATCTCTGTTTCAAAGCCAAAGCTTCTGCAGAAGTTTCCGTGGTCATGTGGCAGGCATAACTAGACACCGGAGCGCATGGAACGCTTCCAGCCAGCATCTTAGGCACTTGAGCCACTGCAGTCCTTGACACATAGTATAGTCCTGATTTTTTTAAAAAAAGTAGATTTTAAAATCTTCCTTGCTTTTTGTGGCATTTTAGTCCCATTTTATTTAGTAGAGTTTGTTCACTGATAAGCATATATGTTCAGGTTTTACAGACTCATAATACTCAGACTGGAGTTATCTTGGGAGATTGAGTTGGTCCGAGATTTGAATCAGATTTTTAAAAATCGTGTCAGAAGCACACAAAGGTGGTTTCTGGTTTGAAAGGATTTTTGCTGGAGAAAATGCTCAGGAGATGCCCGAATGAGGCTCCTTTCATGTCCCCAAGATCTTTTCCCACTGAAGTGGTCCCTATTTACCTACTTGCAATTTCTTGCTTTCAAACTGCTAGGTTGGCATGAGCTGGGATAGAGACGGGTGCTCATTCCATCATGCAGTACTCAGGTCTTGAACTGCCAACTTGCTGGCTTTACAGCTAACAAAGCGAGATTCTTCACCACTGAGCCACCGCAGTCCCTTTGAATCAGATAAATACATGTCTTCAGCTTATAGAATTCACTTGCGGAGAATGTGATGACAGTTGGTAGGCTTCATAGCTGAAATTGTTGATTAGACAAAGGTAGAGAAGTCATTAGCAACTGTAATGTGCTGATTCACTCCTACCATGCCTTTCTCCCTCAAGCGGCACTCAAGGTGGTTATCAATAAAACTAAAGAAATCAAATGCCATGAAGATACAAAGCAGATGAAACTGTTATTGGAAACATATCAGTAAAAGAAAAAGAGGTTTAGAAAAGCACCCTGATTACAAACCCCCATCTGTAGCAACCCAGCTTAATTTCCAGTGGCTTGTTTGAAACCCTTAATAGCGCCACCATTTTCATGGCCAATATATCGTTGAGTACTATTTACTGAGGGCACTTCTGCCCAGGGTTGGCTCTAAGCCTGCTTTTGCTCTTCCCAGATGCATCTGGGTGTCTGCTGTGGAAATCAAGATTCAGAAAGATGCATCTGAGTCCTTCAGAGACCCATCCCTGAATTGGTTTTAAACTATCCATCTCATCAAATTCTGTCCTATATCCCTATGCTTATACATTCCCCAAAGGGACTGGGGTGGCTTAGTGGTTAAGACCTGAACTTGATGACTGGAAGGTCGGCAGGTCAGCAGTTTGAGACCCGAGTGCTGCATGACGGAATGAGCGCCCGTCTCTGTCACAGCTTCTGCCAACCTAGCAGTTCGAAAGCAAGAAGTTGCAAGTAGATAAATAGGGACCACTTCGGTGTGAAGGTAAACAGTGTTCCGTATACTCTGCTGTTTAGTCATGTCTGCTACAAGTGCACGGAAACGTCTGCAGACACAGACAGTGGCTGTAAACAGATGAGCACTGAAGCTGAGTGTCGGATACAACTGGCTTTCAAGCAAGGGTGACCTTTACCCTGTACCTGTGATAGTGAACCTTGGCACTCCAGCTGTTCTTGGACTTCAAGTCCATGTGAATCCACACGAATGGGTTTACTGTGTGTATTGCAGTAAACTCATTTGTGTGGATTCACAGGGACTTGGGCTTCTGGGAACTGAAGTCCAAGAACACCTGGAGTGCCAAGGTTTGCCGTCACTGCCCTATACATTCCCCAGCAGTCTTTCTTTCCATCTCTTCATTTCCCTAAAGGTGCCTCTTGATCCGTATGTTCTTTCCAAGATCAGAGCTTGCTGACTAGGGGATTCTTTGAGCCATTCTCCAAAAAACCCAAAACAAAACAATTTTGCCAAGCTCTGAATATCATAAGAACCTTACAAGATCAGACTGAATGTCTGTTTAGTCCTGGCAGTCTAGTTATATAGTGGCCATGCCAGTAGGCTGTAAAAGCATAAAATCATATGTTCCTAAGCAGGTAAAATATACAGGCATTTTGCCTCTTAGTCCTGAAGGTGATATATAACTATCCTGATTAGTAGCCATTAAGGGCCTTAATCTCCACAAATGTATCTAATCATGGTTTAGAGTTCTGGTTGGCAACGATCGCTACATGCTGTGGTATTGTATTCCTCTAGAAGCCCTTTACCTTCTTGCTCTCTGATTCATCCTTGGTTTCCTGCTTGCAGGAGTGAAGATAGTCTTCCGAGTGGGCTTGGTGCTGCTCCGGAGCACACTGGGCACAATAGATAAACTGCGCTCATGTCAAGGCATGTACGAGACAATGGAGAAGCTACGGAACCTGCCCATTGAAACCATGCATGAAAATTTCCTGGTCCAGGAGGTGAGAGTTCCATCTTCCTCCCTTCCTCCCTCAGATAGCTATACCATAACACTAGTTTCCTAGGCAGTACACAAACTGATAGAGCATTTAAAACCTAAGTGCAACAACAGCAACTATTATGAAAGTTAAAGCACTGTCAAAGCAGAAAGAAGTCTGAGGCTAGAGATGGGGAAACTTGTAATCAACAGTGAAAATCATGTACAGTCTGTACAGCCAAATACCGGGATGCGGGGGCGGGAATGCTGTGTGGTTCTTGTACACAAGGGGAAAGTGGGTGATAAGTATACAATCATGCAGAAAATAAGCTTGGGTGATATTTATGAATGCAAGATCACAGTGTTTGTAAGGAATAGGAAATGGAACCAAGAAATGGTTGGACCCTTGATACAATTCTGATTCTAATCTTTGTCCAAACCACTCAAGGGAGATGATCCACCAAATATTTTCAGAATTAATTAATTAAGTACACTTATATACCACCCTCCTGACTGAGGCCAGATGCACAAACCACAAACACAGTCTAGATACCAGTGTGGTAAGAACAAGGGACAGGTGTGTTGTTTAATTTCAGCCTCAGCTTGCATGGGGCAGTAGAACATTCTAATGTTTTGAGTGAGCAGGGCTTCCTGATACATATAGGTACAGTATAGGCAAATGTTGCCCTTGCTCAAAAGCCAGTCATGTCCAACTCTAGGATGCGGTGCTCACCTCCATTTATAGCCAAAGAGCCAGCACTGTCTGCATTTGCAGACGTTTCCATGGTCATGTGGCAGGCATGACTAGACACCAGAGTGCGTGGAACGCTGTTACCTTACCTGCCAAAGTAGTACCTATTTATCTCCTTGCAATTTCTTGCTTTTGAACTGCTAGGTTGGCAGGAGCTGGGACAGAGACGGGCGCTCACTCCATCGTGCAGCACGCGGGTCTCGAACTGCTGACCTGCCGACCTTCCAGTTGTCAAGTTCAGTCTCTTAACCACTAAGCCACCACAAATTATTATATGCAAATTATTACTACAGGAAGAGGTGCTTGGTTGCAGTACTAGAAATATTTGCAAAGAGTATTATGTCTCTAACGAACCCCCTGCTTCTTTTGTCAATTTTGCTCAGGTGATTAATCTTCCCGTCACGGAAGCCTTGATCGAGCGGGAAAATGCCATTCAGCTGAAGAAATGGCAGGAGACCCGGGGCGAGCTCCAGTACAAGCCTTCCCGCCGACTCCATGGTTCCCGTGCGATCCACGAGGAGCGTTACCGCATGAACCCACCCTTGTCCGCTAGTGCCAGCCTCTTAAGTCTTACTGGCTTGAAACAAAGGGTTTCCCTCAGCAGCGGGAGCGGCCCCTCTTTCTCCCCAGCGCACTCCATGGGCCCCGTGGCCGTGCCTGCCGCCCCTCCTGCCGCCCCTCCTGCAGCCCAGAGCCAGGTGGTCATCTCCGAAGGCCTCCACCCCGTCTTGCCTTCTCCGACCGGGAACAACACGCCCCTCGGAGGCCCGAAAAGAACAGCAAGCAGCAGCAAAGAGGAGAAGCGGAAGGACAAGGAGCGCGAGAAGCAAGAGAAGCTGGAGAAGGAGAGGCGGAAGCAGGAGAGGGAACGTGAGAAGAAAGCGCAGAAGGAGCGGGAGAAGCAGGAGAAAGAGAGGGAGAAGAAGGAGCAGAAGGAACGCGCCAAAGTGGAAACCAAGCTGAAGAAAGAGAGGAAGTTGTCGCTGAGGAAGAAGGAACCCAAACCGGTTCCTCCTCCGCCACCTCTTGAGGAAGGGAAAGACGGGGAGCCTCTGGGGGCATCAGTGCTACAAGACACATACTTTTGAGTAGGCCTCATACCATAGTTTTGGCCACACATGCTCTAGCGACTGCCTCCCACCCATCAGCCAAGGACCAAGATGGTGGCTGCTGCCAGAGATCTTTCTGTGGTAGGGGACCCAGAGGGCAGGAGGAGGAGGAGGTGGTGGTGGTCCCATGGGGAACCGCTGCTGTGCACTGAACCGCCTGACCTACTTAGGGCTACAGTAGGCCAGGATCTATGGCAATTTTTTTACATCTCCTTTCTTTGTGCCTGAGGTGGATTTGACCCTCTCCCTTCACTCTCCTCCCCCTTAATGAATAGGGCCAAAACAAAATGCACTCCGCATGGCTATCCGAGACGGCTGCACCATGCAAAGTCCACCGAGACAGCTGCCCCATGCAAAGTGTACCCAAACTTAACAGGCGCAGCTGCACAGCCAGCTTCCCCCTCCTCTGTCTCCCCAGAGCTTGAAACCTTAACCCAAGAGCTAATGGTGTTATTAATCGTAACTCCCAACCTCCTTTTCTTGAGAACTGTACATAGAATCATCTCCTTTAATCACTCCAGGCTACATAGACTGCCTCGTACCAAAGAGGCTAGTTGTAAGGACAGCATGTGGCCCTTGCTTCCCCTCCGTTCCAGTAAATTAACAAACTCTTCCATGGTAGGTTGGGTTGACCCTCCTAATGCCACTCTGTATTGCTTCTTAGCTCCAAATAGGATGGGTTCTCGGGATGTGGGGGAATCCCATCTAGTCTTCCTCCTATGGACAGAGAGACACAGATGTCGGTGGCTTCTTCAGCAAAGTCATGCAACTAGCAGGAAAGTTTCACCTGTTGGTTTTATTCCTCTCTTGCAGCTCAAAGAGGCAGGATGTCTGTGTGTAGGGGGGTGTCAGGTGGAGACCTCTCAGTGATCCTGCTGTCCACTGGCACCGCCATTTTGTTGTTACTATGCAAGGGGTTCGTTTGCAGTGGTCAAGAGAACAAAGCAAAGAAACCTGTTGGTGTCTAGAAATTTCTGACGAAATTGTTGAGCAACCAATAACCAAAACGAATTAATGGAGCATTGGGATGCATTTTGGTAAGAGCCTCCTTCCCTTTGGTTGGCAAGAGGGGCTTCTGTTTCTGAATAAGAAAAGTGATCCTATCTCCTCCTGTTTAGTATTCTGGTCCAAGCATTTCTGAGAGATGAAGTTAGACGGTGATTTTTATGTATGGCTTATTTGTCGCTTACCAAACTAGAAAGGCCAACACGTTTCTTTGGAGCGCCTGCCGCTAAGAGAAGGCTTTGGTACCAAACATCAGGGCCCTTGTATGATATGATAGTATAAGATCTAGAAAACTGCTCTGCATCGTTAGACTGCTCTGTATCTAAGCCTTCCCTCCATCTCACCCATCCTTTGTTGGATGTAAAGGTGACATTTTAAATTTAAACCTGTTGAGGAGTTTTTCTTTTTACCTGCATGGTTTTGCCCAGAGGATCTCTTGGAATTGTAGTGTTGGGAAGAGGCTGCCAATGGTTTTCCAGTTTTAGGGCCACACAGTCGCTTTGTGGAATTGACAGGGCTTCTAGAGCTGTGATGGTTGAAACTGGTTTGAAGATGCTTTTAAATTTGCTCATGTAGATCTACATTCCTACATGGTGCATGGTCTATTCCCTTGTTTGTGAATGAAAAGCAAACAGTCATTTTAATAATAACTGGAATGTATTTTCTCTCTATTTTCTCTCTGTATGTGGTACGCTGTGCGACCACAAAGGGGATCCCTTTTGATTTTACCACATACTGGGAGTGGCTCATTGGGCCTTTGATGGTACTGCAGAAGGTATCCAGTTGTATTCCTGGCTTCAGCCCTATGTTGTCTAAGGAGGCCCCGTATGCCAACAGGACCAGATTATTGGGGGAGCTGTGGACCTAGGCTTTAGGAATTTTGCAGGAAAGGTATCATAGGAAGCTAGCTGCTAGGAGACTGAAACCTTGCCAACTTCTCGTGGTCCTTCACAACTCTTTTCCTGCAACATCACGGCCCTGCCTAGGTCATATCTCCGGCAGTTGTGAAAAGTTTGGAAACGAACAACCTGTGTCTGAAACTTGCTTCCCGGAATACACCTGTCCAGTTTTCCTCAAGTCCACAACCCAGTGTGAAAAAGGCTCAATTTGCCCAACTTCATCTCTGTATATAACTCTTCTCTATAACACATATATTATATATATGTTTCCGTATTGTAATTATGTATACAGATACTTGGTTGTTTTTTTTTAATCGTGTGCTCTTATTTAATGGGAAAGACACTGGAAAATTAGGAAACCATATTCTTCCCTGACCTTTTAAAGTTTTTTTTTAGTTTTTTTTTAAACTACGACCCCTAATCAGGAAGAGCAGAAAATTGGAAGTTTACAGTTGATATCTCTTTGCTGCCCTACTTGTTAATAATTTCTTCCCTTTTGTCATTTGTACCTCATTCTCAGTGGATTCTCCCCACCCTCGTTGCTTTGTTTAAAAATATTAACAAAACAAAATGAAAGTCAAGTTTGTCAAGTGTCTTCATTGACCAAGGATGGATGAACTATTTTAAATGTTATTGGGAGTATTGGTGAGATTAGTGGAGGATTGTGTTTTTTGAAAACAGGCTTCCTTCTTGGCCACTACAGGTACCCTTAGTATAAGACAGCAGGGCTAATGCATTTAGAGGTCACCAATCTGGGGAAAGTGGCTATAAAATTGGTTCAGACGAGCTATTGAGCCAGGAGGGTTGAATTGTTTTAGCCATTTGGGCTGGCATTTTGGCCATAGTCACATACACACATTCTTTCCCCCCACCCCCCTGTGATATTTGTAGGTGGCTCACTTGTGGATATTATCCCAATTTTATCTTCACAACACTTGAGCTAACTAGGTTAGGCTGAGTGAGAACCTGGTTCATTGTTAAAGGTAAAGTTTTCCCTTGCTCGAAAGCCAGTCGTATCCGACTAGGGTTCAGTGCTCATCTCTGTTTCAAAGCCGAAGAGCCAGCGCTGTCTGCTTCTGCAGATGTTTCCGTGGTCATGTGGCAGGCATCACTAGACACCGGAGCGCACAGAACGCTGTTACCTTTCCACTGAAGTGGTCCCTATTTATCTACTTGCAATTTCTTGCTTTCAACCTGCTAGGTTGGCAGGAGCTGGGACAAAGACGGGAGCTCATTCCGTCCTGCAGTACTCGGGAATTGAACTGCTGACCTTCTGCCTCCCAGTCAGGGTCCTAGCCACTTCATTGTTACTAAGACAATAGAGATTTGAACTACTGCTCTGTTTTCTACTACACCATTGTGCCACCGTACCGTCTTGTTGATCTTAATATCATTAAGAAAAAGTGTACTGTATATTATCTCGATTGTGCTGGTGACATTTGGAATCTAGCTTGAAAAAGTTGGGGGAAAAGCCATAGCTCCCAGACCCCCCCAAACCCCCCACCCACCCACCCCCAAATCCACAGCATGGCCGGTTGGGACCGGTATTGCCTTTGGGGGGTGGATTCTAGTAGCAAAGTAACTTTCTCATGCATAGCTGTAGAACAAAGGAACAAGTAAACAGAGCAGAGTGGTTCTTACTCATTAATGCTTAGCAGATGCCAAACATTATCACTGAATGACAGACATCTCGTAGCTGCTGTAATAGAGAGATTTAAAAAATGAGCAGATGACTTCTGTAGGCTCCTATAGACAACACAGACACACGTCTAGGTTAGCCTGCAATCTAGCTTTGACCTGCAACCCTTCTTATGGAGGAAATAAGAGATTGTGGTATGTAGGTACCTGGGCCCTATGTTTCCCGCTTACATGCTGCTGCAATCAGCTCAGGTCAAATTGAAGCCCTTTGGCACCTGGCCAGAGTTTAGAAATACTGTATTACTTTTTTGTATTGTAAATCTCAAAATCTCCATGCTGGCTTGAGATCAACACAGTCTGACTACATACTTTAAAAAAAATCATTACAATCCAGAAATCACTGGTTTGGGTTGCTAAAGGCCACAGCTTTTGCTACCAGGGATGGGGCAAGTACAAATGCATGTTGTTACATGCTAATGTAGTTTACCTTTGACTTATGATGACTGAGTGATCTCCAGAATATCCTTTCTTCAACTGCCCTGCTCAGCTCTTTTAACTCAAGACTGTGGTTCACTTAGGCCAGGGAGTCAATACATCTCATGCTTAGTCTTCCTCTTTTCCTGGATCATTCTAACTTTCCAAGTATTATTGTCTTTTCCAGAGAATATTGCTTTCATGTTATAGGTCCAAACCATGATGGTGAACCTTGGCACTCCAGATGTTCTTGGACTTCAGTTCCCAGAAGCCCAAGCACCCTGTGAATCCACATGAATGAAACACACCCATCCGGGCGCGTTTTACTTCCGGGAGCGATGAGAGCAGCATGGGCTGGATGAATCGCAGTAAACTCATTCGTGTGGATTCACAGGGTGCTTGGGCTTCTGGGAATTGAAGTCCAAGAACATCTGGAGTGCCAAGGTTCACCATCACGGGGTCCAAAAGTAGGACAGCCTCACCATCATTTTTGCCTATAGACACAGTGGTTCACAACCTTTTTTTGGCCATGCCCGACCTAAGCATCTCTAAAATCTTGGTCCCCCCCCCCATGTGACACATAATAAAAGTGAACTATTCACATGGAGGCAGGCCATCCACTGTTAATAACTCATTCTCAAATTACCCCCCCCCTTAAGTTTCCCCCCTGTGGGACATGTGCCCCATCTTGGGAACCACAGCTCTAAAGATACTTCAAGCTTGATTTGCCTTAGAAGCCACTAATTTGTCTTTCTGGTAGGCCCAGGTATTTGCAAAGCTCAGCCAACATCATTTTTCAAACAAATCATTTTTCCATGTCTTTATATTCTGCCCAGCTTTCACATATTGTGATCCAAATGTACAAAAATGTGGATGATCTTGGGTGTGAACACTCCAATCTTTACACTTCATGATCTTTCCTAAACCCTTCACTGCTGTCTTTCTGAGTGTTCTGGTTCCTTGGTTGCAGTCTACGTTTGGATTGATGCTTGGACCAAGGTACAGTAAAACCTCGCATAAAGAGTGCCTTGCTAAGAGACTAACTTAAAGAGCAAAATTTTCTCTGAATGGTCGCCTCGCTTAAGAACTAAAACCAACCAAAAACTCACTTAATAACTAAATCAGAGTTCGCAACTCCCCACCCCCGGCCAGAAGTCACAATTGGTCACTTACAATGGTGTTTCTCTTAAAGAGCAAACTTGCTTAAAAAGCAATCATGTGGAACGCATTATGCTGTTTAAGCGAGGTACCACTGTATATGTTTAACCTAGTACATATATACAGTACATAAGAACAGCCTTCCTGGAACAGGCCACAGCCCATCCAGTCCAGCATTCTGTCTTACACAGTGGCTCACCATTTGCTTCAGGGTATTATTCCCAAGCAGATAGATGCCTTCACCTGCTTAGGATTCCCTCGAAATGGCATTGAGAGATATCCTGCCTATCTCCAACCCGGAGGTTGTCCTTAAGTATCCATAATTATAGCCATTGATACCCTTGTCCTCCATGTACTTGTCTAATCCTTTCTTGAAGCTGTCAAGACGGACAGCTGTGACCACTTCTTCTGGCAGCGAGTTCCATAGACCAGTGATCCTCTGGGTGAAAAAGTACTTTCTCTTATTTGTTTGAGAACTAATACCCAAAAGTTTCATGGAGTGTCCCCTAGTTCTAGTGTTATGCGATAGGGAAAACAGTTTTTCCTTATCTACTTTGTCCACACCATGCATGATTTTATAAACTTCAATCAGGTCACCTCTTAGACGCCGTCGTTCAAGAGTGAAAAGGCCCAACCGTTGCAGCCTCAGATGGTAAGGAAGGTGTTCCAGTCCCCTAATCATTTTGGTTGCCCTCTGCACTTTTTCCAACTCCATAATATCCTTCTGGAGGTATGGCGACCAGAACTGTACACAGTATTCCAGTTGGGGCCTCACCATAGATTTATAAAGAGGCAAAATGACACTTGCTGACTTATTTTCTATACCCTTCCTAATGATCCCTAACATTGAGTTTGCTTTTTTCACTGCTGAGTGCCCTCTCGTTCTAGTGTTGTGCGATAGGGAAAACAGTTTTTCCTTATCTACTTTGTCCACACCGTGCATGAGTACAAACTGGTACATTCAAAATGGATTGAGGTGGAGGCTATTTCAGAGTCCCAGGTGAGAGGGAGGCTTTACAACAACATTTACTGATCAGCAGTGTAGAAATTTGAGGGTTGCAGGCTTATAGTTTTGGAATTTCTGAGACCGTGAATTGTAGTTCAAAAACTATAAATCTACAAACTTCCAATAGAAATAGAAATTCTGAACATGGGGGTGGGGGGTGGGTGGGAATGCACAACAAGGTGCAGGTTCTGCACCTTTCATACAAACAAGCATTAACTCAAATATCATTTTTCTAGGAAAGGACTTCCTTAATCATGGCAGCTGCATGCACATGCACATGCGCACACGTGCGCATGCACACACACACAAGATTATGGTGGAAATTAAAAATACAAATTTATTTTAAAACTTCATGATTTAAAAAGAAAAAGGTGATGAAATGTGTCTCTTTCACAAATCCTGGCTGCTTCTGTGCCTCTCTTGCCACAAACACAGACTAATTTCCCAAAACTAACTGGTTGTAGTCAACTGGTGCTTTTTACCCCAAATCTATCAGGTTTTCCTCTCCAGGTTGTTGCTTTCTTCTCTCCTCTTGCCACATATGTCTCACTCCTAAAATGTCCTCCCCAAATTCCCGATGGAGCTGAGCAAAGTCCATATTTAGGGATTCCATGTCTACCACTGAATTTAATGGGGGTTGTTTCAAGTCAGTTAAGTACTTTGGTTCTTCCTTTAATTTAGGAGGTTGTCTCTTCAGCATCTGAAACTGCCCTCCTAACTCAGCAGCCAAGACCCGGAGGTAGCTGATTTTTGCTGTACTGAGAGCTCGCACCCACCCTTCCATGGTCTCTTGGTTTTCAGCCGCCATCTTGTAGGATCGACTACCAGGAAGTCCATTGGGGTAGGATATTTCAAAAGTGAATGGTTCTGATGCGGATTCCTGCAGCTCAACAGTACAGTTTTCCAAGACAATGAGCTGACCTGGGCCACGATCCCCACTTCGCATCCGGTAGAAAAGAAGATTGCCTCGAAGCTCACACCAACATGGCTGGTAAGAAGCAGTGCGCGTGCTCTTCTTATAAAGTAAACCCTGACGGTCTGGGGGATTTTCCGGTGATGGTGAGAGCATAATGCTGGACATATGGAGTTTCATAGTTGGCAGGTCCTGGAATAGGATAAGATGGTAGGACGTTGGAAGTTAGTGAATTAAGCATAAGAATCACAATCTGGCATAGAGGAAGAGAAAAGGATTGGAAGAGAAACTGCAAATAGATAAATGAAATTCTGGGGAAAGCAGAAAAATAGCCATGGATTATAGTGTGATGGGGGGAGGGGGGGAAAGAGGGTTAAAATGAGAGAAATGGAATACTGTACTACTTATTTTTCCATATATAGGCCAGACGTGAAACTGTCAAAATGAAGTCACCTTTTGGTAAATTCATTCTGCAGTTCCTTTTGCCCCACCTAGTGTGAGAGAGATTATCACGCCCAATTGTAGTTCAAAAATACCACAATCTTTGAGGAGGCTCTTTCTATGTACCCAGTAAAGCAGGAGTTCTCAACCTTTTCACGCCATGGGCCAGAACGCACCCCCTCAGAAAGCTGAGGGGGCCAGACTGGTGGTTCCCCCTGCCGCAAATGCATTTACAACAGCTGCGGATGCATTTTACGGCCGCGTTTACGACAGCCACAGCCACATTTACAGCTATCGTAAACATGCCACTTCCGGTGGCGGTGGTGATGTGAGTCACATGAAATGGTGCTGCAGGCTGGGGCTGGCCCACGAGCTGTAAGGTGTGAACCCCTGCAGTAAAGAATACTGAATAAATAGGCAAAGCAAGGGAACAAAACTATAGGGCAAATTGGGGTGGGAAGAGAAAGATTCATGAGTGGACCACACGATAGGGAGAGAAATTCGTATTAGGGGTTAGAAAACAAGTTTAAAAATTCAGAAACAAGGTTGGGCAACCCCCTACCCCACCACATGAATGGAAGACACTTTGCACTTTTATTCTTAAGAAACGGACAGACTGTGGGCATGAAGGTTTACAGAGTCCTGAGAATATATATAAACCTTTTGAAGATAAAAGGTGGGGAAGGGATGAGAGAGAAGAAAGTATCTTGGCAAATGGAAAATCTGACAGAAGAATGACTCATGATCTTAGAAAAAATGAAGGGAGGAACCTTCTTTCTGGAGATTATCAAGGCAAGGGAGATTGTTTAGAAATCTAGTAAAATCTGACATTCAGGCAAGTCCAGGCGATTGAAGAGAAGGAAGGTACGGGCCTTACCTTTGGGTGCTAAATGTACTTTTTCCTCTTACATGTTCATCTGCCTGATATTCTGGCCTTCCTCCATTGTTCGAGAGCAATACCTTCCCAGGTGAGGGGGCGGAGCTTGCATTCACCTGCCTTTTTCCATCTAGGGTGACAAACAACCACGTTTGTTACAGTTCCTCTCCAACAACAGGAAGAAAAAAACGAAAGAGGAAGTACTGTATGGGAATCCAAATCAGCATTTTAAAAGCACAAATATATGTTCTCTCTCTGGTTCTAAAGAGGAACTACTCAAGAGGAGAATGGGCTGGCTATAGAAACATTGTGGAAAATAAAGGGCACTGGGATCTGAGTTCAGATTCCCATAACACCTGTAAAACCTGTTACTGTACTTTGTGCTTGCCTGACCATTCCAGTGTATGGTATGCACTCTGCATTGCCTTTGCTCATGAAGAGATGAAAGATACAAAGTGTGCATGCATGGCCTTCTAGCTGAAGGCATTTTGGCGAACCCCTTCTTGCCATTCTTAATTTTTTGTGTGCCATTGATTATGACATCTGTAACTTCCTGCAACATTCCATCTTTAAACTGTGTCATATTCTTGTTAGGATTTTATCACATTCAGTCTATGTGGCTTGAAATAGTTTATTTATTTATTTTTATTTATTTATACACCATAGACTCTGAGCAGTGTACACAGTCCAGCAAACACCTCACTGGCTGCTCAGCAAAACTTCAAAACAATATTAAAACAGTTAAAAGCCCTTCAATGAAACCACTTACAAGAGGGCGGGGGGGGGGGGGGGAACCTCAGACAAACCAGAAAGGTGAGCTTGTTGGCAATCCCAGCCCCCAGAACCGTTCCGCTAACCAAGTTTTCAATTCTCTCCTAAACAGTAGCAACTGGGCCTGGAGGCATAATTCTACCGGGATGGAGGAGGTTCCATAATGTGGGGGCTACAACCGAGAAGGCCCTTTTCCTTGTGCTGGAGAGGCGCACGTCCCCAACAGATGGTATATAGGGGGTGCGCTCTCGATTTGCTCTCGTGGGACGGGTCAATGTCATTGTTCTATTGGTATTAGTAATAGTCTGTCATCCTTTTATCAGTAAGGTAAAGGTAAATGTTTCCCTTGCTCGAAAGCTAGTCGTATCCGACTCTAGGATTCAGTGCTCATCTCAGTTTCAAAGCCGAAGAGCCAGCGTTGTCTCCTTCTCCAGACGCTTCCGTGGTCATGTGCCAAGCATGACTAGACACTGGAGCGCACGGAACGCTGTTTACCTTCCCACCGAAGTGGTCCCTATTTATCTACTTGCAATTTTTTTGCTTTCAAACTGCTAGGTTGGCAGGAGCTGGGACAAAGCCGGGAGCTCATTCCATCCTGCAGTACTCGGGAATCGAACTGCTGACCTTCCGACTCCCAGTCAGCATCTTGAGCCACTGCAGTCCCCTCCTTTTATCAGTACTGTACTGTATATTTTTCTCAGTATACTGCCACTTTCTCTTTATTTTTCCCAGGTCAGATATTATGTTTCTCAGTATACTGCCACTTTCTCTTTATTTTTCCTGGCCAGATATTATGTTTATCTGCTAGCTAATTTCGGTCTGAATTTCCCATGGATTCCTTGGATTTTCAGGACAAGAACTGCCTTTGGAGGCAAAAATCATCAGGCTTTGGCAATCTCACTTCGGGCATGTTTAGTAGTTTCACGTCTGGCCTTGACACAGAAGATAAAGAAGATGGGAAGGCAGGATTCTCTGCAAAAGATAATAATGTTTAAGGTTTGAGGCAGCAGGAAAAGAGGAAGACCAAATGTGTGAGGAATAAACTCCCTAAAGAACATGAGGTTTTAAGAGCCGAGCAGGGCTGTTGAAGACAGGACATTTGAGAGACCGGTCATCCATAACGCCGTTATAAGTTGGAGTTGATTTGATTGGCATGTAACAAAATATAGAATTCAAGGCGTTAAGCCTTGCCCACATGCCTCTGAACGACATACTCTTCCGCCAGTAGTTTACGTCACTTCCTGTGCGCCAAGAGAACTCGTTTCCGCTTTCCCGCCGTCTCAATTGTGGCAAGACCCGGATGTTGATTCCCTCACGGCGACTGCCGCAGCGGCCGAGTTTGGGTGCCGGTTCAAAAGTCTTTCAGGTGGGAGTAAGCTTGGAAAAGAAACGGGAAAAGGCGGGAAATAGTTTATCCTTTTTAATTACAATTTTTTTCCGACATCCGGGGAAGCCGTTTGTGGGACGGGAAAGAAAGACGGGGGGGGGGGGAAATGCAGGAATAACTACGAGATGTTTTCTTAAATTAATTACCACTCTAATTAGGCGGGGAAGGGGGGTGTCAAGGTGGGGGTCTCTCTTTCTGCTGTAAAACAGATTTATTGGGATAGTTATCGCTTTCTTTACAGGTATGGTTGCCTATAGAACCGTCTCCTGCCAACCTAGCAGTTCGATTCCTGAGTACTGCAGGATGGAATGAGCTCCCGTCTTTGTCCTAGCTCCTGCCATCTTAGCAGTTTGAAAGCAAAAAAATTGCAAGTGGATAAATAGGGACCACTTCGGTGGGAAGGTAAACAGCGTTCCGTGCACTCCGGTGTCTAGTCATGCCTGCCACATGGCCACGGAAACGTCTGCAGTAGCAGACAGCGCTGGCGCTTCAGCTTTGAAACAGAGATGAGCAGTGAACCCTAGAGTCGGCTACAACTGGCTTTCAAGCAAGGGAAACCTTTACCTTTACCCAGAGCTGCGATGGAGAACCTTGGCACTCCAGATGTTCTTGGACTTCAGTTCGCAGAAGCCTTCCACTTCCAGGAGCGCTGAGGGCAGCGCGGGGCGGATGAATCGCAGCAAACCCATTCATGTGGATTCACAGGGTGCTTGGGCTTCAGGGAATTGAAGTCCAAGAACATCTCGAGTGCCAAGGTTCGCCATTACGGATGTAGAACTTATTCGCGTGACTGGTGGACTCTGTTGTGATTTGAAGAGGGCAAATTTATCTACAGTCAAAATAAAAGCTCTTTGGGAAAATTGTGGGACTTAGTTCCTCGGAATGGGAGCAAAAGTTGCCTCCTCATGGCACCTCCACCAGAAAATGCCTCCTTAATTATGCTGAAAATAAAGGTTACTTTTGGAAGTAAGATTGTGCAGGTGTTTAAAAGTTACATTTCTATAATTATTAGCAAGATAAGTGTGAATATTTTTATATAGCATATTGTGACAGTATATGCAAGACTTTTGGTCTGAACAGAAAGCCATGTTTTTTGCCACGTGTATGTCTAGTTCTTTGACTTAAAAATTATAGAAATGGATAGGATGCAAGATCATATGTTTTCTATTTATACAGTGAGGTAAGTGATGTGCATAAAAGCACTCCTTTCACCCAAGTGAGCAGCAAAGATGGTGCCAGAAATTATTTGTTTACAGACTTCTTCCTGAGACCTGCTTGGTAGAGATAAGCCCCTTATCAGCAGTGAAACCAGTGGTTTTCTGGAACTAGTTGACCAGATCTTTCAGAACATCCAAGACTTTCTCCAGAAAGCTGCAGAGTCTGCACACCAGGTCTCTAGGGTGCCTGAAATCGTCTCACGCTGTGTACATACCTTTGATTATATATCTTTGATCCTATGTTGTTTTGTTTTGTTGTTGTTCAGTCACATAGTCGATTCCGACCCTTTGCGACCCTATGGACCTTTGTCCTCCAGGCACCTCTGTCCTCCACCATCTTCCTCAGCCCGCCCAGCTCTGTGCTGATTGTGTCTACAATGCCATCTAGCCATATCATCTTTGGCCGCCCCCTTCTTCTTTTGCCTTCCACCTTTCCTAGCATCAAGGCCTTCTCAAGTGAATCCTCCCTTCTCATTTGATGCCCAAAGTACTTCAGCTTCATTTTACTATTTGACCTTCCAATGAGCAGTCAGGGTTGATTTCTTCTAAGATTAACCTATTTGTTCTCCTCGCTGTCCAGGGGACTCTCAAAACTCTCTTCCAACACCACATTTCAAAGGCATCTATTCTTCTGCACTCAGCTTTCCTAATGGTCCAGCTCTCACAATCATACATTACCACCGGGAATGCCATTACTTTGACTATACGAATTTTTGTTTGCAAAGTGATGTCTCTACTTTTCACTATGTTCCCCGGGTTTCTCATAGCTTGTCACCCAAGCATCAGTCGTCTTTTTATTTCATGGCTGCAGTCTCCATCTGCAGTGATCTTAGATCCTAAGAAAGTAAAATCTGTCACTGCTTCTACTTCTTCCTCATCTATTTTCCAGGGACTGATAGGGCCTGTTGCCATTATCTTGGTTTTCTTGATATTGAGTCTCAAGCCAGCTTTTGCACTCTCCTCCTTCAACCCAATCAAGAGATTCTTTAGATTCTTAGCTGGAAAAAGTGCAGAGGAGGGCAACCAGAATGATTAGGGGACTGGAACACCTTCCTTACCATCTGAGGTTACAACGGTTGGGCCTCTTCACTCTTGAACGACGGTGTCTAAGAGGTGACCTGATTGAAGTTTATAAAATCATGCACGGTGTGGACAAAGTAGATAAGGTAAAACTGTTTTCCCTATCACATAACACTAGAACTAGGGGGCACTCCATGAAACTTTTGGGTACTAGTTCTCAAACAAAGAAGAGAAAGTACTTTTTCACCCAGAGGATCACTGGTTTATGGAACTCCCTGCCAGAAGAAGTGGTGACAGCTGTCAGTCTTGACAGCTTTAGAAAGGATTAGACAAGTTCATGGAGGACAAGGACGACCTCCGGGTTGGAGAGATAGGCAGGATATCTCTCAATGCCATTTCCAGGGAATCCTAAGCAGGTGAAGGCATCTGCTTGGCAATACCCTGAAGCAAATGGTGAGCCACTGTGTGAGACAGAATGCTGGACTGGATGGGCTGTGGCGTGTTCCAGCAAGGCTGTTCTTATGTTCCTCACTTTGTGCCATTAGGGTGGTATCGTCTGCATATCTCAAATTGTTGATGGTTCTCCCAGCAATTTTGGTCCCATATTGTGATTCCTCCATCCCTGCATTGCTCATTATGTGCTCTGTGTATAAGTTGAATAAGCAGGGTGATAAAATGCAGCCTTGTCTTACTCCTTTTCCTATTCCAAACCCCTCTGTCATTCCGTATTCTGTCCTAACTTTTTTTGCTCCTTGACTAACTGTTGCTTCTTGACTTGTATTGTACAGGACCGTTATGTCAAAACGCAAAGTAACCTTTGAAGACCAAGGTGATGAGGAAGAAGAGGAAATGAGTTTGCCGAAAAAGAAGGTGAGGGGTGTGCGCAAAGAACTTTCATTCTGTAGCATTCTTGGCCATGTCTGGTCTCTTTCTGGATATGTTAATAAATTTGAAATACAGTTCTTATTATCTGTGAGATGTTAGGGTTCATGGAAATTGTAAGAAAATTGCAGGAGAAAACCTGATTGGGAGGGTTATTTTGCAGCTTGATGTCTAGAGCAGGAGTTCTCAACCTTTTTAAGCCAGGGGCCAGGTGACGCTCCCTCAGAGAGCTTTGGGGGGGACGAACTGATTTTCTTTAAATTGTAGTCATTCTTCACTATATGTCTCCTCATTAGCTGATTGAACCAGCCATTGGTGGGCCAGGCAGTCGTTTTAAGGGCAAGCATTCATTGGACAGTGACGAGGAAGATGATGAGGATGATGGACGAGGCAGTAAATATGACATCCTGGCATCAGATGATGTGGAGGGTAAGGAAAGGACTCTATGTATAGAATCTGATACTGGAATTCAGAGGTAGGAAATATTAGCTGTGTGTGCCAGTAGCATGTGTACAAGTGTTTTGATGGGAATAGCGGAACTGAGTGCCTATTGGAGCCCTCGTGGCACAGTGGGTAAACTGCTGTACTGCAACCAAAAGGTTGTGAGTTCGATCCTGACTAGGACTCAAGGTTGACAGCCTTTCATCCTTCTGAGGTTGGCAAAATGAGTACCCAGCATGTTGGTGGCAAAATGCTAATTAGCTTCTCAACAGGCCAGAGAGTTCACTAAGTGCTATGGGATGGTATATAAGTGTGAGTGTTTTGTTGCTTTGCTTTTTGCTATTTCTTTCCCTAGGGAAAATTATAGAAAGGCTAAGCATTCCAAACATATGGTATACATTTTGTCAATATTGTTTAAAGCACTTGTGGCTTTTTTTTGGTTTATATCTTGTCTTTTCCTCAGTACAGCAAGGTGGTCTAGAGCAGGGGTTTGCAACCTGTGGCCCGTGGCAGCAAATCAACTGGTCCATGGCGGCGGAAGTGGACACATTTATGACAGCCGTAAACATGCCTGCACAAACGTGCCTGCGCAAATGCACCTGTTGCGGTTTACTGGGGAGGACCATGTGTCTGGCCCACTCAACTGTCTGAGGGGGCATGGTCCGGCCCATGGCACAAAAAGGTTGAGAACCCCTGATCTAGAAATTGCACAATGGAAGGGTGCATGGTTTTTCATTTGCCTTATTTGTGTGATAAATATGCTAAACTTGTAATAATATCATAGGAGGCTGTTCTGTCAGTAACCGAGTCCCTCATTTTGCTCCTACAGGGCAGGAATCTGCCACTATTGACTATGAAGATGGGGTCCGAATCACCCCATTCAACTTGCAGGAGGAAATGGAAGAAGGCCATTTTGATTCAGAGGGCAACTACTTCATAAAGAAAGAGGCATTGATTCGGGATAACTGGTTGGACAACATTGACTGGGTAAGGCTGTCTGAGACATCCACTTTGCACAGCCAGTGTTGAACATTGTCCTGAACGAGTATAACATTCTTTAGAATATCACAAACAGAACAGATGGCACCAGGAATGGAATGGATATTTATACCGTATATACTCAAGTATAAGCCGGGTTTTTGAGCCCCAAAGGGGGGACTTGGCTTATACTCAGGTCAGTGACCACGAGGGTCCTAAGACCACGTCGGATTGAGATGTGCTAACAAATTAATTATTTTTTACCATATTTTCATGTACAGTGGAATTGTATACCAACAATTATCCCGTATAACAACAAAATTGCATAACAATTAGGTTTTTGGGGAAAATGGTGTCCCGCATAACAATTTTCCCCATGGAAGAAATTTTACAACAATTTTTAAATAGGAAAAACCACTTAGCGAAAAAAACGTACGATGCATTCCATAGGGAAAATCGCTATACGATGCATGTATCGTATAGCAATTGTTTTGTACAACAACAAGCCCTGTGGAACGGATTAAAATCATTGTATGAGGTATCACTGTATTTTGATTATTGAAATACTAGCAGCTGCTGCATTTCCCACTCTCGGCTTATACTTGTGTCAATCTGTTTTCCTGGGTTTCCAGGTCAAAATTGGATACCTCGGCTTATATTCAGGTGGGCTTATATTCAAGTATATATGGTACTACCAGAGGATACACCATGGTTTTCTGTGCAGACCGAAAATCCACGCATTTGCCATTGAAGCTCATGTTTTTTCCTAACAGTTTTACCCATTCTTTCCAATCTCCTCTCTACTAGGTGAGGATAAAGGAGCAACCTCCTGGCCGGAAGAAGCCGCCAACAGATTCTGTGGAAGACAACAAGGAAGGCGAAGTTGATGACCTTGAAGATGTCCAGATGCCTCTGGAGAAGAAAGAATTACTGGAAGGAATGGTGGATTTAGTCCAACCTGGGGAGACAGTAGCTCGAGCCATCCAACGCTTGGGAGACAAGGGTGGGCCCAAGAGCAGTGGCCGTCAGAGAAAGCCCTGGAGCCGCCTTAAAGCCAGTGAAGCTGATGAACCAGCAGAAGAAGGGGATCTCCAGAAGGTTGGGTCACCAGAACGGAAAGAGCAACTGGAGCGCCTGTCCGGGCTGGCTGACCAGATGGTTGCACGGGGGGTGTATGAGATTTACGGGGAGACCCGGGAGAAGCTGGCACTGAGGCTCCAGGCACTGGAACATCCTCCAAGAGGGTGTGCAGCCGCTGAACCAGAACTCGATATGTTTGCTGAAGATATTGACGAAGCAAAGCTGGGGGAGAAGACAACAGCTGGTGAGAGTCCTTTGGGGGCTGAGGAGGGACTGGAGTTGACAGAACCATCATATAATCCAGGGAATCTCATAGTGCTGTTCTTTGCAGCTCCTGCCAACCTAGCAGTTCGAAAGCAAGAAATTTCAAGTAGATAAATAGGGACCACTTCAGTGGAAAGGTAAACAGTGTTCTGTGTGCTCCTGTGTCTAGTCATGCTTGCCACATGACCATGGAAATGTCTGCAGAAGCAGACAGCGCTGGCTCTTCGGCTTTGAAACAAATGAGCACTGAACCCTAGAGTCGGATACGACTGGCTTTCGAGCAAGGGAAACCTTTACCTTTACTATTCTTTTGTAGAGCTTTTATCAGTGCAGGTGGGGAATGCTAGTCTGGCCAGGTTATCCTGCTATGGTAATAGAGTAGACCATACTGCCAGCGACTCAATTCTGAATGTCAGGCAGCAGTTAACTAACCCAAAAACCCTGACGACTAACAGCTTTGGGTGGCCAAATTCATAGGGAAGGGTGATGGTCCCCAAGTGGATTAAATCCCACTTGAATCCATCTTAATGGGGGGTAGCAGCTTCATCAATCCTGGCTCGGGGCCGATGAGGACTTCACATGCCAAAAGGGCTCAGTACCAGAAAGTGACTCACGGAACTGGATCAGTGGTACAGATGTCATGCTGCAATGCGGAAGGCAGATGAAAGGCCACTGCATTGTATTCTCAGGACAATCTTCATGGCTGATCACCATGAGGATCGCCAATATTCAGATTCGGATATGGCAGAACAAAAAGAAGAAGGTGGGGAATCAAGTGTTGGAATGTGTTTCCCTACATGTAGAAAGTGTGGAGGAAAGGCCACCAAGTCTAGTGTTGTTGCCAATAGGGAGTGTTTCTGTGTGTAGGGTACACGAGAAATCATTTATTTTTTATTTATTTATTTATTTTTTATTTAAATTTATATCCCGCTCCACTCAACCCACGGCCGACTCAGAGCGGGTAACAACATATTAAGATACGTACTGTTACAATAAAATGATGCAAAAACACAATAATAAATCAGTACAATTACAGAAAAACAATAATCACAATAATACAATATCAACCCTCCAATAGCAAGCATCAAGACAAAAGGGAAGAGAAAAAAAAACTTCATCAATTTCTCAGTCTGATGTTTTGAAGCAGTAGAATCCAACTGTAGTTGCACCACATGATGGTCTTGACTGTGTATTTCAGTTCTTAGCTTTTGGAATTTAGGCAGAATTTCCCACTGCATCTGTTCTTGTGTTTTTGTTAGCAGGAAGAGAGGGAAAGCAGGGGGCAAATGATGATGCTATTACTGAAGTGATGTGGGAATATAAATGGGAGAACACAAATACATCTGAACTCTATGGCCCTTTTAGCAGCTCCCAGATGCAGGTAAGAGAGTGAAGATGGGACAGATGAATTTTTAACTCTTAATTTACTTAACAGATTTGTTTACTTTTATGTGTCTTGTTTTTGTCTTCACAGTTGTTCCTTTCCAGTAAAACCCCGACTTACAAATGCCTCAAGTTACATAAAATTCGACTTACATAATGATTTTATGCTAAAAACATGTCCCGATTTACACAATTTCCTATGGGTTTGCTTTGTTACATAAAGATTCTTTTTCCTATGGGTTTACTTCGAGTTATGTAAAAATTAATTTCCCTATGAGTTTGCTTCGATTTACATTAAAATGTTATTTTTCCTATGGCTTTGCTTTGAGTTACATAAAAATAATAATTTTTCCTATAGGTTTATTTCGAGTTACAAAAAAAATTTGATTTAAGCAAAAGCCTACGGAATGGACTTTTTTCGTAAGTAGGGGTTTTACTGTATTCTTGTACATACAGTACCTTTATTTCTTACTGTTTTTCTTTCTCTTTGTTCGTCGCTTCTTTTATTTCTTACTGGCTTCACTTCCTTGGTGTTTCTCTGTTTCAGTCAGGATTCCACCCTCTACCCTGCCCCAAAGTTCATACTAAAGTGCTTGGATGGACATTAATTTGTCATGTTAATCCCTGGATTTAATGCTTCTTGGTTCCATTTATTTAGTTTTTTAGTTTCAGTTCCATATTTTTTGTTGTATTTTCCTTACTCCTTCACTTTCTTTTTCTGTATCTTTCTAGGACTGGGTATCCCAGGGTTATTTCCCTGATGGGGTTTATTGCCGGAAATCAGAGAATTCTGAAGGCCAGTTCTACAATTCCAAACGCATTGATTTTGACATCTATACGTGATTGGAGCCTGCCTCACTCCCCACAGGAGAGCTGGAACTTGATGTAGACTTGAAAGAACTTGCTGGACTTTAAGGAGTGGAGGCCAGGGGAAGGGGCAGTGTGTGTATATATATATGTGTGTGTGTGAATGTGTTTGTTGAGGAGGTTTGATCCACCACTTAATTCTGAGGATACTTCAGATTATGTGAGAAATAAAGGAGTCAACCTTACTTTGGGGTGGTTGGTTAACTGTCTGTACTATTTCCATGATTATACTCGGAGCCAGTCATTCCCATTAAAGTTGAGGATAGAATAGGGTCTCGATGTACTCAACCCCTATAAAATCTTTGTTGAGTTTGAGGAGACATCCTCAGTCTGAGGATGTTTTCCCATTTCTGCCTTCTCAAGGACCTAGAAGAGGCTGAATATTTTTAAAAAATAGTTTGAGAAAGGAATACAGTAAACCCCCGACTTACGTATGCCTTGAGTTACGTAAAATTCAACTTACGAAATGATTTTGTGCTAAAACCATGTTTGGATTTATGTAACACAATTTCCTATGTGTTTGTTTTGAGTTACGTAAAAATTCATTTCCCTATGGGTTTGCTTTGAGTTATGTAAAAAATTCATTTTTCTTATGGGTTTGCTTTGAGTTATGTAAAAAACGATTTACGTAAAAGCCTATGGAATGGACTTTTTACGTAAGTCGGGTTTTACTGTACAGTATTTCATTGCAAGTTTCAGTGGTATTGCTTTTAAATTATATGCCACTTGATGCCTTAGATCAATTGTGGCTAACCTTGGCACTCCAGCTGTTTCTGGAGTTCAGTTCCCAGAAGCCCAAGTCAGCACACCCAATGATCAGGGCTTCTGGGAATTGAAGTCCAAGAATAGCTGGAGTGCCAAGGTTTGCCACCACTGCCTTAGATGTATCACTGGAGAGATACTGCTATGATAGAAATTCCTTTGTCTTTGATAACTGTTTGACTTAGATGCTCCATAGATATTCTTTCTCGGGTATTTCAGCTACCTGCAAAGGATTTTTTTAAATAAAAAAAACCCTGGTCCTGAATAGGAATGTACACCTGATTCAGACAGATCCTGTCTGAACTGAATTGTAGGAATTATGGTAGAATGGCCAGATTTGTTTCCAGGTGAAACACAAGCACATGCACATACTTCAGCTCTATTTTTTTTTTGGGGGGGGGGCATAGAAGGGGCTTCAAAGTCACTTAGTATTCAAATTCCTGAAGCTAGCTGCATGATATCCTTTACTCCTCCCTCACTAGTCTATTATGTCTCAAAATTTATTGTGCATAACTGCAAAACCAAGGTCTCTCTGTTTTGTTTTTTCAGTGCAAGTCAATGGGGGGGTTGGCAATGTGAATGTACAAATAAACATCTAAAGAATAAGATGAATGGAATAGGGACTGAATCAGGATATATGTGGAAACTCCAAACTGGCCTCCAAAGATTGAAATAGCTGCACAAACATCCAGACCTATTTGGCTTCCAGAGCCCTCATGCACGTAGCATTTCTTTATGCAGCATGGAAACATCAGTTTACAGGAAGAATCTAGAGTCTTTAATCCATTACCTTCTCTCCCTGGTAGTGGAGGAACAGAAACTGGGGCTTAAGATTTGCACTTTTTGTAGAAAGATTTTTTTTCTCCCTGAGAAGGAAGATTCTAATTCAGTATTGCTCCCTGGCAAATTTAGCTTTCTTTGTACGAAGATGTTTAATCCTGGGACAAAAGAACATTTACAGGTATTTGGATGATTTCACTCCTGCTGGTAAACATGGTATAGTCCCGAAACAAGGTTTTGTGACTGTGAGGTGGAGGGTGCAGTCAATGTTCAAATACAGGCTTGTTATGCGTGGTCCCTTTTTAAGGAGTTCATGGTTTGCATTTTTAATCCTATTAAAAGTTCCCTCACCATAGCTTTCCTCAAGCAGGAGCTTTTGAAGTAACTTGGAATATAATTCCAGTAATACCACAACCAGCTATGTTGGTGGCAGAGTTACAAGAGATGTGCTCTAAAGCATGTGATGCCAACATATTCACGAAGGTTGCCTTGCTTAACTGGATTATAGTAAAGCTCTCAGCAGTCCCAGGTTTTTGACTACTACAGTGGGGAGCCACATTTCTCTGGGAGACTTGTACTCAAAGCAGTCCGTGTGCCTCAGCATTCAGCATTTAGGAACAGACTGTCCTGTTCACGAAAGGGGCTGTTGAGTTATACGTTACTGGGTAGCTGCTGGTAAACCCATCCCCTGTCAATTTCTTTTAGACTTCTCAGGTGAGGCTTTCTTAGGGTGGGGCTCCAGTAGTAAGAGCCAGTATGGTGTGGTGGTCAGAACGCTGGACCAGAGATGCCAGATTCAGGTTCTTGTTGAACTGTGAAATCAAACTTGGATGATCTTGGGTCAGTCATGCTGTTTGCCTGGCCTGCCTTGCCAGATTGTTGTGAAGCTAAAGTGGTGGTGGGAGCTTGTGTGTTCACATCTTTGAGGAAAAAATGGGATGTAAATGTAATAGGAGCCATTCATTTGTTGGCTTCTCTTTGTGAAAAGAATGGGACTGCAGTGGCTCAAGTGGCTAACATGCTGACTGGAAGGCGGCAGGTCAGCAGTTGGATTCCCCAGTACTGCAGGACGGAATGAGCTCCCGTCTTTGTCCCAGCTCCTGCCAACCTAGCAGTTTGAAAGCAAGAAATTCCAAGTAGATAAATAGGGACCACTTTGGTGCAAAGGTAAACAGTGTTCCGCGTGCTCCAGTGTCTAGTCATGCTTGCCACATGACCATGGAAATGTCTGCAGAAGCAGACACGCTGGCTCTTCAGCTATGAAACAGAGATGAGCACTGAACCCTAGAGTCGGATATGACTGGCTTTTGAGCACAGGTGACCTTTACCTTGTGAAAAGATGGGGAGTCTTTGCATAAGAAGGGGAAAGGAAGGAAATAATATACTGCTGTAAAATTCCCTCGGCACGTCATAGAAGGAATATTCTGTAGACAACACTGAACTCCTTGGGTTGAAAAGCAGTTAAGAAATGCTGCAAATAGACGAGTATGTGATTAAAGCAGAAAGGGAGGAAGAGGGTATTGCAAGGCAAGGCACTGGTGTGGTCAGAATAGGAAATAAGGCGTAAAGTTCTGCAACAGCATGTTGAAGGAAAGCAACAGAGGACTTGAACCAAGTGACATTCCCAGGCTGACCAGCAGAATGAAGCTGACCCTCCAAGCCGTGTTCCTTCTCTGCATCGGGCGGTGTAAGTATCTGAGCATTGATTTGGCCTGTGGCTGGAGAGTCAGTTGCAGACTGACCCAAAAGGAAACCAGCTGGCTTCGTGCGGTGGTTTTGAGCTTCATCTGCTGAAACTTGCGTGTAAAACTTCCCGCTCAGATTTCTAAACTGCACTGTTTTGAAAAATGGAAGGGCTCATTTAGAATAATAAGATACATTGGCAGTCGTAAGGTTCAGGCTGGATGGGGGTAGGTTGAAGGATTTCGGAGCTGGGGAGGGGTTATTGGAAATAATAATGGGGTCCCAAACTCCCCACTGGACCAAGTTTTGGAGGATTCAGTAGTCATAGCTAAATCTTGGTTATTTGGATTATAGTATGCCAAGTTGTTTAAAAAGGTAAAGGTAAAGGTTTCCCTTGCTCGAAAGCCAGCCGTATCCGACTCTAGGGTGCAGTGGTCATCTCTGTTTCTAAGCCGAAGAGCCAGCGCTGTCTGCTTCTGCAGACGTTTCCGTGGTCATGTGGCAGGCATGACTAGACACCGGAGCGCACGGAACGCTGTTACCTTCCCACCGAAGTGGTCCCAATTTATCTACTTGCAATTTCTTGCTTTCGAACTGCTAGGTTGGCAGGAGCTGGGATGAAGACGGGAGCTCATTTCCGTCCTGCAGTACTCGGGAATCGAACTGCTGACCTTCCGCTTCCCAGTCAGCGTCTTAGCGACTTGAGCCACTGCAGTTTGTTTAAAAATATTTAAATTATTTCAGATTTCTTTTACTAAACACCTCCGATCTTTTATATATATTACTTGCAAAGCGATATAGTTCAAGCCTTACTTTGTCGCCTTACTTTGTCATAATATTGATGCTTATGGCTTACAGCTTATGAAAACCCCAACCTCGAAATCTCATGTTCCCTGTGATCACTTAATCTCATATACGCTGTACGCCATGATCATCGCCATTATAGTGAATTAAGGCACGGCATCTCTTGCTTAGCATGTAGTGAGTCTATCTCATAGATTTGCTTCACCTTTTAAGTGAAATGAATGAACATTTGCACAGTATTCTAATTTTCCAAGTTTCGCCTGTAGGTGAAGTGAAAGAGTGAGAGCAATCTCACCTTCCACATACACAAGCAAAGAAGGCTGGACATTGATTCTTACTTTAATATTAAGAAAAGGGGCAACTTCTCAGGATACACGCTCAAAATTTCTGTGCTTCCCTGGGTCACCAGGCACGGAGATGAAGAAAAATTCAAGCAAAGGAGGAGGGAATAGTTTGATTTGTGTCTGAAGTGGCTTTGCAAGTTGAACAGGTATCCTCATCTGTTCTCTGATGGTTCCAGAGCTCACTAGTCTTGCTCCATTTAAGATACAGAGAGAAGTAGCAGTGGATGCTGAGAGAACGAAGCAAGAGAATGACCCTTGACATCCTCTGAATGGATATGAGCCTCAAGTCTGCCAGCTCAGATCCATGAAAAGCTTTAGGGCAAGAACAAACACACTAGTGGGTATGCAAGAGCAAAACCAAATTAAAAGATGGAGGAAGAGGCTTGCTAGATGAGTTACAATATTAAGAGAGGCTATGGCTGAGGAACTTGACCTCCCCTACATCACTTTGAGGACCCTGAATAGGCTGAGGGATGGAGTCCCTAAATGCAAGAAGAGCATGCTCAAGTGGGTGCTGCTGCTGGAGAA
Organism: Bradypodion ventrale; assembly: GCA_035047345.1. NCBI lineage: Eukaryota > Metazoa > Chordata > Lepidosauria > Squamata > Chamaeleonidae > Bradypodion > Bradypodion ventrale. The sequence goes on from JAWDJE010000006.1 coordinate 10,021,726, forward strand.
CAACATGCTGTGTGGATGTGGAGAGATGAATCCGACTGGTCTGCTGACTATTGCCAGAAACATGCACCGATGAGGACTTAAGTTTGGCCAATGACGAAGCCAAGAAAGTGGCTTTATTTTTCCTCCGGGTTGGAGAGATAGGCAGGATATCTCTCAATGCCATTTCCAGGGAATCCTAAACAGGTGAAGGCATCTGCTTGGGAATAATACCCTGAAGCAAATGGTGAGCCACTGTGTGAGACAGAATGCTGGACTGGATGGGCTCCTGTGGCCTCTTCCAGCAAGAATGTTCTTATGTTCTTCTGTTGGTATTCCAGGGTTTGCTTGGGAAGAAGAACTGAATTTTACATATCTTTAGACTGCAGTGGCTCAAGTGGCTAAGACGCCGACTGGAAGGCGGGAGGTCAGCAGTTCGATTCCCAAGTACTGCAGGACGGAATGAGCTCCTGTCTTTGTCCCAGCTCCTGCCAACCTAGCAGTTGGAAAGCAAGAAATTGCATGGAGATAAACAGGGACCACTTTGGTGGGAAGGTAAACAGTGTTCTGTGCACTCCGGTATCTAGTCATGCCTGCCACATGACCACAGAAAAGTCTGCAGAAGCAGACAGCGCTGGCTCTTCGGCTTTGAAACAGAGATGAGCACTGAACCCTAGAGTTGGATAAGACTGGCTTTTGAGCAAAGGAAACCTTTACCTTTACTATACTGTACCTCATTTTCCTTTCCAACCATGAAATGTCTGCTATTTAAGTGACTCTATTGCAAACATCCTGCTCAAGAGTTGGCATTGGTGGGTTTTGTAAGTGTGTGTGTGTGTGTGTGTGTGATCTGACGGCTTACACCAAAATACGTATATAGTATATTGAGAAATATTGGTTGCTTAAGGAAATGATTTAGTCACTGCACTCATATATGAACTCTTTCTCCTCCCCCAGTCTGATTTTGGAACTTCTGACACATTTTATGTCAAAATATGGACATGACAATGTAGAGAAAAGTAAATGAGGTAAAGGGCAATTCTAGAGAAACGCCTACGGACTTGAACTCTGATTCTCTTGGGAGATGGTTCAGCTGAAGTTGTTTTGGGTCTGTCCTGGTCCTTTTACAGACACAGACTGAAACGAGAGTGGAAGGTTTCTTCAGAAATGATGATGAGAGAGCCTCTTTATCGTACATAAAGGCTAGCAGTACAACTGAGAGGGGGGCATGTTTGGGGCCTCTTCTGACACCCTGCTACTGTCACCCCAGTATTTGCTACTAAAGGCAATTGCCTCATTCTGCCTAAAGCTAGAGCCTGCCCTTTTTTTGTAGCGTCTGGGAGAAAGGATGAATCTTGTGGAGAAGAACGTGGGACAAGTGACTCATGTAAGAATACCTGAAGGAGGCAAAACCTGAAGTGAGAGTAAGATACCCAGATGAAACCTACTTCATCTTTACCTGGTACACTAGTAAAGAAACTGAAACACAGTGAGGCTAGATACTAACTGATGAGGGAGGGAGAGGAATCTCCTTTGTTTCCGCACTCAATCCTGACATCACCAGTTCATACCTAATACCTGTAGTATGTAGCATTTGCATAACACCATTTACTTTCTAAAAACTATCACATAGTGTATTTTCTGCCATTGCCCTGGTGGTGCAGTAGTTAAAGCTGCTGTACTGGAGCCAGAATGTTGTGAGTTCAGTTCTGACCAGGGATCAAGGTTGACTCATCTTTCCCTTCTTCCAAGGTCAGTAAAATGAGTACCCAGCATATTGGGGCAAAATGCTAATTACTCTGTGAACAGCCCAGAGAGTTCATTAAGGCAACGCATGCAAAGCAGGTGGATGTGGCCCTAAATGAAACAGCGAGATTGGTCACAGGATGCCTAAATCCAACCCCAATACGAAAAGTGCATTACTTAGCTGGCATACCTCTACCAACATTTTGCCAAGAAAGTGCTGCTCAAAAAGAGTGGTTAAAAGCAAGATCCTCGGAAGCACACCTGCTATTTGATCACCAACCACCAAAGCAGAGACTGAAATCAAGGCACAGTTTCCTCATAACTTCTGCTCCCCCGAACAACCAGCCCCAACAGACCACACTAGCACTTTGGAAGGCAAGCAAGGAGCTACCAGATAACTGGGCAGAACTACATGACTCTCTACCACCTACCCACGGACAACCATGGCTTGTGTGGAAAGCTTTAAACAGAGTGTGTGCCGGGGTAGGAAGATCAAGGGCTAATCTGAGAAACTGGGGTTTCCCTGCAGATAGTAGCCTGTGTGACTGCGGAGAAGAACAATCACCCGTATGATACAATGCACACAATGCCCTTCAATGTGCACTGAGGAGGGCCTTATGTTGGCAAGAGGCTACGGGTTTCCAACTGAACATGTGCAGAGTTGTTTGAAACACAGTGTGAACGAACATCTATGTTAATTTGATTGTTGTCCCATCTTTCTTTCCAAACCTGAGAAGCAGTGCTCAGAAAATGTAAAGTAAGACTATCAGATAAAAAAAAGAGAAATTAAACCACAATTAAACTCTCAGCCTTTAGCTCTGCGATCAGGTATCTAAAACAACTGAGCTAAAAAATTCTCCTAACTCTGAGAATGTGTGGTCAGAACACACAAATGATAAAAAAACTATCAAACAAAAACAAAATAAATACAATTGTAAACATTATAAAAGAGAAAGAAAACATTGTGGCAACTTAAAAAATGATTACAATGTGAGCTTTCGTGGATCAAGTCCACTTCCTCAGACTTGAAATTGGCTGAATAAATATAACAGGAGCTTTCCCATACTATAAAAATTAAAAAAGAGATGGCCCAAGACTGCTTTCTTGTGATGAAGAAGTAATCTGCAACAGATTTACTTTGCATGTGAAAACGGTGCAGTGGTATGCTTTCCTGCTGCTTCTACTGTATATGACATGAACTCATGGAGTCTATACAGGTGCCTATTTAAAAAACTGAAGTATATGATCAGAATTTATTACAGAATGCTGAGAATGTGGATCCAGAAAGTGGTCAATAAAAAAATTTAAGTTGAATCTATCTATCTATCTATCTATCTATCTATCTATCTATCTATCTATCTATCTATCTATCTAATGATGAACTTCAGTTGTCTACATTAATGTTGATATATACCGTAAGCACAAAGTATCCATCTCAAGTTCCTACCTAGAGTTCCACATCTAGCTTTGAAAGCCATCGAAGGGCTTCATCTTTGGCATTATACAAGTCCTCCAATGTGCCTCCAGATGCACGTAAAGGTCACCTAAATATAATGTGGTCCATGATTTGGTCTTTTTCCGTCACATTGGGGAGAGGACTTCCACCCCCATGTGAACAGAGTGGCTTTGCATCTACCACAGCCAGTCCTCACTCTGTTCAGCATCCTCCACTGACATCTTGGAAGGGAAAATCCAGCTGGCCATTCACAGGGATTTTTGATTACGTGATAATGGGAAATCAGAGATAGATGTTGCTAGAGTTCCATCCAAGCATCTGAGATACTGAAATGGTTATTCTGTAGGTTAATTGCACTACGCCAAGCAGGGTGTCTAGATTTTAATCGTTGGGATGAGAGGGCAGTTATATCGGCATGGATTGGGAGGAGAAGATCGGTTTCTATTTTTAACCGTAGGTTAAATGGCCTTCTTAGTGGTAGTGGCAGAATATGGCTCAAGACGGGGAGCCAGTGGGTGTTTGTTTGTCGAATGCAGCCTGTGATGATGCACATTTCCTGACACAGCTGTACGTCTATTAGTCCCATCTGTGCACTTTTAAAAAGACCAAAAAAATAATAATAATCACAAATCATGTAGGGCCAAATCCTATACAGGTATTAATGTTCAATCAGGCAATCATGGAAGGCTTCTTTTACATGGTGAGCACTCATTTACACAATTCCCTGTGCAACTTCACCACTAAAGTCATGTACTGGGAAATATCTTAATCCAGCCCTGATTCTTAACAGTGAGGATCATTTGTTCGTTCATTTTCGTGTCAGAGATTACTCTAGGTTGAAAGGATTTTTGCAGGGGATGCCCAAATGAGGCTCCTTTCATGTTCCCCCTAGTGCAGCTCTCAGGTATCGAACCCGTCTTTCCAGTCTCCAAGCCTAGCACCTTAACCACTAAACCACGGTTATTAGTTACCCTATAGAGCAAGGGTTCCCAACCTTTTCAAGTTGGGGGCCAGGTTATGCTCCTTGTCAGCTTTGAGGGCCAGATGCCCGTTTTGCCCTGCCTGCATGATGAGGTTAGACATTTTGTCCCAACAGCTTCAAAGGGGTGGCAATTTTGTTTCTTGAATGCCCTTTGAGGGGTGGGGGGCACGTGAAATGGCTCCGGGGCCAGATCCAGCCTGCGGGCCTTAGGTTGGGAACCCTTGCTATAGAGTGAGGATGCTATTAACTTTCCTTATGACAACATTATCCCCCTATTCTCTATTCCAGGTTTTCCTCTATCTTCATCTTTCAGCATCATCGATACAGAGACCCCCGTGGTTTTCAAAGGCAACAAGGCTGCTCATTTTGGTTATCGTGTCATCCAGACGAGATCAAATGGGACATCGTGGTAAGAGATCCAGACTAAACTTGTTTGACAGGATTTAGTTTTGATCTGACCAGCCATGTGCCTCTAAATATCCATTTTGAAATCTCCGACTTCCCTCCTGCAGGTTAATAGCAAGCGCTCCACTCTCAGGCAACCGAACAGGTTCACTTTTCCGTTGTTCGTATGATACAGAGAAATGCCAACCACTGGATCTTCACCACAACTGTAAGATACAGGATTTGTATGTCTCTCCTGTGCCAAAAGCAAAACTGGTTTATTTATGTGATTATTTTTGAACACAGGAAGATAGGTGTCTTTGAGGGCATAGAAGCTGTTTTATACAACCCAGCGAACCATAGACTGCTTTTATTGTAACTCTTCCCACTGAACTAAAGTTTTGCTATTCTCTTGGAAGAAGGTATGACTGTTAACTCAGCTTACATCGAGTGTGTGAATGTTGCTTTAATCCTGTGGTGAGATGATGGACGTTGTAGTCCAACGCATCAATACAGTAGAGGGCCAGGTTTGGGGACACTGGTGAATGTTCTTGAGATATGTCTGTGAATCTTGTATTCCAAACCAGAGTCCCCCAACTAATATGGCTGATGCGAGTTCAAGTAAAGGTAAAGGTCACCCTTGCTTGAAAGCCAGTCGTATCTGACTCTAGGGTTCAGTGTTCATCTCTGTTTATAGCCAGAGAGCCTGTCTGTGTCTGCAGGCATTTCCGTGGACATGTGGCAGGCATGACTAGACACCGGAGTGCACGGAACACTGTTTACCTTCCCACCGAAGTTGCTTTCTAACTGATAGGTTGGCAGGAGCTGGGACAGAGATGGGAGCTCACTCCATCGTTCAGTACTCGGGTCTCAAACTGCTGACCTGCCGGCCTTCTAGTCATCAAGTCCAGTGTCTTATCCACTGAGCCACCACAGCTCAGTGTAGCTATAGCTTGAAAATGTAACTTTGTCATGCTCTGTTTCTAACATGCCTTCTCTCTGTTTTTCATTTGTCCATCTTTCCCTCGCCTTCTTTCTCTCTCTCTCTCTCTTCAAATGCTCAAGACACCCCTGGGATATCCTTGGGCCTCTCGCTGGCAGTTGATGAAGTTAATGATTCCAAAATAGTGGTAAGGGAGAGCAGAAGAGTTTCAAGTAATACAATCTTAACTCAAAATTTACAAGGGCTTGCCGAGAATCTGAGCCCTTTGGTCAGAGAAGAACAGGAAGGCGCTTCTCTAAATGTACCCGAAACCAACTTTCTTTGAATGGGTGGCTGAAAACATTTCAGTTATTCAGTGGAATCAACTAACATGGCTGTTATTCTTTCCTTTCCCACAGGCGTGTGGTCCAACGTGGGAGTTTCGGTGTGGAGAGTTCAATTACTTGAATGGCATTTGCTACATCATGAGCAATTTTGATCGAAATTTGAAAGAGATCCATCCAGCTTTTCAAGGTATGATCTGGAGAGAAGAAACTTTGTCTCCTAGCACAGTGGTTCTCCATCAGTGATACATATCTCTGTGGTGGGATGCAGAAGTACATATTTAAATAGTATGCACAGGTTTCAGAACAAGAAGAATACAGGTTGTTTCCCCCACCCCACCCCACCCCACCCCACCTTTCCACGTTTGGTGCCTATGATTTCGTTTATCTGTTCACACACACACACACACACACACACACACACACACACACACATTCTAATTCTTAGAATGTATTTCCTACAGATATGTGGGGAAGAGTAGTGGACCCCAGATCCACCAAATATGTTCACCCCTCCACTAAGAAGTCATCAGTTGGGAGGAAAAGAATCAAGTTTTTGTCTATAATTAATAGAAGAGGGAAAAGTGTGAAATCCTCTTTACTAGGAGCAGCAATGTGCTAAGCAAATGAAAGTGTATACAGCAAATGTTACCACATCCATCATGTCTCTTATCCACCTAGAGTGTGTCTCCGGTGTGGATGCTGTGATCTTATATGATGACTCTGGAAGCATTGGTGATATTGCTTTCCAGATCATGCAAGCATTCTTCCTGAAGCTTATAAATTCTGTGGATGAGAAGGATGTACAGGTGAGATTGATACTATACATAAATACTATTGAAATGGTAGCCATGTTAGTCTCTGCAAGCATATCAGAGCATACCTGTCAAGTTTTGGATTTGGAAATAAAGGGAAATTTCCCGGCAAATAAGGGATACTTGACAGCTATGCTTATCCTGTGCTGCCCTCCAATGGCTGCAATAAAGCATTGCAGTCTAATTAATAAGGGATGATGGCGGGAAAGAGGGTAAAATAAGGGGTTTTCCTGGCCAATAAGGAATACTTGACAGCTATGTATCAGAGTGTTAACAAAACAAAATTAAAAGGACACCAAATATTATGGCACCTTAAAGAATCACATGAGTTAGTCTTTAAGGTGCAACAAAAATTTTCTCTCTCCCCCCCCCCCCCCCCTTGTTTACTTTCTGATATACTAAATACTATAAGTCACTCACTCACTTTCAGTATAATGTGCTGGCTAGAGTTGGTGGGCATTTCAGTCCATTGTCTGGAGTGCCCCAAAGTACTGGAGTCGCATCCATGTAGTGTCCATTCTGATAATAGGCAGCCATCACAGGGTGTTGTTTTTAGCTTTCAGAGGCCTTCCATATAACCTGTAGGTCAGGGCACCTACCACTGCTATTGCTACCTGTTTCCCAAATCTAGAGGCTTGATGGAACAGCTGTCTCACACTGGCTGGGGGGTTCTGGAATTGCAGACTCCACCCACCCAAAAAAACCTTCTCAAGCTTTAGCCTGTTCCTTCCTGTACAACAACACTCTAGTTCGTGAGGCCACAAGAACTGTCAGTAGAACAACAGAAACGAAGAAGGGTAAATCACCCCCATTAAATTATACAAGTTTCCCATCAGCAATGACAAGAGGCACAAAATGATGGTTTAAAAAGGTGGGTTTGTTGTGTCCCTCCCTGCAAGAGTAGTCAAGTTTTCCAGGCAGAGGATCCAAGGTCCAGGGTCAGTTAGCAGGCAAGAGGTACAAGTCAGAGTGGCACAGAGTTGGGATGCACAAAGATTGTTCCGACAAGGCTTGTGCTGGTATGTGTCTCCTTAAGAGGGTTCAGGCTCAGGGCTCACAGCTGGGAGTGGTCTTTGCAAATGAGCCCTTGCCTTTCTTCTTCACACTGTAGCTGATTCCGTAGCTGCAGCCTGCATCTTTCTGATGTACTTGGCTCTGCCTCCTCTTCACTGACACTTGGTGTCGCAGTGTTCGCTGGCTGTGCTCCTGTCATGTCTTGATCAACTTGATCAAAAGGAGGCAGTTCCATGCTGACAGCGGGCCAAGGTGCTGGCAGAAAGTCTTCCTTGTTGGACCCGGGCCCCAACAGGGGTATAATCATCCATTTTAAATAAATTAATAGGTCACCAATGTTCTGGAAAGGAGGCTGATTTGGCATTGATGCACCTGCAGTTGTTCCTACCAAGTGAAAAAACTGAGACTTTGCAGAAGTTACTTCTTTGGGCTGCAACTGCCAACATTCCCCAGACTTGGTGTTGACTGGGGATTTTGGTGGTTGTAGCCCAAAGAAAGACATTTCCTGGTGTTTTGAAAAATGTGTGCTTAACCTCTTCCATCCATTTCTCTCTCTCCTTGGGACCAACTGTAGTTTGCTGTGGTCCAGTACTCCACGAAACCCTACCTTATTTTTGATTTTGCTACATATAACACAACTGGAGGTAAAGTGAAGAATGCTCTCCTCAACACCCAGCGCACTCGAGGAAATACCTTCACCCCCACTGCGATCCGCTTTGTGGTGTGAGTATCAAGGAGATCAGACTGAGTGTGTGTGTGAGTGAGTGACAGACAACCTCTCGACCATCTGCCCTTTTCAAAGCTGAGTCAAATGATGCTGCTGTCTTCACAGGGAACATGTCTTTACTCCTGAACGTGGCATGCGGCCTCACAGCAAAAAACTCCTCATTGTCCTGACAGACGGCATATCCAATGATGACAGTCACACATTTGAAGAAGCCAAGGTGGCTGCAGATGCAAAGCACATCATCCGCTATGCTATCGGGGTATGTTGAACAAGCAGTGCTTCAGGAAACTACTAATAATGTTTCGGATCACAAGGTTGAAATTGTGCAGAGCTTGGAAAAATAACTATTTTGTACTACTTGTAGCAACTCTTCAGGATGTATGTATGTTTGTTTATTTCAGTTGCCACCTTTTTTCTTAGGACTGGAACCTAAAGTCATAGTGCAGTGAAAAGTGATGTCACTAAAAACATGGTAACATACAAACAACCCCCTCTCCAATAACCACATTTGTTATAATATTAAACACAAATTAAAATTAAAACAAATGTCAGGTAAAGCAGAAGGGAGGCTTATCATTCTCTTAGCTAGTGTATAGAGCAGGGATGCCCAAACTTTTCAGGCCGGGGGCCAGTCACTCCCGGAAGCGGGAGTAAAATGTGCCTTGCAATCTGTTTTACAACAGGATGAGATAGATTTTTAGGTTGCTATTTTCTCTGCTTAAACCAGGGGTGCCCAAACTATGGCCTGCAGGCCTGATCTGGCCCCTGACACCAATTCATCCAGCCTGTGCTGCCCTTGCTGCTCCTGGAAGTGGAAGTAAAATGCGCCCATATGGGCATGTTTTACTTCCGCTTCCAGGAGCAGCAAGGGCAGCGCGGGCTAGATGAATTGGTGTCAGGTTCTGGATCCAGTCCACGAGCCATAGTTTGAGCACCTCTGGTATAGAGACAGGACATATTGCTGAAATGTTTCTTTATTCCATCATAATATTAACAAAATCCCATGAGCAACTAGTGTTTCCCATGCTACAAGAAGTATACACAATGTGTGATCCTTCATTTTAGGAATATGGTTTGCTTTGCAGCATTTTTGGAATCATTAGGCATTGATCCCAGAATGTTTCAGGGCAGATATGGGCATTTCCCCCCACTTTGTGACCAAACAGGTCCTTTGTGGATGTGCCCCTTGGTTTTATTGCTAATTGGATTTCCCCTTCCCCTCTTCCATTTGCTATTTCTGATGACCACTGCAGATTAAATGGAAGCAAACTGGGGAATGCTCATCACTTTTGGAGTAAAATGCAAGAAAATACATTGGAAATAAAACAGGAAAGAAAGGTTCACAGTGAAATCCAGCAGAGTGCACTAGGACTTAGCGTTTCCCAAACTGTGTTCCACGGAACACCGGTGGACTTCAATTCGCAGAAGCCTCAGTCAGTATATTGGCCGATCAGTGCTTTGTGGAATTGACTTAGGCTTATGGGAATTGAAGTCCAAAAATCAAAGATTGCTGGATTCCATATCCTGGTTTCCCTGGTTGGTGAAAAGAAATTAGTGGTGATTAATGTAGATAAATGAGAACTACAGTTTAAAAACAGCTGGCAACCACATTCCCTGCCCAAACTTTATAATGAGCTAATAAGTGGGCTGTATGCCTTGCAGGTCTCTTGAGGTCTGTGCGTTTGAATCCTCGCTGGGAGCTAAAAAAATAAATAAAAGAAAGATATTTTAAGGACTGCAGTGACTCAAGTGGCTAAAATACTGACTGGGAGGCAGAAGATCAACAGTTCGATTCCCGAGTACAGCAGGACGGAGTGAGTTCCCGTCTTTGTTCTAGCTCCTGCCAACCTAGCAGTTGGAAAGCAAGAAATTGCAAGTAGATAAATAGGGACCACTTCGGTGGGAAGGTAACAGCGTTCCATGCTCTCTGGTGTCTAGTCATGCCTGCCACATGACCATGGAAACGTCTGCAGAAGCAGACAAAGCTGGCTCTTTGGCTTTGAAACAGAGATGAGCACTGCACCCTAGAGTCAGATACAACTGGCTTTCGAGCAAGGGAAACCTTTACCTTTAATAAGTTGGGAGAAGTGGTGTCTTTAAAGACATCTCTATGGAAAAGGAATACTCAGTGTGGCATAGCGGATACGCTGAGGGACTGAAACTCAGAAAACATGGGTTCGAATCTCTGCTTGGCCATGGAAACATGCCTCAACACCAGAGTGCATGGAATGCTGTTTACTTTCCCACCAAAGTGGTCCCTACTGGCAATTTCTTGCTTTCAAACTGCCAGGTTGGCAGGAGCTAGGACAAAGACGGGAACTCATTCCGTCCTGCAGTACCCGGGAATCAAACTCTGACCTTCCAGTCAGCGAGTTCAGCATTTTAACCACTTGAGCCACCGCAGTTCCATATTAGGCTATCTTATCAAGCACAAATTAGAGACATTTCCTGATCAAAGTAGTACATTTAGAAATTAATTTAAAACTGTGACAGGTGGGAAAGTTGAAAATAATTGATGAAATGTGTACAGTAATACCTCATACAAAGTCCGCTTCATACAACATTAGATTCATACAACATTGCCTAATTCCTTGAAAAAAGTTGCCTCATACAAAGTCGTGAGACGTTGTATGAGGCATTGGGGTTTTTCCCAGGTTGCATTGTGCCTGGGCAGTATAAAAGGCAGGACACATGAGTGCATTGCTCTTGTGGGTTTTGCATGAGGCAAGGGGTGTTTAGGAGTGGTTTTGAGCACAATTTTGGATTTTTTTTAATTTTTTCATCAGAATTTTTAGAAGCATTCCTGGGATTTTTGCAGCATTCTTCAGGTTCTTGGACAATCAGGGTTGTTTGACAAGTTTTTGTAATGTTTTTAGCCTTTAGACAATGATTTCTTAAAGTTCTGTCAGTTTCCTGTCTGTTTCCTTGACTTTGCCCTGAAGTCTGTGCTGTTACAGTACAATGTATCTCTATGGAAACGACGTTGTACGAGGCATCGCGGCAAGGATTTGGACGTTGTATGAGGCATCACGGCAAGGATTTGGACGTTGTATGAGGCATCGTGGCTAGGATTTTGCATGCCTCATACAAAGTCCAAATCTGTATAAAGTCCAAACTTGTGGAACCAAGTTTGGACGTTGTATGAGGTATCACTGTATTTCCAAAAGGGGAAAGAGAGATTCCTCAGCCTGCCTCCCTCATGGTGTAAATTTCTATTATATATTTCAGGTTGGTCGGAACTTTCTTCTGCGTCAAGATGAGCTACACAAAATTGCCTCATCGGATCAGAATATTTTCCCTGTAGGGAGTTTTAACGCACTTGATAGCCTTCAGAAACAGTTGAAGGAGACAATTTTTGCCATTGAAGGTTTGAAACTGTCACCTGTTCCTTTCCTGATTACCCTTTCTTAGAGATCTTTTCCCTTTTATAGTAAGTTCATCATCAGCTTCTCTTTTAAAAAGACCATTCTTTCTTCACTGTTGACATCAGTAGTGAAAAAACAGTTCATGATACCAACAGGAAATTGGTAGGGAAGAGAGTTTGGGTTGGGTATGAGTTCATCCTTCCTCGGTGTAGGTTGGGAGATCTGTGTCATTCAGTCATAGTATTGTCACTGGTGCCGTCCAATACATTCTTCCAAATCTTCAAGTTACTGTACCTTACCTAACAATAACAAAAACTTCTTCAAACTTTAAACTGCCAAAAATAAAGCCAACTTCTTGGCTTTGTCATTGGCCAAACAAATCCTCATTGGTAAATGTTTCCAGAAGTAACCAGTACACCAGCAAATGAGCCAGATTCTGTATCTCTCCACATTCACACAGGAAATTGTTGTCCTCCAGCATGTTGAGCATTTTGGTCCTACATTTAGGGACTCCAACCCTCAGCCTATTCAGGGTCCTCCAAGTGATGTAGGGGAGGTTGAGTTCTTCAGCCATATAGCCTCCTTTAATGTTGTTCCTCGTCCAGTAAGCTCCTTCCTCCATCTTCTAATTTGGTTTTTCTCTTGCGTACCCTCAAGAATGTTTGTTCTTGCCCTAAAGCTGGATCTGAGCCAGCGGACTTAAGACACATATCCATTCAGAAGGTTGTTGAGGGTCATTCTCTTGCTTAGTTCTCTCAGTATCGACTGCTACTTCTCTCCTTAACTTAGGTGGAGATATACTAGTGAGCCCTGGCACCATCAGAGAACAGATGAGATAGCTGTTCAATCTGTAAAGACACTTCATTCCCAAGGGAAGCACTCAGTTATAGGGAAATTATATTGTCCCACGAAAGTGTTACCTGTGGGAAAATATCTTCTCATTTTGATTTCTCTTTCTCCCTTTGCCTCTATCCCTTTTTTAAAAAATAATAATAATCCTCCTATTGTTTTCTTTCCCCTCTGAAAAGGAACCTCTGGAGCCTCAAATGGAACTTCATTTCAGCAAGAACTTTCTCAGGGTGGATTCAGCACCCTTCTTACCCCTGTGAGTATAATTGGCCATCAATGCCTCTCTGTATTTCCAGCAGATTTACTCCATATTATCCTTAATAATGGGGTTCAGAAAAGGGTTCCCACTCCATCTATAATTATGAAGAAATGCCAACTCATGGATTTCAGCTACAAATAGAAAGATTTTGGGAAACAGAAATTTAAGGACTGGATTCACTTGGGGAGGTGAATAGTAAATGGTTTTTGCCAGTGTGTAAATTTGATCTTTGTATTTAGGGACAGGAAAGCAACTCCATGCCCCATAAATATGCCAATCACGTTGGCAAGTGTTTTGGGATTTTTGGGATTTTATTTTTAATTTCAAATTATGAAATTGTTTCTTAAGAGGGACTTGGATGGTCATAAAAGAGGGATGATGCAGTATGAGAGATTATCAGCCATTGAAAGGGGCTCGGTGCTAAAAAATATATCTGGGAATTGCTGTTTCAGGGAACAATTAATAGTTGAGAGATTTCAATTAGCAAAACATGCTGCTTCCACTATGTCTGGGGTTCCCAACCTTTTCAAGCCGGGGCCCGGGTCATGCTCTCTCAGTCAGCTTTAAGGGCCAAATGGCCATTTTGCCCTGCCTGCACAATGGGGTGGCCATTGTGTCCCAAGAGCTTCAAACGGGAGGCCATGTTGTTTCTCAAATGCCCTTGGAGGGGTGGGGCCACATGAAATAGCTCTGTGGGCCAGATCCGGCCCACAGGCCTTAGGATGGGAACCCCTGCACCATGTAATACTTTACAAAGCTCTGTCCTTTGGCCTTGGTATGATTTACTCTCATGTTTTGAAAGATTCCTTTTGGAAATTAGAACTCTAAAAATCCTCTAGCCATGTCATGGGCTGTTTTTGGCAAGGGGTATGTTTAATTTCCAAGTGTTGTTGTAATCATTTGTCTGGAGAGGACAAGCATTGGAAAAGAGAATCGAAACTTTTGAAATTTGGATCTACAGACAGCTGCTAAGGATATAATGGGTTGACCATGTGATTAATGTAGAAGTGTTGTGTTGGATGGATAAAGAACAAGAACTCTTTAAGACCATTATGCAAAGAAAGTTCCAATACCTTGGTCATATCATGAGGAGCGACATAAAATATATAATACTTCAACTTGCTATGCAAGGGAAGATAGTTGGGAAGATGTTGTGTTCTCAATACTATGCCTTTAACATGTATATCAATGTAACCCGTTGCAATTAGGACGCGAGCTAATGACCACCTGGTGGCAATAGCGAGCGTCCAGCTCACAGGTCCCAATTCCCCAAAGAACTACAGCGCGGGAAGATTCCCGCCACTACCTCACCTGGACAAGAAGGGCGTGACCAGAAATGACGTCACGCCAACGGTAGCCAATGGGCTATCGTGGAGCCACATTCAAATGTATAACCACCGTATATATTGAGCTGCTCGTCCGCCATTACCTCATGTTTTTCCCGGACCACCATGCAATAAAGATGTGTTAAGCCAACCCTTCGGCTGTTCCTTTGTCTTGGTTCTCATACACTAAAGAAGAGAGGCCCTGGTCATAGATGGCCTTTGTGGCTAAAGAACCCGAGGGACTGATGCAGCATGTCCTTGGAAGAACTGTTTCAAAGGGTTAAGAACAGGAAGACTATTGCCATGATGATAGCCAATATCCGGAATGGATACGGCACCTGAAGAAGGAGAGGACCGATCTCCTTCCATCCTACTTAGCAGCATTTTTCTAGCTTTTGCCTCATTGATATTTTGTGTGGCTGATGGCAAACCTGGGCACTCCAGGTGTTCTTGGACTTCAATTACCAGAAGCCCAAGTCAGCACTCCTGCTGATAAAGGCTTCTGGGAATTGAAGTTCAAGAACAGCTGGAGTGCCAAGGTTTGCCATCACTCTTCTAGGGACTTGGAGTGAAAAATCCAGTCTCCTGCTCTCCATCCCACCAGGAAATTAAACATGAAAAAAAGCTAACATTGAGCTAACAATTCAGTTAACATCACTTCCAGGTTGGCCTTCAGCCCAATCATACATAATCAATGTTACAGGGACATCCAAAGACTCTGATATGATGTCTTGTTCTGAACTTACATCTGTCTTGAACTTCTCATCACTCAGAAAACAGTTGAGGAAACATTTTTTTTTTAAAAAAATTGCTTTGGATGTCAGCTTCCAGAAGTCCCAGCCTCCCTAGCAAAGAGTAAAGAATTATGGAAACTATCATTCAAAAATCACAGCTCTGTGAAGATTATCTGCCCTTAGGAAAAGTCAATGTGTATCCATATGTTCTCACATCTCCATCTGTTTCTCATTGTTCTCCTTCGACCCAGAAACATTTGGTATCTGGAGCGGTTGGATCATTCGGCTGGTCTGGAGGTCTGGAGGAAGCGTTCTTAGGACAACCTCCCCAAACCAAATTTCTGAATATGACTACTGTTAACTTTAAGGACTCATATCTGGGTGAGCAATTCCAGTACCCCATTCCTTGTTCTAAATTAGGATCAATTTTCCAGGCCAGTAATCAGTCACCACTTCCTTTCCCTCTCTGTCCGACAGGTTATGCAGTGTCTCTGGCTCATCGTGGTCAACGGACCTTCTACATTGCTGGAGCTCCACGATACCAGCATGTTGGAAGAGTCCTAGCCTTTGACAGCCAGAGCAGGCGGTTAAGTGGGACTGTTTGGGGCAAACAGGTAAGAGAAAAAACTTGGACTATGGATTTGTCATTTACTGGCTTCTTTTTTTCATGGTGGAATCTGAAACTAACTTGGGAACTTGGTTTTGAGTGAAACAGCAGGATATCAAATGCTTTCTATAGATAATATAAATTATCATGAGCTAGGAAGGACTTTTGTGACATCAAAGATGTGTGGGTGGTTGTGGAGGGTTGACTTCTACAGTGGCTCTCCAGAATTTGCTGTATTACAATTCCTATAAAAGTAAAGGTCGCCCATGCTTGAAAGCCAGACATATCCGAGTCTAGAGTTTAGTGCTCTGTTTATAGCCAAAGAACCAGCGCTGTCTGCATTTGCAGACGTTTCTCTGGACATGTGGCAGGCATAACTAGATACTGGAGTGCATAGAACACTATTTACCTTCACATCAAAGAGGTCCCTTATTTATCTACTTGTAATTTCTTGCAAGTAGATAAACTGCTAGGTTGGCAGGAGAAAATTCCTATAGTTCCTGACTATTAGCTGTCTTCTCTGAGGCTGAGGGAAATTGGAGCTCAGCCACATTTAGAAGATCAACACCTGCCTATCAGTTTTGCAAATAATGATTGAAGTACTAAAGAAGAAGATGTGTGGTGGAGAAGAAAACAGCTGGTTTTGATTGAAGGCCTGTCAGCAGCCAGCCCAAGAGGAACATAGGAATCTAATCTGTACATTGTTCTATCTAGCACAGTGTTGTCAATACCAGGGGTGTGCTGGGCACCTTGGGAGGGCGGTGGACAGGAAGTGATGGAGGCGCCTATTGGGGGGTTGGGTGGGGGAAGAAATCCCATACATTCCCATTACCTCGGCCTGCCTCTGGGGGTGTCAGTTGCTGGGGCGCGCCAGGATGAGTCCCTGTATCCCTGTGGGTCAGCACACCACTGGTCAATATTAATTGGCAGCTAATCTCCTCCTGAGGTTTTTTGCTAGCTCAACCTGGAGCTGACAGGAATCAATTCTGGGACAATTTTGATCCCAAGTACACAAGTCAGGCATTGAGCTCTAACCCTTGTGGCAAGACATGCAACTTTTGCTCTGAAACAGGGGTTCCCAACTTTGTCAAGCCGGGGGCCGGGTCACGCTCTCTCAGTCTGCCTGCACGATGAGGGTGGCCATTTTGTCTCAACAGCTTCAAAGGGGTAGCCATTTTGTTTCTTGAATGCCCTTGGAGGGGTGGGGGGCACATGAAATGATGCTGTGGGTTGGATTTGGTCCACGGGCCTTAGGTTGGGAACCCCTGCTCTAGAAGTTGTAAATCAGGGGCTAGAGCAAACAACAGTGAGCAAACTCTGTTAAACCATGGCAATGACTTTTGAGCAAATATACATAGAATTATATTGCACTGGATGTTCAGTGAAAAAATACTTTGTTCTTCATTTAACTTAGCCTAGTAAATATGAATATAGTTTAGATGTGTGTTTTTCTCAAGGCTGACACTGTACCTCAGGCTTTCCAGATGTGGCAGCTTCCAGGTGTTGCTACATTGCAATTCCCATTAATCTTAACCAGCATAGGCAATTATGATGAGGGCTTTGAGGAAATTTCCAAATCAACTGGAGTCCTAAAGGGTCCTCACCTCTCTCTGTTTACATCTCTGATGTGTAAAAGCCTGCCTGCCTATATTGTAAATCATGATTGGGAAAGTGATTGGAACAAGTGCAGTCAGCTTATCTAGAAGTATGTTCATCTTCTGTTGCGTCTAAGTCAGTGGTTCTCAGCCTTTCACCCTCCAGATGTTTTAGACTTCATCTCCCATAACTCACAGACAGCATAGCCAGTTTAAGCCTGGTCATGTAATGGCATTATATTTATTTTCACTTTTCTGTACCGTCCTAGACATGTGGTTTCTGTCTTCCCCCCACTTTTCTCCTAGGTGGGTTCTTACTATGGAGCTGAGCTTTCCTCAGTGGATCTAAATGCAGATGGAATCACAGATCTCATTCTGATTGGGGCTCCCCTTTACTACAGTGGGATGCATGGTGGGCTGGTTGACGTCTGCTCCATTGGTGACATGGTGAGCAAAACTATAAAAAGCAGAGAGGGAGCCTCAAGAGATGATAAAATAAAAATAATTATCTGGCATCTGAGGGCAAGCAAGTTCAACTGAACAGCTAACTTATTGTCAGAGGTGTAATAGTCTTAAAGGCTTCCTTTGAAGAGGGAGGTTTTAAGTTGTTTATAAATGGGGAACTCAACCATCCACACTGTGCACATCAGCTTTGGCCCTGAGCATCTCTGCAGCAGAGTATGCTGATCCAGTTTGGAACACATCCACACCTGCAAAAGACGTTGACATTGCTGTTAATGAAGCCATGCGGATAGGGACAGGATGCCTTAAACCTACACCAGTTGAGAAGATATACCCTATTGTTGGTATTGCTCTACCTAAGATAAGGAGATAAGTAGCAGAAGATGCGAGAACTAAGCAAGAGAAAGACCCTCAACACCCTCTGAACGGATATGAGCCTCAAGTCTACTGGCTCAGATCCAGGAAGAGCTTTATGGCAAGAACATACATTCTTGAGGGTACACAAGAGCAAAACCAAATTAGAAGATGGAGGAAGGAGCTCACTGGGAAAGGAACGACATTAAAGGTGGATATAGCTGAAGCTCTCAACCTCCCCTATGTCACCTGGAGGACCCTGAACCGGCTGAGGGTTGGAGTCCCTAGATGCAAGACCAGCATCCTCAAGTGGGGACTGCTGGTGGACAATAACACATGGTGTGAATGTGGAGAGACACAGAGTCCGGCCCATTAGCTGGTCTGCCAGTTGCTGCCAGAGACATGCACCAATGAGGACGTGCGTTTTGGCATCGACCGAGCGACAAAAGTGGCTTCATTTTGTCAGTCCAGGGTCTGATCAGGACATGAAAGAAGAAGTTGTTTTTGAAAAATGCCCAGGGATGGAGGATGATTTTCATTGCCAGTTTGTCTCATTGCCAGCATTATTATTTGTCTCAGGCAGCTGAACATCTTAGGCTGGTTGGGCCTGCCTTCTTTGGGTACCCATCAGAGGTCAAGTGAAAGCAAAGCTTTTGTTGTGAACTTCCAAACCCGCTTTCCAGTTCTTCTGCAGTACAGTTATTCTCTTTTTGCTTTAATGTTTCCATGTACGCCCACTTTATTTTGCACAACAGCACATCCTGGTTAAGTGTCATTTCAATCCAGAACATTTGTTTTCATCCCAGCTTTTAAAAATGTAGTATATTTACAGTCACTTTTAATTTACACATGTGGGTTATTTTTAATGGCTGTATTAGTTCCGCGTTAAGGATGGCTTTATTATAAATATTAACTGTTTTAGCTGCACTCGTTTTAATGCTGGACATTAAAACGACATTCTCACCTCAACATGTGGTGAGAATAAAGCAAGGTGTAAAATAAATGAATATGCCTCGTTCCAGGGTCGCCTTGTTTGTCTTCAGACTCTTCGTGGGGTTCCTGGCAATGGGCTAGGCCGGTTTGGGGCAGCCCTTGCCTCTTTGGGAGATGTGAGCGGAGACGGCCTTGCCGATGTGGCAGTAGGAGCGCCCATGGAAGATGGGGAACATGGGGCTGTTTACATTTTCCTAGGAGAAACTGATAGGTTGCGGGAACTGCACAGCCAGGTAAGACTGAGGATGGAGAAGGGCAGAATGTCTTACCTGAAGAGGTGAAGTTATAGTCTCTCTTTTTAAATGGGGAGAGGAGAGGTACAGAAGCTGAAGATCACCAAACGATAGTATGATGAGGGGAGACTCAGGTGGTTTGCCAGGTCCAGGTAAAGGTCTCCCTTGCTTGAAAGCTAGTCATATCTGACTCTAGGGTTCAGTGCTCATCTCTGTTTCATAGCCGAAGAGCTAGTGCTGTTTGCTTCTGCAGACGTTTCCGTGGTCATGTGGCAGGCATGACTAGACACCGGAGTGCACGGAACGCTGTTTACCTTACCACCGAAGTGGTCCCTATTTATCTACTTGCAATTTCTTGCTTTCAAACTGCTAGGATCTACTTGCAATTTCTTGCTTTCTAACTGCTAGCTAGCGGATGCTGGGACAAACAACAGGAGCTCACTCCATTGTGTAGCACTTGGGTCTTAAACTGCTGACCTTCCAGTCGTCAAAATCAGTGTCTTAATCACTAAGCCACCACAGTCCCTAGGTCCAGGTAAAGGTCACTCTTGCTCGAAAGCCAGTCGTATCTGACTCTAGGGTTGAGTGCCTATCTCTGTTTCATAGTCAAAGGTGTTTCCATGGTCATGTGGCAAGCATGACTAGACACCGGAGCGCACCTTCCCACCAAAGTGGTTCCTATTTATCTATTAGATGGTCAGATTTGTCCCTAGGTCTGAAGTTTCCCACCGGTTTCATCTCATCCATTGATGTGACCTAATTCCTCATCTCCATTTCCGTCTTCTCTTTCTTCTATCCATATAGCGCATCTCCGCCACTTCCCTTTCTCCCACACTCCATTACTTTGGGCAGTCCATCCATGGAAGGCTGGATCTAAGTGGGGATGAACTAACAGACGTAGCTGTTGGAGCACTCGGAAAGGCAGTGCTACTTCGGTAAGAATGGGGTGCTAATGTGCATGGATGTAAGGTGGCTGAAAATTAAGTCAGACTTTGACGAGGGGGAGATAACTGTTTGCTAAAAATAACAAAAAACCCACACACAACAAAATCCATTACTTACCTACTCCTACTGCTCCTGTGTTGCTTCCTTCTTTGTTTTCATTTTAAATTGTGTGCTACTTCACATTGTACTACAGCTCTTATTAGCTGTGAGGATAGACAGGGAAAGCGTACAGGTAGGTGGGCATCCAGAATGTTGCACCTCTGTCACTTGTCCCATAATTTTATGGACTAATTCAGCTGGGCTGAATGAAGCTAGTAGAGATGTGACTATAGTTCTGCATTCAGAGACCACAGTTCTAGGAGTGCTAGCATTTTCACCCATGATATCATGCCTTCTCTTGCTTGCGTTCCAGATCCAGGCCTGTCTTCACAGTCATCTCTTCAATGAATTTCTCACCTTCTTTGATCCCGATGGATGACCCTCTCTGTGGAAGCGGAAAGGTTTCTGGCGTTGGCCCTCGTGGGAACCTCAGCCTTTGCTTCACCCTGAAACTTCTTAGCAAAAGATGGAGCAGGGGTAAGGCTAATCACCCCTTCCTTTACTTATTGTCTTTATTCTTCTCTGAGTATTTCCAATGCAACCCAGATGTTGGAAAATTTCATTTTCTGAAATGCATGTCCCTAAATCCTTCAATGAGATAGCCAGTGGGTTCAGTGGTGGGCTCCAAAACCTTTTACTACCACACTGTGGGCGTGGTATGGTGGGCGTGGCCAGGGGGAAAGCCCAGCGTTGCACCCGAATTAGGACTGCTTTATTTCAAAACTTGGATGGGTGGGGCCAGCCAGAATTTCTGCTACCACTTCTGGTGAACTGGTGCAAACCTGCTGATGCCCACCACTGAGTGGGTTGTTCCCTCCGTTTGGGTCTTCCCCACAAAACACTCTGTTGCCCTTCCTCGTTTTCTTGTCGTTTTTCTTTGCAATCCTAATTCCTTTCTCTGCTTTTGTTTCTTGTTGAAAGAATAAGGATGCTGTTACCTGCCAGCCTAGCGGTTCGAAAGCAAGAAGTTGCAAGTAGATAAATAGGGACCACTTCGGTGGGAAGATAAATGGCATTCCACATGTCTAGTCATGCCTGCCACATGTCCATAGAAACTTCTGCAGATAGCGCTGGCTCTTCGGCTATAAACAGAGATGAGCACTGAACCCTAGAGTCAGATACAACTGGCTTTCAAGCAAGGGCAACCTTTACTTTACCTTTACCCTTTAACATGTTGCTTCCTGCTGTATGTTAATTCCTTCCTAATGTAATTCCTCCTGCAGTGGATTCTATGCCATTTCCATACTAGGCATATTCTTCATTCCTTGCTTCTTTGGAAGGACTATTCTATTTTTGCAGCATCACTCTTCCACACACACACATCTATGGTTGGGGGTTCCTCTGCCACATTTGTGTGGACACCTTAGGGCAGGGGTGCCCAAACTTTTTGGGCCGTGAGCCGGTCACATGGTTCCTCCCACTGGAAGCAGAAGTAAAACGTGCCTTGCAATCTGTTTTGCAACAGGATGACGAGATAGATTTTAAGCTACCATTTTCTCTGCTTAAACCCGGAGTGCCCAAACTACAACCTGTGGGCTGGATCCAGCCCCTGACACCGATTCATCCGATCCACGCCACCCTCGCTGCTCCCGAAAGCGGAAGTAAAAAACACCCATATGGGCGTGTTTTACTTCCACTTTCGGGAGCGACAAGGGTGGTGCAGGATAGATGAATCGGCATCAGGGGCTGGATCTGGTCCACGGGCCGTAGTTTGCACACCCACGCCTTAGGGGATTTAGCAGGCAAAAGTCATGCTCATCACTGCCAGAGCCTGCCCACCTGTTGCATGTGCTCTGTGCCATTATTAGCTATAGAGATGGAGAGAGGGGCATCAGGGAATAAACCAAATTACCCAAATATATCATGTGACCAGAATCCGACATCAAAGTTATGATAAGAAACCACACAGCAAAAAAACAAAACAAAACGGAAGTGCTACACACTTCTTTATTCTGCATCTTGTTGGCTTAAAAATAACATGAAAAAACTATACGTTCGTTTAAAAATCAAGTCTACACCATCAATTTACCAAAAGGGAAACCAAAACATTTCCCAAAGTAAAGAATAATAACTCCTTGCTTTTTTCCCCTCTTTTTCTCAGTCAGTTTCTTCCTATTTTTTTCCATCATTCCCTCTGGCTAAATGGTTGCCGGAACCTCTTTAAAAGAAATTGTAGGATGGAACTTTGCTAAAAATCTATACCTATAAAATGGTGCGTTAACCGTTGGAATGTGACAAAGGATGTTGCACCAGGCCCCACTAGCCCCGTCCGAGCCTCCGTGCACTTGCCCGAACGGGGTTCGCAGGTAACTGTCGGGTTGAAATTTTCGCCCGGGGGGCAGGAGCCCCCCGGACGCAAACAAAAAAAGGGAACTTCAATTACCAACGTTCCTTGCGCTGCGCTGCACCAGAACCAATCAGGCTGAGCAGCGTGGCAAAAGGAACGTTTGGAAACGCGCCGCGGCCAATAAAAAAAAAGCCGCAGGAAAAAAAACTGCTGCAGTAACCAAACACGCGCAGGCAAAACTACAAGCCCCAGCGTCCTGCATGCCATTAGCGTGCAGAACGCTGAGGCAGCCGGCGCGCGAAAAATAAAAGTAATAAAAAACCCCGCCGCTGCTGCCCTTCCTTCTCACGGGCCAGCCAGCATGGTCCGTGGGAAAGAAAGTCCCCCCCCCCACCATTGCCCTTCCTTCTCACGGGCCAGCCAGCATGGCCCGCGGGAAAGAATGCCCCCCCCCACTGCCGCTGCTCTTCCTTCCCACGGGCCAGCCAGCATGGCCAGCGGAAAAGAAAGCCCCCCCCCTAAAAAAGTAAACACAAAAACAATCAAAAACACTCAAAAACAAAAATCCAAAATCCAAAAAGGAAACACAAAAACAGCCAAAAACAAACAAGAAAACACACACAGACCCCCCCCCCCCAAAAAAAAACCCAACCCCCCCCCCCAGAGAGCTTACTATAAGACGTCTTCTCTCCATGAGGACCGGAACTCAAATGAGAAAATAAAGAAAATACTTACCGGAAGCGACACCCAGAGGACAGAAGAGAAAAATTGTAGAGAGGAAGAAAAGCTCACCACCCCCACCCAGAGGCCACAAGAGAAAAAAACATTCAAAAATATTGAAACTAATAACATTAATTCCAAAATTAATCAAATAAGTTATAAAAACATTCAAAAATAATCACACTAATCTCAAAAAATACCCAAAAAAATGACTTTTCACTAAAAAATAAAAATAAAAATGCGTAAAAATAAAGATTTAAAAAACAAAAATTAAATTTTAAACTAAAAAAATTAATTTACATTAAATAAATAAAATTAAAATAACATTTGCATAAACATAAAACAAAAACCTTCAAAAACCAATTTAAAGAGCCCGACACTGAGGAAGCCGGCACGCAAAAATAAAAAAATAAAACACACACTGGGAGCACAAGTCCGCCACAGGCGGACACAGCGCCTCGAAGCCACAAAATCACAAAACCTTACAACACCATTTAAAACAGCCCAGCACCATTGGTTCAAGGGGGGAAAAAACGAAACCCTTTACTATCCAACACAATTTTAAAAAACCCGGCAACGCCGGGCAAAATATGCTAGTAAATATATATAGTAAAGTCTATCAGTACCTCCTACAGCAGGGGTTCCCAACCTTTTTATACTGTGGACCTGACCACGCCGCCCCCGACAGCTGAGTGGGACAGACCATGCCCCCCCCCAGTGGGCACCTTTACGGCTGACGTAAACGTGCCCACTTCTGACAGTCATGGGCACATTTACACATGCATGGGCATGTTTTACAGCTGACATAAATGCGGCTGCTTCCACTTCTGGGTGTGGCAGTGGCGGGCAACATGAAATGACGCCATGGGCTGGGGCTGGCCCACAGGCCATAGGTTGGGAACCCCTTCCTACGGTTACTGATGCTACCACAATTACTTCCTCATTTATCTTTTATTGCACTTTAAGCTACATTCTGTTTCAACCTGTCTTTCGGATTTTCTCCTGTTCTCAGATCATACTTCTTCCGATAGAAGCCTGTTTATTCAGTAGAATTACTTTTTTACTTTCCTTGTTGTCATTCAGGTTCATTCTGTTCCTTCCCTTTTGTCTTTTCCTTCATTTATCAGGTGTTCTGCAAGCCATCATCTCTTTTAAGTTGAAGCTTGATGCTACTCAGTCTTTGCCACGTTTTACAGCAGAGAACGATGCACCCAGCATTGAAGAAACCATTCTGGTTGGAAATATGCCAGTCTGCATCAAGAAAACCCTCCAAGCACCGGTAAGCAGAAACATACCTTTCTGGGCTTGTGTGCACAGTGCGTTGTTTCTGGTTTCTCAGGAATTGACCTGGGTCATTCTAGATTTCCTTGCTCCATATTTGAGAAGACCATCCAATATCTAGGCTTACACATGGATAGGATATTGATGATTGGACAGTGAGCAGGTCAGCAGTTTGAGACCCAAGTGCTACATGACAGAGTGAGCTCCCATGTCTGTCCCAACTCCTGCCAACCTATTAGTGCAAAAGCAAGACATTGCAAGTAGATAAATAGGGACCACTTCGGTGGGAAAGGGAAACAGCATTCCATGCGCTCCGGTGTCTAGTCATGCCTGCCACATGGCCACGAAAATATCAGAAGATGAAGACAGTGCTAGCTCTTTGGCTGTAAATGTATATAAGCTCCACCTCCTAGAGCTGTGATGGTGAACCTTGGCACTCCAGATGTTCTTGAACTTCAATTCCCAGAAGCCTAAGCCCCCATGAATCCACACGAATGAGTTTACTGCGATTCATCCGGCCTGCGCTGCCCTCGTTGCTCCTGGAAGCGGAAGTAAAATGGGCCCAAATGGGCGCATTTTATTTCCGCTTCCAGGAGCGATGAGGGCAGCGTGGGCGGGATGATGGGCACATTTTACTTCTGCTTCCAGGAGCGATGAGGGCAGTGTGGGCCAGATGATGGGCATGTTTTACTTCCGCTTCCAGGAGCAGCGAGGGCAGCGCGGGCTGGATGAATCACAGTAAATTGAATTCCAAGAACATCTGGAGTGCCAAGGTTCACCATCACGGCCCTAGAGTCAGACACTACTGGCTTTTGAGCAAGGGAGACTTTTGTGCTGTGTTCGTCCAATACCACTTGTTCATACACAACCAGAATTGCTCCACATGGCTTCTTTGCCACCATGGACTGCCCTTCCCTTTCCCCTGTTTTGTCTGCCACATCCCTGCCTATTTTACCCTGTTTTCCTTCATTTTACCTGTATTTGGAGACTGATGGGAAGAATGTCTTCCTTTTCTCCCGTTGCCTTCAAAGAGAGACTGGAAACTTCCAAAGGAAATGACAGTGCCTAGGTAGACCTGGGGGTTACGTAATGTCCACTGTGCCTCTGAAGGTAGAAGATTGAAATCTATAAAAGTGCACAGAGGGAAAAATCTGTTCACGTTAAACGTGCCCAACAGTATTGTTTTTGTTTTGCTCTTGTTATAAATGCGTCAGGAGGTTCAGCGATGTCTCCTGAGGCTTCCGTTGAGGAAAAGATGCTATTATTTAAGACATTTGTGTTATCAGCAACAACTGTTTCCAGGAGTTGCCACTGCTACTGATGGATGTGACTATCGACTGTCTGTGCTTTTTACATTTCCTTTCGTTCAACTGTGTCTGTGTACATATGTGTGCGTGCATGCGTGCACAGACAATGAAAATCCATTTCATAAGCAGTTTATCTGTCCTTAAAACATCACCAGGCTCTCTTAGAAATAATAGAGCTTTGTAAGACAGTGAGAACTGATAAAATCCTGCAGGACAAAACTGTTAGATCGCAATACTTTGGGAAGAAATGTACAGATCCAGATAGAAATTGCTTTGTTTTTATGTCTACCAGGCCTGCTTGGATGATACCTTCACGCCCATTGTGTTTTGGGCAAACTTCTCAGTTCAGGAAGAACCAGATGCCTCTGTAAGGAATCTACGCCCCATCCTTGACCCTGGGACTAACCTTTCTACCGAAATCCAGGTTGTTGTTTTTTTAAAAAATTATTTTCCTTCATGTCCACCACCTGGGAAAAATACCTCTTCCATCAAAAGGTTGCCCTGCCTCTGAACACTTGGGGTTTCTGCATTAATCCAGTCTGTCTCATTTGCATCCTACTTTACTCACCTGGAGCTCTGAATGGGTTATACTATTGTTGCTCCTATTCAATAATATCAGGTAGGATTAGGCTAAGGTAAAATGGCTGGCTCAAAAGTGAACTGGCCTCTGACTGCTAGGATCTGAACCTAGATCTCTTTGGTTTGTGCCCAATGTTCTGGATACTACTGCAGCCTTAACTTGGGGAGGAAAAGTTGCTTCTTTGAACTCCAACTCCCAGAGTCCTTAGCTAATACAGCCACTGGCTGTGCTACCTGTTGAAAAGATTTGAGCTTTATCGTCCTCCGAAATAATAATTCCAAGCTCTGTGAGCATCATGATTTTTTTCACATATTTTTCAATATCTGTGAAATTTAGGCATATAGGAAGCTGCTTTGTTGGGAGCCAGAATCTTAGTGCATCGATCTAGCCCATTATTGTTGACACTGACAGGAAGCACCTCTGAGGTTTCTGCCACAATTTCTTGCAGCTATCTCTGGTGATGCCCAGAACCAAATTTCGAACTTTTTATTAATTTAATTTAATATTTTGACTTGTTCGCCGACCACTCAAGCAAGCCCGACTCAGGGCGGCTTATATAATCTAAAACCCCATACAATAAAAGCAATTTAAAAAAAACCCACCCACATTAAAAATCCCACCCACCTTGAGAAGCAGAGAGAAGGTACATCTCATGGTAAAAGCCAGTGGGCAGGAGCCACATTGCCGTCAGGGCCCCACACCTGCCCCGCCAGCCAGGTCTTAAGTCCTTTCCTGAAGGGCAGCAACTCCGTCTGCAACCGTAGCTCTACTGGCAGGAGGTTCCAAAGGGCTGGAGTGAACACGGGAAGGGCCCTTTTCCTTGTGCCAGAGAGGTGCCCCCCCGCCCCCCGGCTGATGGAACAATTAAGGAACCCCTCCGATCCGCTCTGGTTTATATGCAAATATGTTGAGCCGCAGGTTTCTTTCAAAGCATTCAGGTTAAGAACCATGTTCAAGAGAAAACCATTTCCACTCTGTTCAGCAGCCTGTGAGATATGAGTCCTTGGGTTAAGCTACTGCAGCCAAAATTGTGCTCACAATTTGAGTTTGATCACAATGGGATCAAAGTTGACTGAGTTTTTCATCCTTTTGAGGTGGGTTAAAAGAGTATTCTGAATGTTGGGGGCCAAATGCTAATTTCCTGTGAACCACTCAGAGAATGCTCTCCATACTGGGAGATTCTGAGCCCCACAGCTTGTTGTGAAGGTACTGGATACGGAACTCAGCAGGGCTGGTCTTGGGGTGGTGGTGGTTATGCATTCCACGTTGAGGTCCACAGAGGGATGAAAAGTGTGATATTAAGAGTAATCAATAATAAATAAGTTTTTACTGCAACATGGAATTGGAAATCACTGCAGTGGAGAAATAGTTTGAAAGCAAGAAATTGCATGTAGATAAATAGGTACTGCTTTTGCGGGAAAAGTAACAGTGTTCTGTGCATTCTGGACTCTAGTCATGCCTACCACATGACCATGGAAACTTCTGCAGATACAAATAGTGATGGCCCTTAGAATCGGGCACAACTGGCTTTTGAGCAAGGGCTACCTTTACCTTTACCTAGAGAGAGAAACCAAGCTGGTTTTGTCTAGTGGCGTTGTCAAGAAAGATAGGAGTACAACATCCTTATCAATGAGAAAGGTGCTTGTGGAGACATAAAACATAAAGTAACAATACATTATGGTGCAGATTTTGGCCTCTTCATTCTCATGTCCATTCATAATGCTCTGTGTTTCCCTCTGCATCCTCCTGAAATGTTCTTTTTTGGGCCATCGGTTCTTTTTGTTCATTCTTGTTTCTCTCCCCCACCACTTTTCACTGTAAGATTCCCTTCAAGCAAGACTGTGGCCCTGATGGTCTTTGTGTGTCTGATCTTCGCATTTCCTTCAACTTTTCAGGGTGAGTGGCATTTCCTGCACCTCCTGTTACCAGTCTTTGGTTCCTAGCTGTTTGGAAATTCCCCATGAGTCCCAGTCAAGGATTTTAGGAAGTTGAAGTCTAGAATGACTAAAGAGCCAGAAATTATGAAACTATCTCAGGACATTTCGGTTCCCTAGCTGCCATACCTAAGAACCAAGAGGAGGATATTAGCCATACTTTTGAATGTTGCAATAGTTTTGGGGTTGTGATGTCTGGACTATATGGAGCAGTTCATCAAACCAGGAGGTGCACCAACGATCCCTTTCAGATTCATAAAAAATCAGAGGTTGATTCATGGTGAATTCATGGTAGATTTCCATGGTGAATCCACCAGGCAAGGGATTCTGTGATGCATCTCTGAGTTCACACACTATATCCCCTTCATTCTGCCACCTTGTCCTGAAAAGTGTGAATCACTTGATCTACTTTTCCAGATGGCACATAATAAGAGTTGGAACAATGTATCAGCTTCATATTATATTTGTACACGAACTCACCCAGGTAATATTAACCACTGGGCCATGTGCTTGAAAAATCCTCAAAACGTTTAATGTAGCCTGGCTGGTTAGTGGTTCCAGGAGGTGTTGTTCAAATAAGTAACATTTCCAGGTTTTTGAAGGAGTAAAGGCTGTTTTACAGAACTGGAATGTAGGAATCGGGGCCGCTGAGGGCCGTAGGTCCCGGAGGAGACTGATCAAGGAACGATACGAGGCAGTATGGAGGAGGATAAGATCAGTAGTTTATTGAGAAAAGGCTGCAACATATATAGAAGGAAAAGCGCAACGGTGGCAAACTGTCATCTGGCAGAAATGACATCACCTGCGTGCTCAAGTTAATTGGGAATCTCTTTGGGGAAGTTAATTAACTGGGGCAAACATGGACTTAGGAATCCTCATTGTTCAGGGATCCGGCAGGGGTAAACATGGCATCTGTTTGTGCCTGAGATTACACGGAGACACGGAGATGAGTGATTAACTGGGTTAGGTATCTGCTCTCTCAGCAGAACCGCTGGTCAGGTCAGGAGTTGGGTGAATCAAACCCTACCATTTATCCACCCCCCTTAATTTTGGTGCTCGCAGAGCCCACGGGCCAGGGAGCCTTTCTCACCGAAGTGGCCTCTGCCGGGCCGTTCCGTGCCCATTGGGGCACGGGGAAACCACACTGGAATGTGAGGTGCAGAAACTTCAAGTTCAATTCTATGAGTTTTTTAGTAGTTTATAAATCAGTTCCCTTGTTTAAATTTCAGGTCAAGTGGTCTTAAACTGAGTCCAAATTTCATACTGAATTTAACAGTAAAACTAGAAAACGTGGGAGAAACAGCATATGAACCAAGACTTTCCTTTTACTACCCTCCTGTTTTGTCCTTTCAGAGGGCTTCAGTTCTTCAGGTGAGTTGATGCTGGCAGAGCCATAGCCAGGATTCTAGATGTGGGTGGGCGAATATTTTTTCAGGATGGGTAACAAAGCCTCTTTTCAATACATTCCTCTGGGAAACCACACTTTGCCAGGGTGGGCAAATTTCTAACTCAGGGTGGGCCAAGCCCACCCTGACCACCCTCTGGCTACAGCCCTGGCCAGTGGGTTTGGAAGGAGAGGTGTGGAGGTGTTCCAGATTTTGGAATTGAATTACACCTGTTCTGAGTAAACAACAGAAGGTTCTGGTTCCCTTTTAAAATTCATACCTTATTTTCTTTCTCTGTTCCCATACTGAAGTCTAATTGGCGCTTGTCTCCTGCTTGTGAAATGCACGGGTCCAAAGGAAATGAATCTATCCGTCATAGTTCCTGTCATTTGAGACCCCCGGTTCTCAAAAGAGGCACTCAAGTAAGAAATGAAAGTGGTGTGTGTGTGTTTGAGTGAGAGAGAGAAAATCAGGGCCGGCATCAGAAATTTCCGGGCCCAGTACGCGGGGGAACCCCACACATTTTGACCATGCCCCCGTGGTTTTCTGTGCATGCGTCGTTTGTTTGTGCATGCACACATCAGTGGTTTCTTGGTGGTGTCAGGCCCCCGTCATCTCCGGGCCCGGGACGGGAGTCCTGATGGTCTCCCCCTGATGGCGGCCCTGGAGAAAATACAAAGCATTTGGTCAAAAATTTGAAAAACAAGAGAAACTGCAAAGAGAGAGATTGTTGTTATTGTTGAACATGTCTTTGTCAGCCAGACAATTTCCCTTTTATTCTTCAAAGAGCAAGATTGTAGTCCCTATGTCTAGGGAAATAATTTTGGCTTGGAAGGTTTGTAGGATTGTCTGTGTTTTTTTTTTAAGTAATGGAGCTACAAATGACAAAGCAGAAAATGGGCACAAACTGCTTGCCCAGTGTAGTGTTTGCGCTAAGTTGGGAAAGAAATAGGTAGGACAATAGATGGATGGATGGGTAGACCTTTGTTCTATGAATCCACAATTTCTGACATTTCTTTGATCTTTCAAGGCCTTCCTGCAACTTTCCTTCCGCTCCTCCAACGGTGACTCCTGGGGGAGCAAATTTGCTCACTTCACCATCCAAGCACACAGGTGAGAGAAGCCCCCATGTATTGTTTGCCCCTACAGTTTCTGATTTTGTGTCCCTTACACTGTTCTGCCCTTTGCCTTCCAGTCAGAATGAAAATGACACACTGAGCGACAATGAAGCCACAGGGCAGCTTCCAGTGCTCCACCCGGTCAACATCATCGTGAAGGGGTAAAGCATGCACATTTTTCCTTCCTTCCCTCATCCCTCATCTCATCCACAGCCCATTCCCCACCAAGAAACATGAGCTGCAGGAGAGAAGGACAGCGTAGATCAGGCCCTTAGACAGTGAACAGTCTTGTGTTTGGAGAAAGAGCAGCAGTCATGCCATTATGGAGATTGAAGTAGCCACTGCAATGCAGATCTGGGAAATCATGAAAAGGGAGAAAAGTGTTTATTTTGTTACTATTGTAGCTCTACCATCAGTGTAGGAGGGAAATATTTGTGGGATTTTCTGTCTCATGGGCCAAATTTATTTGGCTGGTTTTTGGTTATCTTGACTTGGAATTGTGGGGTGGAAGGAATGGACTGAGTGTTGTTCTGTCTAAGGCAGCGATATTTCTTAAACAGATCTTGCAGTGGGGAACTGTAACTTGTCATTAGAGCACATACTTCAAATGTCAAAGGTTATAGCTTGGTATCTCCAGTTAGAGTAGCCTTACCCAATGCAGGCTCCTCCAGCTATCTTGGATCACAACAGCTACCAACACCCATTGTCCCCAGACACAAGCATTGGGTTTTTTTCTGGCTGAAGGTGATGAGAACTGTTGCCCTAAACATCTGAGGGGTCCCAGCAAGGCACTCCAGAAGACCCTTCTGCCTGAGACCTTGGAGGAGCTTTAGTAATTTCATAGCCACCTTCAAACAAAAGGAAAGAAAAAGCCCAGTTAACAAGGAACAGACTGAGCGAGCAAAGTGGCTGAGGGAATACCTGCTAAAATGGAACCACGGGACTGAAGATGTAAAATCCAAAGAAGGCCACCTGAGTCCCAGCATCCCACTCAGATTGGGCAACGAGAGGGTGTCTTCCAAACATTTTCCTCTGTTGTCTTCAGTCTGAAATGATTCAGTCTAGCCAGCAAAACATCCCATGGTGTTGCTGATTCTGTGTCTTGGTTCTTAGCTAACCAGTAAGAGAGAAAGTAAAACACAGGATTTTGTGCATCCTGGCAAGCATGTCCACTGCATTTTTTTTTTGTGGGGAGGTGTACACGTGAAGCTGCATTTCGATATGTAAGCATAATTTGTATGCAACATCACAATATGGAGTTTCAGTTTGCGTACGTTTTAATAATAAATACATTTATTATTGTGTCACCGACAGACACTCCCTCGCATGTTGTCTGGATAGTAAATGAGTGATTATGTTAGGCCACAAGTATAACTATGCTGGACAGTTCTCTATCGCTTAACTGTTGTGACTCCATCTGATGCTTGTAGCTTAGTGAGAAATCAACATTTTTCTGATAGAGAGTTCTAGTGCAACTCCCCTAAAGAACAGCACAAAAATTGTAAGCACCTGATGAAATTATAAATTCTATTTTTCCAAGTTATGGCACTATGGCCTTCAAAGAGCTATCAAACTACAGTAAAACCCCTACTTATACGTAAAAAGTCTGTTCCGTAGGCGTTTATGTACAGTAAATCGGATTTTTACTTAACTCGAAGCAAACCCATAGGAAAAATGAATTTTTACATAACTCAAAGCAAACCCATAGGAAATTGTGTTATGTAAATTGGGACATTTATGTAAATCAGGACATGGTTTTAGTGCAAAAATCATTATGTAAGTTGAATTTTATGTAACTCGAGGCATATGTAAGTCGGTGTTTTAAGTATTATAACTGTCTGGTGTAAATACACTCTATCGCTCCATCTAGCTTACTGCTAGCTATAGTAGGAGTAGGGGAACATGTGGAAACAGCTCTAGCCACTATAACCAGTACTGAGGAGCTATGTGAGTTGTAGTTTGAAAGAATCTGAAGGACAATACCAGGGGTTCCCAACCTTTTCAAGCTGGGGTCCGAATCATGCCCTCTCAGTCAGCCATTTTGCCTTGTCTGCACGTTGAGGGTGGCTATTTTGTCTGAATAGTTTTAAAGGGTGGCCATTTTGTTTCTTGAATGCCCTTGGAGGTGTGGGGGGCCACATGAAATGGTGCTGTGGCCCAGATCCGGCTCACGGGCCTTAGTCTAGGAATCCCTGGATTATACTTTTGCTTCAGCTGATCTATGCTAACGTATAGCAGATTTCCCATCAACTAGGCATCTTTCCACACACAAACAAAGATGTTGGAGATTGTACCTTGGTTTGCTGCATGGAAGGCAAATGCGTTATCACTAAGCTACAATCCTCCTCTGAAAACTAATTAAAGACTGCAAATCCCTTAGTGATCTTTTTGACTTTTTGTCCCCTCCCTTCTCCTCCAGGCTTGAGTCTACCAAATATCTTAACTTCTCTACCGAGATCCCAGAAAAGAAGATACTTATACATCCCTATGAGGTAATACATTTTTCCCATCCACCCATATTAATGATTCTACACCCCTCCCCATACAATCTATTCATTATTCTAGCCTGTACTCATATCTCACTGAACAGATTAGAGAAAACTCAGAAGCCTAGATACCCCCCCCCCCCCCCGATGGGGTCTGAACTCTCTGCGACAAACCAGGAAAGGGACCTTGGTGTCCTGGTGGACAGCTCAATGAAGGTGCCAACTCAGTGTGCCTCAGCAGTGAAAAAAGCAAACTCAATGCTAGGGATCATTAGGAAGGGTATAGAAAATAAGTCAGCAAGTGTCATTTTGCCTCTTTATAAATCTATGGTGAGGCCCCATCTGGAATACTGTGTACAGTTCTGGTCGCCATACCTCCAGAAGGATATTATGGAGCTGGAAAAAGTGCAGAGGAGGGCAACCAGAATGATTAGGGGACTGGAACACCTTCCTTACCATCTGCAACGGTTGCACCTCTTTACTCTTGAATGACAGCGTCTAAGAGGTGACCTGATTGAAGTTTATAAAATCATGCACGGTGTGGACAAAGTAGAGAAGGAAAAACTGTTTTCCCTATCACATAACACTAGAACTAGGGGGCACTCCATGAAACGTTTGGGTACTAGTTCTCAAACAAATAAGAGAAAGTACTTTTTCACCCAGAGGATGACTGGTCTATGGAACTCCCTGCCAGAAGAAGTGGTGACAGCTGTCAGTCTTGACAGCTTCAAGAAAGGATAAGACAAGTTCATGGAGGACAAGGGTATCAATGGCTATAATTATGGATATCTAAGAACAACCTCTGGGTTGGAGAGATAGGCAGGATATCTCTCAATGCATTTCCAGGGAATCCTAAGCAGGTGAAGGCATCTGCTTGGGAATAATACCCTGAAGGAAATGGTGAGCCACTGTGTGAGACAGAATGCTGGACTGGATGGGCTGTGGCCTGTTCCAGCAAGGCTGTTCTTATGTTCTTATCTGACAAAGCTATTTTAGAGTATTAATGTTGCAATTATCCAAGGCAATAGGAGCTTGTTTGTCTTGCAAACTTTATTCTTCTTGTAGTTCTGTATATAAAAGTCACAAAGATACTTTACAATTGTTGTAAACATGTAACAGGCATATCTTAACCTATAAATCCAAGGGTTAACCGTTGGAACTGGCTATAGGTTGCTATGCCTCGCCCTACTTGCCTGCACTCACCCTTCGTGCACACGGCCGATCTGGGTACGCAGGTCAACGAAGGATTGAGAAAACCGGCAGTGGGGCAACAGCCCCACAAATGCGAAGAAAGGGAAGCAACTTCACTTCCCAACATTCCTTGCGCCGCGCCAGAGCCAATCAGGCTGAGAGGCTCTCGCACGGCGCAGCGTTCGGAAACGCGCCACAGCCAATCAAAAGAAAAGCATTTTAAAAAAACGCAGCACAAACACAAAGCACCAACCCATTACTACAAGCCCCAGCGTCCTGCGCGCCATGAGCACGCAGAACGCTGAGGAAACCGGCGCCCGAAAAATTAAAAAGAAAAACAACTCACCGCCTAACAGCCAAGCACACACCAGCTGGCTTTCTTTCCCTCACCAACAGCGCCTGAAGGTCCCGACTGGAGTTTCCCCTTTAATATCAGGGGGTGGGGGTTGCGATCCCCCTCTCCGCTGGCTACCCTAGGGTTGGGAGGTTTGTGGGAACAAAAGGGGTATGTTTCCCTGCCAGAAGAAGTGGTGACAGCTGTCAGTCTTGACAGCTTTAAGAAAGGATTAGACAAGTTCATGGAGGACAAGGCTATCAATGGCTATAATTATGGCTACCTAAGGACAACCTCCGGGTTGGAGAGATAGGCAGGATATCTCTCAATGCCATTTCCAGGGAATCCTAAGCAGGTGAAGGCATCTCCTTGGGAATACCCTGAAGGAAATGGTGAGCCACTGTGTGAGACAGAATGCTGGACTGGATGGGCTGTGGCCTGTTCCAGCAAGGCTGTTCTTATGTTCTTATGTTCCCAAACCCTTCTGGACTCAGGACACCAGGGAGAGGGGATCGATTCCCACCCCCCTCCTTAAAACAACTCCGTCTTTTCTTCTCTTTAAAAACGGAGTTGTTTTAAGGAGGGGGGAGGGAATCGATCCACTCTGCCTGGTCTACTGGGTCCAGAAGAGTTGGGGGGACATACCTCTTTTGTCCCCACAAACGTCCCAACCCCAGGGGAGCCAGCGGAGAGGGAGGTCGCAACCCCCCACCCACTGATATTAAAGGGGAAACCCCGATCTACTTTCACGACTCCACACAAACAAAGCACCATAACACAATAAAGCCCCCCTCCCTACCACCTAGCCCACCCTTCCTAACCCCCAATGACCATGCCCCCCTCCCCATCACCTAACCCACCCTTCCTAACCCCCAACGACCATGCCCCCCTCCCCACCACCTAGCCCACCCTTCCTAACCCCCAACGACCATGCCCCCCTCCCCACCACCTAGCCCACCCTTCATAACCCCCAACAACCATGCCCCCCTCCCCACCACCTAGCCCACCCTTCCTAACCCCCAATGACCACGTACCTTCCCCACCACCAAATAAATATTTTTTAAAAAATTACTAAAAACACTCAAACACATCCAAAAATACACAAAAACAAAAACACCAAAAACAATACGAAGTAAACAAAGACACAATCAAAAACAAAACAAACAGACAAAAAATACAAATTCCAACCCCCCCTCCCCCCCGCCCACACACACACACAAAAGAAAGAAAACAAGCAAACTTACCAAAACAGGTGCTACCTCCACCAGGACTGGAAAAGAAATAAATAAAGAAAGACCCTACTTACCAGAAGAAGCTCCACCCAGAGGCCAGGAGAGGAAAAAAAGTCAAAATACAATAACCCCTACCAGCACCACCTGCTGGCCACAATAGTAAAAACAATTCAAAAACACACAACAGCCCCAAACAAAACACAAATTCACACAAAAGGTCACACCAATAAAAACAAGTAAAAAAATTACACTAAACACACTTTCACACAAATCACAAATATATGTCAATAAAATACAATAGAAACTTTTAAAAATCCTGTGCTGAGTTATAACTCAAATTTAAACTCAAAACATCTAAACACATTTTAAAAACATTGAATGTAAAAAACATTTACTTTTACATTATTAAAATTATTACCTACGGTACAACTAATTAAAAAAATTCAAAAAACTAAAACATTATTCGCTTACATAAAACAATTTGAAAAATTATATCATACTTTCTTCTTTTATTAATCCTCAAAAAAACCCAAAAAAGCAGATCACAGTTAATAACAGCCAAGCCAAAATTTTTTTAACATAAATAAACATTTAAAAAATTAAAATTTCAGACTAAGCAATTTTAAAAAAAATTAACACAATTTAACCTTCCAACACAATGTAAAACTATTGCAAAAATAAAATTGGTTCATTTTTTATTAAAACACATGGGGGGGGGGGAAGCCCGGCAACGCCGGGCAACCCTTGCTAGTATAGTTCTAAAAGTATCAATATCATTTTTACAGTCCTGAGGAAATGTAGGCATGGACTTAAAAATACAAAAACTGAATACATGAGCATAAAAGTAAGAATACAAAAATGCTTTCATGACAATATACCTGAGGGTTTCCAGCCTATAAAAGCTTGATTTATCTGCTAAGAAATTGCTTTAAAAGTCTGCCTTTAACTCAGTTGTACAAGCCACACTTCTTCTTCCGTGTCATGGCCAGACATGAAACTGCCAAAATGAAGGCACTTTTTGGTGAGTTCATTCTGCAGTTCCTTTTGTCTGACCTAGTGTGAGAAAGATTAGCTGGCAACACAAGGTTGCTGTTACCAGGGTATGCCTGACTGTGGTTCAAAAATACCATAATCTTTGAGGCGGCTCTTTCTGTGTAACCGACCAGCCACACTGGGGATACACCAACATCCTGCACAACTGTTTTTCATCCTATTCTTAAACAGCAGTTTTTATGCCATCTTACCTACAACCTATAATTCTCCCATAAGGCCCAATTTCTCTAATTTCTGTCTTTTTTGGCAGGTCAGAAATTTGGGCTCAAACCTCACCCCGATCAATGTGACCTTTGAACTCCCCTTAAAGACTGAGTTGGGGTTCTCATGGAATGTGACCCCAATCTACAAGGATGTGGTAAGCAAAAAAATGATGGTAGACGGATGGTATATAGGAGGTGGTAGTTGTTAGTGCTGCAGAGTACCTGTACGATAAGAGGTAGTGGTGGTTTTGTGGTGGAATTATGGGAATAACATTGTTAGGGGAAGTAGAAGAACAAAAATTGTGGGCATTGAGGTAAACACACACACACACACACATATATATATATATATATATAGATATAGATATAGATATAGATATAGATATAGATATAGATATAGATATAGATATAGATATAGATATAGATATAGATAGATAGATAGACAAGGAATTCTCAACCTTTTAAAGCCATGGGCCGGGTCACGCTTCCTCAATAAGCTCCCTTCCTTCACCACATGGCACTTCTGGGTGTCGTGGAGGCTGTTAGGGGGGGGGGGGCACATGAAATGGCACTGTGGGCTGCATCCGGCCCACAGACCACAGGTTGAGAATCCCTGATATAGACTCATGTGATTTCCAGAGAAAGTTTGTCAACTTTTTTCCTTTTTATTCTCTCAAAAAACTGGCAAAAGATATGGGTTTTTTTCTGGACTACTCCTTGCCGCTGCATGCTAGATAGTGGTGAGATTGTGTGATAAGGCCACACTACTTCTGATCTACTGAGATACTGTCAAAAGACGTAACCCCCTTGGCAGCCTGTGAGAAGATACTGGAAACTCTCCAGTTTGCAGTTGGCGAGTTATGCTGATTCCTTCCTTCCCAACCAGAAGGATGTGCTTTCTGACTGCTCTTGCAACCAAAGAAGTGGAAACTTCCCTTTCTATCCTCTCATTGTTCTCTGGTAATGAAGCTAAGGAAAAACAAAACAAACTCTTCTTGTAATTAAGAGGTGCGTGACTAGATAGATGGCTGAATTGGCCAATGCACTACTGCTAATCCAAAATAGTAACATTTCCTACCTCTGATGTTTGGCCATGCCTTGGAGAAAGGTGGCTTAAAACAAATCAATATATGTAGCCAAACTGACATTATCTATCTGTGGTGGTGGTTGATACCATGAAACTTTGGGGCAACCTGAAGATTTGTAGAAAATGTGTGACACTTCTTTTTCCTTGCCCTGAAACTGTCCATTGAGAGCTGAGCAGAATGCGATCTGTCTTGAGAGAGGGAAGAAAGCTTAGATCAGGGGTTCCCAACCTTTTCAAGTTGGGGGGCCGAGTCACACTCTTTCAGTCAGCTTCGAGGGCCGGATAGCCATTATGCACTGCCTGCATGATGGGGGCGGCCATTTTGTCTCAATAGCTTCAAAAGGAATGGCCATTTTGTTTCTCAAATGCCCTTGGAGGGATGGGGCCCCCATATGAAATGGCACAGTGGACCGAATCCGGCCTGCAGGCCTTAGGTTGGAAACCCTTGGCAGAATGTTGGTAGCAACTGCATAGAATATCCTGGAAATTGAACAAAAGTTGTATATGCTGCAATGTTTTCTGGCAATGTACCCCATTTTTACATGATATTTCCCATTTTCTTCTAGATGAACCGGTTCTCATGCATTTTCATGCCTGGAAATGGAACTCAGGCTAAGGGCCTTAAAGAACACAGCATGGTAAGAATATGTAGCTGCTTTGAAGTTGGTTGATGAATGTTCATAGAAGGATCCCTTCCTCTTAATCAGGGCTGAGGAATAACTGGCTCTGATTTCATTTCATTTCACTTTATTTTTGTATACCGCTTAACTCAACTAGAGGTGACTCTAAGCGGTTTACAGCAAGGAAAGTGCAAGAAACAATAATAACAATATACAAAATCAAAGGCATCAAAAATCACACAATAAGCTAAATACAGCAATGCAACAAATACAGAATACAGTAATAAGTAAGTAATTGACCAACAAATACAAGATGCTATAAGCAAATGGGCAAATGGGTGGTAACTGCCAACTGCCTTTGCTTTTTGATAGAGAGGATGCTTGGGATCATCATCTGTCTGCCCTGCGTTTCAGTGCCTAATTGCCAATCTCTCTCAGAATGAGGGGATCATATTCAATTTTTCTGGGGAATTTTACAGGCAAGACAACACTGTCAAGGTAAGTGGCCATTCCCTTCAAAAAGTAGTAAAAACCTTTCACAGTGCAGCAATTGGAGGGAAGGTTTCTATTGGAAGTGTTAGGAAAAGAAAATATTTTAAAATAATTCCTGTTCTTGGATCAGACTTCTCCATTCTTGCTAATTTTAAAAGGAGATATTTTCACTGAATGTTCTTCGGTGTAAACATGTCGGTTGTAGGGGTGTGTGTGTGCGTGTATATGCACACATCATGCAAAATAATGGAAGAGTGCTTTGTGGTTTTGGAGCTGTGGCAAGAAATGGAGGGAAAAGAGAGAAACCAAGTACTGAACTTATTTTCTCCATTTAATTTGTCTATTTTCTCTACAGCTAACGTCCCATAGATTCTACCTTCGCAGTGAGGCATCTTTGGTTGTTGACGAAACCAGGTTTTTCCAGAGTCAGCCAGAAGAATTTCATTTCACTCAGGTAACGTGAAGGGCACAGTTGCTGAGTCTATATCCATGGTTCACAACGTGAGGCACAGGCCCCACGGGGTGGGTGGAGATTTGATTTTTAAGAGGGGCAATTTGAGAATGAGTTATAAACAGTTAATGGCCTTTTAGGCTTCATCCATGTGACTGCAGTGGCTCAAGTGGCTAAGACACTGACTGGGAGGCGGAAGATCAGCAGTTTGATTCCCGAGTATTGCAGGACGGAATCAGCTCCCGTCTTTGTCCCAGCTCCTGCCAACTTAGCAGTTCGAAAGCAAGAAATTGCAAGTAGATAAATAGGGACCACTTTGGTGGGAAGGTAACAGCATTTCATGCGCTCCGGTGTCTAGTCATGCCTGCCACATGACCATGGAAATGTCTGCAGAAGCAGACAGCAATGGCTCTTCGGCTTTGAAACAGAGATGAGCACTGAACCCTAGAGTCGGATACGAATGGCTTTCGAACAAGGGAAACCTTTACCTTTACTACCATGTGAATAGGAGTTCACTTTTTAAATAATAAGAATTATATATGGGGGGCAGCATCAGGATTTTAGAGATGCTTAGGTGGGGCATGGCCAAAAAAGGGTGGGAGCCAGTGGTCTACAATGAAAGTAGTTTAGGTACTTTGTTGTGAACTAACTCATTACAGAATTCAGTATTTTGATATAAACACCTCTTGGTGGTATTAGACTGCAGTTCCCTGGCAATTGGAATTGGTCAGTGTTGGAGTCCAGCAATCTATACCTATAAAATGGTGCGTTAACTGTTGGAATGTGACAAAGGATGTTGCACCAGGCCCCACTAGCCCGTAATGGGCCTCCGTTCACTCGCCCGAACCTGGTTCGCAGGTAACTGTCGGATTGATTTTCGCCCGGGGGGGCAGGAGCCCCCCGGACGCAAAAAAAAAGGGAACTTCAATTCCCAACGTTCCTTGCGCCGCGCCGCGCCAGAGCCAATCAGCTTACAGGGTAAGATTTATGAGCAAAGACTCTGAACTCTGCTTGTCTCTTTTGCAGATCAACACTGAAATTGAGCTGATTTCGCCATTCAATCCCATCCCCATCATTGTGGGCAGCACCATTGGTGGCATCCTGCTCTTAGTTATTATAGTGGCTGTCTTGTACAAGGTAGGCATGCGCCAGTTATCTCTGCCAAGTATCAGAAGGTGTCCACCCCAAAAGAAAAACAAACAAACAAATAAACCATATCAGAAGCAGGAGAACCTATTGGAGAATGTACGATTGTAGCACAAACTATTTAGTCCAAAGATGTGCACATGTTCATTTTAGATGTATATTTTGCTCATAAAGTGCTTTTGTGCTCTCTTGAGGGTGAAGGGCAATATTATCTGATTTTAGGGCCTGTCTGGTACCCCATCAAGTGTTTTTAAATTTAAAACTTTCACCACAAGAGGGCACAATGGCACATGCAGCTGTCAGACTGAGGTTGCCAACTCCTTATTGAACCCAACAATGAGGCACTTTTACCCTCCACTCCGAGTGTCATTGGAGACCCTTGCTCACCATCTCTTATCACTGGCCAATACTGGCTAGAGTTGAGGTTAGAAGCAGTAGTTCAACCACATACAGAGGGCCACATTTTCCTCCATCCCATTTTCCCAATCAAAATCAGTGCGGTACTAGAAGGGGGCCTTCGAGGAAGTGCAGTTCCAGGATATATTTCAGAAAGGGAATTGTGACATTGCCTGTTGAAATACCAGAGAAATCAGCCATCATAGGACTGAATTAAGTAGAAACAAACAGGTTTGACTACTGTGTGTAATAAATGAACACAGAGAAGGTCAGAAGATTAAGGAAATAATCAAGGAGAAATTGGATGGCCAGATTCTAATTGGCAATTGATGTGCATGTAAGTGAAATCAAGTGAGTCACAGAAGCAAATTGCTGCTAATTGACAAGGTGCTGGTTGCGTTGCTGGTCACAGTCCCTGGAAAACAACCAGAATGCCATTAATTAGCAGCAAGTTACTGTTGTGACTCTTGCAATTTTACTTAGACATTTATGAATTGCCAACAAGATTCTGGTTTATGTGTCTAATTTTTCTTTTCTTTGAGGGAGTTCCTATCACATGCAAGCAGTACAAAGGACACTGTTTTGCAAGGTGGCTTGCATTTCTGTTTAAAACATTGAAAAGCTGCTTTTCAGCTGGCTGAAGATATTTCACTGAAGTTCAAAGTGTTTGGCATGTCAGACCTGAGCAATCAGAAGGAATTACCAATGGGTTCAATGTGTACATAAAATCTTGCACTTTGATATTCATGCCACCTGGTGTTTTTTTTTTTAGAAAGTCTGAGATATCATCAAGTCTGTTTCAGTCATAAGAAAACATGACCCATTCATTTATTTCTTAGTCTTAACCCTATTTTTCCTCCTTTCTGTCTCTCTCCTTCTTTCCCAGTTTGGATTCTTTAAACGCAGGTATGCAAACCGGTTGGATGAAAGTGGAGCAGGACCACCCGAACCCAGTGAAGAAGCTCCTCAAACATCCAGTAGCTCCTAAACGGGGGACAGGATTATGATTTTGGCAGTGGGCACAGAGCCAAAATTCATGCATTTGTTGGAAGAAGAATGGAGAGGCAGGATGTCAGGATTTCCCTGAGAGTGGAATGGGATAAGAAATTGTGGGTTGTTGTTGTTGTTGTTGAGAGGATGATGCTG
This sequence comes from Bradypodion ventrale, assembly GCA_035047345.1. Taxonomy (NCBI): domain Eukaryota; kingdom Metazoa; phylum Chordata; class Lepidosauria; order Squamata; family Chamaeleonidae; genus Bradypodion; species Bradypodion ventrale. The sequence goes on from JAWDJE010000006.1 coordinate 10,064,361, forward strand.
GGAGCTAGGAGAGAATTTAATAATTTAATAAAAGAGGTTTTTTAGTTGAAAAGAATTGGATTGATGTTTGGTAGCAATCTTGTCCAAAGAATGAGTGCCAGTCTCTCTATACACTGTTGTAGCTATAGCCATCTTCTTCTTATTTCATGTCCTGATCAAACCCTGGCTGGCAAAAATGAAGCTACCTTCTTCGCTTTGTTGGTGGCCAAACCTAAGTCCTCATTGGTGCATGTTTGTGGCCATCATGGGACTATACCAGTGATGGTGAACCTTGGCACTCCAGATGTTCTTGGACTTCAATTCCCTGAAGCCCCCATGAATCCACACAAATGTGTTTACTGCGATTCATCCGGCCCACACCGCCCTCATCGCTCCTGGAAGCGGAAGTAAAACGTGCCTGTACGGGGCGGCGTGGGCCAGATGAATCGCAGTAAACCCATTCGTGTTGATTCACGGGGGCTTCTGGGAATTGAAGTCCAAGAACATCTGGAGTGCCAAGGTTCACCATCATGGAACTATATCGCTTTGAATAGAGGTCGGGGAGTGCACCCATGTGTCAAATCTCCTGCTCATGAGTAACAAATTAGAATGTCGAGGAAATATTTTAGTCAGCTTAACCTCGGGCAGTTTGCTTGTTTTCTCTTTTCCCTAACAGCTGGAAGACTCTCATCTGCGGAAGAATCACATAGACAAAACTGTTTAGTCTTCAACTAGGGGATTCATATATGGTGATTGGTTCTGATTAACTTACCTTTCTCCTAAAATTCGACATCAAGATAGGTCAAAAGACTATAGGAACAAATGAAAATACAGTGAGTTATGATGTTATAACCTCCTGCCATATAGTTTTCTTACTTGGTACACAATTTTGTAGGAATTGCTATAAAGCTGATAGACCAGGGATTCTCAACCTTTTCAAGCCGGGGGCCGGGTCACACTCTCAGTCAGCTTCAGGGGCCGGATGCCCATTTTCCCCTGCCTGCATGATGGGGGTGGCCATTTTGTCCCAACAGCTTCAAAGGGATGGCCATTTTGTTTCTCGAATGCCCTCGGAGGGGTGGGGCCCCCACATGAAATGGCACCACAGGCCAGATCCGGCCCACTGGCCTTAGTCTGGGACCCCTGTATTAGACAAACAATGAATGCAGGATCCATCTGTTAGCAGATGAATGCACCTGAAAAGAAATTTTCATGCCAAGATTGACAGAGGGACTTACCAGCTGAGGAAACCATCTTGGTTAGCTTACTCCAAACCATCCAAGACCTGCCTCAGTTTCCAGGCCACCCAGTGTGGGCTGTAGGACGGTTCTCTTAGGCCAAATTCCTCAAGATTTCCCCATCCAAGTCTTGTGCCAGCTTTACTGATGCCAGTGATACTCAACAGAAGGATTTCTTTAATAATGCAAAACGCTACCATTTTATATTGGCCATACAGCAGGCAAAGCACTTGATTAAGGCAAGATGTGGTGAACTTCCTGATGGCCTTTTAGTTGATGGATAAGAAAGATCCGTGGGTCATTGACTGTTGGCAGGGCAAGCTACTGTGGCTGAAAGGAGCAGCAAGGAGAGAATAGGAAATAATGGTGTGTCTTAAAATGCTGCGATCACGCTGTATCACTCTGTTCTTTGGTGCTTGCAGCACTTTGGAAATAGAGGAAGTTGAGCCATAGCATAAACTCAGCAACATGTCCCTATGAATTCAAAGGGATATGATTCAGTTTTCTGTTGACATCTTCCTGTAATTCGTATTTACTTCCACATGGCTGCATCTCCGGCTACAACATTCACGGAATTATAGGGGAACTCACAGTTCCTGCTTGTTTGGTGAATAATTACACATGTTAAGAAATGAATACTTGAGGACCCCTGATTTTTTGGAGAGGTGGCACAGGGCAATGGTTAATTCTCGACCCTCAGGTCAGGGAGGCTTGGATTCCTATGATTCATGGGCCTTAATTTTTACAGGCTTCCAGAAAGAAGTGTTAGTTTATTGCAGAGGTCCCCAGAGGCTTTAAGGGCCGGACAGCCATTTCGCCCTGCCTCCACGATGGGGGTGGCCATTTTGTTTCTTGAATGCCCTAGGAGGGGTGGGAGGCCACATGAAATGGCACCATGGTCCGGATCCGTCCCGTGGGCCTTAGGTTGGGAATCCCTTTATTGCAACAAATGCAGGATTTGGGTGGTAAGTCAAAGACCGACTCATTTATTAATTATGGCATTAAAATATCCACATTTTTGGGATGACATCTTGCAGAATCTGCCAGTCCTCCTATGCTGTAGTCTGTAAATGGGTAATAAGGGCAGGATAGAAATAATTAACACGAATGCCGTAGGCAGAAGTTCTTCAAAATTTCTGAGTTGCTTCCTGGTAGGAAAATATTTTTCTTTTCTTAAAAATGCTTTGGAATTCAGTCAGACATAACCGTTGGCCTGTCCCCTTGCTGAGGTGAATGACAAAAGGATTTTAAAAAAACAACCACTACCAGCTGGCCATAATGAAAGCAAAGGGCTTAGTAGCACAAGTTATGCTGTAAGATACAGGGCCAAATAAAACTACTAGAAGTCAGGGGTGGAGGGAATGAGCCTGACAAAGGCATCCACGACATGGAGACAGATCCAGGCATTTTTATACGCACACACGCACACAATTGTTGAGTTGAAGGCAAGGAATTTTTTTGGTGTTCTGGAAATAATAGGCAGCAGCCAGCAATACGGGCCAAACACACAACTTTATTCGGAATAAGAATAGGTGACCAGAGCTAACAACACGCCCTCACATTCCTTATTTATCTCTGATCAGAACTGACAGTTGGAAAAAACCGTTGGAACTGTTGACAGCTCTGTCTCGTGCACTTCTCTTTCAGAACCTTCCCAAAGTCTCGCGAGACTTCAGACCACAGTAAAGCAAATACATATTAAACTCTGTCACAACAAAGACAAAATAGTAAACACATTTCCTTAAATGCACAACAAATTTCTTCTCTCGTGTCCCAATCAAACCCTGGACTGCCAAAATGAAGCCACTTTCTTGTGCATTTTTTTGGCAATAATCGGCAGACCAGTAAATGAGTTGGATTCTGTATCTCTCCACATTCACACTGTGTGTTGTTGTTGTTCACCAGCAGCCCCCCCCCCCACACACACACACACACTTGAGCATGTTGGTCTTGCATTTAGGGACTCCAACCCTCAGTCTATTCAGGGTCTTCCAAGTGACATAGGGGAGGTGGAGTTCCTCAGCTATATCCTTTAATGTTGTTCCTTGCCCAGTGAGCTCCTTCCTCCATCTTCTAATTTGGTTTTTCTCTTGTGTACCCTCAAGAATGGTTGTTCTTGCAGTAAGGTTATTCCTGGATCTGAGCCAGCGGACCTGAGGCTCATATCCATTCAGAGGATGTTGAGGGTCATTCTCTTGCTTAGTTCTCTCGGCGTCCGCTGCTACTTCTCTTCTGATCTTAGGTGGAGTGATACCAACAGGAAGGTATATTTTCTCAACTGGTGTAGGTTTGAGGCATCCTGTCACAAGATGCATGGCTTCATTAATAGCGATGTCAACGTGTTTTGTGTGTGTGTATGCACTCCATACTGGAGCAGCACACTATGCTGCAGAGCCGCTCAGGGCCAAAGCTGGAGTACACAGAAAGAGTCTCCATAAAGATTGTGAATGCAATCGGGCGTACCCTGGGCGGAAAACTTAACGGTTAATCTTTCTAACACTAGATCAAACCAAGAAAAGGAATGCCCAGTAATAGCAGACAACTCTAAATCTGATTTTGCCATCGTTACTCTTTTAGTCTCACAACTAAGGGGAACGAAATGATACAAAGAACACAGTCAAGTTGGGCTCATTTCTGTTTTGACTTTATTATAAAAACAAGGAGATTCTTGTTGCCTCTTTCCTCTAACCCACCTGTTTTTAAGTTGACTAAATTAAACCATTACCCTTATTGGCTTTTCGAGGCACCTGTACCAAAAGGGAATGGAACATTTTCTAATACATCTTATGCCAATCCAGAATTGTGTTTGCTCCTTAAGTTAAAACACCCTGCGCTACACACCCATTCAGATAAATGTACATTTGGCTTCAGCACAAGACTAATGGATAAGAACACAAGTGCCACTCAGAAGCAGAGCTTTCTTCAAGAGGGTACGTATAGGGAAGGGTGCTCCATGTCTACCCCATGCTTCAGCTGTTGTGGAGAAAACTGAGTATGTTTGCACACAGAGGTGGGGGTGCTTTACTGACAATATTTTCACTGCCTCTTTTAAATAATGGTGAGACTCTGGAGCCAAGTACAGTGGTACTCCAGATAATTACGGTACCGGATAATGCCAAATCTGCATAACAACGTGTTCATTATGTACCACATGATGCTCCGCACAATGCCAAAAAAAAGCCACAAAAACAGCATTATGCGGGGCATTTGGTATCAATGCTCTGGATAACGAAAACTTTTTTATCCTATCCGGAGCATCTCCCATAGGAACTGCATAGTGTCAAAATCTGGATAGCGTTGCACTCTGTGGAATGGGGTTTTGTCGTTATCTGGAGTTCCACTGTACAGTATAGGTTTAAGCCCTGGTTGTCTGCAAATTAATTAAAGGAAGGGGATATCGCTAATGCTAAATGGAAAAATGAGAGTGGCTAGGGCAGGGTTTGAGTTGGTTCCCATTTCAGCCTTGTGATGTGTAAAGTAATAAAAAAGGAGAGCAACTCTGAACATATTCAAAGTGGACACTTTTTACCCCTGAGAAATCGACACATGGCCACACATACCTGGGATTAGAGAAGGTGGCTTTCTAAGTCAGTAGATATGGCCTGCAGTCAGCCTCAACTTCTCACATCTTTTTGTAAATAGCTGAACATACAACCACAGGAGAGAAAGTTCAGAACGAAATTGGACAGGGAGTTTTTATGACAGCATCATGTAAGAGGAACCGAAATAAAAGGAAAGCAAATGTTCTGGGGTTGCTGAATTCCCTTATTGACTGGCTAGACCTTCCCTTCAGCCGTATAAAGTGCATTATTTTGTAATTGTCCAAGGGTCAGCACAGAGCCCAAATAAAAGCAAGGATCCAAGTCAAGAGAGGTGCAATATTCTGGGTTGTCCCCCCACAAATACACATCCCTCCCCCTCCCCCTCCCTGCCTTGGGGCAGAAGTGGAAGCGGTAGGAGGACCCTGACAATACATCCAGTCCTGAGCTGTAGAGCGTGGGTAGCCAGCATCTGATTCCACATTGCCTCCTGTGAAACGCCAGTATTGTGTATCCTTGAAGAAATAAGTGTTGCCTGAAGAGACAAAGAAAAAATAAAATATGAGAACAGATTTATTTGTTACCATAAAGGCTAAATCTATCACTGAAGATTTTGTACTAAATTTGGTACGACTAACTTGTGGTATATACTCGGGGATATATTCCAAGATCGTTCACGGATACCCAAAACAATGGAAAGCAGCAAACCCCATATTATATCCAACATACTGTACCTGAGTCATACAAACAGGTGTGTGTGTGTGCTGCAAATGCCTCTATCGATCTTTCAGGTCCACTCAGGAAATGATTCTCCTGGAAATGATCCATTCCTTCTCAATATTACATTGTAGAAAGTGGACTCTAGTGGCCAGCCCTAGTTATGTACTTTGGAAATACATATACAGTATGTATTTCAAGGACTTTTCAGTAAATATTTTTGAAACCTTGGATAAGTAAAGTCATGGGTACTAAATTTGTGGATACTGAATCTGTATATGTTACCTTATCTGCCCCTCCCCAATGTATCACTGGAAGGGGAACAATACAATTTAAGAAACTTTAATAAAAACTTCTGCAACATACTTCACCTCAAACATACCATCATTCCAGCGTGTGACATCATCCAGATCTGGAGGTACTCCTTTCCATAAAGTGACAGGCTTAGGGTAATCTGCTTCCACATGACCCATCTGATCATCATAGCGCCAGTACCGATCTTTCTCTAACAGATATGTCTTGCCATTATGAGGCCACACAAATGCAGCACCGATGATGGTGCCTGGAGGAAGGCCAAGATCAGATGTCGGTCGAGGGTAGCCTGGATTGACCTGAGTGTCAGTAAAAACCCAGTAGGAAGATCCTGCATGGAGAAATTGGAGAGTAAGGTTTGATTAAGAAAATGTATAGCTAAGGGATCCTAGTTCATTCTTCAAATGACTTTCATCAAATATAATTTCAGCTTCCTGTTCCCTGCCATATTACTCTTTAATAGCAGGGGTTCCCAACCTTTTCAAGCCGGGGGCCAGGTCACACTCTCTCAGTCAGCTTTGAGGGCCAGATGGCCATTTTGCCATGGCTGCACCATGGGGTGGCCATTTTGTCCCAACAGCTTCAAAGGATGGCCATTTTGTTTCTCGAATGCCCTTGGAGGGTGTGGGCCACATAAAATGGTGCTGAGGACAGATCTGGCCCATGGGCCTTAGGTTGGCAACCCCTGATTTAATAGTATTGCTTGTGTTGTATTGTTTAACTGTGACCTGTATGTTAAAATTCAGAGCTCCCTCAAAACTCTCTTCTTCTGAATTGTGAGGAATTTTGATACAGGCCTTTATTAAGAACCTTGCCAAGAAGCTATATAGAACCCTGTGAATAAAAAGGCTTGGAAGTAATTAGTTACAAATAATGCTGTTAACTGTAATTAGGTAACAAGAACCTACAGAGCCTAGTAAACTATATACAGTAATGTCATATGCATCCACAAGGTTACATTCTAGACATGAAGAAGAATATTTCCTAGTTACTTCAAAAATTACTTTAATGAACAATTTGATAGGAGTGAGCAAGGTTTCTCCTGTTCTCATACCAATCCTAAGTGACAAGATAAGTATATTTATGTTTGTCTTCTTGTAAATACTGCCAAGGTTGCAATACCCAGGGTACTTTGGAGTCTTGCACGGAAGACAAAGAAGGAGCCGCAGTGAGGGCTAAACGCAGGTTTATTTCATGATGATCAGAATGAACATGTGGTAATGGTGGAGGTACATCTCATTATATACTGCAGTAAACATATTTGAATATGGTTGCACGGTAGCTCATTGGCCGCTACCGGCGTGACGTCACTCCGAGTCACGCCCATCTTCTCCAGGTGATCCTCACGCGGGAAAGATTCCCGCGGCTGCCGGTGATTTGGGGAATGTGAACCATGTGAGCTGAACGCTCACAGCTGCCCTCTATGGGCGGCTTGCTCGCGTTCCTTAAAACAGCTGGGTTACATTGTAATCTTGTCAGGTTACATTCAGGTTACATGCATACAATCTTAAAGCAATATTGTTTCATACACAACACTCCTCCCCCCTAGGATGGGACGAAGTCCCTTAACCATTGTGGTTTCCCGCACGTGCGTCTGGGGCGTGCGGTTGCTGGGTTTAGCACAGGGGAACTAAGGGCTCCGAGTTCCGCAGAGTCTCGTCCTGCAATGGAAAGTGGGGACTCGTTAGTCGTTTGTTGGGGACTCTGCGACAACCTTGCATTGGGGGACGGGAACGGAACATACAGCTGGGAGGTGAACCCTTGCCTGTTGCTTGTGGCGCCTTGGGACCCCCCAGTACGAACCTCGGGACTGACGAGGAGACCCTTCCCCTTTCGCCGCTACCCGGCGTGCTTGCGCCCCCCCTGCTACTTGTTCGGGAGTTCTAGGTGGTACGGGGGTTGACTTCCCCCCTGCTGCCTGCCTCGAGGGACTCGGGGAAATGGTGTATTCTAAAACAAAAGGACTGGGGGGGCTGGAAATACCAGGGGCTGAACTGAAACCCCTCTTCTCGCTCGGACGGGTGGGGGACCACTCCGCGAAACCCCCCTGGTACGGAAACTCATAATCAAACTCATCCCTCTCTTTCAAAGTATCCTCCTCCTCGGCTGGGAATCCAGGGTATGCATTTGTACCCGCGGACGCCGCCGTGTCTCCCCCTTGGGTTACACGGGTGGGGGAGGACCCTAACGCTGACTCCCCGTCACTAGTGACTCACCTCCTGAGTTGGTCGGCATGCCTTCTCCAGAGTAGACCTGTGCTAGTCTCTGCCCTGTAGGACACCGGCCCCGTTTGCTCAATGATTGTCCCCGGGAACCACATTGGTCCCGAGGCCGCGTAATTCCTGCAGTATACCGGGTCCCCTACTGAAAAACTTTTGGAACTCTCTACCACTATGTTTCTCCCTTCATCCTCCACCCTGGTCGGATCCAGCCGATCAAACAACGTTACTGGCCGGCTTCTCATGAGAAGTTCGGCCGGTGAAAACCCTGAAGCTAGGGGGGTTGCCCGATAGCAGATGAGGAACTGACACAGTTGGAGGTTCAACTCACCGGGACACATGCACCGCAGTGCGTCTTTCGTAGTGCGCACTTGGCGCTCTACCTGACCGTTTGTGGCGGGGTGAAATGGGGCTGCGGTAATGTGCCTGATTGCATTTCTCTCGATAAACGTCTTGAACTCTGTGGACGTGAAGGTACTAGCGTTATCGCTAACAAGGACGTCTGGCAGGCCGAAACAACTAAACACCCTGCGCAAGTGTTTAATGGTTGCCGCAGAGGAGGTGCTCGTCATGGGGATTACTTCCAACCACTTGGAGTATTAATCGACAATCAGCAGAAACATGGACCCGTGGAACGGGCCGGCGAAGTCAACATGTATCCGGGACCATGGCCCGCGGGCCGTGTTCCATTCCCTATGGGGTAGCCGGGATTCCTCGGGCCGAGAGCTCTGGCAGCTCTCGCACGTGCCCACTAGGCATTCTATATCCGCGTCTATTTGGGGCCACCAGAAGTAGCTCCTGGTTAGAGCCTTGGAGTGCACTATTCCCGGGTGGCTAGTATGTAGTAGCTTCAGGATCCTCGCCCTTAACTTCTCTGGGATGACTACCCGCTGGCCCCAGAGTAGGCAGCCCCTTTCGAGGGAAAGCTCTACTCTGTGCCTGAAAAACGACTTAAATTGTTCCTCGGGAGAAACTGTGGGCCACCCCTTCTTAACCCAGGAACTGACTTGAGCTAGAGTCTTGTCAGCCGCCGTGGCCTTGGCGAGGTCAGCCGGAACTATGGGGGGTGAGTCGAGAGACTCGATCAGCAGGACTTGATGGTCCTGCTCCACCTCGCATGCGGGGTCCCCTAGGCTAGGGAGGGGGGACCGGGACAAGGCGTCCGCGTGGGAGATCTCCTTCCCTGGGCGATAGACCAGTTCATACTGGTAGGCGTTAAGGAAGATTGCCCAGCGCAACATTCTGGGGGATAGAATTTGTGGGGTGGGTTTGTCTGTGGTGAAAATTCCCAGGAGCGGCTTGTGATCGGTCACCACCGTGAACTCGCGGCCATAGAGGAAATCGTGGAACTTCTTTGTTCCCGCGATTATGGCCAGGGCCTCCCTGTCTGTTTGCGCGTAATTGCGCTCTGCCTTTGAGAGGGACCGTGAGTAGTAGGCAACCGGGGCTTCCCGCCCGCTCTCTAACACGTGGCACAGCACCGCCCCCACCCCCACTGGGGACGCATCACAGACTAAAACTACTGGTCTCCTCGGACCCTGTCTAGCCTGCTAGCTAGTTCTGATTCGCCCCCCGCTGTTATCAACACATCGTCGAAGTATGGGAGGACACCTGGAAGCCCCTTCAAAAGGCGTTCCACGAGGGACTGGAAGATCCCGGGGGCCGAATTCACGCCGAACTGTAGACGTGTGACCTTAAAAGCCCCCTTATGCGTCACGATGGTTTGCGCGGCGGCAGCAGCTGGGGTTACTGTGAGCTGCTGGTACGCCTGCGCCAGGTCTAGCTTAGCAAAACACTTTCCCCCATGCAACATGGCCAGTAAGTGGCTAACCACTGGCACCGGATATGCATTTGGCCAAATGGCCTTATTAATTGTACATTTGTAGTCAGCACAAATCCTGACCTCCCCGTTTGATTTTAACGCTGTTACAATCAGAGTCTCCTACTCCGCTGAGTCAACTGGAACCAAAATCCCCTGCCCCACCAATTTGTCCAGTTCCGCCTCTATTTTGTCCTTGAGGGCGAATGGCACTCTTCTTGGCTTGAGGCGTATGGGCCGGATCTCTGGGTCCAACTCGAAGGAAACTGGGGGCCCCTTGTACGTTCCGAGCCCCTTCTTGAAAACGCCCGGGTGCGCATCGCACACGTCTCGCATCGGGTCTGTCTCGATGCCGTTAATGCCATACAGTTCGATTCCCAGGTGGGCGAACCACTGGGTTCCCAAAAGGCAGCATCTTCCCCCCTTGAGGACCACTAAGGGCAGCTTCTCGGTGTGGTTTTTGAACTTTACTGCGAAGTTCCCCACCCCCAACACTGGGATCCCCTTGCCCTGAACGTCCCGCAAGTTTGACTTCATGGACCGCAACTTGGGCCGCGCATTTGGGGGAATGCGCATGAATTCTTTTTGGGACAGGATGGAGTAGGACGACCCCGAGTCTACCTCCATCCTCACTGGAACCCCTTGTAACAGTACCTCGACATAGAAACGCCGGTGCTCCAGGCCCACGGGGTTCACGCCTTCCGCGCCATCGCTGGTTGAGGTCCTCCCGATGCCGGCCGCCTTTCGCTGGTGCGCTTGAGGGTGTCTCGATGTGCCCTTGTCTTCGTTTCGCCCGCGCCTGCAGACTCTGGCGATGTGCCCCTTTTGGCCGCAGTTGTGGCACTCGGCCTTTCGGAAAGGGCATCTTGTCCGGTCGTGTGCGGCCCCGCAGCTGTCGCAACGGCAGCTCTGTCGCTTGCCGTCCGGTGCTTCTCTCCACGCTTCTTTACCCTCTGGACGTCGTCGTCGTTGCTGGAGCAGGGATCCGCAGTCGTCGACGACTCCTCGGAGGTCGCTGGCATGGCTGCGGGCGATTGTGGCGCCAGCCAGGCCGTTTTTGCTGCCGTCCGCCGGGCCGCGTGCACGGGTGACTTAGGCCCCTTGGGTGCGCCCCCTCGGGCCTTGAACACTCTGACCCCGCTCCTGGCCGCTTCGGCTGCTTGGGCTTCCCGCAGTACCTCGTTGAAGGTGAGGCGATGGTCGCGGGTCATCAGCTTTCTCTGGACCTCCTCGTCCCTCAGGCCACACAGCATGCGGTCTCGGAGAGCCGTGTCCAGGTCCTCCCACTGGCAGTTTACCGCCGCAAGCCTGAGGGCCGCCGCGTAGGCGGACACGGATTCCCCCGGACGCTGGTCCCTCCTGTGGAACGCGACTCTGGCCGGGAAAATCGATACGGGCGGCTGGAAGTGCTCGCCCAGGAGCGCCAGGATACGGTCGATGGGCACCACGTCTACCTTCCGGGGGGCCACCAGGTTCATCAGGATACGCAGCATGGCCGGCCCCACCTGGGCCAGGAGTGCGAGCGCATCTTCGCATCGTCGTCGATGCCCGCGGCTTCCATTGCGTACAGCTCCCGTTGTTCTGGGTCGCTGATATCAAACTGGTAAGGCTTGACCTTGGGATTCTCCATTAATCCCACCTTCGTCGCCAATTTGGAGTCTTGCACGGAAGACAAAGAAGGAGCCGCAGTGAGGGCGAAACGCAGGTTTATTTCATGATGATCAGAATGAACATGTGGTAATGGCGGAGGTACATCTCATTATATACTGCAGTAAACACATTTGAATATGGTTGCACGGTAGCTCATTGGCCGCTACTGGCGTGACGTCACTCCGAGTCACGCCCATCTTCTCCAGGTGATCCTCGCGCGGGAAAGATTCCTGCGGCTGCCGGTGATTTGGGGAATGTGAACCATGTGAGCTGAACGCTCGCAGCTGCCCTCTATGGGCGGCTTGCTCGCGTTCCTTAAAACAGCTGGGTTACATTGTAATCTTGTCAGGTTACATTCAGGTTACATGCATACAATCTTAAAGCAATATTGTTTCATACACAACAGGTACTTAACGTGCTATGGAGGGAGGGAGAGGGTGTGTCTAGTTTTGGTGATGTTAGCTCCTAGGCATGATGTTCAGGACGGTTGTATAATGCCTCCATGGTGTTTGTCCAGATCATCGTCTTTTAAAAAATATATGAGAGTAAGACTATAACATATAGCCTTATCGCTAGCTCTTTGTTCTAGATATGGTGATATGGTGTTATAGCGCTATTTTCATCTATTTAATTAAAAAATAAAAGAGCAGCAATTGCATAAAGAAAAGACAGGTAAAGTGGGAGGCTTCCAACCTAGTTATTCCCTTTAAAAAAAATCAAAACCAGAGGGTATTTTCCTGGTCTGCTGGAACACAGTGGTTTAAATTTTGTTGATGTAACTATGCCAATAGAAAGCTAATGTTATTAGCAAGGGGCAGTTTTCAGAAATCAAACATTTCCTACTCCTGTCCTGCAGCTCTCAAGGCTCCTGTGAAATCCCCTTCATTTTACAAAAAGAAGAAGAAGCCACTACTGGGATGACATTACCAGTGGCAACATTTGTCAGCAACTAAAGACTTCCTCTTCCTAATCCATTGCTCGCATGGCTTCCACACCATGAGCTGTGAGAACTGGATTGGGAAGTGTTTAACTTTGAAAAATCATCCACTCTAATGACATCACCAGTCTTCCATAGGTATAGTTATACCAATGTATCAAGAGTGGAAATCTTAACCTATAAAACCAAGTGTTCACCGTTGGAATTGGCTATGGGCTGCTGTGCGTCGCCCTACTTACCCGTTTCCTCCCTTCGAGAGCACGGGCGAAGTGGCTACGCAGGTCAACGAATGGTTTAAAAAATCGCGATTGGGGCATCAGCCCCACCATTGGCAAGAAAGGGAAGCAACTTCATTTCCCAAAAAGCATTGCGTTTCGCCGTGTTTCTCCCAGTGTCAGCCAATCAAGATGATAAAAACAACGGACTCAGTCTTTGTTTTACGAGCCGCAACCAATCAAAAGTAGCGTTTCAAAACCTTGCCGAGCGACGGACGTCAGAAACTACAAGTCCCAGCGTCCTCCGTGCTGTGACCCCTCAGCCAATCAGGCTAAGGGACATGAGCATGGAGGAGGCTGGGAAAGCCAATGCGCCAACAACTTCCCTCCAGGAGGCACTTCGTCTCCCGGAGGGAAGCCATCCCCAGCTCATCGCGGTGGGCTGCTGGCCATGTCGGATCCTGGACTGCCTGCTTTTGGCGGCCCCCACCCAACCGGCGAAGACCTCGGCACCAGCGGAGAGGGAGAAAAGGCTGCGCCACAGAGGCATGGAAGGTGAGGCCCGGCACAGAAGGCTGCACTGGGGAGATGTAGAGTACGAAAGGCCCAACTGGCAACGGGTAAGTGGGGCGGGGGAGAGGAATTGAGGAGGGGAACGGGCCTGGGGAGCACGCCACCCACACAGGTCATAGAGAAGAAAGGGGGAGAACGAACCCACCTCCTTCCCCCCACTCTCAGTCCCCTGCCCCACTTACCTGTTGGCAGCTGGGCAATTCGTACTCTGCGCCTCCCCAGAGCGGCCTTCTGTGCTGGACCACTCACCTTCCATGCCTCCATGGTGTGGCCTTTCCTCCCTCAATGCCGGCGCCAAGGCCTTCATCGGTGGGGTGTGGGCCACCAAAATCAAGCAGCCCAGCCGGCAAACGATGCTCCCGTCCGCCCAGCAAAGGCCTCCTGGGTGTCCTCACCAAGGCTTGGGGGGAGGAGGAAGAGCTCCTCCTCCCCCTGCAAAGCTTCAGCGTGTGTGTGTGTGTGTGTGTGTGTGTGTGTGTGTGTGTGTGTGTGTGTGTGTGTGTGTGTGTGTGTGTGTGTGTGTGTCCTCACCGAGGCTTCAGGGGGGAGGAGGAAGAGGCCTTCCTCTTCCTGCAAAGCTTTGGCATGTGTGTGTGTGTCCTCACTGAGGCGTCAGGGGGGGAGGAGGAAGAGTCCCTCCTCCCCCTGCAAGGCTTCGGCGTGTGTGTGTGTGTGTGTGTGTGTGTGTGTGTGTGTGTGTGTGTGTGTGTGTGTGTGTGTGTGTGCTCACCAAGGCTTCGGGGGGGGAGGAAGAGCCCGTCCTCTCCCCATGGAGCTATGGCATGTGTGTGTGTATTGTGTGTGGGTGTGTTTGTGTTGTGTGTGTGGGTGTGTTGTGTGGGTGGTTGTGTTGTTTGTGTGGATGTGTTGTGTGTAGTTGTGTTGTTTGTGTGGATGTGTTGTGTGTGTGTATTGAGTGTGTGTGTGTGGTTATGTTGTGTGTGCTGTGTGTATTGTGTGTGTTGTTGTGTGTGTATTGAGTGAGTGTGTGGTTGTGTTGTGTGTGTGTTGTGTGTGTGTTGTGTGTGTGTGTGGTTGTGTGTGTGATTGTTTTGTATTTGTGTATTGAATGAGTGTGTGGTGATATTGTGTGTTCTGTATGTGTGTATTGAATGAGTGTGGTTGTATTGTGTGTGCTGTGTGTGTATTTTGTGTGTGTGTGTATGTGTTGTGTGTGTGTGTGTATTGTGTGCGCATGTGTGGTTGTGTTGCATGTATGCTTATATTGTGTGTATGTCTACCCCTCAAAACCACCCCAACCACAAGCACATATGTTATACCTGCCCGGCAGGGCAAAAAATGCTGATCTTAACCTATAAAACCAACCTATAAAACTTTACAAAGTTAAAAAAATAAAAAAATTACAAAAAACAACAAAGAATTCATTATTTTATATAAAGCACAGGGGGAAAAAAGCCCGGCAACGCCGGGCAAACTATGCTAGTAATAATTAAAAATGATAACCTAGCTACCAAGAAATAATGAGAAATGCAATGAGTTCTTTTAAAAAATAAAATAAAATTCTGAGTTCTGTTAAATGAATCAGTTAAGATACCAACAGATCTGTGGAACTACTTTGTTGCTGGGTTTCTATAGTTGCATAAGAAGCTAGGATGACTGATTCATTTCTCAGCCCTTCAGAGGTCTTCTCTCAAACATGAAAGCTTGTCTCATACTTCTTTAATATCAGACTCTACCCCTCTTCCAAAGAGCCTAAATGCTCTCTGTATGCACCACAACTCCGCTGTTGTACTCACCAATGAAGAACATAATTTGGCTATCATTGGCACGTTCATAAACAGCATCAATGGCCTCAAAATCCTGGGGGAGTCCATTCCAAAACCGGAGGGTCTGTGCTGGATCCAGTGAAACCAAGTTCCGAGCTGGCTGCATCCTCCAGAAGTACTTCTCTGTGAAAGGATTATGCAGTGCTCTTCACTAGCTCAGAAACCAAGCATCAGAAACAACTCTCACCACCCATATCAATATAAACACATTTTGACCCTAAGATGTCATGCTAATGAAAACTAGCAATTGCTAATTGGAAGATCACTCTTCCAATAGAGCAAGGTTTCCCAACCTTTTTATGCCGTGGGCCTGACCATGTCCCCCGGACAGTTGAGTGAGCCGAACAGCACATCCTGGAAGCAGGCGCATTCATGGCTGTTGTAAATGTGCCCATTTCTGCATTTAATACAGCTACGGGCACGTTTACGCATACACGGGCGTGTTTTATGGCTGACATAAACATGTACACTTCCATTTCCGGGTGCGGTGGCACGGACCACATGAAATGGTGCCACGCGCTGTAGGTTGAATACTCCTGCTATAGAGTTTTCTTTTTGTTAGTCACCACACAATGTATTATTATAGATGTATAGGAGATACAGATAAAACTCAAACAAAGTCAGAAGTTAAAATGATTAGATTATTTTTGAACTGAAGAGGGCTACTTCAACAGCATTATCATGGCCATTTACTAGAACTTCTTTTATATACATGGCAGGGGATAATTTGCAGGCACATAAGGGACTGCAGTGGCTCAGTGGTTAAGATGCTGAACTTGATGGCTGAAAGGTCCGCAGGCCAGCGGTTTGAGCCCCGAGTGCCGCATGATGGAGAGAGCTCCCATCTCTGTCCCAGCATCTACCAACCTAGCAGTTCGGAAGTAAGAAATTGCAAGTAGATTAATAGGTACCACTTCAGTGGGAAGGTAAACAGCGTTCCGTGCACTCTTGTGTCTAGTCAAGCCTGCCACATGTACACGGAAACATCTGTAGATGCAGACAGCGCTGGTTCTTTGGCTATAAACAGAGATGAACACGAAACCCTGGCTGGAGTCGGATACAAATGGCTTTCGACCAAGGGTGACCTTTACCTAAATCCTTCATTGATTGTATTTCTCCACATTCCTTCCTCTCTTATCCCACATCAGCTAAGCTAGAGAAGAAACCTTTTGAACTTTACTTACTCTTAAAGAAGAACACTTCTCCACGGATGTTAGCAATGGCATCAAAATGAGCTTTACAACGATCTGGTGATGGCAGGCGAGGTCTGTAATGAACAGAGAGAGAAATGTTTGCAAACTTTGGCATTTAAGTTCTGCAAACTAGAAGAATGCAGCCTAACAAGTTCTCTTAAACAAATTTGTAAAAACCTAGGTCTCTGGGTGGATTTTTAAAACCAGAATCAGTCCCTGTCTCCACTAATAAAGATGATTTGCATACAAAACAACTGCACAGTATATTTCAAAAGAATAGAAATAAACTTTACTGTTGAGCAGATTTTAAATTTTTAAACATGTTTTCAATTTAAAACATTTTTTTGGTCCTGAGTTCTTGAGCCAATCAACACACAATAGATGAATGCCCAAATGGTGTAGTATCCAATAGACCAAAAAAAATGCCATCTGAGGCAATGTATGATGACTATAAATATAATTCAACACAATTGAATAAGAGTCTTCTTGTTTAATCTTGTAATGTGGATTGTTCAAATGATTACAATTAAAGATCACTTTCTTCTTAATTCAGAGCAAAATCATCAATAAACACTTCAACCAGAATGTCCGTCTATTCAATTCATTTCTTCTTGTTTGTTCTTGTAATATAAACCATTCAAATAATGACAACTAAAGTTCAATTTCTTCTTGATTCAAAGCAAAACCATCGATAAGTATTTACAACAAATGTCAGTCTATTGAAATCATCAAAGCTGATCTGGTATAAATAAGCTTTTCATAAATTCTTCTTCAGGATTTCTATGGGATAATACAAAATGGAACATTAACTAATGACATCATATTAACTTAATTATGTTATAAAAAGTTCCAAAGACATTAGCATACAACTTAAATTGTTATATATCAATATTTACATTCATCATACATTGCCTCAGATGGTTTTTTTTTGTCAACTTGAGCCAATCAAAACTTAAGATTTTATTTTCCTGTTTCAGACTTGGTTTGCAGTGCAATCTGATCTTGAATTCAAATTCTCACCCCTACTTTATTTTGCTTTAACAGTCTTGACAGAGTTTAGATTTCGGCTCAACAACTGGCATTATGTAGGGATGGCTACACTATGTATAATCAGCAAGTAAAAGGTCACTAAAAGGAGGGAGATAGAGCGTGTTAATAGTGTGAGCATCCAAAAATGAAGGGCACTCACCCTTGTGTGGGCTTGTACGGTGGCAAATCAGGGATGGGACGAGCTGTGGGGGCAGGTAATCTTGGACCATTTTCATCTGGTTGGGACCCATGTTGGCGTTTCCCTGCAACCGTAAAAAATGAGGAAATTAAAAAGAAAAATAAATAAATAAATGTCTGCCTAAAGTGTGGGTGTTCCCTAGGTAAAGTTGGTAAAGGTTGCCCTTGCACAAAAGCCAGTCATATCCATCTCTAGGGGTTTGGTGCTCATATCCATTTATCGCCATAGAGCCAATGCTGTCTACATCTGCAGATGCTTCCATGGTCATGTGGCAGGCATGATTAGACACCCGAGCATACTGAATGCTGTTACCTTCCCACCAAAGTGGTACCTATTTATCTACTTGCAATTTCTTGATTTTGAACTACTAGGTTGGCAGGAGCTGAGACAGAGATGGGAGCTCACTCTGTCGTGCAGCACTCGGGTCTCAAACTGCTGACCTGCCAACCTTCTGGTCGTCGAGCTCAGTGTCTTAACCACTAAGCCGCCGCAGTCCCTTCAGGGTGTTCCCTAACACAAGGTAAAACATGCTAATGAATAGGTAAGCAGAAATGTGAAAGAATAACACAATGAAGACAGTACAGTAAAACCCCTACTTACGGGAAAAGTCCGTTCTGTAGGCTTTTGCTTAAATCGGTTTTTCATGTAACTCGAAGCAAACCCATAGAAAAATGAATTTTTTATGTAAATCGAAGCAAACTCAAAGGGAAATGAATTTTTACATAACTCAAAGCAAACCCATAGGAAAAAGAATCTTTATGTAACTCAAAGCAAACCCAAAGGAAATCGTGTAAATTGGGACATGGTTTTGGCACAAAATCATTATGTAAGATGCGGCATGTGTAAATCAGGGTTTTACTGTACTGTATATTTATATTATATAATTATAACAGTTTGGTGCCACTTAGCTAGGGTTCCTGGAAGAAAGATGCACATGGTTTCTTTTCCTTCAATATGGAGGGCAGAATTTTCAGCAGGTGTAGCTTTACACAATTGACTCTTGCTGAAATTTCTTCTCAGCAGAAACCATAGGTAAGATACTTGGAATTAGGTACAGTACTTGGAATTCCAGAAAACTCTAACATAATCCTGTGAATTCCTATTCAATGATGACGAACCTTGGCCCTCCAGCTATTCTTGGACTTCAATTCTCACAAATCTCACTCAGCACTCCTGCTGATCAGGGCTTCAGGGAATTGAAGTTCAAGAACAGCTGGAGTGCCAAGGTTCGCCATCCTTGTGACCTATATGGATAATTTTAAGTATCTTCTAGAACTACAGCAAGAATTCCTTGACACACAGCCACAACAATTAAATAAGATCTTCCTCAGTCTCATCTAGGCTGAGAAGATTTCAAAATCAAACAAATAAATAAATAATAGCAGAAACCCCCTGAGACACAACAGCTTTGGTCTTCAAACTGCCATTCATAGTAACTTAACTTGAGATGGCTTGTTCTATTCCTCTTTAAAAAGTGTCCATATTATTAGATTATTTTAAAAAAAAATTTTGGGGGGGGATTATTTCATTATGCCATGCACAGTTTCCTAAAAGCCAGCTATGACAGGAGGGTTGTTATATAGATTTATGATTAAACTACAAAGGAAAGATGACAGGGAGAGATGTCAAAAAGAGAAGAAGTGATAATAATGCATACCAAAAAAATTAATATTGTCTGCTACTTGATCTAATCCATGTGTCCTATACTAAATCATGTGCTGAATCCAAATCTGAAGTCCTATTCTGCCTAGGACATCAGGATCTTAAGTTAGCAAATCTCACCCTCTTGGATAGGTTCTTGCGTTGATCGTGCGGGGTATATTTGCAACAATTGTCCAGTTTATTAACACAGCCATTCCTACTCATCTTTAAGCTCAAAACAGACTCACTATGGCCTAGCTGTACTATACCATATGATGGTTTTGCACTAGAGACAAGTCCTTCGTCCATCTCACCTTATATACCTGTGTCTGACATCAGCTCACTGACTTGCCCAGACATGCCCAGCCACTGATGGAACATGCATGTCACCAGGGGACGTGATTCAGTTGAGGCGGCAGCAGGCATAGTGGTAGCTAGAACTGTTATAATGTTCCCATGTAAAAATATATTACCCAATTACCAACCTTTTGAACAGCTATAGCACACCTTAAAATATGTAAGTTTTAGGCCAATTCTGAATTCAGATTTGGAATCAGCACACTCAATATCATGTAAATCACATGTGTTATTCCCAGTAGCAAAATCATTGTTGTGCAGTGGAAGGAGAACTTTCCTAAAGAAAGTTAAGTTTCTCACCATAGATTTGTTCAATCCCCATGACATCATCTAGCGGCAGCTGGTACAGATGGGGCAACCCAACAGGGCCCTGGTAATATGGAATCATGATGGACTCCTTGGCCGACGAGTGAGACAATCCCAAGGCATGACCAAACTCATGCACTGCTACTGCGAAGAGGTCTGTGCCACGGCCTAGGAGAGGGAGCATACTTGAGTTACAACAGGGCTTCCCTGTGTAATGCAATACTCCATAAATACTATATGGTTCTGAAAGTACCTTGCAAATTATTCTGTGGGTCATAAATCCATGTCTCATCGTCATCAAAATGAGTATCACCAGAAATGGGATGTTCACCAGGAAAGAAAGCATGGGCCAGGGTACCTCCAGGACCGTCAAAAGGGTAACTATCTTGATGATACGACTGTGTGAAATCCACCAAGATGTCAGCTACTTCAGAAGATGCCTCACTGAAGGTCAAAGCTGAGACGTTGCTCCAAGCCCGTAAGGCATAGTAAATAATATTCCGAATGTGTTCTTCAGGTAGCTGTAAAGTACTGGGAAAGGAGCGAACTCTGCAGAAGAAAGAAAAAGAAAAGCCTAGCTGGATCTGATCAAAAGCCTGTGTAGTCTAGCATCCTCCTTTTCACAATGGCCAACCAGATACCTCTGAGAACTCAACACCCAAAGCAAAATAGGGTAGTGTCCTTCTACATGTTCTCCAGTGACAGGTGTTCAAGGTCATGAAAAGAAAGAAGGAATTAGAAAAAGGAAAGAAGCATGACATGTTATGACAAAGCCCTGTCCTGGTAATAGAACAGGGGTTCCCAACATTTTCATGCTGCGGGCCAGACCATGCCCCCCCCCCCCCCGATAGCTGAGTGGGCCGTTCATGTGGTTCCTACCACAATAAATGCTGCCGTAAAACACATTTGCATGTGCATTTACAGCAGTGTTTATGGCAGGTGCGCGCTCGTTTACACATGTGCAGGCGCTGTCATAAATGCACCTGCTTCCACTTCCGGTAGCGGCGGGTTACATGAAATGGTGCTGTGGGCCAGGACCGGCCCATGTGCTGTAGGTCCGCCCCCCTTGTAATAGAAGCATGGAGAAATTAACAAAGATGGGACTTTGGGAAATGAATAGGAGAAGGCAATTAATATGTCATGAAGGAAAATAGAAGGTAAAGTATAGTAAAACTGACAGGAAGGAATTGCTAAGATTACATCTATACAGCGAACTTTTATCATAATATAAACCACAGCGGGACAAAGGTAACAGAAAAAGGTTATTTATACACCACCACCCAACATCTCTCTTTTGTTGATGAAGGTGAGGATGATTTGGTTTTACTTACTTCCATGTCAGATCTGTCTTCTTCCAGACACTCTCACTAAGAGCATAACGTCTCTTCCTCCGCCGCCGACGCATCAGTTCAGAAGTACCAATAATGTCAGGAAGGGAGCAGCGAGGTTTGTTCATCATATCCATGGTCTTCTGGTCTACATAGTAGAGAATATTCAGAAAGAACAGCAGTAGATGATCTCCCAGATCTTGACTAGGCCATGGTTTCTATTCAGTTTTCAGACCTGGCTTCCAGAATTGTAGCATCTGATTGTTCTGCATACTCGGTAGCTTCTTTTTAAAAAGGATTTGCAGGCCCAAATCTATTTGGAAGTGATACTATTTAATACAGAGGCTCCAATGCCCCCCAAAACATGTGACCTGAAACTTCCAAATTGTGATACTACCCAGAAAATAAGTCTGTTGGTGCTTCCAGACTAGACATCTTCTGCAACCAACTGATACACGTTTTGTAGCAATTTTGTCTTTTCCAAATGGATTTTCTGAGGCAAGAAAAAATGATAGTAATAGGCAAAGCAATGCTATCTAAGGTATATCTGCATTTTGCTGTTGTATCAGTGTTTGTATCACTTTAACTCGGGGGTTCACAATCTATGGCCTGTGATCCGGCCCATGGCACCAAATAATCCGGCCCCGACCTCACTCCCCTGCTGCTGCCGGAATCGGCAACAGACTCATTTACGTTCATCATAAATGCATTTATGACAGCCGTACGTGAGTCCACGACCATTATAAACACATTTATGACAGCCGCGGATGCGTTTTACGGCAGCATTTATGCCAGGAGAACCACCAGTTCGGCCCACTCAGCTGTCTGAGGTGGTGTGATCCGGCCCACAGCTGAAAAACGTTGAGAACTTCTGCATTAACTGTTGTGATTTCATCTTATGTCATTTGACATGTTTTTTTTATAATTTTCTGCCCAAAGAGCATTATTGCACTTCCATGAACCAATGCAGAGAATTCTAAACATTTTACCAAACTACAACTCCCAGGATTCCTTAGGATGGAGCCATGAACAGATAAAGAACTATGAAACACATACAACTATATTGTGCATACTCACTTCTGATTTTCTAAGAAAATTCCACAAATGAAGCATGGTTAATTTGCAGAGAAAAGCATAGCCTGGAGACAACCTTCCCTGTATCACATGTTTGAAATGCTTGGACACCAAAGCCTTCTCAGAAAAACTGTGGGCAACTATAGACAATTATTACTTTTCTTCAGGCTCCACCTTTCCTATTTGCCCATACGTACCTAGTTCCCCAGTCATCGGCAGTCCTGCAAATCTTTGCATTGTTTTGATAGCACCAGCAAGTTCTCCTTGGGTTTGAAGGCGGGCTACCCGAGGATCTGGCTGAGGAAGGTAGCCATAGCGCGTCAACCATTCCTGTGGGAACATAGTTAGGATTGATGGATCAGTCACTTGTCAGGTGGACATGTTTTGAATTGCTCTCTTCTTTCTGCCAGGACTTCTGTGCCCTAAACAGCTCCCTAACTGGTATTCTTTTTCTTTCAACTGTGGAAATATAGCAATGGGGGAAGCATCAATTGAAAGCACCACAAGAGCCCTGTTAAGTGGGGAAAGTAGCAATCCTACAAAGGAGTGGCTAGGATGAAGTAGTATGAAATGAGTACATCAAGCAGTAGATTGTCATAACAGGGCAGTAAATTGTTAGTTACATAATTGGTGGGGGTTGTAGTTTTCCTGCTAGGGAGAAGAGTTACTTATGGAATTTTCTGCCTCATCTGCCAGAATAACCTGGTAAGAAGGTATCAATTTGCTCAGGGACATTTTGCTAACCTAAGGCAAAGAGAAAGATGTCTCCTTCTCATTATCTATAGACTTCACATCAGCAAGAACTCCAGAAATACGTCTGGCTGGCCCTGCCCATCCAAGTTTTGAAATAAAGTACAGTAGTCCTAATTCTGGTGCAACGCAGGGCTTTCCCCTTTTTAGTGTATGGGACCGAAGACAATGAAACAGCCGAAGGGTTGGCTTAACACAGGTTTATTGCATGATGATCCAGGGGAACATGAGGTAATGGCGGATGGGTAGCTCAATATATACAGTGGCTATACATTTTGAATGTGGCTCCTCGACAGTCTATTGGTTACTGCCCGCGTGACGTCACGGACGGTCACGCCCTTCTTGTCCAGGTGTAGGTGATGGCGGGAATCTTCCCGCGCTGTTGTTTGCTGGTGAGTCTGGGCCAGGAGAGCTTGAACGCTCGCTATTGCCACCAGGTGGTCATTAGCTCGCGTCCTATTGCAAGGGCTACAGTTAAGCAGCTGCTGGTTATAATGTTACACAAGCATGGTTACATTGGATACACGTGAATGGATACATTGTAAAGGGTACAGTAAAGAACACAACATCCCTCCCCCCTAGGATGGGACGAAGTCCCTCAGCCAAGATGGCTTATTGCAAACGCGTTTGGGCCGCGATGTGGGCTGACCTGCCCCAGGGGCGCTACTGCTTCCTCGTTCCCTGGTCCCTTGTCCTGAAACGGGAGAGGGAGACTTGTTAGAGGCTTGCCGTGGTTTGGCGGTTTTAGGGGAAGGGAAAAACTCCATTGTGGGCAGACCGGAGACACTCGGGGCTAACGAAAAACCCCTCTTCTCGCTTGGACGGGTGGGGGACCACTCCGCAAAACTTCCCCGGTTCTGAAAATCAAAATCTAACTCTGTTTGGGTATTCGTATTTGTGGGGAGATCCCGCGGAATATCTATGAGGTCGGCTTCCCTTCTCTCTGCTGACCGATCCCGCAGGGTATCTATGAGGACAGATTCCCTTTCCTCCCCCCTTGGTGGGGACCCATGGCCCCCCTTTCCTCCCCCTTGGGCTGAACGGGTGGGGGAGAACCCTAACGCTGAATCCTGTTTCTCGCGGTCCGTGCCCCGCTCGTCGGGGACCCTGCGCCGGAGCTGGTCTGCGTGCCGCCTCCAGAGTAGACCTGTGCTGGTCTCGACGCGGTACGAGATGGGACCGGTCTGCTCTAAGATGACGCCCGGTACCCAGGCCGGACCCGCGCTGGCGTAATTCCTGCAATACACGGTGGCACCCACGTCGAAACTCTTTGTGTCCTCTATCCCAATGTTCTTCCCCTTGTCCTCCACCCTCGTGGGGTCTAGCCTAGTTAGTATGGTGGTCAGTTTCCTGTGCATAAGCAGCTCCGCGGGGGAGTATCCTGACGCTAGGGGAGTCACTCTATAACCTAGCAGAAACTGGCACACTTGATGGTTTAGGTCCCCGGGCCCCATGCGCCGCAGCGCGTCCTTGGTGGTACGCACAAGGCGCTCTACTTGGCCGTTTGTGGCAGGGTGGAAAGGAGCGGAGGTGATGTGCCGAATGGCGTTGATTTCCGTGAATGCCCTAAACTCAGAGGACGTGAAACAACTTGCGTTGTCGCTTATGAGGGTGTCGGGTAAACCGAACGTGGAAAAAACCCTCCGCAAATGCTTTATGGTTGTGGCCGTGGACGTGCTTGTAACCGGAATGACCTCCAACCACTTGGAGAAAGCATCCACCACAAGGAGAAACAGCGTCCCACGGAACGGGCCAGCAAAGTCTACATGAATCCGGGACCACGGCCCCTTCGCCGCGTCCCACTCCCGGTGAGGCAGGCGGGCTTCTTCTGGCCTGGAGCTTTGGCAGGGTTCACAAGTGCCGACCATGTGCTCGATGTCGGCGTCTAGCTGGGGCCACCAGAAATAGCTCCGTGCCAGGGCTTTGGAGCGCACAATTCCAGGGTGGCTGACGTGCAGGAGTTTGAGAACCCGCGGTCGTAAGGATGCCGGGATCACTACTCGCTGGCCCCAGAGAAGGCACCCCGTCTCAAGGGACAACTCTAACTTCTTTCGAAAAAATGGGTCGAATTCCGCTGCCGGGGAGGACGCTGGCCACCCTTTCTGCACCCAGGAGCTGACCTTTGCTAAAATGTTGTCCTTGCCGGTCGCTTTGGCGATGTCGGCGGGCAGTATTGGTGGTGAGTCGAGGACCTCTATCATCAGCACCTGGTGGTCGGGCTCCTCCCCGCCCACGTGGCTGCTATCCTGGGGAAGGGGGGACTCGATAGAGCGTCCGCATGGCTGATCTCCCTCCCGGGCCTGTAAACTAACGCGTGCTGATACGCGTTGAGAAAAATGGCCCACCTAAGCATCCTTGGGGACAGGATCTGTGGCGTGGGCTTATCTGCGGTAAAAATGCCTAGCAGGGGCTTGTGGTCGGTCACGATTGTGAAGGGGCGGCCATACAGGAAGTCGTGGAACTTTTTTGTTCCCGCAATTATCGCTAATGCTTCCCTGTCTGTCTGGGCGTAGTTTCTCTCCGCTTGGGACAGGGACCTGGAGTAGAACGCTATCGGGGCCTCCCTCCCGTTTTCCAGCACGTGGCACAGTACCGCCCCTACCCCCACCGGGGATGCGTCACAGATCAGTACCACTGGGCGTTTGGGGTTGAAATGGGTCAGGATGGCATCCGACGCCAGAAGCTGCTTTAGCTCACTAAATGCCCTCTCTTGCTCGTCGCCCCACTTCCATGCCTCGTCCTTTTTATGCAATCTGTGCAATGGTTCGGCCATGGCTGCTTTCCGGGGGAGGAAGGAGTGGTAAAAGTTCAGCAGCCCTAGGAACGACTGCAACTCGTGCTTGGAGGTGGGGCGAGGGGCTTTCTTGATGGCGTCTCCCTTAGATTTGGACGGCCTTATTCCCTCAGGAGTGACCCGGAACCCTAGGAATTCGACCTCGGTCGCGAAGAAGACGCATTTGTCTTTTCGCAGTCTCAACCCCGCCTTTTCGAATATCGCCAAAACCTTGCCCAACCTCTTTGCCAATTCGGCCCGACTCCCCCCCGTTATCAATACGTCATCAAAATAAGGCAACACCCCCTCGAGCCCCTTCAGGAGGCGTTCCACGAGTGACTGGAAAATCCCAGGCGCCGAGTTTACGCAGAATTGAAGGCGCGTCACCTGGAACGCCCCCTTATGGGTGACTATCGTTTGAGCAGCGGCTGCGGCTGGGGTCACCGAGAGCTGCTGGTAGGCTTGTGCTAAGTCGAGTTTAGCGAAACACTTCCCCCCATGTAACCTGGCCAGCAAATGGCTGACTACCGGCACCGGATACGCATTAGGGCGAATGGCCTTGTTGATGGTGCACTTGTAATCAGCGCATATGCGCACCTCCCCGTTGGCCTTTAGTGCTGTTACAATTGGAGTTTCCCACTCCGCAGAATCAACAGGAACAAGAATCCCCTGGCCCACCAATTTGTCCAGTTCCGCCTCTATTTTGTCCTTGAGTGCGAATGGCACCCGGCGCGGTTTGAGTCTTATTGGGCGGACCTCAGGGTCTAGGTCGAAGGCTACTGGGGGTCCCTTAAATTTCCCAAGTCCTTTCTTGAAGACTTAGGGGTGCGCGTCGCACACCTCCTGAATCGGGTCAGTCCCAACGGCAACGGCGTGCACCCCCCCAATGAACAACCCCAGGGGCTGGAACCATTGAGTCCCGAGGAGGCTGCAATTCCCCCCTTTAAGAACAACTAGGGAGAGAGTCGCGGCGTGTTTCTTAAATTGGACCTGAAATTTTCCAACCCCCAACACTGGAATGCAGTTCCCTTGCACGTCCCGTAGCGTGGACCTCAAAGCTTTGAGTTTGGGCCGCACGTGGGGGGCAATTTTGAGAAACTCCTTCTGGGGAATGATGGAATATGAGGAACCCGAGTCAATTTCCATCCTAATGGGGGCCCCTTGTACTAGTACCTCAACAAAGTAACGGGGGTGTCCCGCGGACACGCTGAACACCGGTGCGTCGTCCTCGCTGTCGTCGGCGATGCGGCCCACGCCGGCTCGCTTCCTCGTGGTCTGGGTGCCGTCCTTGGGTCTCATCGCGCGGTCTCTCGAGCTCTTTTGGGCCTCGCGCCGTTTCCTGCAGACCCTGGCGATGTGCCCGCGACGGCCGCAGTTGTGACACTCGGCCTTTCTGAAGGGGCATTTGGTGCGGTCGTGGTTCGCTCCGCAGCCATCGCAACGCTGGCCTTCCTTCCGGACCTTCCGGACGTCCTCGTCGTCGCTGCTCTCCGCGGACGACTTCGAAACTCGCCGGGCCGCGTGCACCGAAGTCTCTGCCTTGCCCGTCTTTGGCCGCCAGTCCTGTAGCTCCTGGACCCCGGCCTTCGTAGCTTCTGCAGCTTGTGCCTCCTTCAGGACCTCCTGCAACGTGGGGGGTGGCTCCCGGTTCATCAATGTGCGCTGAGTTTCGGCGTCGCTCAGGCCGCACAGCACGCAGTCTCTTAGTGTGATTTCTGCGTTCTCCCATTTGCATGGGCCGGCCGCCAGTCGCAGGGCCGCTGCGAAGTCGGCGACCGTCTCCCCGGGCGCTTGGACTCGCCTCCAAAACGTGCTCCGAGCGGGGAACATCGCCGTCGAGGGCTGGAAGTACTCACACAGCATGTGCATGAGCTCTTTCACCTTGAATTCACTCGCCCTCCTCCGCGCGATCAGGTCCACCAGGACCCTCTTGGTGTCCGGCCCCAGCATCCTGGTGAAAATGGCCCTTTTCTTTGCCTCATCCGTGACTTCGGATTCCACCAGGGCTCCCTGGAAGTCCATCTCGAAGATGTCCCAGTCTGCTGGTCTCCTGATTTCGAAACCGGCGCATGTCTTGGTCCCGTGGGCAGCCATCCCACCTTCGTCGCCAATTTAGTGTATGAGACCGAAGACAATGAAACAGCCGAAGGGTTGGCTTAACACAGGTTTATTGCATGATGATCCAGGGGAACATGAGGTAATGGCGGATGGGTAGCTCAATATATACAGTGGCTATACATTTTGAATGTGGCTCCTCGACAGTCTATTGGTTACTGCCCGCGTGACGTCACGCACGGTCACGCCCTTCTTGTCCAGGTGTAGGTGATGGCGGGAATCTTCCCGCGCTGTTGTTTGCTGGTGAGTCTGGGCCAGGAGAGCTTGAACGCTCGCTATTGCCACCAGGTGGTCATTAGCTCGCGTCCTATTGCAAGGGCTACAGTTAAGCAGCTGCTGGTTATAATGTTACACAAGCATGGTTACATTGGATACACGTGAATGGATACATTGTAAAGGGTACAGTAAAGAACACAACACCTTGGCCACGCCCACCATACCACGGCCACAGTGTGGTAGTAACTTTTTTTTTTGAGCCCACCACTGCTGGGGTGCCTTCGTTTTTCTTTCCATTCCAGCAGACTAGAGCGGAAATTGGTTAGAGCTGCTTTGCTCAGCAAATATCCTCCATTTTATTATCCCCACCTTATTCCAAAACTCAACGGTAAGGCGCTTGTGCTGCATGTAGAAGAGACCAGTTTCAATTATTTGGCTAAAAAAAGGGCTTGGTAGCAAGTACCCAAGATATCTTAAACATCTGCTGACAATCAGAGTAAGAGTAGATCTTCTTCTTTAAACTGCCAAAATGAAGCCACTTTCTTGGCTTTGTCGTTGTCCAAGCTTAAATCCCCACTGGTGCATGTTTCCGGTAGTAACCGGCAAACCAGCAAATGAACTGGATTTTGTATCTCTCCACATTCACGCAGCATATTGTTTTCTACCAGCAGCTCCCACTTGAGCACGCTGGTCTTACATTTAGGCATTCTAACCCTCAGCCTATTCAGGGTCCTCCAAGTGGCATAGGGGAGGTCGAGTTCCTCAGCCATATCCTCTTTTAATATTATTCCTTGTTCAGTGAGCTTCTTTCTCCATCTTCTAATTTGGTTTTGTTCTTGTACACCCCTCATGAATGTAGGTATAGCTCCATGATGGGGAAGCTTTTAGGGACCAAGTGCCCGAGGAGGAGGAGGCGGCACGCAGGCAGGTACCACACATGCCCACACAACCATGCGATGTCGCTGGCACACCTTCAGTAACATCATGTGGGTGCACACGCATGCCACCTTGTATGTTCCCCTGCCCCTCTGCGGGTGCGCACGTCCTGCTACATGTGCACTGCCTCCTAGGGTGGGTGGGCGGGGTGTCTGGTTGCCTCGCCTCTTCTCCGCAGCCGCCTCCGGGGGGGGGGGGAGGACTTCAGCCTCCCCTATCACCTCCCCATTGGTGGAGGGATAGGGCTGGGTGGGGAAGCGGCACTGCCACTGGCACAGGTGGGGTGGGGAGGGGCTTGCCTGGAATGGTGTGTGTGCCGACAGAAAAGCCTCTGCATGCCACTTCTGTCATAGGTTCGCCACGACTGGTATAGCTATATGAAATGGGCCATGAGGCAGATTTGGATATAAATTTAGACAGGTTTGTATGTTCACATACACTCCTGGCCCCAGTAGGGGCCACTGTACAGAATAGGCTAAGCATCAGCTTTAAAAGTGAAGCTCCCAGATCCACTATTCGGGGGGGGGGGGGGCTCGTGTGAGCGAATGTCTTGTATTCCCAATTCACTGCAGACCCCTATCCTGCTCAAAGGCACTTTTGTTCCCATCTTTAAAAGCCTATGCAGAATCCATGAGCCGCCCCCTGGTTTCTCTGAACCCTCGTGACCTCCCTACAACCACCCTTTACATCCATTTCCAGGATGGGTCATTTTTTGCCTCCGGTCCATGCATCTATCTATCTATCTACGTATATATATATATAGATACATCTCCCCACCCCTGCTGTTTCCAGCTGGTGGAATAGATGGCTTGCCATTTTTGTGTAGAAAGGTCAAGCTGCTAATGGAAAGCCCAGAGGAAGGAAGTATGAACAAAAAGCTAGCCATGAAAAGCTGGAAGAGATGAACCAAACTGAGAATTGGAAGATCTAAAAATATACTGGATGAGAAGGGTGTTCCCCACCACCACATGCACACATTCAAGAGTGGCAAGGTGAGTGCAGGAAACCTGGTGCAAAGAGCGGAAACTGTGGTGTTGGATGGCAACTAAGGGAAAGCGAAGCCCTCCTGGCAGTTTCCTGCATCACTGCAAAACCTGCTGCAAAGTGTATTGTTAATCATTTATTTAAAAAGCAGTGTATTTATTAATCATTTATTTAAAAAGCACTTCTGAAGATCTCTCTTGAAGTATTTCTTGTGTCTGCACTCACAATGACTGGAAGCGGAAGTAAAATGCGCCCGTACGGTTAAGACTCTTCCAGGTTAACCCTTCCTCCGTATGGGCGCATTTTAATTCCGCTTGAAGTCCAAGAACATCTGGAGTGCCAAGGTTCACCATCCTCCATATGGGCGCATTTTATTCCCGCTTGAAGTCCAAGAATATCTGGAGTGCCAAGGTTCACCATCACAGGTCTAGCGCAATATCCATTCTGCCACAACTGCCACACTGATGTTCAGGGAAGACACAAACCCTCCCATCTTGTTCTGTTGTTCAGCAAGAACTGATATTCAACTATTTGTTGTTGTTGTTCAGTCACACAGTCGAGTCCGACCCTTTGCAACCTCATGGACCGTCACGCCAAGCTACTCTGTCATCTGCCATCTTTTGCAGCCCACACAGATCTACACCCACCGTTTCAACGATGCCATCCAGCCACTTCATACTCTGACGCCCCCTTCTCCTTTTTCCTTCAATCTTTCCTAGCATCAAGGCCTTTCCAAGTGAGTCCTCTCTTCTCATTTGGTGGCCAAAGTACTTGAGCTTCAGCTTCCGTATTTGTCCTTCCAATGTGTAGTCTGGGTAGATTTCCTTCAGGATTGACTGGTTTGATCTCCTTGCAGTCCAGAGGACTCTCATGAGTCTCCTCCAGCACCACAGTTCAAAGGCGTCTTTTCTTCTGTCCTCAACCTTCCTTATGGTCCAGCTCTCACAACCATACATTCAGCTATACTGCCAATCAATCTGGAAGGTCCATCTCACCTTGCTGGCTAAGAGGTGTTATTAATTGGCTTTTGACCTTCTAGGAATAAGAGATGCTGAAGGAATAATTTATTTGTTTTATTTAAAAGCATATTTTTTCCCAATTGGGGGACTCAAGGTGGCTCACAGTATTAAATAGATCAAATTAATATGCAATTATGTATACATTTTTTTTTAAAAAAAGTCTTACCTCTTCCCTTGCACACACATACATCTCTGTGTTTCTGTGGTCAAGGAAGGATCTGAACCCTAATCTCCGAATTCCTCATCTGTCACTCTAGCCCAGTGGTTCCCAACATGGGGTCCAGGGTCCACAGGGGTACTCCAATTCCCAGAAACATAAATCAGTACACTGGCTGATCAGTGCTTTGGGGAAATTGATTTAGGCTTCTAGGAATTGAAGTCTAAAAAGCAAAGTTTGGGAAACGCTGCTCTAGCCTTTATCACACTGTCTCTCTTGTCAATACTGGTATCCTCAACATAATTTTCTAATGTCCTTTTAAAGCAATGGTGGGCAACCTCTTTTTTGCCTATTGAGGACCACCTTCTCTTGGAGATAATCTGCCAGGTTCACAGGTTAGGGCAGAACTACAACTACCCAAACTACAACTTCCAGAATCCCCGCCTAGCATGGCCACAGTGGCTAGCAGATTGATTCTGGGAACTGTTATCCAAGAACATTATTTTCTCAAGCTGTGATACTTGAGTTGAAGTGTTTTCTTTTCTATATTCACATACACTCCTGGCCCCAGCAGGGGCCACTGTACAGAATATGCATCAGCTTTAAAAGTGAAGCTCCCAGCTCCACCATTGGGGGGGGGGGGGGGGCGCTCATGTGAGTGAGTGTCTTGTATTCACCAATAGTGAAAAGCTCTAAAATTTAGAGTTTTGATACAAAAGCTCTGGATTACATAATTTTAAAGGGGGGTTCTGAAGCAAAAATTATGGTCGGATTACATGGGGGAGGGGGTCAATCCCCCCATAATAATAATAATAATAATAATAATAATAATAATAATAATAATAATAATAATAATAATAATAATAATAATAATAATAATAATAATAATAATAATAATGGATCACGTAATTGTTAAATGGCCCCTCAGGTCCATGGATTTGGAAGGGTTTTTTGATTCAGAAGTGTAGACATACCTCTAAGAAAGAAAATCAGTCACAGCATAAATAGTGTGTGTGTGTGTGTGTGTGTGTGTGTGTGTGTGTGTGTGTGTGTGTGTGTGTGTGTGTGTGTGTGTTTTATTTATTTTCCAACACTGAAAAGGGTGATCAAAATAATCAAATGAGAATCTGGGCTCAATGTGGTGAACCTCTCATTCCTCTTCCAGTTTTTACTTAGAAACAGTATAAAATATATTCTTTTCCCTCGGTATTGACCAGGTGGGAGAAGAGGATAAAACAATCAGTAGCAATTTATCTCTTACTCCTCAGGGATGGAGTGGGGGGTGGAGAGAAGAGGAAGGAAGGAAACTGGTGTTAAAAGGATCAGTGATTTCCCGACTGCAGGCGGTTTGTAACACGAAACCCCCCAAGGAAAATGGTTCTGTCTTGAGTAAGAGACAAAAAGATAGCTTCCCACCTCCCAAATTCCCAGAGAACTCAGGAGTTGCCCTGCTGTTGATTTCAACCCTACAGATACTATTAGGCCTCCAAGTTTCTCCAGAAATATTTTCACAATTTACCTTTATTCTAGCCCCTCAGACTCTTAATTATTTTCCAGAAAGTCCTAATTTTCATAGCCCTCCCCTTCCCAAGCTTGGATCCTGATGGATCTAGAGAATCCAGGTACACTTTCACCCTCTGATCCACCCTTTCTTAACACCAAATGCTGCTCTTTTTTGTGGGTGGGAAAAGAATCCACATCTCTTGACACCCACAACGTGTTTAAGTCCCTGGCGGACCTTATCCTCCCCCCCCCTTTGCCTTTGTCAGAACAGAGACATCCTGAACTCACCAGCCCTTTGTTAAACTCATGCTTCTTAGATGGTCTTGCATCGGTCTGGGAGATACTCCAGATGTGGGAAGCAGCCAAGAGAGACACTAACAGGAGCATCTTAGGCTAGATGTATTATGAGCGGCTTCTACAGCTGGGGTCCTATATAAGAGCTTGTGCTCGCTTGCTCGCTCTCTCTCTCCACCCACCCCTCCTTTCCTGTCTCACTTCTCTTTCTTCACTCCTTTCTGGGCAAATTCATAGGCAATCATCCCTGGTTCCCTAGAGGGGGGAAGCAGATGGAGGTGATTGATTGATTGACTGATTGGATTTGTATGCCACCCACTCAACAGTGCGACTCAGGGCAGTTTACATACACCACAAAACATCTAATATTACAATATAATAAAATATAATGGAATACAATAGTCAATATACATAATAGAATACAATACAGTCACTATACATAATGGGAAGGAAGACAAGAAATACAATTTTGGGGTTTTCCAGTAAGACTGGGAGGGAGAGTGATTGATAGCTGATTGGGCTCAAAATACCTGGGTTCTTGAAAGGTACCATGTTGGGCTAGCTCTTTTTGGGGCTTTGCAGGAAAGTTCAGTTGCTTTATTCTGTCATTACTAGGCATGGCTTAGTGCAGGGTTTCTCAATCTGCAGCCCGTGGGCCGGACGCAGCCCCAGCGCCATTTACGCACCCAGAAGTGCCAATGTGGTGGAGGAAGAAGGGCAAAACAGCCATCCGGCCACCAAAGCTGTCTAAGGGAGAATGAGAACTCCTGGCTTAGTGATTAAGATGCTGAACTTGATGACTGGAAGGTCGGCAGTTAGCAGGTCAAGACCCGAGTGCTGCATGATAGAGTGAGCTTCTGTCTCTTTCCTAGCTCCTGCCTACCTAGCAATTCGAAAGCAAGAAATTGCAAGTAGATAAATAGTTACCACTTCGGTGGGAAGGTAAACAGAGTTCCATGCATTCTGGTGTCTAGTCATGCCTGACACATGCCCATGGAAATGCCTGCAGATGCAGACCAAATAGGTGTTAAAGATGAGGAATATTTTGTAGGGAGTGGGGAATGGAGCAACCCTCATTTATTTATTTATTTATTTCGATTTTTTTTTATGCCGCCCACTCAGGTAAAAACCCGACTCAGGGCGGGTTAGTATGGTTGGATAAATACCCGGGGATTTAAAACTAGGATTTTTGAGAGAATAAGCACATCCAAAGCTGTGAAAGTAGAGGAAGCAATGTGTTAGTTTTGATTTTCCACACATTTTTTTTTAAACTCATGCTTTGTCCCCACCCCAAATTTTTAAAAAAGCAAATGTTGATAAACATTTATTAAAATTAAACTTGCCTCTTAGTCCTTCACACTGTGGTGAAACACAATGGTGATTCTTCTTCCTCTTTCATGTCTTGATCAAATCCTCGACTGCCAAAATGAAGCCACTTTCTTGGCTTTGTCATTGGCCAAACATAAGTCATCATCAGTGCATGTTTCTAGCAAAGGTGATGAAGAAATATGATTATAACCCTAAAAATCTTATTAATGCATGACTCTCGCTGTGCTTGGAAGAAAGTTTTCCAAATTTTGCTTTTAAGTCCTTGTGTTGTCGAGGCTCACAAAACAGGCTGATGGTGGCACATGGGAACCAGAACACCTGATTTCCATTTTCCCCGGCATCTGAGGAGTGAGAAGGGAGGAAACGCACTCAGCCAGACTAACGGTCTATCATTATTTGAGTCAGGAAACTGTTCTACAAAGGCTGAACTCCCCACAAAATCTGTCTCCACCCTCCTGAAACAAGGCTAGGTGAAACCTTTTATTTAACCACTAAAATCACAAGCAAGTCACTTTTCAGTTCTGCAGCATGCTTCATCAGGCTTTCCTGAGCTTGTGTGTTGAGTAGGAACAGAAAACGTCTTCTAAGTCATCCTGGCCAGATTCTTTTGGTGATCCAAGCGATGCAGTGGAAGGCCTATCCAGGTGTCTGGAGGCTGTTGGGGTCTGGATGGGGGACAATGGGCTACAACTGAATCCTGGCAAGACTGAGTAGCTGTGGTCAGGGGCCCTGCGTTATCTCGGGAGCTACCATCTTTGGTTCTGGATGGGGCTAATTTGCCCCAAACAGACCCGGTGCGTAATCTGGGGGTCCTCTTGGACTCACAACTCCTGCTTGAAGAGCAGATGGTAGTCGTGGCCAGGAGGGCTTTTGCACAGCTTCGTGTTATATGCCAGTTATGTCAGCTCCTAGATCAGGACTCTTTGCTCATGGTCACTCACGCTCTGGTGACCTCCAGACTAGTCTACTGTAATGCGCTCTACATGGGGCTGCCCTTGATGACCATCCGGAGGCTGCAGCTGGTCCAGAAGGCGGCTGCTCGGGTGATGATGGAGTGGGGGCGGTATGTCCATGCCTCACCACTGCTTCAGGAGCTGCACTGGTTGCTAGTGTGCTTCCGGGTGCAATTCAAGATGCTGGTTCTTACTTTTGAAGCCCTAAATGGTAGTGGGCCAGGATACTTAAAGAGACCGCATCACCCCAAGAACATCTGTCCATCCCACCAGAGCAGACCGGAGAGGCTCTCTAATTATTCCATCTGCTAGAGAGGCAGAAAGAGGGCCTTCTCAGTGTCGGCTCCAGCCCTACAGAACCTCCTGCCAATTGAGTTGCGTCTCCAGACAGAGTTGCAAAAGATATTTTGCAACAGGATGAGATAGATTTTAGGCTGCCATTTTCTCTGCTTGAACCAGGGGAGCCCAAATTACAGCCAGTGGGCTGGATCCGGCCACCAATGCCAATTCATCTGGCTCGCGCTGCCCTCGTCGCTTCCAGAAGCAGAAGTGAAATGCACCCACATGGGTGGCACTGGCTGGATGAATTGGCATCAGGGATCAGATCTGGCCTGTGGACCATAGTTCGGGCACTCCTGTTTTAGAATAAGCTTCAGGTAGCAGTTTTCACCTGGGGGCTGGGCAGGGTAAGAGAATGTAGCTTTTATTGTGTTTTGCCACTTTAGAGCCCACACTTCCTTCTGGTTTTTCCTGTAGAAAAAATGAAGTGAACCCCCCCCCCCTTTGATTTCTCAATTTTCTCCTTTGCCTGCGCCCCACCTCCTTTCTCACTGCCCTACCTACTTCACTTCCTCTTTCACACCTGGCTACCTCCAACTAGGGTTGGGTCATCAATAAAGGAGGCCAGATTAAATGTGTGGTGTTAAGCAAGCACACCCTCACCTCTGCCTGGACAAAGGTTGCCTTTCCCCTGCAAGACATGAGGAACTCCAGCAGATGTGTATTTCAGCATCACTGAAAAGGATTATCATCAATTTGCAGTCTGCACCCAGGTAGATCATGTTTCAGTAGTGAAGGGGATGGGCCGTAGATAATAATAAAAAATGTATCCCACCCACCAAGACAGCTGCATGACATAATGTAGGGAAAAATCTCCTGTTTATGCAGTCACAGACACCCTACAGATTCACACAGGGTTGTAAATTGCCTGACATCACACCAGCTGAAGATGGCCAGAAGTTAAGATTCTTCTTCCGTGTCTAGGTCAGACGTGAAACTGCCAAAATGAAACCACCTCTTGATGTATCCATTCTGCACTTCTTATGGCCTGACCTAGTGTGAGAAAGATTAGCCAGCAACACAAGGTTACCATTACCAGGGTACGCCTGATTGTGGTTCAAAAATAACACAGTCTTCGAGGAGGCTCTTTCTGTGTACCCATACCATGAAGATTGTCCTGAGAATATAATGCAGTGGCCCTTCATCTGCCTTCCACATTGCAGCATGAACCCTGTACCACTGATCCAGTTCCGCAAGTCACTTTCTAGTCTTGAGCCCTTTTGGCACACAAAGTCCTCCTCAGCTGCAGGCCAATATTGATGAAGCTGCTGTCATCCTTCAAGATGGATTCAAGTGGGATTTAATCCACTTGAGGACCATCACCCTTTCCTGTGGACTTTGGCACCTAAGGCCATTAGTCCTCGGGGTTGTCAGGTTAGTTAACTGCTGCCTGACACTCGACAGTTGAGTCACTGGCAGTATGGTCTACTCCAGGAGTTCTCAACCTTTTAAAGCTGAGGGCCGGGTCATGCTCTCTCAGACAGCTTTGGGGGCTGGACAGCCATTTTGCCCTTCCTCCACCACATGGCACTTCCTGGTGTGGTGGAGGTGTTGGGGGGGCACATGAAATGGTGCTGTGGGCTGAATTCGGCCCATTGGCCGCAGGTGAGAATCCCTGGTCTACTCTATTACCATAGCAGGATAACCTGGCCAGACAGTCAGAAGTTGAGATGAGGCAAACTAAGCACTCAGCATCTGTTGTGTCTTGTTTTTTTAATAGAGCTGGCAAAAGTCCCCCCCCCCGGAAGCTTCCAGAATCCTTCAGCCAGCAATGGTCATGCTGGCATGGGAATCTTTGGAGTTATCATCCAAAAAGAGAATTTTCCCAAGCTCTGACTTACAGCAATGTAAAGCGATTCTTGAATGAATGACTCTCTTTCTTCCTGGGTAACTGTATAAAAAGAGGGTTCTCTTGAAGTTTTGAAAAGAGAAGGGCTTTCCAACCATATGACATCACTGAATAACTCCCACCACATCCAGCTCCACACATAAATCTGGTACTGGCAGTGGCATCTTGGAGAAAGATTAATTTGCTATGGGATCCAATTATAGTCTGCCCTTGGCTGCAGGAGACAATGCTGGGAGACCAGGTGGGCTTCCCCTTGTCCTTACTAAAGCTCCTTGATTTCCTCAAAGGATGGAAGGGCATATTTAATACCTAGACTTGAGTGTGCACTCCAGTCCTGCTTTGACTCTTCTTTCACTGAAAGTCATTTCACGTTATTGCTACTTTCTACCAATAAGATGGTGTCACCTGCATGTCTTAAATTATTGGTGTTTCTTCCACCAGTTTTCACACCTTCTTCATCTCAATCTAGTCTGGCTTTCTAGATGATGTATTCTACATGCAGATTGAGCAGATAAAGGAATAAAATGCATCTTGTCTGACACCTTTGTGTATATGAAACCATTCTGTTTCTCCCCATTCATATTAACTAGCATTATACATAGCAAAACAATTCTAGAAGTAGTTCAAGTTAAAATCAATGTATCTTTGCTTACAAACATCTTTAGCAGTTGTAAACTAAAGAAGGAAAAGAGTAAAAAAGACTACCTTCAGATCTCAAGAGATTTTCATGCTGCTACTAAACACTACATGTTAACAAAGGCAAGTACAATCAGGTGTACACAGAGAGCATAAATAAGGGAGAGAAGTAAAATGCAAAGCAAAGCAATCACACTTGTATACTGCCCCATTGCATTTAGTGCACTCTCTGGGCAGTTCACAAGTTAGTCTTTCTATACCTATATCTATAAAACAGAGGTGTTTGTTTGTGGGTCCTGTATGGGCTTCCACACCCCTGAACTGAACCCCCTGAAATTTGGCACACACCTACCTTGGGGCGGCAACATAGTAATTGGGGTCCCGAGGCAGCTGTGGGGTGCATGCCCCACACTTGAGGAAAAACGGACAGCACATGCACAAATGTCGGGGGAAGCACTAGGTGCGCGCAGACTGGCCACGTGTGGAGCCAATGAACAGCAGCCAGCGCCCGCTGGCGATGCCTGGCTGTGCGCAGAGCCATTGCAGACTGCGCTGGCACACAGTTCTGAGGGGAAACTTGGCTCACGCAGAGCCGTTGGGAAGCATGTTGGGCAGCGGCACCCATACAACGGCAGTGCCTGGGCGCGTGCAAAGCCGCCCACTCTTCCCCTCAGCCGCTGTGTGCCGGGATGGCCAAGGCTGGTAGCGGCATAGTTGGGGGGGGGACCCCGGGTGAAACTGGGTACCAAGCTAGTTACCAATAAACTAGAAGTTGTGGCTTGCTTCAGGTTAGTAAAAAACAAAAATCCTAAAAGCACACCTCCCATTGATATCCAGTGCTAGAAATACAGGCATGCAAGAATCTTGTTTTCCCAACAGATGTTGAGACCGATCCCTGCAACCAAACTCTTTCAATGCTCCTGCAGAACTTGGAAGTACTTGGTTACGAATTCCTAGTTGCTTGTACTTCGTTCCTTTCCCCAAATTCCTATATGATTAACTACATTGCAACTGTACATTAAATGAAGATTAACTTCACTTCTTTTATAGTGAACTTATATGTTTCTTTTATACCTATAGAGAACCCCTGCTACCTCAGGTCTGTCCACCTCAATTTCATTTGACCAGAGTTGAGGAACCAGTGGCACTGGGAGTTGGTGGACTCCAATTCCCTCCAGCTAGCCTGGCTAATGGTCAGAGACAAGAGGAGCGATAATTTGTCTACTTCTGGAGCAGCAAGAACTTCAAAGCAAGATAAGGAATACAAAACAGCTGGAAGGGGTATCTACACAAGTTTTAGTCTATCAGCAATGGTTTAAACAGAGATAATGGCTTAGCACACTCAGTGCTTCCTGCGATGTTTCTGTGCAGTCTTTGGTTTCAGAAATAACAGATATCTTTAGAAGACGCGTAATTGCTCTACAGCATGACTTAACTTCAAAGCAAAAATAATGGGTGAGAACTGTTCTACAACAAGGCGGACACAGTATCTGGTTTTGATTGGTTATCAGACCGCCTGGACATCAATGTTGCCTTAAACTGCATGCTTAAATTTGCTCTCAGTTCATTCCCTGTGTTTAACCACAGATATCATTCATAAACCAGGAGTCCTAAAATTTCATTCTTTCTACTGGAGGAAATGGGTTATATATCCCCAAAACCTAATAATTTTATTTTTCTTTCAAAGGTGCCAGATTGCTCTTTCCAAAATCAATTCTGACCTAATAGCTTTGTTAGGCATAAAAAATGACACAAGGATAACAAGAGTTGTACATGTTTTACATACTTTTCATCCCATTTTGTTTGGCCTAATCACGTTCCCATCTCTGTAGGGATTCTGAAATTTGTTTGGGACCACCAGGGCTATTCCTACTTCTGTTTTACTTGGCTTTTTGTCGCTTTCTGAATCAGACTGAGATAGCTATACCTCCAGTAACTGGATACTAAGAGGGTGGTATTTATAAGTACATAGACTAGAGTCCACAGCTATAAAAAGAAGCAGGTATAGCAACCTGTTAAGAACATAAGAACATAAGAACAGCCTTGCTGGAACAGGCCACAGCCCATCCAGTCCAGCATTCTGTCTCACACAGTGGCTCACCATTTCCTTCAGGGTATTCCCAAGGAGATGCCTTCACCTGCTTAGGATTCCCTGGAAATGGCATTGAGAGATATCCTGCCTATCTCTCCAACCCGGAGGTTGTCCTTAGGTAGCCATAATTATAGCCATTGATAGCCTTGTCCTCCATGAACTTGTCTAATCCTTTCTTAAAGCTGTCAAGACTGACAGCTGTCACCACTTCTTCTGGCAGGGAGTTCCATAGACCAGTAATCCTCTGGGTGAAAAAGTACTTTCTCTTATTTGTTTGAGAACTAGTACCCAAAAGTTTCATGGAGTGTCCCCTAGTTCTAGTGTTGTGCGATAGGGAAAACAGTTTTTCCTTATCTACCTTGTCCACACCGTGCATGATTTTATAAACTTCAATCAGGTCACCTCTTAGACGCCGTCGTTCAAGAGTGAAAAGGCCCAACCGTTGCAGCCTCAGATGGTAAGGAAGGTGTTCCAGTCCCCTAATCATTCTGGTTGCCCTCCTCTGTACTTTCTCCAACTCCATAATATCCTTCTGGAGGTATGGCGACCAGAACTGTACACAATATTCCAGATGGGGCCTCACCATAGATTTATAAAGAGGCAAAATGACACTTGGTGACTTATTTTCTATACCCTTCCTAATGATCCCTAACATTGAGTTTGCTTTTTTCACTGCTGAGGCACACTGGGTTGACACCTTCATTGAGCTGTCCACCAGGACACCAAGGTCCCTTTCCTGGTTTGTCGCAGAGAGTTCAGACCCCATCAGTTTATAAATGTAATTGGGGTTTTTTGCCCCAACATGCATCACTCTGCACTTACCGATGTTGAAGCTCATTTGCCACTGTTTTGCCCACTCCCCCAGTGTCAAGAGATCCCTCTGGAGCTCCTCACAATCTCTCACAGTTTTCACCACCCTGTATAATTTAGTGTCGTCAGCAAATTTGGCTACCTTGCTTTTTACTCCTACCTCTAGATCATTTATGAAGAGGTTGAAAAGCAGGGGTCCCAGTACTGAACCTTGGGGGACCCCACTCTTTACTTCCCTCCACTTGGAGAAGTGTCCATTTAGTGCTACCCTCTGTTTCCTGTCCCTTAGCCAGTTGCTGATCCAGGACAAGACCTGTCCCTTTATTCCATGACTGGTAAGTTTATTCAAGAGCCTTTGGTGTGGGACCTTGTCAAAAGCCTTCTGAAAGTCCAGATAAACAATGTCAACTGGATCCCCCTTATCCACATGCTTGTTGACACTCTCAAAAAATTCCAACAGATTGGTGAGGCATGATTTGCCCTTGCAAAAGCCATGTTGGCTCTCCTTTAGCAGCACCTTCTCTTCTATGTAACTATTAATTCTATCTTTTAGGATGGTTTCCATCACTTTACCTGGGACACATGTCAAACTGACAGGCCGGTAATTTCCTGGATCACCCCTGGATCCTTTTTTGAAAATTGGTGTTACATTCGCTACCTTCCAGTCATCAGGCACAAAGCCTGATTTGAGGGAAAGATTATATATTTTGGCTAGGATATCAGCAATTTCATCTTTAAGTTCCCTGAGAACTCGTGGATGGATGCCATCTGGTCCTGGGGATTTGTTAGTGTTTAGCTTAACAAGACATGCAAGGACCTCCTCCCTGGTTATTTCTATCTTGCTTAATTCTTCGGTTTCCCTCCCTACGAAGACAGGCTCTGTTTTGGGCATGTGGTCTCTGTCTTCTTCAGTGAATACTGAAGCAAAGAATTCATTGAGTCTCTCTGCAATCTCTGTTTCCTCTTTAATAACCCCTTGCCTTCCATTGTCATCTAATGGTCCAATGGCCTTCCTAGTTGGGTTCTTACTTCTAATGTACTTAAAGAAGTCTTTGTTATTTCTCTGAGTATTTTTAGCTATACGCTCCTCAAAGTCTTGCTTTGCTTTCCTGATTGTTGCCTTGCATTTGTTCTGCCAGAATTTATGTTTCTGCCTGCTGTCCTCATTTGGACAAGCCTTCCATCTTCTAAATGAGCTTTTCTTGCTCTTGATCACTTCCCGAACAGCTCCTGTAAGCCACATCGGAGTCCTCTTGGACCTGGCAGTGCCCTTTTTCCTTTTGGGTATGCATTCCAATTGAGCCTCTGTTATTGTTTTTGTAAACAGCCTCCATGCCTCTTGGAGTGTTTGGACTCTCTCAATTTTCCCTTTCAGTTTCTTTTTTACTAGTTTCCTCATCTTTGGGAAATTTCCTTTTTGAAAATTTAAGGTCTCTGTGTTAGATTTTATCAGTGACTTGCGGTCTATGATCAAGTTAAACATAATTGAGTTGTGGTCACTGTTCCCTATTGGATCAGTCACATTAACATCTTGCACCAGATCCTGAGTATTACTCAGGATCAAGTCAAGGATTCTTGTCCCTCTAGTTGGGTCTTCAACCATCTGTCCCAGGGAACAATCATTGAGCATATCTAGGAACTTTATCTCTTTATCATGTGCTGAACAACAGTTCACCCAGTCTATGTGAGGGTAATTGAAGTCCCCCATTATAACCAGGCTTCCCTTCCTGGATGCCTCCTTTACAACATTCTCCAACTGCCAGTCTCCCTCAAGAGTTTGGGTCGGAGGCCGATAGTATATGCCTACTGTTAGACCATCCTTGTGGCCTGGTACTCTTACCCACAGAGCTTCTAATGGTGACTCCAATTCACCTAGATATTCCAATTCATACGATTTTATCACTTCTTTGACATAGAAGGCTACACCACCTCCTGTTTGCCCCTTCCTATCCTTCCTGTACAGTTTGTAGCCTGGGATAACTGTATCCCATTGGTTATCATCCGTCCACCAGGTTTCAGTGATACCAATAATATCAATATTTTTATCTATTGCTAAGTATTCCAGCTCCCCTATTTTGTTCCGGAGGCTTCTGGCATTTATATACAAGCATTTATATATGCTTTCCTGATACAGTCTTTTGAGTCTAGTTGCATTGTTAGACTGCCTCTTGCATCCTTCTGCTAGAGTGCTGGTGACTAGCTCCTTGCTCTGCTCAGTAATTTTTGCATCCTCCTCACTACTCAAGTACACACTTTCCCGAACCGGATGCTGCCCAGCTCCTGTCGGCTTTCCCCCAGTTATCAGTTTAAAAGCTGCTCTGCAGCCTTTTTGATGTTGAGTGCCAGCAATCTGGTCCCATCATGGTTTAAATGCAACCCATCCCTCCTGAACAGATTTGGCTTGTCCCAAAATGTTCTCCAGTTCCTGACAAATCTGAAGCCCTCCTCTTGACACCACCGCCTCATCCACGCATTGAGGCTTCTGAGCTCTGCCTGCCTGGTAGGTCCTGCGCGAGGGACAGGCAGCACTTCTGAAAATGCTACCTTGGAAGTCCGGGACTTCAATCTTCTTCCTAACAACCTAAATTTGGCTTCCAGGACAGACCGCTTGGCCTTCCCAACATCATTAGTACCAACGTGTACCATGACAACTGGCTCGTTCCCAGTTCTCTCTAACAATCTATCTAGATTTCTTGTGATGTCTGCAACTTTTGCACCTGGCAGGCAAGTCACCATACGGTTATCATGTGCATCACAAATCCATTTCTCTGTATTTCTAATTATTGAATCGCCTAGTACAAGGAGCCTCTCTCCTGCAATCTGTTCATCTACATGCACCTCATCAACCATATTAAGGGAGAGAACCTCAGTTTGTTCCTGTTGTTCATCTTCCTGGATCTCATCAAGTGTGATGAAGGAGAGATCATCAGGTGGAACCAGTTGTTCCTCTGTGTGTTCCTCATCAGGTGTGATAAGGGAAAGAGCCTCAAATTTATTCTGTAATTTCAGACTCTCAGAGTGATCCCCTACTCTTCTCCTCCTTTGAGTCACATTCCTCCAACCATCTCCCTCCTGAGTTAGTGAAGGGCCTTCTCCCTCAGAACTGTGCCCTGTCACTTCTTTGTCCAGCATAGTCTGCTCCGCTCTGTCCAAGAACAGCTCAAGCTCCTTAATTTGTTGGTGGTTAGATATGCGGGCCTCTAGCTGCTGGACCTTCTCTTCTAGTAGTGCAACCAGCTTGCACTTGCTGCAAGTGTAGTTCTCCATATGCTTTGGCAAGAACACAAACATGGCACAAGAATTGCAGGTAACTACAGCTGTTCCCTCAGAATCCATTTTAACAAGTGCAGTATTCTGGGCCTCAAAAATGTTGATTCAGTATCTCCATTGTATCTAAGCACATTGAAGGAAACTGAGGAAAGTCTAGGCCTCAATTCTCTGCTGTAAACATCCCATTGCATCTGATCAGAGGATCATACTGAAGAAACAATCAGAAAAAAACTTAAATCGGCCCACTGACCTTCCTTGCCAGGTGAAAAATGAAAAAGATGATTCCCTGCTCAATAGAGATGATTTTACAACAGGCTTGCCCAAATTAAGTTTGGGCCACAGTGGCTTAGAGGTTAAGACATTGAGTTTGATCGCCTGAAGGTGAGCAGTTCAGCAGATCGAGACCCAAATGCTGCATGACAGAGTGAGCCCCCGCCGTCTGTCCTAGCTCCTGCCAACCTACCAGTTCAAAAGCAAGACATTGCAAGTAGATAATAAGGTACCACTTTGACGAGAAAAAGTACCAGCATTCCATGCACTCTGGTGTCTAATCATGCCTGCCACATGATTGTGGAAACATTTGCATACACAGACAGCA
Source organism: Bradypodion ventrale (assembly GCA_035047345.1). Taxonomy (NCBI): domain Eukaryota; kingdom Metazoa; phylum Chordata; class Lepidosauria; order Squamata; family Chamaeleonidae; genus Bradypodion; species Bradypodion ventrale. The sequence continues at coordinate 10,109,096 of JAWDJE010000006.1, forward strand.
CTGGGTCTTTGGTTGTAAATGGAGATGAACACTGCAGTCTAGAGTCAGACGCAACTGACTTTGGAGCAAACGAGACCTTTACCTTTACTGTCCATGTTAAACCTCATGTTGAATAGCCACCAGATTTTAATTTGAATTCATCTGTGCCTAGTTCCATGTAAATTGTGAGATAACAGCCAGCTCTTGACTACACCATTAAAAACGGCGGGATTTCCTCTGCTTATCAAATGGGTAAATTTGATGTATTTTTAATGACCACATGATGCAAAGGCTAAATTAAACCCATCCAGTGTTTTTTCCCTCCAAAGTGTCTTTTTTCTCTCCTGCTGGGTAAACCTGGGTCAAACTCTTGGTCTTAACTATGGGTTGAAGGGGTTATTTTGAAAATACCGGGACACAGAAAGCTTTGCCTGTAGAACTACTGCCTTATGAATTCCTTAAATGAAAAACCACCTTTTATCTTCTATGAAGCCAAGTGTCCTGCTATGACTTGAATACTAGGTTGTGTTTATGTATGAATTCTTAGCTATAATTTCTAAGTAGGGTAGAGATGTTTGCTTAATTTCCTTCCAGCAATAAAGAAATAGTTGAAACAGGATGCTAGGCAGGAAAAGGACCGTTGCTTTCCCCATCAGCTAAATATCTATGTGGTATTTTATGCTAGATACTAGCATATTTTGCCGGCGGTGCCGGGCTGTTTTAAATTATGTTGGATAGTAAAGGGTTTTTTTTTCTTGTACAAATGGTACTGGGCTGTTTAAAATGGTGTTGAAAGGTTTTGTGATTTTATGGCCTCGAGGCACTGCGTCCGCCTGCGGTGGACTTGCGCTCCCAGTGTGTGTTTTATTTTTATTTTTTGTGCGCCGGCTTCCTCAGTGCCGGGCTCTTTAAATTGGTTTTTGAAGGTTTTTCTTTTTTGTTTATGCAAATTTTATTTTAATTTTTTTATTTTAAATTATTTTTTTAATTTCAATTTTTTAATTTTGGTTTATGCAAATTTTATTTTAATTTATTTAATTTAAATTATTATTTTTAATTTAAAATTTAATTTTGTTTTTTTTAATCTTTATTTTTACGCATTTTTTATTTTTTGTTTTGGTGTTTTGGTTTTTTTGAGTGAAAAGTGATTTCTGTTTTTTGTTTTTGTTTGGTATTTTTTGAGATTAGTGTGAATATTTTTGAATGTTTTGCTAACTTATTTGATTTGTTTGGGAATTAATCTTTTTATTTTAAATATTTTTGAATGTTTTTTCTCTTGTGGCCTCTGGGTGGGGGTGGTGAGCTTTGCTTCCTCTCTACAATTCTTCTCTTCTGTCCTCTGGGTGTTGTTTCCGGTAAGTGTTTCCTTTCTTTGCTCGTTTGAGTTCCGGTTGTCATGAAGTCAAGACGTCTCGTGGTAGGCTCTCTGTTTTTGTTTTGGTTTTTTGGGGGGGTTAGGTTTTTTTGGGGGGTGTCTGTGTGTTTTTTCTTGTTTGTTTTTGGCTGTTTTTGTGTTTGATTTTTCTATTTTTGATTTGTGTTTTTTAGTGTTTTTGGTTTGTGTTTTTGTGCTTACTTTTTTAGGGGGGGGGGCTTTTGTTTTCACGGGCCATGCTGGGTGGCCTGTGGGAACAAAGCGCAGTGGCGGTGGGGGTGCCTTTCGTTTTCACGGGCCATGCTGGGTGGCCCGTGGGAACGAAGCGCAGCGGCAGCGGGGGTGCCTTTCGTTTCCATGGGCCATGCTGGGTGGCCCATTGGAACGAAGCGCAGCAGCGGCGGGGGTGCCTTTCATTTCCATGGGCCATGCTGGGTGGCCCATGGGAACAAAGCTCAGCGGCGGCGGGGGTGCCTTTCGTTTCCACGGGCCATGCTGGGAGGCCCGTGGGAACGAAGCGCAGCGGCAGCGGGGGTGCCTTTCGTTTCCATAGGCCATGCTGGGTGGCCCGTGGGAACGAAGCGCAGCGGCGGTGAGGGTTTTTTATTCTTTTACTTTTCACGCGCTGGCTGCCTCAGCGTTCTGCGCGCTCATGGTGTGCAGGATGCTGGGGCTTGTAGTTTTGGCTGCGCGTGTTTGGTTACTGCAGCGGTTTTTTCCCTGCAGCTTTTTTTTGATTGGCCGCAGCGCGTTTCCGAACGTTCCTTTTGCCGCGCCGCTCAGCCTCATTGGCTCTGGTGCGGCGCAGTGCAAGGAATGTTGGGAATTGAAGTTCACTTTTTTTGTTTGCGTCCGGGAGGCTCCTGCCCCCGGGCCGAAAATTTAAACCCGACAGTTACCTGTGAACCCCGTTCGGGCAAGTGCACGAAGGCTCGGACGGGGCTAGTGGGGCCTGGTGCAACATCCTTTGTCACATTCCAACGGTTAACACACCATTTTATAGGTATAGATACGTAAGTCATATCTAACCATGCTTACAAAGAGAGTTCTTCCATATTCATACAATTAAGACAGGCAGAAAATTAGAAAAGGGGTCTGGTGGAATATAAAACCCAACAAGTGTTCCCAACTCTTGCAATGTCAATGGTGTTGGACACTTCACTGAAGACCACAAATGGAGAATCTTGTCTCCTTGAGAAGTTTTAGCTTACAGCCCTGCAGAATATGGGACAAGAATACAGGGCTTTGAGAATTGTAGGACAGTGATGGCGAACCTTTCAGAGACCAAGTGCCCAAACTGCAACCCAAAAAACACTTATTTATTGCAAAGTGCCAACACAGCAACAGGGGAGGAAGTAAATGCTCCCATTGGGCTGCTAGGCAGAGGGGTGGGGCAAACTCTGCTGGGGGAGAGAGAGGAAGCATTTCATTGGGCTGCTGGGCAGAGGGGCAGGGTGAACTCTGTGCTGGGGGAAGGAGAAAGCATTCCCATTGGGCTGCTGGGCAGAGGGGCTGGGCAAACTCTGTGCTGGGGTGACTGCACGGGTGCCCACAGAAAGGGCTCTGAGTGCCACCTCTGGCACATGTGCCATACGCTCACCATCACTGTTGTAGGACAATGTGTCTGGATGGCCAAAGGTTCCCAGATTTACCTGCAGAAGAATGTTCAAAACTAACACAGGGTCTAGGCCAGTGGTGGTGAACCTATGGCATGCATGCCAGAGAGGGCACTCAGAGTCCTCTCTGTTGGCACACGCGCCATCACCTCAGCACAGAATTCGCCCTGCAGCCCAAATGGGAGCGCTACCTCCTTCCCCCCAGCACAGAGTTCACCCCTCTGCCCAGCAGCCAAATGGTTGAACCACATGCCTTTGCCAAGTTCTTGATCGATGCTCAATGTGCTTCCTCCCTCCTCCCAGCACAGAGTTTGCCCTGCCCTTCTGTTTGGGCACTTGATCTCTAAAACGTTCACCATCACTGGTCTAGACACTCCAAAACCAGTTAGAAACAAGACGAGTGTTGAAAAACAGTGGAGAAGTAGCAAAAATAGTAAAATGAAGCTTTAATTTTCCTTATTTGCCAAAAGGTTGAACGAAATGTCTTTGCCAAGTTCTTGATCAATGCTTGACGTGCATATTATGTTCATATTTTTCTTACTAATGAATTTGTAACTTCAAGGAGTTCAAGGTGACATACATGGTTCTTCCTTGCTTTTATATTCTCACAAACATTGTGTGAGTTATACTGGATGGAAAGACTATGACTGGTCAAAGGTCAACTAGTCAGCTTTTGTGGTTGAATGTGGTTTGAGTTTGGGTCTTCTAGGTGTTAGTCTAAAGGTATTTACTCCACTGAAATGCTGAATTAGAGCGATTTGGTTCTGTTGCGGTTTGATTCGCAGCCCCAATTAGGAATGGACAGACTTAGGGGTGAAACATTTGTTTCCAGACCCCAGCGTGGGCCATGGACGTAGAAGAGCACAGTGGAGAATTGAACTCCCAACCTCTTGCTCTGCAGCCATGGAACATAAAAAATTGAACTACCCAAACAGCTGACATTAGGAGGAAATAATGCTCCTCTCTAAAGATTTTTAATGTTTTACAGGCCAGTCCGCTATTGAGGGTGGTTGAACAGACCCAATTCATCGCTCCATTGGCAACCCTAAAACAAATGCAAGTAAGCATAAACCGCAGCAGCTGTAAAATCCCATAGCCAGCAGCTGTGTGCTGAATTTTTTTTAGAAATTGAACAGCCTTCTAGGCATCCTGTATTACGGCACGTATTTTTCTTGGCAATGCTTTTACAGAAATGGTTTCTCTCATTCCAGTCTCTTCCCTGGAGGAGAGGTGGGAAGCCTGGAGCCCTGAATATTGATCAGTCCAATCTTGTTTAAGGTGTACTAGCAGTGGATTGAGAAAATGGAAGGGCTCCAGAAAGCAGGGGGGGAAAAAGATCATTTGCCTCTAGGGGTCACTGTGTCAAAGGAGCCCATGGGAAGTTTTCTAATCAATCACAGGATTTGAAAAGTGCTTCTCCCATTAGTGGTTTATGGGGCAACTGGAGTTCATAAGCATTCTGTACAAAGATAAATGATGGCTATGTGTCCGTGATGGCGAACCTTGGCACTCCAGATGTTCTTGGACTTCAATTCCCAGAAGCCCAAGCCCCCTGTGAATCCACACGAATGGGTTTATTGCGATTCATCCATATGGGCACGTTTTACTTCCGCTTCCGGGAGCGACGAGGGCAGCGAGGGCCGGATGAATCGCAGTAAACCCATTAGTGTGGATTCACAGGGTGCTTGGGCTTCTGGGAATTGAAGTCCAAGAACATCTGGAGTACCAAGGTTATATGTGACCAAAGATCCAATAGTAGCAATCACTGTTGCTAGCCTTATTATCACAGTCTTCACTCTCCAGTAGCCTATTTTTAAATTGCTTTCAAGATTCTTTGTTTTAATTTTTTTCTCCAGATCTCTTAACCCAGAGATATTGTGATATAAATATTTTATTGCTTTTCTAGAAGTATTGCGGTGGATGGATAAAGAAAGAGAACTCTTTACAACCATTAAGCAAAGAGAGCTCTAATGCCTTGGCCATATCATGAGGAACAAAATAATAATAATAATAATAATAATAATAATAATAATAATAATAATAATAATAATAATAATAATAATAATAATAATAATAATAATAATAATAATAATAATAATAATAATTTTTAATTTATATCCCGCCTTCTCAACCGAGGCCGACTCTAGGCGGCAAACAACATAATTGATACAATACAATAATCCCAAAATACAATATAGCAATACAAAAAATAAATCAGAACAATAATAAACAGTACAAATCACATGGTAACAAATTCAAAAATATACATCAGCATCAAATATCTTTTAACATCACACACAATCCTCCTCCCTCCCATCGAAAACCAGCCAAAGGTGGGCAAACAAGGGACCAAGGTCCACATAGCGAGGAGGAAAAAGTCTGTGGCCAACTATACCCAAGAAAGGCACTGAACAAACTCAGTCCACTCCCCCAGTTGCCCCCACTTCCCCCGGCCAGTGGGACCAGAGGAAGGAGCATGTGACAGCACCTGCCTCCCATCCTAAGGGCCGGTGGAGTGAGCCCTGAGGAGAGGCAATGCGGCGGCGGCGGCGGCGGTGGGGCTCCAGGCAGCGTCTCCCTTTTGAAGCCCTCCGGCAAGCAGTCTCGGAGAGGCTAAGGAGACGCACCTGCCTCCCATCCTCAGGGCCGGTGGAGTGAGCCCTGAGGAGAGGCAACGCGGGAGAATATAGTATTCTCCCACTCTGCAAGGAAAGATCCCTGGGAAGAGAGGTCGTGGATGTAGATGGCCTTCGTGGCTGAAGTACCTGAGAGACTGGTGTGGAATGACCTCAGAAGAACTGTTCCAAGGAGTTAAGAACGGGAAGATTATCACCATGATGATAGCCAATATTCGGAACGGATATGGCACCTGAAGAAGAAATATTTTATAATATTTTATTAATTTATTGGATTTAGATAACCGCCCTTTTCGCCTAAGCGACCCAAGGCGGCTCACAACATCAGTTAAAACCTATACCCAATGCTAATTAAAATGAAAAACTACAAAACTATCTAAAAGCATTTATAAAACCTCCCCAATCCCCTTAAAAAGAAGGACACCAGGGCAGGAGTAAATAAGGACCCCGGGCAGGGCTAAATAAGCCAGCAGGGCTGGGTTGTGGTACCAGTTGTACCCCACACCTGCTGGCATAGCCACATTTTAAGGCCTTCCTGAAGGGGAGCAACTCTGCCTGGATGCAGTTCAAGTGGCAGGAGGTTCCACAGGGCCGTAGCAGATACCGAAAAGGCTCTCCTCCTGGTCCTAGTGAGGTGTGCCTCCCTGGCTGATGGGACCACTAGGGAACCCTGATGGTCTGCTCTCATAGGACGGGTCAGAAACCTTGGGGTGCCATGGTCCCTTAAGTATCCTGGCCCACTACCATGAAGGGCTTTAAAGGTCAAAACCAGCACCTTGAATAACATCCGCACCCTGTCAACACCCGGGCAGTCACATTCTGAACCAGCTGTAGCTTCTGGAGAGTCATCAAGGGCAGCCCCATGTAGAGCGCATTACAATAATCCAGTCTGGAGGTGACCAGTGCATGGGTGACTGAAAGTAAGGAGTCCCAGTCCAATGAGCAGGCATAATTGGCGGATGGCACGAAGTTGCACAAAAGCCCTCCTGGCCACGACTGCCACCTGCTCTTTGAGCAGTAGTTGTGAGTCCAGGAGAACCCCCAAATTACGCACCAGGTCTGTCTGGGGCAAAGGAGCCCCATCCAGCACCAAAGATGGTAGCTCCCGGGATAACGCGGGCCCCCGAACCCACAGCCACTCAGTCTTGCCAGGATTCAGCTGAAGCCCATTGTTCCCCATCCAGACCCTTACAGCCTCCAGGCACCTGGATAGGACTTCAGCTGCATCACTCGGGTTTCCACGGGCCGAGATAAACAGTTGGGTATCATCAGCATATTGATGATACTTCACCTCATGGGAACCGATGATCTCACCCAGCAGCTTCATGTAGATGTTAAATAGAAGAGGCGAGAGTACCGAGTACCATTTATGATGATAGAAGCTCAATGTGGTATAGTGAATAGATAGAGGGACTGGGTTCAAATCCTCAGCCATAGAAACTCACTGGGGGAGTGGAAATGGCAAAACCTCTCCTTAAATATTTCACTTACCTTGAAAACCTCATTATAAGTCAGTTCTCACTTAAAGGCACATTGCAACAATAAATATTTTATCAGTAAATGCTCCAAATTCTATCCCTGGCAATTGAATCTAATTTGGATACTGGCTATGGGACAACTTTCTCTATAATTTAAAGCAGCTGTCTATTTAAGAGGTAGAGAGAGACTGCCAGAAATATAGAACATTGTTTGCCATTAGAAGGGACACTTGGAACATTCACTCTCTTTTGTGTCCTGATCAGACCCTGGACTGCCAAAATGAAGACACTTTCTTCAGTTTGTCATTGTCCAAACGCCAGTCCTCATCGGTGCATGTCTCTGGCAGCAATCGGCAGACCAGCAAATGGGCCGGACTCTGTGTCTCTCCACATTCATACCATGTGTTGTTGTCCACCAGCAGTCCCCATTTGAGCCCTCAGCTTATTCAGGGTCCTCCAAAACCAAAGGAACTTGGAACATTGTCCCCAGTACTTTGCTTGCTATGTGAATTTCACTGTGCTTTATGGTAGAGGCTGACCCTGATTGTCTTTGGTTTCCAGCTTGTAATAAGAAATAAAAATGATATGCATTTCAGGGATGTCATAGTTGTTGTGATGATGCAAAGTTTACAAAGCATAGTTTGGACAATGTGACTGAGAACTCCCCCCCCGTCCTGGCTAACATGGCATTGGTAGAGGATTTTGGGAGATGTAGTATAAATAATTTTGCATCTCTATTTTAAGATATGTGGGAAGAGTTGCAGTGCTGTGGTAGAACAAATCCTATACTGTACCTCTGTGGAGAAGATCTCAGGTCTAATCCATGGTTCCTTCAGATAAATGGATCAGATGATGAGAAAGTCCATTGACATAAACCCTGGACAGCCACTTCCATGTGAGTTATTCTAAGCTAGAGATGGACCATAGCAGGTAGCTTCCGATGTCCACCTATTCTTTTGGTGTGGAAAAGCAGTTGGCATGTAGGAAACGGTCTGTATAAATATTGCGCTGTTCTTTTCCTGCGTGACTTGGAAAGACTAAGAGGTCAGGAGAATTCCTGGACACGGGCCCAATTCTGTTCGCTCTGCATGCCAGCCAGTGAAAACATTGGGCTGTTGGAAATTTCCCATGTGGGCGGCAGAAGGAGGAGGGAATGCGAACAACAGGTGAGGGAGGGAAAGGGGAGGAGCAAACAGAGTGTAAAACCTCACCTGTCACAACCTCTGGAGCAGCGGAAGCAGGGATCAGGAAAAAAACAGTGAAACTCAACAGGAGAAGAAAGAGAAGAAGCATAGAACTCAGGAGTCCTATACAAGATTGCTGTCTGTCATTTTTTAAAAGTTGTTTTGCATTTGTGCTAGAGGTCAGATTAGCTTCTATCTGGATACCTGGATGGTGTTTCTCACCTGCTCCTACCTTTTCTAGAAGAGATCTTCTCTCACGGGGATTGAAGGAACCAAGTGTTCTGGTTGCCACCTGTATTTCTCTTCATGTTTGAAGTTCTCGGAAACTGCAGCTACACCAGTGAATAGAGACATCCTGGCTTCTCATCTCTCCTCGGTTTAACCCGCTACACTCCCAAAGCCTCCCTCTCCAACAACAAATACTACCCTAGAGACTCCATGACAACAACCACATCTTCCTCCATGTACCCAGAGGAGGAAGTCCTTCGGAGCCCATTCCCCCTGACCCCTCCACCTGCCCTGGGAGATGAACTCTACCCCTTTGGGGGTGAGCACCTGCAGTCCTTTGTGGGCAATACAGCTGGTGGGGATGAAGATCCAGAAGAAGCAGATTTGGGATTACTCCTTCAGAGGAAAGAGAAGGATCTGCTCTTGGCAGCCGAGTTGGGGAAGATGCTCCTGGAACGCAATGAGGAATTAGAGAGGCGCTGCGAGGAACTGACAAAAGAGTACGCTGAAGCAAAAGAGGTGAGAGAAGTGTGGGTGGGAACACAGTGCATAGGGTAGAAAGTCAGCCATTGACCAAGGATTGATGGTCAACCACAGAAAGATCTGGGTGATCTTGGTCCTTTTGCTATCTGTCAGCATGGCCTACCTTCCCGGGACAATTGTGAAGACAAAATGAGTTTGTTTCTCAAAACTTCCTTGAGTCTCCTCAGCAGCAATCCACATGTATATAAAAGCCATGTTTTGCTGCATATACAAATAAACAATGTGGTTATATGTTGCTTTGGATATGGTAGCCTTTTGCAGGTGAAGGTCCTCTTCCTTCTTTGCTTGAAGATACTGTACCAGAGTGCTTGTGCTTCTAGGACAGTGATGGCAAACCTTGGCACTCCAGCTGTTCTTGGAATTCAATTCCCAGAAGCCCAAGTCCCTGTGAATCCACATGAATGGGCTTACTGTGTATAAGCCCATTCATGTGGATTCATAAGGACTTGGGCTTTTGGGAACTGAAATCCAAAAACAGCTGGAGTGCCAAGGTTCACCATCATGGTACTAGGATAAGCCTAGTGTTCTCATTGAGGAGATGATTCCTCCCGTTGAATAGCTATCCAAGCACAGTCCTCTTTTAGTTAAGCATAAAGAACCAAAAGAGGGACATCTCAGCATGATATTGTCCACCTGGAATGAGCAGCTGGACTGCAGACTCAATCGTCACGCAGACCATCTGTTCACTGCCTTCCCATGAGGAGACTGAGATGCCCTTTAATTCTGGTTTAATTATAAGAATAATTTTAAATTTTTGCTTGGACATCTGGCTGTGGAGCCAGAGCTTATGAGTTCAGTTCTCTGCTGTGCATCCCAGAATAACCAGCCTGTGCAGCCTTGAACAAGCTGCACACACAGTCCAAGAGTACTTCCAGAAGAAGGGAACGGGAAACCATGTCTGAGTATTCTCTACCTAACCCCCCCCCCCCCCGAGAATTGATTTGACGACACACAATTAGTATTATGTAAAACTAGTACACACAGTTTTATGCACACATCAGTGCCTTCTTCTGTTCTCTCTTTGGTATAATAATAATTTTGTGTCAGAGATTATTCTGGGTTGAAAGATTTTTGCTGGAGAAACTCCACTCAGGGGACAACCGAATGAGGCTCCTTTCATGCCCCCAAGATCTTCTCCCATCAAAGTGGTCCCTATTTATCTACTTGCAATTTCTTGCTTTCTAACTGCTAGGTTGGCAGGAGCTGGTACAGACGACGGGCGCTCATTCTGTCATGCAGTACCCGGGTCTCGAACTGCCATCTTGCCAGCCTTCCAGCTAACAAGGCAAGCTTCTTAACCTCTGAGCCACCACATAAGTTGTATACCAGATAAAAGACAGGCATTCTGGCTTCTCTTCGCCCCTTCTTCCTGATGGAAGAGGAACAAGAAACATTAATGGCCTTTAATTTATTTATTTTTCTTTCTCTCTCTCTCTCTACCCTCCCTTCTTCCTGAATGTGTTTCTCCTCTGAAATAACCCAATCTTGGTTGGGACTGGAATTGGCAAAAATGACCTCACTGGGCATGATACCTGCGGCAACTGGTTAAACCGGTTTGGTGCAAAGAAGGGCACTACCCTTTGACGCAAGGTGAAGCTGGGTGTGATTACTGAGTGAGAAGGAAAGAAGAACAGAGAAGGACTGAATGGAACAGGCTAGGGAAAGAAAGAAAGCGCCCCCGTATGATTCACCAAAAAAACTTCACCTGCTGGTTGCTCCCTTCCAAGTTTCTGTTGCTGGAGAGACTGGGCTGGATGCCAGAGGGCTCTGGTTTATTTTCTAGGCAGAATGGGCAAAGGGGGTGGTGGTGATATAGAATTATGAAATAATTGAAAAGCAAGCTAAACATTTTCTCATGAGTCTGCTCAACCGGTGCTGATGTGTGGCCCTGTCCTTCAAGTTGATGCCTCACTCTAGGGTTGATCCGAGGCGTGTTTGAAACTCAACAGAAGGGAAACTTTCTCCGTGCGGGTGTAATTTGTCTTTACTTTTGCTGGGGGCATCCCTATAGGAGCCATTTACAACATCGTTACCAAGAAATTCTTTAACAGGATTGTCTTGCTCTGGGACAGATATGTCTACCGTATTTTCCGGCGTATAAGACGACTGGGCGTATAAGACGACCCCCAACTTTTCCAGTTAAATTATAGAGTTTGGGAATATACTTGCCGTATAAGACTACATCTCTTCCAATGCACACCAAATAAAAATTAACCCACACTCAACCCGAAGACGCGCAGCCCTCCGAGTCGAATGGGCAGGTTCTGGTGGAGAGCCAATCCACGCTCACGTTTTCGTCCTCGAGGTACAGGAAGATGTGTGCAGCTTGCTTCCCCTTGCTTCATACTCCCCGCACAGAGCAGGGACTCGGCCGCGGCACCCCCCACCATATGCGCCGGACATATGAAGCAAGGGGAAACAAGTTGCAGTTAAGTACCTGTCCTATAAGATGACCCCCGACTTTGGCACAGATTTTTCGGGGTTAAAAAGTAGTCTTATACGCCAGAAAATACAGTAATTTTAATCTAGGCACCGGGTAAGGCCGCCCTTGCTTGAAAGCCAGTCGTATCCGACTGTAGGGTTGTTGTGTTCTAATGGTTTTCCTTCCACATGGATTACAATGTATCGGAGCCAATGTAACCTTGCCTATAGCAACAATGTAACCTTCAGCTGTATCATATAAACCCTGTAATAGGACGCGAGCTAATGACCACCAGCTGGCAGCAGCGAGCGTCCAAGCTCTCTTGGTCCGAACTCATCAAAGGCAACAGCGCGGGAAGCTTTCCCGCCACTACCTACACCTGGACAAGAAGGGCGTGACTCGCAATGACGTCACGCGGGCAGTGGCCAATGGGCTACCATGGCACCACGTTCAAATGTATTACTGCTGTATAAAAAGAGCTATCGATCCGCCATCACCTCATGTTCCCTCTGTCCACGATGCAATAAACCTGAGTTAACCCAGCCCGAGGCTGTGTCCTGTGTCTTGGTCTTCATACACCAAATTGGCGACGAAGGTGGGATAATGGATCCCCAAGGAGCAGCCAGGGCACAGAGCGGGTTCAACATCACCAAACCGCAAGACTGGGAGCTGTTGGAGATGGACTTCCAGGCGGCGCTGGTGAAACTCAAAGTCAAGGAAGACGATGAGGAGCGGAAGAGGGCCATCCTCACCAGAATGCTCGGGGTGGAAACCAAGCGGACGCTGGTGGGCATCATCGCTCCGAAGAAGGTGAGCCAATTTAAGGCGGACGACATCATGAAGCTGCTACGGGAGCGCTTCCAACCCTCGAGGGCGATGTTTCCCGCTCGGAGCGCGTTTTGGAGGCGAGTCCAAGCGCCGGACGAGTCGGTTGAGGCATTCGTGGCCGCCATGAGGGTAGCCGCCGTCCCCTGCAAATGGGGCGACATCCTAGACATGGCCCTCAGGGACGGCGTGCTGTGTGGCCTGAAAGACAAGGAGGTGCAGCGCAGCTTGATGAACAAGGAGCCGCCACCCACGCTGGCAGAGGTCGTCGAGGCCGCCGAAGCCGCGGAGTCCACGAATGCTGGAGTAGACGAGATGCACCAGTGGCGTGAGTGGCGTCCCAGGGCCGGCAAAGCAGAAAATTCGGTGCATGGGAAGTCCGGACAATCGGTGCACGCAACTCGGCGGGCCTCAAAATCGTCCTCGGAAGGCAGCGACGGCGAGGAGGTCCAGAAGGTCCGAAAAGGGGGGCGCCGCTGCGATGGTTGCGGGGCGGCCCACGAACGCGCGAGATGCCCATTTAGAAAGGCTGAATGTTACACCTGCGGCCGTCGGGGGCACATTGCCAAGGCATGCAGAAAAAGAAAGGAGGGCCGGAGGCAGTCACCAGACCGTTCGACCAGACCGGACCGTCCCGCGAGGCCCAAAGATGGCGCCCAGACCACGAGGAAGAAGGACGGCGTGGGCCGCGTCTCGGACGGCAGCGAAGATGACGCCCCGGTGTGCAGCGTGTCCACGGGACAGTCCCATTACTTCGTTGAGGTACTAATACAAGGGGCCCCTATCAGGATGGAAATTGACTCAGGGTCCTCCTATTCCATAATCCCCCAGAAAGAGTTCCTGAAAATCGACCCCCACGTGCGGCCCAAACTTAAAACATTGAGGTCCACGCTACGAGATGTACAGGGAAACAGCATTCCGGTATTGGGGGTCGGGAAATTTCGGGTTAATTTCAAGAGACATTCTGCGGAACTGCCCCTAGTTGTCCTCAAGGGGGGAAGTTGTAGCCTCCTTGGGACACAGTGGTTTCAGCCTTTAGGCCTGTTCATAGGGGGAGTACATTCGGTGGGGGGGGATCCAATACAAGCGGTGTGCGACGCGCATCCCGACGTTTTTAAAAAAGGACTGGGAAAATTCAAGGGACCCCCTGTAGCCTTCGACTTAGACCCGGAGGTCCGCCCGATAAGACTCAAACCGCGCAGGGTGCCCTTCGCACTAAAGGACAAAATAGAGGCGGAACTGGACAAATTGGTGGGCCAGGGGATTCTTATTCCTGTTGATTCCGCGGAGTGGGAAACTCCAATTGTAACAGCTCTGAAGGCTAACGGGGAGGTGCGCATTTGCGCTGATTATAAGTGTACAATTAACAAGGCGATCCGCCCTAATGCATACCCGGTGCCGGTGGTCAGCCACCTTTTGGCCAGGCTAAATGGGGGAAAGTGTTTCGCTAAGCTCGATCTAGCACAAGCCTATCAGCAACTCCCCGTAACTCCCGCCACGGCCGCGGCCCAAACGATAGTCACACATAAAGGAGCGTTCCAGGTGTCGCGTTTACAGTTCGGCGTGAACTCGGCACCCGGCCTTTTTCAGTCGCTTGTGGAACGCCTCCTGAAGGGGCTGGAGGGGGTGTTGCCTTATTTTGATGACGTATTGATAACAGGGGGGAGTGAGGCCGAACTGGCAAAAAGATTGGACAAAGTACTAACTGTGTTCGAGAAAGCGGGGCTGAGACTGAGGAAGGACAAATGTGTCTTTTTCGAAACCGAGGTCGAGTTTTTAGGGTTCCGAATCACACCCGAGGGTATTAGGCCATCCAAATCCAAAGTGGCAGCCATCAAGAAGGCCCCTCGCCCCACATCCAAAACCGAGCTACAGTCATTCCTGGGGCTCCTCAATTTTTACCATACATTCCTTCCGCGGAAAGCGTCCGTAGCCGAACCGCTTCATCGGTTGCTTAAAAAGGAGGAGACATGGATGTGGGGTGACGAGCACGAGAGGGCATTCAAAGAGCTAAAGCAACTCTTGACTTCTGACGCAATTCTAACGCATTTCGACCCCAAACGGCCGGTGGTATTAGTCTGCGATGCATCACCGGTGGGGGTGGGGGCGGTGCTTTGCCACGTGTTGGACGACGGAAGGGAGGCCCCGGTTGCGTTTTATTCAAGGTCCCTGTCCCAAGCAGAGCGAAATTACGCACAAACCGACAGGGAGGCATTAGCCATAGTAGCGGGGACCAAAAAGTTCCACGATTTTCTGTATGGCCGCCCGTTTAAAATTGTAACGGATCACAAGCCCCTGTTAGGGATTTTCACGGCAAGCAAGCCCACGCCGCAGATCCTATCCCCGAGAATGCTGCGTTGGGCTATCTTTCTCAACGCATACCAACACGAGTTGGAGTACCGGCCCGGAAAGGAGATCAGCCATGCTGATGCACTTTCGAGATCCCCTTTGCCCCTGTCGGATGACCAAAAGGCTAGAGTAGAAAGAGACCGCCAGGTGTTGCTAATCGAGGTCTTAGACGCACCCCCACTAGTACCAGCCGATATTGCTAGGGCGACAGGCAAGGACAAAACGCTGGAAAAAGTTAGCTCATGGGTACAGAAGGGGTGGCCGGCATCGTCCCCGAGCACGGAATTCGACACATTCTTTCGGAAAAAGCTAGAGCTGTCCCTAGAAAGGGGGTGCCTGTTGTGGGGCCAACGGGTGGTGGTCCCTACATCCATGCGGCCGAGGGTGCTCAAACTGCTGCACGTCAGCCACCCGGGGATCGTTCGTTCGAAAGCGCTGGCCCGCAGTTATTTTTGGTGGCCACAACTGGACGCGGACATTGAGCACATGGTCGGCACTTGTGAGGCATGTCAGGGATCCCGTCCAGAGGAGGCTCGCCTCCCGCATAGGGAATGGGACGCAGCAAGGGGGCCGTGGTCCAGAGTACACATAGATTTCGCTGGCCCATTCCGAGGAACCATGTTTCTCCTGGTGGTGGATGCGTTCTCCAAGTGGCTGGAGGTTATCCCAGTAAAGAGCACGTCCTCCGCCACGACAATTAGCCAGCTACGGAGAGTCTTTTCCACGTTCGGTTAACCCGACACGTTAGTCAGCGATAACGCGAGTTGCTTCACCTCCTCGGAGTTCGGAGCATTCATGGCGGCAAACGCAATTCGGCATGTCACATCCGCACCGTTTCACCCGGCCACGAATGGCCAAGTGGAACGGTTGGTGCGTACAACAAAGGATGCGCTTCGGCGCATGGGCCCGGGGGACCTAAATCACCAAGTATGTCAGTTCTTATTAGCGTATAGGGTGACCCCCTTAGCGTCAGGTTACTCGCCGGCAGAGCTCTTGATGCGGCGAAAACTGACCACGATTCTGTCCAGGCTAGACCCGACGAGAGTCGAGGAGAAGGGAAAAAACATAGGGCTGGCAGTCTCGAAAGGATTCGCCGCCGGCGACCCTGTTCACTGTAGAAACTATGCCAGCGCAGGGCCAGCCTGGGTGCCGGGGACGGTAGTAGAACAGACGGGGCCAGTGTCGTACCGGGTCGAGACCAGCACAGGTCTCCTCTGGAGGAGGCACGCGGACCAGCTGAGGCACCGAGTGAGAGTACCAGACAGTGGGGCTCATCAACAGGATTCAGCGTTAGGGTTCTCCCCCACCCGCTTAGCCCAAGGGGGAGACATCAGCGGACAACAGTCCCAAGCAAGGGGGGAAGGAAGAAGCAGCGGCCCCGACTCATATCCTTTTGATAAACCAGTTCCATCAGAGGCCGGGGAAGGGGGAGAGGAATTCGCGACCGCTGCCCCCGAATGTAATTTTGGTTTTGGTTTTGCGAGCCGGGGGGGTTTCCAGGAGTGTTCCCCCACCCATCCAAGCGAGAAGAGGGGTTTTTCGTTAGTCCCCAGTGCCCCCGGTTCTTCCCTAAGAGAGTGCACACCTCCCAACAACGCCGCGGAGCCGCGGCAAGTCACTAACGAGTCTCCCTCTCCAATTACAGGGCAGGAAACCAGGGGACAAAGAGAAGGTAGCAAACCCGGGCAAAGGCAGCCCGCATCGAGACCCCAGCGTGTTCGAAATAAGCCATCTTGGCTGAGAGACTTTGTCTCCTAGGGGGGAAGTGTGTTTGAGTGGGGGCTCGAGACTTTGTCTCATCCTAGGGGGGAGGGGTGTTGTGTTCTAATGGTTTTCCTTCCACATGGATTACAATGTATCGGAGCCAATGTAACCTTGCCTATAGCAACAATGTAACCTTCAGCTGTATCATATAAACCCTGTAATAGGACGCGAGCTAATGACCACCAGCTGGCAGCAGCGAGCGTCCAAGCTCTCTTGGTCCGAACTCATCAAAGGCAACAGCGCGGGAAGCTTTCCCGCCACTACCTACACCTGGACAAGAAGGGCGTGACTCGCAATGACGTCACGCGGGCAGTGGCCAATGGGCTACCATGGCACCACGTTCAAATGTATTACTGCTGTATAAAAAGAGCTATCGATCCGCCATCACCTCATGTTCCCTCTGTCCACGATGCAATAAACCTGAGTTAACCCAGCCCGAGGCTGTGTCCTGTGTCTTGGTCTTCATACACCAAAAGGGTTCAGTGCTCATCTCTGTTTATAGCCAAAGAGCCAGTGCTATCTGCGTCTGTCTGCAGACATTTCCGTAGTCATGTGGCAGGCATGCCTCGACTCCGGCGTGCACGGGACGCTGTTTACCTTCCCACTGAAGTGCTCCCTACTTGGAATTTCTTGCTTTCGAACTGCTAGGTTGGCAGGAGCTAGAAGCTCACTCCGTCACGCAGTACATGGAAATTGAACTCTGACCTTCCAGTCAGCGAGTTTTGTGTCTTAACCACTTGAGCCACCGGGCACCGGGTGCCACCACCAATAATGTAGAAATGGCTTTGTTTTGATGGATCAGTGGATGTGAGGTCTGTCTAGTTCAGCCTTCTGTTTACGGCAGATGTCCTTGAGCAGTCAGTCAATGTTCAGATATTCTGCCTCTGAAAATGGAGCCTTTAATTTAATAGACTGGTCCACTTTTATTTTTCTTCCTTTTAAATTTTTTTTATATTTTAAACCAGGGATTAGGAGTCATTGCTTAGAGAGATTAGATGGTGTGGGTTTCAGGAAGAAATGTCCCTTGGCGACTAACTCTCTTTATCAGTACTGCATTATAAATCCAAAAGTGTTCACCACCACCACCCAGTCAAAACATAATGACTAGGCGATACTGTGAACCAGAGCTCCAAAAAGCAACTTTGTAAAGACTTTATGGTATCATCTGCACAAATATGTGTTGTGATAATTCTCATAGCTAGCTTTCAGGTAGTAGATGAAATGCAAGATAAGATTTACAATCACCAGGTTCAATAATGTGCAAAAGGATATACAGTGTATAAGACTTATGCTCTCTTCTTGCATAATATGCATAGAAACTTTGAAAGGAAGTCGGGAACACAGAGAGCAAACTATATTAAATCTATTGCTGAGGAATTTTCTCTAAATGTAAGAGTTTGAAGAGGTACCTAAAATGTATCCCGCTGGTGGTCTTTCTCTTTCAAGAGTTACCCAAGGTCTTTCATCAGAGGCAAGAGGGATGATTTTATATAGAACAGGAATTGTCCAGTACATTTTCATGTTTTTAGCCACTATGACACAGTCCAAAATCTCGCCTACATACTAGTGAATTAAAACCATAAACAGTAAGTGCCTCCTTATTAACTTTTCTGGTTTTAATTCTGTAGCACAAAGAGAAAAACATCTGTCTGAAACTGTAGAGAGCTGGTACCAGTTGATAGTCTTGACTGGTCTGAGTTAGGTGAACATGTAGTCCAATTTGATATAGTGTAATCCACACTGACAGTGATATTCTGCTCCAAATAGTGACATTTTTAAAGCTTGCCCCAGAATATAAATCAGGAATGGGATCTTTAGAGTAATGCCTTCTTCTTGAATATCCTTTTTTCTGAAGCAGTTAATCCATTTCACCTACATTTTTAGTGGTTAAGACACTGAAGTTGATGACCGGAAGGTTGGCAGGTCAGCATTTCGAGACCTGAGTGCTGCATGATGGAGTGAGCTTCCGTCTCTGACCCAGCTCCTGCCAACCTCGCAGTTTGAAAGCAAGAAATTGCAAGTACTGTAGATAAATAGGGACCACTTTGGTGGGAAGGTAAACAGTGTTGCGTGCACTCCAGTGTCGAGGCATGCCTGCCACATGTCCACGGAAACATCTGCAGACGCAGACAGCACTGGCTCTTCGGCTATGAAACAGAGATGAGCACTGAACCCTAGAGTCAGATACAACTGGCTTTCGAGCAAGGGTGACTTTTAACTTTGCCTATACAAGTATCCTATGAGCTTGGCCAATGTCATAGACATAGCTGATGGCGGAGAACAAAAGATGGTGGCTCACCTGGTGAATTCCTCATTGAAGTAAGATTTCAACCCATTACATGATGGCTCACAGCTCAGTTTCTAAACATTATTCAAAACCTTTACCACCACCCCACTCTTGTGGCCCAGGCCTTACGATATTTGTTCCCTCTTTCTCTCTGCCAGAATCTTGAACAACAAAAGCACGAACTCCGTCGGCACTTTGAATCTGGACAGGCTGAATTTGAGACCCACGTGGCAGAGTTAGAGGGTGACTTGGCTGCTGTCCGAGCTCAGCTGGGGCAACAGCGTCTGGAACAACAAGACACCAGCCGGGAGAGCTCGCAGACTGTCCTGGATCTTTCAGAGCAGAACCAGCGCCTGGTGGAGCATCTCAGTCAGGTGAGGTGGGGAATTTAGCTGCTGGAATTCCTTCACTCAAGTCAATGGAAATTTAAGGGGGTCAATCTGGTAAGTAGGGCTGTATTCCTGTTGTTAAGATGTTAAACTTGATGCCTGGAAGGTCGGCAGCTGAGCAGTCCGAGACCCGAGTACTGCATGACGGAGTGAGCTCCCATCTCTGTCCCAACTCCTGACTATCTAGCAGTTTGAAAGCAGGAAAATGCAAGTAGATAAATGGGTACCACTTTGGTGGGGATGTAAACAGCGTTCCGTGCACTCTGGTGGTTATGCTTGCCACACGTCCACGGAAATGTCTGCAAACACAAACAGCGCTGGCTCTTTGGCTATAAACAGAGATGAGCACTGAACCCTATAGTTGGATACGACTGGCTTTCAAGCAAGGGTGACCTTTATCTTTACCTAGTCCTGTTTTAAGTGAAGCATAGTTGATCCTCTCGATACAGGTGGGAATTCAGCAGATGGAGGTCTCTAGAACTGCAGCACCATGTTAGAGGGTACCTCACCTATAGAGTTCACACCCTTCCTATGTTGAATTATGTTGCCACTCTATAGCCTTCAGGAAACCATTTGGATCCCTTGATCTCCTGGAATGGACTGTTTTAATTGCCCTTCCCCTACCCCTGCAGAGGCTCAGAGTTCTAATAAGCCTAAACCCTATCAGGTATTGATTTGACCACGGCAACAGAGCTACTGAGAGTTCTTCCACAGTCAGATCATCATCATCCTGCCCAGTACAAGGTCAAGAGTGTGCCTGGCAACATGGGTGGGGCGAGATACTACTTGGGACATCCCCATGTTGCTCCCCACTGATTGGTATCCAGAGGTACACTGTATCTGTAACTGGAGGTTCATTATAGCCTATAGAAGTGATGGCGAACATTTTAGAGACCGAATGCCCAAACTGCAACCCAAAACACATGTATTTATCTCAAATTGCCAACACAGCGGCAGGGGAGGAAGAAAATGCTCCCTTTGGGCTGCTGGGCAAAGTGAACTCTGTGCTCGGGGGAGGGAGGAAGTGCTCCCATTGGACTGCTGGGCAGAGAGGTGGGGCAAACTCTGTGCTGGGGGAGGGAGGAAGTGCTCCCATTGGGCTGCAGGGAGAAGGATGGGGCAAACTCTGTGCTGGGGTGACTGCATGGGTGCCCATAGAGAGGGCTCCGAGTGCCACCTACAGCATGCGTGCCATAGGTTCGCCACCACTGGCCTATAGGAGTGCTTCCACTAATCCAACAATTAGACTAATAAATGACAAATAATACACACACAACTAACCACCAGCCGCAATTGGTCACAAGTACAAGAATCTCACAAAGTGAATGATTCAAAAATACACCAAAGTAGAAAAGACAAAGAAAAAATATCTAAGATAAAGTCTTTCTACTGGGAAGGTTGTCAGCAAAGGCCTTGCTATATAAAGAAAGGTTTTCAGCTATTTTCAAAAAAAAAAAAACCTGCAGAGAGAAAGAGACAGTTGGATATTGAGAGGAAGGTTAATCCAGAATTAGGGGGTCATCACCAAAAAAACTTATCTCCTGGAATCACATTTATTTGCTTTTCTTGGGATGGCAACTCTTAAAAGGGAGATTTGGGAAGATCTCATTCTCCGGGTAGGATTTCTATAGGAAAATTGCTCCACCAGGCAGCAAGGACCTGTCCTAAACTATGTAGACTTTTGTATGCAGATGCTGCTTTTCTTTCCTCCTACTTACAAAAAAATTGTGAATGGTTTAAAAAAACCTATAAACAGTGAGATAAAGTTAGTTGGAAATGAGTCACTTTTATTTGCATACTTTATTTTTGAACTGGAACTCATGTGTCTCTATATGTGCACTGAATTTGCACAACCTAGGTTATTATCCCACTTAAGGCAGGGCTACAACTTTGTGCCAGAGCACATACTTTCTTACGTTCAGATCCCTGGCATCTCTAGGTGGGGCTGAGAAGAACTCTCTCTGGGCGAACCCAAATAACTTTCTGTTATTCAATTAGAGTCAGTGAGATAAGACCCACTGAAATGATTGGCACTTGTTAGTCTAGTGTGTGTGTGTGTGTGGGTGGTTACACAGAAAGCCTCCTCAAAAATTATGGTATTTTTGAACCACAACTGGTCATACCCTGGTAACAGCAATCTTGTGTTGCCAGCTAATCTCTCTCACACTAGCTCAGGGAACGGCAGAATGAACTCACCAAAAGGTGGCTTCATTTTGGCAGCTTCACATCTGACCTAGACGAAGAAGAAGAAGAAGAAGAAGAAGAAGAAGAAGAAGAAATAGTAATCTAGTTGGGACTGAAATTGGACTTAGTAACTGGAGAACCATACCTAGTCGAATGGTTAGGAACCTGTGGATGTTGCAGGACTATAAAGTCTATCATTCTCAAACACTGGCTGGAGGCGGTGGGAGTTCTGGAGGGATTCATCCATGACTTCATGTTCACTAAACTAGATGGATCATTTCCCATTAACTCATGGATAGGCAGCATGAACCCTGCCCAGCAACCTCCAGTTACTTTGGACTACAGCTCCCAAAACCTCTTAGTAGCATGGCTGGTGTCTACTGACTGAGGGATTCTGGAAATTGTAATCCCCCTTCCCGCCGCCCCCCGCCCCCCCAAAAAAAACCTTTCCAAGAGTTGGATTAGACTTGGTGTAGCTGGCTTCTTATTTTCATGCAAACAGTCGATCACCACCCCTGCTACAGAAAGATCTGTCACACTTGGAGTTTCATAATGGAAGACATTTCAGCCAGACAAGCTTTGAAGCTTGAGATCACACACTGCATTGTTGTCACAACAGCAGCAGCACTGACCAGCCTGGCAGGTTTCCAGGAATGTGGAAAGCCAAACAGAAGAAGGAAGGCCTTAATCAGGTCAAATAAGTGAGGCATATCTTATAATGATGAAATTGGAACTGCCCTACTTTGGGCACATCATGAGAAGGCAAGACTTTCTGAAAAAAGACAATAATACTGGGAAAGGTAGAAAGCAGCAGGGAAAAAGGGAATACCAAGTACGAGATGGATTGACTCGCCATGGAAAGCTAAGACTATAACTTGCAGAAGTTGAGCATAGCTGCTGAGGACAGGACATTTTGGACATCTCTTGTTCATAAGGTTGCTATGAGTCAGAGATGACTTATAAAGGGAGATGTTGCTGGAGAGTTCCATGAGTTAGGCATTGACTGTGGAACCAAAGGTTGGGGGTTTGAGTCCCTGCTATGCCTCCAAGGAGAAGAGCCAGCCTATGTGGCCTTGAGCAATCTAGGTGAAGGTGAAGGTCACTGTTGTGTATTGGGGCACAATTGCAAGGAGCGCAAGGAGTGCTCTTGCAAGAGAAAAATGGCGGTTTTCCACCACTAATTAGAAGCCTAAAGTGGTGCAAAACCGCTGCAAAAGGGCGCGCTTGTTATGCTAATCCAAGCCCTAGGATTAGTTACAGTTTTGGATCCTGTTCTCTATTGGTTAATAACACATATCCCCTGTTATGATTGGTTAGTAATGTTTGTCTGGGCGGGTCGCTACCTTGTATCCAAGAGCCACCACCAAGGAGACACTATATAAGCCCCACGGGTAAACAAGGGTGGGGCTGGACCGGATCTATACTTCCTACTCTGTGCAGGTATCATGGGTAGCGCTAAGCCTGGGTCCTATGCTAGCTAGTTTATTGCCCACTGTGGGTAAGAGTCCAGAGGGACTAACTTCACTAGGATTGTATAGCCATCTTGGTATCCAGAACGCCTTGTAAGCTCATCTCTAATAGACTGTTAAATAAAGACTGTTGCTGTTTGGTCATCATTGTCTCAGACTGGTGCTTGTAAGGGCCGGATATAACAGTCACCCTTGCTCGAAAGGAGCTGAGACAGACAGTGGGAGTTCACTCCGTCATGCAGCACTTGGATCTCAAACTGCTGACTGCTGGCCTTCCAGTTTTCAAATTTAGCATCTTAAATCCTAAGCCACCACAGTCCCATTGTCAGAAAACATCTGTGCATAATGTTGAGAATTGACTGCTCTTTACAATTCAGGTCTCTAGTCCTCAGTATTCGTGGGAAAGGAAAAAGAGTACAACACAGAGACGAGAGAGATGGGGCTTGAGTCCAAAGTTCATGCCTGGTGACAACTCCTTAGCCCAGCACTGGGATCAGAAAAAAATTGTTTGTCCCATCCTGAAACACAAAGGGTGCAAAATCATGCTGCCTTACCTCTTAGTTATAGTTTTATCCGAGCACACATTTTTTCCTGGAGGTAATTTTCTCAGCTCGGATACGAGTAGCAGCTGACGACAATGATAGAGTGTTATGTATTACGTGTATGTATTCCTAGGTCAGGGATGCCGAACCTTTTAGAGACCGAGTGCCCAAACTCAACAGGCTGCCATCTGTGCCACAGAGGGGTGGGGCAAACTCTGTGCGGGAGCCCTTAATCTGATTGAAAGAGCATTCGCTGTACACGTACAGATTCCCATTGTACTTCACACCACCCAGAGCAGAGACATGGTTTATAGACTGAATTTTGGATCTTGTCAAATCCTGACATCTCTCTGTCATCCCCAGATTGCTCAGTCAGAACAGCAACTCCGGGAAGAAATGACCTTGCTGCGTGGGGAACATCGGATGTTGACCCTTAGCAGTGCTGAACAAGCTGCCAGGATACAAAGCCTACAAGCTGAGGTAAGAAAAGAGATCTCTCTCCAAGTCTCTCTTCCACCAAGTGATACTAGAAGGGCCACGGAGCATACAATATGGTGTTCTCCCCACCACCCCGCTAAGGGGTTGCAGTCTCTTAGGTCTGGCAGGTTCATCACAGACTAAAACAAGGGAACCCTCAAAGTGAAGTAGAGAAGGCTAGTCATGTATCAGCAGTGTAGATCTTTGGGTAATTGTAACCCTCCAGGTAATATTCTTTTACATAGTTCAGTTTGATGAATCTCAGCTGAGGATAGAATTGGCACCATTGTTTTTAGAAAGCTCTTCCTTAACTTCAACCTTGATGGTTAATGTTGAAGTCTAAACATTGGATGCCTTGGGTCTTTTTCTTGCTTTTTCTTCTCAACTACTGCTGTTACTTTTCGTGTTACATCTGGAGGTGCTCTACCCATCAGTGAGAAGATTTTATTAACAGGCGCTGGTTGTAAACATCCTGTAACTATACGGCAGGTTTTGGAAAGGCTCATGTTAACTTGACTTGTGTAAGCTGAGTTTCTCCAAACTGGGGCAGCATACTGTATACTGCAGATTGAAAGAGTAGAATAGTAGAGGTACTGCGTAGAAAAGGAAGATCAGTTGTCAGAGAGAAGCCAGGTTCAGCAGCTTTCTACTGTCTTACTGTAGGCTGAGTTAGAAAGGTTGAATGCCTGTGACTCTTCTTCAGTTGGTTGAGCCATAGCTTTACTGAACCTCAGACTGGCAAGTCTTCAGGCTACTAACTTGACTGCCTTATTATGTCTCACATTTTGAATGCCATTAAATCAAATGTCTAGTTCAATAGGGAGAGCATGGATTTTGTATTTTCTGCTCTAGTGAGGAAACAGCTTCAAAGGGGTGGCCATTTTGTTTCTCAAACGCCCTTGCAAGGGTGGGGCCCACATGAAATGGTGCAGTGAGCCAGATCTGGTCCACAGGCCTTAGATTGGGAACCCCTGCTCTAGAATATTATTTGGGCTCTTTAAGGAATCACCAGAATCGCTTGGCAATTAAGCAGAGAATGGAGCTATGGAGCTTAACTCTGACAGGATGTCAACAGTTTCTTTAAAATGCTATGTCCATTCCCCACACCATCTAGAATCTAATGTTACAGCAAAGGAGGCAAGATCTGGAGAAACAGACCCAACAGCTCCGGGAAGAGAATGAATCTATTCAGGCTTTGGTGGACTTACTTCATGATAACCTTCTCTGTCTTCGCAAAGAAAATCACAAGAAAGAGCTTCGGGTATGTATTTATATAAATTTGAGAGATGTGCTGATAGCTGCCTTGGAAACCTAGGAGAAGTAGTCCAAAAGCAACATAAATCACCTCAAATTATTATTATTACTGAGGGAAGAGTGAATTGAAGCTCAGCCCTTAAGACGGAAGAGATTGTGAGGGAAAGTTAATTGAAAATAGAAGAATGGTGGATGTGTCAACACAAAAAGGTAGAAGGATTCATTGATTGATACTGTGCATGGAGAAGTTGTTGATGACAAGTCTTTTAAACATGCCATATATCAGGTTTCCTCAAACTTGGCTCTCCAGGTGTTTTTGGACTTCAATTACCAGAAGCCCAAGTCAGCACACTTGGAATTGAAGTCCATGAAAATCTGGAGAGCCATGTTTGAGGAACCCTGCCATATATCCTCTTCTTCCTCTTTCTCATTTTAAGCTGCAGCAGGTAGAAGGGGAAGCAGAAGAGCTTCGAGCATCCAATCATCATTTGCAGCACCAAGTCAAGGAAATGAAAGAAGAGATCCGTCTGAATGACTTAGACACCTCAATCACATCCATCCAATCTGAGATTGAAAGTAGTTTGGAAGATGCTCCTGGAGCACCTGGGCAAACCTCAAAGGTATGGGCAACTCATCTGTTACTGTCATAGCTACATTTCCCAGTACACCAAAGAAGATGATAATCTGAGTCACAATTTGGAAAAGGTAGACTATTACCTCCATTTCCTACAGACTGTTAAACACCGGCTGTTAAAACAATAGCCAATGTCTACCTTTTGTATTTATATTGTTTTTTTACTTTCCAGCCCAGTATGTAGTATGTAGAAATACTGACTCCATTGACAAAGTGGGTTTCAGTCTGTGAAAGTTTATACCAGATGAAATTGCTAGTCTTTAAGGTAGGAGTTCTCAAATTATGACCTGTGGGCCAGATCCGTCCCATGGCATCAAATAATCTGGCCCACACCCTCGCTGCGGCCATGGGTGGCACTGCTGCCACCTCCCTCCTCTCCTTGGCTTGGTGTGTCCCTGTCGGCACTTAGCAGGGCGATTCACTGTTTCTCAAACTGTTGAGGGGCTTCCACCGCAGCTTCTGCGTCCGCCGCCACTTCTGCTGCCTGAGGGATTGTGAACCAGCCCCTGGCTTTAAAAGTTTGAGGACCCCTGCTTTAAGGTCTCACAAGATTTTTTGTTGTTTCAGCCATATCTGATTTATTACCCATTGCTCCCACATTTCTCAGAAATTTTTGAAAAACCCATTTGTGAAACCTGAAACCTGCCTTGGTCTTATCTTCTTACCAGAAAATGTAATGCCTCTGTTTAGAGGTCAGAGAGAAAATAAATCTCAGATTTAAGCCAAAATTTTATTTTCTGCACAGACACTCCTAATTCTTAGTTATACACTTTAGGCATCTCTTCTTTCTATGATGATTCATAAACCTAAATGGTTTAATGATTATGATGTAATTATTCCTTAAAACATAACAATAAATGCATTCTCTTGAGTAGAAAGACAGAGTATAATTTTTTAATGGATAAAAAACACAGTCAAGACAATGCATTAAATTGATACCTGAAAATGGGAAGTTTTTGCCATTTCTAGTTTTTGAGCATGTGTAAAAATTCTGTTTTGCTGTACAGAACTGCTGCTAATCTCACTTATAGCACAATCTTATACATGCTTGTGCAAATGTAAATCCTGTCCATGTTAGGGGACTGCAGTGGCTTAGTGGTTAAGACTCTGAACTCAATGACTGGAAGGTCGGCAGTTCGAGACCCGAGTGCAGAATGGTGGAGTGAGTTCCCGTCTCTGTCTCAGCTCCTGCCAACCTAGAAGCTTGAAAGCAAGAAATTGCAAGTAGATAAATAGGTACCACTTTGGTAAGAAGGGAAACAGTGTTCCGTGCACTCTGGTGTTTAGTCATGCCTGCCACGTGTCCATGGAAACATCTGCAGACGCAGACTCGGATATGACTGGCTTTCGAGCAAGGGACCTTTACCTAAATCTTGTCCAGAAGAGCTTGCTCTTGAGTAAGCCCTCTTCAGAATGTCCAAAGTCACACACAAATGACATGTTAATGATATGTGAGAAATTCCTGTGAAAATCTGTATTCTGCACTTGTGGAGATACCATCCCAGGGTCACCTGCATCTTTTATGTCACAAATTATTTCACTGTTTTACGGGGGACTTCTTTCTGTCTATCTGTCTGCTTAGCTGGTGGTCAACAGCTCTCACAAGGCAGGCCCTGCTCCTATGGTTGCAAAAGGCCCACCTCAGAGATCAGAAGAGGAAGAAGCAGCTGAATATGCACGAAAGATTTCAGCACTGAATCATCAGGAGCAAGATGTCCTGAAGCAGAAGGAATTGGAGATCATGAAACTCCAAGACCAGGTAACATGTGTTGCCTCTCTGTTATGTATGCATGCTCATTGTACTGTAAGATAAGAATGAAACCACTCCAATTACAATGTATCTCAGCTGTAAAGGAACGCGAGCAAGCAGCCCATAGAGGGCAGCTGCGAGCGTTCAGTCTCACATGGTTCACATTGCTCAATCACGGACAGCCGCGGGAAAACCTTCCCCGCATTCAGCAGCAGGAGAAAGAACTACTGAAGAGAGGCGTGCCTGGGCGAGGCCACGCCGGTAGCAGCCAATGAGCTACCGTGCTACAAGATCCAAATGTATAATGCTACTGTATATATAGAGATGTATCACCGCCATTACCTCATGCTCCACCGGAACATCATGCAATAAACCTGTGTTAAGCCAACCCTTCGGCTGTTCTGTTGTCTTTGGTCCCATACAGTAAACTGGCGACGAAGGTGGGATAATGGCTGCCCACGGGACCAAGACATGCGCCGGCTACGAGATCAGGAAGCCGGGAGACTTGGAGCTGTTTGAGATAGACTTCAATGGAGCGCTGGTGGAGCTCGAAGTCTCAGATGAGGACAAGAAGAGAGCCATCTTCGTCCGCATGCTCGGACACGAGACCAAGAGGACCTTGGTGGACCTGATCGCGCCGAGGAGGGTGAGCGACTTCAAAGCCAAAGAGCTCCTGGCGGTGTTGCGCACCCACCTCCGGCCCGCGATAGCGATGTTCCCCGCTCGGAGCGCGTTCTGGAGGCGAGTCCAGGCGCCCGGGGAATCGGTCGCTGAGTTCGCCGCGGCCCTGCGGCTGGCCGCTGGCCCATGCAAGTGGGAGACCCCAGAAGTCACCCTCCGAGACTGCCTGCTCTGCGGCCTGAGGGACACCGAGACTCAGCGCGCGCTGATGAGACAGGAGCCGCCTCCCACGTGGCAGCAAGTCCTCGACACGGAACAGGCCGCGGAAGCCACGACGGCCGGGGTGCAAGAGCTCCAGGACTGGCGCCCGAAACCCGCCAAGGCAGAGAGCTCGGTGCGCGCGGCCCGGCGAGTTTCGAACTCGTCCGCGGTGAGCGGCGACGACGAGGACGTCCGGAAGGTCCAGAAGGAAGGCCGGCACTGCGACGGCTGCGGCGCCGCCCACGCCCGCGCCAGATGCCCGTTCCGCAAGGCCGAGTCCCACAACTGCGGCCGGCGTGGGCACATCGCCAAGGTCTGCCGAAAACGGTGCGAGGCCAAGAGGAGTTCCCCAGACCGCTCGGCGAGGCAGGACCGCACCACGAGGCCCAAGGACGGCACCCGGACCACGAGGAAGCGGGACGGAGTAGGGCGCATCTCCGACGACAGTGAGGACGACGCTCCGGTGTTCAGCGTATCCACAGAGCACCCCCGATACTTCGTTGAGGTAGTAATACAAGGGGCCCCTGTTAGGATGGAGGTGGACTCGGGTTCTTCTTACTCTATCATTTCCCAGGGAGAGTTCCTAAAAATAGCCCCCCACGTGCGGCCCAAGCTCAAAGCGCTGAGGTCCACGCTGAAGGACGTGCAAGGGAACCGCATCCCGGTGTTGGGGGTTAGGAAGTTCCAGGTCCAGTTCAAAAAGCGCGCCGCAACGCTTCCCCTAGTCGTCCTCAAGGGAGGTAAATGCAGCCTCCTCGGGACTCAATGGTTCCAGCCCCTGGGGTTGTTCATTGGGGGGGTGCACGCCGTGGGAGTACACGCCGCCGGGACTGATCCAATACAGAGCGTGTGCGATGCGCACCCCGAGGTTTTCAAAAAGGGACTTGGAAAATTCAAGGGCCCCCCAGTGACTTTCAACCTGGACCCTGGAGTACGTCCAATCAGACTTAAACCGCGCAGAGTGCCCTTCGCACTAAAGGACAAAATAGAGGTGGAGTTGGACAAATTGGTGGGCCAGGGGATTCTTGTTCCTGTTGATTCTGCGGAGTGGGAAACTCCAATTGTAACAGCGCTCAAGGCCAACGGGGAGGTCCGCATATGCGCTGACTACAAGTGCACCATCAATAAGGCGATCCGCCCTAATGCGTATCCGGTGCCGGTAGTCAGCCACTTGTTGGCCAGGTTACACGGGGGGAGGTGTTTCGCTAAACTCGACCTGGCCCAAGCCTACCAGCAACTCCCGGTGACCCCCGCCGCAGCTGCTGCGCAGACCATAGTCACCCACAAAGGGGCGTTCCAGGTAACGCGCCTCCAATTCGGCGTGAATTCGGCGCCCGGGATCTTCCAGTCACTCGTGGAACGCCTCCTGAAGGGGTTAGAGGGGGTGTTACCCTACTTTGATGACGTATTGATCACAGGGGGGAGCCGGGCCGAATTAGCAGAAAGGTTGGGAAAGGTCCTGGCAAAATTCGAAAAGGCGGGGTTGCGGTTGCGGAAAGACAAATGCGTTTTCTTCGCAACTGAGGTTGAGTTCCTAGGGTTCCGTGTTACTCCCGAGGGAATAAGGCCATCCCAATCCAAGGTGGCCGCCATCAAGAAGGCCCCTCGCCCCACCTCCAAGCCCGAGCTGCAGTCGTTCCTTGGGCTGCTCAACTTCTACCACTCCTTCCTTCCTCGGAAGGCAGCCATGGCGGAACCGCTACACAAATTGTTAAAAAAGGACGAGGCATGGAAGTGGGGCGACGACCACGAGAAGGCTTTCAATGACTTGAAGCGACTCCTGGCATCAGATGCTGTACTGACCCATTTCAATCCCAAACGCCCAGTGGTCCTGATATGCGATGCATCCCCGGTGGGGGTGGGGGCGGTGTTATGCCACGTGCTGGAGAACGGGAGGGAGGCCCCGATAGCATTCTACTCTAGGTCCTTGTCCCAAGCGGAGAGAAACTACGCCCAGACAGACAGGGAAGCACTAGCGATAATTGCGGGGACCAAGAAATTTCATGATTTTGTGTATGGCCGCCCCTTCACCATAGTGACCGACCATAAGCCCTTGCTAGGCATTTTCACCGCAGATAAGCCCACACCCCAAATCCTGTCCCCGAGAATGCTCAGGTGGGCCATTTTTCTCAACGCGTATCAGCACGCGTTGGTACACCGGCCCGGGAAGGAGATCAGCCATGCGGATGCCCTGTTGAGGTCCCCCATTCCCCGGGATTGCTGCCACGTGGGCGAGGAAGAGAGGGACCACCAGGTCTTAATGATAGAGGTCCTAGACTCCCCCCCAGTAGTACCGGCCGACATCGCCAAAGCGACCGGTAAGGACAAAACGTTAGCTACAGTTTGCTCCTGGGTACAGAAAGGGTGGCCCGTATCTTCCCCAGCAGCGGAATTCGACACATTTTTCAAAAAGAAATTAGAATTGTCCCTAGAGAGGGGTTGCCTTTTGTGGGGACAGCGGGTAGTGATCCCCACGTCCCTCCGGCCGAGGGTGCTTAAACTGCTGCACGTCAGCCACCCCGGGATCGTCCGCTCTAAGGCACTAGCCCGCAGTTACTTTTGGTGGCCCCAGCTAGACGCCGACATCGAGCACATGGTCGGCACTTGCGAAGCGTGCCAAAGCTCCAGGCCAGAAGAGGCTCGCTTGCCACATAGGGAGTGGGACGCAGCAAGGGGCCCCTGGTCCTGGGTTCACGTAGACTTTGCTGGCCCGTTCAGGGGAACACTTTTCCTCCTTGTGGTGGACGCGTTCTCCAAGTGGTTGGAGGTCATTCCAGTCTCGAGCACCTCCTCGGCCACAACAATTAAACAGTTACGGAGGGTCTTTTCCACGTTCGGTTTACCCGACACCCTCGTCAGCGATAACGCTAGCTGTTTCACGTCCGCCGAGTTCAGGGCATTCATGGATCTCAACGCCATTCGGCACATCACCTCCGCCCCTTTCCACCCGGCCACCAACGGCCAAGTAGAGCGCCTCGTGCGCACCACTAAGGACGCGCTGCGGCGCATGGGCCCCGGAGATCTTAACTTACAACTGTGCCAATTCCTGCTAAGGTACAGGGTCACCCCATTGGCGTCAGGGTACTCCCCCGCGGAGCTGTTAATGCGCAGGAAGCTGGCCACGGTAATCTCCAAGCTAGACCCCACGAGAGCAGAGGACAAAGGGCAGAACGTAGGGGTGGAACCCGCAAAGAGTTTTAGCGTAGGCGCCCCGGTGCATTGCAGGAACTACGCCAACACGGGGCCAGCCTGGGTGCCGGGCACTGTAATAGAACAAACCGGCCCCGTTTCATACCGCGTGGAGACCAATACAGGCCTCCTGTGGAGGCGGCATGCGGATCAACTCAGGCGCAGGATCCCCGGAGAGCAGGACGAAGACGAAAATAGCCACGAATCAGCGTTAGGGTACTCCCCCACCCGCTTAGCCCAAGGGGGAGAAAAAGGGGGACATGGGTCCCCACCAAGGGGGGAGGAAAGGGAATCGATCCTCAGAGATCTTTTGCGGGAGTTTGCGGCGGAAAGGAAGAGCCCCGATCTCACACACAGCCCCCGGAAGCGTCCCCAGAACACAGATTCCCCAAGAAGTTTAGACCTTGATTTACAGTACCAGGGGGAGTTAGCGGAGTGGTCCCCCACCCGTCCTAGCGAAAAGAGGGGTTTCAGTTCAGCCCCTGGTACTTCCAGTCCCAGTAGCCCCTGTGAGTTAGAATGCAACATAGCACCAATTTCCCGGAGACCGACACCCCCAAGACAGGAGGCGACGGCGAGTCCGCCCACCACAGTCTCAAGGTCCCCCGAGCGGGGAACAGAAGGTAGCAGAACCACAAGGGCATCCTCATCGGTCCCGCGGTTCACAATAGGAGGGTCCCCGGGGTCCGAGAGCAACAGGCAGGGGTTCACGTCCCAGCTGTTCATTCCATTCCCATCCCCCAGCGCAAGGCAGGCACGGACGCCCCACAGAGCCACTAACGAATCCCCGTTTCCCGTTGCAGGACAAGCACCCACGGAGTCAGGGATCACAGGCTCTCCGGTACTAGGTCAGGCGCAAGCACGCCCCAAGCGCACGTGCGGCAAGCCACAATGGTTGCGGGACTTCGTCCCATCCTAGGGGGGAGGGATGTTATGTATGCATGCTCATTGTACTGTAAGATAAGAATGTAACCACTCCAATTACAATGTATCTCAGCTGTAAAGGAACGCGAGCAAGCAGCCCATAGAGGGCAGCTGCGAGCGTTCAGTCTCACATGGTTCACATTGCTCAATCACGGACAGCCGCGGGAAAACCTTCCCCGCATTCAGCAGCAGGAGAAAGAACTACTGAAGAGAGGCGTGCCTGGGCGCGGCCACGCCGGTAGCAGCCAATGAGCTACCGTGCTACAAGATCCAAATGTATAATGCTACTGTATATATAGAGATGTATCACCGCCATTACCTCATGCTCCACCGGAACATCATGCAATAAACCTGTGTTAAGCCAACCCTTCGGCTGTTCTGTTGTCTTTGGTCCCATACAGTAAACTCTCCCCATTAAAAGATGCCACATATGGAGTGGTAGCCGTAGGATTTTTCTTTGAAATCTATTTTCTACTTCTTGTTTCTGCTTCCAGATTACACTGCAGTATTTGGAGCTCCGCCATTTAAAGTCTGAAATAGAAAACCAGAGGAATCTGTACCAGGAAAGCAACCGGGACGAGGCCTTGAAATTAGCTGTAGCAGAGAGGGATGAAGCTATAATAAAGTGAGATAACCTTATATTCTTCTTATGTTTATTATTTGCATCATTTCATATCACATAGAACAGGGGTTCAAACTTGTATGCCACTCCCTTGCCCTAGGGCAACTCCGGGCGGCTCACAACAACTTAAAAAACATAAAAACAACTTTAAAACATTTAAAACACATTAAAAATCCATTCTAGATTAAATCCTAGTCTGCATACTATTGTGAAATATAATTACTAGGTGAAAGCTGTTTTACTGCATTCACTTTCCCGTAATGATATTAACAATGTCTCCCTAGACCTAGACTCTAGTTGTAGAGCAGCTAATTTCCATTTTCTTACATTATTTAATCTTGCAGTTTTTTAAAGGGAAGATCTAGCCTGAGATAGTTTGACTCAAATAGAGGAAGCAATGGCCTTTAGTTTGCAAAACTTGATTAGGGTTGTTAATGTTATCTCATTTGGAAGTCATAAACTTCCTAGGGTGGCTGTAAGTCAGATACAAGTGGATTCCACATTACAACATAACTACAATTGCTTTCATGCTATGTTTATGGCTTGGTGACCAATTATAGGACTCTGGGTGCTGGATTAGACAGCTTTTTGGCCTAGACATGAGGCTCCTCTTATATCTTTATGCACTTTTATTTGGCACAACAAAGGTCGTCTGGAACCAGTTGTAGATGCTATGTTTCCTTACAGCATGAGTAAACAGACTGTAGCCCTCCAGGTGTTGCTAGACAGCAGTTTCCAGCATTTCACAGTATTGGTTATTCTGGCTAGGGTTGATGGGAGTTACAATCCAATCTTGGTGAGCTGTACTATCCCCACAACTCGCTTACAATACATCTCCATATTCACAATGGTTTCCTCCTATCTTACAAGTGTGTGTGTGTGTGTGAGAGAGAGAGAGAGAGATAGTGAGCGTTCTGGACCCCCTCAAACATAAGTGTTATATCGTCTATAGTGGCTAATAGTTGCTAATAGCAGCTAGCTAAAGGGGCTGCCACAAGAAGTGAAAAACATTTGACCTTTTGTTGTGTTCTAAGGGTTTTACCTTCCACATGGATTACAATGTATCTGAACCAATGTAACCTTGCCTATAGCAACAATGTAACCTTCAGCTGTATCATATGAACCCTGCATGAGGACGCGAGCTAATGTCCACCAGCTGGCAGCAGCGAGCGTCCAAGCTCTCTTGGTCCGATCTCATCAAAGGCAGCAGCGCGGGAAGTTTTCCCGCCACTACCTACACCTGGACAAGAAGGGCGTGACTCGCAATGACGTCACGCAGGCAGTAGCCAATGGGCTACTATGGCACCACGTTCAAATGTATTACCACTGTATATAAAGAGCTACCGATCCGCCATTACCTCATGTTCCCTCTGTCCACGATGCAATAAACCTGAGTTAACCCAGCCCGAGGCTGTGTCCTGTGTCTTGGTTTGCATATACTAAATTGGCGACGAAGGTGGGATTATGGATTCCCAAAGTGCCAGGACACAGAGCGGGTTCAATATTACCAAGCCGCAAGACTGGACCATCTTTAACATGGATTTCAAGGCGGCATTGGTGGAACTCAAAGTCAAAGACGACGAGGAAAGGAAGAGGGCCATCCTCACCCGAATGCTGGGTGTAGAGACCAAGCGGACGCTGGTGGGCATGATCGAACCGAAGACGTTGGACGACTTCAAAACCGACGACATACTGAAGTTGCTGCGTGAGCGTTTCCAACCCTCGAAGGCAATGTTTCCCGCTAGGAGTGCGTTTTGGAGGCGAGTCCAAGCGCCGGATGAGTCGGTAGAGGCTTTCGTGGAGGCCCTGAGGGTAGCCGCCGTTCCCTGCAAGTGGGACAACCTGGAGATGATCATGAGGGACGTCGTGCTGTGTGGCCTGAAGGACAAGGAAGTGCAGCGCCGCCTGATGAACAGGGAGCCGCCACCCACGCTGGCCGAGGTCGTAGAGACCGCGGAATCCGCGGAGTCCACGAATGCGGGAGTGGACGAAATACACGAGTGGCGTGAGTGGCGCCCTAGGGCCAGCAAAGCGGAAAGCTCGGTGCGCGGCAAGTCAGGACAGCCGGTGCACGCGACCCGGCGAACCTCGAGATCCTCCACAGATGGCAGCGACGGCGAAGAGGTACAGAAGGTCCGGAAAGGGGGGCGCCGCTGCGATGGTTGTGGGGCGGCCCACGAGCGTGCGAAGTGCCCTTTCAGGAAAGCCGAATGTTACAGCTGTGGCCGGCGCGGGCACATCGCCAGGGCATGCAGAAATCGGAAAGAGGGCCGGAGGCAGTCGAAAGACCGTTCGGCCAGACCGGACCATCCAGCGAGACCCCAAGATGGCGCCCGAACCACGAGGAAGCAGGACGGCGTGGGTCGCGTCTCGGACGGCAGTGAGGACGACGCCCCCGTGTTCAGCGTGTCCACGGGACAAAACCATTACTTCATTGAGGTAATAGTACAAGGGGCCCCTGTTAGGATGGAGATTGACTCGGGGTCCTATTATTCCATAATTCCCCAGAAAGAGTTCTTGAAGATCGACCCCCAAGCGCGGCCCAAACTTAAGACTCTGAGGTCCACGCTACGAGACGTACAAGGGAACAGCATTCCAGTGCTGGGGGTCGGGAAATTTCGGGTTCGCTATAAAAGACATTCCGCAGAACTCCCGTTAGTCGTTCTCAAAGGGGGGAATTGTAGCCTCCTAGGGACGCAGTGGTTTCAGCCCTTGGGTTTGTTCATAGGGGGGGTGCATGCCGTGGGCGCGGATCCGATACAAGCGGTGTGTGACGCGCACCCCACCGTGTTTGAAAAAGGACTTGGAAAGTTCAAGGGACCCCCTGTAGCCTTCGACCTAGACCCGGAGGTCCGCCCGATAAGACTCAAACCGCGCAGGGTGCCTTTCGCACTAAAGGACAAAATAGAGGCGGAACTGGACAAATTGGTGGGCCAGGGGATTCTTATTCCTGTTGATTCCGCGGAGTGGGAAACTCCAATCGTAACAGCCCTGAAGGCTAACGGGGAGGTGCGCATTTGCGCTGATTATAAGTGTACAATTAACAAGGCGATTCGCCCTAATGCATATCCGGTGCCAGTGGTCAGCCACCTTTTGGCCAGGCTAAATGGGGGAAAGTGTTTCGCTAAGCTCGACCTGGCACAAGCCTATCAGCAACTCCCCGTAACTCCCGCCACGGCCGCGGCACAAACGATAGTCACACATAAAGGAGCGTTCCAGGTGTCGCGTTTACAGTTCGGCGTGAACTCGGCACCCGGCCTTTTTCAGTCGCTTGTGGAACGCCTCCTGAAGGGGCTGGAGGGGGTGTTGCCTTATTTTGATGACGTATTGATAACAGGGGGGAGTGAGGCCGAACTGGCAAAGAGATTGGATAAAGTGCTAACTGTGTTCGAGAAAGCGGGGCTGAGACTGAGGAAGGACAAATGTGTTTTTTTCGAAACCGAGGTCGAATTTTTAGGGTTTCGGATCACACCCGAGGGTATTAAGCCGTCCAAATCCAAGGTAGCAGCCATTAAGAAGGCCCCTCGCCCCACATCCAAAACCGAACTTCAGTCATTCCTGGGGCTCCTCAATTTCTACCATACATTCCTTCCGCGGAAAGCCTCCGTGGCCGAACCGCTTCATCGGTTACTTAAGAAGGAGGAGACATGGATGTGGGGTGACGAGCACGAGAAGGCGTTCAACGAACTAAAGCAACTTTTAACATCGGACGCAATCCTTACACACTTCGACCCCAAACGGCCGGTGGTCTTAGTCTGTGATGCATCACCGGTGGGGGTGGGGGCGGTGCTTTGCCACGTGTTGGATGACGGTCGGGAGGCCCCAGTGGCGTTTTACTCAAGGTCCCTGTCCCAAGCAGAGCGAAATTACGCACAAACCGACAGGGAGGCATTGGCAATAGTAGCGGGGACCAAAAAGTTTCACGATTTTCTGTATGGCCGCCCATTCAAAATCGTGACGGATCACAAGCCCCTGTTAGGAATTTTCACGGCAGGCAAGCCCACGCCGCAGATACTATCCCCGAGAATGTTGCGATGGGCCATTTTTCTTAACGCATACCAACACGAGTTGGAGTACCGGCCCGGAAAGGAGATCAGCCATGCTGATGCGCTGTCGAGATCCCCTTTGCCCTTGTCGGACGACCAAAAAGCCAGAATAGGAAGAGACCGCCAGGTGTTGCTAATCGAGGTTTTAGACGAACCCCCAATAGTACCGGCCGATATAGCCAGGGCGACAGGCAAGGACAGGACGCTGGAGAAAGTCAGCTCATGGGTGCAGAAAGGGTGGCCAGCATCGTCCCCAAGCAAGGAATTCGACCCATTCTTTCGGAAGAAGCTAGAGTTGTCCCTAGAAAGGGGGTGCCTGTTGTGGGGCCAACGGGTGGTGGTCCCAACACCCATGCGGCCGAGGGTTCTCAAACTGCTGCACGTCAGCCACCCGGGCATCGTTCGCTCAAAAGCGCTGGCCCGCAGTTACTTTTGGTGGCCACAGCTGGACGGGGACATTGAGCACATGGTCGGCACTTGTGAGGCGTGCCAGGGGTCCCGACCAGAGGCGGCCCGCCTCCCGCATAGGGAATGGGACACAGCAAGGGGGCCATGGTCCAGAGTGCACGTAGATTTCGCTGGCCCTTTCCGAGGAACCATGTTTCTCCTGGTGGTGGATGCATTCTCAAAGTGGCTGGAGGTCATTCCGGTAAAGAGCACATCCTCCACCACTACAATTAACCAACTACGGAGAGTCTTTTCAACGTTCGGTTTACCCGACACTTTAGTCAGCGATAACGCGAGTTGCTTCACCTCCTCAGAGTTCGGGGCATTCATGGAGGCGAATGCCATTCGGCATGTCACGTCCGCGCCGTTTCACCCGGCCACGAATGGCCAAGTGGAACGGTTGGTGCGTACAACAAAGGAGGCGCTTCGGCGCATGGGCCCCGGGGACCTGAACCACCAAGTATGTCAGTTCTTATTAGCGTATAGGGTGACCCCCTTAGCGTCAGGTTACTCGCCGGCAGAGCTATTGATGCGGCGGAAACTGACTACACTCCTGTCCAGGCTGGACCCCACAAGAATTGAGGATAAGGGAAAAAACGTGGGGCTGGCAGTCTCGAAGGGGTTCGCCGCCGGCGACCCTGTCCATTGCAGGAACTATGCCAGCGCGGGGCCAGCCTGGGTGCCGGGGACGGTTGTAGAACAGACGGGGCCAGTGTCGTACCGGGTCGAAACCCACACCGGTCTCCTCTGGAGGAGGCACGCAGACCAACTGAGGCACCGAGTCAGTGGGCCAGTCAGTGAGGATCCCCAACAAGATTCAGCGTTAGGGTTCTCCCCCACCCGCGTAACCCAAGGGGGAGACAGCAGCGGACAACAGTCCCAAGCAAGGGGGGAAGGAAGAAGCAGCGGCCCCGACTCATATCCTTTTGATAAACCAGTTCCGTCAGAGGCCGGGGAAGGGGGAGAGGAGTTCGCGACCGCTGCCCCCGACTGGAATTTTGGGCTTGATTTAGCAAACCGGGGGGGTTTTCAGGAGTGTTCCCCCACCCTTCCAGGCGAGAAGAGGGGTTTTTCGTTAGTCCCCAGTGCCCCCGGTTCCTCCCTAAGTAAGAGCACACCTCCCAACAACGCCGCGGAGCCGCGGCAGGTCACTAACGAGTCTCCCTCTCAAATTACAGGACAGGAAACCAGGGGACAAAGAGAAGGTAGCAAACCCGGGGAGAGGCAGCCCGCATCGAGACCCCAGCGTGTTCGAAACAAGCCATCTTGGCTGAAAGATTTTGTCTCCTAGGGGGGGGAGTGTCTAGAAGCATGGGCTCGAGACGTTGTCTCGTCCTAGGGGGGAGGGATGTTGTGTTCTAAGGGTTTTACCTTCCACATGGATTACAATGTATCTGAACCAATGTAACCTTGCCTATAGCAACAATGTAACCTTCAGCTGTATCATATGAACCCTGCATGAGGACGCGAGCTAATGTCCACCAGCTGGCAGCAGCGAGCGTCCAAGCTCTCTTGGTCCGATCTCATCAAAGGCAGCAGCGCGGGAAGTTTTCCCGCCACTACCTACACCTGGACAAGAAGGGCGTGACTCGCAATGACGTCACGCAGGCAGTAGCCAATGGGCTACTATGGCACCACGTTCAAATGTATTACCACTGTATATAAAGAGCTACCGATCCGCCATTACCTCATGTTCCCTCTGTCCACGATGCAATAAACCTGAGTTAACCCAGCCCGAGGCTGTGTCCTGTGTCTTGGTTTGCATATACTAAACCTTTTCTGCTTTATTTCCCACCCCTAGCCTCTGTTATTTCAATGCCCACCATCATTTGGCCGGTGTTACTCTGTCTGCCTCCAGTCATCAAATACCCTAAAAATATCTACTTTCTTGAGATACTCTAATGTTTACTTCCATGAGTTAATAGCGCATAAGATAGACAATTAAGCAAAATTATTTGAAGGTTTGACACTGTAGTTGTAGGCGTGTCTCGTTGGCACTGTATTAAACCAAATATTCCAGTGTTAAGAAATCCTTTCTTGAGCTGGTAGTCTCGCCTGCATGTAAGTTATTAAGTTCCTATGCACCAGGCCTGCTGGGACATCCTCATGCACACTCAGATAAACCAAGGTATGTCGTAGAGCACATTTCAACATTATCTTACGCTTCATAAGTTTCAAAAGAGGATGGGAATAGCAACTTGACTTTCAGGAAACGCTGACAAGCAATCATAAATGAGAAACTTCTGAAAACCATCATGGTATCCCTGGACCTATTCTATGGGAGAGGAGGAATAAATCTACTTTTAAACAATAGAAAAGTGACCTCTTCAGGTCACAATGGGAATTGCGTTGAAAATCATTCTAAAAGTGTCATGCAGATACAGTATAGGCAAAAAAAATTGTATTGGTTAGATCTGTGGATAATCTGCAGCAAAGTCTACTTAAAGATTTTGAACCCTTGATTGCTTAACTATCTTATGAAGCTACCAACAAAATTACTTTCCTATAGCCTAACTAACTAAGCAAGGTAACATAGTTCACCTTTGGCAATAAACAAGAGTATATTTTTTCATAGGTGGACTCTGAGCTCTATTTAACTCTGATACTGAATGTCCCCGACTCAGAAATTTTAATTAAAAATATATGAATTATGCACTGAAGTCTGGATGGTAAATCTTGGGATTAATAAACAAAAATAGATCCCACAAGCTTGAAATCTGCCCATCTCTGTTGCAGTGGGATTAATTTTTTCTTGCCTCATTATTATGGTTCTAATAGAACAGATTACATCTATAACTGTATCTCTATTTATATCTGTACAGTATTTATACACACACTTATGCTGTCTGTGTATGTGTGTGTGTTTGGCAACTACAGCTGTCAAATATACACACACTCAAAAGCACCAGAGCAGGTTATATATATGCACACTTATCTTGCAGGAGGTATCTATATGCATATATCTCTATTATCTTTGTGTATGTTCTCTATCTCTTAACAGGAAAGGTGAGATGGAATTGGAAATGACAAAGGTTTCTTTGGAACGGGATTCACTGAGCCAGCAGTTACTGCGTGTCATACGGCAGAAGATGGCTCTTTCCCAGGAGCTGGAAGCTTGGCAAGTGAGTAAGAAAACATCAGAAAAGCAGACAACATTTCTTAATAATTTATACAGCAATTTCATCAATAGTCCTTCTATTCTGTATGCCTCAAGTGGACTAAAGCAAACTATGTGCTAGGGAAACTTAACAGTAAGAGAACACCAAACTTTTAAAACCCCAGATTACCAGTAAGATGTTGTTTTGGCTCTTGCTGTGTTTAATAAAATCCAGATTCAGGCAGTGACACAGCTGAAATGAGTGTGAGAATTTTTGGTTCCTATCCTGCATTCACAATTTGTTCCAAGTCTGCTCTGTGAATTCATGCCAGTTTCAAATCTTAAAGGGAGAGAAAACCAAGGAAAGGAAGACGAAGAATGACAACTGAGAAAAAGACTAGGAACAGGGTAGGAAAAAAAAATGCCAAACTGAGGGCTTGCTCATGATTGACTGGGATAAAAAAATGTGTTACTGCTAAAGAGAGGAGAAAGAGGGTGCTAGAAATTAACATGAAAAATAAAAATTAGAGGAAAAAATAACTAGTGAGGGTAGAAGAAAAGGGAAACACAAAAGGATTAGTCTAGAAAATGTGTTGTATAGAAGAGAAAAAGCTACTTGCTACCGTTTCAAATCAATTATTATATTGTGTAATCAGTCACTATCTTAGTGAGGGCAGGGGAAAATGCCCTCACTCCGGGGTAGCTTTATTGATGGTATAAAGCAGGGGTGCCCAAACTGCAGCCCATGGGCCAGATCCATACCTGTCAAGTTTTGGATTTGAAAATAAGGGAAATTTCCCAGCAAATAAGAGATAATTGACAGCTATGCTTATCTTGTGCTGCCCTCAATGGTGGCAATAGGGCATTGCAGTCTAATTAATAAGGGATGACGGCGGAAAAGATGGTAAAATAAGGGGTTTTCCCAGCCAATAAGGGATACTTGTCAGCTATGGCCAGATCCCGCCCGCAGTGCCAAATCATCTAGCCCGTGCCGCCCTTGCCGCTCCCAGAAGCAGAAGTTAAACGTGCATGCGCAAAACACTGCCATAAATGCACCCGTGGTTGTCGCAAATGCATTTACAACAGCCGCAGGTGCATTTACGGCAGTGTTTTGTGCGTGCACGGGCATGTTTTATTTCTGCTTCTGGTAGGAAAACCACATAACCGGCCTGCTCAACCACATGATTGGCCTGCCGCACAAAAAGTTTGGGCACTCCTGGTATAGTGATAATAGGGTACCTTTACTGTATGAGACCAAAGACAACAGGACAGCCGAAGGGTTGGCTTAACACAGGTTTATTGCATGGGGATCTGGTGGAGCATGAGGTAATGGCGGTGATACATCTCTTTATATACAGTGGGGTTATACATTTGAATCTTGTAGTACGGTAGCTCATTGGCCGCTACCTGCGAGGCCTCGCCCAGGCACGCCTCTCTTCAGTAGTTCTTCTTTCCTGCTGCTGAATGCGGGGAAGGTTTTCCCGCGGCTGTCCGTGATTGAGCAATGTGAACCATGTGAGATTGAACGCTCGCAGCTGCCCTCTATGGGCTGCTTGCTCGCGTTCCTTTACAGCTGCAATACATTGTAATTGGGGTGGTTACATTCTGACAGTACAAGACATGCATACACAACATCCCTCCCCCCTAGGATGGGACGAAGTCCCGCAACCAATGTGGCTTGCCGCACATTCGCTTGGGGCGCGCTTGCGCCTGCCCTAGTACCGGAGAGCCTGTGATCCCTGACTCCGTGGGTGCTTGTCCTGCAACGGGAAACGGGGATTCATTAGTGGCTCTGTGGGGCGTCTGTGCCTGCCTTGCGCTGGGGGAAGGGAATGGGATGAACAACTGGGAAGTGAACCCCTGTCTGTTTCCCTCGGGCCCCGGGGACCCTCCGATCGTGAACCGCGGGACCGATGAGGATGCCCTTGTGGTTCTGCTCCCTTCTGTCCCCCGCTCGGGGGACCTTGAGACTGTGGCGGACGGCCTCGCCGTCGCCTCCTGCCTTGGGGGTGTCGGTCTCCGGGACATTGGCGCTATGTTGCACTCTAATTCACAGGGGCTACTGGGACTGGAAGTACCAGGGGCTGAACTGAAACCCCTCTTTTCGCTAGGACAGGTGGGGGACCACTCCGCTAACTCCCCCTGGCACTGTAAATCAAGGTCTAAACTTCTTGGGGAATCTGTATTTCTGGGACGCTCCCGGGGGATGTGTGTGGGATCGGGGCTCTTCCTTTCCGCCGCAAACTCCCGCAAAAGATTTCTGAGGATCGATTCCCTTTCCTCCCCCCTTGGTGGGGACCCATGTTCCCCTTTCCCTCCCCCTTGGGTTAAGCGGGTGGGGGAGTACCCTAACGCTGATTCGTTGCTACTCTCGTCTTCGTCCTGCTTTCCGGGGACCCTCCGCCTGAGTTGATCTGCGTGCCGCCTCCACAGGAGGCCTGTATTGGTCTCCACGCGGTATTTGTTCTATTACAATGCCGGGCACCCAGGCTGTTCCCCCGCTGGCGTAGTTCCTGCAATGCACGGGGGCGCCTACGCTAAAACTCTTTGAGGAATCCATCTCTACATTTCGCCCTTTGTCTTCTACTCTGGTGGGGTCTAGCCTGGAGATTACCGTAGCCAGCTTCCTGCGCATTAGCAATTCCGCGGGGGAGTACCCTGACGCTAAAGGGGTGACCCTGTACCGTAGCAGGAATTGGCATAGTTGTCGGTCTAGATCTCCGGAGCCCATGCGCCGTAGCGCGTCTTTAGTGGTGCGCACGAGGCGCTCTACTTGGCCGTTGGTGGCCGGGTGGAAAGGGGC
This sequence comes from Bradypodion ventrale, assembly GCA_035047345.1. Classification (NCBI taxonomy): domain Eukaryota; kingdom Metazoa; phylum Chordata; class Lepidosauria; order Squamata; family Chamaeleonidae; genus Bradypodion; species Bradypodion ventrale. The sequence goes on from JAWDJE010000006.1 coordinate 10,152,491, forward strand.
GGAGGTGATGTGCCGAATGGCATTGAGATCCACGAATTCCCTGAACTCGGCGGACGTAAAACAGCTAGCGTTATCGCTGACGAGGGTGTCGGGTAAACCGAACGTGGAAAAGACCCTCCGTAACTGTTTAACTGTGGTGGCCGAGGAGGTGCTCGAGACTGGGATGACCTCCAACCACTTTGAGAACGCATCCACCACTAGGAGGAAGAGCGTTCCCCTGAACGGCCCTGCAAAATCTACGTGTACCCGGGACCAGGGCCCCCTCGCTGCGTCCCACTCTCTATGTGGCAGACGAGCCTCTTCTGGCCTGGAGCTTTGGCACGCTTCGCAAGTGCCGACCATGTGCTCAATGTCGGCGTCTAGCTGCGGCCACCAAAAGTAACTACGGGCTAGAGCCTTCGAGCGGACGATCCCCGGGTGGCTGACGTGCAGCAGCTTAAGCACCCTCGGCCGGAGGGACGTGGGAATCACTACCCGCTGCCCCCACAACAGGCAACCCCTCTCTAGGGACAACTCTAGTTTCTTTTTGAAAAATGTGTCGAATTCCGCTGCTGGGGAAGACACGGGCCACCCTTTCTGTACCCAGGAGCAGACTGTGGCTAACGTTTTGTCCTTGCCGGTCGCTTTGGCGATGTCGGCCGGTACTACTGGAGGGGAGTCTAGGACCTCTATCATTAAAACCTGGTGGTCTCTCTCTTCCTCGCCCACGTGGCAGCAATCCCGGGGAATGGGGGACCTCGACAGGGCATCCGCGTGGCTGATCTCCTTTCCGGGCCGGTATACCAACGCGTGCTGATACGCGTTGAGAAAAATGGCCCACCTGAGCATTCTCGGGGACAGGATTTGGGGTGTGGGCTTATCTGCGGTGAAAATGCCTAGCAAGGGCTTGTGGTCAGTCACTATGGTGAAGGGGCGGCCATACACGAAATCATGAAATTTCTTGGTCCCCGCAATTATCGCTAGTGCTTCCCTGTCTGTCTGGGCGTAGTTTCTCTCCGCTTGGGACAAGGACCTAGAGTAAAACGCTATCGGGGCCTCCCTCCCGTTCTCCAGCACGTGGCATAACACCGCCCCCACCCCCACCGGGGATGCATCGCAAATCAGGACCACTGGGCGTTTGGGATTGAAGTGGGTCAGTACAGCATCTGATGCCAGGAGTCGCTTCAGGTCATTGAAAGCCTTCTCGTGGTCGTCGCCCCACTTCCATGCCTTGTCCTTTTTTAACAATTTGTGTAGCGGTTCCGCCACGGCTGCCTTCCGAGGAAGGAAGGAGTGGTAGAAGTTGAGCAGCCCAAGGAACGACTGCAGCTCGGGCTTGGAGGTGGGGCGAGGGGCCTTTTTGATGGCGGCCACCTTGGATTGGGATGGCCTTATTCCCTCGGGAGTAATGCGGAACCCTAGGAACTCGACCTCGGTTGCGAAGAAGACGCATTTGTCCTTTCGCAACCGCAACCCCGCCTTTTCGAATTTTTCTAGGACCCTTCCCAACCTTTCTGCCAATTCTGCCCGGCTCCCCCCTGTAATCAATACGTCATCAAAGTAGGGTAACACCCCCTCTAGTCCCTTTAGGAGGCGTTCCACGAGTGATTGGAAAATCCCGGGCGCCGAATTCACGCCGAATTGGAGGCGCGATACTTGGAACGCCCCTTTGTGTGTGACTATGGTCTGCGCAGCAGCTGCGGCGGGGGTGACCGGGAGCTGCTGGTAGGCGTGGGCCAGGTCGAGTTTAGCAAAACACCTCCCCCCGTGCAACCTGGCCAACAAGTGGCTGACTACCGGCACTGGATACGCATTAGGGCGGATCGCCTTATTGATGGTGCACTTGTAATCAGCGCATATGCGGACCTCCCCGTTGGCCTTGAGTGCTGTTACAATTGGAGTTTCCCACTCCGCAGAATCAACAGGAACAAAAATCCCCTGGCCCACCAATTTGTCCAACTCCGCCTCTATTTTGTCTTTTAGGGCGAAAGGCACCCTGCGCGGTTTGAGTCTGATTGGACGTACTCCAGGGTCCAGGTCGAAAGTCACTGGGGGGCCCTTGAACTTTCCGAGTCCTTTTTTAAAAACTTCGGGGTGCGCCTCACACACGCTCTGTATTGGATCAGTCCCGGCGGCGTGTACTCCCACGGCGTGCACCCCCCCGATGAACAACCCCAGGGGCTGAAACCATTGAGTCCCGAGGAGGCTGCATTTACCTCCTTTGAGGACGACTAGGGGAAGCGTTGCAGCGCGCTTTTTGAACTGGACCTGGAACTTCCCAACCCCCAGTACCGGGATGCGGTTCCCTTGCACGTCCTTTAGTGTGGCCCTCAACGCCTTGAGCTTGGGCCGCACGTGGGGGGGGGTATCTTTAGGAACTCTCCCTGAGAGATAATAGAGTAAGAAGAACCCGAGTCCACCTCCATCCTAGCAGGGGCCCCTTGTATTACTACCTCGACGAAGTATCGGGGATGCTCCGTGGAAACGCTGAAAACCGGAGCGTCGTCCTCGCTGTCGTCGGAGATGCGTCCGACGCCGTCCCGCTTCCTCGTGGTCCGGGTGCCGTGGTCCTTGGGCCTCGTGGTGCGATCCTGCCTCGCCGAGCGGTTTGGGGAGCTCCTCTTGGCCTCGCGCCGCTTCCGGCAGACCTTGGCGATGTGCCCGCGCCGGCCGCAGTTGTGGCACTCGGCCTTGCGGAACGGGCATTTGGCGCGGGCGTGGGCGGCGCCGCAGCCGTTGCAGCGCCGGCCCTCCTTTTGGACCTTCCGGACATCGTCGTCGTCGCCGCTCTCCGTGGTTGAGTCCGAGACTCGCCGGGCCGCGCGCACCGAGCTCTCTGCCTTGGCGGTTTTCGGCCGCCAGTCCTGGAGCTCTTGCACGCCGGCTGTCGTGGCTTCCGCGACCTGCGCTGTGTCGAGGACCGTTTGCCACGTGGGGGGCGGCTCCTGTTTCATCAGCGCGCGCTGAGTTTCGGTGTCCCTCAGGCCGCAGAGCAGGCAGTCGCGGAGGGTGACTTCTGGGGTCTCCCATTTGCAGGGGCCGGCGGCCAGCCGCAGGGCCGCGGCGAACTCGGCGACCGATTCCCCGGGCGCTTGGACTCGCCTCCAGAACGCGCTCCGAGCGGGGAACATCGCTATCGCGGGCCGGAGGTGGGCGCGCAACACAGCCAGAAGCTCTTTGGCTTTGTAGTCGCTCACCCTCCTCGGCGCGATCAGGTCCACCAGAGTCCTTTTTGTCTCGTGTCCGAGCATGCGGACGAAGATGGCCCTCTTCTTGTCCTCATCTGAGACTTCGAGCTCCACCAGCGCTCCGTTGAAGTCTATCTCAAACAGCTCCAAGTCTCCCGGCTTCCTGATCTCGTAGCCGGCGCATGTCTTGGTCCCGTGGGCAGCCATTGATCCCATCCTCGTCGCCAGTTTACTGTATGAGACCAAAGACAACAGGACAGCCGAAGGGTTGGCTTAACACAGGTTTATTGCATGGGGATCTGGTGGAGCATGAGGTAATGGCGGTGATACATCTCTTTATATACAGTGGGGTTATACATTTGAATCTTGTAGTACGGTAGCTCATTGGCCGCTACCTGCGAGGCCTCGCCCAGGCACGCCTCTCTTCAGTAGTTCTTCTTTCCTGCTGCTGAATGCGGGGAAGGTTTTCCCGCGGCTGTCCGTGATTGAGCAATGTGAACCATGTGAGATTGAACGCTCGCAGCTGCCCTCTATGGGCTGCTTGCTCGCGTTCCTTTACAGCTGCAATACATTGTAATTGGGGTGGTTACAGTCTGACAGTACAAGACATGCATACACAACAGTATCATTAAAAGAAGCCAACTCAGAGAGAGAGAGAGAGAGAGAGCAACGTTGACAGCCTTTTCTCTCAAGTTTTGGGGGATAAAAATGGCATCTGCCAGTGTTAAACCTCTGGTCACTAAACTATGAGGAGTGAATGGGTTGCTTCTGTAAAAAAAACTTTTCAGCTCCTCACCAGAATCCTCTATATTTAAAACAAAAGAGAAATTCTCCACAGAACATTTGACTTCATTCTAAAGCAGTGTTTCCCAACCTGTGGTTTTTGGACTTCAATTCCCAGTAGCCTAAGTCAATTCCCCAAAGCACTGATCAGCCAATGTACTGACTTAGGCTTCTGGGAATTGAAGTACCACTGTGGGGTCCACATTGAGAACCACTGTTCTAGAGAGAAACAACCTACAGTACTGGATTCCAGTTCACTGAGAATGCGTATATATGTGCCATAAATTGATGCCATGAGGTCTCACGCTTATGTCTGATGAAGTGAACTTGGTTTATGAAAGCTAACATTAAAATACAGGAGTTAGTCTTTAAGGTGCCAGAACTTTTCATTTTTTTGTTTACTCTCTAATATGCCTATAGATGTATGTATATTTTTCTCCCTTTCTGGAAAATAGGATGATATTCAGTATATTATTCACCAGCAGCTTCTCCAGAAGCATCAGGAAGAAAAGCATTCTGTCACCTCACCATCTAAAACCCCAACACAAGGCAAGAACCCTCCTTTATTTCAACGTGGCACCAGTGTTCGCAATGGCAGTGGCTTCTTCTCTCTTTTCTGGAAGAGTTGAAGGGTCTGTATTAAAAAAAAATGCCTTAAGGAAAAATGGTGGAGGGAATAGCAGAACTCCAAGATGGACCAAAGACTGCTTTGGGTGATGCTGTAACAACCAGTGAGACCACTCTTGAGGTGGCAGGGGCTAAGATGGGTTCAGCGTCTTTTTAACAGCTTCTCAACCAACTGTAGGCTGGAGGGAATTTGTTCGACCATATTACAGCCTTAGCCACCTGTTACAGTTATACAGGCAGCGCGGAGCTTAAGCACACATCACACAGCCTTAAGAGTATGAAGGCAATCAAATACAGACAGATTTACTAAATGTCAACTTCTACATGGTTGTTAAAAATACCTGTACAGTAGAACCCCATATAGCAATTTTAATCCGTTCCATGGAGCTGATCGCTATGAGGTTTTCATCGTTGTATGATCTTCCCTATGGGAAAATCCGTACGATGATTTTCCCTATGGGAAAAAAACGTACAACGGTGTTTGGTGCTAAGCGGTTTTTCCCATTGGAAAATCGTTGTATGGATTTTCCCATAGGAACGATTGCTATGAGGAACGGCTTTCCCCCCTCCAAGCCTCATCGCTATGCGATTTCATCGCTGTATGAGGTGATCGCTATATGGGGTTCTACTGTAATATACTAGTGGAGGCCTTTTTCTTATTTGTCAAGGTCAGACTTTAAGTTGCCAAAACGAAGCTACCTTTTGATGAATTCATTCCGCAGTTCCTTTCCCTTGACATAGTATGAGAAAAATTAGCCAGTACAATAAGGTTGCTGTTGTCCGGAGTACGCCCAATTGTAGTTCAAAACTAACACAATCTTCAAGGAGGCTTTTTCTGTGTACTAGTGGAGGTGATATGGGGCTTTTAAAAATTAACATAGCTCAGGACTTCAACATGTCTTAATCGAGCCCTTGAAAGAATAGAGGTAATGTAGCACCAAGTCTGAGCTACCCAGGCACCCCTACTTTGTCTAGGTCAGTGATGCCGAACATTGGCATGGCAGATGTTCTTGAACTTCAATTCCCAGAAGCCCTGATCAGCAAGAGTGCTGCCTTGGGCTTCTGGTAATTGAAGTCCAAGAACACCTGAAGTGCCAAGGCTCACCATCACTAGTCTAGGTTAATGAACATGCCCACAGACTGTATGTTGATAGGTGAAAAGAGGCCCCTACAAATCAAGAATAGGGATTTCTTTGCAGCTGTCCATGTTTAACATGCCTACGAAGGTAAAGCTGATCTGGGCTTGTGACGTCAGAAGTGGGAGATCTTAAAGGTGATAGTGGGCTAAATAGGCTGTCTTAACTGGGAAGACGTCCTTGGTCCAGCTGCAGTCTCTGAGTGCCTAAATATATAGGATGTGCAAAGAAATCTCAGATTTCATAGCATCTGTCAACCAGCAAGAGACACATCCTAAATTGTCTTCAAGTCCTAGTTTGAAAATCATGCACTTGTATCCAAATAAACCTTGAAAATGTGGTTTTTGGGGAGGTTGGGGATACAACTTCAGATTATTTTTAAATTAATAATATTAAATTTGCTTTAATTTAGCTCTACCAAGTGGGTAGACTAAATTTTAACTCCAATTCTCTGGTGGAAATCTTATGGGTTTTTAACCTGTTTCTCAGCCAATAGGAATTCATAGTTTCAAAAGGGGGGCAGATGCAAATTACCTTGATGATTCTTAATTTGAGGATGATATCCAATCAACAGCTACCCATGGTGTATTTTGAAAAATCGCTCCTCCAATGCAACCTGCCACAACCACCTGCCACAAATTTTGAGGACTTTTGTTTATAATTTTACTGCACTATCCACAAGATATTGGTACATAGCCTAAAGAAGTAGATTTAACCCACAAAAGTTCACTGATTATTTTTATTAGACTAATAAAGATATTGCCTGTTCTTGCATTTGTATTGTAGAAGGACCACACAGCTTTCTTTGTTTGTTTAGGTACAAAGTCTGATGTAACGGATTGAGTGATGGACTGAGACTCAAGAGACCTGGGTTCGAATCTCCACTCAGCCATTAAAACTCATGGGGGGGGGGAGGGTTACAACTGGTAAAACTACGCATTAAATGTCTTACTCATCTTGGAAACCCCATTAGAGTCATTATAAGTCAGTTGCAATTTGACAGCATATAATACAGTGGATGTTAGCATCTCACAGCTTCTACACCCCACTAGGGTTGTCAAAATGCAGAGCCTCCGTAGGAGGCAGACTAGCACTTATGATGATTGTGAAAAGGCATAAGATGGTGACCTAGAACTTTCCACCTCAAACATTATATACCAGTACGAGCATTGTTCAGTAGTGGCAGTATTACTACCGACAGTGCATTAGGGTTCTCATTTTAACTTGGTTTATTTTGCTGTTCTTTAATCTGTAAGGTAAACGTCTCCCTTACTCAAAAGTCAGTCGCATCCAATTCTACTGAGTGGTGCTTTACAGACAAAGAGAAAATGTTGTCTGCATGTGCAGACATTTCCATGGTCATGACTAGATACCAGAGTGTATGGAATGCCGTTACCTTCCCATCAATGTGGTACCTGTTGATCTACTTGCAATGTCTTGCTTTTGAACTGCTTTTGAACTCCATTGTGCAGCATTCGGGTCTCAAACTACTGATCTCCCAACCTTCCAGCCATCAAGTTCAGCGTCTTAATCACTAAGCCAAAGAGTACCCCCCAACACACACAAAATCTACATACAGTACATAACATAATGACTAAGTCACAGGAACACCAGCAGGGGGTAGTGGAGTTCCTTCTGAGGCCTCCCATTTGTGCCTTATTTCATATGAACACATTAAAATACACATAAATAAGTCAGCTGGTGTTTTGTAACCAATTTCTCAGCCGGTTAAGGAACAGACCATGGGGAGGGGGGAGGACAAATTGTACATCAAATTTTAAAGGATGAAACCAAATAGAGATCTATTTATTTAAATAGATGAAAATGTATATTGTTGTAAGTATTTTTGTTGCATATTTAAATAGATGAAAATGCATATTGTTGTAGAGTATTTTTGTTGCATATTTGCTAATACAGATGTTATAATGTTCTCTTTATTAAATACTTATGGTTCTTACACTTTGCGCCTCAATGTCAATCTCTTTGGGAAGGAGGTTCTTCTTGGGGAAACGGTGTGTAGCAGCACAGAGCAGAGACTTCTGTACGAGACAATATGCACTGACAGCTCAGGAGAGGAAGGAAGTTTGTAAAGGTGGGGACATATAACGCCAACTGCAGCCAGTCAGTCTCTGTTTCTATACAGTGCTTTGCATACAAATCTAGAGATTCCACAAATCATGACTTATAAACCATACCTTCAGACCTGAGACACCACCTGTATGAGAGGTGGCTATGACAGTTAAATAATGAGAGGAACATGGTACATACTCTTAAGTCATGTAATTGTAATTTAGTGTTTTGTAAGCATTTGCTGAATTAGACCAAACACCTATAATATAATCCAGCAGGATGTCTCCCACACGGGTCAGCTTGATACCAGTGGTGGGCTGGCCCATCAGGTTACTGGGACTCATCCCGGGGCACCCCCCTGTACCATGGCACCCCCCTTGGATGCCAATCCAAAGCAAAGGCACTCTCTGTCCAGCGCCCTTTTAGGGTAGCCAGCATGCCCCTGCTTGATACATTGGGGAAGTCAGAGACAGAACACAAAATAGAGCAGGAGTTATCAACCTTTCTAAGCCGGGAGCCAGGTCACGCTGCCTCAGACTGCTTCGGGAGCTGGATGGCCATTTTGCCCTTCCTCCACCACATGGCACTTCAGGGTGTGGTGGAAGTGGTGGTGGTGGGTGCAGGTTGAGAATCCTTGATATAGAGCCATCATGACTGGTGATAGCTATATGTTCTGTTGTCTCCCTTGAAAGTTGCCCAACATTGGAGGGGGGCGGGCATTGCTGTGTCTTTTGGTGAGGAATTCTATAGCCTACCACAGTGCTGTGTGAAGTATTTCCTTTTGTTTGTCCTGAATTCCACTTCTTTGGATGACCCCACATTCTAGTGTTAAGAGAAAGGAAGGAAACTCTCTTCCTATCTACTCTCTTCTCTCCATGCCTAACTATACACATTCCTTTAAGTCAGGCCCGCCTCAAAGACTGTTGTATTTTTGAACCACAACCGGGCATATCCTGGTAATGGCAACCTTGTGTTGCCGGTTAATCTTTCTCACACTAGGCCAGGTGAAGGGAATTGCAGAATGAACTCACCAAAAGGTGCCTTCATTTTGGCAGTTTCACGTCTGACCTAGACACGGAAGAAGGCCTCAGGCATAGATTTGAAAAGAGCTTTTAATAAGGCAATTCAAATCAAATTCAGAATTAAGAGGGAGACACAGAAGCCAGAATCCTTTCATCAATGCTTCTGATGGGTGGAGGCCTTATTCCTATCAGCTTAGCAGCAAAACAGGGCCACTCAGACTCAGGAGTGAATACCACAGCCTTAAGGTGACTCCCCAAATATGCAGCATTTCTTTACAAAAACAGAATGAATGTCCAATAAGGAGTGAGAACTGTCCATGTTTGCTGGATAAGGAATGAAAAGGAGCTCAAGGGTAAGAAAAAGGGATGGACTTACCGTTCACAGCAGGGTTGGCCAACCTACGGCCCATGGGCTGGCCAGAAGCGGAAGCATTTATGATAGCCGTAAAATGCGCCCACACTTGTGTAAACACACCTGTGGTTGCCGTAAACATATTTACAACAGCCATGGACGCATTTTATGGCAGTGTTTACGGTGGGAGGAACCATGTGACTGGACCACTCAGATGTCCGGCGGCGTGGTCCGGCTCGCAGCATGGAAATGTTGGGAACCCCTGGTTTACAGGAAGGCGAAAGAACCTGTGATCTGCCAGATATTCTTGGACTAACATTCCCATAATCCTTAGCCAATATGATAAGTGATGAATAAGACAACAACACTTAGAAGGCTACAGGTTCCCCATCTCTGATTTGCAATGTTCTAGCATGAAAAGAAACAGAACCTTGAAAGTTGTGTACATAAATTAGATCTGCATTTGCTGGCAGATCTCTCTGCCCGATTTGCAGTAGACGAACAAGGTTTTCTAAATCCTAATACTCGGATTAAAGTGACAGCCCCTCCTAAAACATACCATTACTCTGCTGAAGTGAAGAAAGATTGGGGTGAGCAGGAGTGGCATGTATTTTTCCTGTGCAGAACTCTGAAACTCTGTCCTCTATATTAGAGTAACAGTGAAATTTGTGGTAGGCTTCAATAGGCAGATCTTGGGGTTCTAGTTAACAAAAAAGATCATGCAAACTTCTATTCTTCTCTTTCTTACTGTAAGATGTAGGACTGTTGTAAATAAATACAAACAGGGTATCGTTCCCATTCTCCAGAAACCTCTTCCAGTGCTGTATGAACCACTATGTAAAACAGAGGAAGTCTGAGGTACTCCTTTCCCTGTGCACATCCAAAAAGGTAATGATAAACTGACTAGTTTTGTGTGTTTTAATTCTGTTTTAGGGGTATATGTGTTAGGTACTGTTTTTAGCTGTTGTTGTTTTAACTATTGCTGTATTGTATTTTTTCCCCTGTATGCTGTTAGCCGCCCTGAGTGGTGTTCCCCATCAGGAGGGCGAGATACAAATCTATAAAATAAATAAATAAATATCAGAGAATAAACAAAACAAAAACACCATAGCACTTTAAAGACTAACTGTTATGTTTTAATGTGAGCTTTCATGGATCAAGTCCACTTCGTCAGACATGGAAGACTTCATGGCATTAATTTATATACTGTACATCAGATACAGAGGAACAGAGTGATTGGCCAGCATGACAAATAAGTATACAAATCAAGGTGCTTCTCTGGATTAGCTGATGCCCTGAACAAGAACATATTTGTTAGAAGCTGGGATATACTGCAATTTTGTGTGTGCGTGCCTCCTTCTTGCTCTCGCTGCTTCATTTTCCTTTAACAGTTCAACTGTTCTTCCTTCTGCAAAATTAACTGGGATTGGTTACCATCTGATGGGACTTCAACTGATCTGATCAAAGTTTAGTTGAAAGTTTGATTTGACTTCAAAGCGAGGTCCTGGAGTGTTGCTTCTGAATTTGCTTAAACTAACGCCAGTGAAGGTCTTTTTAATCCTGCCTTGTTCTAGCAAGAATTGCTTTTCTCTCCTTGCCCCCACCCCCACCCTAGGGCACACCAGCTGTGCCCATCCGGGTTGCATTTTTCTATCCGCAAGTGGGCCTAACAAGAGAACAATGTAAGTATTTCTTGTAGCGCAGAGGGGGTGGCTGTGGTTGGCATCTCAACCCTTTAGCAAGGAATGTGGAATGGAGAGATGAGACAGATGGGCAAAGTAGGCAGAGAACAACCACTGCCAGTCTACCTCTCTGTTTGGGGCAACTACATTTTATGACAGGCAGAAGTTGTGCAGGAAGGAACCAGAGCTCCTGAGTCCTCTAAGAGGGGGTGGAGGTAATTGAAAGAGTAAGAACAAATAGATGGAAATCCAAATACTGTATACTTTTCCAAGCCTTTATCTATTTTTTATAAATCCTTCATTTGAAATAAAAAACAAACCTTTCTTCTAATAGCCAGTCACTTTTCTCTAGCAGTTAAATGCAGAGGTGGCTTAGTGGTTAAGATGCTGAACTTGACAACTGGAAGGTCAGCAGTTTGAGACCTAAGTGCTGCATGACAGAGTGAGCAGATGGTGACAGTACTGGCTCTTTGGCTATAAATGGAGATGGGCACCACACCCTAGAGTTGGATACGACTGGCTTTCAAGCTTGCCATACAGCTGTTAAAGGTATTATTGTGGTGCTTTTAATTGTTTCATGGTTTAATTTGTTTAGTAATGTAGGTTAGCTATAATGAGCACCATGTTTAGTTGTGGAAAGTTGTGCAACTTTACGCCATTCAACTTTCATGATGTCATCCAGTGGGGTTGTGGGGGAGGGGAATTATATACTTATTTAACACACACACACACCCCTTTCAAGTTCCAGGAATCTCTTTCATCCTGAGGAACTCTATAAATGCTAGAAGACTGCAACCCCTGGGACAGGACGGCAACTATACAAATCTTGATTGACAGGCTTACTTATTTGATGTGTATCTTGCCTTTTGCACCTAGCAGTTTACAAGCAGAGTAAAACAGGTACAGATAAAGAGAGCTTTAAAGATTTATAAATAATAAACTTGAAAGCATATTATGTTAAATTCATTTAAACATATTAGCTTGGCTTTCTTACTAGCTGTAATTAATCTGCAATGAAACTAAAATATCAAAACACTGTTGCACTGAAAATACTTTAGGAATATATCAGTCAAACAGCAACATGGAAGAGTTCTGCTAAAAGCTTGCACATCAAAGCCTACCAGTATAAAGAGACTTCTGCTTGCTGGTGGAAGGATAACAGGGAGGGCCCAATTTGACATCCCGTGATTAGGAGTTCCACAGCCTCAAGGGATCAAAAAATTCAAACAGTGTATTTATAGGCACAAAGACTCCTGAATGTTCTCTCCCCCAATTAACAGTAAAGTGTACACCCCGAATAGTAAAGGCCAAAGTCTCCTTGCTCGAAAGCCAGTTTTGTCTGACTGTAGGGGTAGTGCTCACATACCTGTCAACCGCAGTTCCGGCCAATCCGGGACCTGCGCAGAACGGTTCTGCGCAGGTCGCCTTCTACACATGCGTAGAAGGGTTTTATGCTTGCGTAGCCCCCTTCTACGCATGCATAGCCTTCTACGCATGCGTAGCCTTCTACGCATGCGTAGAAGGGCTCTACACAAGCGTAGAAGGGTTCTACGCAAGCGTAAAACCCTTCTACGCATGCATAGAAGGTGACCTGCGCAGAAGGGCTGCGCAGTACCTCCTTTCCCCCGCTGCCAAATTCCGGGGTTTCGGCAGCGTGGGGCGGGAAATGGCGCAAATCGGCGCTGAAAACCGGGAAATCCCAGCCAGTCCGGGAAGGTTGACAGGTATGAGTGCTCATCTCAGTTTACACTTGCAGTGGTTCCCAAGGTGGGGGGGGGGGGGGGACTTCAATTCCCAGAAGCCTAAGTCAGTACATTGACTGGTCAGTGCTTTGGGGAATTGACTTAGGCTTCTGGGAATTGAAGTCCAAAAACCAAAGGTTGGGAAACACTGATTTACAACCAAAGAGCCAGCGCTGTCTGCATCTGCAGAAATTTCTGTGGTCATGGGCCAGGCATTACCTAGATGCCAGAGCACATGGAATGCTGTTACCTTTTCTGCCGAAGTGGTACCTATTTATTTACTTATAATTTCTTGCTTTCAAACTGCTAGGTTGGCATGAATACCTAGGTTCAAAACATGACCCAGGCATGGAAAATCAATGGAGGTGGCATGGAAAAACCAGTCTTCGAACATGTCATACAATTTGAAAACCTGTAAGAGACGCAGCACTCAATGTCTAAACCAGGGGTGCCCAAATCTTTTGGGCCAGGGGCCGGTCACGTGGTTCAGGGGGCCTGTCACTATGGCTTGCAGGCCAAATCAGGCTCCCAACGCCAATTCATCTGGCCCACAAAGCCTTTGTCACTCCCGGAAGTGGAAGTAAAACACGCCTGTACGGGCGGAATTTTTTCCGTTTCCGGAAGCGACGAGGGCTTCATGGGCCAGATGAATTGGCGTCGGGACCCTGATCCGGCCCACAGGCCATAGTTTGGGCACCCCTGATCTAAACAGTTCAGGGGGTTCCTTGGGGAGTCCATCCCCCCAACAAACTCTGCCTCTTCTTCTTTCATGTCCCGATCAAACCCCGGACTGCCAAAACGAAGCCACTTTCTTGGTCTTGTCGCTGGCCAAACATAAGAGAGTAGTTGAGATAGAACCAAGTTCTGAATGAACCCAGAGGGGAGGAGCCAAGTCCCACCCTAAGCCCCGCCCACTCTTTATGAGTCCCCTTCGGAAACCCCGCCCACCTCTTCGCTCCGCGGGCGCTTAACACAGCGCGTTCCGAGCCAAGCCCCGCCCCCTTAGCTCCCCCCACCTCCCTTTTCCAGCTGGTTCGAATCTCACTTTCGCGTTCTCTCCACCCGAGCTGTCCGGAGCCAAAGGCGGCGGCCGGACTCTCCGGAGCCCCGGGAGGAGGGGAAAGAAGAAGGGAAAAAAGAGGGAGGAGGAGGAAGGAGAAAAAACGAAGCAGAAAGGAAGGGAGGAAGGAAGCCAAGCAGGGATCCCAGCCCGCGGCCCAGCATTTCGAGCTCTCCCTGGTCATCTGATCCCGGCGTCTGTACGGGAAAGGGGGCGGACGGAGCTTGGCCATATTGCAAGCCTGCATTGAGCTCCTCCTAGCCATGGGTGGAAGGATCTCCCTCCCTTAAGCCGCGATCCTGTGCGCGATCCTGTGCAAATTCCCGCGTCCCTGCTCCCTCCCTGGAGACGTCGGCTTTCCACCCTCGGCGACTGCTGCTGCGTCCCTTTCCTTCCCCTTCGTTGCCTTGCTCGATTTTTCTCCTTCCTGTCGGCGAAGATTTCTCTGGAAGGAGGAAATTCCTTCATCTGCTGCATCTCCGTCTCTTCCCCCTTTAATCCCCCCCCTCTTTATTATCATTATTATTTTTGCTGGAGGTTACCTGGTCCTCCCCCCCCCCCCCCCTAGTATCAAGGTAATCTTCAATTTGGGACTGTGGTCGCCTCTCTTGGTTTTAAAGCCCTTGTTTCTGAACCCAGGTTAGCCTTGAAACCAAGGATTTCCTTTTTCTGGATTTTTCTGGATTTCCTGGTTTCCTTTTTCTGGATTTGGGTGGTTGTTTTTTTAAGGGGGAAAAGGAATCTTGTGGTCCTTTATTTATATTTCACTCTCTCCTCCCCCAGGGGAAATGAAGGATTTAATTTGGGAGAGGAGGCTAAGTTTTGTTTCCCCTTGTTGAGTGCTTGAATTATATTTAAATATATATCTATATATATGACTGTTTTGGGGGAAAGTCACCAACTGGTCACCACTTCTTTGACTGTTTTGTTTCACACTGCATTCCCAGTTTCTTCCCTGGAGGACTTTTGACTGAAGTTCTTGATAAACTGGCATCTGGCGTCTAAATCTGGGACCAACTTTCTTGGGGGAAAAAGCTTGTATACTTCTACCAATTTCTCTCTCTCTCTCTCTCTCTTTCCAAAAAAATTTTTTTTTGTTCTTCTCCTTCTCCTCCATCCAAGAAAATGTCAATATTTTCATAATCTGTAGATTGGAAAATTACCTCTGAAGTCTATACATTCTTTGAGGAAGGGGAGGAGGAGGAAAATAGAGAATCCAGAATAACAGCCCTACATTTTACAGATTAATGAGCGCAAAGTCACTCATTTGGCAGGGTCTGTGTTGTGTATTGTGTTCCTCTTTGGCATTTGGCTTTAAGGAAGTAGCTGTTTTGGAAGGAGAAGTATAACTCTCCCCTCTGAAACATAGGAAGTGGCTTGGCAGAAATAAAGACTAAAAACTTCCTACATTCCTGAAGACACTTCTGGAGGAAGGGACAAATCTTGTGCGTCTTTGATGTAGACAGAATTGGTGTTGTCTCAACCCTATGCCTTCATTACCTGCCATGGGGCGCTGAAGCAGAACAGACTTCCCACTGGAAAGTGTGGAAATTGGTGGAGAATCCCTCCAAGCTGTGTCAGAAAAGAAGAGGAGGAGTCTGTCTAGCACATGAATGGCTGCCAAGGATTATGACCACTTGTTCAAACTGCTCATCATTGGGGATTCAGGTAAGGAAAGCTTCATTGTTTTCCCTTCAGTGTCCCCCTTATGTCCTATTGCCGTGATGGTGAACCTTAGCACTCCAGATGTTCTTGGACTTCAATTCCCAGAAGCCCAAGCCCCCGTGAATCCACACGAATGGGTTTGCTGCGATTCATCCAGCCCACGCCGCTACACTGCTCCTGGAAGTGGAAGTAAAACGCGGCCGTATGGATGGATCATAGCAAACCCATTTGCGTGGATTCATGGGGGGCTTGGGCTTCTGGGAATTGAAGCCCAAGGACATCTGGAGTGCCAAGATTTGCCATCACGGTCCTATTGGATTTGGCTGTTCTGCTTCTTAAAATGTTCTCCTTTTAAACAATTCTGCTCTTTTTAAAACCACACACCTTTATCCTCTTACAGACTCATTCTTGGCTTCTTTGCTTCAAGTTCTTAATCACTTTTCTTCCCTTCCCTGTTTATTTGTTCATTCTGCTTTTCTCTGTTCATGCTGCTTTTCTTTGTTCATCCTGCAATCTTTCTCCTCCTTTAACCTTTCTCCAATCTTTACTGCTTCCATTATCTTCCGGTCTGTTGTCATTTCTTGCTGTGGTTTGAGATTTTTTCATGCACAAAATAGCTTCTTCTCACTGCTTTTATTCTGTGTTTTCTTTTAAAGCCACCTCTTCCCACTTCTTGTTTCTTTCATATGTGCAGAATAAATACGTATGCCTTTGACAACTTTTACCCTTAGTTCTGTCTTTTTAGTTCTCTTCTTTCTCGCCTCTCACTTTTGTTTCAGCATCTCACATTCCCACAGAGTTATTTTATGGGAAGCTTACTTAAAAACACACCAAGAGTTGAATTGTGGCAACGTGACAGCTTACAACTGCAGTTTTTCCATGAGGCTTGGTAGTGCTGGTGTGAAGGTTTCCCGGCGTCCTTTGTGTCTAGTTGCGACAACCTGTGAAGGCTTCCACCTCAGAGGATTAACAAGTCACTTTTAGGGTGTCGAAGCAATTTTTATAAGCTTACATCAATCACTTCTCTATACTCTGAGGATGTATGACTATAGAGTACGGCCAATGAAAATAGCACTTCTGAAAACATATTACATATAATGGCTCCAGGCAAACCCCTCTTGGGTATGTCATTAAGAATCATATACACTTGAGTATAAGTCGATCCAAATATAAACCGAGGTACCTAATTTTCACCTGAGAACCCAGGAAAATAGATTGACCTGAGTATAAGTAGAGGGTGGGAAATGCAGCAGCTGCTAGTGAGTTTCAATAATCAAAATACATGAAAATATGGTAAAATTAATTAAATTGTTGGCACATGTCAATCCGGTGTGGTCTAGGGACCCTTGTGATAATTGACTTGAGTATAAGATGAGTCCCCTTTTTGGAGCTCATTTTTAGGGCTAAAAAACTCGGCTTATACTCAAGTATATACAGTACTCTGGTGTGTTTAGAGAACACATTAATTCATATATTTTAGCCTTTTATGCTTTTAAGGTCCTGGTCAGTTCCTTTGTCAGTTTGGGCCTAGGACATCAAGACTTCCAGTTGCCAAGCCAGAGAGTTGGATTCCAGTAGCATCAGCCACCATAGCCATGGCTAGAGATGATGTGGGCTGGGCTGTGGTTCTCTAGATGTTGTGATACTATAGCTGTGATAGTGAACTTTGGCACTCCAGGTGTTCTTGGACTTTAATCCCCAGAAGCCCAAATCAGCACTCCTGCTGATCAGGGTTTCTGGGAATTGAAGTTCAAGAACAGCTGGAGGGCCAAGGTTCACCATCACTGGACTATAGGTTCTCCACCCCTCTAGTTATTCCTTAGAAGTGTACAGATTTAAGTTTGGGGGGTAGTGGCTGTAACATCCGGAATTTGTTAGACAGCTGTGTAGTCCAAAAAAAACAAAACACAAACCTGTGCCACTTAGTTAGCAATAGTGTATTCCCAGGCAGACTCGGAGGTTTTTAATTCATGACAGACGTGAGAGAGTGTTGATATTTTACATGCCATCTCCAGCTGCTGAAAGAATGCTTTATGTCAGAGTTTCTCAACCTTGGGACCCCAGATGTTCTTGGACTTCAATTCCCAGAAGCCCTGATCAGCAGGTGTACTGACTTGGGCTTCTGGTTATTGAAGTCCAGGAACGCAGGGGGTGGATGGGGGCAAGGTTGAAAAACCTTTCTTTCATTTTATTCTGCTCATCAAGCCAGCTTTCCAGACGTGTTGGACTCCAACTCTCGTTGACTATGACTAATTATGGGAGTTGCATTCCAATACATTTGGGGAACTGCAGACTGCGAAAGGTTACCTTATGTGGAGGGAGGTCACATCTCTCTGGTTCCACCCTTCTGTTGCTGTGCAGCGTTGTGAGTGTGTGTAGTCTCCTGTCCTTAGTCTGTATCTCATCGTATGATAAATAAAGTCTGTATTTCAGAATGACTGGAACATAGATGCAAAATGTTGCTAGCAGAGGGACTGTTGCCAAGCAGTTGTCTTGTGGCTGCTGTCAAACTTCAAGTACAGTAGTAGTAGGAATATGAGGTTCTTGAACAGCAGGGGGAATCATGCTACTAATTATTACTAATTTGTCTACATTTTTATGCATGTTTTCTCCTGAATGGCTTGTTGCCATTAAAATGTGATCCACCTGGAGATTGCTTGTGCGTGTGTTTTACGCAGACATTAAAAAAAAAAGACACACACCCTACCCTCTGGTCATAAAACAAACTACAAAGGCAGAGCTTTCCAGGGAAAGAGAGCAGGAAGGAAAAAGCTTGTGAAATATCCCTGCTTTGGACTACAGCTCTCATCATCCCCAGCTACCAGAGTGGTGGGGCCTGGGAATGATGGGAGGTGTGGTCTAAACAAAGCAACGTTCTGTGAATTCTTGGGTCATGCGGCGCAGCATGACTTCGTTTCCTGTTTTCCTGCAGGAGGCTAGTTTGCCAACATTGCAATGCAAAGGAAGGCATGGACGAGCATTTATATCCAGTCTGGGAGCCAAAGTAATCTTTCATTGCTGCTCTCTGGGAACAGAGGAAATACAACTCTCCAGAAACCAATGCCAGAGTGGGGTTGCCTTTGGAAGGGGCAGAGAAAAGGGGGGAAGGCAAATTTCCTGCAGCTGCTCATTCCAAAGGCAGAAGCTACAGCTGATCTTCTGCTTGCTCTGGTATTCTCTGCTCCCTCTGTGTGTGCATGCACAGTTGTGCGCAATTTCCCAGGGGCCCTTGTTTCTGGTTGCCGAGTCCAGCAAAGCCTCCCCCCTTATGATCTCATCTGCCAGCCGTCTCTTCATGCTTGCTTGAAGCTAGTCCCGTCCCCCCCATCCCAATCTTTCTCAGTATGTTCTTGGCATTTGAAACTCTTGATTTCCTTCCTTCTGGGAACTTTTGTCCGCTTGAATGTCAACCATTAAAACCAGAAACTCATGACTCCAAACTGGATCAGAATAGAGTGTTGTTTTAATTTTTTTTAAAAAAGAAAGTAAGTTAAACAGGTTGAAGCAGTTAGAAAAGGTTTGTTGGGTTGGTAGGAGGCTCTGGCTGTATTGGAACCAATAATATTTGCCTCCAGCAACATGATATTACATGTAATGTAGAGAAAAGGCCTCTATTTCCCAGAGCACTACATTTGGCAGTGGAGATGTGAAAGGGGTAGGGCAGGCTTTCAATTAGCCGGTCATCTCTGGTGAAGTAATTCCTTCCTTCGTCATTATCCCCACCCCCTTAACCTGTTGATTTGCCATTTTCCATTTTAATATGAAAGATCTGTGGGTTGTTTGGTTTAGAAAAAGATTCTTCTTCTGTGTCCCAATCAAACCCACGGACTGACAAAATGGAGCCACCTTTTTGGTTTTGTCGTTGACCACCAATTTAAATCCTCATTGGTATATTTTTCTGTTAGTAGTCGTCAGACTAGCAACTAAGGTGGGTTCTGTGTATATCCACATTCACACAGAGCGTTGTTGTCTGCCAGCAGCCCCCATGTGAGCATGTTGGTCTTATATTTAGGGATTCTGACCCCAAGGCTTGTGAGGGTCCTTTTCCTTGTTTAATGTTGTTCTTTGTTTAGTGAGCTATTTCATCTTCTAATTTGATTTTGTTCTTGCATACCCTCAATAATGTTTAGAAAGAGATGGGGAATCTAGTTTTAGTGGCCCTATATCACTGATGGCAAACCTTTTAGGGACCAAGTGCCCAAACTGCAACCTAAAACCCAATTATTTATTGCAAAATGCCAACAAGGCAACAGGGGAGGGAGGAAGCGCTCCCATTGGGCTGCTGGGCAGAGGGGTGGGGCAAACTCTGTGCTGGGGGCAGGAAGCGCTCCCATTAGGCTATTGGGCAGAGGGGTGGGGCAAACTCTGTGCTGGGGGAGGGAGGAAGCAATTCCATTGGGCTGCTGGGCAGAGAGGCGAGGCAACCACACTGTGCTGTGGGGAGAGAGGAAGCGCTCCCATTGGGCAGAGGGAAGGGCAAACTCTGTGCTGGGGCAGTGGCACGTGTGCCCACAGAGAGGGCTCTGAGTCCCCTCTCTGGCACATGTGCCATAGGTTTGCTACCACTGCCCTATATAGATAGCAGGTCTGGTTACTGAAATGGAGCAGCATGTGGTATTCTAGTTGTCTTGAACTGTTTATGGGGTTTAGCTGAGTAGTTCCTCTTTGGTCTACAACTCTGAGAATCCCTCAACTGGGAAGATTATTGGACTTATAAATTTAAAAGGAATTTTTCTTTTGTTTTTGGTATTTTGATACAGCATATGCATCTCAGTGGCTACTAGGTCTTGTGAACCTTTGTGATAATTTAAAGAAGGCTAGGTAGGACCTCTTTAATCTTTGATACCTTCTGTCTTCTTCTTCTTCAATTTCTAGGCTAGACATGAATCTACCAAAATGAAGCCACCTTTGGGAAGTTCATTCTCTAGTTCTGTTCACCTGACCTAGTGTGACAAAGATTAGCCGGCACACGGTGGCTGTTGCCTGGGGTACACCTAATTGTGGTTCAAAAATACCACAATTTTTGAGAAGGCTCTTTCTGTGTACCCCACCACCTTCTGTGATGAATAAGCAAAGACGGCTGGATGACCCTAAGATAGAAGGCATTGAGAACTCATGCCCGCATGAATCAGCCATAAAAGATTCTTGTGGGGGGTGGAAATAGTACCAGAAAACATTCTCAGAATATTTCCGAGTGGCGGCGGCGGAATTGGACACCCTGAATTAGCTAGCATTGGGTGTAGCACACTTGGGAATATTTAGGTTTTAAAAACACCAGAGGAGTCAATGGAAGACATTGAAGCCTCCCAGTATGACTAGTAGTGTATCCATAGGGTTACTCACAATTTTTCTGAATCAATGTCTTTTGAAATGGAAAAAAGGATCCATGTTGGAAATACAGTAGTAGCAAATTCTGTTTCACATCAAACCCTGTGGTGGTAGCTTGGGAGATGGCTGTCTGTACATTGAGTAAGAACTTGGCTACACAAAGTAGACAAAAGTAAGCCAGCTGCTCAGTGGCCTTGTTTGCACATAGTAGAGATTTATTGATTTGGTATTTCTCGACTACAGCTTGCCTAGACTGGGTATGATTGTTCTGTGGGGTATTGTGGCAAATGTGGTTCAAAAACACCAAGGTATTGTAAATAAGCACTGGGTGTAAATTAAGTATTATGTTGTTTTTATTCGTATGGAGTTGCAGTATAAAGAGTATTGAATTATATAAAAGTGTATATGATTTAGTAATGTTAGTATTTTTCTGTATTATTGTTTTTGTTATTAGTATGTTCTTTTTTGTATCTGTAGTTGTTGTTGTTTCTGTTTTAATTGAAATGGAATATATGTATTGTAAGTTTGTATTGTACTCAAATATGTTATATTTTTATTTTATGTTATCTTTTGCAAAATTTAATAAAATTTATAAATAAATAAAAACACCAATCTTCTAGTACACAGCAAAAAAGCCAGAAATCCTGGTTTGATAAATAGTGGCATGATCCACTGATATAGTTCATTTGCTTCTCTTTTTGTATCAAAGAATAAAACAAAGCACGAAAGAGAATTTTGCTTTTCATCTGTAGCTGAGACTGTTGTTCAAAAAGATGAGAATGATAAACTGGCCAGAATCCTATTGCACGGACAGGCAGCAATTGTGAAAGTTGCCTAATGTAATTGATAAATTACTGGTCACATGTCAATCTCATGCCTTATTGATAAGTCCAACAGACAGACAGCACTTTGTCATCTGGAAAGTTTCCATAATTCCTCTGGTGCCCTTATAAATGTCCAGTGAGGTATTAGACACCAGCTTTAAACCAGGGAGTGTTCTTGGCTCCTGAATCCCAGGTTTATGTGATTATTACAAACTGATGCTTACCAGAGTAGTGACAATAGAGGGACAGGAGAAAGAGGGAGGGAGAGGGTGAACACCCTCCTTCATATTTTAATTGCTCATTTGCACAAAAGCAGGAATACAAGGCCTGGTGTGCTCATCTCATTTCCTTATATTTACTTCCTTGTTGCATTTTCAGATTTGCCTTTTCCTCTACGTCGGGGGTTCCCAAACTTTTCGTGCTGCAGGCCGGTCACGTAATTGAGCAGGTCGGTCACGTGGTTGAGTGGGCTGGTCACGTGGTTCCTCCTGCTGTCCGTGGCTGTTGTAAATGGCATTTACAATAGCTGCGGAGGCATTTACGGCAGTGTTTGCGCATTTTACTTCTGCTTCCGGAAGCGGTGAGGGCGGCATGGGCCAGATGATTCGGCACCGTGGGCTGGGTCCGTCCCACAGGCTGTAGTTTGACCGCCCTTGCTCTATGTTATTGAAAGCAATATTCATGGCATTCTTCCCCAGTTTTATTCCCAGAGATCGGACAGGTTGGGAGAAAGTAACTGAGAGGATTCGTGTCAGGTATCCACAGGTTTCAGCCGACGTTGAAGCCACCATACCAAACTTTCTGTGTTATGCACATGTGCAGAGTTTCTGTGACTGCTGGGATTCCGGAAAATTCCCTTGAAGACAGGCAAAGAAGGCTGGAAAGGGCTCATTTCAGCCATGAGCTGCCTTTTGCCAGCTGTCTCCCAGCTTCTCTCCCTCCTAATCCCCTAGAAAATTAGCTGGTAAAGCAGATAAAAGGATGAGGATAGTTGGAGAACAGCTTCCCTCATCCTCTTCAGCTTTCTGTAGGGGAGCCTTCTGAATTCCGAGTAGACAGCTTGCCTTTAGGGATGATGGAATGTTACTGTAGGGGAGCTTGGCAATCAGCAGTTCAAGACCCGAATACTGCGCGATGGAGTGAGCTCCTGCCATCTGCCCCAGCTTCTGCCAAGCTAGTTGTTTGAAAGCAAGACATTGCAAGTAGATGAATGGGTACCACTTTGGTGGGAAAGGTAACAGCATTCTGTGTGTTCCGGCATCTAGTCATGCCTGCCACATGTCTATGGAAACGTTTGCAAATGCAGACAGCGCTGTCTCTTTGGCTATGAACAGAGATGAGCACTGAACCCTAGAGTCCGATATGACTGGCTTTTGAGCAAGGAAGACTTTTACCTTTCCCTAGGGCCATGATGGCAAACCTTGGCACTCCAGATGTTCTTGGAGGGGTGCGTTTTACTTCAACTTCCGGGAACGACGAGGGTGGTGTGGGCCGGATGAGTCGCAGTAAACCCATTCATGTGGATTCATGGGGGCTTGGGCTTCTGGGAATTGAAGTCCAAGAACATCTGGACTTTGGCACAGTACTGTATACCACACAATGAGCTTGTTATGAGGCCTCACCAGTGCCTCAACGGTTGGAGTACTGAAGGAAGATCTTGGACTGTGGGGTGGGGTTGGGGTTCCAGCTGTGATTTTACCTTATCCTTTAGTCCCAGTAGCTCACTCTTTTAATTTCCATTTACACTGTCCAGATCTCTTTGACCGAAACTTTTTTAACCCCATGAAAGCTTGATGGGACATAAAAGATCTTTAGGGCTGTTTCTCAGCCCATGGGTAACCAGTAGCTCTTTATTCAGAAGGTGATATCTGCTTACCTCTGCACATATAAACATATGTACTTATAAACCAGTACATGCATTTTCTTGCAACTGAGTGACCTCCTTTGCTCTCCCTTTAAGTGAGGCATGTTCTCTATTTTTTGGTAAGGTGCAAGTGCTCACTCGTCTTGTGTTTTGTAGATATGGTCCTTGAATTCTGCCTTAAAGTTCTGTTTGATGGTGCCAATATTGTTAACACACTTTCTAGGATGTCTTGCAAATGGGTTTGGACCAGCTTTATCAGCTGGAAAATATTGTTTTGTACTAGTTTTAGTTATTTGTTCATTTTCGTGTCAAAGATTACGCTGGGTTGAAAGGATTTTTGCAGGGGATGCCCCCGAATGGAGCTCCTTTCATGTCTCCCATTGTGCAGCTCTCAGGTATCGAACCCGTCTTTCCAGTCTCCAAGCATAGCGCCTTACCCACTAAGCTACCGGTGGAGCTGCACTAGTTTTAGTGTTATGTTGTTAGCCACTGTGTGCTTACATGTTCTAGACAAAAAGGCAGGATAGAAATTTATTACGTAAAATCAAGTGTAATCTATGCCAAGTATTTTAAAAACTGTGAGTTTGTAGTTTCAAAGATTCCTAGCAATATTTCCCCCAGGGCTGGGGAAGACATGGCCTTCAGTATTGTTGGACTACAACTCCCATCAATCTTTGCCAGTACAGTAGTACCTTGCTTAAAGAGCATAATGCGTTCAACGGGGTTGCTTTTTAAGCAAGTTTGCTCTTTAAGTGAAACACCATTATAAGTGACCAATTGTGACTTCTGGGGGGGGGGGGGGGATTGCGAACCCCAATTTAGTTGTTAAGCGAGTTTTTGGTTGGTTTTAGTTGTTAAGCGAGGCGACCATTCAGAGAAAATCCTGCTCTTTAACCGAGCAAGTCTCTAAGCGAGGTGCTCTTTATGCAAGGTTTTACTGTATTGCGAGTAGTGAAGGACACTGGGAGTTGCAGTCCAACAAATATCTGGATGGTCACATCACACCTTTAAATTAATGTTGGAATGATGCAGGATAGCTCTACTCAATGCATCTTTTCAGGATCCCAGAGATGTTAGGAAGTGCAAAAATGTACAGCTGCCCTGAGTTAAAATATATTGTGGATGTATGTGTATGCGCATGCAGAGCTGGCCTTATCATTAGGCAGAGTAGGGCAGTCAGCCTATTTCACAGGTGCTGAGAGGCAGAAACAAGGGGACAGTTCTGTGGCCATTGGGTTCCCTGCTGTATTTAGGGGAGTCAAAGGGCACTGTCCCCTAATTGCAAGTGTCAGGGTTTAGTCAAACAGGTTGGGGGCATGGAATGAGAAATAGAGCCATCTTGTTCTTCTTTCAAGGCAGTGAAATGTCTTGGTGTGGCCCTCAGTGCGTGAGTGCATCCCTGCCTCTGTGTGGTGTTGGGAACTCCAACATGCCTCAGTCCCCAGCACATCGCCAAGAAAGATAAATGTGGGGTTTCTCCTTTGCTGTGGCAGCTGAGCCTTGGCTTGCTTCCCGCAGCAGCTGCAGAGTCAACCAAGTTCTTGAAAGCGGCGCACAAAGCAGGCTCAGCCTCCACAGGAAAAGCTTGTCAAGAGAAACGGAGAGGAAGGACGATGCGGGACTGATAAGCCAAGAGGATGAGATTCTTTCTTTCCAGGGTTATGTCAACAGGTGGGCCTGCACACATCCTGTGGATGTGGCCCCACCTGGTTACCTGGCCTTGTTGCTTCATGGTGTGTGACTGGCTACAGCTGTGGCCCTCAGAAAGATCTGTCTTTATCACCTCACCCTTCTTTTTGGGTCTAATACAGGGATTCTCAACTTGCGGCCCATGGGCCAGATGTGGTCCACAGCGTCATTTGATTCCCCCCCCCCGACATCCACCACACCAGGAAGTGCCATGTGGTGGAGGAAGGGCAAAATGGTCACCTAGTCCCCGAAGCTATCTTATGGAGCGTGACCCGGCCCCCGGCTTCAAAAGGTTGAGAACTCCTGGTGTAATACATCCAAATCCTATTTCAAAGCAACCCTGTGGAACAACCTGCTCCCTCTTCAATGTAAAGACAATAATATCCATGTCTCTCTATGCCACCTTCCTTCTCCTTCCCAGTATGGCATTCAGTGAAGTCATCATGTGAGGTAATCCACGATCTCAATGTTTCCCTATAGTCCTTTGTAAGCTTCCTTGCCCCCCACCCCCTCTGATTCTTGAATGGGCACAATAGCCTTGGTAGCCTTCAATGGGAGTGGCCCACCTTGAGTAAATAGGCTAGGACAAGGTGTTTGTATTTGCGTTGGGTGTGGAGCTTGTAGTCTTTGCTAAGATGCAAGCTGAGCCTGTTAGAATGGGGAGGAGGGGATGGTAAATATTTAACTCAACCTACATTTTATATTAACTCTCTCTTTTTCTTTCTTTCTGTCTAGGTGTTGGGAAAAGTAGCCTCCTGCTACGTTTTGCAGACAATACCTTTTCTGGTGAGAAACGGCTCTTCTGTGTTGTAACTGGGGTTCTTAGCTCTTACCCGATACCTACCATGTTTACCACACAATCTGACCAAAGGGTTGCTTCCCGGGTTTTAGTCCCTGGATGTTGTTGGGACTTCCTAAAATTCCTGACTTCACGATTCTGAAGTCCCATCACAACCGAGGACCCACAATTGCGAACTACAGTAAAACCCCTACTTACGAAAAAAGTCTGTTCCGTAGGCTTTTGCTTAAATTGATTTTTTTTGTAACTCAAAACAAACCCATAGGAAAAAATATTTTTACGTAACTTGAAGCAAACCCATAGGAAAAATTAATTTTTATGTAAATTGAAGCAAACCCATAGGAAAAATGAATTTTTACGTAACTCAAAGCAAACCCATAGGGAAAAGAATCTTTATGTAACTCTAAACAAATTCATAGGAAATTCTGTAAATCGGGACATGGTTTTAGCATAAAATCATTATGTACGTCGAATGTTATGTAACTTGAGGCATATGTAAGTCGAGGTTTTACTGTACTGACTTCACTTAGGCATAGATAATGAAACCTGTAATCTACAAAAGAGGGTTTTAGTATTTGGAAAGAAAATATAGTATTATATCCAACTCTAGGGTGTGGTGCCCATCTCCATTTCTAGCCAAAGAGCCAGCACTGTCACCATCTGCAGACATTTCTGTGGTCATGTGGCAGGCACAACTATGAATGCTGTTATCCTTCCTGCCAAAGCAGTACTAATTTATCTTTCAGTTTCTTGCTTTCGAATTGCTAGGTTGGCAGGAGCTGAGAAAATATGACAGAAGCTCACTCTGTCATGCACCATTCAGGTCTCAGACTGCTGAGCTGCTGATCTTCCATTCAAGTTCAGCATCTTAACCAATAAGCCACCACAGCTTCACCATAGTATTAAATAAGGCACTGTAGGAAAGAGTTTAATATAAACTTATTCTAGCTTAATTTAATGTGTTCGCACTTTGTTAGCCTGCTGACAAAGCTATTCCTTAACCTTTGACAGCTGCAGGTTCATTATTATTTTAAAGTGTTCCTAGGTTGAATCCATGCTGTTCCTTTCTTAATGTGCAGTTTTTTGACTCAGTGGTTCCAACCTTTTAAAGGTTGCTTTCACTGGGCAAGCAAAAATACTAAGTTATCTAATTCCAAGCTTGTATTATATTTATAATTCTTATCACTGAGTATTATATCAGTTCTAATGGCAATCCTTGTGAGGGAGGTATACATTGCCATAGATGAAGATGTGTGACTTGGACAAATTTATCCAGTGAATGGATGGAAGAAGTGAGGATTGGACCTAAGGTCTTCCAGATACTGTTTCTAATCTAGTTCCTTCCATTCTGGTGATCAATATAGCTTGATGTGCCAGTGTTATTTTGACCTTTCCTTTAATTTTTATAATACAGGCCACCTCTCCCCCACCCATATCTGTAGGTACAATAGCTGCAGTTTAAGTTATCCGCAGGTCTAAAATATTCCATTAAAAATTTCTGAAATACTGTACATATTTATTTCTATAATGTAGTACCAGAGTTGACCACTAGAGGCTAATGTGTATATTGTAAATACAGTACTGTATGGGGTTTCCTATTACTGTACTGTACAGTACAGTAAAACCCCGACTTGCATATGCTACATAAAATTTGAGTTACATAAAATTCGAGTTACATAATGATTTTTACACTAAAGCCATGTCCCGATTTACATAACACAATTTCCTATGGGTTTGCTTCGATTTACATAAATATCATTTCCTATGGGTTTGCTTTGAGTAAAATAAAAATGTCATTTTTTTCTATGGGTTTGCCATAGTAAAAAATCAATTTATATAAAAGCCTACAGAACAGACATTTTACGTAAGTAGATGTTTTACTGTATTTGCAATCTTACCTGTTTCCCCTAGGAAACTAATAGTTTCCTATTTTAAAAAAAAATAAAAATGTTGCTTAATATGTTTCAATCTAGTTGATGACATTGTTGCCCTTCTCTGCCCTGACTCTTCTTTTTTCCCCCTTTGCACATCTCTCCCCCAGGCAGCTATATCACAACCATTGGGGTAGATTTCAAAATCCGGACATTAGTGATAAACGGAGAAAGAGTGAAACTGCAGATCTGGGACACAGCTGGACAAGAACGGTTCCGGACCATCACCTCCACGTGAGCCTGGCAGAGAAGTGGGGATAATGGGGTCTTCTTCTTTTGTGTCCAGATCAAACTTTGGACTGCCAAAATGAAGCTACTTTCTAGGCTTAGTCATTTGCCAAAACGATATCTTCATTGGTACATGATTACAGTAGTAACTGGCAGAACAGCAAGTTATCTGGATTCTGTGTCTCTCTACATTAACACAGCATGTTGTTGTCCACCAGCAGTGCCCACTTGAGCATGTTGGTCTTACATTTAGGGACTCCGACCTTCAGCCTATTCCAGGTCCTCCAAGTTACATTGGGGAGGTTGAGTTCCTCAGCCATACCCTCCTTTAATGTTGTTCCTTTTCCACTGAGCTCCTCCTTCTATCTTCTAATCTGGTTTTGCTCTTGGGTACCCTCAAGAACGTTTATTTTCCCCATAAAGCTCTTCCTGGATCTTAGCTAGTGGATCTGATGCACATATCCATTCAGAGGATGACAATAATGGGATATTCTGGTAGCACATTATAGGGTTTATTTGAAGCGCTTGACTTTTGTAAAAATGGAGGCTCCGTGTCCTAATGTCCAGAAAGTAGCTGAGAAGATGAAGGGAGAGATGCTGTAAACTTAGTTAAAACTTGCATATAATTTTTTTTAAAAGCATAGGGAGAATTCCTGTTCTTAGAGCAAAGTATCCTTGGCTTTGTTGACGTTCATGAGAGGTGGGAGGCTTTCTCCGGTATTTGGATCCTATCTTATAGTCTCTTGTTCTCTTGTAACAGATATTATCGTAATACACATGGCGTCATCATTGTATATGATGTGACGAGCGCTGAATCATTTGTCAACGTCAAACGTTGGCTGCATGAGATTGGGCAAAACTGTGATACTGTTTGCAAGATTTTGGGTGAGTAACTCCATGGCTGGAACTATATCTCCCTCCCTTTGTGTCCTCTGGTATTTAACCAACATGTGTTCTGCATTTTTCCATCATGATGCATCCATGAAGGTCAGATGATTTCCCCAAGATTCATTGCTATCATTCATGCCTGCATAAGTAGACAGGATATTCTCACTAATTGCCAAAGATTTCCTAGCTGATCTAGGTGCAATACTCTGCAAAGGATATCATCTCTGAGCAATCCTGTTAGAAGATAGTGATGGGAAACTTTGCAAATATTAAAAGATGCCTTTGGATTTTTTGGGATAGAAATTAAGCAATCCAGGCAGTGATTCATGCAAACATGCAGGAAAAGTTTGTGGGTGTGCAAGAGTGAAAGTAGCACTAGATATCACCAGGTTTCCTGACTATAGTACAGTAATACCTCATACAAAGTCCGCTTCATACAACATCGGATTCATACAACATCGCCTAATTCCTTGAAAAAAGTTGCCCCATACAAAGTCGTGCGACTTTGTATGAGGCATTGGGGTTTTTCCCAGGTTGCATTGTGCCTGGGCAGTATAAAAGGCAGGACACATGCGTGCATTGCTCTTGTAGGTTTTGCATGAGGTGAAGAGTGTTTAGGAGTGGTTTTGAGCGCGATTTTGGATTTTTTCATCAGAATTTTTAGAAGCATTCCTGGGATTTTTGCAGCATTCTTCAGGTTCTTGGACTATCAGTGTTGTTTGACATGTTTTTGTAATGTTTTTAGCCTTTGGACAATGATTTCTTAAAGTTCTGTCAGTTTCCTGTCTGTTTCCTTGACTTTGCCCTGAAGTCTGTGCTGTTACAGTACAATGTATGTCTATGGAAACGGCGTTGTACGAGGCATCGCGGCAAGGATTTGGACATTGTATGAGGCATCGCGGCTAGGATTTTGCATGCCTCATACAAAGTCCAAATCCGTATAAAGTCCAAACTTGTGGAACCATGTTTGGACGTTGTATGAGGTATCACTGTATTCTCAAATGAGAAATTACAAGAGGATCAACTGTGCAAACAAAATATATTTAATTCTTGCTACATTATAGGAAGCTGCTTTCTAAAGGATCAGACTATGTTTATCTACTTTAACTGGCACCTTCCAGAATTTCAAGATGAGTAGTGCTTTATGATTATTTTTTAACAGGATATGCCAAAGATTGACCAACCCCTTTGCTATGGTTCCTCGCTGTGTAAAAAGCCTATTTTCATGGGGAAATTATTTCAGAAGCTAAGATATCCCATGAAGAAAGGGTCCTGTGGCCTGACTTAACTAAGATACCTTAGGTCAGTGATGGCGAACCTTGGCACTCCAGATGTTCTTGAATTTCAATTCCCAGAAGCCCAAGTCTCTTTGAATCCACACAAAATGGTGTATGCACAATAAACCCATTTGTGTGGATTCACAGATTTGGGCTTCTAGGAATTGAAGTCCAAGAACGCCAGGAGTATGGGCTTAGGTTGTCTTGAATCTGTCTTGATTTTTTAACTTAAAACTCTCTCTACTTTTGAGGAACAACTTAGCCTTGAGACATGTTGGACCCGAGATGTATTACTGCTGCTTCAGCTTGTAGCTTGGTGATATTTCTCACTGTAATGCTCCCTTTCATTGTTTCTTCCTCCAATTCTCATCTCCTGAAATCGCTTCAGTGGGCAATAAATGTGAGGACCCTGCAAGGAGGCAGGTAGAAATAGCTGATGCCCGGCGGTTCAGCGAGCAGATGGGAGTACGACTGTTTGAGACCAGCGCCAAGGAGAACCTCAACGTTGAAGAGGTATAAGATGGGATGGTTATAAGGGGATGGGAAATGGCATTGATGTGGAAACATTCTGGGTTCTTGACGCAGGATGTCTTATGGCTGTGGCCCATAAAAGAAACATCAAACTCTTGGGTTTGTCTCTCTCTCTCCCCCTTTAGATGTTCAATGCCATCACAGCCATGGTGCTCCGAGCCAAACAAGATAACCTGGCACGCCTCCATCAACAAAATGAAGTAGTCAAAATCAACAAACCGAAAAAGAAACCATCAGTCAAGAAATGCTGCTGAAAAGGAATCACCATTACGCCCCCCCTCCCCCCTTTGTAATCTCTTCTTCATCCCTAACTTTACATTCTAAGGACTGAATTGTGGAGAACTGAGTGGGTAAAAATAGTTGATGTTTCCATGTGGTGGCTGGATGGGGAGAACTGTATGAATGCTTACAATACTGGAATTGGACTCCTCTGAGCCCTGACCCTTGAGGAAAGTGAATTGCTGTGATTTGGGGTGGGGGAGGGGAAATCCTTCTGAGTACTTAAATCTCTCCTTGTTGTTAGTTGTGTTTACAGAAGCAGAAGACATGGGGTTATATTGAGGAGTATTTTTTTTAAAAAAAACTACTGAAACCAATTATGAATAGGAGTGTTTGGGATTCAAATGAATTTAAGAGGTTTCCTTTCTGAAGACAAAACTAAGTGAACCCCACAGCAGTCTTGTTTTCTCACATCCTGACCTGATGCTGTCACTTCTGTACAGAACAGATATCCATTGCTGGGTCACTGTTATGAATGGGGAGGACGTAGCTGGTATCAATGGGTTGGAGCATGAAATGTTCCTGCTCTTTAACTATGCTTGTGTTTTAGGAAAGAATAGTGTGGATATTGGAAGTCCAGCAGAATTCGCCTAGCAAGACCAATTGGGGATTGTTTGCTCAGGAATGGGGTCACAATATGGTAATCAGGCCTTGACTGGAACCAAGGTTGGGTGTACCGTCATAGAATCTGGAGCATGACTACCATCTTTTCTTTGTTAAGCCTTTGAGAGAATTAGCCACATGTTATTGTGCGAATAGCCACATGGTGTTCAAATTTTCAGACATGACGCTCCGTAACCTTCCTCCGTTGTGTTTGGGGCAACGCTCTGTCTGCCCGACCTCCCTTCCTGAAACTGAGGAATTAAATTGGAAAGGGAGGTGCAAACGCTAAACTAGGAATATATAATAACTATGTCTTGGTTTGATAGATGGTCTCTAATCTACAATTCACCCCTAAATGTGGGTGTAACCAAGTCAAAAAGTCCTCTGCCCTCTTTCTGTTGTCTTAAAAATGGGGACCTTCTTACTGTGCAATTATGTCTGCTTTATGAATTATTTTATATATACACAAAAATGAACATGTACATAATTAAAATATCTTGTTTTAACCCACTGTTAATGGCATTAAACTTGTTAAGGAAACACCACTATTCAATAAAGAAATTTAGATATGAAATCTTTTATGTTGCTTTTATTTTTCAGCATCATGGCCACCCCTCCATAAAAGTCAACAGGCAAATTAGTCACACTGCCACCTTGTGGTGGTCTCTGGAATAACTTGGAGGCCGGCCATACGGAAATCATGATGGGAATAAACTGTACAGTATAAGAAAAGGATTTTCTTACATGAAAGGTCAAGACAAAACTGTTAGTTGACTTTCATTTCTCTTTTCGGCTGCAAGCTAAACTTCGAGCTCTGAGAAAGAGAAAGTTTAAAAATCCATTTAGAAACATCATCTTGAAAATAAATATTGCAGTGAAGTCATAGCACCGTCTTATCACCATTTTTGATCTGTATTGCCTCATTTCCTATTGGAAGAGAAAACAGCAGCACATGACGAGACATACATCAGAAATGGCTGCATACACGTTTCATATCTAGGAGAGGAGAAGGACGCTAAAAGATGCTCTATGGATAGAGAAGGTTTGTTGTACCGTGTGTGGCTAGATAATGGTGCCATTTGTTTGGCTCCTGACAGGTCACATGGAAGATACACATCTAGTAGAAGAACAAGATAGATGAAGGCTCATGTTTCCATTTCTTGTCCCACTGCCACCTCTTGCCGAGGCTGTAGAGAAGAGCTCATGGAAGACGGCAGCGCCATCAGTGTCCGGATGGTACGCAAACTTACGCTGTCTTGGGGGCTCCACAAGACAACTTCTGTACAAGGGTTCCTGTGAAGGGAGATAGTTACAGTATTTCTATAGGTGAGGTGTTTTCCTGTGTTACTCCTGCCCGCAATTCATGCTATACTTACAGAGAGAGAAATAGTTCTTCTGGTGTGACACTGACTCGTCCAAACCCCTCTTGCAAGAGAAAAGGATGTGTCAGCTTGGGGCAATCTGCCATTAGGAATTCACCATCCACAACTATGTTGGATTCATTTTCATCTATAGAGCCGATTTCTTCACTCTCTCCATCTTGGGAGAGCCTGCAGTAGAGAAGATCTTGTGTAATGGAAGTCTGTTTCCCTTCCCTGACCCATTTGCTAAAGCTCAAAGGCAGTAGTAGTTCCCTGCCAGAGCTTAGCCAAGTTACATTTTGGGCTTCAGCTCCCAGTAGCCAGTATGGCCAGTATCCATGTTGGCAGGCAGTCCTGGGAGCTGTAGTCCAAAAATTGTCTCCTCCACACTCTGGTTCTCTACTACCTCTGCTGCAGCTTTTTCAGTCGTGTGTACGCCTCCTGCCAGGTGGGGTCTTCATTGTGTACAGGGAAGCCATTGGAACTGTAGATGTGGTCATTGTCCAGGCTAAGGGAGTTGAAACGGGCTGCCATTTTGTCTTCTGAAAGGAAATGTTTGGAACTGGGTTCCCTGCTGAAGTAAAGACAGGAGTGGCAATTTAGTACTTCGTCTAGCTAACTAATCCTGATTAGGACCGATTCAAGCCACACTGATATTCCTGCTATGTGTATATACCAGGCCCATTCAGACACTGCAGGACATTATTAAATCTATATTATACACGTCAGCAAATATACAACTTGCAAAATATACTGTGACACTTTGTTATTTGATATCCATTTATGCTGCCACGTTGCAACTATCTGAGCCTGAAAGAGGACTTTCAATATAGCTCTAACAACGGGGTGGATGGGATACAGTGTGAACGTGTATAATGAATTTAAGATCATTAGCTAGAACAGTTTAACATACAACAGCCTGCTCCCCTCGACATCAAGTTAAGCAAAGCTTTAGGAATTCAGTGCTACCCAGCAAATGTAAAATCCAAATCTCAAAGGACAGTTTATATTTTGCCTATGCAAAAAATGACAAAGGAAAGCAATTATCACATTGCTGCAACTAGTGTGCAAGAGGCAGTGTGTAACAAACTACTAGGCCCATCATTACCAACTAGTTCCCCTTTCATTCTGGCCCTTTCCCCAAGACTTACTGATCTCTGTACTCCAGCTGGCGTTTGAAAGCAAAGGGTGCTGATCGATGCCTAAAACAAGTTAGAGTTACAGTTAAAATTTCTCTTTTATGATTTGGTTTTGTTGGCATATCTTATGTCAAAAATTTCAAGCCAATGTCATCCACTCTTCTCCCACTTGCGATCCCAAAGCCATAGGTTTGCAATATGTCCCTTCTCTTTATTCTGTACCTACAATTGCTGTCACCTTCCCTTTTCCATAGACGCAGTTTAAGACCCACCCCCCTTCATGACATCTTTTACTGTCTATTTCTGTAGCCACATCAAATTTTTAAACCTTTGAAGCCATTTCATCTTAATACCCATTTTGATGTTATGCTGCCAAATTCCACTGACTTAGTTCTATAGTTATCTTAACTTCTAAACTGATTTTTTTAAACCTGATTTTTATTATGGAGCATCTTGGCAATCCATACACTAAATAAATAAATAAATGTATGTAGTCCACTCAGTTTCTCACCACTTTTACAAAAGGAGCTACTGAAACAACAAAGATGGATTATGAAAAAGCAGCTGAAGATGACTGGAGCTTTCCTACCTTGGCATAAGTTGACAATTTTCAAATAAATAAGGCCTGTGAGTAAATGCCAGGGGGACAAGTGCCACTCCGTCTGTTTTTTCGCTAGCCCACTGGAAGAAGTGTGCTTCTTTCCCTGATCCAGAGCAGTGGTTCCCAACGTGGGGCCCATGCCCCACAGGGGACTTAATTTACCACTACATTGACTGATCAGTGCTTTGGGGAAATGACAGACTTCTGGGAACTGAAGTCCAAAAACCAAAGGTTGGGAAACAATGATCCAGAGTCTTCACAGCATATACTTACTGGGACCGCTGCAGATCACTGCAGCTCCCCACTTCTGGGCTTAACTTGCTCCAGGGCCTTTGCTGTGCCCCATCCTGTTGCCAGTCAGAGCATCTGTTACAGCCCAAGTCCATCTTCCTAGGCAAGAGGGAATAGGGCAAGGATCGGTGGGATGGAAGCATTGTGGATGAGTGCTGGCCAAATGTGGAATCCATCTGTAAAGATAAAGAGAGCTAAGGTGAATAAAAGTTATGCTGGGCATAACTGTGCCAAGCTTAGCTACACTCGCCTTGAAGATAACCTTACTAGTGAAAGTAAGCTACTATAGTGGGACAACATTGCAGGAAACTCCCATTCAAAAAGATGATTCAGCAGTTGTACCTAGTGCAAAAC
The DNA here is from genome assembly GCA_035047345.1 of Bradypodion ventrale. NCBI lineage: Eukaryota > Metazoa > Chordata > Lepidosauria > Squamata > Chamaeleonidae > Bradypodion > Bradypodion ventrale. The sequence goes on from JAWDJE010000006.1 coordinate 10,187,784, forward strand.
ATGAAGAGAGCAGCTTCATGCAAATAGGTCTCCCTTTGTTCATGTTTCAAATTCCATAAAGAAGCCCTCAGAGGAATTTGGTTTTCATCCAAATTTAGGTGTATCCACTAAATTGGTTGAAATAGATTACACCAGACTCTTCAAATTCTAGAGTGATGAGAACTTTGCTGAATGAGTTTAGGCTGCACTGCTCAAGAGGCAGGGAGGAGCTCTTGAAGGACGCCAAGGGATGCTGCTAGAATCTGTCAGCAAGAAAAGATGTTTTTATTCATTCAGTCTTGAGATGTGTTATTTCTTTTCATTTTTAAAGTATGTTTTTAATCTGCTGATATGTTTCCATGGTATTGCTAGTTTTATTTGAGTACTTTTTGCTGATTTGAAGGGCATGTTAATAAAAAAAGGTGTATGAATTAAATAAATAATGGTTCAAACTATCTCTGTATTTGGAAGAATATCATAGGAAACATATTGGTCCATGAAGGACAGGGACCAGGAATGTTAATCTCTATCAGGGGTTCTCAACCTTTTCAGGTCACGCTCCCTCAAATAGTTGGTGGGTTGGACTGGTGCTCCAGCAGAACCGGCTATGGACTCATTTATAGCTGTTGAGTCCGCGGCTGTGGTAAACATGTTTATAGCGGCCGTAAATAAGTCCGCAGCTGTCATAAATGCATTTACAAAGAACGTAAATGAGTCTGCAGCCAATTCCAGCAGTGGTGGCAGCTGGAACTAGGGTGGGGGATGGATTATCTGGTGCCATGGGCCGGATCCAGGCCTCAGGCTGCAGGTTGAGAACCCCTGATCTATATGAACAACAATCACTGATACTCTAAAGCTCTGCCTCCTTTCCCGAACAAAATATTACAGGATTCTCCAGAATAGTTTGAAAAGCTACTACATTAAGATTGTGGCCAAACATCTCCACTACGTTATTTTTTGCACAACTGGTCCAATTGCAGCTTGCAAAGGTTTGTGGAACGGCTGAGAAGCCAGTGGCTCTCCACATCTTGGAATAAAACTCTTATCATTCATGACCAAAGAGCCTGCTAGCAGGGACTGGTAGAAGTTGGGAGTCCAGCCTCGAAGATCACAGTCCTGTATTAGGGGTTGGAGACTGTGACCCTCTAGTTTCTTGCCTTATAACCCCAGAAACGCTAGCTATCACAGCCCATGCTAAAGGATTATGAAAGGTACAGGGCCAAACGTGCTCTGCACAGGACATGATGATCATGATGCTGATGCAAGCCAAAAGCATAGGGTCATAGTTGCCCAGCTGTCTTACAAATATATGAAAGGCAGCCTCCTTGCCCATCCTTCAGTGTGGTTTCTTATCAAGTGGGAAACAGAATACTGTAGTTGCAATCGGGGATCTTCTGTTATTATTAGTTAAAATAGGGGCTGCGGTGGCTCAATGGTTAAGAAGTTTGCCTTGTTAACAGGAAGGCCAGCAAGTCGGCAGTTCGAGACCTGGGTACTGTATGATGGAGCCTCATTCATGCGTCCACTGAGCAGAGCTCCTCCAGCAAAAATCCTTTCAACCCAGAATAATTTCTGACACAAAATTATTATACAGTACTGTATAAATAGTTATCTGCTATGCTAGCCAATAATTGTGTATCTCTGTAAGGTAAAGGTCACCATTGTTCGAAAGCCAGTCGTATCAGACTCTTGGGTTCAGTGCTCATATATTTTTATAGCCAAAGAGCCAGCAATGTCTGTGTCTGCAGACGTTTGCATGGACTTGTGGCAGGCATGCCTCAACACTGGAGTGCACGGAAAGCTGTTTACTTTCCCACTGAAGCGGGACTTATTTATCTACTTGCATTTTCTTACTTTCGAACTGCTAGGTTGGCAGGAGCTGAGAGAGACAGAGACGGGAGCTCATTCCGTCATGCAGTACTCAGGTCTCGAACTGCTGACCTGCCACCTTCCAGTCAGCGTCTTAACCACTTGAGCCACCGCAGCAGTCCCAGTGTATCTCTGCACCTATATGTATAAAATAATGCCATGCAGTCTCACTCTTATGTCTGACGATGACAAAGTGGACCTGATCCACAAAAGCTCACATTAAAAGACAGGAGTGAGTCTTTAAAGTGCCACAATGTTTTTTTTTGTTTACTCTCTGGCAACACTGCAATTACTATTCCCCCAGATTTAGGACTTTTAAAATACAGTAATACCTCATACAAAGTCCGCTTCGTACAACATCGAATTCATACAACATCGCCTAATTTCTTGAAAAAAGTTCCCTCAAAGTCGCTGCGACTTTGAGGCATTGGGGTTTCCCCCAGGTTGCATTGTGCCTGGGCAGTATAAAAGGCAGGATGTATGCGTGCATTGCTCTTATGGGTTTTGCACGAGGCAGAGTGTTTAGGAGTGGTTTTGAGTGCGATTTTGGATTTTTTTGAATTTTTCGTCAGAATTTTTAGAAGCATTCCTGGGATTTTTGCAGATTCTTCAGGTTCTTGGACAACCAAGGTTGCTTGACATGTTTTTGTAATGTATTTAGCCTTTAGACAATGATTTCTTAAAGTTCTGTCAGTTTCCTGTCTGTTTCCTTGACTTTGCCCTGAAGTCTGTGCTGTTACAGTACAATGTATCTCTATGGAAACGACGTTGTACGAGGCATTGCGGCAAGGATTTGGACGTTGTATGAGGCATCGCAGCTAGGATTTTGCATGCCTCATACAAAGTCCAAATCCGTATAAAGTCCAAACTTATGGAATCAAGTTTGGACGTTGTATGAGGCATCATTTGTAGCTGACTCCCACGGAGGCCAATTCAGGTTAAGGCCATTTATTTTGCCTTCACCTGACTTGTGCTCGCTAATCCCGCCCACGGCCACTGCTGTGCCTCAAGCCCTGAGATTCCCAGCAGGCATTGCGCCCCGCTGGCCGCCATTTTAAGAGAGGCTCCCCTTGAGCCACAAAGTAGAGGGATAGAATCCCAGCAGGCTTTGCGGTGGCCGCCTACCATAGAATGGTGGGCGTGGCTGCCCTACAGGAAAGGGCGTGGCCAGATTCCCTTTCTGTAAGAGGGGGAGGAGAGAGGCCGTTTAATTCTTAGGCTTAGCACGTGACCCTTCCTAGATTCTGGCGCCAACCGTTTAGCACTAGAGGCACGCACGAGCAGCTGCGGGGGAAGGGAGGGGCAGCGAGCATTAGCGGTCGGGCCAGCAAGGGGAATGTGCGCATGCGCTGCAAGATAACCGCACTTTTTTAATATATAGATATATTTATATTTCCCCCTTACCGGTCGCTCGAAGATTATTTCTCACTCTATTCTCCACAATAGTTCTTGGGAATCTTCAGTATTACCAGCGGAGGAGGAAGTGCGGCATAGCAAGGAACCAGCGGCCTCCCTTGTCACGTGAGAGGGGTGAGTATATGGTGTCTTTCGCTGGGCATGCTGGGAAATGCAGTCTTATTCTGCGGCGGCTTCCGGAGATGCCTTCCTTGGGCTCAGAGACTCTGATTCCAGTCGTGCTTTGCATATATGTCGCCGCTCTAGCTCCTTGCGACTATAGAGATGGGGATGAGGCGCGCCCTCTGGCGTCTGTTTTTGTTTTGAATCGGTTGGTTGGTGGGGAAGAAAGAAAGGAACAAGTTACATTGATTTATGGCTGTGAATGGAGAGGGATGCTTCGGCTTCTTCATTCTCTTCCCTCACCTGTCAAAGATGAAACGGATTATTTATTTAATTAATTAATTTTTATTTTATTAAATCACAAACATTTTATTTATTTATTTATGAATTTATATCCTGCCCTCCTGATGAAAAACATCACTCAGGGCGGCTAACAACATATATAAAAAAATACAATTTGACAACAGGTAAAACAACAACCGCTAAAAAATACCAAACCCAACCCACTAAAAACGACATTAAAAACACATAAAACTAATCAGATTATGACTACAAAACACTCCCCCCTCCCCCCCCCCAACATAAAATGGCCAAAAAACAAACAAAGATATTAACAGCGAAAAGCAGGATCCCTCAAGAGGCTAAATAAGCCAGTGGGCTTGTACAGAAGAGTCACACATGCCCCAAACCCGCTGTCATAGCCAGGTCTTTAACATTTTTCTGAAGGGGAGAAGATATGACTGAAGACGCAATTCTGGTGGTAAAAGGTTCCACAGGACTGGAGCAGACACGGAGAAGGCTCTCTTCCTGGCCCCACTAAGATGGACTTCTTTCACAGATGGGACCACCACTGAGCCCTTCCTGTCTGCCCTTGTAGGACGGGCTGACCACCTTGGGGTAATGCGGTCTCTTAAGTACCCTGGACCAATGCCATGTAGGGCTTTAAAGGTCAAACCCAGCACCTTGAATTGCACCCGGAGGCAAACCGGAAGCCTGTGCAACTCCCGAAGCAGTGGTGAGGCATGTGCATAACGCTCACACCCCATCACCACCCGGGCAGCCGCATTCTGGACCAGCTGAAGCCTCCATACCATTGTGAAACAACAAGAAAACAATCAACAATACAATATCAATAAATTCGATTTCCTCAGGTTTCACTTGCATGTCAAAAGCTTCTTTATAACTGTTCAATTTTCATTTTTCCAAATATAATTTTTTGCAGATTATTTATGAACATGGCATGCTGCAGGCCAAAAGGAGAAAGTCTTTTCATTGTTGTGGACCCACACAAACACACACTAGTAATGTGACCACTGCAGGAGTTGGTCACATGCAGCAGGATTTTGGCCAATATCTTAGCTTATGTTAAATGCTATTAATTCGCAACCCTCTTGTAGCAGTAGGACTTTCAAAGTATGTGCACTATTTAAGGAGCAGTTTTATCAGTTCTAAAGAGACTGTTCAAGTGGTTAACATGCTGAACTTGATGGCTGGAAGGACGGCAGGTCAGCAGTTCAAGACCCGAGTGCTGCACGACAGAATGAGCTCCCGCCTCTGTCCCAGTTCCTGCCAACTTAGCAGTTCGAAAGCAAGAAATTGCAAGTAGATAAACAGGGACCACTCCAGTGGGAAGGTAAACAGCATCCTGTGCACTCTGGTGTCGAGGCACGCATGCTATGTGTCCACGGAAATGTCTGCAGATGCAGACAGCGCTGGTTCTTTGGCTATAAACAGAGATGAGCACTGAACCCTAGAGTTGGATACGACCTGCTTTCGAGCAAGGGTGACCTTTTCCAGTTCCATCTCCCAGGGAATTTCCAAGGCTGCCAGTGACCATGTTGCTTAATTTACACTACACCTTCTGCTGGTATAGGTCATTCAGCAGAATTTCAGCCAAAATTATATTTGTCTGTTTTGATGAGAGAGAGAGAGAGAGAGATAAAATCTAGATAGATAGATATAGATATATAATAAATGTGAATAAAATTGTAACAGAGATAAATATACTCCTTAGAATAAATTCCATTTATAATTGCAGGGGCAGGAATGTTTTTAAAACACTTTCTTTACCTAATACAATTTAGATTGGCAGGTGGACATAACTTCCTGCTTGTACAGATATGGACATATCTGTTGGATTGTGCCCACAAGAAGTTTCCTAGCCTGCAGTGCAGCAAGTGATACCAGTTTTGAGGGAATCTGGATGACCCCCTGTTCTGCTAGTCCTCCCAACCTATCTTGCTCTGTATGATTTTGTATTGAAGAGTTTTTTGGACTAAAAAGAGCTTTCATTTGGCCATTTTGACTTTCATTTGTGTTGAGTTAGGGGCAGTACAGAATGATTCATTGCAGAACTGCATGGTGCTAATTTAAAGCACAGGGAGCATCAGACCAGAAGGGCAGGAGTGTATGGAGCTCTGGTGATTCCTGCTGGCTTGACATCTCCTGATTCCTCCTCTTGTCAGATGGATATTCAGCGGTCCCTTGAGCTCTTGCATATGACCATCTACTCCCAAAGTGTCTCACCTTGTGGCAAATATCTAGCAGCAGGGAATAACTATGGAGAGATTGCCATCTTCAGGTAAGAAAGATTCTATTAGTAGCAACTGTCGTTTTTGTGAGAGGAGGACCGAGTGGGTCCATATTATTTTATACCTTGTATTTCTTCTCATACAGCCTCTCAGCCGCATTGAGTTCAGAGGCTAAGGAAGAAAGCAAGAAGCCAATTGTTTCCTTTATAGGTAAGTACCTGTTACTAGAGTAACCCAGAAACCCCCATGACGCTTCGTACTTGAATATGATCACCCCATGATGGTGAACCTTGGCACTCCAGATGTTCTTGGGCTTCAATTCCCAGAAGTCCCCATGAATCCACATGAATGGGTTTACTGCGATTCATCTGGCCCACGCTGCCCTCGTCGCTCCTGGAAGCGGAAGTAAAACGTGCCCATCCGGGTTTCTTAAAATGATCAATGACACTAAGTGTGGATTTCCTGTATTGCACCTCAGATTATGTCTGTTTCACTCTGAAACCTCCTTCTTCCCACAGCCCACAATGGCCCCATCTACGCCATGATTTCCACAGACCGGCAGTTGTTAAGTGCTGGCAATGGTGAAGTCAAGGCTTGGAACTGGAGTGAGATTGTGAAGAAGGTAATGGCCATTGTACATTAGTTGCACATAAGTCCTGGTTTTTTATCCTATGAGCTCCATTTTGTCAGCACAGAGGTCCTGTGAAATAAGTCAGCCTGTATGAATGTGTTAATGTTTGAGAAAGGGAGGGAGATCCAAGCCCAGTGAGTTTCATGGTTCAGTGGAGAGATTAGAACTTGAATCCCATCTACCAGTCCCAACAAGACCAGGCCTGTTAAGGCAGTGGGACTTACAGAGGTAATAATTCAGCAGTTGACTCCATGATGTACTCTGGTGGAGAGTGGTAACTAGATTTAGGCCTAGATCTCACAAATACTACTGGTGGAGCCGTGGTTAAATTTCTGTACTGCAGCCCAAACTGCTGATGTTGTGAGTTCGATCCTGACAGGGCTCAAGGTTGACTTAGACTTCCATCCTTCCGAGGTCGGTAAAATGAGTACCCAGCATGTTGGGGGCAAATGTTTATTACCTTATGAATCACTCATAGAGTGCATTAAACGCTAGAGGGTGGCATATAAATTTAATTGCTATTGTTACTCTGCTCCTTTAATCACTAGATTGCACTGGATGGTTGCTTTTCAATCCCCTGGAGTGCTTCTCTTGACCTCCTGTGTTATTTTTAACATTGTTCTGCCTTCTTCCTAGGGTTGCAAAGAAGTCTGGAGTAAGAGGCCACCTTATGGGTATAACTCACTTTCCCCCTTTAATTTCAATTGCTGCTTCTTCATCTTCATGTATATGAAGCTGCAACATTTCTTTTTCCCCCCTTTTAGGAGTAGCCTGGAAGTGCCGGAAATCAACAGCCTTCAGCTGAATCTCAAGGTAACCACCACGTTGGGCATAGCCAAATAAGCTTAGTTGAAATTGCCTTATGATGCTAATAATTTTAAACTCTTTTTCAGGATAATACTCTTTTAATGGCCGGAGGAGACTGTGTTATTCGCATGATGGATCTGGAGTCTGGAACATTCACTGTAAGTTCTTGATCTGGAGCAGATGAAAAGTAGTGGAGAGGACTACATTTTTTATGTCTGAACAAACTTTCTGCTGTCCTCAATGTGCTTGTGCTTATTAAGTTAATTCCTCTCATTGCCAAAAACAGGATTTTAATTTAATTTACTTTAATTTTTCAATTTGTATGCCGCCCCACTCGCAGAGCGACTCTGGGCGGCTAACAAAGTAAAACACAATATCACAATTACAGTACAAAATATCAAGCCATAAGCGTTTCAGAAACATTACAGTGAATATCCAACCACCATCATAAAACTTCAACCCATCCCCACCCACGCCAATTAAAAATCCAGTTAAAACTTTAAAAAACATGAGTGATTCCTACTCTAAATGAGCCAGTGAGGGGTGGTAGTTACTCCCTCTCCACCTCCCAGTCCAGACTGTTAGTTTTTTCCTAACAGCTCTAGGCTGTCAGTTTTCTCCACTTTTTTAGTAGTGAATGTGTTTTAAGTGAGCTATGAAAACACATTATTTATTATTGTTTATATTTATATCCCACACATCTGAGTTCTTTTCCCACTCTGGGCAGCAATCAACAAGTAAAATTTCCAATACAGGAAAGGAAGAAGAGGAAAAATGTAGTTTCCTCCCTACTAATGTAAAATAAAAAGTTATTCTAAATAAGAGCTTGTATAGCAGTTGTAACATAAAGACCAACATCTTGTTGCTTAGTATAGTAAATTGCAGTGAAGTAGATCTATTGAATCAATAATAATAATAATTTCGTGCCAGAAATTGTTCTGGGTTGAAAGGATTTTTGCGTAAGAAACTCTGCTCAGGGAATGCCCTAGTGAGGCTCCTTTCATGCCCCCAAGAGCTGGGACAGACGGGCACTCAATCCGTCATGCCGTACCCAGATCGCGAACTGCCGACTTGCCAGCCTTCCAGCTAACAAGGCAAGCTTCTTAACCATTTAGCCACTGCAGCCCCTTATTGATTCTTATTGAATCAATAAGAATGTGGGTGTCAACTCCGTAAGTTCTATTGATTCAAATGTGCTTGCTTTAACTATGATTTACTATGCTAAAGTAAGTTGCAATTAGAGGTCCATTTGAGTCAATGTAATTTACAGGGGTTGACTTGTTAAATCTCCATTGACTCAGTTGACCTACTCTAGTGCAATTTACTGTGCTAAGCAACAATATTTTGTCCAGTACATCAGTGGTTCTTAGTCCAGCTCTTTCCAGGTGATTTGTACTACTGTTCTCATCTCAGCATGAGTGTGTGAGAATTATGGAATTTATCATCCAACACGTCCAAAGGTGCTAGTTTGGCAAAAGTCACAAATCTACCTATTTATGAGAGGTTATTTCTCAGCAGGTTCACTTGATCTCTGCATACTTCTCTATTCACCCGGACAGATAACATTTGTTTTGCTAGTTTAGGTCTAGATCATTTCAAGGTTCATGAATAGAAGCCATTACCCTGTTGTGCTATGCAAAGTAGAAGCCAATGTAAACATTCTCATACTCCCAACTCACTTGTTGTGACTGGTTGTCCGATGGGGTCTGCTGGAGCAGGGGAAAGCTCACATGATTTCCCTTATGCTCTGAAATATACAGTACATGCACTAGTGCACATATACATGATTTGGCAACCAAGGTGCTGATCTGCCTGTGCTTTTAATTGAACACCTTCCCTTCAATCCCAGACCTGAAGTTACCCACCACTTTGCCCTGTCTCGTTCACAGCATGAATATCAAGGCCACACTGATTACATCCACTGTTTGGCCCTCCGGGAACAGCTCCGAGAGTGTTTGTCAGGAAGCGAAGATGGCACTGTGCGCCTTTGGGGTAAAGTTCTATGACCTGGTGTTTCTGTACATCTGGATCTGTGATACCCGGAATACCTACTTTTAGATCATGGGTTCCCAACCTTTTCAAGCCAGGGCCCAGGTCATGCTCTCTTAGTCAACTTCGAGGGCCAGATGGCTATTTTGCCCTGCCTGCACGATGGGGGTGGCCATTTTGTGCCAACAGCTTCAAAGGGATGGCCAGTTTGTTTCTCGAATGCCCTTGGAGGTGTGTGGGGTCGCATGAAATGGTGCTGTTGCTGGATCCAGCCCACAGGCCTTAGGTTGGGAACTCCTGTTCTAGATCTTGGAGACTTCCCTTCATAATGTGTGCTCCGTGTTGTCATGTGCCATGAAGCACATCTGACTAAGGCTGACCCTAAAAATGAATGGCCTTCGTAATGCCCTATTATTAACAGTCCTATCACTTAAAAAGCCACAGCTGTGGCTTCCTCTATAGGAGTCAGTCCAAGCTTTTTGGTCTTCCCTCTGCTGTCCTCAACCTTTCCCAGCAGTGTACTCTTTACTTCTTCAAAATCAGCTGGGGAGGCCTTTCTGCACATGTTATTTCTTGAGAAAAATGTAACTCAGAGCAGGGCCTTTTTAGTCATGGCTCCACTGTGGAAGAACAATTTCCTTAAAGCCAAAATTCAGTAAAGTTACTAGCTTGGCTGGCTTGTGGATTCTGGAAGTTATAGGAATCCCCCCCCCCCCCCTTACTCCCCAAATCTACCAAGGTTGCCCTTCCAGAAATTTATACAAGGTCGTCTAGAACGTGTTATGCTTATGTAAAATAATTCTACTCTTTTGCAGTTTTTATTTTCCTGTTTATCATATTAAAAGCTGCTTTGAAATTTGTGAAAAAGCAGAATGTTCTTCAAGAGTTTGATTTGGAACATGTTTCCTAAATGTTCTGGTCATGTCTGGCCAGACGATCAGTACTGAGTTGCTGGCAGTAGGGTCTACTCCAGTGATGGTGAACCTTGGCACTTCCAGATGTTCTTGGACTTCAGTTCCTAGAAACCCTGATCAGCAGGAGTGTTGACTTGGGCTTCTGGTAATTGAAGTCCAAGAACACCTGGAGTGCCAAGGTTTGCCATCTCTGGTCTACTCTATTACCATAGCAGGATAGCCTGGCCAGACTCCCTGGAAAAGCAGGATATAAACAATTTCTGTTTTGCAGATTTACGTACAAGAAGTCAAGTTCAGTCCATTGAAGTGCACAAATACGAGGTATGGTCAGCTCACTTATCTCCCTCCAGTTTAGAATTTCTCTCTCTCATCTTTCACGCTGTACTTGTCCATCTACCAACATTATTTTCATTTATTTAAGAAACAGAAGAAAAGGTATGACTTTGAAATGAAGCTGCTATTAATTAGCATAGGGGAAAAAGAGGTTTGCTGCTCTGAAGCCAGAGACATACAACGACATCAACCTACATAATAATATATAATTTCACATTTTATGTAGCAAGATACTCCTTTGGGGAAAAACAAACCACTGCACAGTTCCGAGCAGAGTCTTTTACTTAGCAGGCCTACTGCCACTATTTAACCAATCAGGAGACCTTCCTTTGGCTAATTTCCCCTAATGGCTCATCTCATCTCACTTAGGAATGTAGCCGCCCACAGTACGGGAAGTGGATCCATTGCCTGGCAACTGACTCCGACTGGATGGTGAGTACATTAATTTTTTGCTCCTGAACAAGAATTGCTAAACATTCCACAGTGCATTAGGCTCAGGTGGCACAAGAACAGAGATTCCACGTTGGCCAGGCATCGCTAACCCAAACACTTCTTTTATTTGGAACACTCTCTTCCAATTTCTGGGATTGGAATTGGAAGGGAAAAACCATGGATGTTTGCACATTCAGAGAAGCTTGTGGAAGAAACAATGGCTGAGTGTTTCCTTGTTTATTTTCCTTTGCTATTGATAGCAAGATAGTCTAGCCAGGTTATCCTGCTATGCCTGTAATGGCAAACCTTGGCACTCCAGATGTTCTTGGACTTCAATTCCCCGCATTTTACTTCCGCTTCTGGGAGTGATGAGGGCAGTGTGGATTCACACTGCCCTCAATCCATTCATGTGGATTCACAGGGGGCTTGGGCTTCTAGGAATTGAAGTCCAAGAACATCTGGAGTGCCAAGGTTCACCATCACGGTGCTATAATAGTAGACCATACTGCCAGTGATTCAATGCAGAGTGTCTAGCAGCGGTTCTTCTTTTGTGTCCTGATCAGACCCTGGACTGCCAAAATGAAGTCACTTTCTTTGCTCTGTCTTTGCCCAAACGCAAGTCCTCATCAGTCTCTGGCAGCAGTTGGCAGACCAGCAAATGGGCTGGACTGTGTCTCTTCACATTCACACTGCAGCGGTTAACTAACCTGACAACCCTGAGGACTAATGGTTTTGGGTGCCAATGTCCACAGGGAATGATGGTGGTTTCCAAGTGGATTAAATTATTATTAACTTGTTATTAGTATTATGTATTTTGGTTATTTTTGTTGATGAATGAGTTGAAGAATGAGATTAGTTTAAAATAGAGTAAGATAAGTTTGATTTTCATTATGTATTTTGTATTGTATGAAAGATATTATGTTTTGAGTTTTTTTGTCTTGTGATTTTCTTTGTTTTGTTATTGTTTTTTCTTTGTATTCTTATGAAAATTAATTTTAAAAAATCTCAGTTGAATTCCTCTTGATAGAGGGCAGCAGCTTCATCAGTTCTGGCCTGGGGCTGATGAGGACTTCATGTGTCAAAAGGGCTGAGGACCAGAAAGTGACTCACAGAGCTGGATCAGTGGTATGGGTGTCACGCTGCAATGTGGAAGGCAGATGAAAGGCCACTGCATTATATTCTCAGGACAATCTTCATGGCTGATCACCATGATGATCACCAATATTCGGATTCGGATACAGCAGCAGAAGATTGATAGCAAAAACAGACGGAGGCTCACAAGAGAACTGTTATTAATTGCACATCCTAGGGAATTTAACCCCTTCCATATTTCTCTTTGACAGGTCTGTGGTGGGGGTCCAGCACTCACTCTGTGGCACCTCCGGTCAATCACACCCACCACTGTATTTCCCTTGGCCCAGTGTCAGCAACAGGTCATGTTCTACCAGGACCTGGTGAGTTGTCCATCCCAGGGCTTGGAATCCATTGCTTCTCCTCTTTAAGGCAGCTCCCTTTTCTCCTTGGTTCCTTCCATGGCATGGGGTGGGGTGGAGGTTTCCACTAGTTTTCCCCTTTTCGATTCCCAGTGTTTGGAAACCTTATTTTAATAATAGCATGTCTTCTTTCGTGTCCAGATCATACTTTTGACTGCTCAAATGAACCCACTTTCTTGGCTTTAGCCAAAATTAAATATTTACTGGTATATGTTTCTGGTAGTAATTGGTAGACCAACAAATGAGTCAAATTCTGTATTCACATTCACACTATTTTGTTGTCCACCAGCAACCCCAACTTGAGTTAGTCTTACATTTAGGGACTCCAACCCTCAGCCTATTCAGGGTCCTCCAGGTGATGTAGAGGTGGTTGAGTTCCTCAGCTATATCCTACTTTAATGATGTTCCTTTCCCAGTGAGCTCCTTCCTCCATCTTCTAATTTGGTTTTACTCTTGTCAAGAATATTGGTTCTTGTCATAAAGCTCTTCCTGGATCTAAGCCAGTGGACGTGAGGCACATTCAAAGATGTAATCCAAAAACCCATTTCTCTTTCATGCTCGGAATTGATTTTTAATTGCTTTGTTCCCATTTATTCCCCCTCTGCACTAAGCCATCTTTTCTTCACCCCACCCTTATGTTTCTTCCATAGATCCTCTCGGCTGGACACAGTCCAACCATCAATCATTTACAGATCAGTGGTGAAGTGAAGGCTCAAATCCCTTGCATCCCCCATTGCGTATACTCGCTTTGCATCAATGAACATTCACCTGAGCACAAGGTACCTGTATACAATGAGAATGACAGAATGGGAAGCAGGCATATTGCAGCCTGTAGAAGGGAGTATGCTTTTAAGATGAAGTACCATATTTTTCGGACCATAAGACGCACTCCCCCACCCAAAAAAAAAAGCGGGGGGCGGGGGGAATGAGGGTGTGTCTTATAGTCCAAATGCTGTCCAGCAAGGCTGTTATAAAAGGATATTTTACAACAGCCGCGGCTGGCCGAAGACTTCCACCACCACCACCACAGCTGTTCCGGGGCCGGGGAAAGAAGGGCCAGAGAAAGAAAAACATATGTTCAGCGGGCCATTGCACAGGTGGCCACAAGAAGGCGCAAATCACAATTTCCCATTTAAATGCATTGGAAATCAATTTCTTGTACAGTACAGTATTCTAAAGCTTTTCTGTTTGTATGTTCCCAATGCATTTCAGTGGGAAACCAAACCTGTGTATAAAAAGAAAGGGTTTCATTTACCTTTCTTGCCTTTGTCCCTGCTCCATGTGGTCAAAATGGAGGGGGAAGCCAAGCTTCCTTGTTGCAGGGAGAGCAAGAGGCTAGGCTAGAGCATTGCTTCCTGCCTCAGTGCAATTGGCTTGCCCGCCCATTTCCCCTGCAGCGCCACCACTGGTTGGTGGTGCAAATACAGTACTATTTGGTTCAGAATTTTTTTTCTTGTTTCCCTGCTTTAAAAACTGGGTGCGTCTTATGGCCAGGGTGCATCTTATGGTCCGAAAAATACGGTAACTGGAATTCCGTGATGGAGTTGGAGCTTGGGTTGTAGAAGGGGATTAGGACCATGGAGTGCAGACTGTGGTCAAAGGTGAAGATGGGAATGAGCAACTGGGAGGCACTTTTTCAGTCTGGGTCAAAACACCATCTAAAATTCAGTACTAAGTTGCAACTAGAGTAGACCTATTGAATCAGTGGAGGTCACAGAGGAACTGGCTCCCAAATCCCCATTGATTCAGTTGGCCTTCTCTAGCTATGAGTTTCTACTGAATTTCAGCCACTGGATTTGTAAGCTAGGAGTTTGGTGTGGAAAAAATTTAGGGCCAAGGTGATTAAATAGTAGAATGTGGATTTATTAATCATTTAGCTTTTATTTTTCTGTGCTGTTAACAATTGATTTTTTTAATAAAAAAACATACCTATCAACAAACTCATTTTTAAAAATTATTAAAAGCTAAGGCAACATGAGCAGAAAAGTTAAAAAATAAATAAAACATTAGACAATCAGACATAAATCTCAGGAAAATTGTTCTGTAAGAGATAGTAGATTGAATAAAGCAAAGTGCTCTAAATGAAATCCTGCAGAGTCAATAGAAAAGGACCCAAATATGCTTTGTGAGGTAAGGAATTTTACAGCATGGATACTGACTATATCTCCATGCAAAGCAGGGCATCTACTGAGAATCTAACTGGGAGACCATGTGAGAGAAGGGGGCTCTTTAATAAGGTTCTGAAATTTGAAAAAGAAAGTCTTTACATCAGGCTTCTCAAGAGTTTGCAGTTTCCTAAGTGTGCTGTAAAACATTCTGGCATGTCTTATATAGTGAATGGTGGTGGTGGTGGTGGGGGAACCTTGCATCTAAAATGAGAAGAACAGTCTGGTCCGGTTATCCTGCTATGGTAATAGAGTAGACCATACTGCTAGCAGCAGTTAAGTAACCTGGCAACTCTGACGACTAACGGCCCTTGAGTGCTTAAGTCTACAGGGAAGGGTGATGGTCCCCAAGTGGATTAAATCCCACTTGAATCCATCTTGATGGAGGGCAGCAGCTGCATCAATACTGGCCTGAGGCTGAGGAGGACTTTGTGTGCCAGAACAGCTCGGGACCAGAAAGTGACTTGTGGAGCTGGATCAGTGGTATGAGCATCATGCTGTGATGTGGAAAGCAGATGAAAGGCCACTGCATTATATTCTCAGGACAGTCTTCATGGCTGATCGCCATGAGGATCACCTATATTCAAAAATGAGAAGGATATGGAGTTAAAGCAGATTGGGTAGGCTGATGGGGAATGTTTCTTGCCCTCCCGTTCCCTTTACCTAAATCAGGGGGTTTTAAACTTTTCAGGCCATGGGCTGGTCATGTGGTTCAGAGAACTGGTCACTATGGCCCAGCCAGACCCGGCCCCCAACGCCAATTCATCTATGGGTGACGAGGGCTTCGCGGGCTGGATGAATTGGCGTCAGGGGCCAGACATGGTCCCCAGGCCGTAGTTTGGGCACCACTGACCTAAATCATCTCTTGATTTTCATCCCTAGGTGTTAACCGCTGCTGGAAGCAGCCACCGCATCGATGTCTTCACCAACTTTGGCTACCGGGCCTTTTCCCTCACTTTTCCCTAGCGACGTCTTCTGTTCAGTCAGTCTCTTGTAAATAACAAAAAAGCTCTGTATTTTTAAACATGGCTTTGAGCAAGAAGTACCTTTGTAAAATAGGCTCTTCTGCACTACAGGCAGCTACATGTGGGGACAAGCAAGCAGCTCTTGACTTGAAGGAATGAGGTTTCCCACTATGGGAAAAGAAGCCCCTGAAATTATTCTAAGCCTCCTTGCTTTGAATTTACAGTTGGGGTATAGGTGAAACAAATTGGATTCAGCCTGCATTTCCTACAACCAGAAATCTTCTGTTCCATGTCTGGAATAAATGTTGGACCACAGGAAAGTGCCAAACATGCTTCAAACCAAGTGCATTAAAACCATGGGTTATTTTAAGTCCAAAGCTGGCCACAGCGTCTCTACGTTTATTGTGTTTATCCCAACCTTCCTCTCTTTCTTATTTTCACAACAGCCCTGTTAATTTGGGTAAATCTGACAGTTCATGACTAGCACAAGATTAACTATTGAGCTTTCCAGCTGAATAGGGACTTGAATCTGGCCTATCTGGCTAGGGACTATGGGATTTGTAGTCCAAACCATCCAGAGCTTCTGGTTGAACAGGGTTGCTTTTGTTGCTCTACCTTGAGTGATAGGAAGTTGTTAATGGTCTTTTAGGGATTAAATCCCCACTCATTTTTGTCTAGCCTTACCCATATATTTTCAGTTTTTGGCCTGTGTGATCGCAAGAAATTGAGTCTTCTCACTGGAAATTGAGAATCTGATATTGTTGGGCAGCTGTGGGAAAATGATCAATTCTGTGGTATTTGGAGAAAGAGATGTTCAGGCAGATTTTGAATTCTTCGGACAGAACTCTACACCCTCAACCGTTTCCATCTCTTCATACAGATGTTCACTTTCCATCCTCTTCAGTTCCTCCAGCTCTTCCTGATGCTTTCCCTTAAACTCCTGGAGAGCAACCATCTTTTCTTCATATTCTTCATTGGGGCCATGATCTTGTGGCCCGTGCTCTGGCATAAGATACACCACAGGATCGGCTAGCATCACTTCAGTCTCCCGACGCAGGACCTCTAAAGCTAAAGACCTGTAGATGGTGTTGCTGGATTTGTAGCATCTGTTGAAGAGGTTGACAGGCACCAGGAAGCAGTGGGGAAGGTTTCCCTTGGCGAGGGCATGACGTAGGAGTTTCAGAAGAGTCTGCAGTGAGTTGAAGAGAGTTTCCCACTGGACCGCTTGAGGATAGATTTCACAGCACCACAGCAAAATGGTCTGCAGGGGATTGGAGAAAGGTGGAAATGTTAGCCAGGTCTTACAGCGAGTCTTAGAAGTGTAAATTCCCAGCATATGTATTGCTTTGTTGTGGGTGTGCATGAGGCATTGCGGTTGCATTTACAGCAGGGTTTGCACATGCAAAGGTGCATTTTAATTCTAGCTGCAGCGTGGGCCGGATGATTTGGTGCCGCGGACTGGGTCCGACCCATGGACCGTAGTTTGGCCACCTCTGCTCTAGAACCTTAAAACACTATGTGCATTCTCCAACTCTATTCTGCTGTCAAATGGGCTAGAAACTGAATTCTCTTAATATCTATTTGTTATAAAACTAGGGATAAGGGCAAATTGGGCAAGAGGTCTCTAAATGGAGGGACAAATATCATTTTGACTAATAATACTGAGAGTTTAGATGTGTTACTTTTTCATATTACAGCACTGCTAGCTAGGGGATTTAAAAAATTTAGTCCAAAAAGAAATTGTTTCTAACCCGCGATAGTCTAACTAGCTTTTTGCTTTATCTGCACAGTAACCACTATCGTGTTCATTCAGAAGGTTCACCTTGAGGTGGTAGGAAGTCAAGATGTTGCCATACTCTGGTGTCCATCTTGTCATGTTGACAAACTTCAAGAGTCTTAAAGCTTTCTGCCTTTGTCCCCCATCAGCATCAATATCCTCAAGAAGTGTGGCCTCCACCTGGCTGAAAGTGAGTCTAGATCCAGGGAGGAAAGGATTGTGAGAACAATCAGAGACAGGTCCTTGTTTACTAGATCCTTTTATAATCATTAGCGACACAATCCTATGCATGATTATCAACATATACAATAGATATTTTTTTACTTCCAGGTTTAAAAAAACCACCTAGGATTGTAGTCTACAACCTGTTCCCATTTTGGGAAACAAAAGGGAAGTACAGTATAATTGTTGGACTGCAAATTTAATTTAATTTTTAATTTAATAGTCATATTTATATATGCCGCCCACTCAGGCAGAACCCGACTCAGGGCGGCTTACAACAAGTTCTAAAAACACAGAAAAACACTTTAAAAGACCCATATCCCACCCACCCACCCCACCCACTGTAAAAAGAAGAGAGAGTTCTTAATTGTTTACATAAGCCAGCAGGCGGGGACCGTGTTCCCATTAGGGCCCCACACCTGCCCTGCCAGCCAGGTCTTTAATCCTCTCCTGAAGGGCAGCAAATCTCTTTGAAATTTTAGATATGTTGGCATGAGATTCCAGAGGGTTGGTGCGGACACGGAGAAGGCCCTCCTTCAGGTGCTGGATAGATGTGCACCCCTAGCTGATGGCACTATTAGAGAGCCTCTCCGGTCCACTCTGGTTGGACGGGCACACACTCTTGGGACAATGCGGTCTCTAAGGTATCCTGGCCCACTGCCATATAGGGCTTTAAAGGTCAAAACCAGCACCTTGAATTGCACCCGGAGACAAACTGGTAACCAGTGCAGCTCCCGAAGTAGCGGTGAGGCGTGGGCATATCGTCCGCATCCCATCACCACCCGGGCTGCCGCATTCTGGACCAGCTGCAGCCTCCGAATGGTCGTCAAGGGCAGCCCCATGTAGAGCGCATTACAATAATCTAGTCGGGTAGTGACTAGAGCGTGGGTGACCATAAGCAAGGAGCCCCGGTCCAGGAGCGTGCACAACTGGCAAATCACCCGAAGTTGGGCAAAAGCCCTCGTGGCCACAGCCACTACCTGTTCTTCTAGCAGCAGCCGCGAGTCCAGAAGGACCCCCAAGTTGCGCACTGGGTCTGTCTGGGGCAAAACAGCCCCATCCAGTACCAAAGATGGTAGCTCCCTGGATAACACGGGGCCCCTTATCCACAGCCACTCTCTTGCTGGGATTCAGCCGAAGCCCATTGGCCCCCATCCAGACCCCAATGGCATCCGGATAGGATTTCAACAGCATCACTGGGGTCCCCACGGGCCGAGATGTGCAACTGGGTGTCATCCGCGTACTGATGGTGCCGCACCCCATGGGAACGAATGATCTCACCCAGTGGCTTCATGTAGATGTTAAATAGGAGAGGAGAGAGCACCGAGCCCTGAGGCACCCCATACTTGAGTAGCCTAGGGCTGGACCTCTCACTCTCTAACCACACCGACTGGGTACGGCCCTCCAGAAAAGAGGACAACACGGTGCCCTGGATCCCCAGTCCTTTGAGCCGTTCCAGAAGGATACCGTGGTCAACGGTATCGAAGGCCGCTGAGGTCAAGAAGAGCAAGGACGGATGGATAACCCCTGTCCCGCTCCCACCAGAGATCATCCATCAGTGCGACCAATGCCGTCTCCGTTCCATACCCGGGCCTGAATCCTGATTGAAAGGGGTCTAGATAATCCGCTTCCTCCAGGACACTCTGCAGCTGGCGCGCCACCGCCTTCTCCAAGACCTTACCCAGAAAGGGCAGGTTGGAAACTGGCCTGTAGTTGTTAAGGACAGCTGGGTCAAGGGATATTTTCTTCAGGAGGGGGTGCACCAAAGCATGTTTTAGTGGTGCAGGAAATACCCCCTCCCGTAATGATGCATTTATTATCGCCCCGACCCAGCCACCTGTCACCACCTTGGAGGCTTTCACCAACCAGGTGGGACAGGGGTCCAAAGGACATGTAGTGGCACGCACAGCTGCAAGGAGCCTGTCCACTTCATCAGGGACAACAGGATCAAACCGATCCCAGATCGTACAGCAAGACTGTGCTCCGGTGCCCCCCCCCCCGACCCTCCCCATCCACGCCAGGATTCAGTCCTGAACGAATCCGATCGATTTTCTCCACCAGATGGTCAGCAAAGTCCTCAGCCGAACCCTGCCAACTGGGCACCGATCTCCCCCTACCGAGGAGGGACCTGGTTACCCAGAACAGGGTGGCTGGGCGATTATCAGCGGAGGCAATAAGGGTGGTGAAGTATTGCCACCTCACCACCCCCATCGCCACTAGGTCAAAACCAGATGCCAAAACCAGATGCCATCACTCTCAGCCAATACAAGGGTACACTGGTTGTGGATAATGGGAGCTATAGTCTCGCACAGTGATGGCCAAGCTTGGTACTCCAGATGTTCTTGGACTCCAATTCCCAGAAGCCCTGATCATCAGATCTGCTGACTTGGGCTTCTGGGAATTGAAGTCCAAGGACATCTGGAGTGTCAAGGATGGCCATCACTGGTCTAGCACTTCAACTTTATCAGATTAGGAAAGGCATTTTAAACTGGCACGATGGGTTGAGCGCTCGTCTCTGTCCTAGCTCCTGCCAACCTAGCAGTTCGAAAGCAAGAAATTGAAAGCAGATAAATAGGGACCACTTTAGTGAGAAAAGATCTTGGGGACATGAAAGGAACCTTATTCGGGCATCCCCTGAGCGGAGTTCCTCCAGCAAAAATCCTTTCAACCCAGAATAATTTCCAACATGAAATTATTACTAGTAGATTGAGGATAAAAGAAAAGTGCAAAAACAAGGATGTACTTTTAAAGATATATATTTAAATGGATCAGGATGTAGGAGTGAGGATACAACAATGCATTATTCATCAGCTAGGAATATGTGTCTATATTGTATGTCTCAAATTAGATAAGAATGAGAACTATATTAAAAGCAAGTTTCCAAGTGTTAGAAATTAACAAGCTTTATATTTTTAGATTTAAGGGAAAAAAACAATTTTAAAAACATCCTTTTTAAAATTCAGAATTCTGATTGAAAAGGTTAACTTCAGAATTTGAAATCAGTACCAGATCCCGAACCTTGGCTGGTTAGAATGCTTACCTCCAAAATCCTCCCTTGCTAACCAGTTCTGGACCAACTCTCTGAACTTCTGCTGCTTTCTTGAGAAAGCTGCTTTTTTCATTGGCCAGGTCACCGTCCCACCAGTCGGAAAGGTGAGTGAGATCTTCCCTCACCCACTGGTTGGAGAGCTTGATGGAGCCCTGGATGGCTGGCACCAACTTCACCGAGACTGGTTCAGTCCCTTCGTCAAAAGTCAGCTGGACAGCTGGGCCATCCAAATCCAAAGCCTCCAATCTGATGTTCTCTATAAAAGGGATCAGAAAAAGTAATACTCCAGGAACAGAAGGAGAAAATAGAATATTTATTGAGGTGGGCAACAAGCTTCAAATGTGGGTCTGCCCAGGTTATCCTCCTATGGCAGTGATGGCGAACCTTGGCACTCCAGATGTTCTTGAACTTCAATTCCCAGAAGCCCAAGCCAGCACTCCTGCTGATCAGAGCTGGAAATTAAAGTTCAAGAACAGCTGAAGTGCCAAGGTTCACCATCACTGTCCTATGGTAATAGAGTAGACCAGGGGTTCCCAACCTTTTCATGCCGTGGGCCAGACAAAGCCCTTGGACAGCTGAACGGGGCCAGTCATGTGGTTCCTCCTGCTGTAAACACATTTACGATAGCCATGGGATGTGTTTACAGCAAGCGTGGACACGTTTACACAAGTGCAGGTGCATTTTACAGCTGTCGTAAACTTGTCCACTTCTGGTAGCGGTGAAGGCAGTGGTGGGCCACATGAAATGGTGCCACGGGCCAGGGCCGGCCCACAGGCCATAGGTGGGCCACCCATGGAGTAGACCATATGCTAGTTACTCAATGCTGAGTGTCAGGTAGCGGTTAACCTGACAACCCTGAGGACTAACGGCTTTGGGTGCTGAAGTCCACAGGGAAGGGTGATGGTCCCCAAGTGGATTAAATCCCACTTGAATCCATCTTGATGGAGGGCAGCTGCGTCATCAATACTGGCCTGGGGCTGAGGAGGGCATTGTGTGCCAAAAGGGCTCAGGACCAAAAAGTGATTCACAGAACTGGATCAGTGGAACGGGTCATGCTGCGATGTGGAAGGCAGATGAAAGGTCGCTGCATTATATTCTCAGGGCAATCTTCATGGCTGATTCAAAGCAGAAACTTTTCTTTTCCACTGCGTTCCCAATGTGATTTCCTAATTCTTTATGCTAGTCTCCAAAGACTGAGTGTTTCTTTCCTGTTGCAATGTGCAGGAGGGATGGACTACAATTCCAATTAGGTGGGCATCAAGCTTCATATGTGATTTGTCTGAAATTTTTACAAGCCCTAGCCAAATAGTCAATGGGAAATGATAATTGGAATTGTAGTCTTACGTTATCTATCATGTATTGTCCATCCCTCCTACACATTGCGACAGGAAAGAAACACTCAGTCTTTGGAGACTAGCATAAAGAATTAGGCAATCACATTAGATACCAGTGAGGACGTCCTGTTACCAAAGCATTGAAAACGCAGTGGAAAAGAAAAGTTTCTGCTTTGAATATTAAGTAACGTGTAGGAGAGACCCGTGATGTAAAGGTTAGTAGGCATGTTTGGTGATGTTCCCATTGGGGGGGAAATCCTGATGTTAGTCTTCAGAGAGACACCGGTGCAATCTAATTTTTCATTTGCAAGTACTGTACACCAGCACACATTTCCCCAGTTTATTGAAACAATTCATTGTTATCCTCCTGCTTCAATGCTTCTATTTCTGGTGGACTTTAAAATGAAAAGAATACCCATCCAGGTAGTAGCATTAAATTTAAAACTGCACAGCAGTAATGTAGGTAAAGGTCGCCCGTGCTCAAAAGCCAGTCATATCCGCCTCTAGGGTTCGGTGCTCATCTCTGTTTCAAAGCCAAAGAGCCAGCGCTGTCTGCATTTGCAGACATTTCCGTGGACATGTGGCAGGCATGCCTAGACAGTGAAGCTCACGGAACGCTGTTTACCTTCCCACCGAAGTGGTTCCTATTTATCTACTTGCAATTTCTTGCTTTCAAACTGCTAGGCTGGCAGGAGCTGAGACAGAGACGGGCACTCATTCTGTCATGCAGTACTCGGGTTTTGAATTGCTAACCTGCCGCCTCCCACTTGAGCCACTGCAGTAATATAAATGAAGATAAAAGAACTGCTGGAGAATTCTAAGGCTTGGAGAAACTAAAAAGTCAAATAATTAGGCAGGGCATTGCATAGGTGGGGTGCTACCATAGAAAAGGCTCTGCTCTTTGGCTACTACCTAACTCACTTCACCCATAAACTGCTTGCTTGACAGATATTTTTCCCCAAACCATGTTAACATCTGCCCAATTAACTGCAAAAGAGGCTTCTGAGATGATTGCAAAAATTAAAAATGTACCTCTCATCCTTTGGTCAATCTTTGGGACTCGGGAGGGAAACAGTCTTTGCTTAAACACAGGATCTAATGAAGGGAGGAATTCATCATCAGTTTAAGAAATGAGCTATTCAAAATCTGATTTAGGGATCATGCATACTGGGAGGGAGGGCTGTATAGCCCCGAGGGAGAAATATTTTATATTTTATTGTCTTTTAGGCTTACCATTTTGCCGAGGATGGGAGTACTCTAGGAAGTCAGGAGAGAGAAATTAAAACAAATATTACTCATAGGCTAGCATTTTTTTTAAAAAAAGACTACTAATTTACTAGGCATTTTCTGATCTCAGTGAGAAAGACAGTTTATTGAAGAGTAGGATTGAAAGGTTTAGCACTGAAATACCGTATTTTCCGGCGTATAAGACGACTGGGCGTATAAGATGACCCCCAACTTTTCCAGTTAAAATATAGAGTTTGGAATATACTTGCCGTATAAGACTACCTCTCTTCCAATGCACACCAAATAAAAATTAACCCACACTCAACCTGAAGACACGCAGCCCTCGAAGTCGAATGGGCAGGTTCTGGTGGAGAGCCAATCCACGCTCACGTTCTCCTCCTCGAGGTTACAGGAAGATGTGTGCAGCTTGCTTCCCCTTGCTTCATACTCCCCGCACAGAGCAGGGACTCGGCCGCGGCACCCCACACCATATGCGCCGGACATATGAAGCAAGGGGAAACAAGCTGCAGTTAAGTACCTGTCCTATAAGACGACCCCCGACTTTGGCACAGATTTTTCGGGGTTAAAAAGTAGTCTTATATGCCAGAAAATACAGTAGTTATTCTGCCTGGTTTGGGGGTTTCTCCTACTAGTATTCCTGCACCTGTCAAAGTTGTGTGGGATGCAGAAATTTACTTAAATAGATGCAGCTTTTTTTAACATGGTGCTGCAGTGAGAGACTGGCTGAATTTGTTTTTCAATCTGTACTTAAAAGAGTCTTCAGAACACTTTGAGCTACATCGGTCTTCTCAGAGCAAACCCACTCACTGTACATGTGATGCAAAAACTGGGAAATTTTTGCTTTTTGGACTACACCTCCCAGAATGCCATTTTAAAATAGATTATTTAAGGCTGTAGTCCAAGAAAAATGATTCTCACCTCTGAAGTATCTACGGAACTGGGCTGTGAGGTTTATAGGGCTTCCCTACAGATTGTTACTCATTGTAAATCTCTTTGATCTCCTTTGTTCTCTTTCATCAGCTTAATCATACCTGGATTCAAGGCAATTTTTACGTGATGGTGAAAGTCTCTCAAGATTTGTATAGGGTCAAGGTTGTGGTGGTTAAGGCTCTCCTAGGGGGAGAAAAGTAGTAAGATTATTGGTTTCCACATAAGTTGTAGAGAGAGTCGGGTTTACCTGATTGGGCGGTATAGAAATTTGAATTTAAAATAAAATAAAAAATAAATAGATAGGGAAGAAGATCAGAGGGGAAATCTGTATTAGTCTAATTGCTAAATTAGTCTAATTGCTAATTGCTGTATTAGTCTAATTGCTAAGACTGCAGAGACCCACTCACATTTTAAGTGTATACAAAAGAAAAAGAGGGGTAGATGGGAAAAATCAGCTGTAGCCCACATAGGGAGGGTATCCAATGGCCAGTTCACTTGAGATAGAAGTGTCTTCCATATTATTATTATTTATTATTAAACTTATATCCCGCCCTTCTAGGAAAAACTTTCTTACTCAGGGTGGCTTACAGCATAACATTCAAAAATACAAACTGACACAAATATTAAAATTTTCATATAAAACCTCTCAAGACCCAAACACCCTAATAAGAAAGCCTATGTTGGAAGCAGTGGGGCAGAATAAAATGCCTAACAATTGGCCGATGGTAAAATATTGCCAAGGTAAAGGTTTCCCTTGCTCAAAAGCTAGTCGTATCTGACTCTAGGGTTTAGTGCTCATCTCTGTTTTAAAGCCGAAGAGGCAGCGCTGTCTGCTTCTGCAGTCGTTTCCATGTGGTCATGTGGCAGGCATGACTATATGCACAGAATGCTGTTACCTTTCCGGCTGAAGCAGTACCTACTTATCTACTTGCAATTTCTTACTTTCGAACTGCTTGATTGGCAGGAGCTGAGAAAGACAACGGGAAACTCACTCTGTCACGCAGCACTCGGGTCTCAAACGGCTGACCTTCCAGTCGTCCAGTTTGGCCTCTTAAACACTAAGCCATTGCAGCCCCTTATATATACAGTATTCATGTGGGCTTGATCCACGAAAGCTAACGTTAAAGTACAATAGTAACTTTAAGGTGGCAGAAGGCTTTTTGTCTTTTTCTGTTTTATTTACTTTATTTGCTTTTACAGTACAGTGATGCCTCATACAACGTCCAAACTTGGTTCCACAAGTTTGGACTTTATACGGATTTGGACTTTGTATGAGGCATGCAAAATCCTAGCTGAGATGCCTCATACAACGTCCAAATCCTTGCCACGATGCCTCGTACAACGTCGTTTCCATAGAGATACACTGTACTGTAACAGCACAGACTTCAGGGCAAAGTCAAGGAAACAGACAGGAAACTGCCAGAACTTTAAGAAATCATTGTCTAAAGGCTAAATACATTACAAAAACATGTCAAACCCTGATTGTCCAAGAACCTGAAGAATGCTGCAAAAATCCCAGGAATGCTTCTAAAAATTCTGACGAAAAAATCCAAAAAAATCCAAAATCACGCACAAAACTACTCCTAAACACTCTTTGCCTCATGCAAAACCCACAAGAGCAATGCACGCATGCGTCCTGCCTTTTATACTGCCCAGGCACAATGCAACCTGGGGAAACCCCCAATGCCTCATACAAAGTCACAGCGACTTTGTATGAGGCAACATTTTTCAAGGAATTAGGCAATGTTGTATGAATTCAATGTTGTACGAAGCGGACTTTGTATGAGGTATTACTGTATTTTATTTACACCCAGCTAAGTATACAACCTCTCCCAAATTGTAAAGATTAAAAGTTGAGCCACTAGAGAGCCCGAAGGAGCTTTTTAAGGTTGGAAAAACCTCTTTAAATAACAAAATAAAATACTTTTAGTGTGGGAGGGGTGAGTGTGAGGTTAGATGCCGCCCTCCACCGTACAAGGGTTGAGGCCCTCGGACCCCTAGTAGTTGAGTTGCCCACCTGTGGCAAAGGTCTCTTGACGCGCGTTTGTCACGTGTGAACCCTGCGATGGGCAAGTAGGTCGGGGCGTAGCGTGAGCCAAGTCCCCACTACCTGGCACTCGAAACCTACCTGGCACTCCTCTAGGTCATCTAAATCGACATCATCATCATCATCATCACTTCCACCCTTCCTTCGGGCCTCTTGCTTGTGGCAGTGGACCTCCACGTACGTCTCCGCCAGAGCTTCCAGGTCCACCAGGACTTTGGTCCCACAGCGCAACACGGGCAGCCCCTTTTCCCGGCAGATGTAGGTGGGGAGTCTCCGCTCGTAGGCGAGGGCATTCTCCTTCGCGAGGCTCCCGCTGGCGAGCTCTAACGTGGGGTTGTATCTCACAGGGACGAGGAAGTCGAAGAAGTCGTCGGAACGGCCTGCCACTTGGAGATGCAAGCCCTCCCTGTAGCTGCCCACGAGGAGAGGCTCCTCCGGGTATAACCCACTGCTGGATTCATAAGCCCACTCGGCCATCTTCTTCACGGCCCTTTGGACTACGAAGAGGTTCCTTCTCACCCCCCAGTCTTTGTCCCCCAAGAGGAAGACCTGCTCCCCATAAAAACGCTGCAGGCGCTTCTCCCGCTCCCCCGGATCCTTCCCCTCCATTTTGATCGCT
This sequence comes from Bradypodion ventrale, assembly GCA_035047345.1. Classification (NCBI taxonomy): domain Eukaryota; kingdom Metazoa; phylum Chordata; class Lepidosauria; order Squamata; family Chamaeleonidae; genus Bradypodion; species Bradypodion ventrale. The sequence continues at coordinate 10,214,636 of JAWDJE010000006.1, forward strand.
CTCGCCTCCACTCCCTTCCTTCATCATCATCATCATCCCCCTCCCCTTCTGTTCCCAACTTTCACTTTTGGTTTCAGCCTAAACCAGCAGATTGAATTGCCTTGTGTGTCCTTGGCAGTCCAAAGGTGGTAAATGTAAAGGTAAAGGTTTCCCTTGCTCGAAAGCCAGTCGTATCCGACTCTAGGGTGCAGTGCTCATCTCTGTTTCTAAGCCGAAGAGCCAGCGCTGTCTGCTTCTGCAGACATTTCCGTGGTCATGTGGCAGGCATGACTACACACCGGAGCGCACGGAACGCTGTTTACCTTCCCACCGAAGCGGTCCCTATTTATCTACTTGCAATTTCTTGCTTTCGAACTGCTAGGTTGGCAGGAGCTGGGACAAAGTCGGGAGCTCATTCCGTCCTGCAGTACAGATGTGAAATTCCCCCTACTTTCCCCTCTCCAGCACAGCGCCCATCGTCCAGATATGACCACCAACAGAGGAGGACTCTGGGTTTTGTTGTCCAGAAAGCGATTCTCCCGCACCTGCACCCCCACCCCCAAGTTCTTCCTGGGTTAGCCAGGTGGGAAATCAGTGAATCGGAGCTTTAAATTTCTTGAAGAGAAAAGAAGGAGGGACAGGTAACTCCAACAAGGTGGGAATACATTGGAAAGCTCAAGTGACAGCTCCATAGACACAGCAGCTGGATCAAACAAACAAGGAGCAGGTCTTTTGAACACTGAATAGTCCTTAAGTGCTCTTTTAGGAGTCAATGTCAATCCCTCCTCAAATCGGCTTTGCATTACAACAGGGATAGCTTGTTGCCACAATATATTGTTTGCTGGAAAAATTCAGTTTCTGTCTCAGCTACTGTTAGGATTGCAGCTAAACTCGGGAAATGGTGATGATGGAATTGTGTGGGATTGGCAGGTAATGTCATAGACTCAGATACTCAGAAAGTCCCAGGGTCTTTGGCCCTCTTCCTGCCAACCTAGCAAGAAATTGCAAGTAGATAAATAGGGACCACTTCGATGGGAAGGCAACATCGTTCCGTGCGCTCCGGTGTCTAGTCATGCCTGCCACATGACCACAGAAACGTCTGCAGAAGCAGACAGCGCTGGCTCTTCAGCTTTGAAACAGAGATGAGCACTGAACCCTAGAGTCGGATACGACTGGCTTTCAAGCAAGGGAAACCTTTATCTTTACCTTACTTTGGCCCTTTAAGCTCTGCTTTGCCATACTATTGGTTAACTCTCAAACTGTAGAATGCTCCAACACTGAAGGTATTTATGAGAAAATTAAGACGATGATCAGGGGAAGTCTTCAATTAAGATCCAAAACATCAGTTCCTGCTTAGACAGGGAGCACAAAAAAATAGCACATCATACCACCTCCTTGGACAGTAAGCAATGATTTTCCAGCTGACACAGCCTATATATCAGTGGTGGCGAACCCATGGCATGCGTGCCAGAAGTGGCACTCGGAGCCCTCTCTGTGGGCACTCGTGCAGTCGCCGCAGCACAGAGTTTGCCATGCCCCTCTGCCCAGCAGCCCAATGGGAGCGCTTCTCCCCCCCCCCCCCCAGCAGAGAGTTCACTCTGCCAAGCAGACCACTGGGAGTGTTTCCTCTCACCCCTGTTGCTGTGTTGGTACTTTGCGATAAATAAGTGGTTTTGGGGTTGCAGTTTGGGCACTTGGTTTCTAAAAGGTTCGCCATCACTACTATATATGAACAGTCATTCTGGGCAGGTTCTCTTTGTGTAAGAACTTCTAATGTGGGCTGAGGTCTGAATTTGGCAACAGGAACGAGGACGGTGGACTGCACCAATACAGGTAGAGCTGCCACTTTTCTATGCACCCTCATATAAAAAAAGGAAGGAATAGACCTGCAAATGGATTGATAGGAAATACAGTACAATAGTAGAGCTTGATGAAACAAAGATTGTGAGCCATTCTGTTCTTTATACCTTCTTTTTATTCCAGCTATTTTTCCTATAATCCCACAATAAAAAAACCACACAGACAACCTTAGTTTAACTTTGGCTACTTTTATTGAAGAATAATATCTTTGAACTGTGGTGCTGGAGAAGACTTTAAAGAGTCCCTCAATCCCAAAGGAAATCAACCTTTAGAAGGAGAGATGCAGAAGCTCATATACTTTGCTTACCAAATGAGAAGAGAGGACTCACTGGAGCTGACCCTGATGCTAGGAAAGATCGAAGGCAAAAGGAAAAGGGAGTGGCAGAGGATGAGATGATTAGATAGCATCATTGACATGATGAAAATTTGGGCATACTTTTGAGGATGGTGGAACAACAACTTTTATTGACTTCCAAGGAGGTCTTTCCAAAGCCAGAGAAGGACACTGTTCTATGTCAGAGTTATATTTGAAGGATGGGTGGAAAACAAGGACCGATTTCCTGTTCCAATCCATTGCTCTTCGTCCCAGTGGAATCCAAGAGCATTGACTAATGATCCCGAGTGCCCACTGACGTAGCGCAGGACCGTGTTCGGGAACAAAGGCTCTGCGTCAAAGGTCATCCTGGGACCGGTACTAGGCCCAAAAGCAAAATGACGGCCCAGGTTGGTCCGGAAAGCCAGGTACTCCACGTAGTCTCCAAAACGGCCAGTGACCTGCATGACACCTTCACCCATAAACAGCTCCATTCCTGATGGGCTACCCACCACGCTCCCTTTGGTGCTGGACCAGGAGTCGCCATAACAAATCTGGATGCTAGATTATAAAGAGAGGGGTGTGGTATTGGTTAATAATGTCATTGTCACCTCTTCACTGGCAGAAACAGAATGCTTTCAGCAGCTGCATCCCCAGTAAAAAAACAACCAAGCCAACCAGAGTGGGAAAATATCCTAGATGGGTGTGATATAAATGCAATACATAAATAAATAAATAAAATAAGATAGTATGCTTATCCCACAAGGGCAGACTAGGAGCTTTTGGGAGATGTAGTTTTAAAAGGTAATATTTTTGAACTCTGATCTCTGTGTCCCAAGCAAGAGTATGTAACTCCATCGTGCACATGCATGCCTACTTAATGTGCACAGTCTCAACAATGACATGTGTCAGCATGTGTTTGATTTAGGCAATTCTCCCTTTTAAACCCCCCTGCCCCAGCAGTTTGGAAAAGTTACAAAACCTCCCAGCCAGTACAATCGCTGGCTATGCTAGCACTCCGATTCTTAATGTTCTTGCCCCCCAAAGTATCTTTGAAGATTCTGTTCTCTGTACATGGATGCTTGTGCAAGCACTTGGAAAATCACTTTACTTGTGACCCATGAATAAGAAAATATTCTGCTCAGACAGTTCACATTTTCATGTCCTGCCCATAAGACTTTCGTCCAGTTAACATTGATGAAAACAGTACAGATATGGTGTCCAGAAAATGCAGAACATACCTTACGATACACCTGTTGTTTGCCCTTATTTTCAGCGCTGTTATGGGGCCATCCAGTTGGTTACGTGATTGGTCAAAATAATCCCCACTCCTGCCACCATATTCTCCAGAGTAAGACGAATATCTTGCCCAGGCTGGGTTTATAAAAGAGATGTGCAACTGATTAATTAACTGTATTGGTGAATTAATTAATTCATTCTTCGCCTTCTATGTCAAACCTAGCATTGTACCTTTTCTCTGCCAACTTCATACAGGTCATAATTATTTACAAGGATGCTTCACAATAATAATTCTCAATACTGCAGCTCCACTATGTACCCGGGCTCAACATAGTGGCTCAAGTGGCTAAAATGCTGACTGGGAGGCAGAAGGTCAGCAGTTTCATTCCCGAGTACTGCAGGACTGAATGAGCTCCGGTCTTTGTCCCAGCTCCTGCCAACCTAGCAGTTCGAAAGCAAGACATTGCAAGTAGATAAATAGGGACCACTTCAGTGGGAAGGTAACATCATTCCGTGTGCTTCGGTGTCTAGTCATGCCTGCCACATGACCACAGAAACATCTGCAGCAGCAGACAGCGCTAGCTCTTTGGCTTTGAAACAGTGGTGAGCACTACACTCTAGAGTCAGATAGGACTTGCTTTCGAGCAAGGGAAACCTTTACCTTTACTATATACCTACCTACTGTCACTCCCTCCTATCATAAAAGGGGTTTTATTTTGTTTAAAGTTGATCTTAAAACTGTAGTAAAAATGCCAGAAGCCAATTCTTAACCAAATATTAAGCAAAGATTCATTTAAGATAAGACTCGCCTAGAATATCTGTAGTATTTATATAAATTGAGGTGTTTTTTTTTTTACTAAAGTAGATAAAATTACCTCTTGCCAACAAAAATCTCTGTAATTGCACAGGATATTACGGCGCACAATAACAATTCCGCTTTTCCAACAGATTTTTGCCTCAAAAAAGATTTCTGTCTCTTCTTTGAATCATAATGTCCATAACTTTGATTAGCTGTTCTTTAACTGTTGGAATTACAGGATTTCCGCAGCAACTACAATCTTGGCAGCTAAAATTGAGAAGAGGAAGCCTAGAAGTTGAGGGATAATTATCTTTCATGATATTCAAATGTTTAAGCCAAAGCAAATAATATAATGAACTACACTTCTTGTAGTGCTTTAAAACAGAACTAAGGCTGTCATTTTTTAAAATCTGGCCTGATAGCTGTCTTTTTAATGCTATTCTAGCATTATGTTTATTATAAATTCAATGATAAATTGTAAATACATGGCTCTGGATCACATTTGCTCATAACTGTATGCTATGGGTGAATACTTCTTCAGCCGTATCCGAACCCGAATATTGCCGATCATCATGGCAATCAGCCATGATGACTGTCCTGAGAATATAATGCAGTGGTCTTTCAGCTAATGCATGACCCCCACCCACCCCCTCCACCACCCCCACCCCCACCGTACTACTAATCCAGTTCCGTGAGTCACTTTCTGGTCCTGAGCCCTTTTGGCAAGTAAAGTCCTCCTCAGCCCCAGGCCAGTATTGATGAAGCTGCTCCATCAAGATGGGTTCAAGTGGGATTTAATCCACTTGGGGACCATCATCCAAAGCCGTTAGTTCTCAGGGCTGTCAGGTTAGTTAACTTCTGCCTGACACTTAGAGTTGAGTCACTGGCAGTATGGTCTACTCTATTATAATAGCAGGATAACCTGTCCAGACTGAGGGATGAGTGGAGCATATTATTTCAGAAGACAGAATAAGATACACAAATATACAGAGCTGTTCTTTACTTCACATGATCATGTTTCTACTACAGTAAAACTCCAGGTTTTCCTATGGAAATGCTGTCCCGGTTTACGAATTTTTAATGTATTTGTTTCAGTTTGCAATGATCAATTCAGGACCATTTTTTAAATTTTTCAATACATCCCTATGGATATTTTGGGTTACAATTTTTTCGTGTTCCAACGGAGGCTGTTGGAATGGACCTCCGTTATAACCCGTGGTTTTACTGTATTCACTTTTATGGGTTTAGTGAAAGTTGCCTTTTTTTTGTTATCTTACCTGGGCTACCAGACACTCCAGCGCAGAAAAAGAAGATAATTAATGCCACCATTTTGAGGATGGGTCTGAAAGTTGCAAAACAGATGAAAGTTAAAACTGTAGCAAATGCTTCTTAGTTATTGGTAATGCTGCAGTGCTCCTATGCTTCTACCTGCAAGTAAACCCCACCGACTGACCCCACTGCAACATGCATGTAAGCATCTAAACCTACTTACTGAAAAAATTGCTAACTTATCCGCTGTCTCTTTGCAATTTATCTTGCTCAGGAGGACCTTTCTCTGTGGGTAAAGCATAAACTTTGTTGATTTCTCTTTGGGATTCTTTTCCTTTAGATATGCAGGGTGGTATTTGGTCATCTTGGGAGAAATAATAGTCTCAGATTTCAGAGGAGTGCTCAGACTGGCACCAGATTTGGGACATTTGGTGTGTTTCATTTTACCTGCCGTTGGCACCAGGGCAACCGAACAGTCCTTCTATTGTGATCTAATGTTTCCTGCTCCTAATTCAGTGTTCAGAAAGGGACATTCAATTCCAGAAAATGTTAAGTATGAATTAGCAAATGCTTTAAGAAAGGTAGAAGAACAAACTGGTGAGACCTGTTTCTTTGCTTTTAAGATCAGCTTGACGTACACACAAAAAGAAAAAAGCTGATGAAGCTTTTCAGGGCAAAGAGATTGCCATATCATCTGCCAATTTATTGTGAAAGATCAGGCTTTTCTGAGCTCTTCAAAAGGTGCAAAGGTTAAATGTAAACGCTAACAATATTTTCTGGATTGCAGAAAGGATTTGAAAAGTACTCGCTGCAGCAATTCTAACATAAGATAACATAAATTGTTGTCACTTGGTAAATTTCTCTATACAGTAATACCTCATACAAAGTCCGCTTCATACAACATCAAATTCATACAACATCACCTAATTCCTTGAAAAAAGTTGCCTCATACAAAGTCGTGTGATGTTGTATGAGGCATTGGGGTTTTCCCCAGGTTGCATTGTGCCTGGGCAGTATAAAAGGCAGAACACATGTGTGCATTGCTCTTGTGGGTTTTGCACGAGGCAAAGAGTGTTTAGGAGTGGTTTTGAGTGCGATTTTGGATTTTTTCGTCAGAATTTTTAGAAGCATTCCTGGGGTTTTTGCAGCATTCTTCAGTTTCTTGGGCAATCAGGGTTGTTTGACATGTTTTTGTAATGTTTTTAGCTTTTAGACAATGATTTCTTAAAGTTCTGTCAGTTTCCTGTCTGTTTCCTTGACTTTGCCCTGAAGTCTTTTCTGTTACAGTACAATGTATCTCTATGGAAACGACGTTGTACGAGGCATCGCGGCAAGGATTTAGACGTTGTATGAGGCATCACGGCTAGGATTTTGCATGCCTCATACAAAGTCCAAATCCATATAAAGTCCAAACTTGTGCAACCAAGTTTGGACGTTGTATGAGGTATCACTGTATCCTGTTTTATATTTCAAAAGGTGGCTGATATTACCACTTAATCTGAGTAATAAGGCTGCTGATCCTTTTTTACAAGCTTTTACTGTATGAAATTCCCAGTGAGATCCTATACAGTATATGTCCACTAAGAAATAAGCTTCATTAAGATAATTGATAACTATGTATCTATAGCAGTAACTGCCCCCACCCTGCTTTTCCCCCTCCTGGCATGGAGATAAGAATAACGAGAAAGGATGTTTTGCTTTAAAACATCTGAGTGGAAAAGTAAAGTCTTTCCCAATTTGGTAGCGTCCAGGTAGTATATCATCGTATAACTCTTATACTTTTCAGCCAATATGGCCATTGCTTGGGGATGATGGATCCAACATTGGTACATTGGAAAAGGCAACACATTTGACCTTTTTTTTTTTTTTTGCAATTCATAGATTGATTAGGAGGAGGCTTGTGTTTCTTGTAAATACTGTAAAGGTAAAGGTCATTCTTGCTTGAAAGCCAGTCATATCCGACTCTAGGGTTCAGTGCTCATCTCTGTTTCAAAGCTAAAGAGTCAGCGCTGTCTGCGTCTGTAGACGTTTCTGTGGTCATGTGACAGGCATGACTAGACACCAGAGCGCATGGAACACTGTTTACCTTCCCACCAAAGTGGTCCCTATTTATCTACTTGCAATTTGTTGCTTTCGAACTGCTAGGTTGGCAGGAGCTGGGGCAAAGACGGGAGCTCATTCTGTCCTGCAGTACTTGGGAATCGAACTGCTGACCTCCCGCCTTCCAGTCAGTGTCTTAGCCACTTGAGCCACTGCAGTCCCCATCTGAGAACCATACTCAATTGTTCATCTCCATCTTCACTCATTTTTGTAGTATGAGAAACCAATGATGTACATGCCACCACAAACCAACCACAAGGAGGCAGCAGACACCGCAAAGTCAGGTTGTGCGGCAAAGTTACACCTTGTTAGTATTTTTAATGTGGTAGCGGTGGTGTCAGTCTGTGCAAGCATGTCAGAGAATAAATAAAACAACCTCACAAGGAGGAGCACATCCTATCAATCACTGAGTGCAAATGCTTTCTGGTGAAGGCTAGTACTAGCCATTCCCCCCCAGCATGGGACCGAAGTAAATTCATACAGGGCACCTTGTTGTGGGTGCCAAGCTGGCTAATTGACTTGTGTCTCAAACTGCAGATACTTATTTTTAATACCCAGAAAGTTACTTATTTAACTTTATTTTCTTTTTCTTTTTTTAGTGTCATGCTACGATCACCTGTTAATGTCTGTAACTGAAGTAAATGCAAAGGTGCATAAACATTGTGCACTAAAGAAGTTGGCAACCCCAATAATAATCCCATAGGCAAAAGCTATTTGGGTGTAGGAACCTAGACTCCTGCTTTACTTAATGTTTTAACTCTGAAACAAAGCTGTGATTGTTCGCCCTTATTCAAGTAATGGAGAAGGAGTTTAGAAAAGGAATGTTGCCATGTATTTCTTTAATGGGCTTGTCTGCTGCTGCCAGCATTTGTACAACAGGAAAAATTCAACATATGGTTATTTCCTTTCTGATGGCTTTCAGCGGCTGGAAGACATAGGAGCCCTACCTGAAATAAAGGGGTCACCTGTCAGCTTTTGTCATCTCAGCAGACGATGTCAACATAAAAATATAATGCTAATGTAAGCTGAACGCTTACATTATATGGGACTGTGGTGGCTTAGTGGTTAAAACACTGAACTTGATGACTGGAAGGTTGTCAGGTCAGCAGTTCGAGACCCAAGTGCTGCATGATGGAGTGAGCTCCCATCTATGTCCCAGCTCCTGCCAACCTAGTAGTTTGAAAGCAAGAAATAGATAGTGCTTCTGTGGAAAGGTAACAGCATTCTGTGCACTCTGGTGTTTATTCATGCATTCCACATGTCCATAGAATCATTTGCAGACAGAGACAGCACTGGCTCTTTGGCTATAAACAGAGATGAGATGAGCACAGAAGCCTAGATTCTGATACAACTGGCTTTCAAGCAAGGGCTTCCTTTACTTTTACCTAAGCTGAACACACTCACTAAAATGCATACAAGCACTAATACACAATTAATTTCTATATACACACTTCTACATACTGTATTTATTTCCATTCAATGGCTGTACAAACTGCTTTTTAATGTAATTAGGCATTTCTTTGCGTCAGGCTCAGACCTGAGAAAAACAAAAGGACTCAATTTGTTCCTTGGGATACATATCATATGGGACACTTTGGTGTATGAAAACCAAGACACAGGACACAGCCTCGGGCTGGGTTAACTCAGGTTTATTGCATCGTGGACAGAGGGAACATGAGGTAATGGCGGATCGATAGCTCTTTATATACTGCAGTAATACATTTGAATGTGGTGCCATGGTAGCCCATTGGCTACTGCCTGCGTGACATCATTGCGAGTCACTCCCTTCTTGTCCAGGTGTAGGTGGTGGCGGGAAAGCTTCCCGCGCTGTTGCCTTTGATGAGTTCTGACCAAGAGAGCTTGGACGCTCGCTGCTGCCAGCTGGTGGTCATTAGCTCGCGTCCTCATGCAGGGTTCATATGATACAGCTGAAGGTTACATTGTTGCTATAGGTAAGGTTACATTGGTTCAGATACATTGTAATCCATGTGGAAGGTACAGCCCTTAGAACACAACATCCCTCCCCCCTAGGACGAGACAATGTCTCGAGCCCCTGCTTCTAGACACTCCCCCCCCTAGGAGACAAAATCTTTCAGCCAAGATGGCTTGTTCCGAACACGCTGGGGTCTCGATGCGGGCTGCCTCTCCCCGGGTTTGCTACCTTCTCTTTGTCCCCTGGTTTCCTGTCCTGTAATTTGAGAGGGAGACTCGTTAGTGATCTGCCGCGGCTCCGCGGCGTTGTTGGGAGGTGTGCTCTTACTTAGGGAGGAACCGGGGGCACTGGGGGCTAACGAAAAACCCCTCTTCTCTCTTGGATGGGTGGGGGAACACTCCTGAAAACCCCCCCGGTTTGCTAAATCAAAACCAAAATTCCATTCGGGGGCAGCGGTCGCGAACTCCTCTCCCCCTTCCCCGGCCTCTGACGGAACTGGCTTATCAAAAGGATATGAGTCGGGGCCGCTGCTTCTTCCTTCCCCCCTTGCTTGGGACTGTTGTCCGCTGCTGTCTCCCCCTTGGGTTACGCGGGTGGGGGAGAACCCTAACGCTGAATCTTGTTGGAAATCCTCACTGACTGGCCCACTGACTCGGTGCCTCAGTTGGTCTGCGTGCCTCCTCCAGAGGAGACCGGTGTGGGTTTCGACCCGGTACGACACTGGCCCCGTCTGTTCTACAACCGTCCCCGGCACCCAGGCTGGCCCCGCGCTGGCATAGTTCCTGCAATGCACAGGGTCGCCGGCGGCGAAACCTTTCGAGACTGCCAGCCCCACGTTTTTTCCCTTGTCCTCAATTCTTGTGGGGTCCAGCCTGGACAGGAGTGTAGTCAGTTTCCGCCGCATCAATAGTTCTGCCGGCGAGTAACCTGACGCTAAGGGGGTCACCCTATACGCTAATAAGAACTGACATACTTGGTGGTTCAGGTCCCCAGGGCCCATGCGCCGAAGCGCTTCCTTTGTTGTACGCACCAACCGTTCCACTTGGCCATTCGTGGCCGGGTGAAACGGCGCGGACGTGACATGCCGAATGGCATTCGCCTCCATGAATGCCCCGAACTCTGAGGAGGTGAAGCAACTCGCGTTATCGCTGACTAAAGTGTCGGGTAAACCGAACGTTGAAAAAACTCTCCGTAGTTGGTTAATTGTAGTGGTGGAGGACGTGCTCTTTACAGGAATGACCTCCAGCCACTTTGAGAATGCATCCACCACCAGGAGAAACATGGTTCCTCGGAAAGGGCCAGCGAAATCTACGTGCACTCTGGACCATGGCCCCCTCGCTGTGTCCCATTCCCTATGCGGGAGGCGGGCCGCCTCTGGTCGGGACCCCTGGCACGCCTCACAAGTGCCTACCATGTGCTCAATGTCCTCGTCCAGCTGTGGCCACCAAAAGTAACTGCGGGCCAGCGCTTTTGAGCGAACGATGCCCGGGTGGCTGACGTGCAGCAGTTTGAGAACCCTCGGCCGCATGGGTGTCGGGACCACCACCCGTTGGCCCCACAACAGGCACCCCCTTTCTATGGACAACTCTAGCTTCTTCCGAAAGAATGGGTCGAATTCCTTGCTTGGGGACGATGTTGGCCACCCTTTCTGCACCCATGAGCTGACTTTCTCCAGCGTCCTGTCCTTGCTTGTCGCCCTAGCTATATCAGCCGGTACTATTGGGGGTTCGTCTAAAACCTCGATTAGCAACACCTGGCGGTCTCTTCCTATTCTGGCTTTTTGGTCGTCCGACAAAGGCAAAGGAGATCTCGAAAGCGCATCAGCATGGCTGATCTCCTTTCCGGGCCGGTACTCCAACTCGTGTTGGTATGCGTTAAGAAAAATGGCCCATCGCAACATTCTCGGAGATAGTATCTGTGGCGTTGGCTTTCCTGCCGTGAAGATCCCTAACAGGGGCTTGTGATCCGTCACGATTGTGAACGGGCGGCCATACAGAAAATCGTGAAACTTTTTGGTCCCCGCTACTATTGCTAATGCCTCCCTGTCGGTTTGTGCGTAATTTCGCTCTGCTTGGGACAGGGACCTTGAATAAAACGCAACTGGGGCCTCCCGCCCGTCATCCAACACGTGGCACAGCACCGCCCCCACTCCCACCGGTGATGCATCACAGACTAAGACCACCGGCCGTTTGGGGTCGAAGTGCGTAAGGATTGCATCCGATGTTAACAGTTGCTTTAGTTCGTTGAACGCCTTCTCGTGCTCGTCACCCCACATCCATGTCTCCTCTTTTTTCAGTAACCGATGAAGCGGTTCGGCCACGGAGGCTTTCCGCGGGAGGAATGTATGGTAAAAATTGAGGAGCCCCAGGAATGACTGTAGTTCGGTTTTGGATGTGGGGCGAGGGGCCTTCTTAATGGCTGCTACTTTGGACTTGGACGGCTTAATCCCCTCGGGAGTGATCCGAAATCCTAAAAACTCGACCTCGGTTTCGAAAAAAACACATTTGTCCTTCCTCAGTCTCAGCCCCGCTTTCTCGAACACAGTTAGCACTTTATCCAATCTCCTGGCTAGTTCGGCCTCACTCCCCCCTGTTATCAATACGTCATCAAAATAAGGCAACACCCCCTCCAGCCCCTTCAGGAGGCGTTCCACAAGCGACTGAAAAAGACCGGGTGCCGAGTTCACGCCGAACTGTAAACGCGACACCTGGAACGCTCCTTTATGTGTGACTATCGTTTGTGCCGCGGCCGTGGCGGGAGTTACGGGGAGTTGTTGATAGGCTTGTGCCAAATCGAGCTTAGCGAAACACTTTCCCCCATTTAGCCTGGCCAAAAGGTGGCTGACCACTGGCACCGGATATGCATTAGGGCGAATCGCCTTGTTAATTGTGCACTTATAATCAGCGCAAATGCGCACCTCCCCGTTAGCCTTCAGAGCTGTTACAATTGGAGTTTCCCACTCCGCGGAATCAACAGGAATAAGAATCCCCTGGCCCACCAATTTGTCCAGTTCCACCTCTATCTTGTCCTTTAGTGCGAAAGGCACCCTGCGCGGTTTGAGTCTTATCGGGCGGACCTCCGGGTCCAGGTCGAAGGCTACAGGGGGTCCCTTGAATTTTCCCAGTCCTTTTTCAAAAACGGCGGGGTGCGCGTCACACACCGCTTGTATCGGATCCGCGCCCACGGCATGCACCCCCCCTATGAACAAACCCAAGGGCTGAAACCACTGCGTCCCTAGGAGGCTACAATTCCCCCCTTTGAGAACGACTAGAGGGAGTTCTGCGGAATGTCTTTTATAACGAACCCGAAATTTTCCGACCCCCAGCACTGGAATGCTGTTCCCTTGTACGTCCCGTAGCGTGGACCTCAGAGTCTTAAGTTTGGGCCGCGCTTGGGGGTCGATCTTCAAGAACTCTTTCTGGGGAATTATGGAATAATAGGACCCCGAGTCAATCTCCATCCTAACAGGGGCCCCTTGTACTATTACCTCAATGAAGTAATGGTTTTGTCCCGCGGACACGCTGAACACGGGGGCGTCGTCCTCACTGCCGTCCGAGACGCGACCCACGCCGTCCTGCTTCCTCGTGGTTCGGGCGCCATCTTGGGGTCTCGCTGGATGGTCCGGTCTGGCCGAACGGTCTTTCGACTGCCTCCGGCCCTCTTTCCGATTTCTGCATGCCCTGGCGATGTGCCCGCGCCGGCCACAGCTGTAACATTCGGCTTTCCTGAAAGGGCACTTCGCACGCTCGTGGGCCGCCCCACAACCATCGCAGCGGCGCCCCCCTTTCCGGACCTTCTGTACCTCTTCGCCGTCGCTGCCATCTGTGGAGGATCTCGAGGTTCGCCGGGTCGCGTGCACCGGCTGTCCTGACTTGCCGCGCACCGAGCTTTCCGCTTTGCTGGCCCTAGGGCGCCACTCACGCCACTCGTGTATTTTGTCCACTCCCGCATTCGTGGACTCCGCGGATTCCGCGGTCTCTACGACCTCGGCCAGCGTGGGTGGCGGCTCCCTGTTCATCAGGCGGCGCTGCACTTCCTTGTCCTTCAGGCCACACAGCACGACGTCCCTCATGATCATCTCCAGGTTGTCCCACTTGCAGGGAACGGCGGCTACCCTCAGGGCCTCCACGAACGCCTCTACCGACTCATCCGGCGCTTGGACTCGCCTCCAAAACGCACTCCTCGCAGGAAACATTGCCTTCGAGGGTTGGAAACGCTCACGCAGCAACTTCAGTATGTCGTCGGTTTTGAAGTCATCCAACGTCTTCGGTTCGATCATGCCCACCAGCGTCCGCTTGGTCTCTACACCCAGCATTCGGGTGAGGATGGCCCTCTTCCTTTCCTCGTCGTCTTTGACTTTGAGTTCCACCAAGGCCGCCTTGAAATCCATGTTAAAGATGGTCCAGTCTTGCGGCTTGATAATATTGAACCCGCTCTGTGTCCTGGCGCTTTGGGAATCCATGATCCCACCTTCGTCGCCAATTTGGTGTATGAAAACCAAGACACAGGACACAGCCTCGGGCTGGGTTAACTCAGGTTTATTGCATCGTGGACAGAGGGAACATGAGGTAATGGCGGATCGATAGCTCTTTATATACTGCAGTAATACATTTGAATGTGGTGCCATGGTAGCCCATTGGCTACTGCCTGCGTGACATCATTGCGAGTCACTCCCTTCTTGTCCAGGTGTAGGTGGTGGCGGGAAAGCTTCCCGCGCTGTTGCCTTTGATGAGTTCTGACCAAGAGAGCTTGGACGCTCGCTGCTGCCAGCTGGTGGTCATTAGCTCGCGTCCTCATGCAGGGTTCATATGATACAGCTGAAGGTTACATTGTTGCTATAGGTAAGGTTACATTGGTTCAGATACATTGTAATCCATGTGGAAGGTACAGCCCTTAGAACACAACAGACACAGACCAGGATGTTACTCTATTAGAGGTGTTCAGTAGGGACAATAACAACAAACCTTTCTGAATGTGGAGGATGAGTCCCTGGAGAACTCTGTTTTCTGTAACATTTCTGTCAGTTTTAGGGTGCTCTGAAATTCTAAATTCTTTTAATGATACCATATATCTAATAGTGTGAACGTTTAGGTAAATGAACCAGTCTCATTGTAGAATGCCTTAGCTAAATTTCCTTTTGACCAATATAGTAAAAATGAGTATTTTCCTTTGTGTAAAATGTCTGTAAATGAATGCTGTAATTGTATCTTGGGGTCCTTTCTTTCTCTTTAGAAAGGGCACCATTGCTGTACTTTTTCTTTTTGGCTTTTAATACATTTGGCTTCGGTTCAGCAACTATTACGTCTCATTTCTGGTTTCATGTCAGGGCAAAACCAAGTTATTGGTATTATTATTAATTAATTAAGAGGATTTCTATATCGTTCTTTTCCCCCAAAGACCCCGGAGTGCTTCATGGACATACAATGTCATTCCTACAACAGCCCCATAAGGTAGGCCGGGGTTGTCACAGGAAAGAGAGAGGAGAAATTGAGTGGTTAAGATGCTGAACTCACTGACTGGAAGGTCGGAGTTCGATTCCCGGTTACTGCATGATGGAGTGAGCTCCTGTCTCTGTCACAGCTCCTGCCAACCTAGCAGTTTGAAAGCAAGAAATTACAAGTAGATAAATAGGGACCACTATGGTGGGAAGGTAAACAGCATTCCGTGCACTCTGGTGTTACGGTATGCCTGCCACATGTCCAGAGATGAGCACTGATTCTGATATGACTGGCTTTCAAGCAAGGGTGACCTTTACTTTTACCTAAGCTGAATGCACTCACTAAAATTCATACAAGTACCAATAAACAATTGATTTCTATATACATACTTCTACATAAAGTATTTACTTCAATTCAAGGGCCATGCAAACTGTTTTCTTAAGTAATTAGGCATTTCTTTGTGTCAGGCTCATCAGACCTGAGATGAGCACTGAACCCTAGAGTCGGACACGACTGGCTTTCGAGCAAGGGCAACCTTTTACCTTTACTAGCTTGCCTAAAGAGACTTCAGGGCTGAGCTAGGATTTGAGCAGCGCCTCTCAAATTATGAGGGAAACTTCACCTGTTGAACCTCTGCCTGGCATACATCTCCTTTAAGGGCCTTATTTGAGTAAAAGCATGAATCTTTTCCCACCCCCACTTCCATTTGGGAAATGGGCCACTATCCACCCCCTTTTCTTCCTCTCTGACTCACTCTCCCTTTTAAACAATCTTTCCTCCTCCACCAACTCCACACACACACACACACACACACACACACACACACACCCCTCTTAATCCCAGGGCTGTTTTCCTTCTCATCTTGGCTCAAAGCCTTTGGAATGGGTGAAACAAGTTCTTTTGAATAGCAAGTGGCTCAACTGCTGAAGTGCCAGGGGTGGGAGGTAGGTAGGTAGGTTAGGATTCCCAATCTTCATTGAGAGTTGCCAATGCGGTGGTGGTAGTAGCCTGGCTCCTAGAGGTACGAGAAGGCAAGTGGGAGAGGTTAAAGCCAGCGTAGTCGGGTTGTGTGCCAGAACTCTTGGGTTCTCACTTGTAGGTCTAGCCTCTTTTCTTGGCCTTTTGTTCTCCAATCTGTGATTCATTTCGTTGTTCCGGCCGGGTAGCTCCAACCTTCCAGAGAACACACACACAGGCACACAAATTCCTTCCTCATGACTTTATCCGTCTGGGCATCATCGTCTTCTGGTTTCCGTCTCTTTAATCTTCTCCTCCTTTGCTGCATCTCCAACCTGGCACGTCGATTTAATACATTTCTAAGCGTCCAATTGAATCCGATGGTTTTCCCAACTTTTATATCTTTCATCTGTGACAGCCGGCTTTATTCCTTCTGTAGAGAAACCACAAAACAGCACAGAAGAGCGCTTTGAGTTGAGTTGGGACTTTGGAGACCTCGGTTCAAATCCTGGCTCAGCCATGATACTTGCTGACCAGATGAGATTTTAAAATGATTAGCTGAAAGGTGGAAATCTCAGTTTCTGGATATATATATATATATATATATATATATATTTAATGATTGGTGTCCTGTTCAGCAATCCAGGGACAGTAATGTATGAGTCTGTAATCTTCCAAACCCCAAACACTTTGGAGTTATGAACAGTGTCTTTGGACTTCAATTCCCAAAAAACACTGATCAGCCAGTGTACTGACATAGGCTTCTGGAAATTAAAGTCCAAGAACCAAAGGTTGGGAAACACTGATTTAGAGCAGGGATTCCCAACCTAATGCCCATGGGCTGAATCCGGCCCATGGCACCAATTCATGTGGCCCACCACCCCTCCAGGGACATTTGAGAAACAAAATGGCCACCCCCTTTGAAGCTGTTGGGATAAAATGGCCGCCCCCATCGTGCAGGCATGGCAAAATGGCCATCCGGCCCTCAAAGTTGCCTGACAGAGAGTGACCTGGCCCCCAGCTTGAAAAGGTTGGGAACCCCTAGTTTAGAGTAGTCAGCTAGGATTCAGGCGACCTGGTTTCAAATCCACAATCAGCCATAAAACTCATTAGAGGAGCTTCACTCAGTGATGCTCTTTCAGGCTGATCTACCTTGCAGGGTTGTCGTGACAATAAAGAGCGGGGAAACAAGAGACATATATGCTATCCTGAGCTTATTGGAGGAAAGGTGAGATAGAATGGAAAGAAATTGACAGTAATGCAAACAAGAAGGCTTTGAATACAAGAAAGTAATAAATTAACTTATTAAGTCCCACTGGATAGCTCAGTGGTTTAGACAACAGTTAAGAGTTTAATTCCCCACTGTGCTTCTTTGGCAGGGACTGGGCTTGATAGGATCCCTTCCAGCTCTACAGTTCTAAGTTTATTATTGTTATACTGTGTTGTATTGTTGAAAAGTACTACTGCCTTCCATAAGGCTTATGCTTGAGTGGGTACAATGAGAATGTAGCCTTTGTTTGGTGTAATAGGCTTAGTTACAGCAGAGTGAGGCTGGCAAGGGGTTAAGGTTTTAGGGGTGGGGAGGGGAGCAGTTTTCAATGCTCCAGTAAGCAAGAAGCCTCTAAAGAACAAAATTAATGAACTGAGAAATACTCGTTTGCTCATCATCATGTGGTTTTTTTCCCAAAAAGTTTATTGGAAACTTTTTAGTGTTGTAGCAATGGAGAGTTTAGAAATAACACCCCTTTCTTTAAAGTCTGCAATGATGCAGCCTACACAATAACCCCACATTCTACCACCTCTTCCCCACATTACAATGTCCAGGTCTTGGCCCTTCTTTACCCAGGTTTAAAAATAGGGATTTATTTGGGGAGCTGGAATTGATTCCAGGTAACCAAGTAGGAAAAATTTGATAAGCTTGGCATAGTTTAGCTCCCCTTTGGGCACTACATTTTTCTTATGGTTTAAGCAAAATAAGACAAGTTGATGTCCTCCAGATGTTTGGAAGCAATTTCTATAAATCCCAACCAGTATGGCCAGGGTTTGAGATTACGGTTGGTTGTAATCCAAAAACCTGGAAAGCAGCTGATTACCCAAACCTGGTTTAAAGCACTAATTGTCAATGACAAGAGCCACCCTATGTAGCTTTGGGCAAACTGCCCAGCCCTAAGGCACTCCCAGAAGAAGGGAATGGTAAACCACTTCTCTCTAACTGGAAAATCCTGGAAACGGTTGCTATAAATCAGATCTGATGGCACATAATTATTGATTATTATGTGCATATGTAAAGAAGTGGTGGGGAGAAAGGAGGACAATGAACAAGTGCAGTTAAAACTGAAATAAATTAAATACAAACCTTGTAAAATAAATACAATACTCATCATTTTCCAGTAGTGAAAAGACTAATTATTATAGCCCTTCAATGGCTGAGTCAGTGTATATTTCAGGGGTGCCCAAACATTTCAAGCTGCAGGCCAGTCCCGTGGTTCAGCAGGTTGGTCATTTGGTTCAGGGGGCCAGTCACATAGTCGTTTCTCCCACCAGAAGTGGAAGTAAAATGTGCCTTGCAATCTGTTTTGCAACAGGATGAGATAGATCTTAAACTGCCATTTTCTCTGCTTAAACCAGGGGTGCCCAAACTACGGCCCACAGACTGGATCTGGCCCCCAACGCCAATTCATCCAGCCCATGCCATCCCCATCGCTCCTGGAAGTGGAAGTAAAAAATGCCCATACGCATGCTTTACTTCCGCTTCCGAGAGCGACAAGGGCAGCATGGGCCGGATGAATTGGTGTTGGGGGCCAGATCCAACCCATAGTTTGGGCACCCCTGGTATATTCCTAATGAATTGAAGTTGGGCTCCCTCTTCTAATCATATACTGACCAGGCAAGACCCAGGATACTAATAAATCAGCAATTGAAATCAATCCAAATTAACCTTGATTATTCTAAATCTATACTGTATTTGTACATTCAGTAGTGCAAGGTCTTGGATGAGTCTCTTTGAAGCTGTAACCAAGGGAACCCTGTTTGAGCAGGTCAGGATAGAAGAACCTATGGTTTCTGTCTCCCTTTCTTTATTAAGCCGTTCCCAGACAGGAAATGACAAAGCCCAGATCACTTGATTTACTGCACTGGCTTCCACCAAGGAATTCAAAGAATCCCACTTTTGCTAGAGAATGCAGAACATCCCTTCTTACTCCACAGATCTAAAAGGCACGGGACTGTTTGAAGTTAGTAAGGAATAGGGTGGTTTAAGCTTTATAGCAGGAATTCCTTGGAACTCTTCCACAGAACTGTTCTTCATAATTCATATGAAGGTTGAAGAAAGACAAAAGCTTCATAGAACTGTGAAGAATATGATTGGGTGCCATCTTGCCCCCAAAATCAGAGTTTTGTGTAACCTACAAGCGTGCATACTTGGTGCTCTTAACTTAATGATGTTACCTGCTGTCAAGTCAGAAGTGACTTATATCTATCCTACCAGACGTTTTCAAGGTGAGTGGGGATTTGAACCCAGGTTTCCATGGTTCTAATCCATGACTGTATCTACTATCCTTCATTGGGTCTCTCTCTAAAAGCAATTACACATATATACCGCCCCATAGTGCTTAATGCACTCTCTGGATGGTTTACAAGTTAATTAGAATTTTACTTCAACATGCTGTGTATCGACACGTTACCAACCTCGGAATGATGGAAGGCTGAGTCAACCTTGATTCCTAGTCAGGATCAAACTCACAACCTTTTGGTTGTTGTACAGAAGTTTAACCACTGCACCACCATCGCAGACAGCGCTGGCTCTTTGGCTGTAAACAAAGATGACCACTAAACCCCAGAGTCAGATACAGATGGCTTTTGAGCAAGGGCAACCTTTACCTTTACCTTACAGCACTGTGGTGGCTTAGTGGTTAAAACGCTGAACTTGGAGACTGGAAGGTCGAGTGTTGCACGACGGATCTTGGGGACATGAAAGGAGCTTTATTCGGGCACCCCCTGAGCGGAGTTTCTCCAGCAAAAATCCTTTCAACCCAGAGTAATTTCTGACATGAAATTTATTTGGTGAATTCCTTGGACAATGTAGATAGTACAGGGTGAGATTTTTTAATTTTTTTTGTCTTTCCTTTCTTCTTTTCTTTTATATATATTTTTATTACTACCAAGAAAAAGGGAATGCTGAATATACATATAGTACAATTTAGGGGATAATGACTTTAGAATGATGTGAGAGATTGTAGAATGTATTAGATTATGTGTGGTGTCTAAGAAATAATTTATATGAAAATATTGCTATATGTATATAACTGAGGCTGGATATTTTTAAAATATCTTTTCCCCCTATACACTTTTTACAAAAACACATTTTATATTTTGTGCACTGTTTATATCAAAATTTAATAAATATTTTTTGTTAAAAAAAGAAATTTATTTCTTTACCTTTACCTGACAGCATTCTCACTCAAAAACCTGGGAGCAAAGAGGTCTACCTTTAGGGGGTGTGACACCACAGGATGCCTCAAACCACACACAACTCCACTTGAGAGGAAACAACTATTGCCCTCCTCCACATTCACCTGAGGCAGTCGCCTCTGTCTACCTAACATCAGGGGGAGTGCAGTGGCAAGGGATGGATGAGGCTTCTGCAACTTGGATGAAATGCTAGTGCTGGTGGTGGGGGTTTCAGGTGTGGGTGAGCTTCCCCCCCCCCCTCGCATCAGTGCCCAGAAGAGAGAAGGACCTCTGGTTTTCTTCTCCCCACCCCCACCCCTTCCCCGCCTCGGCCTGCCAGCGCTGAACGCTGCCCCCGCCACCTTCGGATGACTCACGGGGTGGTGTCGGGGACTGGCTGGTATGAAGTAAGGGGACAGGAATGCACAGCCAGGGAGGCCATAAGGGCAATCACAAGAAAGGGAGTGTGAGTCACTGATGGAGAGAAAGAGGAGAGGATGTTTCTGAAGGGGGGAGGACGGCGGGGGGGGGGAGAACCCCACAAAAGGAGCCATGGGATGCTTGAGAAGGAAGATTGGGCAGCGGGACATAAAATTGGGGAAGAGAAAAGACACAGGGTGGGGGTCAGGGGTGTGTGGAGATCTTCCCCAGGCAGGGGGGAAATGGAGAGAGAAAAGCAGAAGGCAAACTTAATATCTGTCTCATAAGCTAGTTTAACTCTTTAAATCAGAGTTCCTTAACCCTTATGGCTGCTGCCTCCACCACCCCATCAGCTGTCTTCCAAATGAATGCCACAGAAGGAAAAGCTGGGGGGGGGGGGAATAGAGGAGGGGGAACTTGTTAAAAATAAACCAAGCAAGATAAGTGCTGAGACAAAGAAATGAAAATATATATGAATACCCTCTCCTCACAATCTGCCCCTATACACAAACACAACCTTGAAGTCTAGCAAACACAACGTGACCCATGGGGCACCTCTTACTGCATGGCCCTCATCTCACAATGCCCAGCTCTCCTCCGGGCAATTTTTTAAGAGGCAAAGGTCAGGTCTTGTTAGCAAAAGGAACCAAACGTTATCTCGCCGTTTCCGCCTAGGAAATTACTGGGAACAAGGCAACAGATAGGTTATTCATGGGCAGTGCTGCAAAGAGGCTGTGGACTGTTTGTTGACTTTAGAAAAATGTTTCCGCAGGGGATATGTGAAGTGACTAAGAGCGCTTGCAATGACCGACACATGTGGGCCCACCAACAGTGGCAGCCAGAGGCTCTGATTCACCTCAAACAGAGCAAAAGAACCCCCAAATATGCAGGTCGGGATGTTTGGACACAGGCAAGCAAAAGGAAAGAAATAAGTTTCCTCAGGACTCCCCTTTTTTGTCTAGCTGTTAATGGTACAAACTAGCATGCCAGAGATCACGGTACCATCCCTTAAAAGGCCCTGTGCAGCGTTTCAGAGAATGTTCTTTTTTTGGACTACATCACCCACAATGGCTAAGAGATTATTGGTGTGGTAGTACAATAAAAGGAGTTCCCCCAAATTATGGCCTTATGCCTGCACAGCCTCTAAAGCAGGGGTGGCCAACCTACTGCCTGAGGGCCAGACCTGGTATGTGGCACCATTTTATGTACCCCCCACCCCTCACCACTACCGGAAGTGGAAGCGGACGTGTTTATGACAGTCTTAAAATGTGTCCACGCATGCGTAAACGTGCCCATGCCTGCCGTAAACACTGCCGTAAATACACCCACTGTTGTAGTAAACATGTTTACGACAGCTGCGGACACGTTTTATGGCAGCGTTTACGGTGGAAGGAACCATGTGACAGGCCCGCTCAGCTGTCTGGGAGGCATGGTCAGGACCATGGTGCAAAAAGTTTGGGAACCCCTGCTCTAAAGTAACAGGAGTTCAGGCAAAAGTGAGGAATGTTTTTGGCCATCTCTATTAAGGGATGGGAACCAGCTTGGAGGTTAAGATGCTGAGCTTGAGGACCAGAAGTTCCAGCAGGTCAGAGACCTGAGTGCTGCGTGATGGAATGAGTACCTGTTGTCTGTCCCAGCTCTTGCCAACCTAGCAGTTCAAATGAGTTTCCTGCTTCAGCGGTTTGGTGTATGAAAACCAAGACACAGGACACAGCCTCGGGCTGGGTTAACTCAGGTTTATTGCATGGTGGTCAGAGGGAACATGAGGTAATGGCGGATCAATAGCTCTTTATATACAGTCGTAACACATTTGAACGTGGCTCCATGATAGCCCATTGGCTACTGTCTGCGTGACGTCATTGCTGGTCACGCCCTTCTTGTCCAGGTGTAGGTGGTGGCGGGAAAACTTCCCGCGCTGTTGCCTTTGATGAGTTTGGACCAAGAGAGCTTTGGACGCTCGCTGCTGCCAGCTGGTGGTCATTAGCTCGCGTCCTATTACAGGGTTTATGTGATACAGCTGAAGGTTACATTGTTGCCCATAGGCAAGGTTACATTGGTTCAGATACATTGTTATCCATGTGGAGGATCAAACCATTAGGACACAACATCCCTCCCCCCTAGGATGAGACGAAGTCTCGAAACCACACTCCCCCCCCCCTAGGATGAGACGAAGTCTCTCAGCCAAGATGGCTTATTTCGAACACGCTGGGGTCTCGGTGCGGGCTGCCTTCCCCCTGGTTTGCTACCTTCTCTTTGTCCCCTGGGTTCCTGCCCTGTAATTGGAGAGGGAGACTCGTTAGTGACTTGCCGCGGCTCCGCGGCGTTGTTGGGAGGTGTGTGCTTTATTGGGGAAGAACCGGGGGCACTGGGGGCTAACGAAAAACCCCTCTTCTCGCTTGGACGGGTGGGGGAACACTCCCGAAAACCCCCCCGGCTCTCAAAATCAAAATCAGAATTAAATTCGGGGGCAGCGGTCGCGAACTCCTCTCCCCCTTCCCCAGCCTCTGATAGAGCTGGCGTATCAAAAGGGTATGAGTCGGGGCCGCTGCTTTCCCCCCTTGCTTGGGACCGTTGTCCGTTGCCGTCCCCCCCTTGGGCTAAACGGGTGGGGGAGAACCCTAACGCTGAGTCCTGTCGCTGAGCTCCACTGACCGGCCCCCCACTCACTCGGTGCCTAAGTTGGTCCGCGTGCCTCCTCCAGAGGAGACCCGTGCTAGTCTCGACCCGGTACGACACTGGCCCCGTCCGTTCCACAACCGTCCCTGGTACCCAGGCTGGACCTGCGCTGGCGTAGTTCCTGCAGTGAACAGGATCGCCGGCGGCGAAACCTTTCGAGACTGCCAGCCCTATGTTTTTTCCTTGGTCCTCGACTCTCGTCGGGTCTAGCCTGGACAGGATCGTGGTCAGTTTTCGCCGCATCAGCAGCTCTGCCGGCGAGTAACCTGACGCTAAGGGGGTCACCCTATACGCTAACAAAAACTGACATACTTGGTGATTTAGGTCCCCCGGGCCCATGCGCCGCAGCGCATCCTTTGTCGTTCGCACCAGCCGTTCCACTTGGCCATTCGTGGCGGGGTGAAACGGCGCGGACGTGACATGCCGAATGGCGTTTGCCTCCATGAATGCCTTGAATTCAGCGGAGGTGAAACAACTAGCGTTATCGCTGACTAAAGTGTCGGGTAAACCGAACGTGGAAAAGACTCTCCTTAGCTGGCTAATTGTAGTGGCGGAGGACGTACTCTTTACTGGGATAACCTCCAACCACTTGGAGAATGCATCCACCACCAGGAGAAACATTGTTCCTCGGAATGGGCCAGCGAAGTCTACGTGCACCCTGGACCATGGCCCCCTTGCTGTGTCCCATTCCCTATGCGGAAGACGGGCCGCCTCTGGCCGGGAGCCCTGGCATGCCTCACAAGTGCCGACCATGTGCTCAATGTCCGCGTCCAGCTGTGGCCACCAGAAGTAACTCCGGGCCAGCGCCTTGGACCGGACGATGCCGGGGTGGCTGACGTGCAGCAGTTCGAGTACCCTCGGTCGCAGGGACGTAGGAACCACCACCCGTTGGCCCCACAAAAGGCAGCCCCTCTCTAGGGACAACTCTATTTTTTTCCGAAAAAATGGGTCGAATTCCGTACCTGGGGATGACGCCGGCCACCCCTTCTGTACCCATGAGCTAACTTTCTCTAGCGTTCTGTCCTTACCTGTGGCCCTGGCAATGTCGGCTGGTACTATCGGGGGTGAGTCTAAGACCTCTATTAACAAAACCTGGTGATCTCTTTCTGCCCTTTCCTTTTGGACGCCCGACAAAGGCAAAGGAGACCTCGAGAGTGCGTCGGCATGGCTGATCTCCTTCCCGGGCCGGTATTCCAGCTCATGCTGGTATGCGTTGAGAAAAATAGCCCACCGCAGCATTCTTGGGGACAGGATCTGTGGTGTGGGCTTACTTGCAGTGAAAATTCCTAATAGGGGCTTGTGGTCAGTCACGATTTTGAACGGCCGACCATACAGAAAATCGTGAAATTTTTTGGTCCCCGCTACTATCGCTAGTGCCTCCCTGTCGGTCTGTGCGTAATTACGCTCTGCTTGGGACAGGGACCTTGAATAAAACGCTATCGGGGCTTCCCTTCCGTCGTCCAACACGTGGCAAAGCACCGCCCCCACCCCCACCGGGGATGCGTCACAGACTAAGACCACTGGCCGTTTGGGATCGAAATGCGTTAGGATTGCCTCGGATGTTAGGAGTTGCTTCAACTCTTTGAACGCCCTCTCTTGCTCATCACCCCACACCCATGTTTCCTCCTTTTTTAGCAACCGATGGAGTGGCTCGGCCACGGACGCCTTCCGTGGAAGGAAGGTATGGTAAAAATTGAGGAGCCCCAGAAATGACTGTAGCTCGGTTTTGGATGTGGGGCGAGGGGCATTCTTGATGGCGGCTACTTTGGATTTGGATGGCTTAATACCCTCTGGCGTGACTCGAAACCCTAGAAACTCAACCTCAGTTTCGAAGAAGACACATTTGTCTTTTCTCAGTCGTAGCCCCGCTTTCTCGAAGACAGTCAGAACTTTATCCAATCTCTTTGCCAGTTCGGCCTCACTCCCCCCTATTATCAACACGTCATCAAAATAAGGCAACACCCCCTCCAGCCCCTTCAGGAGGCGTTCCACAAGCGACTGAAAAAGGCCGGGTGCCGAGTTCACGCCGAACTGTAAACGCGACACCTGGAACGCTCCTTTATGTGTGACTATCGTTTGTGCCGCGGCCGTGGCGGGAGTTACCGGGAGTTGCTGATAAGCTTGAGCCAAATCGAGTTTAGCGAAACACTTTCCCCCATTCAGCCTGGCCAGCAGGTGGCTGACCACCGGCACCGGGTATGCATTAGGGCGGATCGCCTTGTTAATTGTACACTTATAATCAGCGCAAATGCGCACCTCCCCGTTAGCCTTCAGAGCGGTTACAATTGGAGTTTCCCACTCCGCGGAATCAACAGGAATAAGAATCCCCTGGCCCACCAGTTTGTCCAGTTCCGCCTCTATTTTGTCCTTTAGTGCGAACGGCACCCTGCGCGGTTTGAGTCTTATCGGGCGGACCTCCGGGTCTAGGTCGAAGGCTACAGGGGGTCCCTTGAACTTTCCAAGTCCTTTTTTAAAAACGGCGGAATGCGCGTCGCACACCGCTTGTATTGGATCCACCCCCACGGTATGCACTCCCCCTATGAACAAACCTAAGGGCTGAAACCACTGCGTCCCTAGGAGGCTACAACTACCCCCCTTAAGGACAACTAGGGGCAGCTCCGCAGAATGTCTCTTAAAACTGACCCGAAATTTCCCGACCCCCAACACTGGAATGCTGTTCCCCTGTACATCTCGTAGCGTGGACCTCAACGTTTTAAGTTTGGGTCGCACGTGGGGGTCGATTTTTAAGAACTCTTTCTGGGAAATTATAGAGTAGGAGGACCCCGAGTCAATTTCCATCCTGATAGGGGCCCCTTGTACTAGTACCTCAACGAAGTAATGGGACTGTCCCGCGGACACGTTGAACACCGGAGCATCGTCCTCGCTGTCGTCCGAGATGCGGCCCATGCCGTCCTGCTTCCTCGTGGTCTGGGCGCCATCTTTGGACCTTGCTGGACGGTCCGGTCTGGTTGAGCGGTCTTGTGACTGCCTCCGGCCCTCCTTCCGTTTTCTGCATGCCTTGGCGATGTGCCCCCGGCGGCCGCAGGTGTAACACTCGGCTTTCCTGAATGGGCACCTTGCGCGCTCATGGGCCGCTCCGCAACCATCGCAGCGGCGCCCCCCTTTTCGGACCCTTTGGACCTCCTCGCCGTCGCTGCCTTCCGTAGACGACTTTGAGGCCCTTCGGGTTGCGTGCACCGACTGTCCGGACTTTCCGTGCACCGAATTCTCCGCTTTGCCGGCTCTAGGACGCCACTCACGCCACTGGTGCATTTCGTCCACTCCAGCATTCGTGGACTCCGCGGCTTCCGCGGCCTCTACAACCTCCGCCAGCGTGGGTGGTGGCTCCTTGTTCATCAAGCTGCGCTGCACCTCCTTGTCCTTCAGGCCACACAGCACTCCGTCCCTGAGGGCCGTCTCTAGGTCGTCCCATCTGCAGGGGCCGGCGGCTATCCTCATGGCTGTTACGAATGCCTCAACCGACTCGTCCGGCGCTTGGACTCGCCTCCAAAACGCGCTCCGAGCGGGAAACATTGCCCTCGAGGGACGGAAACGCTCACGCAGCAGCTTCATGATGTCGTCTGCTTTGAATTCGCTCACCTTCTTCGGTGCAATGATGCCCACCAGCGTTCGCTTGGTTTCTATCCCAAGCATTCTGGTGAGGATGGCCCTCTTCCTCTCCTCATCGTCTTCTTTGACTTTGAGTTCCACCAGCGCCGCCTGGAAGTCCATCTCAAAAAGCTCCCAGTCTTGCGGTTTGGTGATGTTGAACCCGCTCTGTGCCCTGGCTGCTCCTTGGGGATCCATCATCCCATCCTCGTCGCCAATTTGGTGTATGAAAACCAAGACACAGGACACAGCCTCGGGCTGGGTTAACTCAGGTTTATTGCATGGTGGTCAGAGGGAACATGAGGTAATGGCGGATCAATAGCTCTTTATATACAGTCGTAACACATTTGAACGTGGCTCCATGATAGCCCATTGGCTACTGTCTGCGTGACGTCATTGCTGGTCACGCCCTTCTTGTCCAGGTGTAGGTGGTGGCGGGAAAACTTCCCGCGCTGTTGCCTTTGATGAGTTTGGACCAAGAGAGCTTTGGACGCTCGCTGCTGCCAGCTGGTGGTCATTAGCTCGCGTCCTATTACAGGGTTTATGTGATACAGCTGAAGGTTACATTGTTGCCCATAGGCAAGGTTACATTGGTTCAGATATATTGTTATCCATGTGGAGGATCAAACCATTAGGACACAACAAGCGGGAAAGGTAACAGCATTCCGTGTGCTCCGGTGTCCAGTCATGCCTGCCATATGACCATGGAAACGTCTGTAGCACTGGCTGTATGGCTGCAAATGGAGAGGAATACTGCCCCTAAAATTGGACACAACTGGCTTTTGAGCATGGGAGACCTATTAAACAGTACTATAAAGGTGCAAGAAATCAGACTATCTCACAATTATTATGGGAAATGGCAATCGTGTCTTAACTGCTAGGATGACACCAAAGATTGCCCAGATCATAAAGCAATTATGTATGGTGTGTCACAAGCCTTTGAAGAGTTGAGTGGAGCCTCTTCTGTTTGCCACCTGGAGTTCTGGCTGAGTCCAGACCTGCCTCCGGAGATGGTTGTTTCTCAGGATGTCTTGAGGCTATTATCTTGATCTAGAGACGTTTGGAAACCACCCGCACTGCTGTATTGCCAGACACACATTCTCATACTGTATTTCCTTTTCTCATTAAGGAAAACTAGAAATGCTCTTCACCCAACCTGGTTCACAGCCTTCTATGGAAGAACTGCAGGGAATTTGCTTTAGAAACAGAATGAGTTGAAATAGGGCTACAGCTCAGTTTGGGGGATGAAAGGAAGAAGTTTGTTTTTGAATACCAAAAAGCTGGGCCACAGGAAAGTGAACTCCTGAGCATGTGCAAAAAAATTCCCTTCGTCTGGGACAGGAAGAAATGTTTCCAGACCGGATCTTTTAAAAAAACTCCCTATCTTTTCCTTTTGTTAAAAGATAATATAGGACTGGTTAGGGTCCGCTTTTCATTTTAAAAGACTTTTTTTTTTAAAAAATCACATTTTCACATTTAAAAAATGACTACTTTTTTTTTAAAGTTAGAAGGAAAAAATCTGGACCAAATCACCCAAACTAAAACAAAACAGCTGTCACCACCACAAAAACCAATCCCATTCCATTGCCCAGAGGATTAGCTGCCACTAAGTGGGTGCCATAGAAGTTCAATTAATTAATTAATTAATTAATTCTAAAGGGATATGAAAGGGGACAAAAAGTCTTGATCTGCCTTTAGATGGGTAACAAGGATTAAAACTGTATGTGGGAGAGCATTCCAGAGTTCTTGGGCCATATCCTGAACCTTTCAAAGCAGAGATTATGAAACTCCAATATTGCATCATCTTTCTTTTAAAATATTTTTCTTACGAGAATGTCAATGTCTACCAGCCGGAGACAGACACCAAATGAACCCATACAGTAAGAAGCACTTTGACCTGTGATGTTAGGGTTACAGATCCCAAAATCCTTCAGCCAGCAGTTTCCAAGGGTAGCTATCCTGGTATTGGGATATATATGATATATAGACATCTTTATCTGAGTTTAAAGAAATTAGAGATTCTAAGTATTACCCCAGCACTGGACAAAATCTAGTCAAAAGCAACCAGTTACTACCATTTTACAGGTGAGGAAGATTGAGGCTGAGAAATAAGCAATTAGAACAAGGTCAACTTTGGGAGAGGTTCTCCTACTTTAAAAAAACAACACCCAACAACCCTGTTTGTTTATTTGTATGCCACCCATATGGCAAAAGCCAAAATTAAAACTATTACTCTAATTGGTATCAGAACCCTGTAGAGATAGTAGATGGCTACTATCTAATTATAGCTCTGATCTATCATTTGCCTACTTTTGTTGCAGTGGTCTGAACATAACAGTATGCTAAATGATCTTAGATCTTGAGAGGGGATCACGTAAGTCAGAGTTGAAACATATGGAGTGACAGAAAAGGACACTTTAAAACAGGCATGCCCAAACTATGGCCTGTTGGCTAGATACGGCCCCTGAAGCCATTCCATCAGGCCCATACCTGTCAACCATCCCGATTTGGCCAGGATTACCCCGTAATTTGGCGCCAATTTGCTCCATTTCCCGACCCGCGCTGCCAAAACCCCGTAATTTGGCAGTGGGGGAAAGGAGGCACTGCGCAGCCCATCTGCACAGGTCGCGTTGCACGCATGCGTGGAAGGGCTCTACACTTCCGTAGCTCCCTTCCACGCATGCGTAGAAGGCTACGCCGCCTGCGTAGAAGGCTACGCAAGTGGCGTAGCCCTCCACGCGCATGCGTACAATGCGACCTGCGCAGACCCGGCCTGCACAGGTCCCGGATTCGCCGGAGCCGCGGTTGACAGGTATGATCAGGCCTGCGACGCCATCACCAAACCAGGAAGTGAATACGTACACTTCTGTGCATGTGCAGACATGTCTGTATTTACTTCCTGGTTCAGCATGGACATCCTTGTCCATGCTCAGAAGTGTCCATATTTACTTCCTGTTTCGGCATGGCTGCACTCTTGCATGCGCAGAAGCTGTGCCAAACCAGAAAGTAAATATGATCACTTTCGAGCATGCACAGAAGTGTCCTTGCTGAACCAGGATGTAAATATGGCAGCACATGCGCAAACAAGCCTTGTTCCTGGGTGTGTGGTCTGGCCTGCTCAGCTCTTTTGGGGGTGTGGTCTGACCCCTGGCACAAAAAGTTTCAGCACCCCTGTTTTAAAATGTGTGTGTGAAATAATAGTAAAGACCGACGGAAAGTGATATGCTTGCATTTTTGAAGCTCTACCTTTGAGAATCACCTTGATGCTAGACCGTTTGCATTAGCATCTCCAGAGAAAAACCAAATAGAAGTTTCAGGAAGATGAAACAGTAAATGAGAATTACTGTTATAAAAAGTCAGCAACTAATGTAGCATAGTGGCTACATGAAAGCTGGGAAAGTTACTTTTTTTAAATACAACTGCCAGGAAGTCAAACTTTCCCCCAAGATAACTTAATACTGTCCAATTTAATAGCTAGTGGCATCTGAAGTTCTGAGGTCAAGTTCATCTCTCATTCCTTCTTTGAGTTTGACCCAAAGCAGATGTTGCGCATTGAAGAGGTAATAATAATTTTGTCAAAGATTACTCTGGGTTGAAAGGATTTTTGCTACAGAAACTCTGCTTAGGGTTGCCATAATTCTCTCCAGCCAAACTGAGACAGCCATGTTACGTCATTGCATTCTTCAAACTGCACATGCATCGGACGGGGCTGTCAGGGAGACCGTGGCTCTAAGACCCCGTGGAATCTCCGTCAAGGGTGGATAGCCTTCTCCCAGCTTTTGAGGAAAAGGGCTGAGGATGACTTCTTGTCCCCCAAATTTCAAGGTGAGCCAAGGGATTTTTGCAAAGAATTATTTCACTGCCTCCGTGCCTTTCTTTTAATTATCTTGCTTGCAAGTATCTACCCTCCCCAGTGGGTTTCTCAGGGTGCTGTTTGCCTTTGCTGCTTTCAAGCAGGATAATTGAAAGAAAGGCAGGGAGACAGTGAATTAACTCTTTGCAAAAAATCCCTTGGTGAGGGGTGATCTTGCTTCCTTTGTTCAAATTTAAAAATCCAGGACTTTTACATGTTTTTTCTTGAACTGGCCGGGGCAGCTTGAATCCGGGAAAATCCTGGAAAGCTGGGATATATGGCAACCCTAATCTGCTCAGGGGATGCCCGAATGAGGCTCCTTCCGTGTCCCCAAGTGCAGCCCTCGGGTATCGAAACCCAACCTTCCAGTCTCCAAACTCAGCATCTTAACCACTAAGCCACCAGGGGAGCTGAAGAGGTGACAGTCTGATTGCAATGCATGCACTATACTAGTGAATTATGGCCCTTTCCTGTACCAACCCAAGTTTCACGTTCAAACATAACTCACATGGGAGCCCTTAGACAGGTTACATTTATTTCCACGTGTAAAACCATCATTCAGACAGACCTTGCATGATGTTTGAACGATACCACTCCCAATCTTTGCACAATGGCTTGCACGCTCAAGACTGCTCAGCCTTAATGCGGTGATGAAAATGGCTGAACGATAGCACATGTTGCTGCAACTCTTGCTTGCCAAAACAAAACACACCCTTTTTGTTTCATTAAGAATTATTAATTTTTATTTTGCTTAAATCCAGGATCTCTAATTCATGTGATGACATTTTGTTTCTGGATAGCTAAATCATGCCTGGGGGGGGGGGATGGGGGAAAACACCCCCAACAAATTAAAAGTTATCTTGTTAGAGCAGAAGATATAAATAGCCACATCTCTTCTCAAGAGCACCAAGGACAGGGGAGCAGAAGGAGGGAATAACCAACGTTAGTGTAGCTTCTATTTAATTTACGGCTTCTAGCCTTTTCTCTTTTTCTTCACATAGTGGCCCAGCCACTGACAAGAGAAAAACTAGACAAGAGGTTCAGTTGAAAACTAGTCCCTGCTCCTCTCCCAGAGTGCCTTAGCACCTTATATATCTCAATATATACATATACAGTAAATGAGGTGGGCGGGGAGGAATCACATTCATGTTTGTTTCAAATCACTCCCGGAGAAACGTCCCAGCAGTTGCTATGACCTTCTTACTAGGAGTGTCCTCAGTAAGGGAGCTTTGGGGAGTTGAAAGAGTTCCCAAAGTTGTACCCAAACTATGAAACCCCAATATGGGGCATAAGACGTTGGGGGATTCAACAGAAGTCCGTTGTGCCTTTCACTAACATTAAACAAAAAAAAAAGTTAGTGAGGAGGGACCACCAATGCGTCGTCCCCCCTGCCCCATTTCCCCCCTGAAATGTACATCAGGTAGACTTCACACCACCTTGCCCCCCCTTCAGGTGTGTGTGCGTGTGTGTGTTTGTGTGCAAAGAAAATGTTGACGCCCCAGAATTCCAAGGCAAATGAAAACATCCTTCCGGAATCTTCAGGAAACATCCGAGGTAACGAAAGACTTGACTTTTTTTGAAATGCTGAGAAAGACATCTGCAAAGGAGGGGAAAGAATGAATGTGAAAATAGAGAACCAAAAATCTGGAAGAACAGTGTTATATAGTGGTTGCCAAAGGCTTTTACACCCACCCCACCCAACACTGTCAGTATGGGCGGTCTAAAACTCTCACAATCCACAGCTAGTACTCCCATGGTGACTGGAGAAGATGGGAATTGCACTGATACATCATCAGAGTGCTAGGTTGAGGGGTGGATGGGAAACTGGGTGAGAGACCAAAGACTGAAACCAGGAAGAAAAATAAAACCAGGCTTATATTGATAAAAAGAGGTTAGCGTGTAATGTATGTTGCCCTGATTTTGTTAAATAAGGTCAGGATTAAAGGAAGAGACAAAGATATTTAAAGTGGATGTTGAGAAGCAGTAACTAACTAAGCTTGAAGCATCTACGGATGACATCAGAAGTTATTCCGGTATTAAAGTGTGCAATTGGATTTCCATTTCAGAGGTTCTTGTACACTCTTAGCAATTTAGGACTAAGCACATAATGGCTGAAATCCTGTATCCCATTTATGCAAAAAGCGTAACTTCTATGCGACCACAAGTTACACCTTTCTGTAAAAACACATCATGATGTCAGCTACTTATGGCAAAAGAAACAACCAGTGGTGGGCATCAGCAGGTTCGCACCAGTTCGCCAGAACCGGTAACAGAAATTCTGGCTGGCCCTGCCCATCCAAGTTTTGAAATAAAGTAATTCAGGTGCAATGCAGGGCTTTCCCCCTGGTCACGCCCACCATACCACGCCCACAGTGTGGTAGTAATTTTTTTTGGAGCCCACCACTGGAAACAACCTACCGGCTGAAATCCAGTAGTAAGTTGCTAACAGAATAGGCTGATTCAACAACTAACTTAATGAGCCTATTGAAGTTGGCGACTTACTACCTGATTTCAGTGATCCTCTGCAATTAAATTAAATGTCAATTAAGTACTCAAGTAACCATATCTAGCTCCTCATAAGGTCTGCATTCAAGGGATCAGAGGGACATGCAACGTTTTGTATGTATTAGAAGGGAGAAAGAGGGAAAACTTGAAAATGTAACTCCTGAGGAATAGAAACTTGTGTCTTCTTCTTCTTCATGCCAAAAATGTAGTGTCTGCATGAATATTCACAAGTAAGGGGATGAGGGGACACAATTATGGGTTGAGTTTAGATGCAATGACTCTTACCTTCAGTGTATCAACGATTCCTGAGCTGAATGGCCTCCGGTCTCCTCAATGGGGGCTGGAAACATAGAGAGGTTTGTTTAGAACAGGGAGTTCCCACCCTTAGGCCTGTGGGCCGGATCTGGCCCATTGTACCATTTCATGTGGCCTCCCACCCCTCCAAGGGGATTCAAGAAACAAAATGACTATCCCTTTGAAGCTGTTGGAACCAAATGGCTGGCCGGGCCCCATCATGCAGACAGGGCAAAATGGCTGTCCAGCCCTCAAAGCTGACTGAGAAAGTGTGACCCGGCCCCTGGCTTGAAAAGGCTGGGAGCCCCTGGTTTAAAAGCATTTATGGGTTCATGTGATATGTGCGAGGGCAATCAGAGTTCTGCTGTTGACACAATCACGGCAACAGAGATCTGACAAGAATTACATCATATAACTCCCAGCTAGTAATAATAATTTCATGTCAGAAATTATTCTGGGTTGAAAGGATTTTTGCTGGAGAAACTCTGCTCAAGGGACGCCCGAATGAGGTTCCTTTCATGTCCCCAAGATCTTCTCTCACCAAAGTGTTCCCTATTTATCTACAGTACTTGCAATTTCTTGGTTTCAAACTGCTAGGTTGGCAAGAGCTGGGACAGAGACGGGCGCTCAAACCATCATGCAGTACCCGGGTCTTGAACTGCTGACTTGCCGGCCTTCCAGCTAACAAGGCGAGCTTCTTAACTACTGAGCCACCGCAGCTCCTACTCCCAGCCAGTGGGAGTCGCAGACCCAAAAAGCAACTGCTCCAAGTTCCATTGAAGGGGTACTCACTGGTGAACTTTTCTCGCCGCCGGCAGCGGGCATAAGTTATTATGCTGATGATGATGCCCAAGAAAACAACAGCTCCCAGTGATGCTCCTATTAAAAGCCACTTATTGAATGTATTGGGAGGCTGAGGGTCTCCACCTGCGGGAGAGAAGGGAAAATGAGTTAAACTCAGCTGATCTTACCAGAGAATTGGACCGCCTCACATCCCAACCCTTTTCTTCCTCTTCCTTGGCCTAGCCAGCTATTTTCTTAATCCGAACCAGACTTCCATTATATCTATTGCTAACATTAAAAAAAAAATTGTTCTCGCTGCCAATCCATTTTCCACAAGACTGTCTGGTTGACTGTCATTGGAAGTGAAATGGAAATCTGCAAAAGGAAAAAAATTCTCTGCCAGCAAGAATGCTTTTGGAATATTTGCACTCTCCAGTTTGAAGTTTTGGTAAACAGCGTTCCGTGCACTCCGGTGTCTAGTCATGCCTGCCACATGTCCACAGAAACATCTGTAAATGCACACAGCTCTGGCTCTTTGGCTGTAAACAGAGATGAGCACTGAACCCTAGAGTTGGATACGACTGGCTTTCGAGCAAGGGCGACCTTTACCTAAGATATGGAGGGGAGAGAAAATGTTTCTTTTCCCTTTTTTAATGTG
Organism: Bradypodion ventrale; assembly: GCA_035047345.1. Classification (NCBI taxonomy): domain Eukaryota; kingdom Metazoa; phylum Chordata; class Lepidosauria; order Squamata; family Chamaeleonidae; genus Bradypodion; species Bradypodion ventrale. The sequence goes on from JAWDJE010000006.1 coordinate 10,249,770, forward strand.
TAAAGGTCACATGTAGGGTTAAAACGTTTAGCACATACATGCCACACATTCTAAGGGTGTCCTGAAAGAATCACATAGAGTAGTGATGCTGAACCTTGACACTCCAGATGTTCTTGGACTTCAATTCCCAGAAGCCCAAGCACCCTGTGAATTCACATGAATGGGTTTACTGCGATTCATCCGGCCCGCTCTGCCCTCGTCGCTCCCGGAAGCAGAAGTAAAATGCACCCGTCCATTGGGATATATCAATGGGGGGCACCTAAGTTGCAGCCCCTAATGAATTGGTGGGTAATGTTTCGTGCCAGCTACTCACATGAAGTGCAGAAATCATTCTTGTTCTGGAGTCGGCACACATTGCAATCCATACATTTCTCCAAGTCTGGACTCCAGGACTGGCCTCCAGGGCACACAGTAGCTAATAGGGAAGAAGAGGATTCTCAGTTATCTCTGTGGCAATCTGGACCACAGTTTCTCAACCTTGGGTTTCCAGGTGTTTATTTTATTTATTTATTTATTTTGTATAGCTGCCCCATTCGACATGTGACTCTGGCGGTGTACATAAAATCCTCAACATTTAAACTATAGAAACTTTTAAAATTCCTAAAAACACTGAAAAACTACCTCCCACCCACACCAATTAAAAATCTAGTTAAAAACTTTTAAAAGCATGAGTGATCCTGCTCTAAATGAGCCAGTGGTGGTGGCGGTGGTTGTGGTTGCTCCCTCTCCACCTCTCCACACCTGACCTGCCAGCCAGATTTTCAACTCTTTCCTGAAGGGCAGCAGCTCTGTCTGGAGATGCAGTTCAACTGGCAGGAGGTTCCATAGGGCTGAAGCGGATACCAAAAAGGCTCTTCTTCAGTTGGTATTTTTGAAGAGCCCCTCTGCCTCTTGGATTTCATGTCCCAGAAGCCCAACTCAGTACACCTGCTGCTCGGGGCTTCTGGGAATCGAAGTCCAAGAACATCTGCTTGGGAATACCCTGAATCAAATGGTGAGACACTGTGTGAGACAGAATGCTGGACTGGATGTGCTGTGGCCTGTTCCAGCAAGGCGGTTCTTATGTTAACATCTGGGGGCCCAAAGTTGAAAACCCTGAAGACAACTTCATTAATTTTTCGTGTTAATTTGCTACCTTTCTGTCCTGTCTTAATGAGCTCAAAAGAGCATACTGTACACTGCTCCACTTTCCCCATTGTAGCAATGTTGACTAGTGCATACAGCAGTCTTTCCCAACCTTTGGTTTTCTGATTTCACTTCCCAAAAGCCTAAGTCAATTCTCTAAAGCACTGATCAGCCCATGTACTGACCTAGGCTTCTGGGAATTGAGGCCCCCTGTGGGATCTGGACCCCATGTTGGGAACCAGTGGCATACAGCCTATTATGGTCAAGAATACACAACCAGGATTCTGGATGCTTGGGTTCAAAACTCCACTTAAACTCAGTGGGTGACCCTGGGCCAGTTCTTTGGGAGGATGAAGCAGGGAAGAGAGTGAGTCACATAAACTGCCTTCAATTCACTGGGAACATGGGTTACAATAAGTAGGAAATGTATAGTACTGTACAGTACTATGAGTGAAGGGTCAGCGGTTGAGAGCAAAGCCTATCAAATCCAAACAAACTTTGTTGTTGTTCAGTCCCACAGTGGGGTCCGACCCTTTGTGACCCCATGGCCCACCACCTGCCAGGCCCCCCTATCCTCCACCATCTTCCTCAACTTTACTTCCAAGTTATTTCTAGTGGGGAAAAGATGACAGGAAACCACAAGAGAGAATGTGGAAGCATCAGGAAGAAGGGAAATGAATGAATAAAAATAAAAAGTCAACAAATGGCAAGAACTGAGGATTGACCGCAGAAGAAAAAACCCACAAGGCTGGAGGTGATCCTGAAATGTGGGACCACCGCACATAGTGAGACTTCTTCACACCCGCCCCCCTCCCCACACACACCGCCCCATGACATATGGGGCTATTTCTAGAGGGGTAACGTCAGTTGCCAGGTCATGTTTCACCCCGAAACCTGAACCGGCCCCGAAGCAGCAGCAGGAGGACATGTGGGGGGGTCAAGTCCGAAAAGCATCACGTGTCCAAGATAGGAGGGAAGATCTCCCTCCCCCCCCTCCCTCCTGTCCCGCCCCTTCCAAGTGACTTCATTGATAAAATATGCCCCGTGCAAGCAAACCCAGGGCGCCGCGCCCGGGAGCTGGAGCAGGGAAGGAGCGTGACTCACTCTGTGGGTGCCTCACGATGCGTACGTCAAAAAGCCTCCCCCGCCTCCTTTTGTATCAATGGCTCTGGATGGGCTCCATCCCAGCCCCCAAGCGCTCCATTAATGCGGGAGTAAGGACACTTTCAAAGCCCCGCCCCGCCCGCCAGATAACCAATGAGAGAGAAGAGGGCGGAGCGCCACGCTTCTGAACGTTCCATCTGCCCCGGACCACGGCTGCTTCTTACCATTGAGAAAGCGGTGGCCCGGGGGCGGGCGGGGGCGGGACTTCGCTTTCCGCGTCAGACGGCGTGGAACTCTCAGACAGCATGGGCAGAGGGTGTTTGCTTCTCCGCAAGTTCGAGCCCTACACCCCTCTCCATTTCATGAAAACTCTTTTTGTGTGTGTGTGTGTGTTAGGCATTAAGATAATCACCCGAATTTATTCCTCCCTCACTCCAAAAGGAAAGTTAGATCAATCCCCGTCTTTATACTTATTTCCTCAAGAAGTAAACATTCGTTGGGGTTAACTCGCCCTCGGTCGGGACGGACTGGGCGGGCAATGCTGCACCTGTTGAAATTCTATCTAGCCAACAATTGTTGCAATCATATCAGAGTCCAGGGTAAGGAGAGGAGACGATGTTAACCGCTTTTTAAAGAGAGAGAGGAGGGAAGAGTGTTGTACCCTTCTAAAGCAGAGACAAGCCGTGAGACGATTTGAGTTCTGTGTAATTCGGAAATTGGCATATCATTGCCCAGGAGCTAAATCCGTGTTGCCCTTCTGGAGCGATTTCATCCTCTACTCAGCGCTGGTCTCTTTCTCTAGGACCTACACCCGTGATGGCGAACCTTGGCACTCCAGATGGGTTTACTGCGATTCACTCCGGATGAATCGCAGTAAACCCATTCGTGTGGATTCACAGGGTGCTTGGGCTTCTGGGAATTGAAGTCCAAGAACATCTGGAGTGCCAAGGTTCGCCATCACGGACCCTACACCGTATCTGCCACCCGATCCGTCTCCACATGTTTAACTGCTCGGCTTGTCGACTTTTGAGTTCCCCGCCGCTAGAAGCTCTACAGAGCGAGAGGATTAAGAGAAGAGCCGAAAGGACAGTCATTCATTCAAGCCTTCGCTGTCTCTTGCCCAGTATTTTTCCATTTCTTTTCCTTCCCTACTTAATCGTCTCTTCTTCTTCGAGGCAGGGCTCCGAGAAACGTCCCCCTACTCTTTTCCTTCTATAGCGCAGCTCCTGCCCCCTCCCTCCCCTCCCCGCGGGAGTTCAACAGGTGCAGCCACTCCAGGCACTGGGAAGCATCTTCCCTTGAATCCCGATCGATTCATAGGAAAGTTTGGAAAATACCCTTTAAAAATAAATATACAGCTCCCATCCTGTTTGGTAAGGAGATTCTGAGAGTTGCAGTCCACCACCACCACCACCCCTTACAAAAAGTCTCCCCCATCTCCAGTCTAGGCAGTGAAAGGCAGAGAGAGAGAGAGAGAGAGAGAGAGATTCTGCCGAGACAAAGACAGGATTCGAGGTCATCCCTGTGTTTGACGGCACACACACACCCCTTTACCTGGAATGGGCTCTCCCCAGGCCATCCTGAGCATCAGGGCGCACAGACCCCACAGGACGGCTCCCCACGCGAGCATCTTCTCAAGGCTGTGAAAAGGGGGCTCCGTCCGTCCCAGCGGCTGCCTCCTCCTCTCTAGACTCTGAAACTCTCTCCCCGGCCGGCCCGTGTGACTCAGCCCCGAAGACTTTCCTCGGCTCACTGCTGGAGAGACGCCCACGCAGATCCGTTGTGCGAGGATTGGTTGGCCTGGTGCCAAGACACTGCCTGGGTCCCATCCTTTGATCTGGGAAAGGGACGCGCACCGGGGGGGGGGGGGGAGGGGGGGAGGGGGAGAGCGAGAGAGACCCAGCAAGTTAAAGCAGGAAAAGCCACAGGCGAGAAATCGTGGATTTTCCGGGCATAGAAACAAGAGGATCGTTGATTTAGACTCGGAGGAAGAGCTGGACTCTTAGGTCTCCTGGAAGGAGGTCTCCTGCCTGCCTGCCTGTCCGATCAGATGTCACCGTTCCCACGGTTTGGTGGCCATTAGCTACTTAACGTCAGCCCTGGCTTGAGACTTAATATCAAGAAAACCAAGATAATAGCAACAGGTCCGATCAGTCCCTGGGAAATAGATGGGGAAGAAGTAGAAGCAGTGACAGATTTTACTTTCCTAGGATCTAAGATCACTGCAGATGGCGACTGTAGCCATGAAACAAAAAGATGACTGGTTATGGGGAGACAAGCTATGAGAAACCTGGGGAATGTAGTGAAAAGCAGAGACATCACCTTGCAAACAAAACATAGTCAAAGCAATGGTATTCCCAGTGGTAATGTATGGGTGTGAGAGCTGGACCATTAGGAAGGCTGAGCGCAGAAGAATAGATGCCTTTGAGATGTGGTGTTGGAGGAGAGTTTTGAGAGTCCCCTGGACGGCAAAGAGAACAAATAGGTCAATACTGGAAGAAATCAACCCTGACTGTTCATTGGAGGGACAAATAGTAAAGATGAAGCTAAAGTACTTTGGACATCAAATGAGAAGGGAGGACTCACTTGAGAAGGCCTTGATGCTGGGAAAGGTGGAGGACAAGAGAAGAAGGGGGCGTCCAAAGATGAGATGGATAGATGGTATTGTGGACACAATGGGCACAGAACTTGGCGGGCTGAGGAGAATGGTGGAGGACAGAGGTGCCTGGAGGAAAATGGTCCATGGGGTCGCAAAGGGTCGGAATCGACTGTGCGACTGAACAATAATAACAACAACAACTTGGAAGAAGTTACTTTTGTTATCTACATCTCGCCCAAGTTGTATTCTTGCTTGGAGACAAGGGGCAGCAACTTCCAAATAACTCCTTGAAGCTTTGCTCTTTTATCTAAACTCCCCTGAGGGAAAAGCATTAAAGGGATAGGATTAAAAAATTAAGATACACAGGAAGAGGAGTCAACAAAACAAAAAGACAAAAAATTTTGTGACACTTGAGCGACTAACTGCTGTATTTTAATATGAGTTTTCATGGATCAAGTCCATACGGCCAGCTTAATAGGTTATCTGTCTATGGTGCATCGAATCAGATTTTTACTTTTTAAAAATTATTTCCCGTGTGGAAAGAATAAAAAAGAGCCGTTAACAAAAAGAGCCTTCACTAGAGGAGGCCAGACCAGGGAGAGCCACAATGGTGAGCAAAATTTCCAAGGGTTGGGAGTGGATCCAATTGGGTGAAAATAGGGCAAAGAAACGGGACGCCTGGTGTTTTCGGAAAGTCAGAGAGGCGTCTGGGAAGCAGACAAGTCTCCAGGACTGTCTGGACTGAAAGGAGATTTTTTTCCCCATCTATGCCTTAAGGAATGGAAACCATACACACATGAAATAAGGCTGCTATTTTAAAGCTGAAAATAGTACATGGAAATAGACTGAAGGAGGAAAGTACTAGTGGCAAAGTGAGCCTAAGACATAGGGCTACCTGAGGCAGAGTAGGTGATAGGTAATCCCTGGTTATCCAAGACTAGTGCCAGTTTTAAATGTCTGGCCAAGGTTATCCTGCTATGGTAATAGAGTAGACTATACTGCTATCCGAGTGTCAGGTGGTGGTTAACTAACCTGACAACCCTGGACTAACAGCCTTGGGTGGCGAAGTCCCCAGAGAAGGGTGATGTTCCCTAAGTGGAATAAATCCCACTTGAATCCATCTTATTGGCAGGCAGTAGCTTCATCAATACTGGCCTGGTGCTGATGAGGACTTTGTGTGCCAAAAGGGCTCAGGACCAAAAAGTGATTCAGGGAACTCGGTCAGTGGTAAGGGTGTCATGCTGCGATGCAGAAGGCAGATGAAAGGCTACTCAATTATCTTTTCAGGACAGTCTTCATGGCTGATTGCCATGAGGATTGTCAATATTCAGATACGGCAGAACAAGAAGAAGTGCCAGTTTATTTTGGAACTTGACACAATCCGTCCCTCTCTTGCCAGCCTGGCAGGTGGAGAAAACCCCTCAAAACAACAAAGTAAATAACTGGCTATGAAGATGCTGTGTCACTCTACTGTGTAGGGATGTTTAGGTAAAGGTGAGAGAACACAGATTTCTGATTTAATTCATTAGTCATAATAAGTGGCAGGGCTTGTCTTGTCTAAACACCGAGCAACTCCCGTTCCATAGAAACATCTGCATGTAAAGCCAGGAGCCAGACATGCCTAAGAATCACTGTGTTTTGAATTCTTGAAAACAGGTTGTAAGGCTTTCTGGGGGAACGCTGAGGAAGGAAAACCTCTGACTTTGGGTGAGAAATGAAGAGAAATTGGGAAATAATCCAATAGTTGGATTAGAATATTTAAACTCTCAATTAGGAAATGTTTGAAGTGGTAGCTGTGTTAGCCTGTGCAAGCATATCTGAGAATAAACAAAACAGAACAGCAAAAGAAAAAAAAGGACAAAAAATATTGTGGCACTTTAAAGACTAACTTCTGTATTTAAATGTGAACTTTCGTGGACCAAGTCCACTTCATCAGACATAAGAGTGAGGCCTTATGGCATCAATTTATACTTAATGTGTGTGTAAATTGATGCCATGAGGCCTCACTCACGAAAGCTCACATTTAAATACAGAAGTTAGTCTTTAAGGTGCCACACATTTTTATCAATTAGGAAAAAGGTTTCATTTTTTTAATTTAACAAATCAAAGTTTTGTTTCACATTTTTCAAAAGTTACAAATACCCAGACGACATGCTTTGAAAATCCCACCCTTGCTTCTCAGGTTAGAAATGCGTTCCTGTGGCTCACCATCGGATTGCTCATAATAAGTGCTCCATGTGGTTTGGGTTAAACAAAGGGTTTTTAATAGATAGACTTGTACTGTGAATGTTTCTTTAGAACAAATTTTGCAACCACCAGAGGTGTCGGACTACAACACCTATCATCCATGGCATACTTGGAAGCTGCCAGCCTGGTGCAAGGCGAAGATGATATCATAGATGGGAGGCCAACACATTAAGAAATAATAAAAACAAAATCCAAAAAAAGAGGAATACCCATAGCAGACTAGTTTCATTAGCAAGTATATTTTTGTTAGTTGGCCAAGATCTCACTTGCACAGTACAGAAATGCCCAGAATTTCAATAGGAAGGACATGCTTAGCAGCAGATTGTGCAATACAGGAATTTCCCCTCCAGTGAAACGGGCAAGGATTCTTTTGTCTGGCTGCCAAAACGTCACAGCCAATGGGCACACTGCAACGCTCCCCTGAGTGTCATTTTCTTAATGCTCAGCAATTGCCTGAGCATGAATCTGAGGAGGAAAGCTTCTCTATCATAGCTGAAGAATAACTTAAAGTGCTGGACTGAAATGTGTAATTTAAGGTTTCAAATACCTCTGGGCCTTTGCTCCTAAGCTTCTTAGGAAACCACCTTGCCATGAGGATTAATGTGCTTCTATACATTTGTCTCACATTGTCTCCACCAACATTGGGTAACTTTTAGCCTTCAGATGTTGTTGGACCACAGCTCCCACTACCTCTGCCAGCTAGGGTTCATGGGTGTTGGAGTCAAACAGCATCTAAGGCCTGTGGTTACTTGGACTGGCACTGAACCTCAAATACAGTAGCTAGGCTAATATTCTAAATTTGGCTTTAAGTGCACTATTGTCTAACTTAGGGCAGGAGCATAATACAGTTGACTCCAGAATATATTATCTTCTGTAACTGCACCCACCTCCTGGCTCCAATATGTGGTCTCTCTCACTTACCTAGTAAAGGTAAAGGCCTCCTTGCTCAAAAGCCAGTCATGTCCAACTCTAGGCAGGTGGTGTTCATCTCTCTTTACAGGCAAAGAGCACTATCTGCATTCTTCATGGTCATGTAGCAGACATACCTAGATGCCGGAGCAGACAGAACACTATTATCTTTCCTGCCAAAGCAGTACCTATTTATCTACTTGCAATTTCTTTCTTTCAAATTACTAGGTTGGCAGAGCCAGGGCAGACGACAGGAGCTCAGTCCATCCTGCAGCACTCGGGTCTCGAACCGCTGACCTGCTAACCTTCTGGTCATCATGCTCAGTGTCTTAACCACCTAAGCCACTGTGGTCCTATCACAAGATAAGTGGGACATAAATGTTTAAAAATTGATAGATCATTCAACAGAGAGATAGCTCATTCTGTATCACTCTCTGTTCAGCAGTCGGAGGCTGTGGATGTAAATATTCATACAACCAGTGGAACAGCTGCATCACAACCATGCTGGTTCAAAACATTTCCCTATATGGCACACTTTCCTATATGACCCAGCAAGAGTCCCCCAACTAAGGGGTTGATTGACTGTCTGCCATTCCCTATAAAGTATTGGGCAGTTATGTGGTGCCTATGTCTATCCAGTGGTCATACTGGCAAGTGTCTCTTTGAAGTGAAGGGAATAGAACCCTGTCTTGTCCTTCCTTGGAAAAATTGCCCCCTCCTTCATCATCCTCTTGTAAATCCATTCATACCATACTGGGCAAAGAAGGTTGTGGTGGGAGGACTTCCATTGGCACCACCTCCTCTGCTACAGTCACCCACTCTTTTCCAGGCCTGCCCTCTCCACAGACTGTTGTGGGAGACTATTTGAGGCCACCTGCTGGTTAACATCTGGATTGCTCCTGCTTTAGAACATCTGACAAAACATGGTGGGTGGAGAGATAGAGCAAAGTATGTCATGATTTGGAGGCCAGTGTTGTGTATTGATGACTGGAAGGCTGGCAGGTCAGCAGTTTGAGACCTGAGTGCTGCATGACGGAGTGAGCTTCCGTCTCTGTCTCAGCTCCTGCCAACCTAGCAGTTCAAAAGTGAGACATTGCAAGTAGATAAATAGGTACCCTAATGGCAGAAAGTGAAGAAGACCTAAAGAACTTCTTGATTAGGGTGAAAGAAGAGAGTGCAAAACCTGGCCTGAGACTCAACATTAAAAAAAACCCACAAGGTAATGGCAACGGGCCCCATCACTCCCTGGCAAATAGAAGGGGAACAAATGGAGGCAGTGACAGACTTTACCTTCTTAGGATCGAAGATCCCTGCAGATAGTGCCTGCAGCCATGAAATTAAAAAAAAAATTCTTGGGAGGCAAGCTATGAGAAACCTAGGGAACATAATAAAAAGTAGAGACAACACCCTGCCAACAGAAGTACACATAGTATAAGCAATGGTATTCCCAGTAGCAATGTATGGTTGTGAGAGCTGGACCATGAGGAAGGCTGAGCGCAGAAGAATAGACGCCTTTGAAATGTGGTGCTGGAGGAGAATTTTGCGAGTCCCCTGGATAGCAAAGAGATCAAATAAGTTGATCCTGAAATAAATTAACCCTGACTGCTCCTTGGAAGGACAAATATTGGAGTTGAAGCTAAAGTACTTTGGACACCAAATGAGAAGAGAGGACTCATTCAAGAAGGCCTTGATGCTGGGAAAGATCAAAGGCAAAAGGAAAAGTGGGAGGCAGAGGATGAGATGGCTAGATGGCATTGTTGACGCAATGGACGTAGAGTTGAGCGGGCTGCGGAGGATGATGGAGGATAAGGGTACCTGGCGTGCAGGGGTCCATGGGGTCGGAAAGGGTCGGAATCGACTACGCGACTGAACAGCAACAACAACAAATAGGTACCACTTGGGTGGGAAGGTAAACAGCATTCCATGCACCTGTGTATTGTAGGCCAAAAAGAGGAGTTGAGGAAGTAGGTGGAATCTAACCTGTAGTCTCAGTTGGAGTAGAGGTATTGACCAGATACCTCTGGTCAGCCATGTTCAACTCTAGGGAGCAGTGTTCATCTCTATTTACAGCCAAAGAGCCTGCACTGTCTGTGTCTGCAAATGTTTCCATGGTCATGTGGCAGGCATGACTAGATGCTGGAGCACACAGAAATCTGTTACCTTTCCCGCCAAAGAGGTACCTATTTATCAACTTGCAATTTCTTGCTTTCAAACTCCTCAGTTAGCAGGAGCTTGGACAGGCGATGGGAGCTCATTCTGTCGCACAGCACTTGGGTCTTGTATTGCTGACCTGCCAACCTTTCCGTCGTCAAGCTCAGCATCTTAACCACTAAGCCACCACAGTCCTTTAGCTGCAATTATGGCAAAATATGCAAACACTGTATGAACATCAATAAGATTCTGGCCATTGAATCAATTGAATTTACATTAAGTGTTGACTTACAGCTTAGCAGATGATTCTATTCTATAAGTCGACATTAGTGAGGCTCACAACTAGAGTTGAGTCATGGATTTATATAAAGGTTACAGGGACAAATTGTAAAATGGTATCTGCTGGATTGTGACACTCCTTGTCTAGAAGCGCACCACTCACTTTCTACAAAGCCTACTTTGTCTGGCCAGGTAATCCTGCTATGGCAATAGAGTAGACCATACTGCCAGCAACTCAATGCCGCTTGTCAGGTGGCAGTGAACTAACCTGACAACCCTGAGGACTAACGGCCTTGGGTAGAGAAGTCTACAGGGAAGGATGATGGTCCACAAGTGGATTAAATCCCACTTGAATCCATCTTGATGGAGGGCAGCAGTGGTACCGGTGTGACGCTGGGATGTGGATGGCAAATGGAAGGCCACTGCGTTCTATTGTTCCCAAAACAATCTTCATGGCTGATCGCCATAATGAGAGCCAATATTTGGAATCAGGTAGGGCAGTGGCTCAAGTAGGGCAGTGGCTCAAGTGGCTAAAATGCTGACTGGGAGGCAGAAGGTCAGCAGTTCGATTCCTGAGTACTGCAGGACGGAACGAGTCTTTGTCCCAGCTCCTGCCAACCTAGCAGTTTGAAAGCAAGAAATTGCAAGTCGACAAATAGGGACCACTTCAGTGGGAAGGTAACAGCGTTCTGTGCACTTCGGTGTCTAGTCATGCCTGCCACATGCCCACGGAAACGTCTGCAGAAGCAGACAGTGCTGGCTCTTCGGCTTTGAAACAGAGATGAGCACTGAACCCTAGAGTCGGATACGACTCGCTTTTGAGCAAGGGAAACCTTTACCTTTACTAGGGAACTTGAAAAAGAACAAGAAGGGGAAATCAGGGAACCCACCAAGTCAAGTTGCTAGGATGACTTACCAAACTGTGAATTGTCAAAAAAAAAAAATGGTAGGAAGCAGCACCACCCTGTGGATTTCTTCCAAAACTACACTTCAATCAAAAATTTCCAAAATACAGTACAGTACTGCATTGTTCTTTTAGGGCTCTTCTGTTTCCAATTACTGTACTTCTCTTTGAACTTCGAAAATAATGCACACATGGAGTCTGTATTATACACCATTAAAAATCTGTCTCTTTTCTATTCTCTGCCTCTTAACCTGTTTCCACCCTCTGTTGCTTTTTATTTTTCCATTCCTTTATTTGAGCCTGATTACTTGTTTTGTATTTCTTAATGTGCTGTTTGGATGTCCGTCTCCACTTCATTTCCACTTCAAATCCCCCTCCCCCCCATGTTGTAAAACTTCTCTGATGGTGTCAGTCGGACTGATGGCTTAATGTTCATAGCCTGTGTGTATTTCTGGTTTCAACACTGTGCTGGACTTAGGGCTAGAGTAGAGATAATATAAAGCACTACTTTGTCAACCAGTACTCCTGTCATATGTTGGAGTGGCATAAGGAACTGGCAAATAGTAAGTTCTGTATCTTCTTTGGAGTAGGGTGTAACCAGAGCTCAGCAAAGTAATTTTTGAGGAACTTACAACTTCTAAAATTTCCCAGCCAGTCACTGAGAGTATAAATGTTTTGTAGTGTAAATGTTTTACATAAGTAAGTCCCAGTTTCAGTTGCTAGGAAGGGGAGCAAGCAGTGATTCAAACATTTTTTACTGTTGAAATCCTGGAAAGTCTAGGGGTAAAATTAAATATTAGGGTGTTGCAAATTTCCACTTATTGTCATATTTCTTTAGGGAAGCATGCTCTAGCAACTGGACCTTCAAATGAAGCTCTTGTTTATTTTATGAGGATCAATCACAATAAATAAAGCACACCAGAGTGCAAAATATAGCAGTAAGGAAAAAGCTGCACTAGGACAGACAGATATCTTTCACTTTAAGATAGCATTATTTCTAAATACAAGCTAAGTGTGCCATCTGCTTTGACATAGAGTTGACATTAATGGGCTACATAGACAAATAATCTTACCATTGATAAGGCAGCTTCCTTGGTTTGTAATAAATCTGCATATAATTGAGCATATGGGGAAGAGGTCCTATGATCAGTTGGTCACCCTTGGTTTACTTTTAACTGGTTGGTTGGTGTTACATGCCATCAAGTTGTCTACAATGTATGCCAGGGGTTGCCAACCTTTCAAAGTTGGGGGTTAGGTCACACTCCCTCAAAAAGTTGAGCAGGCCAGACTGGTGATTCCCCCTGCCATAAACACTGCTGTAAAACACATCCGTGGCTGTCGTAAATGCATTTATGACAGCTGTGGATACATTTACAGCTGTTGGAAATGCATCCACGTCCACTTCCAGCATCGGGGGCTGGATGATTTTGTGTCGCAGGTCAGGTTTGGGTCATGGGCCATAGGTTGCCTATCATGTACACGATGCTGTGAATGAGCAATTTCCTAAATATGTCTTCAAGAACTCTACTCAGCTCTTTCAAACTCAAGACTGTGGTTTCCCTCACAGAGCCAATCCTTTGCACATTTGGTCTTCCTCTTCTCCTGCTGCCTCCCACCTTTCCCAGTATTGTTGTCTTTTCCAGAGAATCTTGCCTTCCTTCTTATGATGTGACTGAAGTAGGATGGCCTCAGCTTCATTGTTTTTTTTTTACCTCCAAAGACAGTTCAGACTTGATTTGCTCTGGGAGCCCCTTGATAAGTCTTTCTGCCAGTTCTGAGTATCTCCAGAGTTCTCCTCTGGCACCATATTTCAAATGAACCATTTCCCCCCCATATAATTTTTAAACTGGTAAAAAGTAAAGGTTCACCCTTGTTTGAAAGCCAGTTGTATCTGACTCTAGGGTATGGTATCTGACTCTAGGGTATGGTGCTCATCTCCTTTTACAGTGAAAGAGCCGCCGCTGTCTGGATCTGCAGATGTTTCAGTGGCCATATTTTTGCTCTCGACCTGCTAGGTTGATACTTTCTACCATTTGTAGCTAATGTCCCAGCTATTTATTGAACCTTCATCTTTATTCATACAGAGCCTTTGTTCTAAATTAAACCAATTCTCCAGAAGAATCTAAGCAGGATGGCAAAAAATAAAAAAATAAAAAATGGTTTACTGCCTACCTGTGGAAGGAATGTGCCTTTTGCTGTATCAGACTTTCCCCTCACAGTTTCAAAGAACAAGAGGAAATCTGTGCTAACTCAGACACCCACTCCTTAATTTGCTATGCCCTTTTTCCTTACTAAATAATTTTCTCTCTGTTGTTTTCCTTTTGCATTTTATTCCTGGTGCGCATAGGACTGCTTCCATAGCATCTTGGTCGAGAAGATATTAATCATGATCCTTGGAAATATTTTTATGCTCTCTTTTTAAAAAAAATAAAATCACAGTAACAACCTTGCAAAATGTAGCAAGAGATATTGCACTTAGCCATGATGAGATACACATTTGCAGTTGTGTCAAAGTTTCCAATGGGTAGCTACAGCAACAGATGCTTAGAAGATACACAAACAAAATTTTTATGGAAACAAAGGCTCATTAAATGAGTCTTCCCCAAAGTAGTGCCTTGAAGATTGCGGCTTCTACCGTCTCTCACTGGAATGATGGGAGCTATAGACCAAACTGAAGTGAAGGACTGTTGAAAGGAAATCTAAAGAGTTTTGTTGCAAAAGGGTGGGAAGTGATGGCTTTGAGCTTATGTGGGTTGAGGCAGTCATTTTGGCAGCTGTTCCTGTCTCTGGGGGCTTTCATTTCAACTTTCTGTTTCTGAGCGGTTGGCTTGGTCTGTTCAGGGAGTTTCTGGTGGGATGGTGAACAAAAAGAGAAGAAGTTTTATTTTCCTGCATCAAGAGCACAATCGGAAGAACTGATACAACACAGCAAAAGAACAGTGCAAGACATTGGAAGGACAAAGAAGACAGTGAAGAAAGCCTAAAGAAAAGGTAAATAAACAGAAAAGGAGGGTGAAATGCAAGTACATTGCTGTATATAATGCTTAATTACATGTATCAAGAGTTTGCTGGACAGAGAAAAGCAAAGTAAATCTCATGCTTGCACCATGGGTGCAAAAAACACACAGATAGGAACATGAAATTTTTGAAGTGTGTAGCTGTGTCAGTCTGTGCAAGCATATCAGAGAGTAAACAAAGCAGCAGCAACAAAAAAAGACAAAAAAATCTGACAAAGTGGACTCGATTCACGAACACTCACATTTAAATATAGGAGATAGCCTTTAAGGTGCCACAATGTTGTTGTTGTTGTTGTTTTATATTTTAAAAATTGTTTTGTTTACTCTCTAATATACAGGAATGTGAATCTGAGGAACTCCAGAGAAATAGACGGAGACTCAAGGGTGGCTGGATTTGGGCTCAGAGCTAGAGAACCCCCATTGTTAATTTGGCAAGTGAGGGGCAGAAGTGGCAAACCAAAACTTTGTGAACAGAACGTGGTGATTCTGTTCGCCTTAATGATTTCTGACAGGGTTCCTTTGCATAAATGAGAAAAGTCTCTCCCTTCTCTCCACAGATGGCTGCTGTTGTCGCTGGTCTCGCCCGACTCCTTCAGCCCGCCATGGCTATTCCAGGGGGTGAACCCAGTTGCCAAGGCCTTGCCCCCTGGTATCTCCTCTTGGGCCTACGCCTGGTAGCCCTTTTCATTGCCGATGGCCCCTGGTCCTCTGCCCAACTGGACCTGGCATGTAACTGGACCTCAGGCTATTCAGACATTCAGCCTTTTTGCAAGGCACTTTGCTTCAACCAGCACTTTTCTTCAGCAGTGTCTTCTGTGTGGGGGTTTGCGTTTCTGGCTGCCCTGCTCCCTGTGGGACTTATACGGTTACTAAGGGCTGGGCTGAAGCATGAGATAAAGGCAGCAAAAGGAACAGATGTGGAACTGACATATCCTGGAACCAACATGGCAGCTGGGAAAATCCTTCCACCCAACGTGCCTGCCCTCCAAACCGACCCAGCTCCATCAGATTCCAAGAGGTCTTCTCCTTGTACCTGGCATTCAGCGGCGTTTGGTTTCTGTGTGATCCTGCTGCTGACAATGGAGCTATGCTTTCTCTGGGTTGTAATCTCTTTGCAACTCCCTTCAGTGTCCAATGCCACTTTCTTATGCCTTCCGGGAGCTCAAAACTGCCCTATGGCTCTTGAATGTGCCGTGGCAGGTCAAGCTGACAAACAGGTAGCATTGTGGGCCCTGGCTTTCACTGCCATAGTGGATGTGGCTGCTTGCCTAGCCTACCTTATCTTGAGGTTAGGGAAAGCTTCCAGGTGCCACAGAAGTTGGCAAAACCAATGAGGAAGAAGGCTAGAAACTGGACCACAAAGATCGAAGATGAAAAAGACTGAGGCAGGACACAATACCCAGAGCCACGACACCGGAAAATCTGTGAACCTGTTTCTGCTAGTTGGGTCCAATTTTATGAGCCGTTCTTGGAGATGGAGAACCAAGACTTCTTTGATTTTAAACACAATATTTCCAAATTTTGTTTTTCATTCTATTCTTCTTTTCTTATCTTGCATTCTTCTATCTCTCATCATCATGGTTTCATCTATTTCTGCTCTAGCAGACTGTATTTTTAATATGTTTTTTAAAAAACAGAACAATTTCATTTTGTTTATGCTATTTTATTAATGTCTCCAGTCTAAAAAGAAAGATGTCAATAGAATAAAGATAGTAAAGAATGGATGGATATGTTTATCTGGTTAAAGAATTTACCTGAACCAGGGTCTAGTATGGTACCCCAATGTGCACCTTGGTTCTCCATTCAGGTTTCTTACGATGAGTGGCCTTAAAGCCATGATGTTGAACCTTGGCACTCCAGATGTTCTTGGACTTCAATTCCCAGAAGCCGATGTGAATACACCTGCTGATTAGGGCTTCTGGGAATTGAAGTTCAAGAACAGCTGGAGTGCCAAGGTTCACCAACGCTGCCCTAGAGTGTCCCTGTGCCTCAGCCTTTTCTGACCAGTTGCTTTCCCTATTGATTGGACTACAATTACCATGTTTTGCTGGCCGGCAGTTCTCTCATCTGACGTAGCTGGAGAACACCAAGCTGAGGGAGACAGGCAGCTGCATGGCCAGGTTCAGCGGCTGTAATTTAGCAACCAAGATGCTTAAAGTTTGGCAGGCTTCCCCTCACAGTTACTCACTGGCCTTTCCGATCCCTCCCTTGGGTTTTGTAGGCAGAAGGCGTCTGGCCTGCAGCAGTAAAGAGGTTACAGTATTTGCATTCTTCCAGAGAGACTCCTTTGGCCACATGGAGAATCCTGCGTGAACCCATGAGTCATGATGAGTCCATGCTTGCCTCAAATTTAACCTCTTTGGTCCTCCAGAGCAGCTGCTGTAGAGAGTGAAGATACAACACGTTTGGGCAACACCTGGGCATCCAGGGGCCAGCGGAGGCAATTTGTATTCCACTCAAAGACACTGGGAAGGGGAGCTCTGTTTGCAATTTAGGAGCATAATTTTTAGGGGTGCTAAGGGCGATCTGAAGTTGTTACTGTAGGTGGGGGTGGTGCATGATACTTTGCTTACCCTGAGATACAAAAATCAATTGGGCCCATCCCATAAGCATGCCAACATTGTCTAGCAAAGTCCTTCCATCCAGCTCGTGAAATTTGATTCTGCTTTATTAAATGGAGGGGATAGAAGTTCCCTTTTCTCTTCCACACCAGTCTGTTTCAATCAAGAGAATTCCCTGATATTTTGTATTAGAGTTTTCAAAAGTTACTACAACTTGTGGAATCTTCAACCAAGATACTACTACTACTACTACTACTACTACTACTACTACTACTACTACTACTACTACTACTACTACTACCACCACCACCACTACTACTACTACTACTACTACTACTACTACTACTACTACTACTACTACTACTACTACTACTACTACTTGTCTTGTTTCTCAGCATTGCTATTGCATGTGGGTGGACCAAAGGGTCAAACCAAAACATTAGGAACCAAATCTTCAAAATGTGCAGGAGATCTGGAATGCTTGTGAAATCACTGATTTTTGAATTTCAAGAAGCCATTTAGCAGCCATCGACTATTGTTTTAAAATGTTAGTTCAGGTGCACACCTTTGCAGGTGTCAGTATGATTTAGAGGGCAGTGCAATTCTCCCTAGGATTCTACAGCCAGACAATAACCAAAAGAGATGTAAAGAGAATTGAGAGTTGGAGGCATCTGCTTTCTTCCCGTTGGCTTTGCCTTTATGTTTATACATTAAAAATACATGCTCTAAATCTCCTTTGATCATTCAAGCCCCGGGAAATCTCACTGTTAAAGAAATGAGACATGTTGAACAGTTGGAGAGAAGGAAATAATTAGATGAAAGATAATAACACAGAGGGAACATTAGTAAAGACAGGAAAAAGGGAGGTTAGGGAGAGAGTTGGCATTCAGTCTCTTAATTGCCCTTGATTAGCTGAGTTGGCACTCCTCGCTGTCTGAAATTAGATTGTCACTGTGGTTTGAGTGATGATCAAGCATTCTTCCTCTGGAGGGATACATTTAAAGAACATGGTCTGTACACCAGCTGAGAGGAGATCAGAACTTCCAAGATCTACAGCCGGTTTGTTTGCAATGACAGTAAATGGTGGCTCACCGACAAAACTAGTCTCCTAGCTGTCCTTGAGCATTGATGTGGAGTTTGGAATTAATATGTTGCATTCATGTTATCCTGCAGGATTAATTAATTTTGTTTTTCGCATGTGGCATTATGAATATTCAGTTACTGTCTGAATGTTAATGTCTAGAATGGAGATTTTGGCCAATTAAAGTTTTAAAATTAATTAATTAAAGGCAGTTTTAAAACCAGTGTGCTTTCCAGTGGATAAAGCGATGGACTGGGATTCAGGAAGCTTCAGTTCAAATCCCAGCTCAGCCACGGAAATTCTGTTGGATGTGGATTTAGCAAAGCCACTCTTTAAATATCTCACTTACCTTGAAAGCCCTGTTAGGGTCAGTGTAAGTCAGTTCTGCTGAGCCGTGGTGGCTTAGTGGTTAAGACACTGAGTTTGATGACCAAAAGGTTGGCAGGTCATCAGTTCAAGACCTGAGTACTGTGCAACAGAGTGAGCTTCTGTCATCTGTCCCAGCTCCAGCCAACCTAGCACTTCAGAAGCAAGAAATTGGAAGTAGACAAATAGGTACTACTTTGGCGGCAAAGGTAACAGCATTCCATGCACTCTGGTGACTAGTCCTACCAGCCTCATCACCATGGAAACATCTGCAGATGAAGATAGCACTGTCTCTTTGGCTGCAAACGGAGATTAGCACTGCCCCCTAGAGTCAGACATGACTGGCAAGGGAGAATTTCACCTTTACTAAGTCAGTTCAGACTTGATGGCACATAACAAAACAGAATAAAAACACCAAAGAAAGAGTGGAGGATAATAATAATTTCATGTCAGAAATTATTCTGGGTTGAAAGGATTTTTGCTGGAGAAACTCCACTCAGGGAACGCCCAAATGAGGCTCCTTTCATGTCCCTGAGAGCTGGGACAGAGACGGGCACTCAATCTGTCATGCAGTACCCAGGTCTCAAACTGCTGACTTGCCAGCCTTCCAGCTAACAAGGTGAGCTTCTTAACCATTGAGCCACCTTACCTACTAAAAATAATGTTCCAGATTCTGCCTTGATGCTTAAGGTACTAAGGAGATGTGAATCAGCTCCTTCTTGAAACCAAGTATCTCTCTTTTTCATAGCACAACATCTAGTATTCTGAAAAGCCTGCATTTGTCTCTAGGGTTCTGCTGCATGATCCTTTTTCTGTGACAAATTAGGATGGCATGAAGTGCAACGGCATTGTTTTTATTTCACTTCAGGCATTGCAGACAATGTTCAGCATTTTGCTAAAAGCAGCATTCAAAAGTGCAACTGGATAATGTGAAAATTGCTGCCCCTCCCCCCCCAAAAAAAGTACACTTCCCTCAAATGCCTTGTTGATGTGCTAAACAGTATACTGTGAAAGGAAGTCGTGTTTAGTCTTTCTTCAGCAAACCTTGCTTTTGGGTAAAAGAGAAGTGGGAAACTAAGGCAGGGCCAGGGCCTTCAACTGATGACCAAAACAAAGGAGGTGCCTCGCCTCAACATTTCATGGTAGCCCTTCTCCTTGACCACCGACCACCTGTGGTTTGACAGTGCTAAATGTGAACAAAGCCCTTGTTACTTGAGGATGTTGGTGAGCAGTTTTTAAGCTCGTGAGGTATAATTTGGGTTTGGATTTCTAATCGTTATGTTCCTTTCGCTGGCTAGAACCCAAAGACCCACAAATTGGAGGCTGTTGCAAAGGACACACAGAATTAAAGCGCTGTGATTTCTGAAGTCTGTTTCTGAAACCACAGCTGAATAACAGCCCTTCTACAACCAGTTTTGTTTCCTTCTGCTTTCTTCATTCACTGCGTGTCCAGACTGCCTGCTATGCAGTTGTCTGGATTTGCTCATTTCCAAGTCACTTTTGGAAGTGGAGAGGCTAATTCACATTTAGGATGTTTTCCCTATCCACACACTCCAGCGACCCTTTACCACTTCACTATATGAACAAAGGAAACACTTCTCCTCCTCCTCTACAGAAGTGCAGGAAAATGTAATTAACCCCCTTTCAATTGCTGCAACCCTGGATTGTTTAAGAAGACTAACAAGAAAAGTTTCCTTGGTTTTCCCCTTTTATCACCAATCAAAAAACTGCTCACAGGCACAGTTTTGATTGGCAACAAAAGGTAAAAATGGTCAATTTTTGATGCTCTTAAACAATCCAACAATATAGAATACTCCAACTCGCTCTGCTAGGAAAGATCCCTGGGAAGAGAGGCCCTGGACGAAGATGGACTTCATGGCTGAAGAACCTGAGAGACTGGTGTGGCATGTCCTTGGAAGAACTTTCCGAGAAGTTAAGAACAGGAAGACTATCGCAATGATGATAGCCTCTCCTGCCTTTGTGCTAGATCAGGAGTTCTCAACCTTTTAAAGCCAGGGGCCAGGTCACGCTCCCTCAGACAGCTTCGGGGGCTGGACGGCCATTTTGCCCTACCTCCACCACGTGGCACTTCCTGGTGTGGTAGAGGCACAGGGGCCCACATGAAATGGCACTGTCCGTGGGCCGCAGATTGAGAATCCCTGTGCTAGCTGAAGGATTCCACTGCGAATCTAAGCACCAATATTTGCAATGAAAAGATACCTAATTAATGCAAGCCAGCTCCTTTTGCACAGTTCACTCCAGCTATGACATTTGGATATACATTTTTAGTCTGCAAGATCTGGAGTATTTCATTTAAGTACAGAATCTATCTCAAGGCAACATGTCCCAGAGATTCTCTTAGGTGGCTCTAATTTCAGACATTCTTACTCATAGGTAAACTCAATTGAAATTGAGTTTATTCCCCAGCCAGGATCAGTCATACTGCATTGTTTTTCATCTATGAGATTCAGCACACCCTCTGATCAATGCTGAAATCATGATCATGATCATAACATGACTTAATTTACTCTGTCGACACCTGAAGGGGTAAAACCGGAAGCAAAGAAGAAGACTTAATTAGCCTGTATATTTGTGCAGTGTCTGCATAAGTGTACCTCTTATCTTTCCTTTATTCTTCCTTTTTTAACCTCGTCTGAAGGAATTACAACCTTCAGGAGGAAGTGGAATTGATCTACAAAAGCTAATTATTAAAATAGAGTAGCCAGTCTTTAAGTTGCCACAATGTGTTTTTAATTCTTAGAATCATAGTCATAGAATAATTGAGTTAGGAGGGGGCTTTTAGGCCACCGAGTCCAACCCCCTGCTAAATGGAGGAATCTGAATTAAAGTGGATATGGCAAGGGTGGAGGGCAAAAGAAGAAGGGGGCGGCCAAAGATGAGATGGCTAGATGGAATTGTAGACACAATGGGCACAGAGTTGGGTGGGTTGAGGAGGATGGTGGAGGACAGGGGTGCCTGGCGGGCAGGGGTCCATGGGGTCACAAAGGGTCAGAATCGACTGTGCCACTGAACAACAAAATGGCAGAATGCTTCCAGTATTGGAGGGCTCACCACCTGTTGAGGTAGTTCTTCTCTGATATACTTCATGAGAAGGAAGAAACAAAGTTCCAAGAGCTATGTCACAAGTGGGAGATCCAACAGGTGCAGCTTCCTTGGATGGCTATAATAACAACAACAGCTGCCTTGGTTAAATTTCTCCCTTGGGAGAAAGTGACATTTCAGACTTCTGTTCTCAGACTGAATTGGGGTGGGGGATGGAGAATGGCAATCTACTTTTCAACAAGCTGAAGGGAGATAATAGGGACTGGGGAACCAGGACTCATAATGTACGTGCAATCCTGTTCAGCAAATTTACTTATTTCTCTCTTCCCCCCCTCTTCCGGATGAACCTTGGGACCTAGTAATGGTGAGAGCAGCCTAACTGAGGCTGTGTGGGAGAGCCAAAGGGCTCATCGAGCCAGCAGGTTTTCCCAGTGGAACATTTCATCTAGTTAGGTCAGGTATCTCCTTGGGCAGAACAGAGGGTGGTGTCAACTGGTTGTGGTTATAGAAAGGATTTGTTTGCTTCAAGAGAGAAAAGGAAGAAAGAAGTAAAGCGGAGGAACAGGAGAAGGACCTTTAAGGAACAAAGGTACTGGGCAGATCTTGAAGAGAGGGTGAGAGGACACTTCACTAGGCCATTATTTCTGAGGGAAACAGAAAGATGGGAAGCAGTGGGAAAGAAGAAAAGGAGGAAAGTGATGAGAGCGAGCAACAAGGACTTTGTGAGCTGGATGACTTGGTGTTGGAGCCCCAATCCGGCCCACAGGCCATAGTTTGGGCACCCCTGGTCTTAGAGTCTTTCTTAAAGTGTTGTGCTTGACATCAGGACCAAAGTTTTCATTGAAATCTTCTACACACATCTGCAGGAAGTCTTTTTATAACTAGTTTTTACCTGTAGTGTTTCATTTCTCCTTCTGCACCCTGCTTCACCTTGAAGATACATTTACACCTGACAGCTTTCTTGCCTGGTGGTAGATTGGCCAGGATCCATGTCTCATTCTTGTGTAGTGCTTCTATCTCTTTCTTTGCAGCTTCTCTCTGTTGCTGGCATCTGTTCGATCTTTGTACAGGTCACTGGCTCATTCATCAGCGGCAACTTTATGAGGTAGATGAGGTGAGGAGGAAGCACACCTTTTTTGCGGTCGTGATGAGTATCTGATGGCTGGCTCTGGAGGGTGCTGTGGCATTGGTGCCTCTTCCAGTTAAACATACTCAACATCTCGATTCTTGTCCTTGTGCACTGCTCTCATCCTGCATGTTGTTGTCTTCCTGCTTTCTGTTTTACTCAGATTGTGAAGGCATTGGCGATGCTATGCTTAGGAAGAGTTCAACACAGTGGCCTTGCCCTTCAGAAGTATTTAACACATTCCTTCTGATGCCAGCTCCCCTTTGTTTATCAAAATAAACAATATGTCTTATGCTGATTCCAAATTTATTGTTTTTTAGCCGTGATGACGAACCTTGGCACTCCAGATGTTCTTGGACTTCAATTCCCAGAAGCCCAAGCCCCCATGAATCCACACGAAGGGGTTTACTGTGATTCATCCGGCCTGCGCTGCCCTCGTTGCTCCCGGAAGCAGAAGTAAAATGCGCCTGTATGACAGCGGCAGGTGCATTTACGCATGTGCGGGCGTGTTTTACAGCTGACGTAAATGCACCCGCTTCCACTTCCAGGTGCGGTGGTGCATGGGCCGGATGAAATGGTGTTGTGGCCCAGGTCTGGCCCAGGGCCATAGGTTGAGAACCCCCGGTATAGAACATCATTTAGAGCATTGATACTGATTTCACTGGACAATTCAAATTGTAAAACTCCAGTTCCAATTCCATCTATATTCATGAAATCAACACTGGGTATTTGAATATTTTGACCAGCATTCCCATTTAGGTAATAAAGAATTATCTCTGTGTAAAAGCCTTGCTGGTTTTTCTTTTCTTTCTCTCTCTGCCTCATAGAATCATTTTTAAAATGTTTCCTTTGACTTTTTGTCTCAGAACTGATTTTGCTATATTTGCCTGGAAAGTCTCTGGGGATGGATATTCCTTGTCTTAGCTGACCTTCCCACCAAAATTCCAGCCAGAATGTAGTTGGCTCAAAGATTAACTTTTCTATTGTACTTCCCATTTACCAGGTAATTCAAATCTTTTTGGTCTGAGATTGTCTCAGAAAAGTACTTTTGTTCTATTTATTTCTGTCTGAGGCAATTCAGAACCTCTCCCAAGCTGTTTCCTGTCAAGAACAGATTTAAAAGCAGGTTTAACTTTACAGATTTAACTTTCAGATTTTAAATGTTTTTAAAACTCTTCTTAATTTTGGTTTGACTCTTGATACGTGTTTAATTGTTGGTTTCATTTTGATATGTGTTTAAGTGAGCCTGTCAAGATCAAACTTGGGGTTTTGGCTGCAGTACACTCATTTATATCCACAAATACAAAATTAGAGATTATTTTTAATGGTTTAAACAGAATTATAATGTGTCCCATATTCTTGTGAAAGATGCTGGTCACATCACTAGTGTGACAACAGAGTCTGGTAAGGTGTGGGGAATTTTCTTCTTCCTTACAGTTCTCTTAATCTTTAAATTAATTTTAGATTAGAGCGCCCTTCAAATGGAGGTCTGTTTCTCTTTAAAAATGACATGTAGCCATGCTGCTTACACTTGACCAAAGATGTGTTCCACAGTCTTAAGGATAATGCTTTAACCATGAGCTCCCATGGTGCAGTGGTTAAGCTGCAATAATGTAGTCAAAACTCTGCTCACAATCTGAGTTCGATCCCAACAAGCTCAAGTTGACTCAGTCTTCTATCCTTCCACATGTTCGGGGGCAAAATGCTAATTACCTTGTGAACCACCCAGAAAGTGCTCTAAGCCCTATGGAGTGGCATATAAGTATAACTGCTATTGCTAATCATTATACTACACTGCCTCTCTGTTTACACTTCATTTGATTTCAGAGATGTTCATTAACACATGCTTCTACTGTACTGTATTTAAATCACAAAACACCCTTGCTATTAAAGCATACATTCAAGCAGATGCTGTTCACTTTCCATTGAGCCATGTAATAATGGGGTGGGGAAAAGGGTGGTTAAGATAATTAGCGATTAAGCCTCTCATTAATTTTGTCATTGCTAGACCGGCTAGAGATTCTGTAAAATGAAGTCCAAAACACCTGGAGGACGAGAACTTCTCCTCCCAGATTTGATAGGCACATTGCAATATTTCAGCATGTTAGATGAGTCATCGTTCAATCTCTGGAATAAGAAAAACAAATGGAGGGGAAGAAGTGATGAGAATGGGAGACTGGAAATTTGAAATACCTGTACAGTGGAACCTCGGTTAATAAACAGCTCAGTTAACATAAAAATCACATAACAAAAGGAAATCCATAGAAAATAGTGGCTCGGTTTATGGAATTATTTTCTGGAACGGATGAATTGGTTTTCAATGCATTCCTATGGGACATCACATTTTGGTTAATGTATTTTGGTTTTCAATGGGAAATTGCATTCAATGCATTCCTATAGGAAATTCGGTTAAAGTAATTTTTGCTGTAAGAAGCGTCCTGGAGAATGCATTAATTACGTTAACCGAGGTTTCACTGTAGGAACAAATACATTTGTTTATTGCTTTATTAGCTGAATGTGTGTCCTGCTGTTCCTCCAAATGAGCTCAGGGCAACAAACCTGGCTTTGTTCCTTCCCACATTGCTCTCACAGCAACCTTGTAAGGAAGGGCAAGCTGAGAAAAATGTCCCAAACTCACCCAGCAAGCTCAGCCTCAGAATAGAAATTGGATCTCCCTAGTGAAAATGTGACAGAAGGGAGGAATTTGGGAATGGGTCTCCAGTTGTGTCCAACTCCAAGGTGTGTGTGTGCGCGCCTCATCTCTGTTTACAACCAAAGAGCCAGTGCTGTCTGTGTCTGCAGACATTTCTGTGGTCATGTTGCAGGCATGACTATTCGCTGGAGCACACAGAATGCTGTTGCCTTTCCTGCCAAAGCAGTACCTATTTATCTACTTGCAATTTCTTGCTTTTGAACTGTTAGGGTGGCATGAGCTGGGACAGAGACGGGAGCTCACTCTGTCATGCAGCACTAGGGTCTTGAACAGCTGACCTGCCGACCTTCCAGTCGTCAAGTTCAATGTTTTAACCACTAAGCCACCGCAGTCCCATTTGGGAACAGGAGGTTGTAAAAAAATTTTTTTTAGAAAAGTGAGAGAAAACACAAATAGCAGAAAATAAGAGAAGGGACATCAAGAAACAGGAGAAGAGAAGTGGACTATCATACCTCTGGTTAAGTTCTTCTAACTGCCTCTTCTTTCTCTTCCACTGCCTTCCTCTTTTGCTTCCTGCATACACAGATGGCTGCAGTTGTTGGAGGAATTTCCCGTCTGTTTCAACCGACCATTGGACTACTGGGAGTGGAAAAGCCATGCCAAGGAATCAGTCCGTGGTTCTTCCTTATAGGCATCCGCATGGTGACCTTGTTTTTTGCTTTTGGCCCTTGGGAATCCCTCAAGGATGACCTGGTCTGCTACTGGCCCTCAGAGGTGGGGGATGCCAAGGCTTTCTGCACGGCTCTCTGCTACAACCAGCATTTTCCCATCCCCATCTCCGCAGTCTGGTCCTTCCACTTCATTGTGATTATTTTCACCGTGGCGCTCATGAAGTTTGTTCACATCACCAGGAAAGATGCGTTAACAAAGGATGTGGAGGCCTCCGTAGAAGGATCCAAACCCTCAGTGGGGAACGACAGGTCTTGTGAATCTGATGGCCTGGCTAAATTCGGGGGCTGGAGATACAGGGTCTACATCTTGTGCATCGCCCTGATTCTGGCCATGGAGCTGAGCTTCATCTGGATTCTCCTGGCTCTCCAGTCGCCAGTGATGAACCAAGGTGTCGTGATCTGCCGTCCTAACAACCCTGTTTGCCCTCCATTGGCCCAGTGTGCTCTTAATGCCCGATCTGACAAACAAGCCATTTTGTGGGCATTGGCATTCTGTTCGGCAGCCAACGCCAGCGTCTGCATCGCCTACCTGGCTACGCAAGCCAGCTGGGCCTGCGGTCATTGTGGCAGATGGGGTGGCATAGAGAAGTCCAGATTTGTAGCTGAGAGTCGCATCTGTTGGTGTAACAGGGCCTGCTGCAGGTGTTGGCAAGGGGGCAATAAAGAATGGGCAGATGGCTGTGGTTACCCAAGTTGTGGTGATGGCGTTGTGACAATAGGAGGAGGGAGGTGCCACTTGAAAGGAGGCACTTGCAGCTGCCAACCCAAAAGTGACAATACTTGTGGCTGTCAGGAAAATAAACAGTGTCCCTACTACTCTCAGGACAATGAGATGGGGCAGAACTCTTTGCCCAGCAGAGCAGATTCGGAGGGGAAATTACTAAGAGGAGACACTGAACTAGGGGGTGAAGGGAAGGAATGGAGATCCAACCTTGGGAGGATGCAAGTGAAGGAGCCATTGAGAATTGGGGTCAAAAATGGTCAAGGTAGCCCTGGTGAAGTCAGGGCATTAAAATATGTGGCAAAGTATCAAGCATGGGGAAAACGCAGGGTGCAGTAGATGTATCTTTATCTCCTGAGAAAGGAGCGATTAAAAGAAAGAGAGAAGAGACAAAGAAAAGTTACACAGAGACGAGAACTGCATTAAATGTTGGCACAGGGCCGGCCCTACCATGCAGCAGAGTGAGGCAGCTGGCCTCGGGTGGCATCTGGCAAGGGGCAGAAAACCAATGAAAGGAAGAAATGAAGTTTCAGGGTTGGTTGCCACAAGAGCGTCTGGACAGTTAACCGGTGCAGAGGTGAGGTGAAGTTATTTGTCAGTAAAATATCCTGGCTCACCAGAAGGTTGCCTGCATCATGTAAATATCCTTTTTTGAGACATATATTTGTAACCTAAATATGTCTCTTGACACTCAAAGGGGTAAAAGAGGAAGTAAAGAAGGACCTAAATGCTGTTCTATGAATAGTAACAAAGCAAGTTTGACTTAAAATGCGGAATTAAAATATGTAGTTCATTCTCTTCAATAAAGGCATGGCCTAAAGATTTCCAGTTGTTAACAAAGAAAGCCTTCTTCTCTCTCTCTAAGAAAGGCTTAATATTTTCTGATAGTGTTACAAATTTTTTTGGCTTCATCAGCACAGGCTTATCACTATAAACTAAGAAAGAATCACAGGGGTAGAGAGAAATGTTTTACTCTGCAGTTGTTAAATCAATAAAAATTGAGAAAAAAGCAAAAACTTTCTCATTATTACACCTATGAAAATGAAACAATCTTCAAGCCTTCCACTCCATCCCTTGCTACACTGCATAAGCATAATATGCTGTTCTGAAGTTTCACCTTTGGCTCTACTTACTTCACTTCCTTATTTGGGA
This sequence comes from Bradypodion ventrale, assembly GCA_035047345.1. Classification (NCBI taxonomy): domain Eukaryota; kingdom Metazoa; phylum Chordata; class Lepidosauria; order Squamata; family Chamaeleonidae; genus Bradypodion; species Bradypodion ventrale. Next base: position 10,277,559 of record JAWDJE010000006.1, read on the forward strand.
TCTTACTGAGCACTGTACAGATCTTTGGATTTATGGCTACCAACCTAATCTGTTCTGTGCTTGATGAACTCTATGATGTAACCCAATTTGCTCCACTTCTTTTGATAGCATTTATGCCAGGCATTCCCAGTATTCTTACATCAAGTGGAGGCTTTTATCAAAAGTGAAGAAACAAATTGGCGGAACCGGAAAGTAGATTAGGAGTGGCTGATTAGAGACAGTCAAAAGAGACTTAATTTTTTTTTGACAATTTGGAGTGAGGTGGGAAAATAAACTGCCTGATAGTTTGGCAGGGGAGGGGGCACACAAACCCATCGTCAAAGTGGTTTCCAAGGTAAACATACAATTAACAATAAACTTCAGATAAATAATTAGAAAAGAACAAAGGTAAAGGTAAAAGTCGCCCTTCCTCGAAGTCAGTCATATCCGACTCTAAAGTTCAGTGCTCATCTCTATTTACAGCCAAAGATGTTTTCCTGGACATGCGGCAGGCATGCCTTGACACCGGCGTGCATGGAATGCTGTTACCTTTCCACCGAACAGGGTCATAGCCAGGATTCTAGATTTGGGGGGGGGGGACTTTTTTCAGGAGGGGCAACAATGTTACACACACATATACATATAACATTGGCATCCCGGGGTGGGGTGGGGGGGCTGTTAGCTCAGGAGGGTTTTTGCCCCCCCAGCCCTCCTCTGGCTATGGCCCTGCCACCGAAGTGGTCCCTATTTATCTACTTGCAATTTCTTGCTTTTGAGCTGCTAGGTTCATTCCATCGTGCAGTACTTGGGTATCGAACTGATGACCTGCCGACCTTCAGCGTCTTTTTTAAAAAAATTTTTTATTGAATATAAAAAGATAAACATTACAAAAAAGAAGAAAATACAGGAAAAAGAACACGTAATTTAAAAGAAAAAAATATTCAATTTTTATCGAATCCGACCTTCAACGTCTTAACCACTTGAGCCACCACAGCCCCCAGAAAAGAGCAAAATATGAATACAAAACAAAATTCAACCCCCAGATATATTAAAATCCCATACACAATTCCCTCTAAAAATAAACAGCAAAGTATTAACTCCTCTTGAAAAAGTCAACAAAAATCAGTGAGGGTTAAGTTTCTTCTTAAGGCATGTACTGGTGGGGCTGGGCAGACCTTAGCTGGTAATACTTTCCCCAAAAATGAGGTCCCTAATCTTTCTATTCCCTAAGCCTGTTTTCAAAATACAGAGGTACAACGCCCTACCCACACCAAAGGTTCATGGACATTTCTCAATTGTTTTTCCAAGATACAATGCATTTAATTGCCACATTGTTAACAAGTTACAAAAAGCCCTGGGTGTTTACTGTATCAGTTAATAGCTTCCATGCTCTGAATAGTTATACAGTATTAGTTTACAATAACTTTCCCCCCAAACTGGAGATCTTCAAGACTACATGTTCCATTGTTTCCTGTCACCATGCTCAATGGCAGTGTTACTTGCAGGTCAAAGAAGTTTGAACCGTGTTAGTTGAACGATTCTGGGTGTCATAGTAATTTCTTTTAACTTTTTCCAACTTCTGGAACGAACTGGATTCCTCTTTGTATTGATACGAGTTCTGTATGTTTGTATGAGCATAAGAATGACCATTAATTTCAAAGCAGGATGTCCCATTTCATTAGAGAAAATTGTTTAGAGAAAATTAATTGGATGACTCTTGGTCAGGAATTGCTACACCAATTGAATTTCACCATTGCCCACGAGCATGAATGAATTAGCTCTCCCTGTGCCCTGCATCTCCTGAAATAGTTCTGGTTATGTCAAATAAAATAGACAAGCAAATTATTTTTAAAAAATTTAAACAAAGTGTTTCATCACATCAGTGGCAATCTAGAACAGGGTTTCTCAGGTTTGGGTCACCAGGTATTCTTGGACTTCAATTACTAGAAGTCCAAGTCAGCACAACTGTTGACCATGGCTTCCTGGAATTGAAGTCAAAGAACATATGAAGGCCCAAGGTTGAGAAACCCTGATCTAGAAGACATTTTAAAAAGTAACTTCCTCTGATGGTTCAAAAATGATCAGGAGAAGTGCTTACACAGGAAAAAGCTTTTGAGAGCTAGAAGTTTCCCATACATGCCATTCTCAGCATCCACAGGCACTGGGAATAATGAACAGTATATGGCAAACTGCTGAAAAAGTTGAACCCCCTGACAGGAGTTCAAAAGAAGTGTATGTGGGTGGGAATATAACTTCTCCAGCATTCAACTCATGTGAATGCTGGAGAAAAAAGCAGACTACCCCCACATCACTCCAGAAAGGAGACAATGCCTGTCTAGACAGGCTATTAGAAACAAGCTTCGATTGCCATCTGCACATTCCTAGTATGAAATTCCTAGTATGAACAGCATCTTAGAATCAGATCACTGGTTAAGGCAAAATAATATCTCCTCCTTCTATTATATTATCCCAAGCAGGCATAGATTTCAGTGTTATGTGCCTGAATGTCAAACAAAGGCATAACATCTCTTAGCTGACCTGTTATAAAATAAAACTGAACTAATTGTCAAATGCAGATTGAAGCAAACTCAGTATTAGCATAATTAGACAGCTTTTTTCTCATAGGGGTTCAGGGCTTCTAGATGCAAAATCATCTAGTGCAGGGATTCTCAATGCGGCCCGTGGCACCATTTCATGTGGCCCCCCCTGCCTCCACCACACCAGGAAACACCATGTGGTGGAGGAAGGGCAAAATGGCCATCCGGCCCCCAAAGCTGTCTGAGGAAGTATGACCCGTCCCCTGGCTTTAAAAGGTTGAGAACTCCTGATCTAGTGAGTCCCAGAGAGGAACTGTGACTCATATGGATCTTAGACAATAAAAGAAATTGACTTTCTCGTAACTGACTCATATATAACAAGGCAAGCAGTGGCCAATTGAAGGTTGTAGAACATTATCTTAGAGCGAAGAACATTTGATAAGGCAAGAGATATATAGCAGCTTTAGGTGTGGCTTCCAAATTATGTCTGTGTGAGTTGTCTAGGCAAAGGAAACAGGTTGTTATCTGTAATACTATTGGAGAGGTGAAATGTTACCAATCCTGACTAGCGGCCAATTATGGCCTTATCTTGTCTAGATCTGCTGCAATGACCTTGTCTTTTGTAAAGGTCTCCTAAGATTTCTGGAGCAACAGGAGACCAATCTCAAGCAGGGCAGCAATGGAGGACAAAACCTGACTCCTGTCTAGAAAGCAGCCTCAACACACTGGCATCCATCCTTACATATCCCCAGATGCACAGCACCAGGGCTCAGTGGTATAGCTGTATGGATGGGTGTTGAAATTGTGGAATGTCAGAACACCAAAAAAAAAAAAAAAAGCTGGCCATTAGGAAAAGGGACTTGGGAGAAGATTGGGGCCCATTTTGCCCTGAGGACCAAGGCAAAGAATAAAAGGCAGAGGACCTCAAAATCAAACAAAATGAAATTCTATAGGCAGTAACATACATCCTTCAAAAACATTGCCAACCTAGCAGTTTGAAAGCAAACAATTGCAAGCAGATAAATAGGTACTGCTTCGGCAGGAAAGGTAACAGCGACCCGTGCTTTTCAATGTCTAACCATGTCTGCCACATGACCACGGAAACGTCAACAGACACAGACAGCTCTGGCTCTTTGGCTGCAAATGGAGATGAGCACCGCACCCTAGAGTCAGATATGACTGGCTTTTGAGCTAGGATGTCCTTTGCCATTACCTTACATGATGGTCAGAAATGCCTGTCCCCTATGGCTGCAGATTGTGATATTAACTACGGTAGTTGAGTGAGTTTTGCCTCGAATCAACACTCATTCCCCTAAATTCAGCACAAAGCTCATTTCCACTTAGTTTTGTTCTCCTGTAATCCTTGCCTGTCCAGCCTCTGTAGACTCCCATGTAGACAACCCTTGGACTCAAGTTTTGGATCTGCAGCAAATTAAGTGCCAAATATCAAGCAAGTCTAGATATTTTTGTTGACACCCACCAGGAAAAATGGCATAGCTGTCACGTATCCCATTTTGCCCAGGAAAACCCCATAATTTAGCCCTCTTCCCGCCATCACATAATAATCTCCCGTATATTATTGTATTATTACTATATCTTTATTTATGAGGTACTGTACTGTATGTTCCTCATACCAGAGAGGAGTGTTGGGCTTCCCCTGGTGGAGGAGGAAGCACCCCTAGGCACTGCCCTTAGCACTACTGCTGCCCTCATGGGGAAAAGGCAGCAGATCAGCCTTATACTGTAATAATTCTATTTTAAATCTCTTTCCCCATTCTCCGCTGCAACAGCATTTCATATTATGGTGATTTTTCATGGAACTGTTTTTTACACTTAGTCAGGTAATTGTCTACTGTCTTAGCCTTGTGTACCTCAATTTCACTTTTTAAAACTCTGTGTTTAAAACCACAGAAATAGCCTCTTTATGTTGTATTCAAATATACTTGAAGCTGATTGACTCATTATCTCTTCTCTCTCCTGGGAAAGAGGATATTAAAGGGAGGAGACAATGAGCCAATCTAACTCAGGGGTGCCCAAACTACGGCCCATGGGCTGGATCCTGGCCTGGATGCCAATTCATCTGGCTCACGGTGCCCTAGTCACTCCAAGAAGCGGAAGTAAAACATGCCCGAAATGTGCATTTCAGTTCCACTTCTGGGAGCTACGAGGGCGGCGTTGGCCAGATGAATTGGCATCGGGGCTGGATACGGCCCACAGGCTATAGTTTGGGCACCCCTGGTTTAAGCAGAGAAAATGGCAACCTAAAATCTATATCATCCTGTTGCAAAACAGATTGCAAGGCATGTTTTACTTTCACTTCTGGTGGGAGGAATCACGTGACTGGCCCCCTGAACCACATGACTGGCCCACTGAACCATGTGACCGGCCCAGAGCCCAAAAAGTTTGGGCACCCCTGATCTAACTGGACTTCCCCTGAATCCAAATCCTTGGAGGCAGATGTATATTGGAGGGGGTAAGCTTCACACCAGGTAGGTAGGATCGCTCAGACGGGTGGAAGGAGCCAAGCTTGGTGGCTTCTCCCTTTCCAGCCTCTCCCCTGGCATACCTCTTGTTACTTGTCTTTCCCATGCTATAGCTGTGTTGGAGTCAGGTGATGCTGCAGGTGTAACTGAGGTTCGGAGCTCTCAGTTTCTGTCATGTGCTATGAGGAGGCAAGCTGGATGAGAAGAGGAAACCCAGAATCTCCACTTCCTTTGCACATGTTATTTCACAAAAAAACAGAGTATCAGCTTTCTTTTGCATCTTCCCAAAGGTTCTCCTCTCCTCTTCTCCAGCAAGTGATGACGATTACCTGCCCTTCCCTCCTCCTCCTCTCTGATCTTATTATCCATGAGTGCCCAGCATGCCTCTGACTATTTTTCTTCAGGCAGCTTCACTCTGGCTCACCTGATCCATAGGAACCTGTCCTCCCTTGGTCTCCCTCAACCTGTGAGCTGGGGCAAGATAGCCTGTCTGTTATGCCATCTGCCTTCTCATGACATCCACCATCTCACAGGAATTCTGGGAGTTGTAGTCTGTCCTTGCTCTTCTTGACCCCTTTAGTGTATGGGACCAAAGACACCAGGACAGCCGAAGAGCTGTCTTAACACAACTTTATTACATGCTGGTCAGAGGGAACATGTGGTAATGGCGGACGAACAGCTCAATATATACAGTGGCTATACATTTGAATGTGGCTCCTTGACAGTCTATTGGCTACTGTCCGCGTGACGTCATTTCAGGTCACGCCCTTCTTGTCCAGGTGAAGGTGGTGGCGGGAATCTTCCCGCGCTGTTGCTCTTAGGTGAGTCTTGGGCCAATGAGCTTGGACGCTCGCTATTGCCATCTAGTGGTCACTAGCTCGCGTCCTATTAGGGTTACAGTGATGCAGCTGAGGTTACAATGTTACACATGGAAAAGGTTACATTGGATACACATGGATAGATACATTGTTTAAAGGCACATGCTTTAGAACACAACATCCCTCCCCCCTAGGATGAGACGAAGTCTCTTAACCAAGATGGTTTCTTGCACTCGCATTTGGGCCGCAATGTGGGTTGGCCCCCCCGGGGGCCGCTACCGCTTCCTTGTTCCCTGGACCCTTGTCCTGTAATGGGAGAGGGAGACTCGTTAGTGGCTTGCTGCGGTTTTGCAGCTTTAGGGGAAAGGGTAGATTCTGTTGTGGGTGAACCGGGGGCACCAGGGGCTAACGTAAGACCCCTCTTCTCGCTTGGATGGGTGGGGGACCACTCCGAACCCCCCCCCCCCGGTTCTGTAACTCAAAATTAAACTCTGCTGGGGGATCCCGCGGGATATCTACGAGGACAAATTCCTTCTCCTCCCCCCTTGGTGGGGACTCTGGGCCCCCCTCTCCTCCCCCTTGGGCTAAATGGGTGGGGGAGAACCCTAACGCTGAATTCGGCTCCGCGCTTTCAGCGCCCTGCTTTCCCGGGACCCGGTTCCGTAGCTGGTCCGCGTGCCGCCGCCAGAGTAGACCTGTGTTGGTCTCCACGCGGTACGACACGGGACCGGTCTGCTCCACAACCACCCCCGGTACCCAGGCTGGCCCCGCGCTGGCGTAGTTCCTGCAGTGCACGGGGGCGCCTACGCTAAAACTCTTTGTGGCCTCTAGCTCGATGTTCCTCCCCTTGTCTTCTACTCTCGTGGGGTCTAGCCTAGTGAGAATGGTGGTCAGTTTCCTGTGCATTAAGAGCTCCGTGGGGGAGTATCCTGATGCCAACGGGGTCACCCTGTACCCTAACAGAAACTGACACACTTGCAGGTTGAGGTCCCCGGGGCCCATGCGCCGCAGCGCGTCCTTCGTGGTGCGGACGAGGCGCTCCACTTGGCCATTGGTGGCCGGATGGAAAGGGGCGGAGGTGATGTGCCGGATGGCGTTAATCTCTGTGAATGCCCTGAACTCAGCGGTCGTGAAGCAACTAGCGTTATCGCTAATTAGAGTGTCGGGTATGCCGAACGTGGAAAAAATTCTCCGCAAATGCTCAATTGTCGCGGCCGAGGAGGTGCTCGTGACTGGGATGACCTCCAACCACTTAGAGAAAGCGTCCACAACAAGGAGAAGCAGAGTTCCCCGGAACGGGCCCGCGAAATCTATGTGTATCCTGGACCACGGCCCCTTAGCCGCGTCCCACTCCCTGTGGGGAAGACGGGCCTCCTCCGGTCTGGAGCATTGGCAACTCTCGCAAGTGCCGACCATGTGCTCGATGTCGGCGTCTAACTGGGGCCACCAAAAGTAACTACGGGCCAGCGCTTTGGAGCACACAATTCCGGGGTGGCTGACGTGCAGCAGTTTAAGCACCCGCGGCCGAAGGGATGTGGGGATCACCACCCGCTGCCCCCACAAGAGACACCCCCTCTCTAGGGACAGCTCCAACTTTTTCCTGAAAAATGGGGCGAATTCTTCCGCTGGGGACGACGCTGGCCACCCTTTCTGTATCCAGGAGCTAACCGCCGCCAACGTCTTGTCTCTGCTTGTCGCTTTAGCGATATCGGCGGGTACTATGGGGGGCGAATCTAAGACTTCTATCATGAGCACCTGGCGGTCCGGCTCCTCCCCGCCCACGTGGCTGTGTGTCTGGGGGAGGGGGGAACTCGACAGGGCGTCCGCATGGCTGATTTCTCTCCCGGGCCGGTACACCAACGCGTGCTGGTAGGCGTTGAGAAAAATGGCCCACCTAAGCATCCTCGGGGACAGGATCTGTGGCGTGGGCTTGTCTGCGGTAAAAATGCCTAGCAGGGGCTTGTGATCGGTCACGATGGTGAAAGGGCGGCCATAAAGAAAATCGTGAAATTTTTTGGTCCCTGCAATTATCGCCAGCGCTTCCCTGTCTGTCTGGGCATAATTCCTCTCCGCTTGGGACAGGGACCTGGAGTAAAACGCTATTGGGGCCTCCCTCCCGTTTTCCAACACGTGGCATAACACTGCCCCCACCCCCACCGGGGATGCATCACAGATCAGTACCACCGGCCGTTTGGGGTCGAAATGGGTCAGGATGGCGTCAGACGCCAGGAGTTGTTTCAGTTCCGTGAATGCCCTCTCCTGGTCATCGCCCCACTTCCATGCCGCATCTTTCTTGAGCAACTTGTGAAGCGGCTCAGCCACCGCAGCCTTCCGTGGAAGGAAGGAGTGGTAGAAATTTAAGAGCCCTAGGAACGACTGCAACTCGGGCTTGGACGTGGGGCGAGGGGCTTTCTTGATGGCGGCCACCTTGGATTTGGACGGTTTGATCCCCTCGGGTGTTACTCGGAACCCTAAGAACTCAACCTCCTTCGCGAAGAAAACGCATTTGTCTTTTCGCAACCTCAACCCCGCCTGTTCGAATGCCGCCAGGACCTTGTTTAGCCTTTCAGCCAACTCAACCTCACTTCCCCCCGTTATCAAAACATCATCAAAATATGGCAAAACGCCGTCCAGCCCTTTGAGGAGGCGTTCCACGAGCGACTGGAAAATCCCAGGCGCCGAGTTCACGCCTAATTGGTGGCGCGTCACATGGAACGCCCCCTTATGCGTGACTATGGTCTGTGCAGCAGCTGCGGCAGGGGTTACCATGAGTTGCTGATAGGCCTGTGCCAGGTCGAGTTTAGCGAAACACTTTCCCCCATGTAACCTGGCTAGCAAATGGCTGACCACCGGCACCGGATATGCATTAGGGCGGATTGCCTTATTAATGGTGCACTTATAATCGGCGCAAATGTGAACCTCCCCATTGGCCTTCAATGCCGTGACAATTGGAGTTTCCCACTCCGCAGAATCAACAGGAACAAGAATCCCCTGGCCCACTAATTTGTCCAGTTCCGCCTCTATTTTGTCCTTTAGTGCAAAAGGCACTCTGCGCGGTTTGAGTCTTATTGGGCGGACCTCCGGGTCCAGGTCGAAAGTTACTGGGAGTCCATTGAATTTCCCAAGTCCCTTTTTGAAGACTTCGGGGTGCGCGTCGCACACCTCCTGTATTGGGTCGGACCCAACGGCGTGCACCCCCCCAATGAACAGACCCAGGGGCTGAAACCATTGAGTCCCGAGGAGGCTGCAATTACCCCCCTTAAGAACGACTAGGGGGAGTTCCGCGGCGTGCCGCTTATACTGGACCTGGAATTTCCCAACCCCCAACACCGGGATACTGTTCCCTTGCACGTCCCGAAGCGTGGACCTCAACGCTTTGAGCTTGGGCCGCACGCGGGGGGCGATTCTCAAAAACTCCCTCTGGGAAATGATAGAGTATGAGGAGCCAGAGTCAATCTCCATCCTAACAGGGGCCCCTTGCACCAGTACCTCAACAAAGAAACGGGGGTGTCCCATGGACACGCTGAAAACTGGGGCGTCGTCGCCGCTGTCGTCGGAGATGCGGCCCACGCCGTCCTGCTTCCTCGTGGGCCGGGCGCCATCCTTGATTCTCGTCGAGCGGTCTGGCCATGCCGCGCAGTTGGGCGAGCTCCGCCGGTCCTTGCGCCGTTGCCTGCATACTTTGGCGATGTGCCCGCGTCGTCCACAGTTGTGGCACTCGGCTTTTCTGAAGGGACACCTGGCGCGGTCGTGAGCCGCCCCGCAGCCGTCGCAGCGCCGGCCCTCCTTCCGGACCCTCCGGACGTCCTCGTCGTCGCTGCTTTCGGCGGACGATTTCGAAATTCGCCAGGCTGCGTGCACCGAACTCTCTGTTTTGTCGGCCTTCAGACGCCAGTCCTGGAGCTCTTGTACCCCGGCCTTCGTGGCTTCCGCGGCCTGTGCCGCTTTCAGGACCTCCTGCAATGTGGGGGGGCGGCTCCTGATTCATCAGCGTGCGCTGGATCTCGGCTTCCTTCAGGCCGCATAGCACGCAGTCCCTGAGGGTGACTTCCAAGTTCTCCCATTTGCATGGGCCGGCAGCCAGACGCAGGGCCGCTACGAAGGCGGCGACCGACTCACCAGGCGCTTGGACTCGCCTCCAAAACGCGCTCCGAGCGGGAAACATCGCTACCGAGGGCCGGAAATGGTCTCGCAGCACCTTCAGGAGCTCTTTCGCCTTGAATTCAGCCGCCTGTTTGGGTGCGATGAGGTCAATCAATACCCTCTTGCCGTCGTGCCCGAGCATTCTGGTGAGGATGGCTCTCTTCTTTGCCTCGTCCGTCACCTCGAACTCCACCAGCGCGCCTTGGAAGTTCATTTCGAAAAGTTCCCAGTCTTGCGGTTTCTTGATGTCGAAACCGGCGTATGTCTTGGTCCCATGGGCAGCCATATCCCATCCTCGTCGCCAATTTAGTGTATGGGACCAAAGGCACCAGGACAGCCGAAGAGCTGGCTTAACACAACTTTATTACATGCTGGTCAGAGGGAACATGTGGTAATGGTGGACGAACAGCTCAATATATACAGTGGCTATACATTTGAATGTGGCTCCTTGACAGTCTATTGGCTACTGTCCGCGTGACGTCATTTCAGGTCACGCCCTTCTTGTCCAGGTGAAGGTGGTGGCGGGAATCTTCCCGCGCTGTTGCTCTTAGGTGAGTCTTGGGCCAATGAGCTTGGACGCTCGCTATTGCCATTTAGTGGTCACTAGCTCGCGTCCTATTAGGGTTACAGAGATGCAGCTGAGGTTACAATGTTACACATGGAAAAGGTTACATTGGATACACATGGATAGATACATTGTTTAAAGGCACATGCTTTAGAACACAACAACCCCTCAGCAGTCTTCGATACCTTCGACCACAGTATCCTTCTGGAACGGCTCCGAGGATTGGGGATCCAGGCTACTCCTTTGTCCTGGTTTGCCTCATTTCTGAGGGGCCAGACCCAGTCAGTGTGGTTAGAGAGCAAGAGGTCCAGCCCTAGGCCCCTCCAATATGGGGTGCCTCAGAGCTCAGTGCTCTCGCCTCTCCTATTTATTATCTACATTATGAAGCCTCTGGCGCGTCCAGGCGCATTTTACTTCCACTTCCAGGAGCGACGAGGGCGGCGTGGGCTGGATGAATCACAGTAAACCCATTTGTGTGGATTCACGGGGGCTTCTGGGAATTGAAGTCCAAGAACATCTGAAGTGCTAAGGTTCGCCATCACAGCCATAAACATTTCATCTGTGAAATCTTTTATTCTTGCCAGCAGGGGCCAGCAAAGGACTGGTGAAAGGGCATTCAAGAACCAAAAACAAAATGGATATTTAAGCAGCCATAACTGACAGCAGGGTTTAATATTCATCTTCCTTATTATTATTTTTTGAAAGACATCTACTTTAACTCCAGCCATCTCCCTTTGTTTTCCAGTGGGCCTTCCTCATTGACTGCTCACTCATATCTGTGACACATTCACAGTTCTCTGCAGAATCTAGACATCTCGGGAACTATTGGCTCTCAGACCTGCCTGTTCAAAGATGAAGGAGAATTAAATACTTCCTGAGCAATATTTTAGGGGTCACCCCTTCAGATGAACTTGAGCTTCCAATTTCAGGGTGGGGCACCCCCTCCTTCCAGTCACAAGCTACATATCATGACTGTGTCAAATAAAATGGGCAGAATCAGTTTATATCTGTGGTCCCCAACCTTTATATTGCCATGCCCCACCTAAGCTTCTCTGAAATCCTGATACAGTGCTGTAACACCACCACCACCATGACATATAATTCTTATTATTCAAAAAGTGAACTCCTATTTACGCGGAGGAAGCCTAAAAGGCCATTCACTGATAATAACTCATTCTTGAATTGCCCCCATCTCCAATCAAATTGTCCCCCTGTGTGGTGTGTGCCTCACGTTGGGAACCATAGGTTTACATGCACAGTTTGAAGCTACATCAATCTAAGATATTTTGCTGCTTGAATGAAAAGACACAAGCAAAGCAATCACACTTATATACTGCCCCATAGCACTTCGTGCACCCTCTGGACAATTCACAAGTTAATTAGCATTTTGCCCCTAACATGCTGGGTACTCATTTTACTGACCTGTGAAGGATGAAATCAACCTTGATTCCTGGCCAGGATTGAACTCACAACCTTTTGATTGCAGTACAACAGTTTAACCGCTGAGCCACCAGGGCTCCTAACACATATGTTATCATGTACAAAAGGCCACTGGATGTCACTGGTTACTGAATCTCATTTCAATAGTGGTGGAAGATCACTGGAAAGTCACAATAATTGGTGGAAGGTCACTAGTTGACTCTAGTTTAAGGTGCATTTTGTCTGAATAGCCATAATAACAATGAACTTACTTATCTTGCTGAACAGGAACCTCCTCTTCTTTGGCTGTGACAAATGAAATGCAGAAGAGTGTTGTTGTTGTTTTGCCAAATGAGGTTTTGAAACATTTTGAGGGTTCCAACACTCTTGAGACACCTACTTTCCCTTTGTTGTTGTTCCATCCTCTGTCTTTCTCATCCTCTAGAACTTGGGGGTCAGATTTTTAATTACATATTTCTATCCTCCTATGAATATTAAATGTTTCCAATAACATCTACATGCCACCCACACGAAAATGATGAAAAGCTTCCTGCGTATGTAATTATTCTGAGTGGCAGATTTTGAATTTATGCTTTTCAATCATTATTTCATCCTGTCCCTATAGGTACCAGGAAGAGATTTTAAGAAAGCCTTAATGAAGTTGTGTTCAGAAGTGTCAAACGCTAAGTCAAGTTTTGAGCCCCATCAGGATGTTACCCCAGATATGAAATTACCCCTTTTATTATTTTTTAAAATATTTTTTATTTTCAATAAAAATGCTTTTACTCTTTATTTTCCATTCCCCCCCCCCCGACTATACCCAATTGGCTTACATGTCCACGAACACCACACTGTACCATGATTCACTTGCAGGAATCCTTCTGAATATGTTGGGTTTTAATGGCTCAACTGTTTTTTTATGTATGTTTTAACTTGTTGTGAGCCACCCAGAGTCGGGTTTACCTGATTGGGCGGCATAAAAATTTGAATTTAAATAAATAAAATAAATAAATATAAATAAATAAAAATTCTCATTTGCCCTGGGGCAAATCCAAAAGCCTTCTATTGTATCTGCTGCCCCAAAAGCCAGGAACTTACCTGTAATTCCTTCAACCCTTCCTGGAAGCTACAGCCATCCCTGAAGTCTCCAGATTGATTCTTTTCGCTGTTTGCTTGTCTCTGTCTCTCTATTGTCTTTGGAGTCAGTGGTGGATTAGAAATTAACATATGTACACAATGCTGGGTGGGGAATGCCCAGGGGCATCTTCACTGAAACTCCTGCCTTGGCAGGCTGCAATCTTGAATGGGGTTATTGAATAACATGGAGAGTTCCAGATCCCCCCCCTCCCTCACATATTTTAATAAAGGTTAATGAAGGTTTCTTTTATATTTCCCTTGCTCTGTATAGAATAATAATATTTTGGTAAGCGTTGGTTCTTCCTTATAAACTGTTATATAAGAAGGTAAAAACTAACATTTTAAAGTTGCTTCATGTCTTAGAAGGTCAAATTGAAAAAGAACTAAAGCCAGAGATATTTCTGCAATCTGGCTGTTAATCCCAATCCCATCAGCATGGAGGAAAAGGAAATTTGCTCTCTGCAGCTGTATGCAAGAAGGAACAAACGGCAAACTTTGGACTGGGCTTCTGGATGATATCCTCCAATCAAGAGTGTGTTTTGGGGAAATGCCACATATGGACTTTTGTAACTGACCTCAACTTCTCCCATAGCAGCATCTATGCTGGCTACATGGTGAAACTCATCCCACTTCTCCATGTGACATCCTGGACAAACCAAGTTTGGGGATGGACTTCTCCTCTTCCATGTGGACACTCCTGAGCAAATCAAATGTAGGTGCAGACCCATTCCCCTCCCATGCCTTGGACCAATAGTGTTTGTGCAAACCCCTTTCTGCTCCATTTGAATGCACATATAAGCTGGCTTCTCCCATTGTCTGGTGGTGGTGCAGAAACCTCCTTCCTTTCTCGTTCTGCCTTATGGTATCAATTTCCCATAGCATATAGACCATGAGTAATTGGGGGGGGGGGGGGGGCTCTCATTTGCCTCACAGTTCTTGTTTTTCTTTCTCTATCCAATGTTTAATTTTGCTTATTGTTTTCTTATTTTCTTATTTGCTTCCTAAATAAACTTCTCTAATTTGCATCAAGCAATTGTCTGTGGTTCATTTAAAAGTTTGGGGCTCATTTTGTGGGTGGACTCTATTGAATTAGAATGGTACTTTTAGTTCAAGGATCTCCTTTCTATTTGAACCCACAATTTAATGTGGTCTTTTGGTTCCTGATCCAACCCTGCCTGTGGGACATTCCCTTAAATTTAAAAGGTAACAATTTTTCAGGTAACAAGGATCGAACTCACAACATCAGAAATGTTGGCTACAGTATAGCAGTTTAACCATGCACCACCAGACAGGAACATTCTGAGGATGGGTTGGTTCATTCTAGCAATTATGTAATGAGATCACCAAAAAAGGTATGAACTAGACCGCCCCTGCCGTGGGCCAAACAACTGGACAAATGCCATCTGATTGCATCCATAGATAATATGTAGTTACCGTCATCGTTTGTATAATGAAATTTATTAGTACAATAAAGATTAAATAGTTTGTGCGTTTCATGAGAACTTTTAGCATAACAGGTTTTGACTGGTTTGCCCTGTTTCCATTCTGGCTGTTGCCACTTCAAGAAATACAAAGATCGACTCCTGCCTAGCTCTGCCAGCGAAGACTTTTTTCCCTATCCACGTACAAGAACATAATTTAATTTGGATACTTTCAGAAGTTGGGAATGTTACTTTTGAGGACTACAACAACGAACTCTGGTGTTCAAAAACTAATTTGCTTAAGCTTTGGACACTCCTTTTAACCTTTTCAAGAAACAGAAATGACCCCCCCATATGCCCTGGTCTCTTTGGGAAAATATTTGGAAAACATTTACAAAGGCTTGACTTGAAAAAGATTACTGTGGTACCTCATACAACTATTTTAATCAATTCCACGGGGTTCGTTGTACGAAACAATTGCTATACAATGCATGCATAGTTTAGCGATTTTCCCTATGGGATGCATCGTACAGCGATTTTTTTTGCTAAGTGGTTTTTTCCATTGAAAAATTGTTGTATGGTTTTTTCCATAGGGAAAATTGTTATGTGTCCATTTCCTCCCAGAAACCTAATTGTTATGCGATTTCGTTGCTATACAGAGCGATTGTTGTATGAGGTTCCACTGTATTTCATCATGACATTTTCTTTCCAGGATGCAACATGAAAGCTATTCCTGGTAAGGAGTTAATGATCAGTCAATTAGTCACTAGGTTTAATCCATTAATAAATTTGCTGGGGAGTGAGGATTTGATGTTATTGAATAATTGGAAGCAGTAAGGCAACACATTTGAGTTTGTTGTTATTTGCCGACAAGTCACCTCCGACAAATGGCAACCCTATGAACGAAAACCCTATGAATGAAAAATCTCCACAATGCCCTGTTCTCAATAGTCCTGCAAGTTATAGCCTGTGGTTTCCCTTAGGAATTGAGTTCATCTCATGTTTGACCTTTTCCTCTTTTCCTGCTGCTACTCAACAGTGTGTTCCATACATTGTTGTTGTTGTCGTCGTTGTGTCGGACAGTCGAGTCCGACCCTTTGCGACCCCATGGACGACTGCACGCCAAACACTCCTATCCTCCACCATCCCCTGCAGCCCACTCAGCTCTATGCCCACTGTGTCAACAATTCCATCTAGCCACCTCATTCTCTGCCGTCCCCTTCTCCTTTTGCCTTTGATCTTTCCCAGCATCAAGGCCTTCTCGAGTGAGTCCTCTCATCTCATTTGGTGTCCAAAGTACCTTAGCTTCAGCTTCAATATTTGTCCTTCCAAGTAGCAGGTTAATTTCCTTCAGGATCGATCTATTTGATCTCTTTGCTGTCCAGGGTACTCTCAAAATTCTCCTCCAGCACCACATTTCAAAGACGTCTATTCTTCTGCGCTCAGCCTTCCTTATGGTCCAGCTCTCACAACCATACATTACTACTGGGAATACCATTGCCTTGACTATGCTGACTTTTGTTGGCAGGCTGATGTCTCTACTTTTTATTATGTTCCCTGGGTTTTTCATAGCTTGCCTCCCAAGAATTAGTCGTCTTTTTATTTCATGGCTGCAGTCACATCTGCAGCAATTTTGGATCCTAAGAAGGTAAAGTCCGTCACTACTTTCATTTCTTCCCCTTCTGTTTGCCAGAGAGTGACAGGGCCAGTTGCCATTGTCTTGGTTTTTTTTGATGTTGAGTTCCAGACTAGCTTTTTGCACTCTCTTCTTTCACCCTCATCATGAGGTTCTTTAGGTCTTCTTCCCTTTCTGCCATTAGGGTAGTATCATCTGCATATCTCAGGTTGTTGATGTTTCTCTCAGCAATTTTAATTCCAGCTTGTGATTCATCCAGCCCTGCATTGCGCATTATGTACTCTGCATATACGTTAAATAAGCAGGGCCACAAAATACACAGAAGAATGCAACACAGATGTATACTCATGCTACTGCTTTTCCATTTGCACTCCAAGGCTGTGGCCATAGTGGCGAGTAGATTCTAAAAGTTGTAGTTCAGAAATGTTTCTATGCTCTCACCCCAAGAATATTATTAGACAAGCACCGATATCCTGAGATGCAGTCCTTCAATCTAACTGATACACTTATGCACTTATAAGTATACCCAATTGATCTTTTGTAGTGGTAGAAGCCAGTCAATTACATATAAGCTGGTTTTACAAGGTTATACATTCAGATTAACCTTCCACTTTAACAATTTCTGAGGGACTTAATAGTTAAAACACTGAACTTGATGAATGGAAGGTTGGCAGGTCAGCAGTTCAAGACTGCAAATAGAGATGAGCACTGCACTCTAGTAAAGGTAAAGGTTTCCCTTGCTCGAAAGCCAGTCGTATCCGATTCTAGGGTTCAGTGCTCATCTCTGTTTCCAAGCTGAAGAGCCAGTGCTGTCTGCTTCTGCTGATGTTTCCATGGTCATGTGGCAGGCATGACTAGACACCGGGGCGCACGGAATGCTGTTACCTTCCCACCAAAGTGGTCCCTATTTATCTACTTGCAATTTCTTGCTTTCGAACTGCTAGGTTGGCAGGAGCTGGGACAAAGACGGGAGCTCGTTCCGTCCTCTAGAGTTGGATACAAATGGCTTCCGAGCAAGGGCGAACTTTATAACAATTTCTTCATCCTAACTTCATCTACTCATCCATTTTTGCCACTAGCGCCTCAGATAAATCATTTTTCATAACAGTCATAATAAAAATGAAAAATTTGACAGCTAACATAGCTGCTTTTATCAAATGAGAAACCCAACCAGCTGGGGGAAAATACAACACTCCATATATCAATTAGAGTTTAAAATGGGATTTAGAACCATGTGTGATGTAAGGGGATTTATGCCTAAAATCTACTTCTTCATTCCAGTAGAATAGATTTGTCAGATACATTAAAACCATAGGATATATGTAATTTTTGACACATATTCAATAATTAATTCACTAGTTTTGGGGCTTAATTGTAGGATGCTAAGAATCTGTTGGATCAAGCAGATGACCAGCAAAGGAATACTAAGATGAAGGAAGATCAAGAAATCACCAAACCTATATGCTGCTGAAAGCTAACATAAGTTGATCATGTAATGAGAAATGAAAAGTGCTGATAGTTACTGTTGGTGGCTCAGTGGCTAAAAAGCTCGCCTTTTTAGCTGGAAGGTTGGCAAGTTGGCAGTTCAAGACCTGGGTACTGCATGACAGTTTGAGCGCCCGTCTCTGTCCCAGCTCTTGCCAACCAAGCAGTTTGAAAGCAAGAAAGTGAAAACTGTGAGAGATTGTGAGGAGCTCCAGAGGGATCTCTTGACACTGGGGGAGTGGGCAAAACAGTGGCAAATGAGTTTCAACATTAGTAAGTGCAGAGTGATGCATGTTGGGGCAAAGAACCCCAATTACATTTATAAACTGATGGGGTCTGAACTCTCTGCGACAAACCAGGAAAGAGACCTTGGTGTCCTGGTGGACAGCTCAATGAAGGTGTCAACCCAGTGTGCCTCAGCAGTGAAAAAAGCAAACTCAATGCTAGGGATCATTAGGAAGGGTATAGAAAATAAGTCAGCAAGTGTCATTTTGCCTCTTTATAAATCTATGGTGAGGCCCCATCTGGAATACTGTGTACAGTTCTGGTCGCCATACCTCCAGAAGGATATTATGGAGTTGGAGAAAGTGCAGAGGAGGGCAACCAGAATGATTAGGGGACTGGAACACCTTCCTTACCATCTGAGGCTGCAACGGTTGGGCCTCTTCACTCTTGAACGACGGCGTCTAAGAGGTGACCTGATTGAAGTTTATAAAATCATGCACGGTGTGGACAAAGTAGATAAGGAAAAACTGTTTTCCCTATCACATAACACTAGAACTAGGGGACACTCGATGAAACTTTTGGGTACTAGTTCTCAAACAAATAAGAGAAAGTACTTTTTCATCCAGAGGATTACTGGTCTATGGAACTCCCTGCCAGAAGAAGTGGTGACAGCTGTCAGTCTTGACAGCTTTAAGAAAGGATTAGACAAGTTCATGGAGGACAAGAGTATCAATGGCTATAATTATGGATACTTAAGGACAACCTCCGGGTTGGAGAGATAGGCAGGATATCTCTCAATATCATTTCCAGGGAATCCTAAGCAGGTGAAGGCATCTGCTTGGGAATACCCTGAAGGAAATGGTGAGCCACTGTGTGAGACAGAATGCTGGACTGGATGGGCTGTGGCCTGTTTCAGCAAGGCTGTTCTTATGTTCTTATGTAAGTAGATTAATAGGGACCACTTCAGTGGGAAAAGATCTTGGGGACATGAAAGGAGCCTCGTTCAGGCATCCCCTGAGCAGAATTTCTCCAGCAAAATTCCTTTCAACCTAGAATAATTTCTGACACGAAATTATTGTTATTACTTAATAAAGGTCACCTTTGCTCAACAGCCAGTCCTATCCAATTCTAGGGTTCAGTGCTCATCTGTTTCATAGCTGAAGAGCCAGCACTGTCTGCATCTGCAGACGTTTCCGTAAACATGTGGCACGCATGACTAGACAGCAGAGTGCACGGAACATTGTTTACCTTCCCACCGAAGTGGTCCCTATTTATCTACTTGCAATTTCTTGCTTTTGAACTTCTAGGTTGGCAGGAGCTGAGACAGAGGCGGGAGCTCATCTTGTCGTGCAATACTCAGGTATCTAACTGCTGACCTGCTGCCTTCCAGTCAGTGTCTTAACCACTTGGTAATAAAAAATGGAGAAAGAAATAAAATACAGGAATGATTTGGATTCGGCACTTCATTGTTTATTGCTGTAGCAATATTCTAACAAAGTCAGAATAGCTATTATGATATCCTATGTCTGGTATGAGAGGAGCAACCGCAAGAAAAATGATTTTTAATTAGCATTTGTTTTTAAATTTAGGGAACCTGTGAGTTTTACAAAATAAACTAATGATATGGAATAACTGGCCTAAATACAATTGCTAATCCTAAACTGAACAGAACCATTGAATGGATTGTTAAGTAAATGTTAGGTAAAATACTTAGGGTGAAGGAAAATTGGGGATAAAAGAAATGAAAATTTAGACAATACACTGATTGACAGAGACTATAAGATAGATGAGAGAGACTTTGAATGACAGTTTTTGTGTCAGAAACACACACACACACACACACACACACACACACACACACACACACACACGGACACACAAAGGAACAAGGACAGAAGAAATAAAAAGTGTCCTTTTTTTGCTGAAACTCAAATAGTAAGCTATGACCCTCCAGGTGTTAGATTCCAGATGGTGTTCAATTGCAGTAATTACAGGACAAGTAATTTAAAAGATCTTGCACTTCAATCAAAATGCTGTAGTTGAAGAAGTAGGAAGTCCTGCTGTGGTTTTAGGGTGTGTACTTTCTTACACATTTGGCAAATGTGTACACGCCTCCACAGCCTGTTTCAAAATAACAATTGTGTGGTTGTTCACACTTGCACAGGTATGTATATGTTCACCTGAAATCAAAGGAGAAGGCAAAGAAGAACTTGGCAGAGTAGGTTATACTTCTTTAAAGCTATTAATATCAGTATGAGTTAGAATACTTTTAGATTAAAAGTTTATTCACTTAATTTGGAAATTAAATTGTTATGAATAATGAATTATTTGTCTTCAGTTCCTTTTTGCATTAATGACTACTGGCCAAATTAGCTGCTATAGTTAGTAGTCAAGACATTTATTGAAGGAGGAGATACGTGAGTATTTCAACCTCGCAGCCCTGTTGCCACATCTTGTTTGAGAAGTCAGATGCAACCTAAGACAGAGATTAACTCCAGATGAAGCACAAGACAAAAGCAGCTAATTTGCAAACAATGGAAGATCAGAAAAATTCAGGGCGTTATGATCAGACAGATTTTCACACTTAACAAATTATCATTTCTTACAACAAGCTTGGCTGGTTCCCTGCCACTGTACCTCTTTGGCAAGAGCAGGACTCTATGATCTATAGCAGTGAAAGCGAACCTTTTAGAGACTGAGTTCCCAAACTCAACTGGCTGCAGGATGAACTCTGTGCTGGGGGGAGGGAGGAAGCGCTGACCTGAGGGGCAGACGGGCAGGGCAAACTCTGAGGTGGGCTGACGGCATGCATGCCCACAGAGACTGCTCTGTGTGCTCCCTCTGGCATGTGTGCCATAGGTTTGCCATCACTGAATAGGGTTTCTTCTAGCTCTGCAGTTCTAAGATTCTAGTTCTAAGATTCTAAGAAAATCCACCCCTATATCCTACATCACATTTCAGTTGTATCACAATGAGTGGAAACTTTCCACCTATTGTAATTGTATTTGGCTGTGCCTACCTTTGGGGACTGCGATGGCTTAGTGATTAAGTCATATCTCAGCCAATGAATCACCTCTGTTTCAAAGCCGAAGAGCCAGTGCTGTCTGCTTCTGCAGACGTTTCCATGGTCATGTGGCAGGCATGACTAGACACCGGAGCGCACGGAATGCTGTTACCTTCCCACCGAAGTGGTCCCTATTTATCTACTTGCAATTTCTTGCTTTCAAACTGCTAGGTTGGCAGGAGCTGGGACAAAGACGGAAGCTCATTACGTCCTGCAGTAGTTGGGAATCGAACTGCTGACCTTCCGCCTCCCAGTCATGCATATTTATATATGCATTTCTTTGTAAGAACCCAGTAAATATAAAAGTAAAGGTTGCCCTTGCTTGAAAGCCAATCTATGGTTCAGTGCTCATCTCTCCATTTATAGCCAAAGAGCCAGTACTGTTTGCATCTGCAAAGATTTCCATGGACATGTGGCAGGCATGACTAGACACCATAGTGCAAGGGACGCTGTTTACCTTCCCACCGAAGTGGTACCTATTTATCTACTTGCAATTTCTTGCTTTTGAACGGCTAGGTAGGCAGGAGCTGGGACAGAGATGGAAGTTCACTTTGTCATGCAGTACTCAAGTCTTGAACTGCTGACCTGCTGACCTTCCAGTTGCCAAGTTCAGCATCTTAAGCAGTAGTGTACTGGGCACCTTGGGAGGGCGGTGGACAGGAAGTGATGGGGTGCCTATTGGGGGGAGGGGGGGAAGAAACCCCTTACATTCCCATTACCTCTGCCTGCCTCTGGGGGGGTGCCAGTCGCTGTGGAGCACCGAGATGAGTCCCTGTATCCCTGTGGGCCAGCACACCACTGATCTTAACCACTAAGCCACGGCAGTCCCCTGCAAGAAAGTCAAAGCATTATAAAACTTCAGTGAGTTCATATTGTGCACACTTGAACATCTCTCAAAATTCTTGACTATAAGCCACGCTAGAGTGAAATTCCAAAACAACCAAAAGGCACTAACTTGGGTAATTTGCCTGAATTTTGGGACATCTCCATCATTTGTGCCAAAGTGTTTCTGGCTGCTCACAATTCCATTCATATAGTACCAACTTCTGACCTTTCTTTCCTTAGAGACAAATGTCCCATAGAACTCAGCAAGACTTACGGAAGCATGCATACGATTGAACTGTAGGTGTCCTTTAGAAATGCTAACACGTTGTTTTTCCACAGCTGGAAGAGGTATTAAAATGGATGCCCCACACAATAGTTATATATAAAGCTGCTTATGCAGCAATGCCCTTCTTCATGATAAAATTGTTCTATGTTTACACACAAACAAGGTCCCAGGTATGTTAATTAAAGCTTCTTCCTTGAATATTTATGGCTCTTTTATGGCTTCCTGCTAAGGGTACTTCATAGGAAAGTGGTTACATTAGCAAGAATCAAATTGTTATTGTTGTATCACTAAAGATAATGAGAGATGCAGGGCCACGTTGTTAAAATATTAACAAAAGCCACTTGCCATAGAATGGTTTTTATTTTAATTGGAATTCCTGGTTGACTTGGGGTGACTGTCAGATGCTGGGATACTGTTGGGGAAAACAGCTGGGGATTTTGCAAGTTGTAAATCTGGAATCAGTATTGATAGTCTGTATATAAATTCTATGTCTTGGAAATAGGAAAGCAAAAGAGAGGTTTTAGAGACAATCTGAATTTTTGTGGGTTTTCTGCTGGGATTTTATGGTGCATTACAGCGAAGGTAAATGTTTCCCTTGCTTGAAGGCCAGTCATGTCTGACTTTAAGGGGTAGTGTTTATCTCCACTTACAGCCAAAGACATACCTGTCAACCGTGGCTCCGGACAATCTGGGACCTGCGCACAACGGTTCTGCGCAAGTCGTGTTCTACGCATGCGTAGAAGGCTTTTACGCTTGCGTAGAACCCTTTTACGCTTGCGTAGCCTTCTACGCAAGTATAAAAGCCTTCTACGCATGCGTAGAATGCGACTTGCGCAGAAGGGATGCGCAGTACCTCTTTCCCCATGCTGCCAATTCTGGGTGGGAAATGGCGCAAATCGGCACCGAAAATCGGGAAATCCCGGCCAATCTGGGAAGGTTGACGGGTATGGCCAAAGAGCCTATCTGTGTCTGCGGACATTTCCATGGTCATGTGGCAGGCATGACTAGATGCGGAAGCACACTGAACACTATTACCTTTCCCGCCAAAATGATACCTATTTATGTACTGTACTTGTAATGTCTTGCTTTTGAACAGCTAGGATGGCAGGAACTGGGACAGATAACTGGTGCTCACTTTGTCGCTCAGCACTTGGGTCTTGAACTGCTGACCTGCCAACTTTCCAGTCGGCAAGCTCAGCATCTTAACCACTAAGCCACCGCGGCCCTCTAGCATTCCAGCACTACTTGAAATTTCTTGCTTTCGAACTGCTAGATTGGCAAGAGCTGGGATAGAGACGGGTGCACATTCTGTCATGCAGTACTCAGGTTTTGAACTGCTGACCCAGTCATCATCTTAACCACTTGAGCCACTGCAGCTTCGACATTATCAAAGCTTGCTTTGTCCTGTTCTTTTGTGCTGCTATTGATGCCTTGCAGAGGGAGTGGAATGGCTTTTGTGATTGTGGCATGGTGTTTACTTGGAATAGAAGTTAGAGGACAACAAAAGTGCATCGATATGGTCATGCTTTGATTGAACAGAGAAGGTAGTTTGAATTTGAGATGATATAGTTTCAACCATAGTCAAAGGCTTCCCCCACCCCCCTTTCAGGAATTTCCCTACACTTTCAAACTCAAAACATACAGATATCAATGTTGGCAAACAACCAAAACAAAACAATCTTTAATGACGGGCTTACTATGAGATAAAAATAGGGGATTTGTATAGCCTCCCAATCACCAAAGCGACTCTGGGTGGCTCACAATCCAATTGCACATGACCCTGTATAAAAAGACCCAACATATCATTAAGAACTTTACATGAAACACATTGTTAAAATCTTCGTAACAAATAAACTAAACAAATAGACTAAAAACCCAGATGATTAGCATGTTCATATCAGCCAACGGTGTGTGTGTGTGTGTGTGTGTGTGTGTGTGTGTGGTTGTTCCTCTCTCAACTCCCCACACCTGCTGGGCCAGCCATGTCTTCAGCCCTTTCCTAAAAACTGACAACTATGGCTGAAGACAAAGGTCTGTCGGCAGGAGGTTCCAAAGGGCCAGAGCAGATACCGAAAATGCCCTCTTTCTCATACTGGAGAGATGAGCCTCTCCAATGGGTGGTACCTTTAGAGAGCCCCTCTGGTCCACTCTTGTGAGACGGGCAGATAACCTCAGGGTGACACGGTCTCTCAGGTAACCTGGTCCGCTACCATGTAGGGCTTTAAAGATGATAACCAGCACCTTGAATTGCACCTGGAGGCATACCAGTAACCAATGCAGCTCCCGCAACAAGGGTGAGGCACCGGCATACTGTCCACACCCCATCATATCAATAAATAAAGCAAACAGCCATCAGCAACTAACACTTTAAATTCATGTACATAGCAGAACAAGCTCTCCCAACCCTTCTGGTTGAATATCTAAAGAAACACAGCCACTCCTAAGAGTCGCCATTTAAAACTCCCTTTGAAAGAAATAGGTCCTCCATACTAGAAAATGTTAATTAGAAATCGGTCTCTCTAATATGTGGCTTTGGTTCTCAAATTCCTTCACTTCTGCCCCACAGATAGATAGATAGATAGATAGATAGATAGATAGATGGATGGATGGATGGATGGATGGATGGATGGATGGATGGATGTTTATTTGTCAGTGGTAACAACAGGATATTATGCAACATGTGCTGATCTCCAAGAAAGGACAGAATTGAGCTCTCAGGACTGTCATGGCTGCCCATTCCTGTTATAGCCTTCTAAACCACATGTTTATTTATTTATTTATGTGCTCTGGGTGCCGTTTCCTCCACAGGTGTAAGTCCTCTTAAAATTCCTGTGGCTCATTTTCTCATTTTGGTACACAGAGATTCCCCAAAGACAACAAGATAGATCTTTCTACCTTCCTTTTCCACTTCCTCCACCAACAGCCACCAACAACAGTGTGGCTAAGCATCCGGAAATGGACAGGCAGGCAGACATACATAATTCATGAAATCTGTTACATCACACTAAACCTCATTGTGTAGCTGCCAGACTGAGTCAGGGATACTTGAGTGTCACCATCAGGAAGCGAAACAGGCAGGCTAGCTAACTTTTGGTCTCCTTTGGCATCTGGCAAGTGTAGCTCCAGATTTAAGAGATTAATTATTTTGCTTTAGGAAGAAAAAACCCTAAAGATGGGAAGTGCATGATTTTGGACTTAGCTGTTCCCTTGGTCAGTCATTTTAAACTATGAAGAATAACCCCATGTAAAGGGAATTATTTTAGCATGGCTATTGTTGTGTTCTAAACGGCAGCGGCACAAACAATAGTTACACATAAAGGGGCGTTCCAGGTGTCGCGTTTACAGTTCGGCGTGAACTCGGCACCCGGCCTTTTTCAGTCGATTGTGGAACGCCTCCTGAAGGGGCTGGAGGGGGTGTTGTGTTACTTTGATGACGTATTGATAACAGGGGGGAGTGAGGCCGAACTGGCAAAGAGATTGGATAAAGTACTGACTGTGTTCGAGAAAGCGGGGCTGCGGCTGAGAAAAGACAAATGCGTTTTTTTCGAAACAGAGGTTGAATTTTTAGGGTTCCGGGTCACACCCGAGGGAATTATGCCGTCCAAATCCAAAGTAGCCGCCATCAAGAAGGCTCCTCGCCCCACATCCAAAACCGAACTACAGTCATTTCTGGGGCTCCTCAATTTTTACCATACCTTCCTTCCACGGAAGGCGTCGGTGGCCGAACCGCTCCATCGGTTGCTTAAAAAGGAGGAAACTTGGCTGTGGGGGGACGAGCAAGAGAGGGCGTTTAAAGAGTTAAAGCAACTCCTAACATCCGAGGCAATCCTGACTCATTTCGATCCCAAACGGCCAGTGGTCTTAGTCTGTGACGCATCCCCGGTGGGGGTGGGGGCGGTGCTGTGCCACGTGTTGGACGACGGAAGGGAGGCCCCGATAGCGTTTTATTCAAGGTCCCTGTCCCAAGCAGAGCGGAATTACGCACAGACCGACAGGGAGGCATTAGCGATAGTAGCGGGAACCAAAAAATTTCACGATTTCCTGTATGGTCGCCCGTTCAAGATCGTGACCGATCACAAGCCCCTGTTAGGAATTTTCACTGCAAATAAGCCCACGCCACAGATCCTGTCCCCGAGGATGCTGCGGTGGGCTATCTTTCTCAACGCATACCAACATGAATTGGAATACCGGCCAGGGAAGGAGATCAGCCATGCAGACGCACTCTCAAGGTCTCCTTTGCCCCTGTCGGGCGACCAAAAGGCAGGGGTAGAGAGAGACCACAAGGTATTGTTAATAGAGGTCTTAGATTCACCCCCAATAGTACCAGCCGACATTGCCAGGGCGACAGGCAAGGATAGAACGCTGGAGAAAGTAAGCTCATGGGTTCAGAAGGGGTGGCCGGCGTCCTCCCCAGGTACGGAATTCGACCCATTTTTTCGGAAAAAAATAGAGTTGTCCCTAGAGAGGGGGTGCCTTTTGTGGGGCCAACGGGTGGTGGTCCCTACAGCCCTACGACCGAGGGTGCTCAAACTGCTGCACGTCAGCCACCCGGGGATCGTCCGTTCCAAGGCGCTAGCCCGGAGTTACTTCTGGTGGCCCCAGCTGGACGCAGACATAGAGCACATGGTCGGCACTTGTGAGGCGTGCCAGGGCTCCCGACCGGAGGCGGCTCGCCTCCCGCATAGGGAATGGGACGCAGCAAGGGGGCCGTGGTCCAGAGTGCACGTAGATTTCGCTGGCCCGTTCCGAGGAACCGTTTTTCTCCTGGTAGTGGATGCGTACTCTAAGTGGCTGGAGGTGATTCCGGTAAAGAGCACGTCCTCCGCCACCACAATTGGCCAACTAAGGAGAGTCTTTTCCACGTTCGGTTTACCCGACACTCTGGTCAGCGATAACGCTAGTTGTTTCACGTCCGCTGAGTTCAGGACATTCACGGAGGCAAACGCCATTCGGCACGTAACATCTGCGCCGTTTCACCCGGCCACGAATGGCCAAGTGGAGCGGCTGGTGCGGACAACAAAGGATGCGCTGCGGCGCATGGGCTCGGGGGACCTGAATCACCTAGTATGTCAGTTTTTATTAGCGTATAGGGTGACCCCCTTAGCATCCGGATACTCGCCGGCAGAGCTGCTGATGCGGAGAAAACTGACCACGATTCTGTCCAGGTTAGACCCGACGAGGGTCGAGGACAAAGGGAAGAACGTAGGGGTAGCGGTGCTGAAAGGTTTCGCCGCCGGCGATCCTGTGCATTGCAGGAACTACGCCAGCACCGGGCCAGCCTGGGTACCAGGGAGAGTTGTAGAACAGACGGGGCCAGTGTCATATCGGGTGGAAACGAGCACCGGCCTACTGTGGAGGCGGCATGCGGATCAGCTCCGGAGCCGGGTTCCCAGGGAGCAAGCCACGGACGGCACGGAGATTGCCTCAGCGTTAGGGTCCTCCCCCACCCGTTTATCCCAAGGGGGAGACAACGAAGGGCAACAGTCCCAAACAAGGGGGGGAGGCAGCGATCCCGACTCATATCCTTTTGATACACCAGTCCTATCAAAGAGAAGCAGCGGTCCCGACTCCCTATCATAAGAACATAAGAACATAAGAACAGCCTTGCTGGAACAGGCCACAGCCCATCCAGTCCAGCATTCTGTCTCACACAGTGGCTCACCATTTCCTTCAGGGTATTCCCAAGGAGATGCCTTCACCTGCTTAGGATTCCCTGGAAATGGCATTGAGAGATATCCTGCCTATCTCTCCAACCCGGAGGTTGTCCTTAGGTAGCCATAATTATAGCCATTGATAGCCTTGTCCTCCATGAACTTGTCTAATCCTTTCTTAAAGCTGTGAAGACTGACAGCTGTCACCACTTCTTCTGGCAGGGAGTTCCATAGACCAGTAATCCTCTGGGTGAAAAAGTACTTTCTCTTATTTGTTTGAGAACTAGTACCCAAAAGTTTCATGGAGTGTCCCCTAGTTCTAGTGTTGTGCGATAGGGAAAACAGTTTTTCCTTATCTACCTTGTCCACACTGTGCATGATTTTATAAACTTCAATCAGGTCACCTCTTAGACGCCGTCGTTCAAGAGTGAAAAGGCCCAACCGTTGCAGCCTCAGATGGTAAGGAAGGTGTTCCAGTCCCCTAATCATTCTGGTTGCCCTCCTCTGTACTTTCTCCAACTCCATAATATCCTTCTGGAGGTATGGCGACCAGAACTGTACACAATATTCCAGATGGGGCCTCACCATAGATTTATAAAGAGGCAAAATGACACTTGCTGACTTATTTTCTATACCCTTCCTAATGATCCCTAACATTGAGTTTGCTTTTTTCACTGCTGAGGCACACTGGGTTGACACCTTCATTGAGTTGTCCACCAGGACACCAAGGTCCCTTTCCTGGTTTGTCGCAGAGAGTTCAGACCCCATCAGTTTATAAATGTAATTGGGGTTTTTTCCCCCAACATGCATCACTCTGCACTTACTGATGTTGAAGCTCATTTGCCACTGTTTTGCCCACTCCCCCAGTGTCAAGAGATCCCTCTGGAGCTCTTCACAATCTCTCACAGTTTTCACTACCCTGTATAATTTAGTGTCGTCAGCAAATTTGGCTACCTTGCTTTTTACTCCTACCTCTAGATCATTTATGAAGAGGTTGAAAAGCAGGGGTCCCAGTACTGAACCTTGGGGGACCCCACTCTTTACTTCCCTCCACTTGGAGAAGTGTCCATTTAGTGCTACCCTCTGTTTCCTGTCCCTTAGCCAGTTGCTGATCCAGGACAAGACCTGTCCCTTTATTCCATGACTGGTAAGTTTATTCAAGAGCCTTTGGTGTGGGACCTTGTCAAAAGCCTTCTGAAAGTCCAGATAAACAATGTCAACTGGATCCCCCTTATCCACATGCTTGTTGACACTCTCAAAAAATTCCAACAGATTAGTGAGGCATGATTTGCCCTTGCAAAAGCCATGTTGGCTCTCCTTTAGCAGTGCCTTCTCTTCTATGTAACTATTAATTCTGTCTTTTAGGATGGTTTCCATCACTTTACCTGGGACACATGTCAAACTGACAGGCCGGTAATTTCCTGGATCACCCCTGGATCCTTTTTTGAAAATTGGTGTTACATTCGCTACCTTCCAGTCATCAGGCACAAAGCCTGATTTGAGGGAAAGATTATATATTTTGGCTAGGATATCAGCAATTTCATCTTTAAGTTCCCTGAGAACTCGTGGATGGATGCCATCTGGTCCTGGGGATTTGTTAGTGTTTAGCTTAACAAGACATGCAAGGACCTCCTCCCTGGTTATTTCTATCTTGCTTAATTCTTCGGTTTCCCTCCCTACGAAGATAGGCTCTGTTTTGGGCATGTGGTCTCTGTCTTCTTCAGTGAATACTGAAGCAAAGAATTCATTGAGTCTCTCTGCAATCTCTGTTTCCTCTTTAATAACCCCTTGCCTTCCATTGTCATCTAATGGTCCAATGGCCTTCCTAGTTGGGTTCTTACTTCTAATGTACTTAAAGAAGTCTTTGTTATTTCTCTGAGTATTTTTAGCTATACGCTCCTCAAAGTCTTGCTTTGCTTTCCTGATTGTTGCCTTGCATTTGTTCTGCCAGAATTTATGTTTCTGCCTGCTGTCCTCATTTGGACAAGCCTTCCATCTTCTAAATGAGCTTTTCTTGCTCTTGATCACTTCCCGAACAGCTCCTGTAAGCCACATCGGAGTCCTCTTGGACCTGGCAGTGCCCTTTTTCCTTTTGGGTATGCATTCCAATTGAGCCTCTGTTATTGTTTTTGTAAACAGCCTCCATGCCTCTTGGAGTGTTTGGACTCTCTCAATTTTCCCTTTCAGTTTCTTTTTTACTAGTTTCCTCATCTTTGGGAAATTTCCTTTTTGAAAATTTAAGGTCTCTGTGTTAGATTTTATCAGTGACTTGCGGTCTATGATCAAGTTAAACATAATTGAGTTGTGGTCACTGTTCCCTATTGGATCAGTCACATTAACATCTTGCACCAGATCCTGAGTATTACTCAGAATCAAGTCAAGGATTCTTGTACCTCTAGTTGGGTCTTCAACCATCTGTCCCAGGGAACAATCATTGAGCATATCTAGGAACTTTATCTCTTTATCATGTGCTGAACAACAGTTCACCCAGTCTATGTGAGGGTAATTGAAGTCCCCCATTATAACCAGGCTTCCCTTCCTGGATGCCTCCTTTACAACATTCTCCAACTGCCAGTCTCCCTCAAGAGTTTGGGTCGGAGGCCGATAGTATATGCCTACTGTTAGACCATCCTTGTGGCCTGGTACTCTTACCCACAGAGCTTCTAATGGTGACTCCAAATCACCTAGATATTCCAATTCATACGATTTTATCACTTCTTTGACATACAAGGCTACACCACCTCCTGTTTGCCCCTTCCTATCCTTCCTGTACAGTTTGTAGCCTGGGATAACTGTATCCCATTGGTTATCATCCGTCCACCAGGTTTCAGTGATACCAATAATATCAATATTTTTATCTATTGCTAAGTATTCCAGCTCCCCTATTTTGTTCCGGAGGCTTCTGGCATTTGTATACAAGCATTTATATATGCTTTCCTGATACAGTCTTTTGAGTCTAGTTGCATTGTTAGACTGCCTCTTGCATCCTTCTGCTAGAGTGCTGGTGACTAGCTCCTTGCTCTGCTCAGTAATTTTTGCATCCTCCTCACTACTCAAGTACACACTTTTCCGAACCGGATGCTGCCCAGCTCCTGTCGGCTTTCCCCCAGTTATCAGTTTAAAAGCTGCTCTGCAGCCTTTTTGATGTTGAGTGCCAGCAATCTGGTCCCATCATGGTTTAAATGCAACCCATCCCTCCTGAACAGATTTGGCTTGTCCCAAAATGTTCTCCAGTTCCTGACAAATCTGAAGCCCTCCTCTCGACACCACCGCCTCATCCACGCATTGAGGCTTCTGAGCTCTGCCTGCCTGGTAGGTCCTGCGCGAGGGACAGGCAGCACTTCTGAAAATACTACCTTGGAAGTCCGGGACTTCAATCTTCTTCCTAACAACCTAAATTTGGCTTCCAGGACAGACCGCTTGGCCTTCCCAACATCATTAGTACCAACGTGTACCATGACAACTGGCTCGTTCCCAGTTCTCTCTAACAATCTATCTAGATTTCTTGTGATGTCTGCAACTTTTGCACCTGGCAGGCAAGTCACCATACGGTTATCATGTGCATCACAAATCCATTTCTCTGTATTTCTAATTATTGAATCGCCTAGTACAAGGAGCCTCTCTCCTGCAATCTGTTCATCTACATGCACCTCATCAACCATATTAAGGGAGAGAACCTCAGTTTGTTCCTGTTGTTCATCTTCCTGGATCTCATCAAGTGTGATGAAGGAGAGATCATCAGGTGGAACCAGTTGTTCCTCTGTGTGTTCCTCATCAGGTGTGATAAGGGAAAGAGCCTCAAATTTATTCTGTAATTTCAGACTCTCAGAGTGATCCCCTACTCTTCTCGTCCTTTGAGTCACATTCCTCCAAACATCTCCCTCCTGAGTTAGTGAAGGGCCTTCTCCCTCAGAACTGTGCCCTGTCACTTCTTTGTCCAGCATAGTCTGCTCCGCTCTGTCCAAGAACAGCTCAAGCTCCTTAATTTGTTGGTGGTTAGATATGCGGGCTTCTAGCTGCTGGACCTTCTCTTCTAGTAGTGCAACCAGCTTGCACTTGCTGCAAGTGTAATTCTCCATATGCTTTGGCAAGAACACAAACATGGCACAAGAATTGCAGGTAACTACAGCTGTTCCCTCAGAATCCATTTTAACAAGTGCAGTATTCTGGGCCTCAAAAATGTACACGTTTACTACCTTTCTACCTAGTAAGACTATAAATTTTTTTTCCTAGTTTGTAATCTTGCGCGCCGTTAGGCGTGCGGGCCTCTAAAGCAGCTCTACTCCAACTGCAAAACTTATCAGTGCTCACTTCCTTTGTTTGGCTCTCCTCAGCAGCAGCTCTGCTTAAGAGCAATTGCAGAGTCAAAATGGCTGACCCTGAAAGAGCTCAGAGCTTTTAAAGGCTAGTGTGGCTCCGCCCCTATGAGTCACAGTTCAGGGAAGGGCCTGGTGTGGCCCTGCCCCCTGCTTCTGGAAGCTTCAAACTGCTTCCTCTGTTTGAACAGAGGTGGCTCTCAGCAGTTTCAATTATCAATTTAAATTAGTAGAGGCCTCTAAAGCAGCTCTACTCCAACTGCAAAACTTACCAGTGCTCACTTCCTTTGTTTGGCTCTCCTCAGCAGCAGCTCTGCTTAAGAGCACATGCAGAGTCAAAAATCGGAGCCCGGGGGAGAGGGGGAGGAGTTTGCGACCGCTGCCCCCGAATTTGAATTTGATTTTGATTTTGCGAGCCGGGGGGGTTTTTGGGAGTGTTCCCCCACCCATCCAAGCGAGAAGAGGGGTTTTTCGTTAGCCCCCAGTGCCCCCGGTTATTCCCAAATAAAGCACGCACCTCCCGACAAAGCCGCAGAACCGCGGCAAGGCACTAACAAGTCTCCCTCTCCAATTACAGGACAGGAAGCCAGGGGACAAAGAGAAGGTAGCAAACCCGGGGCAGGGCAGCCCACACCGAGACCCCAGCGTGTTCGAAATAAGCCATCTTGGCTGAGAGACTTCGTCTCATCCTAGGGGGGAGGAGTGTTGTGTTCTAATAGGGTAACCATCTTCATGTGATAACAATGTATCATTTCCTACCAGTAACAATATAGCCGTCAGCTGTATCACTATAAACCCTGTATGAGGACGCGAGCTAATGACCACCAGTGGGCAGCGGCAAGCGTCCAAGCTCTCTCGGTCCATACTCATCAAAGGCTACAGCGCGGAGTTTCCCGCCACTACCTACACCTGGACAAGAAGGGCGTGACTAACAATGATGTCACGCAGACAATAGCCAATAGGCTATCGTGGAGCCACATTCGAATGTTTTACTACTGTATATATTGAGCTATGCATCCGCCATTACCTCATGTTCCCTCTGATCACCATGCAATAAACCTGAGTTAAACCAGCCCGTGGCTGTTTCCTGTGTCTTGGTTCTCATTCACTAAAGCTATGTGGTATTTTCTATTTTCCTCCAACATATACTATAAGGGTAAGGCCTCCCTTGCTTGAAAGCCAGTCATGTCCGATTCTAGGGGGCAGTGCTCATATCCATTTACAGCCAAAGAGTCAGCGCTATCTACATCTGAAGACATTTCCATGGTCATGTGGCAGGTATGACTAGATGCCGGAACACAAGGAATACTATTACATTTCCCTCCCCCCCCAAAAAAGTAGTACCTATTTATTTACTTATAATTTCTTGTTTTTGAACTGCTAGGTTGGCAGGAGCTCGGACAGATGATGGAAGCTCACTCCATCATGTAGTACTCAGGTCCTGAATTGCTGATTGTACAGGATAAAAAATACATATATTTATTTTATTTCTCCTGACCATCTACAGATGGTAGGGGAAATGATCCATTTCCAACCGGCTATCAGCTGGATGTTTACAGTGCAGAAATCTCTATTTTAACCTGTCCCAAGAAAAAGCATTAATTTGGGTTTAATTAGAATGCCACAAAACAGCCGGACACACACATCCCACCCCACCCCACCCCAGATTTAGAAAAGTGCAGGTTGGACTAAAATGGTCAGAACAAATCACTCCTAAAAGGTGCTGAAAATAGCTGAAAACACAAGATACTGTATCTGCAAATTTAGTCAGTCTTTTAGTTTGATATTTTAGGTACATTTCAATCTTTTCATGTAATTTATCTCCTATGTGCTCCTGTTTATATCTTTTATACTTTTTTCTAAATTAACATTTTCTGGCTTATTTTTTGCTCCTGTTGTTAGTCTGAAGTAGAGTAGGCTTACTGAATGATTAGAAGTTACATAAGTGTTACCCATACAATTCCCATTCACTCTGTGCTTCCACTAATAGGGGAACAACAACTGAATTGGTCTCTTATAATTGAACTTTCTTTGGGAGGAACATTACTCAGGTTTAGCTTACAACACTTTAATGTCATGAAAGGTTCAAAGCAATCAGCAAGGGAGACAGGATAAGCAATCAGAAATGAGACACAAAGACGATAACTCAAAAAAGGTTTTTGTGGGTGAAGCCACTGGGAAATCCTCTGTTCTTAAAACTGCACAACTGTTCTTAAAACTTTTCATGTAATTTCTCTCCTATGGCTTCCATAAAGCTGAGCTGCATTTAGTTGTACTTCATGTAGAACTCCCAGAATGGATAGCTGTGAGATTTGTAGTAAAGAAAAATCCCATCCCTAAATTAGCTTTCATAACCTCAAAGGAGTGCAGGTCCGGAGTGGCTGGATGTGCTTTGGGGTGAAACGGAGCCCAGGAAAAGCCTAGGACAAGGGGGAAATGGCTTCAGAGGTTCACTATAGTGATGAAAATAGAAGAGGCTTCTATTTTCATAGCTCTATAGCAAAGAGCCCCCTCTGAAGCCATTTCCCCCTTCCTCCAAGGCTTTTCCTGGGCTCTGTTTCACCCCAAAGTGCTTCCTCAACCACTCTGGAGTGGCTGGGGATGCGCTTTGGGGTGAAACGGAGCCCAGGAAAAGCCTTTGATGAAAGGGGAAATGGAGCCAGCCCCCTCTGAAGCCTCTTCTAGGAGGAGGTGGTGGTGGGTGGGTCCAGCCATTTTTACTACCGGTACGTGTGTACTGGTGCGAACCTGCTGATGCCCACCACTGAGCCCAACTGGTTCTTTACAAGCTACTTGTTGGTATCTTCGGCATCCATGTGTTTTCAGTTTCCTTTGGCACTAGTTTGTAGAGCAGGATATGCCAATTAACTTATTTCACTAGGGAGGAATTGCTCTGATTCATCTGGGCAAGGCTTGTTATCTTACTCCATTATGGGAGGAACAGGAGAGAAATTACAGCCTGCAGAGTTGTGAGCTACAAAACAACCGGTGCACCTGAGATGGCCATCTATACTACATCATTCACCAAGATGGACAACTTTGAGTTTGCACTGGACTCTCTCACTGTCTTGCATTTATTTATTTATTTATTATTTCGATTTCTATACCGCCCACTTGGCCAAGGCCAACTCAGGGCGGTTCACAATCATAATAAAAACATAATTAAAAACTGCTTAAAAACTACCCTCCCCCTAAAAAAGGGTGCAGGGACTGAGGGGGCCGGAGTTGCACTATACCAGCCACCCAACAGAAGTCACCCTTCCACCTGCACCCCATACTTGGTCTGCCAGCCAGGTTTTAAGTTCTTTTCTGAAAGGCAGCAATTCCGTCTGGAGATGTAGCTCTGTTGGTAGGAGGTTCCAGAGTGCCGGTGCAGACACGGAGAAGGCCCTCCTCCTTGTGCTAGAGAGGCGAGCCCCTCTAGCAGATGGTACAATAAGAGAGCCTCTCCAGTCCGCCGTGGTTGGATGGACAGACGTCCTTAGGGCGATACGGTCTCTTAGGTAGCCTGGCCCGCTGTCATGTAGGGCTTTAAAGGTGAAAGCCAGCACCTTGAATTGCACCCGGAGGCAAACTGGTAACCAGTGCAGCTCCCGAAGCAGTGGTGAGGCATGGGCATAACGTCCACACCCCATCACCACCCGGGCTGCCACGTTCTGGACCAGCTGTAGCCTCCAAATGGTCGTCAAGGGCAGCCCCATGTAGAGCACATTACAATAATCTAGTCTGGAGGTGACCAGAGCATGAGTGACCATGACTAGGGAGTCCCTGTCCAGGAACGGGCGCAACTGGTGAATTAATCGCAGCTGTGCGAAAGCCCTCCTGGCCACGGCTGCCACCTGTTCTTCTAGCATCAGCCATGAGTCCAGGAGGACCCCCAGGTTGTGCACCGGGTTTGTCTGGGGTAAAACAGCCCCATCCAAAACCAAAGATGGCATGTCACAGATAAGGCTTTTTGTTGGCTTTTCTAACTGAATAGATCCTGAACATTTGCAAGAATGATCTCTGTATTCTTCCCTACATAAAGCTTCCAAGAAGTATTTTATATAATCCTAGTTAAAGCTTCAGCCATGGGCCATATTCTGCCCCTTGACCAGTCAGAAGATTCTTAAAACAATAAAAAGCAGGGAGGACATGCATTCCTTTGAGGTTATGAAACTCCCTTTCACAGAAAGCTAATTTATGGATGGGATTTTTCTTTTACTACAAATCCCACAGCTATCCATTCTGGGAGTTCTACATGAAGTACTGTACAACTAAATGCAGCTCAGCTTTATGGAAGCCATATACTATACTGCAATGTATAGGTATATAGCTAGGGCAATGGCCTAGCTAGGCCTCAAATTCTTTCAGTATGGGGTCCCCCCCCAAGTGAGCCACATTTGAGAGTCTGTGAGTTTATTGTTGTTGTTCAGTCACACAGTTGATTCTAACCCCCTGAGAACCCAAGGGCCATTGCACACCAGGTACCCCTATCCTCCACCATCCTCCTCAAACTGCCCAACTCTGTGCCCATTGCATCCACAATACCATCTAACCATCTCATTTTTGCCATCCCCTTCTCTTTCACTCAGCTCCCAGCAGCATGTCTTTCTCAAGTGAATCCTCTCTTCTCATTTGATGTCCAAAGTACTTTAGCTTCATCTTCACTATTTAACCTTCCAATGAGCAATCAGGGTTGATTTCTTCTAAGATTGACCTATTTGTTCTCCTCGCTGTCCAGGGGACTTTCAAGACTCTCCTCCAATACCACATTTCAAAGGCATCTATTCTTCTATAAAATAATTACACTTTTCTTGCCCCTTTACAGAGGAGCTGGGGAAGTGTTTAATTTCAACATCTGATATGGTGAAGGGGCATGTATATACACAGCCTATGGGAGAACAGCAGAAGAAAAGTGTGGCAGCTAAAAGACTGGAAAGCGAGTTGTGGAGTTGCGACAGCAGGAACTCATCCCTTGATAGTCTTGTCTATCAAGGAATCAAGGGATATGGGACTGTGCCCCACAAGTTGATCCTCCTGGTGGATTCAAAGAGAAGGGCTCAGGGAGGGAGGTTGGGTCAACATCTGGTCACTGTAAGTAGGAGTGACCCTCAAGAGCTCCCTCAAGAGCTCCAACAAGCAGGCTAAATGCCCTGTCTGAACATGCTCTTTCTTGGAGAGGTTATTCAAACGCATGTGCTAGAAATTGGAGAGTTTCCAAACTTGTCTAGTTCAGTGCAGCTACATTCTACACCTTCCTCCCTACACCTTCCTCTGCAAGGCTCCAGTTCAAATGCAATGAGTTCTCGATTAAGCAAATGAGCTCTGGTTTGAAATCTCATTCAGACTGCATTTGGTTAAATTCCCCTTCGTTTCTGTAAACAGATGGATTAAACAGGTATTTGTCCCTCTTTAGTGTTTGGGAATCGAGACAATGGACACGGCTGTAAACTAGCCTAACACATCTTTATTGCATGGAGTACAGCACGAACATGTGGTAATGGCGGACAAACAGCTCTTTTTATACGGTGGCTATCTAGTTGAATCTGGCTCTTTGACAGGCATTGGCTGCTGTCCAAGTGACGTCATCTTTGGTCACGCCTTTCTTGTCCAGGTGAGGTGAGCGCGGGAATCTTTCCCGCGCAGCTGAAGGCATTTGAGTAATGTGAACCCTGTGAGCTGGGCGCTCGCTATTGCCCCCGGTGGCCACTAGCTCACGTCCTCATACAGAAGGTTACAGTGTTACCTGTACCCATTCGTGTGGTTACAAATACATTCAACACACTACATTCAGTACACAACACCCTCCATCTGTTTTTAACGATACACACAGCAGACAGGCACACCTCTCTATTGCCAGACTCATTCATGATTCATCTTATTCTTCTTCTGTTTCTCCCCAAAAAGTGGAGAAGGCTTTCTGAGGTTGTGAATAGATTGCCCAGTTATCCTAGGGTTGAGGGTCTAAATAGCATCTTTTCCTAATGCAGTGTGCTATTTTTTATTTATTTATAATTTTTATTAATTTTCAAAATATAATTACAAAATCTAAATAGAAAAAGAAAAATTACAATACAATACAAAAAATCATATGACAATATATAATACAATACATGAAATTTGTGCAATAAACAATAATAAACAATTAATAAACAATACTAAAAATAACACTATAACAACACCTCTACTTATTAAAGTAATACCTCCACACCCTTCACTAAATCTTAATTGTTATAACTCAAATAATTATATGCAACTTAAAAATTACATTTGCAATATTTTCTTTTTCTTATAGCAAAATCTCCAGATCAAACTCATTTATATATGTATTTCTATAATACTCATATTTACACCTTTTTTCCTACCCAAAACTTATTAGTTAATACTGTATCACCATAATTTTTCCTAAACATAATATCATGAGAATATAATAATAAAAACATATACACAAAATCAAACTGTTGTGATATCCTGCATCCTGCAGGGCATTGTATGATACACTGGGTGTGTAGTTTGATTTTGTGTATATGTTTTTATTATTATATTCTCATTTTTGACTTTACAAATAGTTGCCAAATTTTCCAGAATCTATTTTCTTTAATTATACCCTTTTTAAAATTCAATTCCCATGTTAATTTATCATTTAGTGCAAGATCCCACAATTCCTTATACCAATCATCAATTTTCAAAGTTACATTGTTTTTCCAATTTCTAGCTATACATTGTCTACCCGTTGTCAACATTATAGCCAGTAACTCTTTTTAATCAGCATCTAAATTTATATTATCCATATCTGTCAGCAAAGCGGTACTTGACCCCAGTTTAAGTATCATTCCAAAAATACTACAATACGTCCCCATTGTATTCATACATTGTAACTCACAAGATGTATTAAGAAACATTTGGGAGCAAGATCTCAATGTAAAAATTACAGAAGTGGAATGGAGAAATAAATGGGGAAAAAGTATTATGAGAACTATGTCAGTCAGAATAAAAGAACATAATTATAAAATGTTGTGGAGATGGTATTTGACCCCAGTGAGGTTATATCAGATGGATAATAATAAGAGCAAAATGTGCAGTGTGCTATTTAAAGCTATCCTTGCATCCATATGCAAGCCGAAGGTGTTTTTTTTTGTGGGTGTTTTTTTGGGGGGTACAAGAACTAAATCACACCTCAAAGTAACCTCTTTATAGTCTATCCCTCCCTCTCTGCCTCCATATGCTCTCCTGTCTCTTCTTCCACGATTGGGGGAGTCAGGTTTTTTAAAAATGTATCGGTAAGTGGCTTTTATTTTTTATTTATTAGATTTATATACTGCACATCTGGGTGTTATCCCACTCTGGGCAGTGAACAACAGAAAATAAATGACAACAATACCCACACAATAAACCCACCACCAACAAATACATAATCGACTAAACTAAACTAAAGTAAACTAAACTAATTGGCGACAGAAAACTTCGAAGCTGAACCTAACTGGCTAATCTACTGCCAAGGGAACTGTTATGTATGCATGTAATGTTACTGTAAAGACAAGAATGTATTCACTCCAATTACAATGTATCTCAGCTGTAAAGGAACGCGAGCAAGCAACCCATAGAGGGCAGCTGCGAGCGTTCAGTCTCACATGGTTCACATTGCTCAATCACGGACAGCCGCGGGAAACGTCCCCGCATTAATCAGGAAGAGAAAACAACTGCAGGATCGAGGCGTGCCTGGGCGAGGCCACGCCGGTAGCAGCCAATGAGCTGCCGTGGTACAAGATTCAAATGTAGAGTCCTACTGTATATAATGAGATGTATCACCGCCATTACCTCATGTTCCCCCGGATCATCATGCAATAAACCTGTGTTAAGCCAACCCTTCGGCTGTTTTGTTGTCTTTGGTCCCTTTAGTGTATGGGACCAAAGACAACGAACAGCCGAAAGGTTGGCTTAACACAGGTTTATTGCATGATGATCCAGGGGGAACATGAGGTAATGGCGGATGGGTAGCTCTATATATACAGTGGCTATACATTTGAATGTGGCTCCTCGACAGTCCATTGGCTACTGTCCGCGTGACGTCACGAACGGTCACGCCCTTCTTGTCCAGGTGTAGGTGATGGCGGGAATCTTCCCGCGCTGTTGTTTGCTGGTGAGTCTGGGCCAGGAGAGCTTGAACGCTCGCTATTGCCACCAGGTGGTCATTAGCTCGCATCCTATTGCAAGGGCTACAGTTAAGCAGCTGCTGGTTATAATGTTACACAAGCATGGTTACATTGGATACACGTGAATGGATACATTGTAAAAGGTACAGTCATAGAACACAACATCCCTCCCCCCTAGGATGGGACGAAGTCCCTCAGCCAAGATGGCTTATTGCAAACGCGTTTGGGCCGCGATGTGGGCTGACCCGCCCCAGGGGCGCTACTGCTTCCTCGTTCCCTGGTCCCTTGTCCTGAAATGGGAGAGGGAGACTTGTTAGAGGCTTGCCGTGGTTTGGCGGTTTTAGGGGAAGGGAAAAACTCCATTGTGGGTAGACCGGAGACATTCGGGGCTAACGAAAAACCCCTCTTCTCGCTTGGACGGGTGGGGGACCACTCTGCAAAACTTCCCCGGTCCTGAAAATCAAAATCTAACTCTGTTGGGGTATCCGTATTAGTGGGGAGATCCCGCGGGGTATCTATGAGATCGGCTTCCCTTCTCTCTGCTGACCGATCCCGCAAGATATCTACGAGGACAGATTCCCTTTCCTCCCCCCTTGGTGGGGACCCATGGCCCCCCTTTCCTCCCCCTTGGGCTGAACGGGTGGGGGAGAACCCTAACGCTGAGTCTTGTGTCCCGCGGTCCGCGCCCTGTTCGCCAGGAATCCTGCGCCGGAGCTGGTCTGCGTGCCGCCTCCAGAGTAGACCTGTGCCGGTCTCGACGCGGTACGAGACGGGGCCGGTCCGCTCTAGGATGATGCCCGGTACCCAGGCCGGACCCGCGCTGGCATAATTTCTGCAATACACGGGGGCACCCACGTCGAAACTCTTTGTGTCCTCTATCCCAATGTTCCTCCCCTTTTCCTCTACTCTCATGGGGTCTAGTCTAGTTAGTATGGTGGTCAGCTTCCTGCGCATCAGCAGCTCTGCGGGGGAGTATCCTGACGCTAGGGGAGTCACTCGGTAACCTAGCAGGAACTGGCACACTTGATGGTTTAGGTCCCCGGGCCCCATGCGCCGCAGCGCGTCCTTGGTGGTGCGCACAAGGTGCTCTACTTGGCCGTTTGTGGCAGGGTGAAAAGGGGCGGAGGTGATGTGCCGAATGGCGTTGATTTCTGTGAATGCCCTGAACTCAGAGGACGTGAAACAACTTGCGTTGTCGCTTACGAGGGTGTCGGGTAAACCGAACGTGGAAAAGACCCCCCGCAAATGCTTTATGGTTGTGGCCGTGGACGTGCTTGTAACCGGAATGACCTCCAACCACTTGGAGAAGGCATCCACCACAAGGAGAAACAGCGTCCCACGAAACGGGCCAGCAAAGTCTACATCCACTCGGGACCACGGCCCCTTCGCCGCGTCCCACTCCCTGTGAGGCAGGCGGGCTTCTTCTGGCCTGGAACTTTGGCAGGGCTCACAAGTGCCGACCATGTGCTCGATGTCGGCGTCTAGCTGGGGCCACCAGAAATAGCTCCATGCCAGGGCTTTGGAGCGCACAATCCCAGGGTGGCTGACGTGCAGGAGTTTGAGTACCCTCGGCCGTAAGGACGCCGGGATCACCACTCGCTGGCCCCACAGAAGGCACCCCCTCTCAAGGGACAACTCTAACTTCTTTCGGAAAAATGGGTCGAACTCCGCTGCCGGGGAGGACGCTGGCCACCCTTTCTGCACCCAGGAGCTAACCCTTGCTAAAATGTTGTCCTTGCCAGTCGCCTTGGCGATGTCGGCGGGCAGTATTGGGGGCGAGTCGAGGACTTCTATCATCAGCACCTGATGGTCTGGCTCCGTCCCGCCCACGTGGCTGTTCTCTTGGGGAAGGGGGGACCTCGATAGGGCGTCCGCATGGCTGATCTCCCTCCCGGGCCTGTACACTAACGCGTGCTGATACGCGTTGAGAAAAATGGCCCACCTAAGCATCCTAGGGGACAGGATCTGTGGCGTGGGCTTATCTGCGGTAAAGATGCCTAGCAGGGGCTTGTGATCGGTTACGATTGTGAAGGGGCGCCCATACAGGAAGTCGTGGAACTTTTTTGTTCCCGCAATTATCGCTAATGCTTCCCTGTCTGTCTGGGCGTAGTTTCTCTCCGCCTGGGACAGGGACCTGGAATAGAACGCTATCGGGGCCTCCCTCCCGTTTTCCAGCACGTGGCACAGCACCGCCCCCACCCCCACCGGGGATGCATCACAGATCAGGACCACTGGCCGCTTGGGGTTGAAATGGGTGAGGATGGCGTCAGACGCCAGAAGCTGCTTTAGCTCAGTAAATGCCCTCTCTTGCTGGTCGCCCCACTTCCATGCCTCGTCCTTTTTAAGTAGCCTGTGCAACGGCTCGGCCACGGCTGCTTTCCGGGGGAGGAAGGAGTGATAAAAGTTCAGCAGCCCTAGGAACGACTGCAACTCGGGCTTGGAGGTGGGGCGAGGGGCTTGCTTGATGGCGGCTACCTTAGACTTGGACGGCCTTATTCCCTCAGAAGTGACACGGAACCCTAGGAATTCGACCTCGGTCGCGAAGAAGACGCATTTGTCTTTCCGCAGTCTCAACCCCGCCTTTTCGAATATCGCCAGGACCTTGCCCAACCTCTTTGCCAACTCGGCCTGACTCCCCCCCGTTATCAACACGTCATCAAAATAAGGCAACACCCCCTCGAGCCCCTTCAGGAGGCGTTCCACGAGTGACTGGAAAATTCCAGGCGCCGAGTTTACGCCGAATTGAAGGCGCGTCACCTGGAACGCCCCCTTATGGGTGACTATAGTTTGTGCAGCAGCGGCAGCTGGGGTCACCGAGAGCTGCTGGTAGGCTTGTGCTAAGTCGAGCTTAGCGAAACACTTTCCCCCATGTAACCTGGCCAACAAATGGCTGACTACCGGCACCGGATACGCATTAGGGCGAATGGCCTTGTTGATGGTGCACTTGTAATCAGCGCATATGCGCACCTCCCCGTTGGCCTTTAGTGCTGTTACAATTGGAGTTTCCCACTCCGCAGAATCGACAGGAACAAGAATCCCCTGGCCCACCAATTTGTCCAGTTCCGCCTCTATTTTGCCCTTGAGTGCGAATGGCACCCGGCGCAGTTTCAGTCTTATTGGGCGGACCTCAGGGTCCAGGTCGAACGCTACTGGGGGTCCCTTATAT
The DNA here is from genome assembly GCA_035047345.1 of Bradypodion ventrale. NCBI lineage: Eukaryota > Metazoa > Chordata > Lepidosauria > Squamata > Chamaeleonidae > Bradypodion > Bradypodion ventrale. Next base: position 10,320,850 of record JAWDJE010000006.1, read on the forward strand.
TTCCCAAGTCCCTTTTTGAAGACTTCGGGGTGCGCGTCGCACACCTCCTGAATCGGGTCAGTCCCAACGGCAACGGCGTGCACCCCCCCAATGAACAAACCCAGGGGCTGGAACCATTGAGTCCCAAGGAGGCTGCAATTCCCCCCTTTGAGAACAACTAGGGGGAGAGTCGCGGCGTGCTTCTTAAATTGGACCCGGAAATTTCCCACCCCCAACACCGGGATGCAGTTCCCTTGCACGTCCCGAAGCGTGGACCTCAAAGCTTTGAGTTTGGGCCGCACGTGGGGGGCAATTCTCAGAAACTCCTTCTGGGGAATGATGGAATATGAGGACCCCGAGTCAATTTCCATCCTAATGGGGGCCCCTTGTACTAGTACCTCAACAAAGTAACGGGGGTGTCCCGCGGACACGCTGAACACCGGTGCGTCGTCCTCGCTGTCGTCGGCAATGCGGCCCATGCCGTCTCGCTTCCTCGTGGCCTGGGCGCCGTCCTTGGGTCTCGTCCCGCGGTCTCTCGAGCTCTTCCGGGCCTCGCGCTGTTTCCTGCAGACCTTGGCTATGTGCCCGCGGCGACCGCAGTTGTGGCACTCGGCTTTTCTGAAGGGGCATTTGGCGCGGTCGTGGTTCGCTCCACAGCCGTCGCAACGCCGGCCTTCTTTCCGGACCTTCCGGACGTCCTCGTCGTCGCTGCTCTCCGCGGACGACTTCGAAACTCGCCGGGCCGCGTGCACCGAAACGTGCACCGAAGGCTCTGCCTTGCCCGTCTTTGGCCGCCAGTCCTGGAGCTCCTGAACCCCGGCCTTCGTAGCTTCCGCGGCTTGTGCCTCCTTCAGAACCTCCTGCAAGGTGGGGGGTGGCTCGCGGTTCATCAATGTGCGCTGAGTTTCGGCATCCCTCAGGCCGCACAGCACGCAGTCTCTTAGCGTGACCTCTACGTTCTCCCATTTGCAGGGGCCGGCCGCCAGTCGCAGGGCCGCTGCGAAGTCGGCGACCGTCTCCCCGGGCACTTGGACTCGCCTCCAAAACGCGCTCCGAGCGGGGAACATCGCCGTCGTGGGCCGGAAATACTCACGCAACATGTGCATGAGCTCCTTTACCTTGAATTCGCTCGCCCTCCTCGGCGCGATCAGGTCCACCAAAACTCTCTTGGTGTCTGGCCCCAGCATCCGGGTGAAGATGGCCCGTTTCTTGGCCTCATCCGTGACTTCGGATTCCACCAGGGCTCCCTGGAAGTCCATCTCGAAGATGTCCCAGTCTGCCGGTCTCCTGATTTCGAAACCGGCGCATGTCTTGGTCCCGTGGGCAGCCATATCCCACCTTCGTCGCCAATTTAGTGTATGGGACCAAAGACAACGAACAGCCGAAAGGTTGGCTTAACACAGGTTTATTGCATGATGATCCAGGGGGAACATGAGGTAATGGCGGATGGGTAGCTCTATATATACAGTGGCTATACATTTGAATGTGGCTCCTCGACAGTCCATTGGCTACTGTCCGCGTGACGTCACGAACGGTCACGCCCTTCTTGTCCAGGTGTAGGTGATGGCGGGAATCTTCCCACGCTGTTGTTTGCTGGTGAGTCTGGGCCAGGAGAGCTTGAACGCTCGCTATTGCCACCAGGTGGTCATTAGCTCGCGTCCTATTGCAAGGGCTACAGTTAAGCAGCTGCTGGTTATAATGTTACACAAGCATGGTTACATTGGATACACGTGAATGGATACATTGTAAAAGGTACAGTCATAGAACACAACAGTCCCATACACTAAAGGAACAATGCCCTAAAAGGCCTCCTTGAACAGGAATGTTTTTAATTGTTTTTTTTAAAAAGTAGCCAGTGGTGGGGCCTGGTGCAGCTCCAATGGTAGTGTATTCCACAGTGTAGGTGCCACCACCTAGACGGCTCTATTTCTGGTTAAAGACTTCTGATCCAACCTCAGTGTTGGCACCTGGAGCTGCACCGCCGACTCTGATGACCGGGTGATGCGGGGAATTGTTCTGAGGGAGAGATGCTTCGACAGATAGCAAGGTCCCAAACTGTATAGGGCCTAGGTAGTGAATTGGCTTGCCACCCGTGTGATATAGACCTGGATCATATAGAACAGTGGTGGCAAAGTATGGTACGCGTGCCATCAAGGGCACTCAGAGCTCTTCTTGTGGGCACATGCACCATTGCCTCAACACAGAGTTAGCCCCTTCCCTCTGTCCATCAATCCAATGGGAGTGCTTCCTCCCTCCCCCCAGCACAGAGTTCACCCTGCCCCTCTGTTTGGGCACTCGGTCTCTAAAAGGTTTGCCATCACTGGTATAAAATGAAGAATTTAAGACAAAAAGATTTCCCTCCACATTTTCTCTTTTGTTCCCCTCCATTAGGGAGTAGAAGAAAACTATTATTTTGTTTTAATTTATTGATGAATGTCATACTGTTGAAATTGTGGGGATAATACCCACTGATGCCTTTTTTTTTTTTTTGCATGCTGGTGACCACACAGACTGGAAACAAAACTAAAATGGAGCAATTCTACCCAAGCTAAAAAAGAACCTACTAAACAAGGGGTTCCCAATTTTTTCAATCCGGGGGCCGGGTCATGCTCTCTCATTTTGTTTCTCTAATGTCCTTGGAGAGGTGGGGGGCTCATGAAATAGTGCTGTGGGCTGCTGTGGGAATCCCTGCACTAAACAATAGTCCCTGCCCCCCCCGCCCCCAACCAGTGATTTTAAAAAAGTGCAGGTACCCACCAATAAGAATTGGGCTGGTTTGCATGTCATGTAATCACCAGAAACTAGATCAAACCTGACATGGCGAAAGCAGTCCAGAAACCAAGATTAATTGCCCTCTGAACATACCCTGAGCCCTTTGATTTGTTCCAAGAGGAGCAAATGGTTTCCTTTTTGTTTTTCTTGCAAACCAGGCAGTGAGGGATCACAGCCAGTGAACACGCAAAAAGCAGCACTATGCTTTGCACAATTGTAGGGACAAGCCCAGCTGGTTTGAGAGTTATGTGGCATCAGCTCAGGGCTTGCCCCAAAAGAATAACACTCCGATAAAACCTTGTGGTTCAGCACAATATTTTCCAGTATATTTCTTCTTCCCAGACAATGAAGGGCCTGATCTTATCTGATCTATGCATTTTTACGACTCCTTCCTTGTGTATTTTTCCTTCTCGAGAAAGAGGCAGGTTTTGGTAATGGTGGACAGTTTTGTGCCGCTATGTTTTGCATAGAAATTTCATTTCTGCACCCAGAGACATTCAATCTTATTGTAGCCTTTAACGAAGTCTTAAAGCAGGGGTTCCCAACCTTTTCAAGCTGGGGGCCGGGTCACACTCTCTCAGTCAGCTTCGAGGGCCGGACCACCAGTTTGCCCTGCCTGTATGATGGGGGTGGCCATTTTGTTTCTCCAATGCCCTTGGAGGAGTGGGGGGCCACATGAAATTGTACCATTGGCCAGATCTGGACTGTGGGCCTTAGGTTGGGAACTTCTGTCTTAAAGAGAGATTCAATTTTAAAAATCCTCTGGCAAAACTGTAGCAGGAAAGTGTATTTATAGTGTATTTATAGATTTATTTTTTGTTTCTTGAAAGACATAGGTTTTGCACTACTATGTAGACATAAGTCTGTTAAGTGCTGGTATTTTGGGGATAAATCACACTCACTTGTGATCAAAACTTGAGCTGGTCACTAGCGGAACATTCTAATCCACATGCTTGTGACCTTAAGACTTTCCTTCACAGACCTCCAAAAGAAAAATGCCACAGCTCCCTGAAGTTGTAAATGTAATTTTTTTTTGTGCAGAACAAAAACATGCCTCAAGTCAGAGAAAATATCCACATGTTAGTTTTCCTATTCCTCTTATTTCTCAAATTCTGCTTGAATAAATATTTTTGTGGTTGTGACAATTCCATTCCATTCAAATTAACTGAAAAAATGGATCCAGGAAGAACTTTATGGCAAGAACAAACATTCTCGAGGGTACACAGGAGTAAAAACAAATTAAAAGATGGAGGAGGTTGCTCACTGGGCAAGAAACATCATTAAAGGAGGATATCGCTGAGCAACTCAACCTCCCCTACATCACCTGGAGGACTCTGAGTAGACTGAAGGTTAGAGTCCCTAAATGTAAGACCAACATGCTCAAGTAGGGGCTGTTTGTTCCATACAATGCACACAACGTTGCCCTCTGGAACTCCAGCAGATGGCCTGGACATGCCGCCGTGCAAATGGGCACCAGAAACGCCCTGCCACCAGAGCGCTGCATCCAGGAAGTCAGCGGCGCCCGCAGCCCCTGGAGGCCGGGATGGAGAGAACTCCACGGCGACACACACGGCAGAGAGGATGCCAGCCACAACCACAGTGGCAAGGCTAAGACAGCGGAGGCGCATTTGTGGTCCTGATGAAGGCCTCCAGCACCTGCAAGCTGGGGCCAATGTGCTAGTCCATGCACCGGCGGGGATGTCGCTGCCGAGGCAACGTGGCTGCCGAGGTGATGCAGCCTCTGAGGAGGCGACAGACAGTGCCGCTATGACTGCTGCACACTCCGGGGGCGCAGGCCTGGCAGTGGCGGAGATGCCAACAAAGCAACGAGCAAGGCAGTGCCGCTATGACTGCTGCACACTCTGGGGGCGCAGGCCTGGCAGTGACGGAGATGCCAACAAAGCAACGGGCAAAGCAGTGTCCCGGGTGGTGGCAGGGTGGCCCACTGAGAGGACACCACCAGGGATCACCCCAGGAGACCACCCCACCCCAGGAGGTGAGCCACCTCCTTCCCCCCAAAAAACCCCCAACAATTCCCAGACACAGCCAGTCACCCCTGCTAGTAAAAAAATAATTGGGTATATTCATGTTCTTTTTGACTTAAAAGGTTACAAGAGTTCGGATAACTATTCTCTTTTCTGATTTTTCCTCTTAAGTTTCTCAGCTGTCACTAAGCAGGAATTGAAACTAGAAAGCTAAGAAAGTTAAGATTTAAGAGGCTACTTTCATATAGGTGATGGGAGATATAGTCCCTTGGTACATCTGGGGTTGACTCCTTCCTACTTTTTCCTGCCAAAAATTGTAAAGAAGTTGATAGATGTTGTGTTCTATGACTGTACCTTTTACAATGTATCCATTCACGTGTATCCAATGTAACCATGCTTATGTAATATTATAACCAGCAGCTGCTTAACTGTAGCTCTTACAATAGGACGCGAGCTAATGACCACCTGGTGGCAATAGCGAGCGCTCAAGCTCTTCTGGCCCAGACTCACCAGCAGACAACAGCGCGGGAAAGATTCCCGCCATCACCTACACCTGGACAAGAAGGGCGTGACCGTCCATGACGTCACGCGGACAGTAACCAATAGACTGTCGAGGAGCCACATTCAAATGTATAACCACTGTATATATTGAGCTACCCATCCACCATTACCTCATGCTCCCCATGGATCATCATGCAATAAACCTGTGTTAAGCCAACCATTCGGCTGTTCGTTGTCTTTGGTCCCATACACTAAATTGGCGACGAAGGTGGGATATGGCTGCCCACGGGACCAAGACATGCGCCGGTTTCGAAATCAGGAGACCGGCAGACTGGGACATCTTCGAGATGGACTTCCAGGGAGCCCTGGTGGAATCCGAAGTCACGGATGAGGCCAAGAAACGGGCCATCTTCACCCGGATGCTGGGGCCAGACACCAAGAGAGTTTTGGTGGACCTGATCGCGCCGAGGAGGGCGAGCGAATTCAAGGTAAAGGAGCTCATGCACATGTTGCGTGAGTATTTCCGGCCCACGACGGCGATGTTCCCCGCTCGGAGCGCATTTTGGAGGCGAGTCCAAGCGCCCGGGGAGACGGTCGCCGACTTCGCAGCGGCCCTGCGACTGGCGGCTGGCCCCTGCAAATGGGAGAACGTAGAGGTCACGCTAAGAGACTGCGTGCTGTGCAGCCTGAGGGATGCCGAAACTCAGCGCACATTGATGAACCGCGAGCCACCCCCCACCTTGCAGGAGGTTCTGAAGGAGGCACAAGCCGCGGAAGCTACGAAGGCCGGGGTTCAGGAGCTCCAGGACTGGCAGCCAAAGACGGGCAAGGCAGAGCCTTCGGTGCACGTTTCGGTGCACGCGGCCCGGCGAGTTTCGAAGTCGTCCGCGGAGAGCAGCGACGACGAGGACGTCCGGAAGGTCCGGAAAGAAGGCAGGCGCTGCGACGGCTGCGGAGCGAACCACGACCGCGCCAAATGCCCCTTCAGAAAGGCCGAGTGCCACAACTGCGGTCGCCGCGGGCACATCGCCAAGGTCTGCAGGAAGCGGCGCGAGGCCTGGAAGAGCTCGAGGGACCGCGGGATGAGACCCAAGGACGGCGCCCAGGCCACGAGGAAGCGAGACGGCGTGGGCCGCATTGCCGACGACAGCGAGGACGACGCACCGGTGTTCAGCGTGTCCGCGGGACACCCCCGTTACTTTGTTGAGGTACTAGTACAAGGGGCCCCCATTAGGATGGAAATTGACTCGGGGTCCTCATATTCCATCATTCCCCAGAAGGAGTTTCTGAGAATTGCCCCCCACGTGCGGCCCAAACTCAAAGCTTTGAGGTCCACGCTTCGGGACGTGCAAGGGAACTGCATCCCGGTGTTGGGGGTGGGAAATTTCCGGGTCCAATTTAAGAAGCACGCCGCGACTCTCCCCCTAGTTGTTCTCAAAGGGGGGAATTGCAGCCTCCTTGGGACTCAATGGTTCCAGCCCCTGGGTTTGTTCATTGGGGGGGTGCACGCCGTTGCCGTTGGGACTGACCCGATTCAGGAGGTGTGCGACGCGCACCCCGAAGTCTTCAAAAAGGGACTTGGGAAATATAAGGGACCCCCAGTAGCGTTCGACCTGGACCCTGAGGTCCGCCCAATAAGACTCAAACCGCGCCGGGTGCCATTCGCACTCAAGGGCAAAATAGAGGCGGAACTGGACAAATTGGTGGGCCAGGGGATTCTTGTTCCTGTCGATTCTGCGGAGTGGGAAACTCCAATTGTAACAGCACTAAAGGCCAACGGGGAGGTGCGCATATGCGCTGATTAGAAGTGCACCATCAACAAGGCCATTCGCCCTAATGCGTATCCGGTGCCGGTAGTCAGCCATTTGTTGGCCAGGTTACATGGGGGAAAGTGTTTCGCTAAGCTCGACTTAGCACAAGCCTACCAGCAGCTCTCGGTGACCCCAGCTGCCGCTGCTGCACAAACTATAGTCACCCATAAGGGGGCGTTCCAGGTGACGCGCCTTCAATTCGGCGTAAACTCGGCACCTGGAATTTTCCAGTCACTCGTGGAACGCCTCCTGAAGGGGCTCGAGGGGGTGTTGCCTTATTTTGATGACGTGTTGATAACGGGGGGGGAGTCAGGCCGAGTTGGCAAAGAGGTTGGGCAAGGTCCTGGCGATATTCGAAAAGGCGGGGTTGAGACTGCGGAAAGACAAATGCGTCTTCTTCGCGACCGAGGTCGAATTCCTAGGGTTCCGTGTCACTTCTGAGGGAATAAGGCCGTCCAAGTCTAAGGTAGCCGCCATCAAGCAAGCCCCTCGCCCCACCTCCAAGCCCGAGTTGCAGTCGTTCCTAGGGCTGCTGAACTTTTATCACTCCTTCCTCCCCCGGAAAGCAGCCGTGGCCGAGCCGTTGCACAGGCTACTTAAAAAGGACGAGGCATGGAAGTGGGGCGACCAGCAAGAGAGGGCATTTACTGAGCTAAAGCAGCTTCTGGCGTCTGACGCCATCCTCACCCATTTCAACCCCAAGCGGCCAGTGGTCCTGATCTGTGATGCATCCCCGGTGGGGGTGGGGGCGGTGCTGTGCCACGTGCTGGAAAACGGGAGGGAGGCCCCGATAGCGTTCTATTCCAGGTCCCTGTCCCAGGCGGAGAGAAACTACGCCCAGACAGACAGGGAAGCATTAGCGATAATTGCGGGAACAAAAAAGTTCCACGACTTCCTGTATGGGCGCCCCTTCACAATCGTAACCGATCACAAGCCCCTGCTAGGCATCTTTACCGCAGATAAGCCCACGCCACAGATCCTGTCCCCTAGGATGCTTAGGTGGGCCATTTTTCTCAACGCGTATCAGCACGCGTTAGTGTACAGGCCCGGGAGGGAGATCAGCCATGCGGACGCCCTATCGAGGTCCCCCCTTCCCCAAGAGAACAGCCACGTGGGCGGGACGGAGCCAGACCATCAGGTGCTGATGATAGAAGTCCTCGACTCGCCCCCAATACTGCCCGCCGACATCGCCAAGGCGACTGGCAAGGACAACATTTTAGCAAGGGTTAGCTCCTGGGTGCAGAAAGGGTGGCCAGCGTCCTCCCCGGCAGCGGAGTTCGACCCATTTTTCCGAAAGAAGTTAGAGTTGTCCCTTGAGAGGGGGTGCCTTCTGTGGGGCCAGCGAGTGGTGATCCCGGCGTCCTTACGGCCGAGGGTACTCAAACTCCTGCACGTCAGTCACCCTGGGATTGTGCGCTCCAAAGCCCTGGCACGGAGCTATTTCTGGTGGCCCCAGCTAGACGCCGACATCGAGCACATGGTCGGCACTTGTGAGCCCTGCCAAAGTTCCAGGCCAGAAGAGGCCCGCCTGCCTCACAGGGAGTGGGACATGGCGAAGGGCCCGTGGTCCCGAGTTCATGTAGACTTTGCTGGCCCGTTCCGTGGAACGCTGTTTCTCCTTGTGGTGGATGCCTTCTCCAAGTGGTTGGAGGTCATCCCGGTTACAAGCACGTCCACGGCCACAACCATAAAGCATTTGTGGAGGGTCTTTTCCACGTTCGGGTTACCCGACACCCTCGTAAGCGATAACGCAAGTTGCTTCACGTCCTCTGAGTTCAGGGCATTCGCAGAAATCAACGCCATTCGGCACATCACCTCCGCTCCTTTTCACCCTGCCACAAACGGCCAAGTAGAGCGCCTTGTGCGCACCACCAAGGACGCGCTGCGGCGCATGGGGCCCGGGGACCTAAACCATCAGGTGTGCCAGTTTCTGCTAGGTTACCGAGTGACTCCCCTAGCATCAGGATACTCCCCCGCAGAGCTGCTGATGCGCAGGAAACTGACCACCATACTAACTAGGCTAGACCCCATGAGAGTAGAGGAAAAGGGGAGGAACATTGGGATAGAGGACACAAAGAGTTTCGACGTGGGTGCCCCCGTGTATTGCAGGAATTATGCCAGCGCGGGTCCGGCCTGGGTACCGGGCGTCATCCTAGAGCGGACCGGCCCCGTCTCGTACCGCGTCGAGACCGACACTGGTCTACTCTGGAGGCGGCACGCAGATCAGCTCCGGCGCAGGATCCCCGGCGAACAGGGCACGGACCGCGGGACACAAGACTCAGCGTTAGGGTTCTCCCCCACCCGTTCAGCCCAAGGGGGAGGAAAGGGGGGCCATGAGTCCCCAACAAGGGGGGAGGAAAGGGAATCTGTCCTCGTAGATATCTTGCGGGATCAGTCAGCAGAGAGAAGGGAAGCCGATCTCATAGATATCCCGCGGGATCTCCCCACAAATACGGATACCCCAGCAGAGTTAGATTTTGATTTCCAGGACCGGGGAAGTTTTGCGGAGTGGTCCCCCACCCGTCCAAGCGAGAAGAGGGGTTTTTCGTTAGCCCCGAGTATCTCCGGTCTGCCCACAACGGAGTTTTTCCCCTCCCCCAAAACCGCCAAACCACGGCAAGCCTCTAACAAGTCTCCCTCTCCCGTTTCAGGACAAGGGACCAGGGGACGAGGAAGCAGTAGCGCCCCTGGGGCAGGTCAGCCCACATCGCGGCCCAAACGCGTTTGCAATAAGCCATCTTGGCTGAGGGACTTCGTCCCATCCTAGGGGGGAGGGATGTTGTGTTCTATGACTGTACCTTTTACAATGTATCCATTCACGTGTATCCAATGTAACCATGCTTATGTAATATTATAACCAGCAGCTGCTTAACTGTAGCTCTTACAATAGGACGCGAGCTAATGACCACCTGGTGGCAATAGCGAGCGCTCAAGCTCTTCTGGCCCAGACTCACCAGCAGACAACAGCGCGGGAAAGATTCCCGCCATCACCTACACCTGGACAAGAAGGGCGTGACCGTCCATGACGTCACGCGGACAGTAACCAATAGACTGTCGGGGAGCCACATTCAAATGTATAACCACTGTATATATTGAGCTACCCATCCGCCATTACCTCATGTTCCCCCTGGATCATCATGCAATAAACCTGTGTTAAGCCAACCTTTCGGCTGTTCGTTGTCTTTGGTCCCATACACTAAAATAGATAATTGGGGTTTCTGGTGAAAAGATGGCTAACACTCCCTAAAGCTAACCTTCTCTCCTAGTGTTTGAACTACAAGGCTTAAGCAGCGCACACGAAGGCCTTTGATTTCTATATTCTCTATTTTATATTCTCTATTATTGACTCATGAGGCATATAAGGTGTTCTGGTATTCCTATCACTTTAATTACTTGGCACATTTTCTTATGGTCTACACAGTCAAAGGCCTTGGTGTAGTCAATGAAACAGAAATAGGCTTGTTTCTGGTATTCCTTTGTTTTTTCCATGATCCAACGTATGTTGGCAATTTGGTCTCTAGTTCCTGTGCCTCTTCAGAACCCACCTTGCACTTCTGGTAATTCTCTATCCATGTGCTGTTGAAGCCTGTCATGTATTATTTTGAGCATGACCTTGCTAGCATGTGGGATGAACGCAATTATTCATTAATTTGAACATTCTTTGGCATTGCCCTTTTTTTGGAATTGGAACATATATTGATTTTTTCCAATCCTGTGGCCATTGCTGTGTTTTCCTAACCTGCTGGCATACAGAATGCAGTACTTTAACTCCATCATTTTTAGGGCTTTGAATAATTCAACTGGGATATCATCATCCCCACTTGCTATGTTGTTTGCAGTGCTATTTAGGGCCTTCCTGACTTCACTCTCTAGGATGTCCGGCTCAAGTTCAATGTTCTCATCACTGTGATGATTATCAGGGGTGTTGAGGTCCTTCTTGTAGAGTTCCTCTTTGTACTCTTGCCATCTTTACTTAATCTTTTCTGCATCAGCAAAATCCCTGCCATTTTTGTTCCTTATCCCGGTCATTTTTTTGCTTTAAACGCTCCCTTGATTTCCCCTTGAATGCTAGTTCAAGACAAAACCACTTCCAAATATTTTGCACTGAAAAGGGGATGGCTTTAAAAATTGGCTCCTTTGAAATATGGAACTGGAGGAGAGCTTTGGAGATACAGTAAAACCCCTACTTACGAAAAAAAGTCAGTTCCGTAGGCTTTTGCTTAAATCATTTTTTATGTAACTCGAAGCAAACCCATAGGAAAAATTATTTTTTTATATAACTCGAAGCAAACCCATAGGAAAAATGAATTTTTTATGTATAGTACATCGAAGCAAACCTATAGGGAAATGAATTTTTACGTAACTCAAAGCAAACCCATAGGGAAAAGAATCTTTATGTAACTCGAAGCAAACCCATAGGAAATTGTGTAAATCGGAATATGGTTTTAGCACAAAATCATTATGTAGGTTGAATTTTATGTAACTCGAGGCATTTGTAAGTCGGGGTTTTACTGTTACTTTGGATTGCCAGAAAGATGAACAAATGGGTCTCGGAGCCAATCAAGCTTGAACTATCTCTAGAGACAAAAGTGATGATGTTGAGACTCTTTTACTTTGGGAATTACTCTCTGGAAAATACAGTAATGGTAGGCAAGGTTGGCTCAGTGGTTAAAAAGCTCGCCTTGTTAGCTGGAAGGCCGGAAAGCCAGCAGTTCGGGACCCGGGTACTGCATGATGGTTTGAGTTCGCATCTCCAGTGGTAGGCATCAGCAGGTTCGCACCAGTTCACCAGAACTGGTAGCAGAAATTCTGCCTGGCCCCACCCATCCAAGTTTTGAAATAAAGTAGTCCTAATTTGTGTGCAACGCAGGACTTTCCCCCTGACCAAGCCCACCATACTACACCAATAGTGTGGTAGTAATTTTTTTTGGGAGTCCACCACTTTCCGTCTCTGTCCCAGCTCCTGCCAACCTAACAGTTCGAAAACAAGAAATTGCAAGTAGATAAATAGGGTCCATTTCGATGGGAAAACATCTTGGGGACATGAAAGGAGCCTCATTCAGGTGTCTCCTGAGCAGTGTTTCTCCAGCAAAAATCCTTTCAACCCAGACTAATTTCTGGCACAAAATTATTATTTAAGTTGAAGGCAGCAGGAAAAGAGGAAGACCAAAGGTGATAAGAATGGACTCCATGCATCTTGTTTTATATGCATTTTCTCTTGTGCTTTATGTGAGTTGATATATTGTAAGCTACCAAGAGTGGTGTTTTACCAGATAGGCAGGGTATAAATTTATTAAATAAATAAAAAATAAAGGAAGGAAGGAAGCCAGCCCTGGGCTCGATATGGAAAAGCTGAGCAGGGTTGTTGAGGACAGGACAGTTTGGAGATTTCTTACTCATCGTAGGTTAATGACCTGATGTCATGTTGACAACAATAACATTACAAAAATAATACTAATGGGAGTGTTTTTTGAATGAACTTGTTTTTAAATTATCCACAGTTAAGTGTGCATTCCTAATCACTGCATCCACTTAAGCTTCACTTTATTTCTGGCAGCTGCTTTACCATTCATTTTCCATTCATATTATTGAGATGGCATTTATTCTGATTTTTCCCCCAGCTAGTCAAAAACATGAGTCAACATGAAGAAGAAATACTCCTGTTAACTGTTAACAATCATGGGGAGAAATCTTCCATGCCAAAATAGCACTGTTTGCCCTATTTGGATTATAAATTGGATCTTTACTGACTGAAAAATGATAGAAAATCTGCATGTGTTAGAAAATGAGAGTCTGTCTGCCAGAAACCACATTGCTTAGGACGCATCTTCATTAGCAAAAAGTACTACATTTGTGTCAGTTTTGCCAGGTCTTAAATTGATTCAAAGCCTGAAGAATACACAATGAACACCTGAGGTACAGCATACTTAATCTGAATAATCTGTATAAATTCAGGACTGCAGTGGCTCAAGTGGCTAAAATGCTGACTGGGAGGCGGAAGGTCAGCAGTTTGATTCCCAAGTACTGCAGGACGGAATGAGCTCCTGTCTTTGTCCCAGCTCCTGCCAACCTAGCAGTTCAAAAGCAATAAATTGCACGTAGATAAATAGGGACCACTATGGTGTCTAGTCATGCCTGCCACATGACCATGGAAACATCTGCAGAAGCAGACAATGCTGGCTCTTCGGCTTTGAAACAGAGATGAGCACTGAACCCTAGAGTTGGATATGACTGTCTTTCGAGCGAGGGAAACCTTTACCTTTATATTGGGATTGTTTATTTTGCACCAATTCCTGTATTCTTCCATGTGCACATTTGTGTTGGTTTAGCCTATTGGTTTAGCCTGTAAAGGTTGCAGGATTCATTGTCACCCAAAAATGTCCCCCTCGCCCCCTGCCAATCCTTGTAGTTATAACACTACAACAATTCAGCAGTTCATTTACTGTATTGCCAAAGAACCATTGCAGTGTTATAGCGGTTAAATATAATAAAATATTATTATTATTTATTAAATTTATATCCCGCCTCACTCAACACCACGTGCAACTCGATAATGGTTGTCTGTTAATAATAATTGGTACTGGCTGACGGGGATGATAGGGCTGTGTCTGAGAGTCCCACAGCCTTGCACAGTTCTGCGGCAGAGTTGGAGATAGAGGGGAAATCTAGTCAAGACACTGTGGATTCCCCGTGCCCCCATGGGCACGGAACGGCCCGGCAGAGGCCACTTCGGGAGAAAGGCTCCCTGGCCCGTGGGCTCTGCGAGCACCCAAATTAAGGGGGGTGGATAAATTATAGGGTTTGATTCACCCAATTCCTTGACCTGACCTAAGACTCTGCCAAGTAAGCAGATCGCTAACTCCTGTAACATAATTAGGCAAACATTCATCTCCGAGCTTAGCGTAAATCCCTGGCGCAAATAGTGGCCACGTTTACCCAGCTCCTAAGCCCAAAACAATGGTGTTGTCCCAGTCAATATTTGCCCGCACTAATTAACTTCCCCAAGAGAGGTTCCCAATTAACCTGAGTAAATAGGTGATGTGATTTACTGTCGGGTGATGGTTTCTTCTACCCTGCCTTCTGATCTATAAAAGGTGATGTCTTTTCCTCAATAAAGTACTGATCTTATCCTCCTCCATACTGCCTCGTATCGTTACTTGATCAGTCTTCTCCGGGACCTACGGCCCGTAGCGGCCCCGATTCGCTACACCTGGTGACCCCGACGTGATCTACTCGTGAGTAAGCGACCCCCGAGCGGTCTTCCTCAGAGTAGCAATCACACAGTCCGGTTCTGCGCTTGAACCGTGTCCGAATCATCCTGGAGGACAGCGCGGCACTCCGTCCGGCAGCCAGCCGATCGGAGGGATGGCCTGCGGTGAGGCAGTCCAAAGAGGCTTCCTACAGCTTGCTCCCGACTTTCGCGGCGGCTTGCGCCAAAGGGAAAAACGCGTTCCGCTCAGGGCAGCTGTGAGCCCCTGACAGCGCAGTGGCCACCGAGGGCCCGTGGCCGCAGTCCACACTCCGAGCTCTACCCAGAAGCGTCGTCGCCAGAACCTATTGGCTGCCAAAGACGCGTCGACTCGTCCCGAGGAAGAATCTTCCGAGGACCCAATCGCAGGTAATATGGGGACCTGTCCTCAGCGACAGCGTCCATCCGCTAGCCAAAGAACTCGTGAGGGAGAGTTCAGAATCCTGGCAAGGGTTTTTAAGTTGCGTTTTCACAGCGGGGAGCTAGCGAGACTTTTGGTGTACCTAGGGGAACACTGCCTGCTTTACCCAGAAGTAGGTACGTTAACCCTTGAGCTCCTGGATCAGATAGGAGACTGCATTCAGCAACCCCCGAAAGCTCCAGGAGGCGTAATTCGCACATGGAGAAAATGTAGGAAGCTCTTGGCGGAGATAGAGCCAGTCCGGGTAGAGGCCAAAGAACCCCCAAAGCTGCCAGATGCGCCAGCCGAACCAACGGCGCCTACGGCGCTCTATCCATCACTCCAGTTTAGGCAGAGTAGCGTAGGGAGCTTTCCCTCGGTGACAGCTGCAGACGTCACCGACGGAATGCAAGGAATGAGGAGCGCAGGCGCTTCTCAGACAGCAACGGGTTCCCTAGCTACCAAAAGTGCCCTTCAGCGCACAGTAGAGGAAGAACTCAGGAAGGGGGAATTGCCGGTAGAGGAGCTAGCAGAGCTCAGCCAGATATGTCCTATCCGCATGGAGATGGACGCGCTCACGGGTGCCCAACAGATAGTTCATTCCCCAGTCCCGTATAAGCTTCTCATGGCTATATGGAAAGCCATCTCAGAAACAGGGCTCCAGAGTCGCTTTACTAGGGGCACGCTTCAGCAAGTGTGCAAGAACATCATGTGGATTCCCCATGACTGGAAAGCTGTCATGCGGATGATGCTCACCCCCAGCCAGTATTTAATTTGGGACAGCGAGTTTCGCCTTGAGGCGCAGACAAGGGCTGCCAGGATGGGAGGCCCAGTACTTCCTGACCAGCTGTATGGTTCAGGTGCCTTCGAGCCCATCAATGCCCAGATCAACTTGCCTCTTGCCACTCTCCAGATGTCGGCCGAGGCCGCCTTTAGGGCGTTTTTCAAAGTCCCAGCAACTGGCAAAGCGGCTAAAAATTACACCGCTATCAAGCAAGGAGCCCAGGAACCCTATATGGACTTCATCAATCGCCTGGAGGAAGCAATTAATGAGCAGGCCCAACAAGAGCTCATGATGAAGTTAGCCAAGGACAATGCCAACTTAGACTGCCGTAAAATCTTGCAGTCCCTGGGCAATCGTCCTGATTTGACCCTTACGGACATGATTAGAGCTTGCGCCGACGTTGGCACAGAATCCTATAAGATGGGTTTGCTAGCGGCCACGGTGCAAGGGGGCAAGAGACCAAAAGGAAAGACCCAAGGAGCATGTCACAATTGTGGCAGGGTTGGTCACTTCGCTAGGGAGTGCCGATCCAAGGGAGGCGGACAAAAGTCTGGCCGTCCCAAGGCTCCGAACACCCCATGTCCGAAGTGCAAAAGAGGCTACCACTGGGCCCGAGACTGTCCGAATTCGGGAAACCGGAACGCGGGCATGTCTCTGGCCCCAGTCCAAACAGGGACTCCCCTCACCCAAAGCTCACCAGAGCTAGACTAAATCCCGGTCACATTCCAGACATTGCGAGGGCACAGGCCAGCCCCAAGGGTAGTACAGGGATAGACTTGACTTGTCAGGCGGACGTTACATGCGAACTGCCAGGCACGGTCTACCTGGTGGATTCCCAGTACATGGGTCCACTGCCCAAGGGCTTTATAGGTTTAGTTTTGCCTAAACGTGGAATTCTTATAATTCCAGGAGTCGTTGACTCGAATTTTTCAGGCGTTCTCCAAGTTCAGCTTTGGACTCACCTGCCCCAAACAATTCACAAGGGAGACACCCTAGCACAACTGATCATGGTTCCTTGTCACTCGCCAGCAGATAGCCAGGGAAGGCTCAGTGACAGCTCCGAGTCCCGGTCAGAGGACCGCTCGAGCGCCAGTGAGGCAGTACAAGGATACCAGGTCTTAGCGACAGTGGAGACCAACATTGAGTGGAAGCAGCGCCCTGTTATCGAGGTATTTTTGAACAAAAGAGTGTTCTCAGGGTTACTCGATACCGGAGCGGATGTGTCCGTGATAAGCAGAAGCCAGTGGCCAAGGGAGTGGGCCGTTGAGCCGGTCTCCGATGTGTGGGAGGTAGGCGGCGTCCAGGAAGCGTTTAGGAGCCGAGAGTGGGTGGAAGTCACAATCACAAAGGCTGACGGCACGGCGGTAATTCGGCCGCACATTCTTGACGTGCACATCAACCTTTGGGGGCGAGACATCTTACAGCAGTACGGTGCTACCCTTACCTTCGGGTAATGGCGTTGCCACTTAAATGGCTCACCGATACGCCGGTCTGGGTAGAACAATGGCCGGTAGTGGGAGAGAAATTAGTTGCCCTCAAGCAGCTAGTCAAGGAGCAGCTAGATGCAGGACATATAGAACGGTCCACAAGTCCTTGGAATTCGCCAGTTTTTGTCATAAAGAAAAAGTCGGGGAAGTGGCGACTCCTCCACGATCTCAGAGAGATCAATAAATGCATTCAGCCAATGGGTCCGCTTCAATGCGGCATCCCAAATCCTAACATGATTCCCGAGGGGTGGGAGATTCTAGTCGTGGATCTCAAGGATTGCTTTTATACAATTCTCTTAGACCCCCGGGACCGGGAAAGGTTTGCCTTTACGGTGCCAGTTGTGAACCACAGCGAGCCCACGCAGCGTTACGCGTGGAAATTTTTGCCACAGGGCATGCTCAATTCGCCCACCCTGTGCCAAATTTATGTTCACAACGCACTGGCAAAGTTCCGAAGCCTTTACCCTAAGGCCATAGTTTGCCATTTTATGGATGACATCTTGGTCGCGATGCCGCAACTCGGCAGCGAAATGTTTTCTGACCTCCAGGCCAGCCTGGGGGACAAAGGTTTACTCATTGCCCCAGAGAAAGTGCAGAGAACCGAGCCCTTCTCATACTTGGGTCATCGGCTTCTCCGCTCTTTCGCAGCACCAGTTTTGCCCCAGATCAATTTACAGGACTCAGTCACCCTTGTAGAGTTGCAGCAAGTTCTGGGTAATATCAATTGGGCCAGACCGTATTTCCGATTGGATACGGATCTTTTGAAACCGCTCTTCTCGCTGCTAACTTTAGGTAAGCAGCCGGCAGACCGGATAAAAAATTCTCGAGAAGCGCGCTTAGCTCTCGAGAAAGTTAACCAAGTTCTCAGCCAGCGATGGGTGGATAGGATCACCCCAGGGCCATATGCTCCGATCCTGAATTTGTACATCGTACGGTCAGGATCCATGTTCACTGGAGCGCTCGGCGTAGATGCCGAGAAAGGGGCAAGTATCGTGGAGTGGGTGTACCTTCCGAACACTTCTTCACGAAACATCGTTCCTCCCCAAGAGCTGGTCTCCGCGGTGGTTTACCGTGGAAGGCAGAGAGCTAGGGACATTTCAGGGCACGATTTAGCCAAAATTGTAGTCCCGTTCACCAAGGAACAAATTCAGCAATTGATGCAGCTCGGTGACTCGCTTCCAATTGCGTTGGAAGGATTCACCGGATGCTTGGCATACCACTTGCCAAAGGACCCCAGACTTGTCTCACTCCAAACGCAGACAGTCAGCTTGTTTGAATTGCTTTCGCTGGTTCCACTTCAGGGGGCCAGGACAGTTTTTACTGATGGTGGTCGCACATATGGTGTCTTGACCTGGCAGGAGGGCCAAGCTTGGCGCACGCTGCTAACTCTTCCACAAAAGTCCGCGCAGCGGGCGGAGTTGGCAGCGGTGAACCTTGCTTTGCGCACCTTCGCCAAGGAACGTTTAAACATCATTACTGACAGTATGTATGTTAGGAATTTGCTTCACAGTCTGCCGGGAGCATACATCGCTCCCGCGATAGACAAGAATTTGCTTAGTCTGTTCCTCACTGCTCAATTTCATTTGCGAAACCGCACGGAGCCGCTCTATATTGCCCACATCCGAAGTCATCAAGACCTACCGGGTCCGATTTCTGCGGGCAATGGCAGAGCGGATGCGGCGGCAAAGGAAATTCAGCAATGTTCAGTTTTGGGTGTTTTTACTACTCCAATTCAGAGTCATGCCTTTTTTCACCAAAATGCCAAAGCGCTCGCCAGACAGTTCAATCTGCCACTCTCTCAAGCCCAAGGCATAGTTCGCTCTTGCCAGCATTGTGCAGGGGCACCGGGGGGGCCCTCGTGGGGAGTCAACCCACGAGGGACAGAGGCTAACCAGGTGTGGCAGATGGACGTCACGCATGTCCCGCAGTTTGGCAGATGGCAGTACATGCACGTTTGCATAGACACTTTTTCTCAGTTCATTTGGGCAATGGCGCAGAAAGGGGAGACTGCTTCCCACGTGGAGCAGCACCTCCTTTCCTGCATTGCAGCCATGGGCAAACCTCGGCACGTTAAAACCGATAACGCCCCGTCCTACAGCTCCAAGCAGCTGGCGGCCTTCATGGCCACTTGGGATATTAAGCATACTTTTGGTGTTCCTTACAATCCGCAGGGGCAAGCGATTGTGGAACGGGTCAATCGGACGCTCAAGTCCTATATTGACAAACAAACAGAAAGGGGGGAGCCACCAGCCCTCCCCAAATCACAGGGCCAGGCACAGCATTGCCTGAATAAGGTATTGTTCACTTACAATCACCTTAATGTTTTTTCGGATTGTACGCCGCAGGAGAAGCACTTCCGCCATTCAGAAGCTCTCCCGCGACCGATGGTCCGATACCGGGTGCCACCGGACCCTTCATGGTATGCTGCAGTTATGTCTCCTACAGGTGTCGTTTGGATTCCAGCTCGGTGTGTCAAGCCTTACTTGGAACCACATGGCGTGGACCCAGACCGACCAGAGTCCGATTCCGGAGATGGAGGACCTCACTCTGACCGAGAGGACCCGTCGGAAGAGACGGCCACCGACGACAGCACCCAAGATCACCTGGGGGATGGTCAAGATCCTTTGCCATGAGGCCGAGGACACCGTCCGGCGCAAGGAGAAGGAGGCAACGCCGGAGAACCTCACAGCTGCAGTTTTCGCCCAGATTCATGCCAACACCCTGGCGCTCACCATCATCCTGACCCTTTCCCTGCTTTGGTGGGGAGGCGCTCAGGCTGCCTCGTTGGAAGCCAACGATCTACTGCCCAGCGGAGACCTCTCTGCCCGGATGCAGTACAATATTTGGGAGAGGTTGGCGGGTCTCGTCAACCAGTCCGATTTTTGCCTCAGGCAGGACCTCGGTTCTGCTTCAATCCTCAGCACCTGCCTCATCCCAGTGTGCCATTCTCCAGGCGCGCACCCCAGGGATGGGGACTGGCTTGTGAAAAGACTTTTCAGCCCATACATTCCAGCGGCTTCCTCAGAATATGCCCGTTGGGAGATGCGGCTGACCATGACCTTGCCGGCTGATGCAGCCACCCTCCACACTCCTCGGGTGGCGGTCAGCCCGAACTCCACCTGTGGAAGGATGTACGGCTGCGCTTCAGCTGGTCGTACTCGGCGCCGCTGCCTCAACGTTGGCAGTGGCAATTGGACTTGCAATAACCCGGTACCACTTGGCACCATGTATGCTCATGTCACCCTGCCATCTGGTTGGTTCTTTACATGCAACAAGTATACGTGGAACTACATTCCTGCAAATGTTTCAGACTCTATATGCTGTATCAGTCGCTTGACATTGTTACTCCCTACCAAGGATATGGTCACCCCAAGCACCAATGTTACAAATGTTTCAAATGTTCCCTCACTCATACGGCACACTCGCACCACCCAGATAGACAGCTCATGTGAGAGCAGCTTTAGAGTAATGAGCCCTGCCGAATATCTCTCTTTGGCAGTCAGCATCTTTGGCGTGCCAGGCTTAGCCGTCGGC
Source organism: Bradypodion ventrale (assembly GCA_035047345.1). NCBI lineage: Eukaryota > Metazoa > Chordata > Lepidosauria > Squamata > Chamaeleonidae > Bradypodion > Bradypodion ventrale. The sequence continues at coordinate 10,341,352 of JAWDJE010000006.1, forward strand.
AACGCAAAGAGGATTGGTCGCTTGGCTTGCGGTCTAGCAAAAGCCATCAACCATACCTCCTCGGCGATAGCGCTCCTTAATCAAGAGCAGGCAGAGTTTCGCCATGCCATCCTTGACAATCGAGCGGCTATCGACTATCTCTTATTGTTGCACCACCTGGGTTGCGAATACTTTCATGGTATGTGCTGTTTCAACCTTACTGACAACTCCCGCAAAGTACAGGGTCAGCTCACTGATCTCCACACCATAGTCCAGGGCATCACAGAGGGTTCTGCATGGGGAGCTTGGTGGAGCTCATTGTGGAACTGGATGTGGTCATGGATCCCCTGGGGGTGGCTCCAAACGGTACTCAAGGTGGTGGTGGGGGTGATTATACTAGGCATAGCAATCTGCTGCTTTGCGCAATGTATTCCCTCGCTGATCTCAAGGTGCCGGCGCAGGAGGAAACCCCGAGACGTCATTCCCGCGCAACAGCTGATGCCGCTCTTGCGCAGAGTTGCCGGTCAGGCTCTTAAGAAAAATTAAAAGGGGAGATGTGGATTCCCCGTGCCCCCATGGGCACGGAACGGCCCGGCAGAGGCCACTTCGGGAGAAAGGCTCCCTGGCCCGTGGGCTCTGCGAGCACCCAAATTAAGGGGGGTGGATAAATTATAGGGTTTGATTCACCCAATTCCTTGACCTGACCTAAGACTCTGCCAAGTAAGCAGATCGCTAACTCCTGTAACATAATTAGGCAAACATTCATCTCCGAGCTTAGCGTAAATCCCTGGCGCAAATAGTGGCCATGCTTACCCAGCTCCTAAGCCCAAAACAATGGTGTTGTCCCAGTCAATATTTGCCCGCACTAATTAACTTCCCCAAGAGAGGTTCCCAATTAACCTGAGTAAATAGGTGATGTGATTTACTGTCGGGTGATGGTTTCTTCTACCCTGCCTTCTGATCTATAAAAGGTGATGTCTTTTCCTCAATAAAGTACTGATCTTATCCTCCTCCATACTGCCTCGTATCGTTACTTGATCAGTCTCCTCCAGGACCTACGGCCCGTAGCGGCCCCGATTCGCTACAAGACACATCCTTACATTTCTGTCTAATACATGATATTATTAGAAGAGATGAGATAAATGAAAACTCCAAAGGGAACATCATGGGAGGAGACACCAAAAACAAGCTCTCCCACTATAATTAAAGAATTAACAATGTTTGAAGATTTGAAGTTAAAAGGAACATTAAACCTTATATAATCCCCATTCTATTATCACTGAATCTCTTTTCTTCACTCCCTTTTCTGCATTATTTAAAAGACTTGCGGGAAAAGTGGGAATTGTATATCATGAGGGATGATTTCAGGGTTGTCTATATCATGGGCCTAGCAAAAAAGGGAGGCGGGGTTAAAATACAGATGGTATGAGAAGTCAGTGATAAGACATCCCAATGGATTTATATAGACGTCCTAGGGACTGCCGTGGCTCAAGTGGCTAAGACACTGACTGGAAGGCGGGAGGTCAGTAGTTTGATTCCTGAGTACTGCAGGATGGAATGAGCTCCCGTCATTGTTCCAGCTCCTGCCAACCTAGCAGTTCGAAAGCAAGAAATTGCAAGTAGATAAATAAGGACCACTTTGGTGAGAAGGTAAACAGTGTTCCATGCACTCTGGTGTCTAGTCATGCCTGCCACATGACCATGGAAACGTCTGCAGAAGCAGACAGCACTGGCTCTTTGGCTATGAAACAGAGATGAGCACTGAACCCTAGAGTTGGATACGACTGGCTTTCGAGCAAGGGTGACCTTTACCTTTATGGACTTTGGGATATGAAACCTGGTGACTCTGAATTTGAACATACAGTGGTACTGAGAATGGAGGGGTTGGTTTGAAGTGCCTAGATTTTGATAGACTACCCAGAAGGCCCATTGCCTTCTTTTTTGGCCCCGTCTACTCATCAAGTAGTTGCTCATTGGTTAAAATGAAGGTTGGCAGGTCAGCAGTTCAAGATCTGAGTGCTGCACAATGGAGTGAGCACCATTGTCCTAATTCCTGCCAACCGAGGAGATTGAAAGCAAGAAATTGCAATTAGATAAATAAGTACTGCTTGGGTGGGAAAGGTAATAGTGTTCCATGCATTCTGGTGTCTGATCATATCTGTCACACGACCATGGAAACGTCTGCAGACGCAGACTATGCTGGTTCTTTGGCCGTACTGTAAGTGGAGGTGAGCACCACCCCATAGAGTCAGGCATGGCTGGCTTTCGAACAAAGGTGACCTTTACCTCTACTCATGAAGATTATCCATGGAAATTTTGCTGCAGCTGCCTTATTGCCTGAATAATAAGGGAAATGACTTGACAGGTATGCAGAGCCAACCCAAGAAATATGTATGCCTGAAATGCAAAAGCAAATGGGAGTCTCTGATAACTTAAACCAAGGTAGATAATAGCCAGAGGTAATACAATTATTTTGGTGCACGAGGCACATAAGCCGACAAATGTATCTTCTCACACTTATCAGTTAAAACTATATAAATAAATAAGTGTATCCTTTTTTAAAAAATTATTTATTTGTGTATACCCAAAATCAGCTCTCTGGGGTGACTACCTCGTTCTACCTAATGGCAGGGTAGAACTGCAAACTGTGCTGTGATGGAGAAGGCAAATGGAAGGCCACCACATTAGCTTGTTCCTAGGACAATCTTCATGGCTGATTGAATGATTGATAGCCAATATTTGGAATCAGATACAGCACTTGAGGAAGAAATAAATGGTCCTCAGACTAGGTGGCCCTTCGGTGGAAGCCCATTTCCCAAAGGAATGTGGTATCCCTCCAGAAACACGGAACAGCTGCTCTAAAAGAGAATATTGAAGAACCAATGTACCAGTTGTGGCACTACCACTCCAAGAGTTGTGTTGGTGTGACCTTTACTATCTTTTAGATGCCAGTCTCGGTCTATCCTGTTTGCCCAGGCTTTCTGGAGTCACTGATACTAATGGCCTGCCATAATTGTTTCAATGACATCTTGTCTTATGGGTGCCATTTGACCATTTCTAAGGGTTTCTCTTGTTATTCTTGTCATTGCTGTTGTCACAAGTTTCATGTGCAGCTTGCCTGTTGCCTTGAGGGCTCTTTTGGGGTGCCAAGGCAGTTGGCAATTGCTTTTAAATTAAATACATAAATATTAGTTCCATGCCATCCTCTGCCACAGCCAGTTAGAAAAATATAGTCTTAATATGAGATGTGGCATTGTGGTATAAGAGGCAAGGCAGGAAGAACCACTCTTTCATGCTTCCTGTCTCTCCATCTCATTTAATGCAGAGCATTTTCATCTGCCTTCCCCCCAGGGATGAAACAGATATTCTTTCCATATTTATAGTTTCATCTCCCTGGTATAAATGGGCAGTAGCTGAAGACTGGTGCTTAAAACATACATTTCAGATGCAGACAACTCCCCAGCTTGGTGTCTCCGGATGCAAGCTCTAAATTTGAGCCTCTGTACTTGAGGATTAGGAAAAGGGCAAATGTAACAGACAAAAGAAAAATGTTTTAGAGGGATGCCACTAGAGATCTTGGACATTGCAGGTCCTTTCCCACAATATCTGTTCTGGGTTGAAGAGTGAAAACCATTATGAAAGTTGCCGTCATCAAGTATATAGAAAGAACAAGCCTCTCTACAGCCGAATCGACATGAGTTCTTCAGGCGTAAGTCCTATCTAACTAAATTTTGAGATTATCAATCAGCAAGTGAATAAAATGATGTAGTAGATTCTGTGTGCTAGGGCTTTAGAAAATGTTTGATGAAGTTTTTCTTTGAGGGCTCTTCATTAATTTAGAATTCGTGTGTAAGAGGATGGTTGTTCCTTTCCTATGGACTGCCAAATGGGTAGCAGATAACAATGTTCTTGCAATCCAGTAGTGTAACTTTATGTATATGTTGATCATGTCTGAGTTAATGGAAGCTACCCTAGAAAGGGTTGTTGGGGTCAGGGCAGATGGGATGAAGGAAATGCCAACTCTGTACTGCCATTGTAAATAAGGCAGAATCACTGGGATAATTACAGAAATTACTGCAAATAAAATGATTAATTTCATAATGGTGTTAAGTTTTTATAACTCTATTGTGTAGCTACAGATAGAATCTAGCAGGGGTTTCTATCCTATGGCCCACTGGCTGGATCTGTCCCATAGCGCCAAATAATCTGGCCCCCAACCTCGCTCCAGCTGCCACCACCGCCACTGGAATCGGCTGCGGACTAATTTATGGCCCTCATAAATGCATTTATGACAGCCTCGGACGCGTTTTATGGCAGCATTTTACAGCGAGGGGAACCACCAGTCTGGCCCACTCAGCTGTCTGAGGGGGCATGGTCCGGCCTGTGGCTGAAAAACATTGAGAACCCCTGGAATACAGTATCTAGTTCTGGTCATCACATTTCAGAATGGATGTTGAAGCAGACCTGGAAGAGATGCAAAAAAGAGTAACTAACATACCCGTCAAGCATGGCTCCCAGAAACATGGGAAGTTTCTGTGCATGCGTGGGCGCACACACGCAGAACCCATTTGTGCATGCATAGAACATGTTTGTGTGCACGCATGGCGCAGAACCCCTTTCCCCACCGTTCAAAATATGGGACGGCGGCAGGAAAGGGAATGAGCACCAAAATACGGGAAATCCCGGCCAATACAGGATACTTGACAGGTATGGTAACTAAAAAGAGCAACAACCTTATAAAGAATAGCTGCAATGATTAGGGCTTTCTTACATTTAGGGGGAAAGTGAGCAAAGAAGGGCATGGCAGATATATGTGGAGTTATGTAGGTTGTAGAGGAAGCACATAGGAACAAGGTTATTAAAATAATCTTTTTTGCGATCTGGGAGCTGGAAATTAAATGCCGGAACATGTAGGGAAAAGAAAGGAGAATATGTTTTCATACAGTGCACAGTTAAAGCACAGGCTGAAAATGTTACTTTTTTGAAATACTGCCCTAAGGAGATGAAGTCTAGAAAAGTAGTATTTCCAAGTTGTATGTCAGACTATAGAAGTCATTAGCACAACTTAAGGCAAACGGTACATTAGCCAGTATTCTGCTGTGCAATTTTATACCACACAACAAAGATGATATCATCCTCCACGGCCACTTTGTAGGAATTAAATGTTATATAGTTTTAGCACTACCATCTAAACGCCCCCACCACTTTCTCGGCACATGAGCCTCCTTGCCAATTGCTGTAAACTCACAGGGAAATGACTTGACCAACTGAAGCTAATTTCATGATGTAAGCCAGGCTGGAGGGGAGAAGGCAATTTTTAACAAAATGCAAACTTCTGATGAAGAGGAGCCACAGAGAAACATCTTTTGTAGGACACACAAGCTGTAAAAGTACCAGGAACCAAAATAAAGGAGTAGTAGAGATAAAGAGCATGGTTAACTGGTGGCATCTATGACAGTCATGTGTCCTGTTTCAAGCTGGACAATAGTTTATTTATTTATTTGATCACACTTGTATGCCACCCTACTTGCAGAGTGACTCAGGGTGGCTGACAAAGTATAACAAAAATCACAAAATCTCAAAATATAAATTCACACAATAAAACACAAAAAACACATTGTCCTTTGTCGGCACAACAACTGGATGTTAATAAGACATAGGGGTCGGAGCTCGGGGCTCAATATCCCTGACGGAGGCCAGGGCTCATCAGCCCTGACGGCATCTTCAGCCACCTCAAAACCCCGGTGACCCTTTTTCCTTCTCCGGTGTTGGTGTGGCCAAGGGGAGGAGACACGGCACTCTTATCTCTTCCCGGGCTGGGAAGGGCTGACCCCAGAGCTGATGCGTCGGCAGCAGTCTTCGGCGAGCCAGGGTCCGGCTGTTCTTATCTCTTCCCGGGCCTAGTAGTTCTATTAGGGGAATGATTAGAGCCCCCAGAGTTGTTCATCCGCATTTAGCAACTCTGGAGAGCAGGTACAGCCAGCATAGAGGTCATCTGCTGATGTACCTCCTTGGTGGCTCAGTGCGTACTAAAAGCACTGTGCTTGGAGACCAGAAGGACGGGGTTTTTATTAACCCAAGGGGGAGGGAGGAAGCATTCCTATTGGGCTGTTTTCTGTTCGCAAACCTGTCCAGTCCAAGTCTGATTTAAAGACAAAGAACAGTAAGACGTGAGATCAGAGACGTTGAAGCTACTCATCCGCAGAAGAGACCAGGGAGAGCAGCTTGCAGGTCACCTGTCTGCAGTCTTTAGCACCCACATGAAATGTATTGTATTTCTGTTTAAATTATAAAATTAAATTATAATTCATTCTTTGCAACTCTACATATAAATTAGTCTATGTAATGGCTTAGTGAGTTTGATGACTGGAAGGTCGGCAGGTCAGCAGTTTGATACCCAAGTGCTACGCGGTGGAGTGAGCTCCTGTCTCTGTCTCAGCTCCTGCCAACATAGCAGTTTGAAAGAAAGAAATTGCAAGTAGATAAATAATACCGCTTTGATGGGAAAGGTAAAAGCGTTCCGTGTCTAGTCATGCCTGCCACATGACCATGAAAACATCTGCAGATGATGCGTGTCTTCTTTTCTGGTGACATGTAAGCGAACACCTTAGCAACTAGACCTAATAGCTATTTTAATTTGTCATTATTCTGCCAATGTAGTGTTACTAAGGGGCATTATGAAAAATTAAAATGATCTCCCATTCCCCCTGCTTGCTGTCATCTTCGCTGTTGTCTTTCGGGGTATACTAACTACCCCTTTTGTTCACAGCCTGGTCAATCTGGGCCTTGCCACCCATGGGTAACAGGTAATATTTTTTAAAATAGGCCTCCATTGCTACATTGATCTGCAGCAAGGACTTCAGAAGGCAGCAAAGTGAAGCCAGTTAAGGGGAATAAAGGTTGCAGTTGATGCCTCAAGAATACAGTGAAACTTTTAGAAAATATTGGTCCTAAACTGAGTAGCAGCATTTGCTCGTTATTTGTGGTGGAAATGCAATTTTTTGTATTCCTAACCAGAGCCTCGGTGGCTCTGGCAACCATGTCGGCAGGTCAACAGTTTGAGACCTGAAAGTTGCGCGGCAGAGCGAGCAGCCGTCTTCTGTCCCAACTCCTCCCAACCTATCAGTTTGAAAGCAGAAATTGCAAGTAGATAAATAGATACCATTTCAGTGGCAAAGGTAACAGCGTTCCATGTCTAGTCATGCCTGCCACATGACCACGGAAACGACTGCAGAGGCAGACAGTACTTGCTCTTTGGCTGTAAATGGAGATGAACACCGCCCCCTAGAGTTGGACACAACTGGCTTTCGAGCAAGGGAAACCTTTCCCTTTACCTAAGCAGAGGTGGTAGGTTTCCAGACAGGCAGACAGCAGTGGTACCGTACTTGCAAAAAGAAATGAGCATGTAGAGCAGGAGTTCTCAACCTTTTAAAGACGAGAGCCAAGTCACACTCCCTCAGACAGCTTAGGGGGCCGGGTGGCCATTTTGCCCTTCCTCTACCACATGGCACTTCTCGGTTTGGTGGAGGCGGTGGGTCATATCTGTCAAGTATCCCGGATTGGCCGGGAAATTCCGCATTTTGGTGTGCGTTCCTCCCCTTTCCCGGCACTGTCCCATATTTAGAATGGTGGGAAAAGGGGTTACTGCACATGTGTGCATGTGCAGAACCCATCTGAGCATGTGAAAATGTGTTCTATGCATGCACAAAGGGGTTCTGTGCATGCGCAATGGAGTTTTTCCTGCACATGCACACCCGGGCCGGAGTAGTTCCCGTATTTTTTGGAGCGGTGCTTGATGGGTATGCGGTGGGTAGCCACATGAAATGGCACCATGGGCCCCATCCAGCCCATGGGTCTCAAGTTGAGAATCCCTGGTGTAGAGAATGTTAATGACTGAAAGTGGAAAGTCTTGGTGGTAGTCCAGGTAGTAGAGGAGATGTACAGGCTTTATTTATCTTTAAGACCGTCAGGAGTATGCCAGTACTTTCCTCATTATAAAGTTAAATGGTTCGGGGCAGTATTTGTGGTTTGCTCTGTGTAGGCCAGCTACACCTTTGCAAGAGGATGTGGTCTTTTTTTTAATGTAGCGAAGTTAATCATCCTGATGGATCAGGATAGGCCTCAGTTGTGCTGCGACAGCCAGAGATGCTTTGTGGGTGGCTGAGGAATGTATTGGCAGTGGGAATAATTCCACCTGGTTGGGGCAGGGCTTCGATCTCTGTGTGCAAGGACTGACTCAACTTCTTGGCAGCTGGTGTCATGCGTCGGCAGTTTTTATCTCTGCTTTTCTCTGGCTGGCAGGTAGTTTGACAGCTTTCAAACTGGGATATACACGCTCCAGGATTCAGGATCTACTGTGCTTTAGCAGGAGGGCCTGGACTGCAAAGCAGGACGAATGAAAGAAGAGGGGGAAACCCAACTAGCCAGGATACCAGGTATGGGGGAGAGGTGGGTGATTGAGAAAACTTCTCTTAGCGAGGATGCGTGCGTCTGAGTGTGTGTCTAAATTGTAAACAGCCCTTCTCCAACCTGGTCCCTTTTCCGATCTGTTCCGCTATAGTTCCCATCATGCTGGTTAGGGGTGGGTGGGAATTACAGTTCAAATTTTCTGGAGCAGTGAGCTGGGGAAGATTGTTGTGGATGGTGGTTAAGGTAAAGGTAAAGGTCACCTTTGCTCAAAAGCCAGTAGTATCTGACTCTAGGAATCAGTACTTATCTCTGTTTATAGTCAAAGAGCCAGTGCTATCTGTATCTGCAGACGTTTCCGTGGATATGTGGCAGGCATGACTAGACACCGGAGTGCACGGAATGCTGTTTACCTTTCCACCAAAGTGGTCCCTATTTATCTACTTGCAATTTCTTGCTTTTGAACTGCTAGGTTGGCAGGAGCTGGAACAGAGACGGAAGCTCACTCCGTCATGCAGCACTCAGGTCTCAAACTGCTGACCTGCCAACCTTCCGGCCGTGAAGTTCAGCGTCTTAAACATCAAGCCTCCTCATTCCCCGAATGGTACCACAAAGCAAAGTCATTCCAATCAACACAGTTCAGAAAAATATGAGGCTACAAAGTGTGATTGGAGTGCAGGAGGGCCCTGTTCAGATGGGACCCAGATAGTAAAGGAGAACGGACAACACCAAATCCCAACCCAAGATAATTCTACATCAGTTATTCATTTATGTGTCCAAAATACTTCAGCCTACCCTTTAAAACCATAGGTTAGAAATAAAAAATATTTCAAGCAATGGATTGGATCCAGCCTTAGTCACCTCTAAATAGACACATTGAAGTCCACAGGACTTTGTTTCATCATGATTAGCAAGCCTCACTCATTTCAAGGATAAATCTGAATCTAACTAATTGTTTTAATAAACCAAAATAAATAAACCACAATCTCATAAACCATCACATAAAAGTTGGCATAATAGCAATAAAATTAACTGGCTGCTTGTCTCTGGATGTGGAAAGGGTAGGGAGCATTGTTTTCACTTGTAAGCTAGGCAACCAAAGCTGTCTGGATACCTCAGTGGGTTTGGTCAGGGGTTCAATTCTCCACTGAGCCTCCAGGAAGAAAGAGCCAGTCTGTGTAGCTTCTTCTCTTTCTCCTACTCTGCTTCTTACATCCTTAGCTTAGCAAGAAGGTGATTATGAGATGAGCCTACAAGTTGTATGTAGGGTTCTCTCAACACTGATCCTTAGGGTCAAATTAGACATTCGATGGCATGCATATTGTCTCTGATTAACCTGCTTCCTACATGTCAATGGGACTTCCTCAAAGTTGTATGCCTCAGCAATCGGTCTTTCAAATTATGCTTGTATTTACTTTCCAGTGCCCAATCAAAAAATGCACATTAAATGCAAGACACATAGGTGAGGAAACCCGCTATAACAAACAGGCAACTCTCTAAGTGGACAGTCTAATTTTACTCTGATGCAACAAACTGTTGTACAAGATCACACTATTTTGACTAACTTTCAAAGAAGCATACAATATTCATGTTTGTTATCATTGAAGTTTCAGTTTTTATGTTAAAATTAAAATTGAATAATGTGTTTAATGCACATATGTATTCATACATTTTGGTTTATCTGTTGCCTTCGGCAGTATTAAATGGAGTGAGCTGGAAGCAGAGTAAATGAGTAGAATGTATACATGACTGATGTAGACAAAATTACAGGAGCCAGCTCAGAAGGAAGAACATAAATGACATAGGGTTGTACCCCTGAGTGGTGAAAACTGAAGAGACATTACTACTGAAGCGTATGCCGGATGTACAGCTTTGTAATTTACTTGTTTGATTACACCTCTCAAAATCCCCTAGCCAGCATGTCTATGTAGGTTTTAGGATTTTGGAAGCGTTCATGTTCCGAAGCTCTGAGGTCCATAAGGCATAAGGAGACACAGAAAAAAAAAGAAATGTCAACAAGATATTGAAAGACAGAGTTGCGTATACTGTAGCATGAAATCAGCCCAGCACCTATTAAGCTGGTCTGCTGATATCAAGTGTGCTGAAGTACACCGAACTACTGTATTCCCAGCATTTCAACAAATTTCAACTGCTAATCCAAGTAGATAAGTAGGGACCACTTCGGTGGGAAGGTAACAGCGTTCCATGCGCTCCGGTGTCTAGTCATGCCTGCCACATGACCATGAAAATGTCTGCAGCAGACAATGCTGGTTCTTTGGCTTTAAAACAGAGATGAGCACTGAACCTTAGAGTCGGATATGACTGGCTTTCGAGCAAGGGAAAACTTTACCGTTAATCCACTTGGTGCTTTTGTATGTGGCATAAAAATGGGGGGAATGCCACATTTAGACAGCCAATGAGCCTTTGGCTAGTCAAACTCCTCTCTTATAGCTATCTTCCATTTTTATTTGTTTGTTTGACTGTGGTGACTTAGCGGATAAGATGCTGAACTTGATGACTGGAAGGTCGGCAGGTCAGCAGTTTGAGACCCGAGTGCTGCATGACGGAGTGCACTCCTGTCTCTGTCCTAACTCCTGCCAACCTAGCAGTTTAAAAGCAAAGAATTGCAAGTAGATAAATAGGTACAACTTTGGTGGAAAGGTAACAGTGTTCTGTGCACTCTAGTGTCTAGTCATGTCTGCTACAGGTCAATGGAAATGCCTGCAGACACAGACAGCACTGGTTCTTTGGCTATTAACAAAAATGAACACCGAACCTTAGAGTCACATACGACTGGCTTTCGAACAAAGGCGACCTTCACCTTCACCTTATTTGTTTATTGCAATCCTATGCTGCCTTTCTCCAATCAAAGTGGCTTGTGGATAATTAAAAGAGACAGGAATTAAAGCAATATACAAGTAAAATTTTAAAAAATAAAACATGGAAATATTAAAATAGACACACATTTCCCCCTTAGAGCAGGAATCATTCCCCTTGTTGTAAAGTACATTCAAGACAGCATCCAGCCACTATGTGCGACAGGGGTGCCCAAACTACGGCCCGTGGGTAGGATCCAGCCCTGGATGCCAATTCATCTGGCCCACACCGCTCCCAGAAGCAGAAGTAAAAACATGCATGTGCAGGCCCACACATGCACATTTTACTTCTGTTTCCGGGAGCGGCACAGGGCAGATGAATTGGCTTCTGGAGCCATATCTGACCCACGGGCCATAGTTTGGACACCCCTGTCCTACATAGTGGCCAGATGTCTGTGGCCCGAAAAGTTTGGGCACCCCGATGTAGAATATGAAGACTGGCTCTGAACATCTTTGCAGTTCAGCCCCTGACTTAACAACTCCCTTTCCTGTCTTTCCTGCTGCAGATGTCCATCATCCTTTCGGGTCTTATTCACGTCTTTCAACCGCTCCTCTCCTCACTCTCTGGTGCGCTCGACTGCAAGGGCCTTGGACCATGGTACTTCCTGCTGGGCCTCCGGATCGTAGCCATCTTCTTCTCCAATGGCCCATGGGATTCGATGAAGGAGGATGTGGTCTGCAGTTTCATTGCACCCATAGAAGACAGGTCACGGTTCTTCTGCACAGCCCTATGCCACAACCAACACTTTCCACTGTCAGTGTCAGGCACATGGGGGCTGGTATTCATTGCGTTGCTGCTTCTTGTGGGGCTCATGAGGCTCACCAGCCCCAAGAAAAAGAAGAAAAATGGCGGAGAGGCCGAGAGGTGGAATAGAGACAAAGGCTTAGCTATTGTTGAAAATGTTCCTCATGGAGGGGGTTTGGATTTATCCACTGTCTACTGGGTTGGTCGCCGTGGCCTCCCTAGACACTATGGCAACACTTCTCACCAACCTCACTATGCCCCTTATGATGGTTGGCATGGGACACCTGTGTCCCACATACCTGGTGGATATGGTGATGAAACTGGCGCTGTTTCTTGTGATGTTGGAGGATATGGAATGCCAGTCCATGTTGAGCACATGGGCCAGACAAATATGGGCTTATGCCCCACAGACTGTAAGCAAGGGAAGATAGCCTCACATTGCACTGGAGCAGCTCAATATGGGATGCCCACCCACCAAGGCCACATGAGGCGAACCCATATTCTACCCCAGAGTGGTGAAAAGGGGCAGTACAATGCACCCACTAAGTGTGTCTCTGTTCCCATTAGCACCTCACCTTATAAGAGCAAAATGCCTCCCCACTACCAGCAGAATGAGGAATACAGTGAGACTATTGAATATGGAGCTGGCAAATCTTCTGACTATGCATACGCTATAGGTGCCCCTGCAAGTTACCCTGGTCAAGGCAAGATGGTCCCCAGATACTGTGAAGATGGCCAATGTACTCCAGACACTGAAGGGAGCATGGAACAAATTGCTGTCCACCTTCCGGTGGGCGACAAAACCAATGTGGCCATCAAACGTAGGCCAGTTCAGCAGAATGAGATGCAGAGCAAACAACACGGGGATTTTAATGCTGCTGGCAAAAACGGAATGGGCTTTGGAAGTGACACATGCGCCCAACCATGGATGCCTGGCAATTCCACATGCAGGCCCATAGGTGGGATGTGGCCTAATATGGCCACAGTGTGTTGTCACGGTGATGCAGCCTGCACGTGTGTGGCTCCTCCGTATGAACCTCCATGTGAACCCTGCTGTAATGTGGCGTGCTCTCATGACAGACATAGGCACCGAGAAACCCATCCTGGGCCGCAAGAGAAAGCCAAGATGTCTATCAGTAAGATTTGTGGCATACCCCTCTTTGACCTCTGGGTGGCTCTTCTCCTAGCTATGGAAATCTGTTTCCTTTGTTATGTGATTCTCTTTCAGCTGCCCACGCTTTTGGGAAGAACATGGATTTGCTCCCCAGGAGCCATCAGCTGCCCCCAAGCTGTTGAGTGCACGGTGAAGGCAAGGGCTGAAAAACGGGTGGCTCTTTGGGGGCTCGCTTTCACTGCCATTCTTTTCATAATTGCCTGTAGTGGCTACTTTAATCTGAGGTTCTTCTGGAACAAGAGGTGCCGTCGTATGTGTGGGGAGGAAGAAGGGGGAGCAGGAGAGGAAGATTGTGCTGAAGACACAGAAGGGCGGGATGAAGAAGCAGGTGATAAAGAGGAGAACAATGGATGAGACTGAGAAGGATGACTGGACGGTCAGCAGGTCGAGACCTGAGGTGGGAGTTTGGAAGAGCCGTGAAGGCTATTGAGCATGTGCCAGACTGATAGACCACTTCAAACTCTAGGTCGGATTTGGCTGACTGAGTATACCAGCCTTTCCCAAGCTTATGACATATTGTTTCTGGGCTTTAATGCCCTTCATTCACAACCAGTATAGCCAATAGTTGGAGCTGATCAATGTGGAGTTGTTGTTTAACAGTATATCTGAAACCAAACTTGGTAATGGCTGAAAAAATTCCCTCTCCACAGAAACTTCAAAGGTACTGACCTATGCTTGTTCCCTAGGTATCTCATATTTTCTATTTTCTATGACTTTTTGTCCCCTCTTACTGTATTTCATTGATGTAAAGCCGTGGGCTGGTCACGTGGTTGAGCGGGCCGGTCATGTGGTTCCTCCTGCCATAAAATGTGTCCGTGGCTGTCGTAAAATGCACGAGTTGTTTTACGGCAGGAGGAACAACATGACCGGCCTGCTCAACCATGTGATCGTTTCCAAAAGCGGTAACAGCAGCAAGAATAGCCACATGAAATGGTGCTGTGGACTAGTTTGGCCACCCTTGATGTAAAGGAGCATTCAGACATGTTAGTCCTGCTGTCTAAAGTATGGTTTAGGATCCTGCCACTTCACGCATTAAGGGTTTAAAATAAAACAAAATAAAATTCATTCCCTTCTTCATACAGAAAAACCACATACCAACATAAAAATTCTGTCTTAAATTTGTTTCCTAGCATTTTAATATTTTATTTGCAAGGACTTCTTATATAGACAAATATTCATATTTATGAGGCACTTGCCTTCTGAAGGGGTAGACCCATCACCTAGCATCACTTGGCCATAACACCTCCCAGCATTGGGCTCACTATTTTTTCTTCCTTGGGCCTGACACCTGAAGCAACACCAGCTAGTTTGCCTGTGCCACAAAAGCCTAAAATTTCCATGTCTGTAGTATTGTGGGAAACAAAAAACATATCTCTATTGAGTTGGATAATCGTTGCGAAGTCGTTCAGCTAGCATGTCCCAAAGAATTAAGGCTGAATGTTTTGAAATACCGTACAAGCTCTCCTCAGTTCCCCTTTTGTTTCTTCTTGGCTCTTAATATACAAATACTCAGACACAGTTTTAGCAGAAGGAAAATGAACATTTACTTAGAAAGTTTACAAAGCTGTCAGGTGGATTGCAGTAAAAGCAGGAAGAACAATCTCTGAAGCAGTTGATAGTTGCAAGAGGGTACTAAGCTACTGGCTTTCTGAAAGATAACTAAATCAGACAGACAGACTAAACTAAACAGTAGAAGGTATGCGCAAACAGAGTTCAGTGTGGAAGGCAGTTACATTTGGAGACAAGAAACATTTTTAGACTGATGGTTGGCTATTTTAATACAAAACAGATAATGACCATGTTTTTTAAATGCTGGCTCTTCCTATCTCCCTGCCAGCGTACAACATAAACATAAAGCATGGTGAGATTGCCTGATACAAACTCAACATAACGAACCAGCCAGCAGTACTGCTACCACGGCCAAGTGAGCCTATCTTGGCTGATTAGGAGAGACGGATGCCCATCTGAGAATGTGTTTTGTTTAGCACCCTAGACCCAGAAACCTACACCACAGATGCAGATTAAACTTAACTTGTGTGGAAGGCAACTTCAGTGACCACAGAAATTGCAAATGGGAATACCCATTCAAATCTGCAAAATGTGTACCATGTCTATATGTATATTAAAATGGGTTCTTCAAAGACCAATCTAACATAAACTGAGAAGTGATCACATCAACTAAACAGATCTGGGGTATCATGAAAGGTGTGAATGATTATTTATTTATTATTATTGCATGTTTGTTGCAATGAGGGGGAAATGATGACAGTATGATTTTTTGGTCTTAGGTCCCAAAATAACTTGAATGGTTCAGGGTACTATAAATTGATTTTGGGAGAGAGAAAGAGAGAGAGGAGAGAGAGAGAGCATTACTGCTACATTCTCTGTGTGGGCCTACCTTTGAAGATAGTATGGAAGCAGCCATAGGAACAGAATGCTTCAGCCAGATTGGTGGTGGGGTGTCAAAGGTTTGACCACATATCCCTGAACCTGGACAGTTTTTTCTCGTTACCCATAGGTTTCCATGCCCAATTCAAGGTACTGGCTTTAACATATTAAGCCCCACCTGGATTAGGACCTTGGTACTTGATGGAGCATCTCATCCAACAAAATTCAGCCCAGATTACCTGCTCTTCTCAGTTGTTTGGGCTACAGGTTCCTAGCTTAAGGGAGGCCTGAGTGTTGTGACATGGAAGAAGGGCTTCTCGGTGGTGGCACCAAGAAATTGGGCACAGAGCTGGGCAGGCTGAGGAGGATGGTGGAGGACAGAGGTGCCTAGAGCAAAATGGTCCATGGGGTCGCAAAGGGTCGGAATCGACTGTGCGACTGAACAACAACATAAAAGTACATTTGTCTGTCTCCTTCCCTCAGGGTTTTTGCAAATCCCTCAAGTCTGAACTATATAGTGAAGTATTTCACAATATTCTCCGACTCCTTTCTTGATCCTTACAATATTTTATCTAGTTTTACATATGTGGCCATTCTTATAATTTATATTTTATGTTAGCATTTTAATCTGCTGATATTATTATGATGTTCCTAACCTCGGTTATATGATTGTATTGTTCTGTTTGTTTTATCTATGTATATTGTCCACTTGGAGTGGCATGTTTGTCACCAGGGTGGGAAATACCTAAATACAATAAAGCAAGAAATTGCAAGTAGATAAATAGGGACCACTTTGGTGGGGAAAAGATCTTGGGGACATGAAAGGAGCCTCATTCGGTTGTCCCTTGAGCGGAGTTCTTCCAGCAAAAACCCTTTCAACCCAGAAAGCACTTTTGTGTGCTTCTGACACGATTAAAAAAAACACACATAGTGATTTCAAACATTTTTTAAACAATCTGGAATCAAAGAACGAATAACAAATCTCTTTGGGATATGTTTCAGAAGAAATCACCTGGTGAACACAAGCAAAAAATAGAGAATTGGGGAAGAAAGAAACATCGTTAGATTCAGTAAGATAAAAAAAAAATTTCGCATCAGAAATTACTCTAGGTTGAAAGGATTTTTGCTGGAGAAACTACACTCAGGGGATGCCCGAATGAGGCTCCTTTCATATCCCCAAGATCTGTCGTGCAGCACTTGGGTTTAAAACTCAAACCTTCCAGTCTCCAAGCCCAGTCTCTTAACCACTAAGCCACCACAGTGCTTGAAGGATGATGGGGAAAGTGTTGACCAGGTACAAGACAGATGTTGTATATAGTGTGTTTATACTGAATTGTAGTTTATCTGGAAACCAGAGACTGGTAGCTTAGTGATTCAGATGCTGAACTTGATAACTGGAAGGTCAGCAGGCCAGCAGTTTGAGACCCGAGTGCTGCACAACAGAGTGAGCATCTGTTATCTGTCCCAGCTCCTGCCAATTTAGCAGTTTAAAATAGCCAATAGGTCAATGTTGGTTGCCTAATATATGAGAGAGAGAGAGCAACCCAACAAGGCCAGTGAGGGATAATTTGCATCACAGGGACCATTAAATCCAATGCCTTGCTGAGTTTCCTCAAGCAGATTGTAGCGGCAGGTTGTTTTCCCCTTGCCATTGACATTTCTCTTGTCATTAAGTTGACCTTCACATTGTTTCCATTGGGAAGCAAAATGAATTTGGCAGCTGGATGGGTTGTCAGGGAAGATGAAATGGTTTTGGGTCTGGTGGCTCTAAAACTCCTGATCTGCTGATAATGTACCCTTGTGCAAGATAGAGTGATTAGGGCAGGGTTTCTCAACCTTGGTGGCCCAAGTGTTCCTGGACTTCAATTCCTAGTGTCCAGGTCACTGCCTCTCACCTGGACTCGCAGAATTGTTCTGAAGCTAAAATACAGCAGAGGAGGACCATGTGTGATGCCAGCCACTCCTTGGAGGAAAAGCGAGATGTATACAGTATGTGGCAAATGAATGAATAAGCTCTCTGGTTTTGCTCCCTCCATCTCTGAACCATGGACAGCCCGGAAGCAAATGAGGCAGCCTTGTCTGTTACTGGTTTTTACCTCACTCTCCTTACCCAGTGAGGAAAAAGGAGGTGGGGAGGAGAGAGAAGAGATGGACAAAATCCTGTAACAACAAGGATTCATTTGCCTTTGTAAAACAGCACCCAGAAGGAGTTTTTTTTTAAAAAAAAAAACACAAAATAAAATATAACTGTGTATAATTTAAATCCATGACTCTAAATCTTGTCAGTTCTCCTGGACTTCTTACTCAGGGGCTAAAGCTGGTCACGTGGTTCCTCCCACCAGAAGTGGAAGTAAAATCTGCATGCACATAATGCACCCGCACATGTGCATAATGCTGCCGTAAATGACCCGCAGCTGTTTTAAACATGTTTATGACAGCCATGGGTCATTTACGGCAGCAGCGCGGGTGTTGTGGCCTGGATGATTTGGCACCACAGGCTGGATCCAGCCTGTGGGTCATAGTTTGGCCACCCCTGGGCTAGAGCCTTATGTGTGAACACCAATTGCCCACCTGATATACCGTATGCATCAGCAGGTTAAACAAAATAGAGAACGACCACCTATCCTATGGCCTAAATCTGGAGGGGGAAGGAAATGACATAAGTGGCTCTGCTCAGCCTGGCAGGCACTTTGTTCCATGTCCAGTTGTGTGACCTATCTCGCAGCCATTGTGAGGATGAGCACACAGCATAGAGCCTTCTGAAGTACAGGAATGGTGTCCCAGTTTCTCTTCCACTCTACATTTAACACTCAGTCTGCTAGTTTTATGGGACTGCAGTGGCTCAAGTGGTTAAGATAGGGGTGCCCAAACTGAGGCCCGGGGCCCAAAAAGTTTGGGCACCCCTGGGTTAAGATGTTGCCTGGGAGGTGGAAGGTCAGCAGTTCAAAACCCGAGTACTGCATGACAGAATGTGTCCGTCTCTCTCCCAGCTCCTGCCAACCTAGCAGTTTGAAAGTAAGAAATTGCAAGTAGATAAACAGGTACTACTTTGATGGGAAGGCAAACAGTGTTCCGTGCACTTCCATGTCTAGGCATGCCTGCCACATGTCCATGGAAACATCTGCAAACGCAGACAGCACTTGCTCTTCAGCTATAAACAGAGATGAGCACTGAACCCTACAGTTGGATATGACTGGCTTTTGTGCAAGGGTGACCTTTACCTGCTAGTTTTGTTTTCTAACTTTAGGAAAGGAATTGGGATATCCCATCCCCTCCCTGTTGTCCTCTTGGCCGTACAATCCTGAGTTGAATGAATGTGAATGCACATTGCCTGAACTGAGTGATACCCTGGGTTGCAACAAGACCAAATGCTACTCTCTCCAAAATTAAAAAAAAAGTTTTATTATTTGTATGCTTAAAAGCTGCCTAATACACACATAGAAATAAATTTCTGCCACACATGAAAACAGTGTTGAAAAGCACTAGAACCGTGATGGCTCCCTTGGCACTCCAGATCTTCTTGGACTTCAATTCCCAGAAGCCCAAGCACCCTGTGAATCTACACAAATGGGTTTACAGTGATTCATCTGCCCCGCACTGCCCTCGTCGCTCCCGGAAGCAGAAGTAAAACGCGCCCGTACGGTTAAGGCTCTTCCGGTTGACCCTTCCTTCGTACGGGCGCGTTTTACTTCCACTTCCGGGAGCGACGAGGGCAGCGTGGGCCGGATGAATTGCAGTAAACCCATTCGTGTGGATTCACAGGGTCCTTGGGCTTCTGGGAATTGAAGTCCAAGAACATCTCGAGTGCCAAGGGAGCCATCACGGCACTAGAATATACAGTGAACGCCTCATAGGAAGATTTTGCAGGAAGCTAGATTGGGGGTAAGTGGGGAGACACAACAAAAAGAACGGTATATCAGGTCTAGCACAGCAGCTCCCATTCAGTCCCATGGAGCTTCTGCAAGAGAATCTAAGTGCAAAACTGAATTGAAGCCAAAGCCAAAACAACTGTCACGGCTTCCTCTCCAGGGAATCCTGAGAGCAGACAATCACGTCTTCTCTATTGTAGACCTCTCACACCTGCAGGCAACGGCAGCCAGGATCTTTTGGGTTAAGCCATGTTTAGCGTTCAAAGTCATAGAAACATTCCCTTTACTTTCATTTTGCCCATTCCAGCAAAAACAGTAACCGCTAATTCTGGTGCCTTGAAGACCAGCAGACCTTATTTTCAGCACAAGCTTTCCTAGAGGAGGGCTCAAAGTCCACCAAGGAAAATGATTTCTGGTTCATTCATGCTGGAACAGTCTTTAAGGTGTTACAAGCTGCTGTCACTTTTTGTGGCTCCAGACCAAAGACGGAGGACCAAGCATTGATGGTGGAAGTATTTGGGGATTTATAGTTCAAAAATTACTACTATTCATAGGGAAATCCAGGCGTTTCTCCAGAATTTCCAGTTCCACACTACCTAGAATTAAAGAGAACCTGCAACACACAAATAAATAGGATACATTTTGGTGCTTAACTGTAGCAGCAGTCCAGAATATTCATGAGCTACTTGTAACAGTCCAAGATATTTAAGGGCAAAGTAAGATGTAGGTTATCAGCTGAATTTTACTTTAGTTCTGCCCATGGGATGGGGTATATGTGTCCTTCTCTGCAGCTATCAGTAGCTGGTATTTCAGAGTTTTCTAACAAAGACATGTTATGTTGTCCAAAATGAGAGGCTACCCTGAGAGCTAAGGAAGATCTGGTAAGAGGCTGCCGTTGATGTACCCCATCTTTTCTACTCAAAGTGATTTATTCACACTCTGTCTAAGGGTAGGGCTCTGTTAACCATCAATCCATCTTGGCTTAATCTATCTTTCAGATAGGAGGTATATGTAAGTGGTTCAGGTATGATGACTATGCTCAACATTCATCAGCTTCCAGAGACCTGCCTTGTTAGAAATCTAGTCTCTTTACGCTTAGAAACAGAGATGAGCACTGAACCCTAGAGTCGGATACGACTGGCTTTCGAGCAAGGGAAACTTTTATCTTTACCTATATTTTTGTCTGGGAGCAAATGTTTAATTGAACTCATCAGAAACTTGGGTTATTTCTACATGGAGACGAATAGGATTGCCCTGGAATTTCTGATGTATACTGTATATGACTCATCTGTACATTAGCTAAACAGTTCTTGGGTGGATAGGTTGTGGTGAATTATGTCCCACATGGCATGATGATTGTGCAGGATCAAAGAATATTCCCTTGGGAGAATCTGAAATAAAAGTTGCCTTTCAGGAAAAGCTTGTTCAGGTTTTCCAATATGCCCTGTATCTACAATGGAAATTTTCTTCTGAAATGATATAAAGGAGTAGATATGTTTGGAATGGATTATAGCAATAATGTGTCGCGATCTCAATTCTGATTTACAATTACCCTTACCAAGGTTTTCTGGGTGTGTTAAAAGTGTTTCCAATTATTCTAGGCATTAAATGCCCATGGATCGTTCACAGCAATTTTAGTCACCATAAAGCAGGGATTCTTAACCTGCGGCTCATGGGCCGGATGCGGCCTATGGCACCATTTCATGTGGGGGCCCCGCTGCCTCCACCACACCAGGAAGGGTCGTGTGGTGGAACAAGGGCAAAGTGACCATCCAGCCTCGGAAGCTGTCTGAGGCCCCTGGCTTTAAAAGGTTGAGAACTCCTGCCATAAAGCATTAAGTAAATCACAGTTTTAAAAGTATTTTCTTTAAAAACTAAACAAACATTCCCCTACAAACAAAGGGCCTTATCAGTGTCCTACTTCCACCACAACCTTCTTCCTCTTTGCAGCCATGGATTTTTGCCCCTACGTAGACTCGTATATAAATCTCAAAGCCAAACCCAAGACAAAAACACAGCTTTGCCCTCTAAAACCCAAATTAATTTTGGTGACACTGAAGCAAAGGTGTGTGTGATACCAGGACTATTTATTTTTCTCTGCATCGGCCTCCACCCTATCTATTTTATACAAAGACACACAAAAAAAGGATGTGGTCAGAAATTTCTGAACGACAGTGGAGTAAGATTTTCTCTCTTTCCTACACTTCTACCCACGCAAAATGGATCAAGGAGCAGAAAGATAAACAGGCAGAGAGCTGCAATCTAGCACAAGAATTGGGGGCCTCTTTCAACGTGGGGGCCACATTCCAAAAATAGGTGGGACCAACAGCAAAAGGGTGAAAGAAAAAATACCAGTTTAGCTCAATGTTTTTAATTCCAGCTTCTAGGCCCGTGATGGCGAACCTTGGCACTCCAGATGTTCTTGTACTTCAATTCCCAGAAGCCCAAGCACCCTGTGAATCCACACAAATGGGTTTACTGTGATTCATCCAGCCCACGCTGCCCTCGTCGCTCCTGGAAGCGGAAGTAAAATGCGCCCGTATGGTTAAGGCTCTTCCGGATTAACCCTTCCTCCGTATGGGCGCTTTTTACTTCCGCTTCCAGGAGCAACGAGGGCAGCGTGGGCCGGATGAATTGCAGTAAACCCATTTGTGTGGATTCACAGGGTGCTTGGGCTTCTGGGAATTGAAGTACAAGAACATCTGGAGTGCCAAGGTTCGCCATTATGGTTCTAGGCCTTAAGAGAGACGTTTCAGCATTTTAGGATGGGGAAAAAAAATCTCATTCAAAAACCAGGAATCCACCAAACAACAATGTAGAGTAATAGGATAAAAAGGCACAGTCGTTTGGAGAATCCTGGTGAGGCAAATTGGGGACAAAGTGCCAGATTTGGCTTTGGGTCCTGATGTTTCCAATTTCTGGCCTAGTGACAGTGGCATGAAACCCAGGACTATAGTATTGTAGGAGCACTGTAATGTAGGTTGTGAGAGTGTTGTGTAGGAGGAGGTGCCCAAGTGGTGGGTGTGTCCTGTGCTAATTTTTAGGAGCAGTCTCCAGTGTTGCTGGGGATGGATGCCTCATGAGAAGATACTGAGGGCTCTGCTATTTTGCCATTTGCTTCCCTAACAGCTTCTGGAGTACATACGATGCTAGTATCGTCATCAAGCAGCTGCTGGCACTCTTCTCCCTCTCCCTTGCCACTGATATCTTCCATGGCCACGGAGGGCAACCTAGATGGACGTTTCCCGAAGAATGTGACAAGGGTATTGCGTCTTGTCCCCCCTTCCCCTTCTGGCAATGCCACTGCCTCTTGCTCTAGATCCTTTTCCAAGCCTGAATCATCAGGCAATGCCACCTGCCCTGCCCACCCTGCTGCGTTGAAATTGGTAGAGCCAGAGTGACGACGGTGCCTATGATACAAGAAAGCCATAAGGGCCAGAAGAATCAGGATGCAGAAGACAACTGCCAATGTTATTCCAGTATGGCTGTTTCCCGAAGATATTGCGTTGGGAGAGACAGATTCTGTTTCTTGAGTAGCAGAGTCTCTCATGATTGTGGTGAGAGGACGGTGGCTACTGGTGGAAGATGTTTCATGGTGATCTGGCTTGTGTTGTCCAGGGGTTGTTGCCACATCTGTTTCATGGTAATGTGGCTTGTGTTGCCCAGGGGTTGTTGCCATCTCTGTTTCACGGTGATCTGACTTGTGTTGTCCAGGGGTGGTTGTCATCTCTATTTTTTTCTCCTTATATCTTGGCTTCTCTGATGGTTCCAGGTTGAACTTACTCCTCAAGGTTATGCTGATAGTAGGCATTATTCCAGTAGAACTCATAACCTTCCCAATGGCCGTAGAAGATTGTTGCACAACACCTGCTTTCGTATTGACGATTGTTTGCTCAATAGTACTCTGGGCATAAGAAGTGGCAGCCTTAGTTTCCTGCTCATTCGAAACACTTTTGCCAAGAGGAGGTGGCCTTGTGGTTGTGGATAGGACCAAAGATTCTGAAACCTTTTCTCCAGATTTTGTGACTGACACTGCTGTCTCCGGGCCAGGGAACTGTTGTGGAGACTTTGTGGGCTCTAAATCCACACCTTTGCTGCTGGATATGGTAGAAGACTCCATGGAGGAAGGTGGTGGGGATTGAGGATGTTCCATTGGAGCATTGGATACATTCTCCATTTGACCAGGTGCGACAATGGGCTTGTCAACAGCATTGGATGTGTTATTGCTGGTAGCTGCTTCATTTCCTCCAGAAGGGGTGCCCATAATTAAAAGGATACAAGAGCCAAACAGCATGCTGTAGCTAAACATTTGCCTTGTTGTTGCCATGGCAGTCAAATTCTGGAATGCAGGATCTTTGAGGCTAGGGCTCTGCAGATCAAAACCCAATAATCACCTGAAAGCAAAAGCAAATTAAGTTGTACCAATATATATATTCCAGAAGAGTGTGTTGCAAAGAGCAGAGAGCCTAAGTGTATTCCTGTTCTATGGCATTAACAGGAATGCCAAAAGAAGTTATAATCCTGAAAGTGCAATAATTTGCACATAGGTCTGTCCTACTGGGTTAGGAAATTCCATGCACAGATAATATGAAAATACACATACAGATGTGCACAATTGCATCATAATTTCTAGAGCAAAGTAGTCAGAAATCACTTCTCAGGCCTTTAGCTAAGACTGAGTGAGAAGCTATTCACTATTCCTCCTAAGGTGTAACATAATTTAGGTGCAAATGAACACTCCACTCTGTCCTCTGGCACGTATACGTATGCATAATTCTGTCCCACATAAGAAAATAAAAGGAATATAAAGAAATGTGCATTGCTCATGATTATGCTATTACATAAAGTGAACAAACAATCCTTAGGATTGATAAGAGCATAAAATTTCAAAATGCTTCTTTAAAGGCATCAAAATCAATCTGTTGCCTTTTTTGGAAGCATTTCCCAACACTTTTAAGAATACAGTGGACCCTCGCTTAAAAAATGGTTCACTTAACACAAAATTCACATAATAAAAGGAAATCCATAGAAAATAGTGGCTTAGTTAACAAAAAAAAAAATCGGGACGGATTAATTGGCTTTCAATGCATTCCTATGGAAAACTGTGTTTCGGTTAACAAATTTTGGTTTTCAATGCATTCCTATGGGAAATTGCATTCAATGCATTCTTGTGGGAAATTTGCTTTACAATTTTTTCATAGTACAAAAGATCCTGGAGAACATATTAAATTTGTTAAGTGAAGGTCCGCTGTAATTAGAAAGCATTACTCATTATCTCAATAAAAGAATTCAGCATTAGTCTTGAAATGTAACTTTGTTATATCCTAATTACCCTTATGTCATGTCCCAACTGTAGCAAAATAAGAGAACTGATACAGGAAAGAGGTCAGGATGGCGAGTGCCAGTGGAGCCTAACAGGCAAATGGCAGCTCAGAACCACTGAGGAAGATGTGAGACAGGAGAAACACCTCATGTATGAATGCCATTCCATAGGAAGAGAAAGGTAAATTCATTTGCTGCAAAATCCAACCAGGGAATTTGGGTTTCCCTCAGTCTGTCTACATTAACTATCCACACATGGAGAGGAGGAAATTGGCTAAACAGCCTTGTTTGCAGCTTGTTACTATAACGTTCCTGTAACCCTGCAGCAGGTATGGTTTCAGGGGAACTACATTAATCAGCTGTAAGCAAGGATGTGTATCAATTTCATCTTCTCAAGATGCTATTTTTGTTTTGTTATTGTGTGTGTCTGTCTGTATATGGATGGGACGGGACTCTGGGTTGGTTCACATTTGCTTTTACATCAATGACCAAAATATGTGAATTAGTCCAATCTGAGTCACCTAACATTTCCTGAAATGTAATTTCAGTCTGTGTTATTCCTCACAACAGACTTCCACCTTTGGCTTTAATTTGACTGTATTTTTTATGCCAAAGAAGATAGCATTTTGTCTTCTCATCTTCCCTGTGCATTTCTAGAAGCACAATTTCTCTTATTTTACTGCGGTAGATCTGTGTGAGTCTCCCTTTGGGGTGTTACACTGGAAGCGAGACAGCAAAAACACACACATCTCAGTGCTTCTCCGTCATGTCTGAGGAGAGAGAGAGAGATCATCAAAGGAGGACATAGGGGGAAACTGAAGGGGAGATGGGGTGTGTACTTTCACTCAGTTTGTCATCTTGGAAATAATGACTAAGAAAAATGAGGTAATGCGTCCATGTTGTGACTTTCATCAATTATGAACAGTGGATATACGAAGAAAAATGGCCGGCAACCGTTGTGGAAATATGCAGCTATGAAGCAATCTGGCAATATCAGCAAGCATAGGGGAAAGAAGAATTTCTATCTCCTAGTTAAAGTTAGAATGGCTAAGATTTGCCTTTTCAAATAAGAGGGGCTAGAATTTACTAGCCAACATTGGCACACTCAATGGGAATTTAGGGGACTTGTAGCCTTAAAAATAACCTATCCAGGTTATGGTTTTAGTAGCAACAGAATGACTTCAAAATAACTGGAATGAAGGAAACTGGGCACATATTATTGTGTAAAAGCACTTTGAACACAGTCAGCTTTCAAGATGTATACCTGTACACATTCCCAGGACCGCTTATTTTAAAAATCCAGTCTGTGCCATCACTTATTCCTCTCACTCTACCCTCTTGCGTGGGAGATTTGGTCACATCTTCATACATACAGCCACCCTTTCTTCTTCAACATTCCAGCCCTTTGATGGCACATCTCTTGATCCCGCTAGGGACTATTTAGTGCAAGCCTTCTTCAGCCTGGCACCCACCAACAGACTTTAAGAGATGTTATCTATGTATTGCTTTTCAAAGTTGAATTGAATTGCAGCCGCAATATGTAGTACAGTATGAGGTTCACTCAAAACAGGCTACACTGGCAGTACTTCAGGAAGAAATTGATATGGCATGTGCAGCAATACAAGTGGACATTTTGGTCAATGTGTATACATTTTTGGCACCCACTGTACGTGCCCCAGATTTATTTACTTACTAGATTTATAGGCCGCCTTCCTCGCCTTGGCGACCCAAGGTGGCTCACATCAATCAAAACCATCTTGTACATTAAAAAACAACCACCAAAACAATAAAATGATTAAAATATAAAAAACAATAGCCCCTTAATTAAAACCCCAAACAGGGCTAGATGAGCCAGCGCGGCTCGGTTGTGTTGCCAGGCACACCCCATGCCTGCTGGCAGAGGTATGTTTTTAGAGCCTTCCTAAAGGGATACAGCTCTGCCTGGAGGCGCAGCTCAGGTGGCAGGAGGTTCCAAAGGGCCTGGGCAGACACCGAGAAGGCTCTCCTCCTGGTCCCAGTAAGATGTACATCCCTGGCTGATGGGACTACCAGAGAGCCCCTAAACATTCTGTACTGGGAGTATGAGATACATTTAAGGGGCATAAGCAGGAGCTGTTTTGGGGTACTTTGATACAGTGGATTGACCTAATCACTCTCTTTCATCCTAACCTATCTGACAGGAAAGCCAGTCGTATCCGACTCTAGGGTATGGTGCTCATCTGTCTGTATCTGCAGACGTTTTCATGGTCATGTGGCAGGCATGACTAGATCACATGGAACACTGTTACTTTCCCACCGAAGAGGTACCTATTTATCTACTTGTAATTTCTTGCTTTCGAACTGCTAGGTTGGCAGGAGCTGGTACATATGGTGGGGAGCTCACTCCTTCATGCAGCACTCTGGTCTCGAACTGTTGGCCTGCCTATCTCCCAGTCATCAAGTTCAGTGTCTGAACCACTAAGCCACTGCAAAACCCAATACATATTAACAGAATACATGCCACGTGCCACTCCGTTCTGCAGGTCTACCCCACCTTCTCTCCACATTTCAACAGGTTGCTCCTTAAGTTTGTTACACCCAGGCATTTTTATTCCCATGAGGGAAAAGCCTACCTTTTCAATGAAGGTTCTTGCATGCCACGCCTTGGCTCTGCCTTAGCTTTGCCAGTTTTTCGCTTGACCAGGCAGGAAGGAGTGAATGAAACTGAGAAGGTGGCGGTGGCGGAGAAATACTGAAAAAGAAGAAGCAACCGTTATACATGTAAAGGAAGTGGCTTTGTGGGGTGGCAACATTGTTAATTCCATCCATTTTTTTTTAGATCGAAGTGCATGGGGGGGGGGACTTTTAGCACCAAAGCTAGGGGGGGCGGACTGAGGCATGAGGTAAAAAACCTGGGAACCTTTATTTTTATGATTATTGCTATTTCTTTTACCATTGCCTTGCTTTACTTCTCGGTGAGAGGAAGAAATAAAGGTATATCTGAGGTGATGCAGAACGTATTTCTTTCTCAAACACACTGTCTCCTATACTCATAAGAGGACAGACAACCACCAGGTCAGGAAGACTTTGGGTGATCCCCCCCATAATATTCACAGAGCTGTCTGAAGGCAGAAATTCAACAAGCAAAATGTCCAAATTCTGTCCCATCCATATGTAAAGAAAGACAGGAAAGAAATGCAGCAGAGGAATCATGTTGTTGAAGAAGAAACTAAATATTGCAATGAAAACATTGCAGGTGTCTAAATAAAAAGCAAACACGGAGGCTGGAGAAAGAACAACATGTGAAGAGAGAACCATATAAATGTAATAAATAACTTTGCCCTACCTAGTGATGGTGTGGTCAGAACATTTCTGCACAACTATGCAACATCAATTAAATATTTATCTCTCCTCATACAGTATGTCCTCCTCCATTTCTTCTGGAAGGCGTGCCTAGTTCTGCATGAGTTTGTTTAATCCATTTATCTTTCATGTCAGAGTTTCTTACACTGGGCGGTGGCCCCCAGATATTAAGACAATTTGCCCAATGTGGCCCATCCAAAAACTCAAATGGTCAGCCCTTTAAAAAAAAATGGGGGGAAAACTTTTAAAAAGCCACCAGGATTTTTTTTTCAAAATAGCTAACAGATTTTATTCAGTTTTATTTGTTGCTGTACTGTATATTCTTTTCTGTCAAAGTTCCTTTTGAAGGATTTTATTGCTGTTATTTAAAACAGCGACATATCTTGTTTGTAATTTGTCACATATACAGTTTGTATGGCCACAACTCTGGCTTGTTCTACATGAAAGCCCAAGAGAGTCCTAGAGAGCCAAGTGTCTTGTCTGGGCCCACAGTTAACATCCTGTCAAAACTGTTATTGCTATTTCAGTATTTTGCAATTTGAAAAAGAGAACACAGCTAGAATGGAAACTGGAGACTACAAAAATGCCTCTCTAGAATAGTCCCACCGAACCTGTGGGAATCTGATAAGCAGGCACCAAATGTAAGTTCCATGATTCTGTGGGCCTAACAGTGACTGGCAATTAAATTTGGATTTAGGTCAGAAAGGGACAGTGCAAGTTCCCATAGATTCATTGGGACATTTCCCTTTGGGAATAACAGTTAGGTTTGAACCTCTCTTACACACTATATTTGGAAAAGAACCCTAGCTCAACTCCCTCTCTAGCTTAAAAAAAAGCTAACTTAAACAAAGTTTTTTTTCTTTTATTTTCTTTTTCAATTTTAGTGGATATTATTTGTGCTATTTAGTTTAATTTACATAAACATTAAAGCATTACACAAACATGCAGTAGAGATCTAACTCCGACTACAAAGATCTGAATAGTGAGAATGTTACACATTCCCACTGTTGTCATATGTAGTCAAAGCTTGGACATTGACTAACCCTGACCCTCTCATTGGTAATCTCGCAGATTGACTACTGTAATGCTCTCTATGTGGGGCTGCCCTTGTGTCTGAAACGGAGATTACAGCGGGTCCAGAATGCAGCAGCCAGTCTGGTGACAGACAAAGAAATTCAAGCATATTTTCCCAGCCTTGGGAGGCCTGCACTGGTTACCTGTTGTCCACTGTGTCAGATACAAGGTGTTAGTGTTATCATATACGGCCCTTTACGGTTTGGGACCTTGTTATCTGTCAGAGCATCTCTCCCTCCGAACAACTCCCCACATCACCCATTTGCCACTGTCTATGCAGCTCCAGGTGCCGACCCCAAGGATGGCTAGAAATTCTGTGTGGACCCTCGATTAACAACGTGTTCGAATAGCATCATTTCCGCTTAACGACGCATCGTCACTCACCATGTGACTATCCGCACAATGACAAAAAACCGTCATTGTGCGGATTAACAACGTTTTTAACGTCATTGTGCAGATGACAGTTTTTGCCGCTAGATGGCGCAGCTGCCATTGAAAACCGCACAACGACGTTTCCCCTATAGCGACGCTACTTGGGGAACCAAGCAACGTCGTTATGTGAGGGTCTACTGTAACTAAAAATAGAGCCTTCTCATGGGTGGCACCAAGACTGAAGAATACACTATCAGTGGAGCTGCGCCAGGCCCCATCACTGGCTATCTTTAAAAAAAAAAACAATTAAAAACTTTCCTATTCAAGGAAGATTTTCAGAATATTATTCCCTTAGCAATAAATTAACCAGTCAGTATTTTAGGATTCTCTGTGCCCATAGATGCCAGTTATTTTATTTTAGGATGTATTTATTTGGTTGGCTTATTTTTAATTTGTTCTGTGTTTTTTTACGTTATTTGATAGTTATATGTACACCACCAAGAGTGGGAAATTTCCCAAATGGGTGGTATAAAAATGCAATAAACAAACAAACAAAGCTTCTGAAAAGAAAATTGAAGCTTTTGAAATGTGGATCTACAGACGACTGCTAAGGACATCATGGGTTGACCATGTGGCTAATGTAGAAGTGTTGTGCCCAATGGATAAAGAACAAGAACTGTTGAAGACCATTAAAGGAAGAAAGCTCCAATACCTTGATTATATCATGAGGCATAACCATACCTGTCAAGTATCCCACATTGGCCGGGATTTCCCGTATTTCAGCATTCATTCCTCCCCTTTCCCGCTACCTCCCGTATTTTGAACGGCGGGGAAAGGGGTTACTGCGCATGCGCGCCCATCAGAGGCAGCGGTGCGCATGTGCAAAGGGGTTCTGCACATGCGCAAAGGAGTTATTGCTGCGCATGCGTGCCCGGGCTGGAGCAGGTCCTGTATTTTCTGGAGCTTGATGGGTATGGAATAACATGAAAAATAGAATACTTCAACTCACTCTGCAAGGGAAGATCCCTGGAAAATGAGGCCCTGGATATAGATGGAAGAAGAAACATTTAAAAAAAAAACATTATGCAGTAGGCATGTGAAGAAAAAGGCTTCCTCAGACCCTGCTTGTCAAAGGGGCAAAATGAGATGAGAGGACATTTTGGCATTGCTCAGTAAAATAGTCTCATGTTAAATTAGTACTCCAAGTGACTTCTAAATTGGAGACATGGTGGTGGTGGTGGTGGTGGGGAAATAAACAGCAATACCTTGTGGCTCAGTTACTTTCCTTTCTTCAAAATTATTTTTAAAGGAAGGGGGGGCGGCTACACTATCTCCCTCCTTTTTCATGGTGAACCCATAACCATGCATTACATTCCGTTCCCGCTACACTAATGGAAGTAGACCGGATCATACCTGTCAACCGCGGCTCCAGCGAATCCGGGACCTGCGCAGACCGGGTCTGCGCAGGTCACATTGTACGCATGCACGTGGAGGGCTACGCCACTTGCGTAGCCTTCTACGCAGGCGGCGTAGCCTTCTGCGCATGCGTGGAAGGGAGCTACGAAAGTGTAAAGCCTTTCCACGCATGCGTGCAATGCGACCTGCGCAGATGGGCTGCGCAGTGCCTCCTTTCCCCCGCTGCAAAATTACAGGGTTTTGGCAGCGTGGGTCGGGAAATGGTGAAAATCGGCGCTGAATTATGGGGTAATCCCGGCCAAATCAGGATGGTTGACAGGTATGGACCGGATAGCCAGCGACTCAACGTTGAGTGTCAGGTGTTGGTTAACTAACCTGACTCTCTAAAGGGGCCAATGGCTATGGGTGGGTGAGCCCCTTTAGTTGGGGTGATGGTCCTCCTCAGTGGATGAAATGCCACTGGAAACCATCATATTGGGCCCAACCGCAAAATGAGCAGAGGAGGAACTCTGATTCCCAACAGTCATGTAGGCGGAAGAGGCCATGCCAGACGGACTGGCTGTTGAAGGTGCACCTTGTCCATATCCTCAAGGCAAGGGCAGTCCATTACAGTCCCGGTGTTAAATCCTGCATGTTGTGCTTCAAGTGTGGCATGGGAGATGGCCCCTGAGATCACTTCATGGCACCTTAAACAATTTATGCCAGTGATATTTTTCCTGCTTCAGGGGGGGAAATGCATTCTCAGATACAAGTGGCAGTCAACAACAACAACAACAATAGAATAGGTAGTAGACTGTTTTTGCCTCAAGACCCATAAAGGCTATTTGCAACTCTGGTTTAAAAGCAAAGTTTTATACATGCAACACTCAAACCCCACAAATTAATCTTATTCACCTCACTGCCAGTCTTTCCCGTATCTATTTAGTTCTCTGTGTTACATGGAATTCAAAAGTTGGTGAGCTATTATCAGGTTGTCTCACATTGCCCGGCAGTGTGTTGGTTTGCTCCTTACTTTTGTTTCCTCCTCTTCCTCTCCTCTGTCCTGAACAGTGCCCTGACGTGGCAAAGAAAAAAAAAGTGCCATGTTTTCTGTACTCCAACATGCACAACATACATTTTCTGTGTGTTACATCATATTTTTGTATGATGGAGGCTGCCATAGAGTCTGGCCCAGTAATCCTGCTATGGTAATAGGGTAGTCCATACTGCCAGTGACTTAACACCGATCATCAGATGTAGTCACCTAACCTAACAACTCTGAGGACCAACAGCCTTTGGTGGCTAAGTCCACAGGGAAGGGTGATAGTCCCCAAGTGGATTAAATTTCACTTGAATCCACCTTGATGGAGGGCAGCAGCTTCATTAATACTGGCCTGGGGCTGAAGAGGACTTTGTGTGCCAAAAGGGCTCAGGACCACAAAGTGATCAGTGGTATAGGTGTCACACTGCAATGTGGAAGACAAATGGAAGGCCACTGCATTATATTGTTCCCAGGACAATCCTCATGGCTGGTCACCATGATGATCACCAATATTGGAAATCAGATACAGCACAAGGAGGAGGAGGAGACTGCTAGGAAAAGGGAGAAAGATTTCGGACAACTAAGGAACAAAATCAAAAGTTTATTCCACAAAAGTAAGATTTTTTATAAGGATTTTCCTCCCAGCCTCAGCTGTCTGGAGGTAATGATATGCACACGCACGCACACATGCACACATGTGCATTCACACATGTGCATGCACACACAAAACTTTGCTTGGAAGATTCTCTCCTTCCTTATACTCTGGAGGGTTTCTCGATTCAAAATGCAGCAAGGTCCCCAACCATCATTATTTTTTGATTTGTTATTTTGATTTATATATCCTTTTTTAATATATCAAACAGAAAAAATACATCAGAAAACAATCCTACTAATAAAAAACTAACACTATAAATCTAATCATAATAACAACTAAAATTAAACACAAGATATAAAGAAAAAATACAAAAAGAAAAATAAGAAAAATCTAATTACATCAACTAATATGTGCACCCACCACCAATGGGACATTAGTTGTGTTCCTCTTATTATTCAAACTTAACTTTCTCCTTCATTTCTTTATCCCCTATTTCCAAAAAGTTATATATTCTTGTCCTGGTTTTACCCCTTTATTTTAACTAACACATGGTTAAATTCTCTTCACATCTCTTTAAAATCATTTTTTTTAATCAATCCCTTCTTTAACTTTAATTCACAAGTCAATTTATTGGGTACACAAAAAGAGCCTCCTCGAAGATTGTGGTACAGTGATACCTCATACAACGTCCAAACTTGGTTCCACAAGTTTGGACTTTATACGGATTTGGACTTTGTATGAGGCATGCAAAATCCTAGCCGCGATGCCTCATACAACGTCCAAATCCTTGCTGCGATGCCTCGTACAACGTCGTTTCCATAGAGATACATTGTACTGTAACAGCACAGACTTCAGGGCAAAGTCAAGGAAACACACAGGAAACTGACAGAACTTTAAGAAATCATTGTCTGAAGGCTAAATACATTACAAAAACATGTCAAACAACCCTGATTGTCCAAGAACCTGAAGAATGTTGCAAAAATTCCAGGAATGCTTCTAAAAATTCTGACGAAAAAATTCAAAAAAATCATGCTCAAAACCACTCCTAAACACTCTTCGCCTCGTGCAAAACCCACAAGAGCAATGCACGCATTAGTCCTACCTTTTATACTGCCCAGGCACAATGCAACCTAGGAAAAACCCAATGCCTCATACAAAGTCAAGCGACTTTGTATGAGGTAACTTTTTTCTAGAAATTAGGCGATGTTGTATGAATTTGATGTTGTACGAAGCGGACTTTGTATGAGGTATTACTGTATTTTTAATCCACAATTGGGCATACCCTGGAAATGACAACCTTGTGTTGCCAGCTTATCTTTCTCACACTAGGTCAGGCAAAAGGAACAGCAGAATGAAATCACCAAAAAGTGCCTTCATTTTGACAGTTTTACATCTGGCTTAGATACAGAAGAAGAAGTCAATTTATCATTTGTAGCTATATTCCATAATTCTTTATACCAATCGTCCAATACAAATTCAATATAGCCATTTACTACCTTGTAGCTGTTACTACAACAGTAGTAATCTCTTTCTTATTTCTGTCTAGCTTTGTATTACCAAAATCCATTAATAATGCAATATTTGGGCACATCTGTAATTTTAAAGACAATATTTGATTAATTTCATCAAAAGCATTTGATTTATATCCTGCCCATCAAGTATTTCCTAATTGTTAGCCACCTCTGGGGGAATATAACCCAGATGTTTTTCATATTTGGGAAGGGGTCCTAACATCGCCGCTGAGTTGCCTCTTCCCGGGGCCCTCGCTATTCGGCCAGGGAATGGGAGGCAGGTGCTCACTCAGAGGACCTTGGAAGGGATGCCAT
Organism: Bradypodion ventrale; assembly: GCA_035047345.1. Lineage (NCBI taxonomy): Eukaryota > Metazoa > Chordata > Lepidosauria > Squamata > Chamaeleonidae > Bradypodion > Bradypodion ventrale. Next base: position 10,375,757 of record JAWDJE010000006.1, read on the forward strand.
TGTGCCTCCTGGGGACACTTTTTGTCGCATGGACATTGACTGTTGGTCCCATTTGCAGCGTTGAGTTCTGGACTTTTTGGGGAGCGTGATCTGTACTCCAAATTCCTGTTTTATTGGTTATTGTTATTGTAGCTTTAATTTAATATTTTATATTGTGATTAATCTGATGTTTATTATTGAGTACTGATTATTTATGTATTATATTGTTATATTGTCCTGCTGTATGGATATATGGATTGCTTATTGTATTTTTATTGTATACTGTACCCTTAATATGTTGTAATGCCGCCCTGAGTCGGCCGTGTGCTGAGTAGGGCGGGGTATAAAATTAAAATTGAATTGAATTGAATTGAAAAACATATGATACAGCTACCTCTTTCTTTGAGGAAGCTCCCAAGTTCACCTCCCACTCTAGCTTTAAAAAAATTACATTGGAGGATTGAGTAAAAAGGATACCTCAGACCCTGCTGGTCAAGGGGAAAACATCAGATGAGAAGGGCTGTTTTGGATGGATGGATGGATGTGTGGCTTGGTGTGCATGTCTGCATTACACAAATTTTATTTAGTATTCATAGATTGTTAAACAACTATTTACTTGTATTCCTCAATCACCAGGTTTTAATTATTAGAATTTTTTGTATGCATGTGTGTGTGAGAGAGTGCTAGTCCCAAGGGGAACTGTCCCAATGAATCTATGGGAACTTGTACTGTCCATTTGTGATCTAAATCCAAATTTAATTCCCAGTCACTGTTAGGCCCACAGAATCATGGAACTTACATTTGGTGCCTGCTTACCAGATTCCCACAGATTCAGTGGGACTACTCTAAAGAGGCATTTCTTGTAGTCTCCAGTTTCTGTTCTAGCTGTGTTCTCTTTTTCAAATTGCAAAATACTGAAATAGCAATAACAGTTTTGACAGGATGGGCCCAAACAAGACTTGGCTCTCTAGGATCCTGTTGGACTTTTGCGTATAAGTAAAATCAGAGTTATGGCCATACAAATTGTATATGTGACAAATTACAAACAAGATATGTCATTGTTTTAGATAACAGCGATAAAAATCTTCAAAATGAGTGTTGATGAAAAAGCAGCAAATAAAACTAAACAAAATCTGTTTGCCACATTAACACAAATCTTGAAGGCTTTTAAAAAGTTGCACTTCTGATTTTTTGAATGGGCCACATTTGGCAAATCGTCTTAATATCTGGGAGCCACCACTAAATGAAACAAAACCGTGACATGAAAGATAAATAAATTAAAAGAACTCATGCAGAAGACATGCCTTCAAAAAAGAAGTGGAGGAGGAGGACATATGAAGAGAGATAAATGCTTAATTGATGCTGCCTAGTTGCACAGAGATGTTCTGACCACATCCAGGAAAAAAGATCATCACCAGGTAGGACAAAGCTCTATGATATTTATATGTCCCCTCCCTGACCCCCATATCATTCTTTTGGCAGGCTCCATGTTTACCTTTTAATTAGACACCTGATTTGGCCATAGAATGATTTCATTGTAATGTTTAGTTGCTTCCTTCTGTTTTTCTCTGATGCATTTCTTTCCCATTTTATTTCTATATGGACTGACAGAGATAGTTTTACCTAGTTAATATCTGCCTTCAGGTAACTATTTATTTATTTATTTGATTTATATTCAGGGTTTATGAATCCTGTCTTGGGAGAAGAAAGGGAATTACCAAATTCTTCCTCTTCTTCTACTTTCGTGTCCAGATCAAACTTTGGACTGCCAAAATGAAGCCAATTTCTTGGCCAAAATTAATTGGCAGTAATTGGCAGACCAGTAAATAAGCCGGATTCTATATCTTCTCCACATTCACAGAACATGCTGTTATGTGCCAGCAGCCCTCAATTCAGCATGATGGTCTTACATTTAGGGAATCCAACCCTCAACCTATTCAGGGTCCTCCAGGTGATAGACAGGAGGTTGAATTCCTCAGCCATCTCTTCCTTTAATATTATTTCTTTTCCAGGGAGCTCCTTCCTTCATCTTCTAATTTGGTTTTGCTCTTGTGCACCCTCAAGAAGATTTGTTCTTGCAATGCAGCTCTTCCTAAATCTAAGCTGGTGGACATGAGGCATATATCCATTCAAAGGGTGTTGCGGGTCATTCTCTTGCTTAGCTCTTTCGGAATTCTTCCTGTCATTATGGTTATCTGTTCTGTGTTATGGATATAAAAGAAAGGGGATGTTTGAGAGAGAAATGTACTTTGCATCAGCTCAGGGATATTCTCTTTATTTCTTCCTGTCACTTAGAAGAAAATCATGACACTTTCAAAAGAAATAATCATAAAAATAAGACATAACTGTTAAAATGAAAGCATTCAGAATTTGCACAGGGATGGACACTGAAAATTGGAAGTTTCTACCATTCTTTTACACAGAAATATGTGTTGAGTTTCCTTCGTTTCAGTTTTAAGTCTCCCTGGTCTCCTGGGTCCAGAAGGGTTGGGGCAACATACCCCTTTTGTTCCCACAAACCTCCCAACCCTAGGGTAGCCAGCGGAGAGGGGGATCGCACCCCCCCCCACCTACTGATATTAAAGGGGAAACTCCAGTCGGGACCTTCAGGCGCCGTTGGTGAGGGAAAGAAAGCCGGCTGGTGTTTGCTTGGCTGTGAGGCGGTGAGTTGTTTTTCTTTTTAATTTTTCGGGTGCTGGTTTCCTCAGCGTCCTGCGCGCTCATGGCGCACAGGACGCTGGGGCTTGTAGTTATGGGTTGGTGCTTTGTGTTTGTGCTGCGTTTTTTTTAAATGCTTTTCTTTTGATTGGCTGCGGCGCGTTTCCGAACGCTGCGCCGTGCGAGAGCCTCTCAGCCTGATTGGCTCTGGCGCGGCGCGGCACAAGGAATGTTGGGAAGTGAAGTTGTTTCCCTTTCTTCGCGTTTGTGGGGCTGTTGCCCCACTGCCGGTTTTCTCAATCCTTCGTTGATCTGCGTACCCAGATCGGCCGTGTGCACGAAGGGTGAGTGCAGGCAAGTAGGGCAAGGCATAGCAACCTATAGCCAGTTCCAACGGTTAACCCTTGGATTTATAGGTTAAGATAATCAGTAAGTTTTAAAAATCCGGGACTTTAACATGATTTTTATTGAACTGGGCGGGACAATTTTTCTGACCTTCCATTTTCTGGGACGTATGGCAACCCTAACCAAGCATCAGTCGCCTTTTTATTTCATGGCTGCAATCACCATCTACAGTGATCTTGGATCCTAAGAAAGTAAAGGCTGTCACTGCTTCTACTTCTTCCCCATCTATTTCCCAGGGACTGATAGGGCCTGTTGCCATTATCTTGGTTTTCTTGATGTTGAGTCTAAAGCCAGCTTTTGCACTCTCTTCTTTCAACCTACAACATCCTTAAATTCCCAGTCATCATATCAATGTTGGCTAAGGAATTCTGGCAGCTATAGTTCAAGAATGAGAAACAAAGCTATTCTCTGTATAACTAATCTAATTATATGCTGTCAAATCAGTTGTTACTCATCAGTTGTTTTCTAGGTAGAAAATGTTCAGAAGGTGTCTGCCATTTCCTTATAACTAGGAAACAGAAATTATTCTGTCCCTAACACTTGCTGTGTTGCCAAATCATCATGTAGAATTTTGCCCTGTTTTTAAACCTTATAATTCAGATTGCTTCACAGCTACATATTCCCACTACAGTTGCTGGCCACATTTCTTAGTATAGCCACTGTTTATAAAAGAGAAAAGCCACAAAATAAATGTATTGCTTCATCTTTCTTAGTCATTCTTTCCAAGATACTAAACTGAGTGAAAGTACACACCCCACCTCGCCTTGACAGTTGAACTTGTTTTTTTTTACAAATAATAGCTGCAAACAGTTGGGATAAATGAAAGTAAAATGAAATAATTTTAATTTATGTTGCAATGTATAATATCACCAGATATGGTGTTTTAATGAGATTTTACTACCCCATATTTAATCGCTTATTACCCCATTTTATGTAATCATATTTTATTCAATCCGATTTAATATATTTTAACTTCATATGGTCAGCTGACTAATTAATTAATAAAGAATTGAAAAGTGAATTGATTTATGGCTAGAGGAACAAAGATCCAGCCCAGGATGGCTGAAACTTTACAAGTAATTTCATTTATTGCATTTAGGTCAGAATTTTTTCACTAGGAGCCCTGGTGGCGCAGTGATTAAACTGCTGTCCTGCAACCAAAAGGTTGTGAATTCAATCTTGACCAGGAATGAAGGTTGACTCAGCCTTCCATCCTTCCAAGGTCAGTAAAATGAGTACCCAGCATGTTGGGGTAAAATGCTAATTAACCTGTGAACCATCCAGAGAGTGCACTAAGCATTATGGGGCAGTATAGACGTGTTATTGCTTTGCTTTAGATACCTAGAAAGAAAGAAGGTGGGGGGGTGGGGTCAAGAAGTTTAACTTTAGTATAGTTACATTAACAGGGTATGATGTTAAGGCCACAAATGAATTTGCCAATATATATGGCAAACCGTCCTGCAGTCATTGTAACTTCTTTGCCCCCTTTATCTTCCGCTCTTCACCCCAAACAGCACCCTAAAACAGAGAACTAGTATTACAAGATTCCCCAGGCTTTGCAAAATTACATTTACATTAACGTGTTTTCACTAATGGACCCTATTCTCCAAAGTTGCCTATTACCATGGTATAAATAGCGATGCCACCACTTTTAAAATTATATAGTTACAGTTATAAACTATGGTAAGTCCCCAGATTTGATTCAGAGGCCAATTTGTGTGTTCGAGATGAACCCCAATTCAGCTGAAGCAGTTCAGTGGCATATTCCATTTTAATTTCTTTTCTGGATCTCATTGGATTTGTAAATTCTGATCGGTATGATCCGACTAACTTGGGCTGCCAAACCAAAATTGCTATTAACTTTTCTTATTTTTGTAGTAATATATGTGAAATCTAGAAAAACTAGAGGGGAGTAAACTTGCTAAATTTTAAACAGCTAACCTCAGGGATTTGTGTACTAAAAACCCTTAAAAGTTGTTCATCCTTTTCCTATCTTACTTCCCCAGTGCCACCTATGGTATAATAATAATTTTGTGTTAGAGATTACTCTGGGTTGAAAGGATTTTTGCTGGAGAAACTCCACTCATGGGACACCTGAATGAGGCTCCTTTCATGTCCCCAAGTGCCACCCTCGGGTATCAAAACCCGACCTTCCAGTCTCCAAGCTCAGCGTTTTAACCACTAAACCACCAGGGGAGCTGCTTAGAGTTCTGGGTTTGAATTCCTATGTGTTCAGCCTCATTGCAGTGCTGAATTGGAGCAGCTAAAAACCCTTCCAACCTTCTCCCTAGAGATTTCCACCTTTAATACTACATAACAAGACAAGTGCAATAGAATCTGCTTCACGCAAAGAAAGTTCCTCGGAAACACACCTGCTATTTGATCACCAACCACTAAAGCAGAGACTGAAATCAACCAGCCCCCACAGACCACCTTAGAACTATGGAAGGTGATCAAGGAGCTAACAGATAACTGTGCAGAACCACATGATTCTTTCTACCGCCTGGCCAAGAACAACCATGGCCTGTGTGGAAAGCTTTAAATAGACTGTGTGCCAGGGTAGGAAGATCAAAGGCTAATATGAGAAAGTGGGGTTTCCTTGTAGATGGTAGCCTATGTGAATGTGGAGAAGTACAAACTATCTCCCATATGATACAATGCACACAATGCCCCTAATGTGCACTGAGGAGGACCTTATGTTGGCAAGAGGAAATATTGTTGATGTAGTCCGATATTGGGCAGATGTCATCCAGCCCTTTTAAATTCTATTTTGTGTTTAGATGTGTTAATTTTAGATTTGTATGTTATTATCTGCTTGGTGATGAATCTGACACGAATGAAGAAAGAAGAATTTGATTGATATAGGTTGGTTATCACTTCATCTGGTTTAATTTTTTGATTGATATAAACAGTTCAGAATGAGCAAAACAGTGGCAGGTAAAACTTGAAACTGGGGGTAGGGGGGAATGACCGCAGTGGAGAGCAAAACTGATAGATTGAGCCATCTCCTTAAGAAATCCTTACCCCAATTTAGGTACAACCATGCGCAGGTTTATACGATAAAACTTTATTTGTTTTTGTTTTCAGGTAATTATTGGATTATTATCTGCAGAGCACTAGTGCCACAGACCGTGCATTCCCAAATTCGACTGCCATGGCAATAACAAGGCAAATGTTTAGCTACAGCATGCTGTTTGGCTCTTGTGTCCTTTTGATCATGGGCACCCCTTCTGAAGGAGAATAAGCAGCTACTAGCAATAACACATCCAATGCTGTTGACAAGGCCATTGTCACACCTGGACAAATGGAGAATGTAACCAATGCTCCAGTGGAACATCCTCAATCCCCACCACCTTCTTCCATGGAGTCTTCCACCATATCCAGCAGCAAAGGGGTGGATTTAGAGCCCACAGGGTCTCCACAACAGCTCCCTGGCCCGGAGACAGCAGTGCCAGTCTCAAAATCTGGAGAAAAGGTTTCAAAATCTTTGGTCGCATTCACAACCATAAGGTCACTTCCTCTTGGCAAAAGAGTTTCAACTGAGCAGGGAACTACAGTTACTGTTTCTTATACCCAGAGTACCATTGAGCAAGCAATCATCAATGCAATTAAAGCAGGTGTCGTACAACAGTCCCCTACAGCCATTGGCAAGGTGAAGACTTCCACTGGAATAATGCCTACTATCAGCACCGCCTTGAGGAGTAAGTTCAACCTGGAACTATCAGAGAAGCCAAGATATAAGGAGAAAGAAACAGAGATGGCAACACGCCCTAGCCCCAACAAAACAGCATCCGTCTCAAAACCTGAAGAAAAGGTTTCAGAACCTTTGGTCCCATCCACAACAAGAAGCCACCTTCTTCTGGGCAAAAACATTTTGACTGAGCATGGAAGTAGGACTACTGCTTCTTATACCCAGAGCACAATTGGGCAGGCAATCATCACTGCCACCAAAGCAGGTGTCGTACAACAGTCCCCTACAGCCATTGTCAAGGTGAAGACTTCCACTGGAATAATGCCTACTATGAGCACCGCCTTGAGGAGTAAGTTCAACCTGGAACTATCAGAGAAGTCAAGATATAAGGAGAAAGAAACAGAGATGGCAACCACCCCTGGACAACACAAAACAAATTACCATGAAACAGATATGACAACAACCCCTGGACAACACAAGCCAGATTACCATGAAACATCTTCCACCAGTAGCCACCATCCTAACACCACAATCATGAGAGACTCTGCTACCCAAGAAACAGAATCTGTGTCTCCCGATGCCAGACCCTCAGGAAACAACCATACTGGAATAACATTGGCTGTTTTCTTCTGCATCCTGATTCTTCTGGCCCTTATGGCATTCCTGTATCATAGGCACCATCCACGGCCGATTCCGGCAGCTGCGTTGGCCAGATTAGAGTAAAAAGCATTTATTGTCATAGTGGCAGTCTGCCTGATTCTGAGTTACAAACCCTTCTACGTATAGGAGATGCAAGAACAGTAGTGACTTCAGGCTTTGGAGTTTTTGTTTTGTTTATTTTTTCATTTTGTTTTGGTTGGTGCACTAGATCCCTATACCTCCAAGCCTTGTCGAAGGATTTTTGATAGTTAATGAGGGGAGATAAGAGTAGAAATAATGGCCAAAAAAGATAGCTAGTAATGTTTAGATCTATAATGGTGAACCTTAGCACTCCAGGTGTTCTTGGACTTCAATTACCAGAAGTTCAAATCAGCACTCCTGCTGTTCAGGGCTTCTGGGAATTGAAGTTCAAGAATACATGGAGTGCCAAGGTTCGCCATCACTGGAGATCAACATAACTCTACAACACACCAGAAACATGTAGTAATAAAGGCAACAGGCAAAAGACAGCGTGGATTTCACCCCATAGATTCAAACTAGCTTGGCTAGTGTCAGTACTTAGAATAATTTTCTGTTTTATTATGATTATTCTTAAAGGCTAAGAAAGTATTCTTATACTGTATATATATATTCTTACTTTTAAGAACTCTGATATTTTATAAATGTATTCTCTGCTTTTTAATGTGCCTTTTTGGCTATATTCTCTAGTATAATTTTAGAATATAATTGGAATGTTTGTTTTCTGGTATTTGAATTTATTTTCCTTGCACCTGTAGTTTGGTTTGAATTATTAGTTAGGCATTTGCCAGTAACATAAGTTTAGTTTACATATATTTTTAAGCATTTGTGTGTGGAGCTTTTTCCCCATAGGATTTGAGGATGTTTTCACAGCTTTGAAGTATTTGTGTGTGTGTGTGGAACATAGAAGCAATGTTGATAAAGAAAAAATATAGAAATAGACAATAAAAGGAATTATACCTTTATACTCAGATTAATTACTGTATGTTATAATTTGACATTCTTGTCTGATTTCATTCTGTAATTAACTGTAAATGCCAGCTGTGACAACCACAGCAGAGAACCCCCCCCCCCCCCACGCTGTTTTCTTAGGAGACATCGAACCCCAGCAACACTGGAGACTAAAAAATTAACACATGACACATCCACCACTTGGGCTCCTCCTACACAATGCTCTCATAGCCTAACATCAGTGGTGCCCAAACTTTTTGCGCCGGGGGCCTGACCACGCTCCAGAACAGCTGAGCGGGCCTGACGCCCTGTCCACACCCCCAAAAGTGGGCACATTTGTGCATGTCCATTAGGAACCACTTCTGGGAGTGGTTCCGGACACATTTGCGCATGCGCAAATGTGTCTCCACCACTTCTGGAAGTAGTTTCACCCAGGGGTGGGATTCAATTTTTTTTTACTACCTACTCTGTGGGCATGGTATGGTGGGCGTTGCCAGGGGAAAGCCCTGTGTTATTTCAAAACTTGGATGGGATGGGCAGGACCAGCCAGAATTCTGGCAAACTGGGGCAAACCTGCTGAATACTGCCACTGGTTTCACCACACCTGGAAGTGGTTCCAGATGTCTATGCATGCACAAATGCGTCCGTGCCACTCCTGGAAGTGGTTCCGAATGCACATGTGCATTGGTGGGTGTGTCCCCCATCCACTCCTGAGAGCGGCGTGGGTGTTGCAGGCTTAATGAATTGGTATCTGTTCTGTATGTTAACTGTGTTTTCTGACAGGAGCGGAATCTATCTTTTCTCATGTATCTATTCTTATGCAAATAAGTGGATCGAAAATGTGCACACTCTGTTAGCCAATGGGCTTGTTGTATTATTGTTACTGTTACCGTTTATAGTATATATAAGTCCGAGTTTTGCCCCATCCAAACTGTGTTCAAACCCCAGTATTAAAGAGCTGAATTTCACTACTTCACTCGTCTGCTTCTTTATTCCCTGAACACTAAAGTATCGGAGGCCTGATGCGGTCCACGGGCCACAGTCTACATTAAAGTGCTCCTACAATACTATAGTCCTGGTTTTCATTCCACTGCCACTAGGTCAGAGGTCAGAAACATCAGGGCCTAAAGTCAAATCTGGCTCTTGGTTCCTGATTTGCCTCTCCAGGATTCTCCAAACAACTCTGTGCCTTTTTCCCCTATTGCATTGTTGTTTGGTGGTTTCCTGGATTTGGCATGGGATTTTCTCCATTCTAAAATGGTGTAATGCTTCTTTTAAGGCCTGGAAATTGGCACTAAAACCATTCAGTTAAACCATTCTGGAAGTTTTTGTTCTCAGCCTTTGGCTGTCAGTGTATGCGCCCCCAAAATATATATATATATATATATATATATATATATATATATATATATATATATATATATATATATATATATATATATATATATATATATATATATATATATATATATATATATATATATATATATATATATATATATATATATTTTTTTTGCTGGAATGTGACCCCTGAGAAGATCTCTGAAATGGAATTTGGCCCTCAGGATTCTTGTACTAGATTGCAACCCTCTGCTTCTTTATCTTCCTCCCTGCCCCTTGATCCATTTTGTGTGCATAGAGGAACAGGAGAGAGAAAATATTGCTCCACGCCTCCACCGTTGTTCAGGAAATTCTGGCCACATCCTTTTTTCCTGTTTATATAAAATAGATAGGGTGGGGGCCAATGTAGAGAGAAAAAAAATAACCATGTTTTCCCAGGCACCTTTGTTTTAGTGTCACTGAAATTCATTTTGGTTTTAGAGGGCAAGGCTGAGTTTTTGACATGGGTTCAACGGCTTTGAGATTTATATATGAGTCTACTTAGGGACAAAAACCACAGCTGCAAAGAGGAAGGAGGTTGTGGTGAAAGTATGACATTGATAATGCCCTTTGTTTGTGGGGAAATGTTTAATTAGTTTCTTAAGAAAACAGTTTCAAAACTGTCAATGACTAAAATTGTTATGGGTGAACAATGGTCCTTTACGCACAGAATTACTGGAAACTCTTTTAACACACATAAGGGGTGATACATAAAAAAATTAATCTCTAACTCTTGGGGGAATTTTTTTTTTTTGGGGGGGGGGAGGCACACCATAGGTCCAGACAGACAGACATCTTGAGAATCCCCAACGTTTGGAAGGAAAATGTACAGAGATTTGTATGTGTATTTATTTTGTGCAGACAGTGAGTTAGGTACAGTATCTGGCTACAGACCCATAGGCTAGAACAGGAGTTCTCAACCTTTTAAAGCCGGAGGCCGGGTCATGCTACCTCTCAGACAGCTTCGGGGGCCGGATGGCCATTTTGCCCTTCCTCCACCACTTCCTGGTGTGGTGGAGGCGGGGGGGCATGAAATGGTGCCATGGGCAGCAACCGTCCTACAGGCTGCAGGTTGAGAATCCCTGGGTTAGACTTTGACTCCTCAATGTGGCTCCTACATGAGGATTGTGTAAGCCTTGAGCAAGCTGCACAGTATCAGAGCACCCTCAGAAGAATGGAATGGTAACTATCTATGTGTATTCTCTACCCAGAAAATCCTGGAAAGGGTCACCATAAGTCAAAATTCCTGTGCAGGGTACCTTATAACTATTATCTATCCTAATGTACATTTTGCCTTTTTTTTTTTTTTGGCACGTCAGAGCACTGTTCAGAGCTGAGAAGAGGGAGAGAAAGAAACGAAAGTAAGTAGGAAATCAACACACTGCCAGGCAATGTGAGACAACTCGATAGCGGATCACCAACTGCTGAATTAGTTTGATAAACGAAGAGTGAAACAGAAAAAGATGGGACGGGCTGGCAGCAGAGTGGTGAGTATTAATTTGTAGGGTTTGTGTTATGTTCTCTCTCTTTCCACAGAGTGTAGAGATGCATGCATAAAACTGTGTTTTATCCAGAGCCACAAATAGTCATTATGCCTCCTGAAGCAAAAATACAGTCTACAACAGGGTTTCTCAACCTTGGCGCTCCAGGTGTTCTTGGACTTCAATTATCGGGAGCCCAAGTCAGCATACCTGCTGATCAGGGCTTCTGGGAATTGAAGTTTCAGAACATTTGGAGCACCAAGGTTGAGGAACCCTGGTCTACAACCCACTGTAAGATCCTTGTAAGGCATGGGTTTGAGAACTCCTTGAAGAAGGAGACGAATTTGGTCCCCTCCTTTCTTCCCCTCCCCAAAAGAAAGAGAAAGTTAATACTTTGGAAGGAAGGCAAGTGAACAAGGTCACAAGGTGTCCCCTTTTGTCTTCTAGTACATTCATCTCTATAAAGCTGGTTCTTTCTAGATCTTGGTGAAATCCGTTTTTAAATATGGTGGAAATAGAGAGCTTAGGGGTAAGACAAAGGCAGTCTAAGGGTGTAGTCCCATCAAAGGTTGTACTCAAAATGTAAAAACTAAATGTAAAATATCTCTTTATCGAGTGAGCTTGTACTGCATTGGTTGGAAGGTTTAGATAGCTGGCAGTCACAAAATGGCGATCCTTCCTCAGCTCCTCTGCAGTTGGTAGGACTTCCGTGGATGGTGTTGGAGGACATATTCCAGGATGCATATTATAGGTATAATAAGTCTTGCATGTACCTCAGAAGTCCAAACACAAGATTTATTGGGGGGTGGGTGGGAATGGTCCTTCCCAGGGAAGAGGCAGACAGTGGTCCAGGGCAACCAGGAAGAGATGGAGAAGGTTGGTTACACAACCTGAGAAGCAACACCTGTTTTTTCTGACCAGATGAGATACACCCCAGGCTGAATAAGTTTGATCTCTTATGATTTTAGAGACTAAGATGGATTGAACCTAGGGAGGCCCACATGCATCTCTTGGTTGTTGCTGTTGTTTTTTGTTCAGTTGCACAGTTGATTCTGACCCTTTGCGACCCCATGAACAACCGCACGCCAGGCATCTCCTGGTAGCCATGTGGAAGAATCCTGCCTAAAGACTTAGAGAGCTACTTCTGCTTCATGTTAATAATGGTGAGGTCCATGGAACTCGTTGCAAAACAATTCTTTTGGACCCACCCCACACATACATGTCATCAAACCAAAGCTTGAAAGTGTACTTTTCAAGGACAATTACTTAATCTATCATGTTGCAAAATCCACTCAAAAAACAAGAACTAACGACCCTTAACACCACCGGAATTTTAAAGACTGACTTCTTACTTTTGTTTTCTTCCCATTTAAGAAGTAAAGCTAGGATTAATGAAAATGGAATGATACTTGAAATACTCTACTTAATATTCATAAAAAGATGCCCTTAAGGATAACTAGGAAATGTTGCATTCTTAAAAGGGTAGTATTATTTCCATTCAACATGCTGTTTTTGAAATCTGTCTTCATCACTCCATTATTAACTCCAAACCCACCATTACTCTTCACAGATAATTTCACTCTGTAATTACCTCTAAAGCCATTGTCAAAACATATGGACCACAGTTAGAATGAACCACAAGTCAATAGGGGATAGGCTAGGCACGAGCAAGGTTATAGATGCTCATTTTATTTATATAGACTTTATTTGTATCAACTTTTTTTGCTTTTCTATTTCCAACAAAGATTTTGTAGCTTGTTGCAGTAGCCTAGCAGATTTTATTTGGTATCAGCTTTTATGAACTGTATCTCACATCCTCAAATGTTTTTTGCTGTATTAAACTGGCTGCACTTCTTCCAATCCCTCAAAAGACATCCTAGGGTAGGGGTTCCCAACCTAAAGTCTGCAGGGCAGGTCTGGCCCCTGGTGCCATTTCATGTGGGCCCCCCACTCCTCCAAGGGCATTTGAGAAACAAAATAGCCACCCCTTTGAAGCTGTTGTAACAAAATGGCCACCCACATCATGCAGGTAGGGCAAAATGGCCACCCGGCCCTTGAAGCTGACTGAGAGTGTGACCTGGCCCATAGCTGTCAAGTATCCCGTATTGGCCGGGGAAACCCCTTATTTTATCCTCTTCTCTGCCATCATCCCATATTAATTAGACTGCAATGCCCTATTGCCGCCATTGGAGGGCAGCAAAGGATAAGCATAGCTGTCAAGTATCCCATATTTGCTGGGAAATTTCCCTTATTTCCAAATCCAAAACTTGACAGGTATGACCTGGCCCCCGGCTTGAAAAGGTTGGGAACCCCTCTCCTAGGGCATGATGGTGAACCTTGGCACTCCAGCTGTTCTTGAACTTCAATTCCCTGACCAGCAGGAGTGCTGACTTGGGCTTCTGGTAATTGAAGTCCAAGAACACCTGGAGTGCCAAGATTCACCATCACTGTCCTAGGGAATACTAGATGTTCTGGATTGTAGAGAAGGAGTCTACATATCTCTTGTTGGAAACCTTTCTGCTGTTGTAGCTAAATAAATACTGGGAGTATCGATGATAGACTTCTTCACTTCTCTTGTATGCTCCCAAAGAATACCGAAAATTATGCTGGCCAGAGACTTGGTCTTATATATTCAAATTCTCTTCCACTGGCACATGAGACGGGGAAATTAACACCCACATGCATAACAGACACAAATATACATACACACCCTGCTGCCCCTCCTGGTTTGAGTCAGCAAAGCTTAGGAAATAGCACTTCCTCTGCTAGGGATTTCCAGAGATTGGAAATATTGCTTCCTTGGACTACAGCTCCCAGAATTCCCCAGCCCCAAGGTAGCCAAAGTAATTTGGGGAGTTAACTTTTCTGCATATTTTACCCCAGGTAAAGGTAAAGGTTTCCTTTGCTCGAAAGCCAGTCATATCCGACTCTAGGGTTCAGTGCTCATCTGTTTCAAAGCCCAAGAGCCAGCGCTGTCTGCTTCTGCAGACATTTCCGTGGTCATGTGGCAGGCATGACTAGTGCACGGAGTGCTGTTACCTTCCCACAGAAGTGGTCCCTATGTATCTACTTGCAATTTCTTGCTTTCGAACTGCTAGATTGGCAGGAAAAGGACCAGGCAAATAAAAAAGGGCTTTAGTTGATGCAGAAAGGGGTTACAGTGGTTGGGGTCAGGCAAGTCCTTTGGAGAGACTATTGTACAAGCGGGAAAAGGCCCTGTTCCTTATTTAGAAACTCAGCAGAATCTCCAAGGATAATCTTAATATTTTGGCAGGTTAACTCAGGAGGAGATGTTTTTTCTGGGTTGTCTTTTGTAAAAAAAAACAAATGGGTGCCAGCTTTCTATAACCCAAAGACAAAATTGGAGCATAGAACTCAGAATATCAGAGAACATTTTTTAAAAGGATGCAAGGAAAGTAAAGCCTGTAGGTTTTTCCATTTATCTGCTTATTATTTTTTTCATACAGTTCTCCTTCTCCACACCAACCTTTTAATGCAAAAATTCTCGTTTCTAATGTCCTGTCTTATCAGTTTTTGAATATTTGCACTAATCATCAGAGTGCAAATTCCTCAGAATTTTCTTCATATACGATTTCCCAACACTTTCCTACTCTCCTTTTCTCCATCCCTTGTGCAAACAATATAATGGTGATTTTATGTATCTCACACCTGACAATAAAAGTTGATTCTTCTTGGAGTCAGGAAAGAGCAGGTGGGGTGGCAGGCTTTGCTGAGTGACATCATATACTAAACACGCCGGCTACTATGCCGGAAAAAGCCCTCCAGGTCCTGAAGGGTTACACGTGGCTGGATCCCACAAATGTGTTCCTCTTGATCCCACAACGGAGAAGAACTGTTGGGACTATATGTCTCCATCTGGAGGTCTTCACTGGTATCACAACTCCTTTGTTCTGCTGGTAGGTCATGCAGAAACCAATCATTAGAGCGTTGGATCCAAAGGGGGACAGTTTCTGATGGCCTCAAGAGGACATCTGGCTCTCTGTGCCTTTGAGTCGGTTCAATCCAAAGCGTCCCACCCTGCCTCCAAACCAACTGACTCCTGCTTGGGGGCTGAGATCCACGTAAAACTAGTCCACAGAGGATGGCCGAGAGGATAATAAATACTCCGGAAACGATAGCGAGGCTGGTCATGATTAGTAAGCAGTAGCTACATTCATTGAGTGGGGAGTCCACGGAGGATGGAGGCATCGCAGCGTCTATGGAGAATCTCGATGCTGGAAATGGATCCAATGGCCCAGAGAACTTCAGCGAGATCAAAGCTGCACCTGGAGTAAAAACAGTTTCTGGACAGTGCAATTTTTTTTTTAAAAAAAGGTGGGGAGGTGATGTAGGCAGATCAGTGGATTGTATTTAAGCCGGGGTACCCAAAGTTTTTGGGCTGCGGGCCGGTCATGTGGTTCAATGGGCTGGTCGTGTGATTCCTCCCCCCCCCCCCAGAAGCAGAAGTAAAACATGCCTTGCAATCTGTTTCGCAAAAGAATGAGATAGATTTTAAGCTGCCATTTTCTCTGCTTAAACCAGGGATGCCCAAACAATGGCCCGTGGGTCAGATCCGACCCCTGACACCAATTCATCTGGCCCACACCGCCCTCGTCGCTACCAGAAGTGGAAGTAAAATGCGTCCATACACACGTTTTACTTCCACTTCTGGGAGTGACGAGGGTGGAGCGGGTCAGATGAATTGGTGTCAGGGGCCGGATCTGGCCCATGAGCCGTAGTTTGAGCACCCCTGGTTTAAGCCATCTCTTCTTTTCCTGATATAATTGCAGAAATTCAGAAAAAGGGAAAGGGAAATAGCCAATGTTCTGCAAATCTGCATATATCAATAGACATTTGCACAAATTACATATATCAGTATATATTTGCATACATTATCTTTGAGCTTGCCACAGGATGGAGTTAAGGAATGGAAAGAGTTTCAAAGTTCAACGCTGTTTGGAAAGTCTGATTCACTCTCACTGTTTTTGTTCCCCTGCTTCCCTTTGCACCCACCACCAACAGACCATTTTGGTTGTTGTTTTTAACAAGTGAAAAATTATATAGGATTTCAATCCTGGTTCCACACTCAAGGCTTTTATTCTACACCACCTTTGTGCTGGGATTACATCTCTTCATGGCTCAGAATGATAGGAGCTGTAGTTCTAAATTTCTGGCAAGTTCCAGTTCTATGCTTCATCTGTGCTTCTATAGGACTGGGTATGCAAGTAGCTAGTAGACTACATCATCAGTCTACAGCCTGAGGTGTGAGTTTGAGACAGGCTGTAGACTGATGGGCTCTGTAGTCGACTACCTCTGGAACTTGCCATGTTGCGGGAAGGTATCCTAGGGGGCTACCTGCATATCACAAGTTAAAATGTTGGCTTACATCAACCAAGGAGACTTAACTTTTAAGTTCTATCTGGCCACAAGGCCCAATGGCCACTTTGGCCTAGTCACAGATCTAATTCAATGAATGAATCTGAGAGGGGGGAAAAAACATACTGTAGTGGCCTTTCCCCTCATTTTTCTTTCTTTCTGTGTGGATTGCTTTCTGATCTTAACCCAAGATCCGCAAGTAGGTCTAGAACAGTGTTGGCCAACCATGGAATTCCAGATGTTCTTGAACTTCAATTCCCAGAAGCCCTGATCAGCAGGTGTACTGACTTGGGCTTCTGGGAATTGAAGTCCAAGAGCACCTTGAGTGCCAAGGTTGGCCATCACTGGACTAGAATAATACTAGCTTAACCCTTGGACAGCCACTGTCAATTAAAGGTGAGCAGTGCTGGGATTAGTAAAACCAGTGATCTGACTCAATATTCTCTTATTCTTTTAAGTTACCACCATACTGCCCTGAGCACCCATGTTCTTTTCTAATTTCAGAACCTAAACAGAACCAGGCACAGTAAGTACTTAGACATGACCCCAACAATGATCAGTGATCTCCATCCATCTCAAAATCCAGGGAGTGGCTGTTAGTCAGAGTTGATCATAAAATACAGTACAGGCAAGAAAAGCCAGCAGTTCTGACCCAATATCAGCCAGCTTAAGTTCATCTTATCACTAGCAGGCAAATTCAGGACAGAAGTCAACCCTAAAGAGTGGTTAAAGGTAAAGGTCACCCTTGCTCAAAAGCCAGTCATATCTGACACTAGGATTCCGTGCTCATGTTTATAGCCAAAGAGCCTACAGATGTTTCCATGGACATGTGGCAGGCATGATTAGATACCGGAGTGCATGTAACTTTACCTTCTCACCAAAGTGGTACCCATTTATCCACCTGCAATTTCTTGCTTTTGAACTGCTAGGTTGGCAGGAGCTGGGACAGAGGCGGAAGCTCACTCTGTCATGCAGCACTCGGGTCTCGAACTGCTGATCTGCCGACCTTCCAGTCGTCAAAGTTCAGCGTCTGAACCACTGAGCCACCACAGTCCCCTTGCTACTTAACAAATGGTGGCTGTAGTCAAAGTGGCAGGGGAAGATGGATTAGGCAGGAAGTAACAAGAACTCACCTCAAATATCTTAGTGCTGGATTCCTTGGTGTGTTTTGTGCAGCACTGCTTCAGAGAAGCTCCCCGACAAAGCAGAGTTTAGCTTATTTTGGACAACAGTAGGGGAAAAGGAAGTGGTAGAGATGCCGCCCGTTCACATCACTTCCTGAACATGTCTTATGAGGTTTACAGTCCACAGAAGGGAACTTCCTGTTGCAAACACTCAGCAGGTACACTCTTTTGCTGAGAAGCAAACACTGCTTATGTAGTCAAAGAGAACCTGGTGTATAACTCATGCGGCAAGAAAACACACCTCCCAGTCAGAAGAAAAAAGGATCTCTCCCAACTCAAAAGAAACTTCACGGAAGAAAAATACACAGCATAAATTTAATTCGGCTACCATGGAGCACAATTAAATTAGGGAGGGGGGAATTATCACAGCCAAAACAGTTCAAGTTTTCAGGGTTGGGTTTTTTTTTCTTTTTTCGTTTTCAGGGACAAGAGAAGAATATATACACACAGACACATAAGCTCTTGGAATTTGGACAAGTAAAGAAAAACTGCTGTAATCATAAATTAATAAAGAAAACTGACAAAACAAATTAAAACACAAGCAATTTTTAAAAAATCACACACCAAACTTAAACGCCAGGAAAATAACAAGCAAACAAATTAATACACAAAATTGTTTTTTTTTAACCACTAGGAGAAAAGAGGTAGATTTTTAAAGGGGTGTGAAAATAGTGAAGGAATACATTTAATTAGGAAGGTGTTAGGAAGAATAAGTATTATCTGGCTGCAGAAAAGTGTGTGAGTGTACATGTGGGGAAATCTTTATGGCAAGAAGGAGGCCTAACTGAACTATATGTGAAACCTTAAGAATTTTTAAAGAAGCTGTCTTAGGAAATGACAAATTAGTGCAGGAAAATGGCAAAGGAGACGGTAGAAGCCTTGCCCGTCCAAGCCAATTTTCACCTTACAGTTGTGGAAAGAATGCTTTTTGGCCAGTGATGTAGTAGAATCAGAGCTTACAAGACCTTTATGCGTAGCAGGGATTTTCACATCATCTGGTGTCCTGCTCAGGTTTGCCTTTGCAACTTGAGTTTAACTGCAACCTTCACAACAGCTAAGTGAGAAAAGGAGTTTCCAAGCAATAGTATACTGTTGTAAGATAGCCCCATCACAGTGCAAAGTACTTGAGGACAGTATAGTTTTACAGGAGCAACTAAGAGCCATTAAATTTGCAGCAAACCTACTCTTCATACAGACCAATCCAGCTGCATGTATTTTTGAACCCTCCTTAAGCAGAGGCGTCTAAGGAGACTGTCATAATCTGCACCTGCAATATCAAAAGAACAGTTACACCAGGGATAGCCAACCAATGGCCTGCAGGCCGGATCCAGCCCATGGCGCCAATCAATCCAGCCTGCAGTGAGGAAGTCGCTGTTGGAAGTGCTGAAAACGCACTGAAATTGGTGAAAACGCACTGAAAATGCGCCACCCTTGCTCCCGCTGCCATGGGAAGAGGCGGAAGTGGCGAAAACAGCCGAAAATGTGCCGTGAATGCACCCGTCGCCAGAAGTGGTGGGAGGAACCACCCCTCCAGCCCACTCAGCTGTTGGAGGGGTGTGTGGTCCGGCCTACAATGCGAAAAAGTTGGCAACCCCTGAGTTACACCATTGCTTACAACCCTCTTCCTTCCCTGGCCAGCATAGGCAGTGTTAAAGGATGGTAGAAGCTGTGCGCTAGAAACATCTGGACTATGGGACAAGATGGAAGAACTTCTGACCCTTCAACATTTTATATGACATTTTGGCAGTTTCACGTCTTGGGCTAGACACGGAGGAGGAAGAAGACAACTCATACAGTCTTTACCACTGGTTATGCTAATAGATACGCTTGTAAACCAAACATTTAGACGTCCAAAGCCCTTTCTGCAAATCTAAGTTAAGCAAGAAAAGCTACTGCTTATTTGCGGGAAAATATCTTTTTGAAGGAATGGAGAAACAGAGCCAGAGAATAAAGAAAATATTAATAGGTTCTAAGGCTTAAAGGATGGAAAAGATGGAAGAATAAAAGATATAGAGATGAAATGGCCGAAGTATATTCATGAAAGCAAACATATTCACTCCAGCATCACCACCACCCCTTTGGAAGTGACACAACATAGCCTCACTCACAAAACTGTAGGAGGGAAGGGTATGTTGGGGGCAGGGGCGGCGGAGAGACGCAAGTTAGGGAACAGTGCAGATTTGTGAGCAGGAGCAAAGGTTGCACAAGGATACCTACAACCTAAAGAGTTTCCAGTGCAGAACAGCAAAATGTGGAGGGGAAAATACACCGATCAATGCAACCCTCCCCCAAACAAACAAACAAAATCCCTTACCAACAGCCCCATCACAAATAATATTAATCATAAAAAGACAGTCATTTCCCCACCCCACCCCACCCCACCCCAATTGTCTGTCCATGAGTCAAAATATTCAAGAGTGCAGGATTAAGAATAGTGGCTATCTTTTTTCTTCTTGACGCCTTTTCTCTTTCAAAATGCCAACAAGAAAGCCATCTGATTCTTCTTCTCTTTTTGTCTTCCTTTCTCTTTAACTTGGTCTCCACTTGTTTCAACGAACACCTTCATCTCTCTTCCTTTTTGGACACTTTGGAGGAGTGCCATGCTGTGGAACTGCCAGGAAGATTGGGGGCGGGGGAGAGATTTATCACCATATTTTCACACTGATAGGACAGTAGCCATTCTTAGCATTTAGGCCGTTCCAACTATGTAACAAAGTCAACATGTATCCTACACTCACCGGATGAAGGTTTTGAAGGCAGCCGACTGGGGATTGATGCAGAGTGGGACCCGTTTTCCCCGCTGCTGGTCCAAGATAAATCTGTGCACCAGTTCTGGTGGTGGGGGAAAAGATATCTTTGGAATTCCTCTGCCTTTTCTGTTAGCAAAAGTATCCCCCCTCCCCAAATTGTATCTATCTTCCAAGCCCTGTTTGCCTCCATTTGGTCTAGTCTTGTTTTCTTCCTCCCTCTTATTCCAATTTTAATTTCTATTTTGTCCTGCTTCTTAGTGAGTTGCTTTGGGCAATCCCAACCTTACAACAGTGTGAGTGAGGATTTGCATTTTCTCTCCCTGTTCTTTTTCCCAACTTTATGCCTGCTGTACTCTGATAATTTACACATACGTGATGGCAGTGGCTCAAGTGGCTAAGATGCTGACTGGAAGGCGGCAGGTCAGCAGTTCGATTCCCATGTACTGCAGGACAGAATGAGCTCCCGCCTTTATCCCAGCTCCTGCCAACCTAGCAGTTTGAAAGCAAGAAATTGCAAGTAGATAAATAGGGACCACTTCGGTGGGAAGGTAAACAGCGCTCCGGTGTCTAGTCATGCCTGCCACATGACCACGGAAACATCTGCAGAAGCAGACAGCACTGGCTCTTCGGCTTTGAAACAGAGATGAGCACTTAACCCTAGAGTCGGATATGACTGGCTTTCGAGCAAGGGAAACCTTTACCTTTACCTGAATCCAGCTTTATTCTGCCCCTCCAGGCTAGCCTAAATTTTGACGCCCAAGACAAAGGACAAGCTGCCACTGTCCTCATTGTGTAAAGTGTTGAGTATTCTAGTGAAACCCCAGTATGCAGTAACCAAAAAGACAGAAAAGACTAGTCTGACCTAAAAGGACGTTGTTTTACATTGTTTGATTGTAATTACAATTAGAAAGATCTTTCCTGCCTCAGAGATCAACTGACCCTATTTGCATGTGTTAAGGCGCTTGTTTGCTCTGGCCGCCTTCTCTCTTGAATTTCTGCTTTAGAAGAGGAAAGATACCTTTTGAGCTCCTCCATCTTGGAGGCAACATGTATCTTCTAACCTCATTTTGTGAGATAATGATATTTTTCTTTCTCTCATGTATCTAGTCCAAGTGTGTTTATTAGCTGGGCTAAAATGGGGAGAAATGGGAGACATGCATTTAAACATAAAGTTGTCTAAAACCTGCCTCGCCTTGCTGTGCTGCTGCTACAAATAACTTAACATAAAGAAGGTTACTGGACCGATAGTTCAACCTTGCTTGCAATGGCAATGAGAGTGAGAGCATCCTTTGCCACGTGCTAATTTAGGGTTCTAGAATTAATGATATGGTCCATGCGCAGCTCTCTCCTCCTACAGAGAATAGCTAGGAGGCTTCCGTTACAGCATCGCAGCATCCAACGTCTAAAGGCAGTTGCATCATTCTGCATAACGGTAGGGCCAGCACTGGCCATGTGATGTTAGCATGCTTTTATTACCTCTATTGTTTGATCTTTTTATTTTTCTTATGTTCTGTGCTAATTTAATTGCTACTTCTGTTGCTAACTACCAATCAGTAGCTGCTCTATGAGTATGCTATTGAGGGATGAAATATAATATTTCTATTTATTTATCTATATATATATATAAAGCAGAGGTGTCCTCTTGTATGTGATGAATACAAATCTACACCCCTGCACCAATCATGCTATAACGTGGTACACACGTACCTTGGGCGTGCTGGATGGGCACTGTGGGGGTAACAAGTCTCATGGGGTGTGTATGCCCCTAAATCAATCTGCAAAGTGAAGTATACTCGACAGGAGGGTGTGTGTGTGTCCCAGTGGTAGTATCCATAGTGATGCTAATATCCTAGCCCCAGGTTTGGTCACCCGACTGTGACATCATCGTGATGTAATTGAGCTGGGCAGGGGCCTGACACAGGTGGCTGGACACATAGTGATGCTAATGTCATAGCCCCAGGTAGGTAACCTGATTGTGACATCACAATTGTAATTGAGCTGGGCAGGGGCCTGACACAGGTGGCTGGACACATGTATGGGGGGAGGGAGGGACCCGAGCAAGGCCGGGTAATCGGCTAGTATATATATAAAACACAAGAGGTATGAACCCAACTGGATTAGGGCTATTTTTAATTATTCTAAGAGCAGATCCACTAATATCAATGGACTGTCATTCTACAACTGGGGTTCCCAACCTTTTGAAGCCGGGGGCCGGGTCATGCTCTCTGTCAGCTTCAAGGGCCGGATGGCCATTTTTCCTTGCCTGCACGACGAGGGTGGCCATTTTGACTCAATAGCTTCAATTTTGTTTCTCAAATACCCTTGGAGGGGGCCCCAAATGAAATGCCACCAGGGGCCAGATCCGGCCCACAGGCCTTAGGTTGGAAACTCCTGTTTTACAAGAATGACGGACTCTAGATCCAACCCAATGTCTCCTTCTTCTTTGCTTCCTCTTTTACCCCATCCAATGAGGCTAAATATTCCTAGCAAAGAAGGGCTAAAGTTGTTTTGGGGTGGTTTCAACTTAACCTGTGTATGTTATTTCCTCTTTTTTATCTATTCATTTTAGCTATGTTTGTTTTATGGAATTTTTTTATTTTTATTTTCTTATGATATTGTAATAGTTACACTATCATCACCATCCACAGTGACAGATTACTGTAACAGAGCAACCTAATGCTCTCTGTATGTTTTAAACTATAATTCCCTCAATTGCTAATTACACAATTTGCTGGCTAGGATGGATGGGAGTTATAGAACTGAAAAAAACTGAAGAGCACTGAATAGATGCTGAGCTGACAAATGGATAAATCAAAAGCAGTTCCCTTTGAGAACACATAATTCCCTGAAGAGAGCAGGGCCAGTTGGGACAAGACCAACCTTTAACCTGCCAGACGGAGGTGAGGTTCTTCTCATACGAGCCATCAAACTTTGGATCAGCCCGGGGCTCAAAGTCATTTGTGTAGACGCGGCCAGAGGATACAGAAAAGCAGCAGGTGCACATACAGGTGTGGTAACGCAAGCGGCCCTCATCCAGGTAGGGGTGAGAGAGAGCATCCTTGGCAGAGATTCTCTTGGCCTACAGGTGAGAAGAGCAGACTCAGCATTCCTGGAGGCAGGAAAGGTGTTCCCTAAATTGGCAGATCTATACTGAGCAGAGGGACTGCAGCAGCTTAGTAGTTAAGATGCTGAACTTAACAACTGGAAGGTCAGCAGATCAGCAGTTCGAGACCTGAGTGCTGCATGAGAGTGAGTTTCCGTCTCTGTCCCAGCTCCTGTCAACCCAGCAGTTCCAAAGCAAGAAATTGCAAGTAGATAAATAGGGACCACTTCGGTGGGAAGCGCTGGCTCTTTGGCAATGAAACAGAGATGAGCACTGAACTCTAGAGTCGGATATAGCAGGCTTTCAAGCAAGGGCGACCTTTACCTTTATAATGAGCAGACTGCTGCCCAGTCAAATAAAACTTAGTCAATGGGTTTTAGCCCACAGTCGTATGTTGTCAAAGTTCTGTTGAACTCAATGGAATTAATGAGGGCGTACCAGCCTAATGAATAAGCCCACTGAAGTTAATAGCCTATACCCGTGATGGCGAACCTTGGCACTCCAGATGTTCTTGGAGCTCAATTCCCAGAAGCCCAAGCCCCCGTGAATCCACATGAAGGAGTTTACTGCGATTCATCTGGCCCACGCCACCCTCGTCGCTCCCGGAAGCGGAAGTAAAGCGCGCCAGTATGGGTGTGTTTTACTTCCGCTTCCAGGAGCGACGAGGGCAGTGTGGGCTGGATGAATCGCAGTAAACCCCTTTGTGTGGATTCACGGGGGCTTGGGCTTCTGGGAATTGAAGTCCAATAACATCTGGAGTGCCAAGGTTTGCCATCACGGGCCTAAACCTTTTCAAAAGCAGACAGCTAAAAGGCTGGTACTCTTTCAGCTGTCAGTGTGGAAGCAAGAAACCTTTTCCCTCCATGCCCAATGAAGTTCATGAGAAGAAAATAAGTTAACAGGCTAGAGATTGCATCATGCACTTCAGCAAAATGGACACAGGTCTGTTCTAGCACTTGGGGTGGAAACTGCAGTGCACCATTTCCAAAAATTGTTTGTTGGGCTGTCTTACCCTTCAGTGGGGAAGGAAGAGCAGCCGGACCTTATTTCCCTGGCAGGAATTTCTACACAGTACACCTTCAACATGATACTGTCCTCTATAATTTAGTTAATTAGTTTTACTACCTGCCTTTCTGCCAAGATACTTCTTTTTCTTCTTCTGTGAAAACTGCCAAAATGAAAGCACCCTTTGGTGAGTTCATTCTGCAGTTCCCTTCGCCTGACCTAGTGTGAGAAAGATAAGCCGGCAACACAAGGTTGCAGTTACCAGGGTACACCCGATTGTAGTTCAAGAATACCAATCTTCGAGGAGGCTCTTTCTGTGTACTCCTGCAAAGATACATAGGGCAGGATTCATGCTCATCCATCTCCCTTCCCCCATTATATCTTCAGAACAACTCAGGTACAGTAATACCTCGGATAACGTTTGCATCAGATAACACTAAAACCGCATAACGTTAAGCAATCTGGGGGCAAAATTGCACCGCATAACGTTAAAGTCCTATGGGATGCATCGGATAATGTTAGCTAAAGCCTGTGCTGGTTACAATGTATCTTGATGGAGTTTTAACGTTATGCGATTGATCCCAAAAGATTTTAATATTATCCGATGCATGCATCCGTTAAAAATTGGATAATACTAAGACTTGTGGAACCAGGTTTTAGTGTTATCCAGGGTTTTACTGTACAGTGGTACCTCATACAACAATTTTAATCCCTTCCACAGGGCTCATTGTCGTACAAAACAATTGCTATACGATGCATGCATTGTGCGATGCATGCCATAGGGAAAATCACTATACGATGCATGCATCGTATAGTGATTTTCCCTATGGCATGCATCGCACAATGATTTATTTATTTTTGCTAAGTGGTTTTTCCCATTGAAAATTTGTTGTACGGTTTTTTCCATAGGGAAGATTGTTATGCAGGACACCATTTCCCCCCAAAACCTAATTGTTATGCGATTTCATTGCTATACGGGGCGATTGTTGCATGAGGTTCCACTGTATATTAAAAGAAGATCTTCCTTATGTGAAAAGGACAACTTACCGGGTCAAAGACCAACATCCTGCAGAGCAAATGGACAGCCTCGTGCGTGGCTTCTCCCGACAGCATGTACAGGACAGACAACGAAGGCTGAAAGAAGGGAGACAGAAGCGATGAAGAGTGGTAGCGGTTCCACTCTCACCCTCATCCCCACCAGCCAACGCCCCTTCAGCCTCTTGCTGTCACCTAGAGCACTCACTGGCTTGTGACTGCCACGCAGGATATGGGCCCGGGCTCCTTCACAGGCTGAATGGAGAGCAGCAACAGATGGTGTCCCCAAGAGGTCTGTGATCAGGTCCAGCTGCAAGCCAGAGGCCAGTTCAAAGCAACCACCCAGAAGAGGAAGCAAGAATGTAAGAATCATAATTTACTTTCTGCTCCTGCCCTCTGAAGCCACAGATTATGCAGGTGTTTTGAGCAAAAGCCGCCACCCTGCCTGGGGATGGACAGGGTTGTAGCGCAACACATCTAAAGGAAGCTACAGGAGGTAAGAAAAGCACTGATAGCTTGCAAATTACCCCTAGCACAGTCACAAGTAGTTTGAGTCTAAATTTCAGTGACAAAGTGTAGTGGGAAATTACAGTCTCTATTTTCAGACAGAAAGAGATCAACATCTCAGGCCCATCAATTACAGTAGATCTGGATGCTAACTTGACTACACCTCACCAATGAGACACTGGCTTTCAAAAGGCATTGACTACTAACTGTAAGGGAGAAATACAATATATTAAACCACCACCCCATAGGAGTAAGAATACTGTAGTTTGGAAAGCCTGTGATAGTCATTACTGATACACAAGTTCAGTAAAAATCTCTGATTGCTGAATAGCCATTTTCATGCCACCTAGTGAGTCTCTGGAGTAATGCACACTCTTAGAAGCTTATTAAGCGATTCCAATCCCATGCCATCAAGAAAAATAGGAAATTCTATTTTCCACATGTAAATCATTATAAGACTAGCTGCTCTTGGGTGCCAACTATTGGGTACTGTTTTATATTTTTTATTAATAATAGCAACAGGGGAAAATACATATAAACAGAAGTATATCACTAAAATTAATTTTAAAATAACATTACATAAACTCATGATGGCGAATCTTGGCACTCCAGGTGTTCTTGGACTTTAATTACCAGAAGCCCAAGTCAGCACTCCTGTTGATCAGAGCTTCTAGGAACTGAATTTCAAGAACAGCTGGAGTGCCAAGGTTCGCCATCACTGACATATGCATGCATCCAACACCAATGAAACATTAGTATCTTTCCCATTTAACGTGAACAAAGTTCCCTTTCTTATTCTTATTCCCGATTTCCATAAAGTTAAGTATTCATGTGCTGGTTTTACCCCTTTAGTTTTAACCAATACATAATTAATACACTTACCCCATGTCATTATAAAATATTTTTTCTTTATCATACCATTTATTGGTATAAAGAGTTATGGAATATAGCTATAAATGATAGACTGACGTGTGAATTAAAATTAAAGGTATGTTGGGCATGTTGGGTATAACATTACAAGCATAACCAATATTTTTTTGCAACTTATCTAGTAAGCTGCAAAACCTCTCTGACCCATCCATACTCTTTCGTCATGTCCTGGTTTTCCCATTACAGATACCTGCTGAATGGGACTCTGGGCCTGGAAGAGGATCCGTCTACCGAGGAGCTCAGCAAAGATGCAGCCCACAGACCAAATATCGATTGCACGCCCATAGTGCCGGGTACCCATCAGGATTTCAGGGGCCCGATAATATTGGGTGACCACCTCTTGAGTCATGTGCTGAGACTCATCTGGCTCTTCCACCCGGGCTAAACCAAAGTCACAGATCTGGAGGAGAAAGATAAGAAATGTGTATCAACAAAGGCAAAGGTCATAGAGCAGGGGTTCTCAATGTTTTCCCCACCACGGGCTGGACCACACACCCTCCGGACATGTGGTCCCCCCGGCATAAACGCTGCTGTAAACCACATTGGGTACATTTGTGCAAGTGCATTTACAGCTGTTGTAAACACATCCACTTCCGCTTCTGAGGTCGTCACTGCGGGCCGGATGGTTTGCCACCACGGGCCATAGGTTGCAAACCCCTGTCATAGAGATATGGCCCAAATGCTTTCACTGTGTGCTACCCTCCACTGGGATGAGGGGGGGGAATCCCTTTCATGTCACATGTTATCCTGATTTAATTTTTTAATTGGTGGTTCTCAAGACGCATGTTAAAAAGAAGCAATGTGTTTTAATTCTTTCTTTCACGATCCAAGTTGTGTGTGGGTAGGGTCGTCAAGAAGCAATAAAATGAAAAACATTTTCTGTTTTATGTGTTAAGTCCCTCTTTTTTTTAGTGTTGCTCTCTATGCTGCATGTCAGCCTCTTAGAGCATTTCTCTGAAAGTGTATCTGGCCCTTTGGCTGAAGGAGGATAATTAGTGGTGATAAAGAAAACTATATCTAGGGATTCTACCTGTTGGTGAAGTAGGTAAATTACCTTGAGAACACAGTTACTGTTGACCAGTAAGTTCCCAGGTTTGATATCCCGGTGAAGAACACCAGCAGAGTGCAAATATTTCAGCCCTAATGAAGGCAAGCAGGGAAGAAAAGGAAACATTAATTATCATATGCTGTTTACTGAAACAATTTGCTTGCGGGGGGGGGGGGGGGACCAGGGTCACTACTGTGATCAGGCCGACACAAAGTAATCAGACAGAATATAAGCAATTTAAAAAAACTTGCAGTCAGTCAACACCTAATGGAAAGAAGTAGCTATAACTCCCTTTCTCTCTCTCTCTCTTTTATGGGGCAGGTTGCCTTTGGTAAGAGGGCACCTTGTATGACAGACGTCTGCATGATCTAAGTGGCAAAGAAGAATTATTCTTGTACTATTTTCGCTGTATGCCAATACAACAGATGAGACTGTACAAATAACAGTCGTACAATTAATGATCCAAAATATCATTTATCATGCTGCATCTCTACATAAAGTACTTCAGAGTGACCAAAACAATTAAGAGAGGGAACAGGGTGGATGTAGACAGATGAGGGGGAAAAAAGAATGAGTAGTAGAAGCTTGAGGAAGAGAGCAAAATATTGAAATAGAGAACAGAACAAAAGCTGAGAAGTTGAAAGAAGAGAGAGACATGAAGGAAAAGAAAGAGTAGGATGGAAGATGGGTGAAAGAAATCTTTCACAGATTGGAATTTCAAAGGAGGACTGAAAATTAAGTCATATTCAGGTGCTATAGCTTGAAAGTGGATATGGTGGTAGAGAAGTAGATAAGTAAGTCCTATCCCACATCTTCCCTCAACCTCCACATGCACTGGATAAAATCCTGGTGCTTAATGTAGTAAGTCACAGTAAAGCAGGCCCATAGGAGACAAGGCAACTTAGGGAGGAAGTGACTCACCAAATCCCCACTGGTTGAAGCTCTGATACAGAGCCTGCACTTACAAAGCTCCTATAATTAGAAAACCTGGTAATGTGAGGCTCCTAAACATGGAAGCAATGAGGGCACACAATCCACTGAATGTGGTTGCAAGCTTTGCATCAGACCTGAAGCCCTTCCTCCCTTAGGTCTGAATGCACCAACCTGGTTACAGAAACTATAGAACATTTAGACCCTGGTCTGCAAAGGAGACTCAGAATATAAACAGACAGAAAGTGTCTGGCATTAAGTGAAAGCTTCAGTGAAGGAAACTCCACTTTTCCTCTAGGATCAGTAACTGGACCTCCCAAACAGTTCCTAATGTTCTTGTAATACAGCCATTAGCTCTAGTCCCATCCTCCAGAATTGCACAGAAGACATTTCTACCTTTTCTTTGGAAGAACATTTATTCAGAAGGTGCTCTCAAGTTTTGTTGTTTTCTCTCCACCAGGCTAAGCATATCTGGTTCCTTTACCCTTTTCCACAGGATTTGTTTTCTATACCTTTGACCATACTGTATATGTCAGTGGTGAAGAACCTATGGCATGCATAGTCAAAACGGGCACTCAGAGCCCTGTGGGCATATGTGCCATTGCCCCAGCAGAGTTCGCTCTGCCCCTTGCCCAGCAGCCCAATGGGAGAGCTTTCTCCCTCCCCCCAGCACAGAGTTCACCCTGCCCCTCTGCCCAGCAGCCTAATGGGAGCACTTTCTCCCTCCCGTCTGGGGTAAGGCAGGCAGCTCACACGCAGTTTGAGGGCGTGGCATGGATAGCAGCCTGTTGAGTCTGTGGCGAAGGTGAGGATGGGCACTTGGTCTCTAAAAGGTTTGCCATCACTGATATATGTGGTCCCTTCCTGATTCTGTTTCAGTTTTATTCTTTTCTAAACTGTGGCATCCTGAACCAGACATGGGATTTCACGGGGTGTCATGCTAGTGGAAAATAAAGGGAAGTTATTACTTCTTGTAACTTTGAACCTGCAAAAATCCTTTCAACCCAGAGTAATCTCTGACATGAAAACACACACTTTGAAACTACAATTCTATTAATGCAACCTAGGATCATATCAGCCATTTCTGGGAGCCACATCTCCTTGTTGAACCATATATCATTCCCATTGGACTTAGTCTTTGTTTTTCGTTTTTACTGGCCTAAATACAAAATAAACCTAAATACAGAACAATATACAGATGACCCATTTTCCTTTAAAGAAAGGTCTTGGCATTTTAACATTACTTACCCCTGAGGATCTGATAAAGAAAAACCTTGATGTGGTCGGCACTCAATGGCTGAGGAGACACTATGACTTTGTGAAGGTCACTTTGCATCAACTCTGTGATGACATAACTAATGAACATCGTCAAGGAAGGCAAAGAAAGACTAAGCAGTGAATGCAGGTACCTGAGTGCCCAACCCTTCCCAATATAGGCAGAAAAGAAAAGTTGGTTTTCCACTGTTTAGGTTTACAACCTTTTCTAGTCAGGGGCCGGATTGCACTCACTCAAACAATTGAGGGGGCCGGACTGATTTCCCACCACCATTTACAGCTGTCATAAACGCATTTACGAAGGCCGTAAATTAGTCCGTGGCCAGTTCCGCTGCCGGTGGCTAGAGCAAGGGCTGGATTATTTGGCGCCGAGGGTCAGATTCAGCCAAGGGGCATAGGCTGAGAATCCCTGGTTTAGTAGTTGAACCGACTGCTTCTAGCAAAATTAAGAGGAAGAAACACAGAAAGCATGGACAAGTCAAAATAAAGGAATAGGAAACAAACTGAGCTCAAATACCAATAAATAAGAAAAAATGAAAATTGAAATTGTATGTTTAAAAGAAGTGGGACTGGGGGTGTTGGTCATTATAGGTTGAGAGAAATAGGCTAAAATTGAAAAATGAGAATGGTAACCTACTTCTGTGTATTCTCTACATAGAAAACTCTGCAAAGGGCCGTCGTAATTCAGAAATGATTTGGCAGTTCATAATTATTACAATTATTATTACTTATACATTGAGAGAAATACGCTAAAACTGAAAAATGAGAAACAGAATAAAAACGAAGAGCTACCGAAAATTTAATTAGAGGACAAATATAGAGAAGGAATGCTTGTGGTGCTGTAATTAAACTGTAGTACTGCATCCAAAACTACTGATGTTGTGAGTTCAGTCCTGATGGGATTCAAGGTTGACTCAGCCTTTCATCCTTCCAAGGTCGGTAAAACGAGTACCCAGCATGTTGGTAAAATGCTAATTACCTTGTGAATCGCCCAGAATATGCACTAAGCACTATGGGGTAGTATATAAGTATAATTGCTATTGCTATTGGAATGTAAAAGACAGCAGCATGCTTCTCCCAATCTGGTCTCCAGGTAGACTACAATTCCCATCATCGGCAGCCGGCATGGACAACACAGTCTATTATGTGGGGGAGATACTAAGTGGCAGAAAAGTGCCATATATTTCAGTAATAAAATGGACAAAACCAAAATAATAAGAAAAAGAGGTATTTATAAGGAATGAAAAGAGAAAAGAATTATATTAGGGGAAAGGAAGTACTGTACATAAATTAATTAAAAGAGGGATGTGAGGAGAGATCAAATGGTAAGCTAAAATGAGACTGCACCAAGAAACATTCATTAGGAAGCTGAGAAAAAAATTGAGAGAAGAGACAGAAAGCTTGACGGCAACTGCAAATGAAAGGAACTAAACATAGATGGAAAATAAAGGATAAAATAAAAGAAATACAAAACAGAAGAGATGAAAAATCCTAAACATATACAAGTTTTAAAAAATTAAAAAAAACATTAAGAAAAAAAGCAAACAAATAAACAACAGCAAAAAAGGAAAACAAAAGAAGAGGAAACAATGTATGAGAGAGATAACCAATTAAGGCAGAATGGGAAAATAATTACACCAGCATACACATAGGAAGAAGGATACATCTCCTCAAAGCAGTCAATTTGCGGAGGCTGGAGAATGTCCAATGCTGAGAGGACCTAAGAAGATATGAGAAAGCATTCAGAAGGGAAAGTTTTTTCAATATCCTATTGCATATAAATAGGTTGGGCAAGGATAGTTATATATTTGTACAAGAAATGACACCCTAGGGCCGTGATGGTGAACCTTGGCACTCCAGATGTTCTTGGACTTCAATTCCCAGAAGGCCAAGCCCCCATAAATCTGCACGAATGGGTTTACTGCGATTCATCCAGCCTGCGGCGGGCACGTTTTTACTTCCTCTTCCTGGAGCGACATGGGCGGCACGGGCCGGATGAATCACAGTAAACCCATTCGTGCGGATTCATGGGGGCTTGGGCTTCTGGGAATTGAAGTCCAAGAACATCTGAAGGTTCGCCATCATAGCCCTAGAAAATTTAGAAAGAAATTGGGGAAGGAGTATAAATATAAATGTTTAAGTAAACATCAACAACACAATCTTATATGGTTTTCCAATAGGAAAACTGAATGAACATTACTGGATGTTCCTCCAGGTGTGTTCAGAATGGCAGCCTAAAACAGTTTCAGTCATGAGCTCAGCCCCCACCCTCCAAAGCTGGCCCCCATCATTTTGGCATCTAATGAAGAAAATTCCCAAGTGACTCATTCCTCTACAATAGTAAAGGTATTACAATGATAAATTAAATGAATAACAACATGTTGCCTTTTAATGGTTCAAAAATCAGCCAAGACTGCTATGAATAGGCTGAGGGTCAGAATTCCTAAATGTAAGACCAATATGCTCAAGTTTGAGCTGCTGGCAGACAACAATACGCTGTGTGAATGTGGAGAGATACAGAATCCGGCTCATTTGCTGGTCGGTGGGTTACTACCAGAAACATGTGCCAATGAGGATTTACGTTTGGCCAACAACAAAGCCAAGAAAGATGCTTCATATTGGCAGTTTACAGTCTGACCTGGACACGAAAGAAGCTGAGACTGCTGCAACAATCTGCCTAACAGTAGGGCTGGCCCTGTCTGACACAGAGAGACAAACTACTGCACTAATGTGAGCCTCTCCTCTTCATTATTGGGCTGGATATAAAAATTGTTATACCTCAATGTTGCACCGACTACCTGAGTTGGGTCTTCACAGAAGTCATGACCACAACAGCATCTATGCCATTGGGGCCTAGGAAGACCACAAAGCAAACCTGAATGGGTACTAGACCCTCAATACCTACTACTTATATCTGCCTTTCAGCACTCCGATCAGCATTAGCTGCTACATCTGCCATTTTAATTTCTCACTGTGTTCACAAAGAACAAGGTGTACTGTGAGAAATATACAGTGGTACCTTGGATAAAGTCCGATTCAGATAAAGTCACGGTTTTCATGCACACGTGATGCATCGCATAAAGTCCAAAACCGCTAAAAATGGAAGTTATCCAAGGTATTTGGTATAGGAACCTCAGATAAAGTCCATTTTTTGGACATTATCCGATGCATCACCCATTTGATTCAGATATAGTCCAAAATCGGATAAAGTCCAAACTTGTGGAACGGAGTTTGGACTTTATCCGAGGTTCTACTGTAAATGCATTGTGCTGCATCATGCTGGTGGCAGAACACTCCTGTCGCCACCAATGGATAAACCCAACAGAGACAAAGCTTAGGAAAAGTTACTTTTGGAACTATTGTTCCAAGAATGCCCCAGCCCATCTGGTCATGTTGACTGGTGATTTTTGCATTCCTGGTCTGATAAAGTCATTTCCCCTTGCTCTGGTAGGTGACTCAGATCTAATATACAGGAGTTAGTCTTTAAGGTGCCGCAATGTTTTTGTCTTCTCTCTGATATGCTTGTACAGACTAACATGGCAACTACTTCAAAAAGATCAGACCTAAAAAGGTGCTAGCCAGAAGGTAAAGCGTAGAGCTAGCCCTCTTGTAACCTTGTGCAACACACCCACTTACATTGTCATGCTTGAAGTAGCAGAGCATTCTCAACTCTCTGAAAACCCGTTTGCAAGAGACCAAGTTCTGGAAAACATTGGGCATCTTTTTGAGTGCAACTCGAGACCCATCGCGAGGATCTGTTACTGACCTGTGGGAGGAAAAACATAATGCCTTTCAAACTATAATCCACAGCTCAACTGATCTTTTGACCCCCTCCTTCCCTTTAACATTCTGAGTCCTGCAAAAGAGATCATTTCCTCACTCACCAGACCACGCCAAATGCACCATAACCGATGGGCCGATCTGGTTCTGGTTCTACCATCACCGCATTACCGGGTGCCGTCTGCTGTTGCTGGGGGGAGGCTATCTGTACCCCATTATTGCAATAATACTTCTGTCCCCCGCCTAGCCCAGCTGCTAACGGAGGTTGTATTAACCCAGTTAGTGCCCCAAAAACATTGCTACAAAGCTGAGCTTGCAGGGGATGGTTGGGATCCTGAAAGGCCATTGGACAACTTGGTGTGAGAGAAAGAAGGGCAATTTTGAATGCTGCAAGGAGGCAGTGGAGGGCTGCTTAGATTTTGCACAGAGTCAAAAGTGTGAAGCCCGCCTGGATTCAAATGAGGATTTCAAGGTGTCCTTTCAATATGAAGAAACTGAGGGTCTTTGCAGACATCCAGTGGAGGACTATTCTTGAGTGCAAATATAAAAGATTGATGAAGTATCTGCAAAATTGGGATCCTAAAATCTCATTGAAGCATTGTTAACAGTGCTACAGCCTCAGCACCAAAAATTATCTAATTTTCTAACGTTTTAGGAAATATCCTGAGAAACTTTCAATGTAGAAGGCTCTACAGAATTGGTGGACATGGAGAGTGGAGGTATCTCAGATTGGGATCACTGTGGAGTGGGATAGTTTTGCAGGTCTCAGATGTCTACTTTGGGTACACTCGTTGAAATTACAGTGATTCTGTAGATGAAGTGCCTATCTTATCTAAACCACTTCTTTCAGATTTGGGAAGACTCCAAACAATAATTTCGGTGTTTTCTGTAGGCTATTCTCTTAAATTTAGCATGCTCAAGTTTTTTGTTAAGAGAAAAGTTCATAAGAAGCCAACATTGATTTACAGGGTGAGGTATCTAAACGCAAAGTGAAATGACCAGGTAGGGTCACTCTTACAAATTTGGGAAGAGAGGAAAGTTATTGTCTTTTAAATGAGGTACCTCTGGGATTAGGATTCTAAATTGATTTGGCAACACAAAATTATTATTTTTTAACAGAAAGTAGATGAACACTCAGATTTTCTCTTACCATGTAACTGAGATTTAGGCCATGTATTATTATCCTTTTTTGCAGGCTCAACAAATCCTAGGCCTTTGCCTGAGTTGAGGGAAATTCAGCCTCTTCCTTGATAAAGAATTAATAATTGGGGGGGGGGGGGGGACCTTGTGCACATAAAAGAGCAATATAAACGATAATAGTTTATAGGACCGAATTTAAAATCAGATCATCCTCCGAGAATCAAAGAAACGGGAACCAATTTCAGAAACCTCCAAAAATACCAGGGTCGATTGCCTTTTTAAGTAAGGTTAAAATGATAGAAAAAAAGGGAAATTATTATTATAAGGGGCTGGTGGCACAAATTATATCGGCTGACTTCGACCGACCTCTCAAGAGCTGTGAGAATTTCAAGCCAGGTCGAAAGAAATAGGGGAACTTTCAAGTATATTTGCGGGATTTCTCCCCAATGATGGAAAGGTGGTGCGAATGAAATTTGAAAGATGAAGGAAGAACTGTTCTTTTTTTTCTTTTTTTTTTGGGGGGGATCAGTTTTGGAGAAAGTGTCTCCCCCAAAAAGAGTGACTCCCTTTATAATGATGCAGGTTTTAGGAAAAACAGTGTGCTAACTAGAAATCCCCCCTAAATATATATATATACAGTATATGGTTGAAGTTGAGATAGGGGTAGAAGTGGGGTGGGTGGGAGGGAGGTGGTGGGGATGTATTATTCTGGTGGATAATGGAGAGGAGGCGATCCTAGAAAACAGCAAGAAAAACCTTGGGGCACTTAATTAACCAGAAAGGCCCCCCAAAGACCCCCACCGACAAAGAAGCCTCTCTCCATTGGCGGGGAGGGGGGGAAGGTGGGGGCGCCCATAGCGTGGGAAAGGGTCCTTCCCCCCCACCCGCCCCCCCAGGGGGGCTTCGCAGCCTCTCAGCACTGCATTTGGGGTGGGGAAGTCTGCTGAGGCTGGGGACATAAAAGGGGTCTTTCGGGGGGTCGAAGGAAGGAAAGGGGGGAGGACAAAAGAGGCCGGGGCCCCCTCCCTCGGCAAAACCCCTCCTCCCCCCCCCCCAGCAAACCCGAGCCAAGAGGGCGGCGGTGGCGGCGTCTGGCGGGGGTCTTTGTTAGAGGAGGTGCTGCGGGTCCATCTTTCCAGGCAGGAGGAAGGAAGGAAGAGGAGGAAAGAAGGAAGGAAGGAAGGAGAAAGGTGGCGGGTTGAAGGCAGGCAAGGCTGCTGAGGCCGAGCCGGCGGACCCCATCTACCGGCAGCCGGGAGAGAGGCAGGCGGCAGAGGAGGAGGAAGCCTCCATCCAAGAGAAGGGAGGGCCTAAGCCCGTGATGGCGAACCTTGGCACTCCGGATGTTCTTGGACTACAATTCCCAGAAGCCCAAGCACCCTGTGAATCCACACGTGTGGGTTTACTGCGATTCATCCTGCCCGCGCTGCCCTCCTCGCTCCCGGAAGCGGAGTGCTCATCTCTGATTATAGCCAAAGAGCCAGCGCTGTCTGCGTTTGCAGACGTTTCCATGGACATGTGGCAGGCATGCCTAGACACCGAAGTGCATCGAACGGTGTTTACCTTCCCACCGAAGTGGTCCCTATTTATCTACTTGCAATTTCTTGCTTTCGAACTTTGAAGTTGGCAGGAGCTGGGACAGAGACGGGCGCTTATTCCTTCATGCCTTGAACTGTTAGAGCTGGCTTGTGTTTGGACATTGTTTTCTCACACTAGGTCAGGCAAAAGGAACTGCAGAATGAACTCACCAAAAGGTGCCTTCATTTTGGCAGTTTCACATCTGACCTAGACACAGAACAAGAAGAATCAGGATTTAAACCTAAACTTTTGCCATTGTAGTCCTGCATTCTAAGCACTATAATGGAGTGAATGGGTGAGGGTGGGGAGAACCATTGAGAGAGGGAAAGAGGAAGAAAGCAAAGAGATCTTTAAAAGATAGGGAGGAAAGAGAGAAGACTGGAAAGAGAGGTAAAAGGAAAGGTAGTAGAAATGGGTCAGATAGGAGATGGCAGAATGTAGGGGAAATGACAGATGAAAAAAGTTAGGGAGAAACTGAGGAAAAGAAGAAATAGACGGGCAAAGAAGGAAAGAAAATGAAGATGAAGGAAAAATGGAAAGCTGGAGGCCGGAAGAAAGGAAAGAAAAAATGAAAATAGAAGAGGGAGAAACAAGAATAAAGGAATGGGGAAAGTTGAGGAAGAAAGAATCCGAGAGGAAATAGGGATTAAATTAATGGGCCCATAAAAAGTGTGAAGATAAATAAGATTCTAGAGGTAATTCAAAAATGGGAAATCCTAACGCTAAACTCTGTGGATTTGAAAGCAGTTATTGTATGCATATAACTATGTATCATGCAGATATACATGTCCTAGAATACCTGGACTGGTTATTGCTCTAAATCCTTGCTGTGGCACATACCAAAGTAATGTCAACTAAGAGACATCTCTGTGTGTGTCCCTCCCCCCCAAGTATGCGGCATTTAAATTATACATATATGTGTCATTAAGGAAGGACCAAGTAGGATGAAATAGCCTTCTGTCTCTAAGGGATATCTCCAAAGCACACTTTATATTTGTACTTGGGCAGTCCACCCATAGATTCTTGGAAGACCATCTGCTTGGGCTAAGGCTGGCACCCAGCCTTCCTATGTGAGGTGTGCCTTTATTGCTGGCATCCAGATAGCTCTAGTAATCTTATTGCAGCCCTTCTTGGGGCCCATCCCTCAATTGCTGCTGGTAATCCACAATGCTTCATGACACATAATCTCCACACCCCTTCTCCTTGGCCTGGACCTTTGTGTCTCCTTTCACAAGAAGGCTTTTATTTTATCATTACAGTATTTGTATCTTGTCATTAATTAACAGTTTGGGAGTATGGGGAGGGGGCCTTCAAACACAGGAATAAGATCTTGAGGCTGCTATGTGGTGCTTACTTAATTAAAAATACTTTTCATGTGGGAAAAAAGTCTCATTTGGAGAGTCAAAGAGAAAGATCTATACAATCCTGCTCACTGCATGCATTTTTTACTTGGCCAGCACCTAATTTTCTTTTCTTTTTTACATTTAATATACACTCATTCTTTTCTCCATGGAACTAAAGGTGCCATACATCTCCCTTTGCCTTCAAAACAATTCTGCCCTTCTATATAAACTTCTTTTTTATTGAGTTTTACAAAAATACAAATTAAATGTAGAAATTAAGATAAAAATACATAAGTAAATGCACGAAATAAAGAATTATTAAAAAAACCCAGTTTACATTGACAAAGACATATAAATGATATTAGTGCACACAAAAAAAGAAAAAATCAAATACATAAACTTTTAACTATATTGAACTACTATAAAATCCTTAATTGTGTAATGTCGACAGGGCGATAAACTATATTAGTCAGACTAGGTCTCATCTACTATTCTTAATATTAAATTTCCATTCTAATATACAAAGCCAGTCTTGACTTTAGACAGGCATTACTATTTTTATTTACCCTATTTACCTATTACACAACCAAGTTAATAACACAATAATGAAAAAAGTGTGATTGCTAATTCACCATATGTGACTGTACAATGCCCTGGAGGATGCGGTGGACACATTTTCACAATTTCCAAAATCTGTGAAGTTCTGGTACTGGACTGCTCCCATCACCTCTTACACCTGTGGAATCAACAAACAGTTGCCAAATTTGCAAAAATCTATTCTCTTTTATTATGCCCTTTTTCTTATTCAATTCCCATGTTAATTTGTCATTTAAAGCAAGATCCCACATCTCCTTATACCAGACTTCCAAGTTTGGGATCTGATCATTTTTCCACAGTCTCGCAATACATTGTCTCGCTGTTGTCATGCACAGAGATAGTAGCTCACTTTTATCCTTGTCTAAATTCATACTTCCTGTGTCTGTCAGCAATGTCCCAGCTTAAGGTTCACTCCAAAAATTCTGGAGATTTATTTCTCTGTTTCCTCCCAAAATTGCTTTACCACCCTACAACTCCACCACATATGTACATAAGTACCCAGCTCATCACTACATCTCCAACACATTTGACTTTTATTTTTATCCATTTGATGTAACCGCAACGGGGTCAGGTACCACCTCCATAGCATTTTAAAATTATGTTCTTTTACTCTGACAGACATAGTTCTCATGATCCTTTTCTTCCACTTATTTTTCCATTCCATCTCTGTGATATTAACCTTAAGATCTTGCTCCCATATTTTTCTCAATGTTTCTTGTGGACTGTCCTCTTTATTTATTATCTTATAAATTTTACTCACCAGGCCTTTTATATCAATTTCTCCTTTTCTTACTTTCCATAATAATTCCTCAAATTCTGTTTTATCTCTCTCCAGTCTTACTTCGGCCAAATATTTACTATTCCATTTGTCTACTAATATCACCTGAAACCAATTCAATTTTAACTGTGTATATAACTCCATTTTTTTCTCTTTGTCACTACATAAACTGATCCAGTCCTTCAACAAGAAAATCTCATTTTTATTCAAAATTTCCTTTACTTTGCTATCTAAATTTATTTGAATTTTTTTAATATCCTCTATTTCTATAATCGGGGATACACCTGGAACTGTCTTTTTTCACTTTTTTCCAATTGTTTAACAAAACCTTCATCATTTTGTTTTTTACACCTATTTTACTCATTTCTTTATCCAGGAATAACAACTTACCAAATTGATTTACTTCCTTCATCTCTATTTCCTCCCAAATTGCCTTTTCCTTCCTCAGAATCTTTACAATGTTTTTAACCTGAAAAGCTCTATAGTAATGTTTCAGGTTTGGTAAACCCAATCCACCTTCTTTCTGAGATAAATACCAGAGACTTCTGTTAATTCTAGGTCTACGCCCACCATTGCAGTAATTATTACACATATTTTGAAATTCTTTAATTTCTTTCTCTCTTAACTGGATCAATAGAGCATCAAACAAAAAATTCAGTCTTTGTAATAGCATCATTTTACAGAGCGCAACTCTGCCGAACCAAGACAACTTCAGTTTACTGTACTGTAATATTTTCCCCCTCATTTCTTTTTTTTTTTTTTTGTTCTTCATAATTTAATTTCTTAAGGTCTTCCCAATTGTTGGATATATTTATTCCCAAATACTTCAAACTATTTCTAACCTGTATTTTAAATTTATCCTTGATTTTCCTTTGATCTTCTTGTTCTATATTACTCAGTATCGTCTCAGACTTGTCCCAGTTTATCCTTAATCCCGTCATTTCCTCAAAATCCTTTAAATGTTCCTGGATTCTATCTAGGGCTTTCAAAGGATGCTTTAGAATTACTAAGGTGTCATCTGCATACAGACTTATCTTATTATCTGCAATTCCTTCAATGTTCTTATCTTGTCGTATGGCATTTACTAAAATCTCCATTGCCATGTTAAATAATATTAGAGATAGAGGGCACCCCTGTTGTGTTCCTGCCTCTAATTTAACCTTGTCAGTAATAGCATCATTTACTTTAATATAAGCGGAACCATGATGATATAATTTATCAATCACCCCCTTAAATTTATCTCCAAATCCACATGCTTTGATTATCTCATTAATTGTTACCCATTGAAGAGAGTCAAACACCTTAAAAATGTCTAAAGATAACATCCCAACTTTTTCTTTATCTCGTCCATATACACTTCTTTCCATTGTCTTCTTTACTACAGTCTAACAGGGTTGAGGCAGAAGAGGCCATGCCAGATCAACTGGCTGTAATGGTGCACCTTGATAATATCCTCAAGGCTGTAGCAGTCCATTGCAGTCCTGGTGTTAAATCCGGCATGTCTCATTTCATATGTGCCAGAGGAGATGATTCCGTGATCATAGTGGGTGGAGGGCAAAAGAAGAGGGGGGCGGCCAAAAATGAAATTGCTAGATGGTATTGTAGACACAATGGGCACAGAGCTGGGTGGGCTGAGGAGGATGGTGGAGGACAGGGATGCCTGGAGGGCAATGGTCCATGGGGTCACAAAGGGTCGAAATCGACTGTGCAACTGAACAACAACAAAGTGTGTGGAACAGGGCCGGCATCAGAAATTTTCGGGCCTGGTATGCGGGGGGGGGGGCACACATTTTGGCCACGCCCCTGAGGTTTCCTGCGCATGCGTCATTTGTTTGTGCATGCGCAGATCAGTGGTTTCCCAGCGGCGCTGGGCCCCCGTCATCTCCGGTCCCGGAACAGGAGTCCTGATGGTCCCCTGCTGATGGTGGCCCTGGTGTGGAACACTTCATGGCAAGCTGGGATCCACCTTAAACAAATTCGCACCAATGGCATTTTTCCTGCTTCAGGAAAAAAATGCATTCTCAGATATGAGTTGCAGCCAATGAACAAGGGTGAGGCAGAATGATGGTTTCCCACTGACTTTCATGACTGAAACTAGGGTCTGAACCAATATCTCTTCGGTCCAAGTTTTCGAGTCCACCCACAACACTAGGAAGTGTTACACTAGGTCAGGTTGCAAGCAACCAGTTTTGTCCCTAAGTAAAATGCAACCAAGTTATATTTTGATGGCAACGAAATAAGGGAACATCATTTTTAGCTGTAACAGTTTTAGTTACAAAGCCAACCTGTATAATCCTGGGAGATCGGTACAATGCCAGGGTACTCCCAGAAGAGAGAACTGAGTATTCTCTACCTAGAAAACAGTGGAAAAGGTTGCCATAAGTAAAAATTGACTTGACAACACACAGTTATAGTTATTAGGTATGATGGTACGCCCTCCCATTGAGCTTCAGACCCTGTTGTCCTGAGTTCTAATCCAATCCTTTATCTACTATACTGCACATTCCTCTCCCAAAAAAGTGAATCAGCTCTGTGGGGAAATTTTATGTGGTAAATTGCATGTGGCCAAATTTAAAAATTACTATAGTTTGAATAGAAATGCAAATCAAATCATATTTTATTACGGTCCAAAACCAGCATAGAACAGCAAAGGGAACAGAAGTTAAAATGAGGGTACTAAAATATATCAAGAGACAAAAGTTAAACTGAGGGTGCTTAAAAAGGAGTATTTCTGCTCCAAGTTAAGGAGGAGTAAAACTAGTACATAGATCACTAGTGTTACAGTTATTACTAAACCTATGCTGAGGTAGATTATTTGGTTGAAGGTGCTGCCAGGATTGTTCTTCTGTGCAGTGGCACAGAACCTGCCAGTGTTGTGGGTGAAGGTGGGTCTTTCATCAGATAGCAGCCAGTGGGTGTATGTGCTGTTTGTCTGGCCAAGATACTTGCATACTTACTGTTGAATAGAAATGCAACGGTTCACTGTGGTAAAGAATACTATGGCAAAGTGACCTGTGAGACTGGTCAGTCACCTGTCCATGTGCTGAGGCTGAGCATTTTCAAGTCCACCACAAGCCTTCTTGTTGTTCTATTATCATTAGCTTAGACTGGGCCTGAGCAGTGGTATCAACAGAAGATTCCTTGCCTCACAAAGGAGTACCTATGGAGCCGTATGAGGCCAGACCCTGTCACAGCAGGTGGCTGCCATGGGCCGGTCAAGGAAGAGACTAATTGGGCCAATTCCCTGGGAAGTGCCCATTATAGAGTTTTATAATAGATGAATAATATTTGCCCAGTGAGCAACTGCTCAAGATAAGGTGATACCACATTGTCTCACGGAGAGTATAAAACACCACACATAGCTGATCCTGCAGACAATTCTTCCTCATCCAGGGACTGCTGCCAGGTAGGTGAGGTGTGGGATGGGATTTTTCATATTAGTATAACAAGAATTCCCCTTCTTTACGTGTGCATGTTAAGTATAGCATCTGCTTTGTATGGTGTTCTCTGGTGTGATTTCTAGTAACAGCCCCTTAGTACATAGTAAGTACAAAGAGGAAACTATGGGCAGAAGCACAATCAGCCCTGATATCCTGGAAATCTAGGGCTGGATTATGCCGCAATAACACACTTTGTAATTTCTAAAAGTGTCTTAATCTGATTGTGTGTAGACACTGTGCAGGAATGCAGCAAGAGACACCTACATTCATGTCCTTGTTCTACTGTGAAGAACATGGATGGGTTTGAGCTTGTTCCAATCTCCAACGTTAACCTACTTCAAAAAATTGTTGTAAAGAATAAAATAGGATGAATATGGAATTGTGTGCTAGGTTCTTAGAAGTCTGG
Source organism: Bradypodion ventrale (assembly GCA_035047345.1). Taxonomy (NCBI): domain Eukaryota; kingdom Metazoa; phylum Chordata; class Lepidosauria; order Squamata; family Chamaeleonidae; genus Bradypodion; species Bradypodion ventrale. The sequence continues at coordinate 10,419,185 of JAWDJE010000006.1, forward strand.
AACAAATGACATGTAATAATGTACTGAAAAGATATAAAAACTGTAGTAAAACGAAACACTATAAGTACTGATAATGAATATTAATTAACATAATTTAATGTTTCCTACAAATGTTCTTTCTAGGATGCTTTATCTCATCCTCTTCACTCTACTTTGCTGTGGCATCACATTCAATTCAGGTAAATCCCAGACTGAAGCTGTGGTGTTAGTGGGGTTATTGTTCTATAAGGAATGTGTTGTTAGGGTGAAGGCTTGGGGAGAATATTGTTTGATTTCTATCCACTTTCTTGGGTTTTATTTCAGGTGCCATCCTGCCACGATCTTCTTCCCATTCTGGTGAATATGGTGGAGGTGGAGGAAAACGTTTCTCACATTCGGGGAACCAGCTGGATGGACCAATAACTGCTTTTAGGGTTCGGGTCAGCCGCACTTACATTGTGGGGTAAGGAGCATATGAAGACACGGGAGACTGGAAGCATGGGTATCTGTGCTTTGAAAGCATAAATGGTGGGAACTGATGAACAGATGTATGAACTTAAAATATGGTTGGCCCTTACATTGTTGGCAGGGGGGTTGAGTTTGCTTGTGAGCAGAGGGGAGAAAGTCTAAGGTAGCTTTGCTCTGACTGTGCCTTCTGCAAATCTGGACAACCAGAGCAGAGCAGAACTACCATAAGAATCTGGAAACAAGGATGAAATAAAATCTTCCTCTTCTCTTTCTGGTGACCCCCTCCCCCTTTGATCATCTAGCTAGGATAGTAAATCTTTAAGGGGGGCAAAAGGGGGAAAGAAGAGGAAAACAATCAGAACCAGACAAATTTGGGGAGAACGGTATTTAAATAGTTAAAAGCTGTAAACAAAGCTGAATTCCGCTCCTCTCTCTGCTGACTCTTGGCTTGTGTGATCAGCTGAAGTGAATTAACTGAGGAAACTCAATTTCCCAGGAGTGACTTCCCAGTGGATCTATCTGCATTTTTTTTGCTGTGTAGTCACCCCCATACTGTGTCTATAATAATAATAACTGTATGCCATCAAATCAATTCAGACTTATGCTGGTCCTTTTTAGGATTTTTTAAATTACAGAGTATACAGAAGTGGTTTACTATTCTCTTGTAGTAGCTAATCTAGCTAGTGATCGTCTCTGTAGTGAAATCAGAGCAGATCCTAGTAGCCTGAAGGATGAAGGACACCAACTGTGTTCCAATTGAATTTCAGCCTCTGTGATCCAGTTGTGTAAGCCCAGATTCAAAAGAAGTGGTCCACATTCGACAGCTGGTGGGGATTTGTGAGAGACGACTAAATTCCGGGTTTTGGAAAATGTTTCTCTCTCTCTCTCTCTCTCTCTCTCTCTCCAGTTTTCAGCACAGAGTGAAGCAGCTGGGGTGTATTCCTTTCTAAACAGTCATTATTCCTTATGCATCACTGGGAAGCAGAAAATCCAGACTGCTGTGTCTCTGATTAGCTTTGCATTCTGGGCTGCCATGCTTTCCCAGGTCTTAAACCACAATGTTTTGTGGGAGGAAGGACATGTTTTTTGTTGTTCAGGAGCTGTCAGGAACACATGTTGCAGAGTGTTTTGCATAGCACCTGTGACATGAATCAAAACAAAGGGCGCAGCCGCAGGTGTCCCCGCCATTATCTCCTCCTGGTTGAGGACCTTGTTGTGACATTTTCTGATTCTTTCTTGCTTGGTTCAGACTTCTGAGGAAAATGATTTGACTCAAATCTAGAGCATACCTGTCAACCTTCCCGGATTGGCCGGGATTTCCCGTTTTTCGGCACCGATTTTCGCCATTTCCCACCCTGTTGTGTTCTAAGGGTTTTACCTTCCACATGGATTACAATGTATCTGAACCAATGTAACCTTGCCTATAGCAACAATGTAACCTTCAGCTGTATCATATGAACCCTGCATGAGGACGCGAGCTGATGACCACCAGCTGGCAGCAGCGAGCGTCCAAGCTCTCTTGGTCAGAATCATCAAAGGCAACAGCGCGGGAAGCTTTCCCGCCACCACCTACACCTGGACAAGAAGGGCGTGACTAGCAATGACGTCACGCAGGCAGTAGCCAATGGGCTACTATGGCACCACGTTCAAATGTATTACTACTGTATATAAAGAGCTATCGATCCGCCATTACCTCATGTTCCCTCTGTCCACGATGCAATAAACCTGAGTTAACCCAGCCCGAGGCTGTGTCCTGTGTCTTGGTTTTCATACACACCCGGAGCTGCTGAAACCCCGGGATTTGGCAGCAGGGGGGAAGGTGTTACTGCACATCCCTTCTACGCAGCTTGCTTCTACGCATGCGTAGAAGGCTTTTACGCATGCATAGAACCCTTCTACGCATGCATAGAAGGCTTCTGTGCAGAAGGGGATCGTAGAAGCCTTTACGCATGCGTAAAAGCTTTCTACGCATGCGTAGAAGCCTTCTACGCATGCGTAGAAGCGAGCTGCGCAGAACGGTTCTGCGCAAGTCACTTTTACGCATGCATAGAAGGCTTTTACACATGCATAAAAAGCGACCTGCGCAAAACCGTTCTGCACAGGTCCCGAATTTTCCGGAGCCGCGGTTAACAGGTATGATCTAGATCCTGTCAAGTGAGGAGGAGGAGGAGAATACAAGGAAAAGGAAGTGTAAAAACACAGTGAAAGGGAGTAATCCCAAGGACTTGGACTTCAGCTTCACTCACGCTAGATTTTGTCCCTGAAAAGGTTATGTCCAAAGAAAGATGGCCCAAAATAGAGGGATTGTTTCTGCTACCCTTTCTTTTTGGGTGTTTTCACTTCAAAGCTTTCAGTATTTCCATGTACATGTATTATAGTGGTTTTACCTGAACCAGCTTGTCAGTAGAAGTGGGAAAACCTACAATTACAAATGTCCTTATCACTTAACAACCATCTTATAAGTCACTTAAATAGTGGATGTAAAGGTGTAAAGGTGATTTAAGCCCTGCTAATGAATGCACTGGTTGTCAGTGATTTATGACTCGTTGTGCTTAATGCTTGCCACAATGGCAGCAAGTCTAAAGAGATAATAACATCCATAATGAAACCAAGATAGATTTTCATAATATTTAGAACTAGCAGAGGTACCTGGTCTTCACCCGGGAGGGAGCCACGCCGGGCCGGGGATGCGGGGGTCGATTGTATTTCATGAGGCATGGTCCCGGGGAGAGGCTCTTCGCGTGTGTGAGCAAGAGGCAATGTCAGCTACCAAGTAGAAATATCTAGGATTGTGATGGCGAATCTTGGCACTCCAGCTGTTCTTGAACTTCAATTCCCAGAAGCCCAAGTCCCTGTGAATCAACACAAATGGGTTTACTACATGCAGTAAACCCATTCGTGTGGATTCACAGGGACTTGGGTTTCTGGGAATTGAAGTTCAAGACCAGTTGGAGTGCCAAGGTTTGTCATCACTGAAAACTGGTGTTTTTTCCAAAAGAACATAGGCTTGCTCCCTCATTCTTGTCCTTCAAGTGACAGGTGAAGACCATCTTTTTCAGACATGCCTTTAACTATTAATTGGGCAGTTTTCGATCTTGTGTTGGATGTTATTATCTGTTTTAAATGTGCTTTGAAGGCGATTTTAGCAATATTAACTACTTGTTTTAATATGATGATTCGTTTTTAATGTCATAATTTATTGTGTTTTAGTTAGATTGTTGTTGTCTTTAATAACTTCTGACCTGGTGTGGGTTCCTTAATTGGGAGAGATGCTGCACAGAAATGTAAATAAATCAAAATGTGTCTAAATACACCCTCAACCATATGATGTACTGGCTGATCATGGGCCAGTCAGTTTCTCTTCAGCATGCTGTACCTCTCAGTGTGGTTATAGGGATAAAACAGGGAGCAAAGAGAAGAGCTATGTCCTCTCCCTTAATCCAGATAGACCAGAGATCGCTCTCAAAAGCAGAAGTAAAATGCGCCATATGGGTGCATTTTACTTCCACTTCCAGGAGTGGTGAGGGCAGCATGGGCTGGATGAATTTGCATCAGGGGCCGGATCCAGCCCACAGACCGTAGTTTGGACACCCCTGGTTTAAGAAGAGAAGATGGCAGCCTAAAATTATCTCATCCTCTTGCAAAACAAATCTGTTGCAAAACAGAGTGCAAGGTGCGTTTTACTTCCATTTCTGGTGGGAGAAACCATGTGACTGGCCCACTGAACCACGTGATTGGCCCACTGAACCATGTGACTAGCCTGTGGCCCAAAAAGTTGGGGCACCCCTGATATAGACCACCAGACACAAAAAATAGATTTAACTGAACCCTCATGGACAAAACTAATGATTGACCCAAAGCCTCTGCTTTCCTCTAACATACATGTTCTTTGTTTTCTTGAAGACTCCAGGTCCGTTATGGGAAGCAATGGAGTGACTACGTAGGAGGCTCATCTGGTGACATGGAAGAGATTTTCCTGCATTCTGGAGAATCCATCATCCAGGTCTCTGGCAAATACAGGTGGTATGTCAACAAGCTTGTGTTCGTCACTGACAAGGGACGTGTCTTCCTGTTTGGAAAAGACACAGGCAACAGCTTCAATGCAGCACCCCTTTATGCAGGCACTGTCCTGCGTTACATCAGCGGCCGCTCTGGTTCTCTCATCGATGCCGTCGCTTTCCACTGGGACACCTACCCTACCCATTGTAGTAGCTGTGGGAAATGATGAAGGAAAAATAACCAGTGGCAAACTGCTCCAGGGCAAGGCAACTCAAGGCAGGAATGGGATGACTTTCGGGTGTTACCTCTCCTTTATTAATGAACTATTAATTATTAATTACTTCAATCACCTCAAAATCTAATAATATTTCTCCTGGATTATTGTTCTTTAATTATTTACTTATTTCCTCAGGCTTTGTAAATTTTACTTTTTTGGATCATGACACCCAGAATCTTCCAGCTGACATGGCTACTACTGGGTTAGCTTGAGGATTTTGGGAATTGTAGTCTTTCTAACTTCTGTTCCCCTCTTTTCATCCATCTACCACCAGTCACTTCAAACACCCAGGTAATCAGTCAGCATTTCCAAGATATACATACTACCCATCTTTCATTAAACCTGCAAGCATTTGTCTCAATCCTGTTCAGTTTCTTCAGAACTTTGTTTCCTGGAAAACAACCAGCATAGCCACTTCTGATCGACATCAACTAATAAAAAGCAAACTTTGAAACAAGTTCTCAAGGGTATTTTTATTCATTGTCAACCAAGAGAGGTGTTCACTGAGAGGAACAGCAAGTGTAAGAAGAAGCTAGGTGTGTGGATAGCGGCCCAAAGTACAGTGCAGTACTTCTTAAAGTCTGAGATTCTGCTTAAATGTCATGAGAACATCCAACTTACTTTTAAAGACTTATTTGAGAGTCAATCATGCTCTTTAAGACATAGACAAGGGCCAATCCTATCATTAGGCAGAGTGAGATGACCACCTCAGGCAGCAGATTTGGAGCGACATGAAAAGTGTTAGTTACACAATTTATTATTATTGTATTTTTACCACGGAGATGGAGCGAAGTGCTTAACAATGGGATTTTATGTCTCAAGTGCCAAACATAATTGTTATGTATGCATGTACAATGTTACTTTAAAGATATGAATGAAACCAGCCCACAATCACAATGTATCTCAGCTGTTAAGGAACGCGAGCAAGCCGCCCATAGAGGGCAGCTGCGAGCGTTCAACTCACATGGTTCACATTCCCCAAATCACGGACAGCCGCGGGAACTTCCCCGCATGATCAAGAAGTACAGAAGAAGAACTACAGAAGGGGGGCGTGACTCAGGACGACGCCCCGCCGGTAGCAGCCAATGAGCTACCGTGCTACAAGATTCAAATGCTTGCAATACTGTATATAATGAGATGTACCTCCGCCATTACCACATGTTCATGCTGACCATCAATGAATAAACCTGTGTTAGTCCTTCCTGCGACTCCTTCTTTGTCTTCCGTGCAAGACACCAAATTGGCGACGAGGATGGGATCGATGGTGAATCCCAAGGTCAAGCCGTACCAGTTCGATGTCAGCGAGCCCGAGCAATGGGAGCTCTACGAGTGCCAGTTTCGGCATGCCATGGAAGCTGCAGGTGTCGACGACGACGCGAAGGTGCGCTCCCACTTCCTGGCTCAGGTGGGGCCGGCCACGCTGCGGATCCTGATGACCCTAGTGGCCCCCCGGAAGGTGGACGAGGTGCCCATCGACCGTATCCTGGAGAGACTGCGTGAGCATTTCCAGCCGCCCGTCTCGATCTTCCCAGCCCGGGTCGCGTTCCACAGGCGAGACCAGCGACCGGGCGAATCCGTGTCCGCCTACGCGGCGGCCCTCAGGCTTGCAGCGGTGCATTGCCAGTGGGACGACCTAGACCAGGCCCTCCGTGACCGCATGCTGTGTGGTCTGAGGGACGAGGAGCTTCAGAGGAGGCTCATGACCCGCGACCATCGCCTCACGTTCAACGAGGTACTGCGGGAGGCCCAAGCAGCCGAGGAGGCCAGGAGCGGAGTCCGGCTGTTCAAGTCCCAAGGGGCCACGTCCGAGAGGGCCAAGTCACCAGTACAGGCGGCCCGGCGGACACCAGCGAAGACGGCCTGGCGGGCCCCCAAGCCGCCCGCCGGCGCACCAACGTCGTCCGAGGAGTCGTCCACTACCGCGGACCCCTACTCCAGCGAAGACGACGACGTCCAGAGGATCAAGAAGCGAGGTGAGAAGCGGCAGACCCGTGAATGGCAGGACCGCCGCTGCGACGGTTGTGGGGCGGCCCACGACCGCACGAGGTGCCCGTTCCAAAAGGCCGAGTGCCACAACTGCGGCCGAAAGGGACACATCGCCTGAGTATGCAGGCGCGGGCGAGTCGAGGACAAGGGCAGTTCCAGCCATCCCCAGACGCACCAACGAAAGGCGGCCGGCACCAGGAAGGTCTCAGCCGGCTACAGCGAGGAAGGCGTGAACCGCGTGGGCCTGGAGCACCGGCGGTTTTTCATAGAGGTACTGTTGCAGGGGGTCCCAGTGAGGATGGAGATAGACTCGGGGTCATCGTATTCCATCCTGTCCCAAAAAGAGTTTATGCGCATTCCCCCAGAGAAGCGGCCCAAACTGCGGGCCATGAGATCCAATCTACGGGACGTGCAGGGAAATGGGATCCCGGTGTTGGGGGTGGGGAATTTCAAGGTGAAGTCCAAGAACTACTCCGAGAAACTGCCCCTAGTGGTCCTCAAAGGGGGGAGGTGCTGCCTTTTGGGAACGCAGTGGTTTGCTCCCCTGGGAATCGAACTGTCCGGCATTAACGCCATCGAAACTGACCCAATGCGGGACGTGTGCGACGCACACCCGTACGTTTTCAAAAAGGGGCTCGGGAAGTACAAAGGGCCCCCGGTTTCCTTTGAGCTGGACCCAGAAATCCGGCCCATCCGCCTCAAACCAAGGAGAGTGCCCTTCGCCCTCAAGGACAAGATCGAGGCAGAACTGGACAAATTGGTGGGGCAGGGGATTTTGGTTCCAGTTGACTCGGCGGAGTGGGAAACGCCGATTGTTACAGCCCTCAAGTCAAATGGGGAGGTCAGGATTTGCGCGGACTATAAATGTACGATAAATAAGGCCATTCGGCCAAATGCATACCCGGTGCCCGTGGTCAGCCACTTGCTGGCCACATTACATGGGGCGAGGTGTTTCGCCAAGCTAGATCTGGCCCAGGCGTACCAGCAGCTCTCTGTAACCCCGGCTGCTGCCGCCGCACAAACAATCGTAACGCACAAGGGGGCGTTTAAGGTAACGCGCCTTCAGTTTGGCGTGAATTCGGCCCCCGGAATCTTCCAGTCCCTCGTGGAACGCCTTTTAAAGGGGCTTCCAAGTGTCCTCCCATACTTCGACGACATGTTGATAACAGCGGGGAGCGAATCAGAGTTAGCCAAGAGGCTAGATGGGGTTCTCTCAGTGTTCGAGAGGGCAGGACTTCGATTGAGGAGGGATAAGTGCGTATTCTTCGCGAGGGAGGTTGAGTTTCTAGGGTTTAGGGTAACCCCGGACGGAATCAAACCCTCCGAGTCCAAGGTTGCGGCCGTGAGAGACGCCCCTCGCCCCACCGCGAAACCGGAGCTGCAGTCATTTCTAGGGCTCCTAAATTTCTATCACTCCTTCCTGCCTCGAAAGGCATCAGTCGTGGAGCCACTGCACGCGTTACTTAAGAAGGATGCGGTTTGGCGGTGGGGGGACAAGCAGGAGAGGGCATTCAAGGAGCTCAAGTCACTCCTATCTTCGGATGCTGTCCTGACCCACTTCGATCCGAAAAAGCCAGTGGTATTAGTCTGTGATGCGTCCCCGGTGGGGGTGGGGGCGGTCCTGTGCCACGTGTTGGAAAGCGGGAGGGAAGCCCCGGTAGCGTACTACTCAAGGTCCCTCTCGAAGGCAGAGCGCAATTACGCGCAAACAGATAGGGAGGCCCTAGCCATAATCGCGGGAACAAAGAAGTTCCACGATTTCCTATACGGCCGCGAGTTTACGGTGGTGACGGATCACAAGCCGCTTTTGGGGATCTTCACTACCGGCAAACCCACCCCGCAAATATTATCCCCCAGGATGCTGCGTTGGACCATTTTCCTCAACGCCTACCAGTATGAGCTGGTCTATCGCCCAGGGAAGGAGATCTCCCATGCGGACGCCCTGTCCCGATCCCCCCTCCCTAGTTTAGGGGACCCTGCATGTGAGGTGGAGCAGGAACACCAAGTCCTGCTGATTGAGTCTCTCGACTCACCCCCAATTGTCCCGGCCGACCTCGCCAAGGCCACGGCGGCCGACAAGATGCTGGCCTAAGTTAGTTCCTGGGTTAGGAAAGGGTGGCCCACTACTCCCCCCGAGGAACATTTCAAGCCATTTTTCAGGCGCAGAGTAGAGCTTTCCCTGGAGAGGGGCTGCTTACTCTGGGGCCAGCGGGTAGTTATCCCAGAGAAGCTGAGGGCCAAGGTGCCAAAAGAAACTGCCAGGAGTTTCTTTTGGTGGCCCCAGATAGATGGGGACATAGAACGCTTAGTGGGCACGTGTGAGAGCTGCCAGAGCTCTCGGCCCGAGGAGTCCCGGTTACCCCATAGGGAATGGGATACGGCCCGCGGGCCATGGTCCCGGATTCATGTCGACTTCGCTGGCCCCTTTCGCGGGTCCATGTTCCTACTGGTAATCGACTCCTACTCCAAGTGGTTGGAGGTAATCCCTATGAACAGCACTTCCTCTGCCGCAACTATTAAACAGTTGCACAAACTTTTTGCCTGCTTCGGCCTGCCAGACGTCCTTGTTAGCAATAACGCGAGTACCTTCACGTCGGCAGAATTCAAGACGTTTATGGAGAGGAACGCCGTCAGGCACATAACCGCTGCCCCGTTTCACCCCGCCACAAACGGTCAGGTAGAGCGCCAAGTGCGCACTACGAAAGACGCACTGCGGCGCATGGGTCCCGGTGAGTTGAACCTGCATCTGTGCCAGTTCCTCATCTGCTACAGGACAACCCCCCTAGCGTCAGGCTTTTCCCCAGCCGAACTCCTCATGAGGAGGCGTCCGGTAACACTTTTTGACCGGATGGATCCGTCCAGGGTGGAGGATGAAGGGAGAAATATAAGCATAGGGGGAGAGAGCTCCAAAAGTTTTTCGGTGGGGGACCCGGTTCACTGCAGGAACTACGCGGCCTCAGGGCCGGCGTGGGTACCAGGGACAATTGTTGAGCAAACGGGGCCGGTATCCTACAGGGTCGAGACTAGTTCAGGTCTACTCTGGAGAAGGCACGCCGATCAACTCAGAAGGCGAGTCACCAGTGAGGGGGAATCAGCGTTAGGGTCCTCCCCCACCCGCATTACCCAAGGGGGAGACACGGAGGATACTTTGAAAGAGAGGGATCAGTTTGATCATGATTATGAGTTGCAGTACCAGGGGGGTGTAGCGGAGTGGTCCCCCACCCGTCCCAGCGAGAAGAGGGGTTTCAGTTCAGCCCCTGGTACTTCCAGTCCCCCCAGCCCTTTTGTTTTAGAATATACCATAGCTCCAGCTCCCCGGAGACCAACACCCCCAGGACAGGCAACAGGAGCGAGTCCGCCCACCACAGTCTCTAGAACTCCTAGGCAGGTAACGGGGGGTGGCGAGGCCACGAGGGCCTCTTCGTCGGTCCCGAGATTCGTTCTGGGGGGGTCCCCAAGCTCCTCGAACGGTAGGCAGGGATTCACTTCCCAACTGTTCATTCCGTTCCCGTCCCCCAATGCAAGGTTACCGCAGACGCCACACCGAGCCACTAATGAGTCCTCCCTTTCCGTTGCAGGGCAGGTCTCCGCGGAACCAGGAGCCTCCGGCTCCCCTGTACTAGGCCAAGCGACCGCACGCCCCAGGCGCACGTGCGGCAAGCCACAATGGTTGAGGGACTTCGTCCCATCCTAGGGGGGAGGGATGTTATGTATGCATGTACAATGTTACTTTAAAGATATGAATGTAACCAGCCCACAATCACAATGTATCTCAGCTGTTAAGGAACGCGAGCAAGCCGCCCATAGAGGGCAGCTGCGAGCGTTCAACTCACATGGTTCACATTCCTCAAATCACGGACAGCCGCGGGAACTTCCCCGCATGATCAAGAAGTACAGAAGAAGAACTACAGAAGGGGGGCGTGACTCAGGACGACGCCCCGCCGGTAGCAGCCAATGAGCTACCGTGCTACAAGATTCAAATGCTTGCAATACTGTATATAATGAGATGTACCTCCGCCATTACCACATGTTCATGCTGACCATCAATGAATAAACCTGTATTAGTCCTTCCTGCGACTCCTTCTTTGTCTTCCGTGCAAGACACCAAAATAATCTAAATGGCTTCATGTACTAAGCTTCTTGCCTGGTGGGGCAGGTCATTTATTGTTCTGGTTCAGACTTCAAAATACTGTAGATTAGGCTGAATGCGTGGATAGCACACTGAAGATACAATCATCAGTGGTGGGCTCCAAACATTTTTACTACCACACTGTGGGCGTGGTATGGTGGACGTGGCCAAGCCCTGTGTTGCACCCAAATTAGGACTACTTTATTTCAAAACTTGGATGGGCAAGGCCAGCCAGAATATCTGCTACCGGTTCTGATGAACTGGTGCAAACCTGCTGATGCCCACCACTGAATCTGATGATTGCAAGGGCATACACACACTGACTATGCTGACCAAGCTGGAAAGAATCACTTTGAATGGGAGTGATCTTCCTTAAAGCAATCCTTCCACCTTCTGGAAAAACCGTTCCACCTCGTCCCCTTCAAGTACAAGCCCTACCAAAAAGCTCCATCTGGACACAGATCAGGGTCAGAATGAGCATCATATAATCACTGGGAATAGATTCACACTGGAGCACTCTGAAAGCAGTCTATTTCTGAATGCATCTATTTCCCCATGACTTAGCTTGAATTGGAAAGTGAGTGCTGTGGTAAAAAGCATGGAGTGGGCAATATAATAATCCCATACTTCTTATCTCAGCTGGGAATGGCCTTCGGCACATTGCTGTCTCACAAGCTTCTCTCTCCATTGCTGAGGAATGACAGCAATACCATTTTACTTTGTAACTACCGTATGCTGCAATGGGCTGGAAATGTGTGAAGTTCCTTGAACACTAGTCTAATGCCTTGTGAATGATAACTATTCAACTGATCAAAATCCTCCGGTGTATGAATGTAGGAGATTGTCATTCTGTATCCATTAATCAAAACATCAGGAAAAGCCCAAATGCCAGGGAATGGCTTCAAATATGCCTGCATTACCAGCAGGAAAAAAGATGCCAAGCTTTACAAAGCAAAGGCCAGCCTGAATGTTGACAACAACAATGGCAAGTGCGAAGAGAGAGTCTACATGCACACAGATAATAATACAGGTCACATAGTACCACTCAGAGACACCAAGCAAGAGGAAATTGCAGAACCTGACTCCTTTTTTCATCAGTTAAACTTTCCTCACCCAAATGCAAATCAATTGTCATGGGTGTTTTTTGACAAGTGTGAATGGTAGTGAGTGTGAGTGGGTATCCTGTGTAGACATTTATTCATATATATGGCCTGTTTTTCATGCTGTGCAAAGCAACTACTATTGGAACAGAATTTAGCCTAGACGAAGAAATATCTACAGATATTTCCACAAGTTGAGAATCCCTGTTGTATAGAGTACATGTGCTGCATAAAAAGCCTTGGGTTCAACCTGCCTCTTTAGGGAGCAGCTGATTTGAAAGTGGCCTGTTTTTCATGCTGTGCAAAGCAACTACCAGTGGAACAGAATTTAGCCTAAATGAAGAAATATCTACAGATTGTGTGTGCATGCGTGTGCGCAAACACACGCACACAAGGCTAAATTCTCTTCCACTAGTAGTTGCTTTACACAGCATGAAAAACAGCCCACTTACAAATCAGCTGCTCCCTAGAGAGGCAGGTTGAACCCAAGGCCTTTTTTTATGCAGCACATGTACTCTGTACAACAGGGATTCTCAACTTGCAGCCCATGGGCCAGATGCGGCCTGTGGCACCATTTCATGTGGACCACCACCACCTACACCACACCAGGAAATGCCATGTGGTCGAGGAAGGGCAAAATGGCCATCCGGCCCACGAAGCTGTCTGAAGGAACGTGACCCTGTCCCCGGCTTAAAACATTGAGAACTCCTGCTATACAACTATGGCACCCTTGTCATTGTTCATCATTACTGTTCTCCCCTTGCTTGAAGCCAGTTCATGTGTTGTGGTGGGGAATGTGAAGGAGTATAAAGACACTATCACTTCATATAATAATTTCATGTCAGAAATTATTCTGGATTGAAAGGATTTTTGCAGGAGAAAATCCGCTCAGGGAATGCCCAAATGAGGCTCCTTTTATATCCCCAAGAGCTGGGACAGAGATGGGCACTCAATCCGTCATGTAGTACCTGGATTTCAAACTGCCGACATGCCGGCCTTCCAGCTAACAAGGTGAGCTTATTGAACACTGCGCCACCGCAGCCCCATCCCTTCCCTGAAATACTAGGACTCTTTTCAGAAGAACAGAAGAGACAGAATTACATTCTACTTGTATCATTGCTGGCTTGTCCTAATCAGTGTCTACATGTGGGAAGCCCGGGGGGCGGGGGGGGGGCAATACTGCCATACAATCCAAGGGCAGCAGATTACTTCTTTACATAAATCCTATCTACACAATAAGGGAGACAATAAAAGAACCCATAAAGGTGCTGCCAGCCCTTGCCAATTCCAGTCATTAAGCATGTATAATCTCGAAACCTACACAAATACTATTATCATCACTTTTGATAAACAGATACCACTTTGGCAGGAAAGATAATAGCGTTCATGTGCTCCTGCATCTAGTCATACCTGCCATATCGGGCAATAAAGCTCCTCATCATTTCTTCTTCTTTATAGGAAAATACAATATTGCTAGAAGGAGGGGGGCCTTAGGAAGAGAGAACAAGCTAATATGAGTGCTATTGGTTTTAATGATCTGAGCAAAGTTGTTAATGATATGACATTTTGGAGGTTATTAGCTCATATAGTTACTACATAACAGATGTGACTTGATGGTAAATATAATCTTTGGAGATTTTTTTCTTAACTACCAAACAATTATATCTTGACAAGACAGGTGGAAGAGGCGCCAAAGCTCTCCTAATGTCAGGCAAGACCACCCCTAGTCACAACAGTAATTTCACAGTGTCAGAAAACAGTAATTTCACAGTGGCAACAAGTGAATTTCTGAATATTTGTTCTTTATACATTTTCAACCAAAAACAGGTAAAGGTCACCCTTGCTCAAATGCCAGTAATATCCGACTGTAGGGTTCAGTGCTCATCTCTGTTTATAGCTGAAGAGCCAGCACTATGTATGCAGATATTTCCGTGGACATGTGGCAGGCATGCTTAGACATCAAAGTGCACGGAATAAGTGGTGGGATTCAAATTTGTTTACTACCTGCTCTGTGGGTGTGGCATGGTGGGTGTGGCCAGGGGAAAGCCCTGTGTTGCACCCGAATCAGGATTACTTTATTTCAAACTTGGATGGGTGGGGCCAGCCAGAATTTCTGCTACCGGTTCTGGTGAACTGGTGCGAACCTGCTGAAGGCCATCACTGCATGGAATGCTGTTTACCTTCCCACTGAAGTGGTCCCTATTTATCTACTTGCAATTTCTTGCTTTCAAACTGCTAGGTTGGCAGGAGCTGGGACAGAGACGGATGTTCATTCCATCATGCAGTAATCAGGTTTTGAACTGCTGACCTTCTGCCTCCCAGTCAGCATCTTAACCACTTTGAGCCACTGCAGTCCATAAACAGAATCCCCTTTAAACATATTTATAGCTAGGAAGGAGTTAAAAGTTTTTCTCCTGAATGTCAACTAATTAGGTACTGACTGGCAGGGTCAAATTTTAAGATTGTCCCAGAGCTCAGCAAACTTGTGACATTGTATCTGTTCTTTGAAACTCGGGGTGCTGGTAAACCTCCTTAACCAGCCTGTAACAGACACTGTTTCACCTTTTGAAAGGACTTTTATTTCAACCCCTGGGGCCAGGATTCTTTTGAATAAAAATAAAAAAACAATGATTGGTAGGGCCAATCATTCTGCCTCAAGGTAAGAAAGACTGTTTTTCCCAGGCTTATTTGATCTATTTTAAACTTGGAGACATAAAAAGGTGGCTTGTTTCTGCAGAGTGTATATGTAAAGCAGTTTTACTTTTTAAAAAATCATAACTCATAAATCCTTTGTTTCCAACTTTCTCAAATCTGGCACAGAGTAAGAGCTGTGCTGATCTGAAGTCCAATTTTAAAGTTACATTTTTTTGTCTGTTTGAGAGGTGCCCCCATTTTTAGAATTGCCTTGTAGAACATTGTTTTGCTCTGCTAGCAAAGTATCACTGCACAGATAGTGTAATAACAAGAACAAGAACAAAATTATTTCAATGAAACTAGCATGTGGCAAGGGATGGGATTTTTAACTGGTAAAGAATTTTTCTTAAATTCAGGCTGCAGGTACTGTATCATCTACATAATGAGGTAATAAAAGCCTGCGGTAATTTGGTGTGGTATTATTGCTACTATAGGCAATAAGACTGGGAATGGCTGTTTACATAAAGACAAAAAGTATACAGTACAGTATTTCACGTATTAGGAGGAAAGGCTGAAAAGTTGTTCCACCCTTGATAATCCATACTCTCTAAGTACAGCTGTCAGGAAAGATTTGCTTTTTACACTTGTGGAGGCATTATATAATGTGAATGCCCACCTGCAGTCTAAAGTGGCCAAGTCCATTTCACAGCCTCAGCATGATTATCATTTGCTGCAATGTGAAGATGAGCTCAAAAATAAAGGTAGTGCCTGAAAATGCAGTATTCAAAGACTTTTCAATGTGGAGAAGGGGAAAATATTTTATATTTTACCTTTTGTTCTTACATGAAATTCTCAAGGGCTATACATGCGTAGCAGAAGCTCCCACATATTTTTATGGGCCCCAAACAATGTACTGTATTTTTTTTCCATGCTAAGGAGCATTTAATTTAATTTAATTTAATTGTCAAGTTTATATACCGCCCACTCGGCCAAAGCTGACTCAGGGCAGTTCACAATGACAATTTAAAAACATGTTAAAAACAGTTAAAACTACCCACCCCCTAAAACAAGGGGTGCAGGGTCCAAAGGCACCATGGGGAGGAGTTCTTCTACACCAGCCACCCAATGGAGGTTACCCTTCCACCTGCACCCCACACTTGACCCGGCATGCCAGGTTTTAAGTTCTTTTCTGAAAGGCAGCAATTCCATCCGGAGACGTAGCTCTGTTGGCAGGAGGTTCCAGAGGGCCGGCGCAGACACAGAGAAGGCTCTCCTCCTTGTGCCAGAGAGGTGAGCCACTCTGGCTGATGGAACGATTAGAGAGCCCCTCCAGTCCACTCTGGTTGGACGGATAGACGTCCTCAGGGCATTCAGTTATTCTTTTACCAAGAGGTTACCTACACAGGCAAATACTTGTTGTTTGGGGCAGGTTGAGGCAGATTGGCTCAATCTTGTCTATACTGCAATCAGGACAATGCACCCCAACCCAACCCATTTTGAGAACCCATCAGAGCTTACACCAAATTGTCCTTCTTTATTATATCCCACCCTTAGCACATATACATACTAGGGACAGGATAAAATAGAGTGGGGGCCATGTTTATTCCCATGCAGGCCACTGACGGGACTCAGTAGCAGACTGGGGGTAAAACCCAAATAGCACTTTGCAGCTGATGAAGTTTCATTTTCCACTTTTCATCAAGTGGAAGGAAGAGGTCAACTGATTGGAGTGGAATAACCTCTTCGCAGCTGATAGGGGAAAGGTTTCCTCCATCAGCTGCAAAGCAAGTGTTACGGGACTGATGGGGTTGCTGCAGCCTGACTGAAGAAGCAAAATCCTGTCTGGGTACAAGGATCATGTCAAACACCATCTTGCTCCTCCCCTGGCCTCAAGTAGCTTTTTAAAAGCCACTTGGGGTGGAAGGGCTACTAGAGATAAGGGACACTTGACTCTTACTTTAGTAATGACAACAAAATAGGATCCTCTCCCAAGCCACAAGGCAGAAAGCTAGTCTAAGTGTGCAAGAATAGCAATTTAGCACACAGAAGTCTGGGGGATGCCAGTGAGCCCAACATGAATGTTCTGGAGGGCCTGTCTTCTTGGCCACCACTGTACACACCAAAGTTACCTCACTCTACCTGATGGCAATGGCAGCTCTGGATCTTCTGTAGCTTTATCTAAAACAGCAAAGTAACTGCCTCCATTTCCAAAAATGCCCTCTCCTTTTAGGAGACATTTTGTAGGGTACAAAAGCTGAACATATCAGAAGAAGCTTTTCAGAAGATGTGAATATTAATAAATCCAAAAGAGGTGAATGTGAGTGCAAACATTTCCTTACTCCTCCTACCCCTGGGCACTGAACAACTGCATGATAATTAGAAATGCATCCCAGAAAGTGTCATCAGCATAGCCTCTCACAGACTGAAAGAATGAAAACCAAATTCCTCATTAGTGTTGATTTAGGCTAGAAACATTTGTCAAGAATTTTAAAAGCTCATGAGATTCCTCACCTCCAGTGGTGAACAAGGCTCTCTGTAGCTTGGTAAAATGTATCCAGTGCTTTTTTTTAGGTTGAGAGAGAGAAAAGAAGAGAGAGAGAGAGACAGGCTGATGGTTGAAGAAGATGCAAACAACCCATTTAGTGATTCAATTTTAAAGAGAACAACAACATTCTTGTTTTGAATAATTGGGGAGAGGGGGTGTTTGCACATGACATTATTTGAAAACTAACAGAATTCCTAGCCAGTCTTGATGTTGAGAGCAATGTTACAAAAATCCTTTCCCTCCTCTGTGGGGAGAAGAAAACCAAGGATTTACAGTCCTACTTATATTACAAAATTCTCCAGTTATTTTCTGTGTGTGTGTGTGTGCGCGTGCGTGCGCGTGTGTTGGTTTTGGTTTTGGTTTTAGTGCTTGCTTGCTTGCTTTGGCGGAAGGAACATGTGCCAAATGCTCACTTGGCCATTAAATTCATCCCATGACCATTGGCCAGTTGATATCTAGCAAACCTAATCTACCTCACAAAGAGGTGAAGAAGATTGAAAACAGAGGAGAGAGCAATCAATGGGAAAGGCAAATAAGGTTATAAAGGCAAAAGTCAAAACTTCTTGTTTCTTGTATCCATATCAGGAGTGCATACATGTAAACAGATACAGTATCTGCAAGTGTCCGATCTAATGTCCAAACTCCACTCTCTCTTTCATACACCCTCCAAAATCATTTTTGCCTATTTTTGTGTATGGGACCGAAGACAATGAAATAGCCGAAAGGTTGGCTTAACACAGGTTTATTGCATGATGATCCAGAGGAACATGTGGTAATGGCGGATGGGTAGCACAATATATACAGTTGGCTATACATTTGAATGTGGCTCGTTGACAGTCTATTGGTTGCTGCCTGCGTGACGTCATAGAAGGTCACGCCCTTCTTGTCCAGGTGAAGGTGATTGCGGGAATCTTCCCGCGCTGTTATTTGCTGGTGAGTCTGGGCCATGAGAGCTTGGACGCTCGCTATTGCCATCCGGTGGTCACTAGCTCGCGCCGTATTGTAATGGCTACAGTTATGCAGCTGGTGGTTATAATGTTACACAAGCACGGTTACATTGGATACACATGAATAGATACATTGTTAAAGGCACAGTAATAGACACAACATCCCTCCCCCCTAGGATGGGACGAAGTCCCTCAGCCAAGATGGCTTATTGCAAACACGCTTGGGCCGTGATGTAGGCTGACCTGCCCCAGGGGCGCTACTGCTTCCTCGTTCCCTGGTCCCTTGTCCTGAAACGGGAGAGGGAGACTTGTTAGTGGCTTGCCGTGGCTTGGCAGCTTTGGGGGAAGGGAAAAACTCCATCGTAGGCAGACCGGGGGCACTCTGGGCTAACGAAAAACCCCTCTTCTCGCTCGGACGGGTGGGGGACCACTCCGAAAAACTCCCCCGGTTCTGAAAATCAAATTCTAACTCTGCTGGGGTATCCGTATTTGTGGGGGAATTCCGCGGGGTATGTATGAGGTCGGCTTCTCTTCCCTCCTTCAAAAGATCCCGCAAGATATCTACGAGGACAGATTCCCTTTCCCTTTCCTCCCCCCTTGGTGGGGACCCGTGGCCCCCCTCTCCTCCCCCTTGGGCTACACGGGTGGGGGAGAACCCTAACGCTGAGTCTTGTTTTCCGCGGTCCGCGCCCTGCTCGTCGGGGACCCTGCACCGGAGCTGGTCTGCGTGCCGCCTCCACAGTAGACCTGTGCTGGTCTCAACGCGGTACGAAACGGGACCAGTTTGCTCTAAGATGACGCCCGGTACCCAGGCTGGGCCCCCGCTGGCGTAGTTCCTGCAGTGCACAGGGGCGCCCACGTCGAAACTCTTTGTGGCCTCTAGCCCAATGTTCCTCCCATTGTCCTCTACTCTCGTGGGGTCTAGCCTGGTGAGTATGGTGGTCAGCTTCCTGCGCATTAAGAGCTCCGCGGGGGAGTATCCTGACGCTAGGGGAGTTACTCTGTAACCCAGCAAAAACTGACACACCTGGTGGTTCAGGTCCCCGGGCCCCATGCGCCGCAACGCCTCCTTGGTGGTGCGCACGAGGCGCTCTACTTGGCCGTTGGTGGCAGGGTGAAACGGGGCGGAGGTGATGTGCCGGATGGCGTTGATTTCTGTAAATGCCCTGAACTCGGTGGACGTGAAGCAACTAGCGTTATCGCTAATTAGGGTGTCGGGTAGGCCGAACGTGGAAAAAACCCTCCGCAAATGCTTTATGGTTGTGGCCGAGGACGTGCTCGTGAACGGAATGACCTCCAACCACTTGGAGTAAGCATCCACCACAAGGAGAAAAAGTGTCCCCCGGAACGGGCCAGCAAAATCTACATGAATCCGGGACCATGGCCCCTTCGCCGCATCCCATTCCCTGTGAGGCAGGCGGGCCTCCTCTGGTCGGGAGCTTTGGCAGGGCTCGCAAGTGCCGACCATGTGCTCGATGTCGGCGTCTAGCTGGGGCCACCAGAAATAGCTCCGTGCCAGGGCCTTGGAGCGTACAATTCCGGGATGGCTGACGTGCAGCAGTTTGAGTACCCGCGGTCGTAAGGACGCAGGGATCACTACCCGCTGGCCCCACAGAAGGCACCCCCTCTCAAGGGACAACTCTAACTTTTTTCGAAAAAATGGGTCGAATTCCACTGCCGGGGAAGACGCTGGCCACCCTTTCTGTACCCAGGAGCTAACCTTCGCTAAAGTGTTGTCCTTGCCGGTCGCTTTGGCGATGTCAGCGGGCAGTATTGGGGGCGAATCTAAGACCTCTATCATCAGTACCTGGTGGTCTGGCTCCTCCCCGCCCACGTGGCTGCTATCCTGAGGAAGGGGGGACCTCGACAGGGCGTCCGCATGGCTGATCTCCCTCCCGGGCCGGTACACCAACGTGTGCTGATATGCGTTGAGGAATATGGCCCACCTAAGCATCCTCGGGGACAGGATCTGTGGCGTGGGCTTATCTGCGGTAAAAATGCCTAACAGGGGCTTGTGGTCAGTCACGATGGTGAAGGGGCGGCCATACAGAAAATCGTGAAATTTTTTCGTCCCCGCAATGATCGCCAGCGCTTCTCTGTCTGTCTGGGCGTAATTCCTCTCCGCTTGGGACAGGGACCTGGAGTAGAATGCTATCGGGGCCTCCCTCCCGTTTTCCAGCACGTGGCACAGTACTGCCCCCGCCCCCACCGGGGATGCATCACAGATCAGGACCACCGGGCGTTTGGGGTTGAAATGGGTCAGTATAGCATCAGACGCCAGGAGTTGTTTAAGTTCACTAAATGCCCTCTCTTGGTCGTCGCCCCACTTCCATGCCTCGTCCTTCTTTAGCAATTTGTGCAGCGGTTCAGCCACGGCTGCCTTCCGGGGAAGGAAGGAGTGGTAAAAGTTAAGCAGCCCTAGGAACGACTGTAACTCGGCCTTGGAGGTGGGGCGAGGGGCCTTCTTGATGGCGGCTACCTTAGATTTGGATGGTCTTATCCCCTCAGGAGTCACGCGAAACCCTAGGAACTCAACCTCGGTCGCAAAGAAGACACATTTGTCCTTTCGCAACCTCAACCCTGCCTTTTCGAATATCGCCAGAACCTTGCCCAACCTCTTGGCCAATTCAGTCCGACTCCCCCCCGTTATCAATACGTCATCAAAATAAGGCAACACCCCCTCTAGCCCTTTCAGGAGGCGTTCCACGAGTGACTGGAAAATCCCAGGCGCCGAATTTACGCCGAATTGAAGGCGCGTCACCTGGAACGCCCCCTTATGGGTGACTATGGTCTGTGCAGCAGCTGCGGCTGGGGTCACCGACAGCTGCTGGTAGGCTTGTGCCAAGTCAAGCTTTGCGAAACACTTCCCCCCATGTAACCTGGCCAGCAAATGGCTGACTACTGGCACCGGATACGCATTAGGGCGAATTGCCTTGTTGATGGTGCACTTGTAATCAGCGCATATGCGCACCTCCCCGTTGGCCTTTAGTGCTGTTACAATTGGAGTTTCCCACTCCGCAGAGTCAACAGGAACAAGAATCCCCTGGCCCACCAATTTGTCCAGTTCCGCCTCTATTTTGTCCTTGAGTGCGAACGGCACCCGGCGCGGTTTGAGTCTTATCGGGCGGACCTCCGGGTCTAGGTCGAAGGCTACTGGGGGTCCCTTGAATTTCCCAAGTCCCTTTTTGAAGACTTCGGGGTGCGCATCGCACACCTCCTGTATCGGGTCATTCCCCACGGCAACGGCGTGCACCCCCCCAATGAACAAACCCAGGGGCTGAAACCATTGAGTCCCGAGGAGGCTGCAATTTCCCCCTTTAAGAACGACTAGGGAGAGAGTCGCGGCGTGTTTTTTGAATTGGACCTGAAATTTTCCAACCCCCAACACTGGAATGCTGTTCCCCTGCACGTACCGTAATGTGGACCTCAATGCTTTGAGCTTAGGCCGCACGTGGGGGGCAATTCTCAAAAACTCCCTCTGAGAGATAATTGAATATAAGGAACCCGAGTCAATTTCCATTCTAATGGGGACCCCTTGCACTAGTACCTCAACAAAGTAACGGGGGTGTCCCGCGGACACGCTGAACACTGGGGCGTCGTCCTCGCTGTCATCGGAGATACGGCCCACGCCGTCCTGTTTCCTCATGGCCTGGGCGCCGTCTTTGGGTCTCGCCGGGCGGTCTTGTCTCGCCGAACGGTCTGTCGAGCTCCTCCGGGCCTCGCGCGGCTTCCTGCATACCTTGGCGATGTGCCCGCGGCGACCGCAGTTGTGGCACTCTGCCTTCCTGAACGGGCATTTGGTGCGGTCGTGGGTCGCTCCGCAGCCGTCGCAACGCCGGCCGTCTTTCCGGACCCTCCGGACGTCCTCGTCGTCGCCGCTCTCCGCGGACGATTTCGAAACTCGCCGGGCCGCGTGCACCAAAGTCTCTGCCTTGCCCGCTTTTGGCCGCCAGTCCTGGAGCTCTTGCACCCCAGCCTTCGTGGCTTCCGCGGCCTGTGCCACCTTCAGGACCTCCTGCAGCGTGGGGGGTGGCTCCTGATTCATCAACGCGCGCTGAGTCTCGGCGTCGTTCAGGCCGCATAGCACGCAGTCTCTGAGGGTGACTTCTGCGTTCTCCCACTTGCACGGGCCGGCGGCCAGTCGCAGAGCCGCTGCGAAGTCGGCGACCGTCTCCCCGGGCGCTTGGACTCGCCTCCAAAACGCGCTCCGAGCGGGGAACATCGCCGTCGAGGGCCGGAAATACTCTCGCAGCATTTGTAAGAGTTCCTTGACTTTGAATTCGCTCTCCCTCTTCGGCGCGAGCAGGTCCACCAAGGTCCTCTTGGTTTCTGGTCCGAGCATCCTGGTGAAGATGGCCCTTTTCTTTGCCTCATCCGTGACTTCGGATTCCACCAGTGCTCCCTGGAAGTCCATCTCGAAGATGTCCCAGTCTCCCGGTCTCTTGATCTCGAAACCGGCGCATGTCTTGGTCCCGTGGGCAGCCATATCCCACCTTCGTCGCCAATTTTGTGTATGGGACCGAAGACAATGAAACAGCCGAAAGGTTGGCTTAACACAGGTTTATTGCATGATGATCCAGAGGAACATGTGGTAATGGCGGATGGGTAGCTCAATATATACAGTTGGCTATACATTTGAATGTGGCTCGTTGACAGTCTATTGGTTGCTGCCTGCGTGACGTCATAGAAGGTCACGCCCTTCTTGTCCAGGTGAAGGTGATTGCGGGAATCTTCCCGCGCTGTTATTTGCTGGTGAGTCTGGGCCATGAGAGCTTGGACGCTCGCTATTGCCATCCGGTGGTCACTAGCTCACGCCCTATTGTAATGGCTACAGTTATGCAGCTGGTGGTTATAATGTTACACAAGCATGGTTACATTGGATACACATGAATAGATACATTGTTAAAGGCACAGTAATAGACACAACACCTATTTTTAAAGTTTATTTGCTATACAAGCCTGTTACCTCAAGGTGGAGATGTTGCTTTCAGGAAATAATAGACTACAGTACTAGCACTTTCTGTGTTGCCTTGTTCTTATGCTTCTGTCACTTGAGCAATGTTCCTTCATGCCTAGAACAAGGAAACCTTTGGACCAACCCAGAGATTTAAGCTAACAATGCCCTTGCTTAGAGCCTTCACCAGTAACATCTGGAGGGATGCCTATCTCCCTTCCCTTGTATAAGTTGTCAGTTGGTTGACCACTAGACGAAGGGTAAACACAAAGATAGCTTCCCTATACCTTTAGTTGCTCCAGTATGTAGAGGGGGAAATTTCACCAAACATAGCTTGCATTAAAAGATGTGCATGCTGACATTTCTTCTTGTATTCAAGGCAGAGGAACCCTCTCTCCCCCCCTTTTTTTTTCCCCATCCCGTTGCCAGGGGAGATTTTGACTTTCCAGATGTAAGAGAGCCTATGACCCCAATCAAATTCACTCAGTAAGGACTATGGGCTAAAAAATAACCACTACTCTTTCCTGTTTTCTATGCATGGAACTGCAAACATGGAAGCAGATGAGATGATATATTGAGGTCTTGTCACCTACCTGGTCCCAACCTTCCTGATGTCAGATTGCAGTTTCTGTCAGCCACAGCTAAAACCATCATCTGCTTGTGTAACACTCTTTGCATCTATGACACAATTTATCAATCTATCTACATCTATCAAATGAACGTTGCAAACGCAAACTTCATAAAAATGTTTTCCTTCTATATATACTTATGTAGCAAACAACAGCAATAATGATATAGCAAAAGTCGATGTTACAACCTGTACACCTCAAGTTCTTCTCACCAGCACCAGAGCAGGAATTGCTTGAAGAAATAAAATAAGAGTTCAAATGTCTTTTTGACATCAAATGGGAACAAAGTCCAAGCTATATTTATCAGTCAACTTGGACTTCCACAACATAAAGGAATAAATCAAGTTTTGAAGTTATCTTGGCATCTAGGAACAAAAAAATATTAAGTCCCTAAAACCTTAAAATAATACAAATGCTTAAGATCACTTAAGTGGATTTACCCTTTCAGTACCCCTCCTATAAAAATACATCTTGTAATTCTACTACCTAAACTAAGGTAGCAAAAGAATAATCCTCCCATGGGGTTCACAGTAAGGTCTTCCTTGCTCGAAAGCCAGTTGTGTCTGACTCTAGGGGCAGTGCTCATTTCTGTTTACAGCCTAAGAGCACTGTCTGTGTATGTCTCTCTGGTCATGTGGAAGGCATGACTAGATGCTAGAGCTCGTGGAACACTGTTACCTTTCCTATCAGAGCTGTACTTATTTATCTACTAGCAATTTCTTGCTTTCAACTGCTATGTTGCCTAGAAATGGCCCAAAAGCAAGATGGGGCAGTATCAAAACTCCAAGAACTGTGTATCCAGTTCCAGGCTTTATTTTAAAACCACTTTTCTCAGTAAAACGGCAGGAAAGAAAACACCATTTTTACCAAAGGACTTTCCACCTACCAGATACAGTATCTCCAGAAATACACACTCAGTACAGATCTCAATATGTTCAATGAAAGGGAAAACAGGTGAGTCATGGCAATATACCTGAGAGGCCAATATTTCCAGGTGACTCAAACAAGTTTTAAAATTATCATGGCATATGGGAGCAAAAACAGATATCACACCATGAAAATCCATAATCAGAACATCCCTAGTTTATTCCCAAGCCTCCCAAAATGCAGTGGGAGCAGAGAAATCCAACCCTAGGGGACAAATCTCTGAATTCAACCTAGCACACCAGGGAAAAGCAAGTTTAAACTCTTCCTCAACCATTAGAAAAGAATTATAGTGATAGGATGCCTCAAACCTACTCCAGTTGAGAAAATATACTCTCTTGTTGGCATCACTCCACCAAAGATAAGGAGAAAAGTAGCAGTGGGTGCCGAGAGAAGTAAGATCCTCGACATCCTCTGAACGGATATGTGCCTCAAGATCCTCGACATCCTCTGAATAGATATGTGACTCAAGTCTGCTGGCTCAGATCCAGGAAGAGCTTGATGGTGAGAACAAACATTCTTGAGGGTACACCAGAGCCAAACTAAAATAGAAGATGGAGGAAGGAGCCAATGGACAAGGAGCAACATTAAAGGAGGGTATGGCTGAGGAACTCAACCTCCCCTATGTCACTTGAAGGACCCTGAATAGGCTGAGGGTTGGGGTCCCTAAATGCAAGACCAACATGCTCATGTGGGGGTTGCTGGTGGACAACAACACGCTGTGTGAATGTGGAGAGATACAGAATCAAGCCCATTTACTGGTCTGCTGATTATTGCCAGAAACATGCACCAATGAGGACTTAATTTTGGCTAATGACAAAGCCAGAAAGTGGCTTCGTTTTGGCAGTCCAAGATTTGATCGGGACACGAAAGAAGAAGAATTGGAAAAAAATTACTTTAGACTCCAGCTCTCAGAATTGCCAACCTTCATGGCCAAAGGTTGTGTTGTTTGGATAGTTTTAGGAGCAGTTTTCAAAAAAAGGTTACTTTTTCTACCTCAATCCATGTTCCTAGTCGAAACTGGTCCTCCCCCCCTACCTGCAATAATGTTGTTATTAACTCTTTCAGAGGGGAGGAGAGAATGTAGCACAACAGAAATACATGTAATGTAATCTCCTCCTCAAAAAGGAAAATGAATATCAGTTATGGGAGGACAGCAGAGCCATGAAATTCTGCCATTAGAAGCAGAAGGAGCAAAGGAGGAAGTTACTGCTTTCTTGTCTGTTTCATGTCTGCCTGAGATTTTTGTAGAAGTTGCTGCTTTACACTTTTTCCTTACGTTGGATAAAAACAAAGAGAGAATCCTCTATGGAACTACACATGTCATACATGAGAATTTTGTCAGAAAGCTTTTCTTCTTCCCTCTTGGACAACTTCCATAATCTCTTTGAGTTGCTGTCTCGGTTGCATTCTTTCATCCTCTCTGGGGAGCTTCATCATTATTTTACTTCCTTTTCTCACTATGAGGCAGTATTCATTCAACAGTTATGAAAGAAATGGGGATACCTGCACTGCTAAGCCATGCAAGAGGCCAAGCACAGGTGTTGGGTTTCCATTAATATTGCTCATGCTAATTTGCATGGACGTTGCAAATTTTCAGAGTATGGTTAGGGATTAAAACAGGGGTGCTCAAACTATGGCCCGTGGGCCGGATCCAGCCCCCAACGCCAATTCCTTCAGCCCATGAAGCCCTCATCACTTCCGGAAGTGGAAGTAAAATGTGCCTGTATGGGCACATTTTACTTCTGCTTCCGGGAATGACAAGGGGTTTGCAGGCCAAATGAATTGGCATGGGGGCTAGATCCAGACCACAGGCCATAGTGACTGGCATGAACCACATGACCGGCCCACAGCCTGAAATGTTTGGGCACCCCTGGATTAAAAGAATGACAACGGTTAACATCATAGTGCGGAAAATCAAGAGCAGCGTATTTTATGCTCAGTCTACCTTTGGTTGTTGATAGACAGCTGCAATGTCTCTGCTTCTTGCCCTTGGTAAAAGCTCTTTATCTTCAAACTAACCAACTTTTGAACCAGAAAATGCCTTCAAACAGAGGACTATTCTTTGACAAGCCTTTGAAAAGAACATCATCCTCTGAAAAGTGGGAGCTGTGGCCTCTCAGAGCTTGAATTTTTTCATTATTTGAGTGATATCAAAATTTGTTCACTCTTTCTGAATCCTGGCACATAAGTTTTTTTTTTTAGTGTTGACTGTGATACTGTGAGCAAACGTCTCCTGCTGAGAAATGCCCAAGGTACAACATTCTAGACTTCTATCCTTGAGCCTGCCATTCTTCTGTTGCACTGCAGTTCTCTCCCTTACCCCTGGCCTTTTATACTTTTGTTGGCAGGACAAATTGGTGTGAGTTACTGTATTTTCTGGCGTATAAGACTACTTTTTAACCCCGAAAAATCTGTGCCAAAGTCGGGAGTCGTCTTATAGGACAGGTACTTAACTGCAGCTTGTTTCCCCTTGCTTCATATGTCCGGCGCATATGGTGGGGGGTGCTGCCGCCGAGTCCCTGTTCTGTGCAGGGAGTATGAAGCAAGGGGAAGCAAGCTGCACACATCTTCCTGTACCTCGAGGAGGAGAACGTGAGCGTGGATTGGCTCTCCACCAGAACCTGCCCATTCGACTCGGAGGGCTGCACGTCTTCGGGTTGAGTGTGGGTTAATTTTTATTTGGTGTGCATTGGAAGAGAGGGAGTCTTATGGTGGGATTTGATTCATGTAAAGATCTAGTCTCAATCAGCCAGCCTCATTAGCAGCAGTTTATATTCTCAGATCTTTTGAGGTACCTATGAGTCCAGCTTCATTAGGCTTTTTGTAGGGAGAAACAGAGACACAGAGAGAAAGCACACTGCAGTCCTTGGCTGGTCAAACGCTACTGAAGCCTTCTCTTTATTCAGGCAGAGAGAGCCAGAAACGAAACTAGCAAGCATTGTATACCAGAAATGAAACTTAGCAGAGACAAAGCTGAGTCCTTACAGCCAATCAGAAGTGTCAGAACCCAAAGAAAGAGAGATAAGGAGAATAGCAAGTAAAGAGGCTTTTGTTTACAAAATGTGTCAGAGACAGGCAAGACAGAAACCAGATGCATTCCTACATGTCCTCCTTTTTCATTTAAATTTGAGAGAGGGACGGCTAATCATACCCCTGCATGTCATTATATACATCATCACTGTCCTCCTGGACATCGTACCCCTCCTGACTCCTGGTACTTTGTTCCGGAGGATGATACCTCATTGAGTACAATTGCCGTCGTGCAAAACTCGATGTCTCCCTTCTACGCAGTGGACATGTGTTACACATAGAAATAAGATTAGGAATACAAGTAATGCAAAAATACAAAGGTATAAGGCAGATAATAATAATAAACCCATAAAAGAAAACTTGTCTAAGGACAGACAAATCAGGCAACCAAGAAGTCACCCAATCAAAGAGATTAACATCAGTGCGTACATTGTTAGTAATGCTCTCCTGTAAATTCTGAAGTTCTTTCTCAATAGTATTATTCAGATCCTGGAATTTTACTCGACATCCCTGGTTCCCGACCAGTTTACAAAATCCTCCGGATTTTACTAACAGGTAATCTATGGCCAGTCTGTCCTGCATTTGGTCTTGATGAAGCTCAGTGATTTCCATTTGAAGATCCCGTATGACCCTCCCTGTGGCATTGATTGATTTCTCCAGCCTACAGGTGAGTCCCAAAATGGACCTTCTATTCTCCTGGGAAATGACACCTGGGTATGATCCCAAGGTGAGTGCTCCAGTGATAGCACTCCCTATAGCTCTCCCCCAGGAGCTACCATCAGACAGCTGAACATCGATTATCACTTCATCATTGCAACCAGAACCCATCGGGCCGGCAGCAGCTCTCCGGTGCCGTGCATGTGCCTGAGGCGGCATTTGCACTTGTACGGGTAAGGTAAAATAACCCAATGCTGCACATTGATATTGTCCTGGATGGAAATTCGTGGCAACTCCATTAAAAAAGAACCACATGTTAGGATCCTTGATTTGCCATCCATTGCAAATTGAACCACTATCTATAGCAGAATAATCAGGAGTAAACATAGGAAATACATCATATATATCTTCAATAGTAGTGTTAAATAAGGTATAATTAAGCTTATAAGAACTGTTATAACTACCCCATAACCAAAAATAATCATCACAACCCGTATAATTGCCTACACTCTGCAAAACCCTTTTTGCTTGAGTCCAGTACTTCCATTTACTATTCCAGACTCCAGAACTATGACAGCAGAAACAAAGTCCTTTAGTGTATTTCTTGAATGTCATGCTTCGCCAACGGGTGTTGTTAAATTGTTCTGGAGGATTAGAGAAGAGTGTAGACCTATCAAGATGTTGCAAATGTCCAATAACCAGCTCAGGTGTGTTGAACAATGCCGGAAGAAAAGCCATTTGAGACACTGCCAGTGGATGCTCATAGTATAACGTTGCATTCTTACCATGAACCTCAAACATATAGTTAGCATGACGAATCCAAAAGTTGGGGTTGCCTCCATGAGGCATTGTTCTTACAGCTGGAAGCACAGTAAGAAAGAAAAGAACAAATGTCAGCACATTTAGTTTACTGGTGAACCACCATCCTGGAGCTGAGTAACCTTCTTCTCTCTCCATGGGTGGATCGCTCGAGCAGGAATCCACACAGGTCCTGAGGTTGTAGAAACCGCTGCGTATCCTCGTCCCCAGGTGATTAGAGGTACAGGACCCTTCCACTCAGGATCGGGTTGCTGCCGATAAATGACCAATGGCTTAGGAAGACACTCCTCGGTCCTGAAATGCAATTCAACTGGAGAGTGTGACCTGTTATGGGGAGCAAGAAGAAAATTAAGAGTATACAGTACTTTAGCAACAGCTGTAGGTATTTCAGCCACAGGAACCCCTCTATCTCCCACTTGCTTGTGTAACAAATTTTTGAATGTCAGGTGGGCTCTTTCAACAATCGCCTGTCCAGTCGAGTTATAGGGTATTCCATGGGTTAGCTTAATGTCCCACTGACGGCAAAAGTCCTGAAAGGCAGAAGAAACATATGATGGCCCATTGTCTGTCTTAAGGCTTTTAGGTTTACCCATTGCCGCAAACGAACGAATGCAATGTTGTATAACATGTCTGGATGTTTCACCCCGTAAGGGTGTAGCCCATATAAATCCAGAGAAGGTATCAACAGTCACATGTAACTTAGAAAGCGGAGCCAAAGCAGGTACTTGCGTGACATCCATCTGCCATAGCTGATTAGCTTCTGTTCCTCGAGGATTAACAGCATCAAATGGCAGGAATATAGGAGACTTCGTACAGGAAGCACAGGACGACACAATGTCTCTAGCCTGTGACATAGGAATGGAAAACCGTTTATGCAAAACCTTAGCAGATTGAAACATTGCATGACTGTCAATGGGGTTGTCAAAGAGAGAAAAAACCTCAGCAGAGTCTCGGAGAGCAGAATCTGCTCGTGCATTGCCCTCCGTCAAATAACCTGGGATCCTTGTGTGAGAGCGTATGTGGGCAATAAAGAATGGGACCGTACGGTTGGAAAGAAAACCTTGAAGCTGTTGGAATAAAGCAAAAAGATCCCTATCCATCGATGGAGACAAATAAGCTTGAGCTAAAGTAAAAACAAGGCGGTAAACATATTGAGTATCCACAATCAGGTTAAAAGGCACATCAGAAAACGTAGAGAAAGCAAGTATGACCGCTGCCAGTTCCGACCACTGGGCCGATGCTTGAGGTCCTGTAAAAACAACCTCCCATTCCCCAGTAGGACCCTGCCATGTAAGGACTCCACGGGAGGGGGAGCCATCTGAGAAAAGAGTAATGGCATGCAAGATAGGTTGCATGCAAAGCGGGGATGACAGGGAGTAAGAAGTGAGATTCAGCAAGGTAAACCGCTTATCCTTGGGGGGGTTAAATTTAACTTGTCCCACAAAGTCCGCCATGGCCACCTGAAATGCCTCAGAATGCTGTAGCAAGGCGGTTAGCTGATCCTGTGAAAAAGGAAAACAAACAAAATCAACGTCATAACCAGTCAAATGCTTTGCCCTAGTACGGCATTTGAGGAAAAGATCAGCAATCGCATCAGGTAGGCGATAACAGTTTTTCGAGGGAGTGTGCGCCAAGTGTAGCCATTCCACGATGGCCACCTTCTGAGCGTTGACAGGCGCGAACAAAACAGCAGTGGGCAGCCTCGGTGTAGGAAGAAGAGCGCATGCCAGCGCAATGGTGCCTGAGGGCACCCGATCCACAGCGATGGTATGCAGCTTTTCGTTGAGGCGTTGAAGAGCTGTATGCATCTCCGTTGTGCAGGGAATGATGTCCGCTGGAGAAGTGTGTCCAGAAAGAGCAGCAAAGAGTGGTGACAGTTCCTCCGTGCTCAGGGCCAAGAAAGGACGAGCCCAATTTATGTTCCCTAGCAATTGTTGCAATTGTACAAGAGTGAACTGCTCCGGAATAGTTATTGTTGGCAATAGCGGAGTTGAAGCTGTAGCTGAGAGCCTATGTCCCAGATATTGGAATGGATACATCCGCTGCACTTTTTCAGGAGCTATGATCAAGCCCGCTTGTTGCAAAATGTCTGCTAGGCCCTGCAGGTGTTTCTCCGTGACTTGTGGACCATGCAATAAAATGTCATCTGTGTAATGATAGACTTTAACCTCTGGATGACGTTGCCTGAAAGGTTCCAAAGCCTTGTTCACAAAATGTTGGCATAGAGTCGGCGAGTTGGCCATACCCATAGGCAAGACACACCATTCAAACCGTTGAGTAGGATGTTCATTATTGTATACTGGCAATGTAAATGCAAATTTTTCTCTGTCTTGTGGCGCTAGCAAGATTGTATAAAAACAGTCCTTCAAATCTATAACCATGAGTTGATGATCTTCCGGAATCATGTTCGGATTAGGAAGTCCAGATTGTAGAGGTCCCATTGGCAAGATGTGCTCATTAACTTTCCTCAAATCATGTAACAATCGCCATTTTCCAGACTTCTTTTTCACCACAAAAATCGGAGAGTTCCAAGGACTAGTGGTTGTTTGAATATGTCCCAGATTTAATTGCTCCTGTACAAGGGCCTCCGCCGCTTGGAGCTTTTCTCTTGAGAGCGGCCATTGATCCGTCCACACTGGTGGGGTGTTTTTCCATTGTAGTGGAAGTGCATGCAACGGCGCTGCAGGGGAGGCCCGTATCAAAAATTTGTCTGCAAGGTACACCCTGTTTTAGCCAGGAGATCCCGGCCCCACAGAGTAATAGGAATATCCATAATCAGGGGGTGAAGAGAAACTTTTGTTCCCCCTGAGGTCTCAAAGACGATTGGATGAACACTTTGCTGTGCTGGCTCGTACCCGCCCACCCCATAAACTTCCCTACAGGGGCGGACGGCCCATCCAGTCGGCCAATCTTTTTTTGCCACCACTGAAATATCGGCTCCTGTATCGACCAATCCAGACACTGAACGTCCACCCATAAGCAGCGAGCGGGTCGGTCTATCCTCGGTGATTTGTATCACCGCCATAGCCGCTGTTGCAGTCCCCTCCTGGGATGGAGTTGCAGTGGTCCCTAGTGGGAGCAGATGAAGGCGTCCTACAGGTTGTCCCTTAGGCAGGGTGAGATGTTGCGTGGCTGAAGCAGGGATGACAATTTCTTGGTGACCCAATGTAACTGACCCTGCTGCAATGTGTACAGAAGCGGGTAAGGCGTCTGGGCAAGGAAGAACGATGCCTATCATGCCCTGGAAATTAACATCATCAACCAGTGTGGGAAGAGCCTCCACACACCCTGGCATAGTAAAAGTACAGTCCTTAGATAACCTCAATAAAAGTCCTT
Organism: Bradypodion ventrale; assembly: GCA_035047345.1. Classification (NCBI taxonomy): domain Eukaryota; kingdom Metazoa; phylum Chordata; class Lepidosauria; order Squamata; family Chamaeleonidae; genus Bradypodion; species Bradypodion ventrale. The sequence goes on from JAWDJE010000006.1 coordinate 10,451,601, forward strand.
CTTTTAGAGGATGGTTTTTTCTATATCGTGAAATCATTTCTTGGGCAAGTTCCATATCTTCTGCCATCTCTTGCAAAACCTCCTCTATTGCCTCTTCACTGACCTCTGGTAGCCCTATTATTTTGCCTGGGCCCGAGCTTGGCCCGCACTCCCATTTCCCTGCTGCTGTGGAGAAAAGTCAGAGTCTTTGTGCTGAGCAGCTGAGGGGTTGGCATTAGGATTTGAGCGGCACTGATTGGCCCAATGGTACCCTTTCTGGCAAATGGGACACTTCCTTGAAGGGCGTGCTGCCTGCTTTTGACATTGTGCTTTAAAATGTCCTTCTTTCCCACAGCCAAAACACCGTTTGTTTTGAGCCTGAGTTGTGGGCAATTGAACTGCAGCTGCCAGAAGTTGAGCCTTGTAACTGTGAGTCCCCACATTTTGACAGACTTTCATCATGTCTGCTATAGATGTTCCTGGCCTAGCATAAACAGCTGTCAGAGCCCCTTTACAATCCTCATTGGCATTTTCAAAAGCCAGTTGTTTCATGAGCATTTCCCGTGCCGGCACATTTTCCACCTGGCGGCTGAGAGCAGTCATGAGTCTGTTAATGAACTCAGTGTAATCCTCTTTAGGGCCCTGCCTAATTGCTGCAAATCCAGCAACGGAGCTATCCCCTTTGGAAGGAATCTTACTCCAGGCACGCATGACTATCTGTGCAATCTCTCCCAGCTGGGCATCCGTGAGTGCCAATTGCTGTGTGGGGTTGGCAAAATTTCCCTCCCCACATAACATATCCATTGTGAGTGCAGGGCGTGTATGGTGTACCTCCCAAGCCACATCCCTCCACTCTTGCAAGCAGAGCATTGCTTCTGCCGGAGGCAAAAGCGCTTTGATCATCTGTTTCCAATCCACGGTAGCAATTTTTGAGAAGCAATGGCTTCCAACAAAGCTTTAGTAAAAGGTGCGTTAAATCCATAGTCCCGTATGCTGACTCTTAGTTCCTTCAGATATTTGTAATGGAGGGTTTCATATCTATCTGGGACTGCCGCTGCATTGCCAACAGGCGGAGCCCCTCTGATCACTGGGTATATTTCAGGAGATTGCACGTCCAGCACAGCTGCCGTTAAAGCAGCAGAAAAATGTGTCTTTGTAGGGCTATAAGTGCTTGATTGTTGCAAGGCAGGATCTAAAGTCCCATCTCCATTTCCACCTCCACCCCCATCAGGGGGCTGTTGTTTCTCATATGATGGAGGAGCAGTTGCCATGGCCCCCCCTTTTTCTGGAGGCAAAAGCTGTGGGAGGGGGCCATCAAGTCTTTGAGACAATAAAATATTTTTTGGAGTAAGTCTCTGAAGGCAGTCCCTAACTCCCTCCCATGTAAATAATATTGATCTAGAAATTCCATTATGCTTCTGCATTTCTCTCCCAATCTGTTTCCACTGTTTTAAGTCCAGACCTTCATATTTAAACCAAGGATAGATTCGTTCTATAACTTTAACCAGCTGCTGTATCTCTTTATCATCAGCCTTTCGCCCATTCTCATGCAAAAGATCTGAGATATCTTTACAAAGTTCCTGCATTTGCGAAGAAAGCAAACACCCCATGATAAAAAAATATATATTTTTCTTTTCCACTTACCCTATATGGGACCCAAAGTTGACTTTGGATGAATTTTCGAGCTCGATTTATGACCTTCCCGGTCGGGGTAAATGAGACCTTGTCCCCGGTCGCCAATTATGGGGTGTTAATTAGATGCTAAATGCTGAAGCAGCTTTCACAGCAGGCTCTCTCATTGTAGTTCAAAGCGTCACACGGAGCGCCACTTGGTGGGATTTGATTCATGTAAAGATCTAGTCTCAATCAGCCAGCCTCATTAGCAGCAGTTTATATTCTCAGATCTTTTGAGGTACCTATGAGTCCAGCTTCATTAGGCTTTTTGTAGGGAGAAACAGAGACACAGAGAGAAAGCACACTGCAGTCCTTGGCTGGTCAAACGCTACTGAAGCCTTCTCTTTATTCAGGCAGAGAGAGCCAGAAACGAAACTAGCAAGCATTGTATACCAGAAACGAAACTTAGCAGAGACAAAGCTGAGTCCTTACAGCCAATCAGAAGTGTCAGAACCCAAAGAAAGAGAGATAAGGAGAATAGCAAGTAAAGAGGCTTTTGTTTACAAAATGTGTCAGAGACAGGCAAGACAGAAACCAGATGCATTCCTACAGTCTTATACGGCAAGTATATTCGAAACTCTATATTTTAACTGGAAAAGTTGGGGATCATCTTATACGCCCAGTCATCTTATACGCCGGAAAATACGGTAGGTATATTCCCTTATGTGTCTTCCAGGTGAAGATCCAGCTGGTACAGCCTTGGGCAAGGTTGACTCTCTGAAGAAGGAAATAGCGAGCCACTTCTATGTACAGTGGTACCTCGAGTTACAAATTTAATGTGTTCCAAGGCATTTTTCATTTTATGAAAAAAATTGTAACTCGAATTTCCCATAGGAATGCATTGAAAACCAAAATTCATAACTTGAAACATGGTTTCCCATAGGAATGCATTGTAAATAATTTAATCTGTTCCAGAAAATATCATATCTCGACCCATTATTTTCAATTGATTTTTCTTCATATTGTGAAAATTGTGTAACTCGAACCATTTGTAACTTGAGGTACCACTGTATTCCAAGACTAGGAAACCCTGAAAATACTTGATGGCATGTAATTATTATATAACTTGTAGTCTTCTTCTTCTTCTTCTTCTTGCCTTTCATCCAGTGAGCAAAGGGGCTGTGGTGGCTCAGTAGATAAGAAGCTCACCTTGTTAGCTGGAAGGCTGGCAAGTTGGCAGTTCAAGACCCAGGTGCTGCATGACGGATTGAGCTCCCATCTCTGTCCCAGCTCTTGGGGACATGAAAGGAGCCTCATTTGGGTGTTCCCTGAGCAGGATTTCTTTGGCAAAAATCCTTTCAACCCAGAATAATTTCTGACCCAAAATTATTATTATTATCGAGGGAGCACAAAGCAGCAAAAATACCACTTTTAATATCTCAACAACTCCATTAAGTAGATAAGTCTGTGACTTGCCCAAAATAATCCAATGGGTTTTTTGCCTGAGTGCAAATTTGAGCACTATTCTCCTTGCAGTTTAGCTCTTTAATCGTTATAACTTGTGATTTCCTGGAGGCTTACCAAGACCTGTTGGTCTGCTGTTCCTTTCCATCCCACCATTGTTTAAAAGAGCTATGTAAGATTAAGTATTAATGTTTCAATATTTGTGTTACATTTGCTCCCCATCCCTTTTTATTTCTGAGGACAGGAACATTTTCATAAACCAGTCTCTCAACTTCAGGAGGCTTTCTGCTTGAAATTTTTTAAAAATGCTTTAAATAAATAAAAATAAAACATAAATAATACAAAATGCATTATTGGCAGTATAGACATTCTAGATTTTGAAAATGACCCAAACTTTAAAAGGCACCTAAGCATTACTCTGAATTGCTTTCATGTGGTTTACCATCAGGAATTTTGTTAGTGACTTTTGAAAACCTGTTTTAAATTAGACAAGACAGTAAAACTTAGAGAGATAGAAAATGTAACCAGAGTGTTAAATCATCTAAGTATCAGATTCTAAGAGCTTTCTACTGCCTTCTTATTTTCATTGGCTCCAGGAAACCAAATCTATATGTATTGCATGCTGTCAAGATGATTCCAACTTATAGTGACTTTTCAGGGTTTTCTAGGTAGGGAATACACAGACGTGGTGTAAAATTCACTTCTGAGGTGCCTTAGGATTGTTCAGCTTGCCCAGGGATACACAGGATGGCTCTTTTAGCAGAAGACATAGTGGGGAATTGAACTCCCAACTTCTGACTCTACAGTCTTAAGTTTAAACCGCTGAGCTTTCCAGCCAGTTTAAGAAATCATACAGCTTAAATATGCATTTAAAGGCATATCCATGCAAAAATATAAATATTATAGCTCAGATTAAATATGCACCTAAAGACATGCCTGGGTCAAACCGTCCCCAGAGTTTATTAGAAAGGCCAGCTGCATAATGTAGTTGAGCATAGCATGATGCTACTAGGATGTACAATTGGTTATCTGGGTATGTGCTAAGGAAAAACGTCTGCCGGAGGTTGAAGTTCCATTCGTTTGTCTGGAAGGCCTTTTCCAGAATGAGAAACCCATTGTGTTGTGAGGAATAAAGTGCTTGGGGAGACAGGCTATTCATGCCTCCCAGGATTGAGGGTGGTGGAAACAAAAAAAAGGATAAGAAATGAGACAGAGCATTCCTATTGTGTGAAGTGCACTTACTCATTCTGTGTGCACTGAGGATGCTTGAAATGTGATAGGAAGATGACAAAGAGAGGGAAAGCCAGACCATAGTGTCAAACTGGATATCGCCCCTTTTTTCCTGTTCCTTTAAAAAGAACTCATCTGTACCCCTCAAACTTTCAATGCTATTATTTGGAGACAGCAAGTCACAGATGAAACCTCTTTCTCAGAGTATAAGAACATGGGAAGAGTGAGCTCTGATCAGTCAGACCAAAGTGGTATGAGGGATGTGGAAAGATTTTGGTCCCGAAAGACAGGAGTTAAATAATTGTGGTTTTAAAAAATAATAAAGTGATATATCTGTACATTTTAATGACACATATGTTTTTCTTTTGTTTAGTGGAGTTGTTCAGTGAACTGTAGAAGTGCTAATTCGATACAGTATTGGCAACTTCTTCTTTTGTCTCCTAAACAAACCCTGGTCTGCCAAAATGAAGTCACTTTCTTGGCTTTGTTGTTAGCCAAACTTAAGTTTTTATCGGGTGCATGTTCCTGGCAGTAATTGGCAGATGAGTAAATGAGCTGGATTCTGTATCTCTCCACATTCACACAGTGTGTTGTTGTCCGCCCCAGCCCTCACTTGAACATGATAGTCTTACATTTGGGGACTCTGACCCTCAACCCTGAGGTTGAATTCCTCAGCTATATCCTCCTTTAATGTTATTCTTTGTCCTGTGGGCTTCTTCCTCCATCTTCTAATTTGGTTTTGCTCTTGTGTACCCTCAAGAATGTTTGTTCTTCCCATAAAGCTCTTCCTGGGTCTATATTGGCAACTAAAACTGTTTTCATACCACAGTTGAACAGGCCAGATCCTAAAACAGGAGATTGTGATTTCTCAGCTTTTCAAATAGACACTAGTTGCACAAGGGTTGCTGGGTCTGAGGTGTCCAGTCACCCCCATGAGAGTCAGGTTTTGGAATCATCATTGATTTCTTTTTTATTGCAACTTTCTTGTATTTGTCTTGTATTTTGACCTACTTTCCAAAATGATCAATAGGCAATAGCTTATCAAATTAATTAATTAGTTTTCTGTTAGGCCCCTGGAGGTCAAAGTCCCCACTTGGAATACTCACAATGTGATTTCATTACAATATAGCACTTTCCAGAAAAGTACAGTATAGTTATCAGGCTGTTTCTGGGAATAATTACTGAAGTCTGTTTTTGAATTATGAGCAGTTGATTTCCATCCCAACTCATTGTCACAAGAATGGCATAAAGGTAAGTGTTAGTGTTTGTATTATTTTATTTTCTGCCTCCCACCTCAAACTCTTTTTATTTCAGTTTCGTGACTTCTTAGATTGTAAGCCTGAAGGCAAAGATTGTTTTGCATGTATTTTTAATTAATCTGTCAGCTGCTCAGAGAGACTTTTTGATGAAGAGATGGCTATAAATGCTTTTGTTTAACTGTTAGATAAGTACTGTACATACATAACATACTAGCAAACAAACCAGCTAACAAACAAACAAACAAGCACAGGGGTGTTTCAAATGTATACTGAGAGGCACTTTTAAAACAAAAGGACAAAAGTCTATCAAAGAAAGTACAGGGGCAGTGAAGCTGAAGCTCAATAATCTGTGTTGTATACAGCTCTTACCGTGCAATTCAGTCTCAAAAAAAAAAAAATTTAAACCAGGGGTGGCCAACCTGTTTCCATCACAGTCCTGACCATATCCCCAGACAGCTGAGCAGGCCAGACCACTCCCCCGCAGAAGCAGAAGCGGGCACCTTTATGGCTGTCGTAAATGCAGACACTTCCGCATTTATGCCAGTTACAGGTGTATTTGTGCATGCACGGGCGCATTTTATGAATGATGTAAACCTGCCCGCTTCCACTTCTGGGTGTGGCAGAGACAGTGATGGGCCAGATGGGATGGCATCAGGGGCCAGGGCCGGCCCACTGGCCATAGGTTAGGAACCCCTAATTTAAGGCACACAGAGTAGGGAAATCCCCTAGATGGGCAGGGTATGAATGAATGTATGAATGAATATTGGTTGTATAGTATAAACTTTCACTACACCAAAGTTTCTGTTGTGGCGAACCTTTATCTATCTGTTCCCATCATCATGGGTTTTGAGTTATTCATGTGTTTATAAAACATCCAATGAATTAAAAGACATCCATCAATTTGTTTGAAATATGTACTTTAACTGATTGACTTCGACGCAAGGCCATTGAATGGAAGAAGTGTATATTTGGAGAGACAGAGAGAGATACCAAAAATTGTTACACATCTGTAATGCAAGGTGGACTGCTTATGCTAAAATAAGTATGTTAGTCTTAAAGAAGGCACAAGACACTTTCTCTCCTTTTTCTTCTGTTGTTACTGTGAAGAAACTGCTCCAAGGAGCAATTTATTACAGGACTTTGTGAGGTGAGTGGATGGGTGGCCTTGAGAAAGTAGCAAATGCAGCTGGCTAGCAGTGCTTGGTACGTGTCTTTCTTGTCTCTCCTGTTCCTGTCTCCAACCTCTGCGGTGATCGTTGCAGCTGAGGATGAAGTTATGAAGAACATCTGTGCGGGGATTGTTGCCAGGCAGCACCGTCACCATGTGACCCTGCACCCTCAAGTTGATTGAGTGTCAACTTGAGTGCAGGAGAGGTATAACCGCCCCAGGGAACAACATGGGGTTGACTTGGTTAGGACAGAACTAGGCTGGAAAGACTCAGGCACTGACAGGGCAGCTCAGGCCATTGCCCCAATCCACGGGAAGCCTAGGATCCTGTGGGTGCTTCACTGTTATGTATGTAAATTCACCCAGCAGTGACTCTTTAGAACGGGGGTGCCCAAACTATGGCCCACGGGCTGGATGAATTGGCGTCAGGAGCCGCATCTGGCCTACAGGCCGTAATTTGGGTGCCCCTGGTTTAAGCAGAGTAAATGGCAGCCTAAAATCTATCTCATCCTGTTGCAAAACATATCTGTTGCAAAATAGATTACAAGGTGCATTTTACTTCCGCTTCCGGTAGGAAGAACCACGTGACCGGCCCGCTGAACCACATAACTGGCCCACAGCTCAAAAAGTTTGGGCACTCCTGCTTTAGAAGAAAAGATTTGTGTGCTAGCATTTGTCAAGCAACTTCAGCTATTCTGGGCCGGTTCTGCTCTCTAGCTCCTTCCAAGAAAAACAGGTGTCTTTGGATGTCTCAGATTTGTTTCAACCTTCTTCTTGGCTTACTGAATTGGCTTATCATTGTTTCCCACCCTGGAGTCCTTTTGTATGGGCAAGGGTCCTGTTTATTTAGTATGTCTATGCACTACCTGGAAAGGCTGTGGCACTGACCACCCGAAGATGCGCAATGGGGCCAGGAAGAGGCGCTATGCGGGCCAATGAGAAGGTCTCCTCAAGCCCGAGGGGTTTGGACAGCATTTACAGTTACCTAGACCCGTGATGGCGAACCTTGGCACTCCAGATGTTCTTGGACTTCAATTCCCTGAAGCCCAAGCCCCCTGTGAATTCACATGAATGGATTTACTGTGATTCACCTGGCCCACTCTGCCATCGTCACTCCCGGAAGCGGAAGTAAAACGTGTCTGTACAGGCGCATTTTATTTCCGCTTCTGGGAGCAATGAGGGCAGCACGGGCCGAATGAATAGCAGTAAATCCATTTGTGTGGATTCACAGGGTGCTTGGGCTTCTGGGAATTGAAGTCTAAGAATATCTGGAGTGCCAAGGTTCACCATCATGGACCTAAACAATTTATTTTCTGGTGTTTATGCATGTGAGACAAAGAGCCATCTGGTTTATGAAGTAGGGAGTGGTAAAGCTGAACGATATAAAAGGGAAAGAATGAACCAGAAACACCAGAATAGACCAGAAACACTGGTTCGATTCCCAAGAGCTGCACGATTGGAGGGGGGGGGGCATGAGTAGGAAAGTTTTTCCTAGAAGGGCGGGATATAAGTTTAATAAATAAATAATAAAATAAATTATATGTCAACAAGACTTAGAAGACCATGTTGCTTGTCTATAATGTACCAGCCCAAGAATGATAGATGGCAGTCTTAGAAAATCTTCTTTACATTTCCCCCCACTGTCTAGGGCTGCGGATCTCAACCTTTGGCCTTCTATAGGTTTTTAACCAAAATTTCCAGAGTTCCTGAAAATTGACAATGCCAGCTGTAGCTTCTGGGAGTATAAGTCTAAAACACCAGCCAGACCAACAGTAGGGAACCACTAGCCCATGGCATGGAAGGTAGCCAAGCAAGAAAAGACAGTCGTGATAGAACTAACAGGTTTATTTTAGCATGAGTTCTTGTGGTTTACTATCCACTTCCTCAGAAGCATGCAGTATAATAGTCAAAGTATGGCTTCGGAGGCAGGATTAGAGTGAAATGAGATACAGGAAACAATATTAATTAAGGCTGGTGACAAAGTTTCACAAGGCTGTTCAGCAGAAGCATCCTAATAATAATTAGCCTCATTATTTTGTGTGCCTCCTAACAAGTACACAAATCTGTTAGGCTGTTAATTGACCCTGAAGTCTTAAGCAAAAATGAATGACTAATGCATATTTTGGAGGAGAAAAACTTTGGGAAATCGTCTTCAACTTGATGCATTTCAGATGGGTTGAACTTTTATCTCAGCCAGCATCACTGAAGCTAATTTCGACTTTGGGGTTTTTATGAGGGTGGGTTAGGCTCTTCTCTTTAATCACTGGATGCATAAATTCACAAGAATTCAGATTTGGCAAGGAGAAGTGACATCTGCTTGGTGTCAATTTGTGAATGTAATTCTGACTTCGGCTCTAATTGTAATCAAAAGTTCTGGATTCTGGGACATGAGCCAAGCATGTTCAATAGCAAATCTGCTTCCTAGGAACATGCTGGTGTGTCCATTCCGATTGAAATGCAATCCAAAGTGAATAATACAATTGTGTCTTGACATTTGGGTAGTTTTCAAGGCATTGGTTGGCAAAGAAATTGTGGATTCCCCATGCCCGGTAGGCATGGAACGGCCTGCGCAGAGGCCACTTCGGGAGAACACTCCTTGAGCCGTGGGCTCTGCGGGCAGAGAAATTAAGGGGGGTGGATAAATGATAGGGTTTGATTCACCCAATTCCTTGACCTGGCCAGCGGATCTGCTGAGAGAGCAAATATCTAACTCCGTTACCCATTAGAGTAATCACTCATCTCCGAGTCTCAGTCTTATCTCAGGCGCAAATAGAAGCCATGTTTACCCCAGCCTAATCCTTGGACAATGGTGTTTCCCATGTCAATGTTTGTCCCAGTTAATTAACTTCCCCCAGAGAGATTCCCAATTAACCCGAGTAAACAGGTGATGTGATTTCTGTCAGATGACGGTTTTGCCACCGTTGCGCTTTTCCTTCTATATATGCTGAAGTTTTCCCTCGATAAACTACTGATCTGATCTTGCTCCATACTGCCTCGTATCGTTTCTTGATCAGTCTCCTCCGGGACCTCCGGCCCTTAGCGGCCCCGATTCCTACACCTGGTGACCCCGACGTGATCTACTCGTGAGTAAGCGACCCCCAAGCGGTCTACTCAGAGAGACACACGGCCCGGTTCTGCGCTTGAACCGCGTCCACTCGTCCCGGAGGACAGCGCGGCAGCCCGGCCGGCAAACCAGCCGGTCGGGAGAACGGCCTACGCGGCGAGGCACTACTGAGAGGCTTCCTACAGTTTGCTCCCGGCTTTCGCGGCGGCTTGCAGGTTATGGAGAAAACGCGTTCCGCAGGGTCAGCTGTGAGCCCTGACAGCGCAGAGGCCACCAAGGGCCTGTGGTAGGGGACCACGCTCCGAGCTCTACCCAGAGAATCGTCGCCAGTACCTATTACTTGCCCAAGACGCGTCGACCCGTCCCGAGGAGGAAACTTCGGAGGACCCTTCGCAGGTAATATGGGGACCTGTCCTCAGCGACAGCGTCCGTCCGCTAGCCAAAAAACTCGTGAAGAAGAGTTTAGAATCCTGGCCAGGGTGTTTCAGTTAAAGTTCCACAGCAGAGAGCTACCGAGACTTTTGGCGTACCTAAGGGAACACTGCCTGCTTTACCCAGAAGTAGGTACGTTAACCCTTGAGCTCTGGGATCAGATAGGAGACTGCATTCAGCAACCCCCGAAAGCTCCAGGAGGCGTAATTCGCACTTGGAACAAATGTAGGAAACTCTTAGCGGAGATAGAACCAGTCCGGGTAGAGGCCAAAGAACCCCCAGCGCCAGCCGAGCCAACGGCACCCACGGCGCTCTATCCGTCATTGCAGTTTAGGCAGAGTAGCGTAGGGAACTTTCCCTCAGTGACAGCTGCAGACGTCACCGACGGAATGCAAGGAATGGGGAGCGCAGGCGCTTCCCTGACAGCCCCAGGTTCCCTAGTTACCAAGAGTGCCCTTCAGCGCACAGTCGAGGAAGAACTGAAGAAGGGGGAGTTGCCAGCGGAAGAACTAGCTGAGCTTAGTCAGATTTGTCCAATTCGCCTAGAAATGGATGCCCTCACGGGGGCCCAGAAGATAGTTCATTCACCATTCCCGTATAAGCTGCTCATGGCTATACGGAAGGCCATTTCAGAAACAGGGCTCCAAAGCCGATTTACAAGGGGCACGCTTCAGCAAGTGTGCGAGAACACCATGTTCATTCCTCATGACTGGAAGGACGTCATGCGGATGATGCTCAACCCTAGCCAGTACTTGATTTGGGACAGTGAGTTTCGCCTTGAGGCTCAAACTAGGGCTGCCAGGATGGGAGGCGCAGTAATTCCTGACCAGTTGTATGGTTCAGGGGCCTTCGAATCCATCGATGCGCAGATCAATTTGCCACTCGCCACTCTCCAGATGTCGGCAGAGGCTGCCTTTAGGGCTTTTTTCAAGGTCCCTGCGACCGGCAAAGCGGCTAAGAATTACACCGCAGTCAAGCAGGGAGCCCAAGAGCCCTACATGGATTTCATCAATCGCTTGGAGGAGGCGATTAGTAGGCAGATCGATAATGAGGAAGCCCAGCAAGAGCTCATGATCAAGTTAGCTAAGGACAATGCCAATTTAGACTGCCGTAAAATCTTGCAGTCCCTGGGCAATCGTCCCGACTTGACTCTCACGGACATGATTAGAGCTTGCGCCGACGTTGGCACAGAATCCTATAAAATGGGTTTGCTAGCGGCAGCGGTGCAAGGGGGTAGAAGACCTAAAGGAAAGAACCAAGGAGCATGTCACAATTGTGGCAAGGTCGGTCACTTCGCTAGGGAGTGCCGATCCAAGGGAGGCGGACAAAGTTCCGGCCGTTCCAAGGCTCCGAACACCCTGTGTCCGAAGTGCAAGAAAGGCTACCATTGGGCCAGAAACTGTCCGAGTTCGGGAAACCGGCGCACGGGCACGTCTCTGGCCCCGGTCCAAACAGAGACTTCCCAGATTCAAGGCTCGCCAGAGCTAGACTAGATTCAGGTCACATTTCAGGCACTGCGAGGGCACAGGCCAGCCCCAAGGGTAGCACAGGGCTAGATTTGACTTGCCAGGCAGACGTTACATGCGACCTGCCAGGCACGGTCTATCTGGTGGACTCCCAGTACATGGGTCCCACTGCCCAAGGGCTTTATAGGTTTAGTTTTGCCCCGCAGTGTAGCAGGAGCACGCAGAATTCTTGTAATTCCAGGAGTCGTTGACTCGAATTTTTCAGGCGTTCTCCAAGTTCAGTTGTGGACTCACCTGCCCCAAACAATTCACAAAGGAGACACCCTAGCGCAACTGATCATGGTTCCTTGTCACTCGCCAGCAGATAGCCAGGGAAGGCTCAGGGACAGCTTCGAGTCCCGGTCAGAGGACCGCTCGAGCGCCAGTGAGGCAGTGCAAGGATACCAGGTCTTAGCGACAGTGGAGACCAACATTGAGTGGAAACAGCGCCCGGTTATTGAGGTATTTCTGAATAATAGATCATTCTCAGGCCTGTTAGATACCGGAGCAGATGTCAGCGTGATAAGCAGGGGCCAGTGGCCAAGGGAGTGGGCCATTGAGCCGGTCTCCGATGTGTGGGGGGTAGGCGGTATTCAGGAAGCGTTTAGGAGCCAGGAGTGGGCGACAGTCACGATTCCAAAGGCTGACGGCACGGCGGTAATTCGGCCGCACATTCTTGACGTGCACATCAACCTTTGGGGGTGAGACATTTTGCAGCAGTACGGTGCTACGCTTACCTTCGGGTAATGGCGTTGCCACTTAAATGGCTCACCGATACACCGGTTTGGGTAGAACAATGGCCGGTAGTGGGAGAGAAGTTAGTTGCCCTTAAACAGCTGGTTAGAGAACAGCTAGACGCAGGACATATAGAACGGTCCACTAGTCCATGGAATTCGCCAATTTTTGTCATAAAAAAGAAGTCGGGGAAGTGGCGACTCCTCCACGATCTCAGAGAGATCAATAAATGCATACAGCCAATGGGTCCGCTTCAATGCGGCATCCCAAATCCTAATATGATTCCCGAGGGGTGGGAGATCCTAGTCGTAGATCTCAAGGATTGTTTTTATACAATCTCCTTAGACCCCAGGGACCGGGAAAGGTTCGCCTTTACGGTGCCGGTTGTGAACCACAGTGAGCCTACGCAGCGTTACGCGTGGAAATTTTTGCCACAGGGCATGCTCAATTCGCCCACCCTGTGCCAAATTTATGTTCACAACGCACTGGCAAAGTTTCAAAACCTTTACCCTAAAGCGATAGTTTGTCACTTCATGGACGACATTTTGGTCGCGGTGCCGCAACTCGGCAGCGAAATGTTTTCTGACCTCCAGGCTAGCCTGGGGGACAAAGGTTTGCTCATTGCCCCGGATAAAGTGCAGAGAACCGAGCCCTTCTCATACTTGGGTCATCGGCTTCTCCGCTCTTTCGCAGCACCAGTTTTGCCTCAGATCAATCTACAGGACTCAGTCACCCTTGTAGAATTGCAGCAAGTTCTGGGTAATATTAATTGGGCCAGACCATATTTTCGATTGGATACGGATCTTTTAAAACTGCTCTTCTCGCTGCTAACTTTAGGTAAGCAGCCGGCAGACCGGATACACATTTCTCGAGAAGCGCGCTTAGCTCTCGAAAAAGTGAACCAAGTTCTCAGCCAGAGGTGGGTAGATAGGATCACCCCAGGGCCATATGCTCCGATCCTGAATTTGTACATCGTACGGGCAGGATCCATGTTCACCGGAGCTCTCGGCGAGATGCCGAGAAAGGGGCGAGTATCGTGGAATGGGTGTACTTGCCGAACACCTCTTCCCGGAACATCGTTCCTCCCCAAGAGCTGGTTTCCGCGGTGGTCTACCGCGGAAGGCTGAGAGCTAGGGACATCTCAGGGCACGATTTAGCCAAGATTGTAGTCCTGTTCACCAAGGAACAAATCCAGCAATTGATGCAGCTCGGTGACTCACTTCCAATCGCTTTGGAAGGATTCACCGGATGCTTGGCATACCACTTGCCAAAAGACCCCAGACTTGTCTCACTTCAAACGCAGACAGTCAGCTTGTTTGAATTGCTCTCGCTGGTTCCGCTTCAGGGAGCCAGGACAGTTTTTACTGATGGTGGTCACACATATGGTGTCTTGACTTGGCAGGAGGGCCAGGCTTGGCGCACGCTGTTAACTCTTCCACAGAAGTCCGCGCAGCGGGCAGAGTTGGCAGCGGTGAACCTTGCCTTGCGCACCTTCGCCAAGGAATGTTTAAACATCATTACAGACAGTCAGTATGTCAGGAATTTGCTTCACAGTCTACCGGGAGCATACATCACTCCCGCGATAGACAAGAATTTGCTTAGCCTGTTTCTCACTGCTCAATTTCATTTGCGAAACCGCACGGAGCCGCTCTATATTGCCCACATCCGCAGTCATCAAGACCTGCCGGGTCCGATTTCCGCGGGCAATAGCAGAGCGGACGCGGCGGCAAAGGAAATTCAGCAACGTTCAGTTTTAGGTGTTTTTACTACTCCAATTCAGAATCATGCCTTTTTTTCACCAAAATGCCAAAGCGTTGGCCAGACAGTTCAATCCGCCACTCTCTCAAGCCCAAGGCATAGTCCGCTCTTGCCAGCATTGTGCAGGGGCACCGGAGGGGCCCTCGTGGGGGGTCAACCCACGAGGGACAGAGGCTAACCAAGTGTGGCAGATGGATGTCATGCATGTTCCGCAGTTTGGCAGATGGCAGTACATGCACGTTTGCATTGACACTTTTTCTCAATTTGTTTGGGCAACGGCGCAGAAAGGGGAGACTGCTTCCCACGTGGAGCAGCACCTCCTTTCCTGCATCGCGGCAATGGGCAAGCCGCGGCAAATTAAAACCGATAACGCCCCGTCCTACAGCTCCAGGCAGCTGGCGGCCTTCATGGCCACCTGGGACATTAAGCATACTTTTGGCGTTCCTTACAATCCGCAGGGGCAAGCGATTGTGGAATGGGTCAATCGGACGCTCAAGTCCTATATTGACAAACAAACAGAAAGGGGGGAGCCACCGGCCCTCCCCAAGTCACAGGGCCAGGCACAGCATTGTCTGAATAAGGTATTGTTCACTTACAATCACCTTAATGTTTTTTCGGATTGCACGCCGCAGGAGAAGCACTTCCGCCGCTCGGAAGCTCTCCCGCGACCGATGGTCTGATACCGGGTGCCACCGGACCCTTCTTGGAGGGGCCCGGCGCCACTCATAACCTGGGGGAGAGGGTATGCTGCAGTTATGTCTCCTACAGGTGTCGTTTGGATTCCAGCTCGGTGTGTCAAGCCTCACTTGGAACCACATGGCGTGGACCCAGACCAACCCGAGTCCGATCCCGGAGATGGAGGACCTCACTCTGACCGACAAAACCCGCCGGAGGAGACGGCCACTGACAGCGCCAAAGATCACCTGGGGGATGGTCAAGGTCCTTTGCAGTGAGGCCGAGGACGCCCTCCGACGCAAGGAGAAGGAACCGACACCGGAGAACCTCACGGCTGCAGTCTTCGCCTGAATTCACGCCAACACCATGGCAGTCACCATCATCCTGATCCTCTCCCTGTTTTGTGGGGGAGGCGTTCAGGCTACCTTGTTGAAAGCCAACGATTTGGTGCCCGGCAGAGACCTTTCTGCCAAGATGCAGTACAACATTTGGGAAAGGTTGGCGGACCTCGTCAACCAGTCCGATTTTTGCCTGAGACAGGACATTGGTTCTGCCTCAATCTTGAGCACCTTCCTCATCCCAGTGTGCCACTCTCCAGGCGCATACCCCAGGGATGGGGATTGGCTCGTGAAACGGATTTTCAGCCCATACAACCCAGCGGCTTCTGCAGAGTACGCCTGTTGGGAGATGCGGCTCACCATGACTTTACCGGCTGATGCAGCCACTCTCCACACTCCTCGAGTGGCGGTCAGCCCGAACACTACTTGTGCTCGAATGACCGGCTGCTCCTCGGTCAGTCGAACCCGGCGCCGCTGCCTCTACGTTGGCAGTGGCAATTGGACTTGCAATAACCCAGTGAAGCTTGGTTCAATGTATGCTCATGTTACGTTACCATCTGGTTGGTTCTTTACATGTAATCAGTACACGTGGAACTACATTCCTGCAAATGTATCAGATGCTACTTGTTGCATTAGTCGTTTGACACTGTTACTCCCTACTAAGGATATGGTTACCCCAAGCACAAATGTTACAAATGTTTCCGCACCCATACGTCACACTCGCACCACCCAGTTAGACAGCTCATGTGAGAGCAGCTTTAGAGTTATGAGTCCAGCCGAATATGTCTCGTTGGCGGTCAGCATAATTGGCATGCCAGGCTTAGCCGTCGGCAACGCCCGGAGGATTAGTCGGTTGGCTTGCGGATTAGCCAAAGCCATCAACCATACCTCCTCGGCGATAGCGCTGCTCAACCAGGAGCAGGCAGAGCTTCGCCATGCCATACTCGACAATCGAGCGGCTATAGACTACCTCTTATTGCTTCATCATTTGGGCTGCGAATCCTTCCATGGTATGTGTTGTTTCAATCTTACTGACAACTCCCGCAAGGTACAGAGTCAGCTCACGGCCCTCCACACCATAGTCGAGGGCATAAGAGAAGGTTCTGCATGGGGAACATGGTGGAGTTCATTGTGGAATTGGATGTGGTCGTGGATTCCGTGTGGGTGGCTCCAAACGGTACTCAAGGTGGTTGTGGGGGTGATTATACTAGGCATAGCGTTATGCTGCCTTGCACAATGTATTCCCTCATTGATCTCGAAGTGCCGCCCCAAGAAGAAACCCCAAAACGCCATTCCCGCTCAGCAGCTGATGCCCCTCTTACGCAGAGTCGCCGGTCAGGTCCTTAAATGAAATTAAAAGGGGAGATGTGGATTCCCCATGCCCGGTGGGCATGGAACGGCCTGCGCAGAGGCCACTTCGGGAGAATGCTCCTTGAGCCGTGGGCTCTGCGGGCAGAGAAATTAAGGGGGGTGGATAAATGATAGGGTTTGATTCACCCAATTCCTTGACCTGGCCAGCGGATCTGCTGAGAGAGCAAATATCTAACTCCGTTACCCATTAGAGTAATCACTCATCTCCGAGTCTCAGTCTTATCTCAGGCGCAAATAGAAGCCATGTTTACCCCAGCCTAATCCTTGGACAATGGTGTTTCCCATGTCAATGTTTGTCCCAGTTAATTAACTTCCCCCAGAGAGATTCCCAATTAACCCGAGTAAACAGGTGATGTGATTTCTGTCAGATGACGGTTTTGCCACCGTTGCGCTTTTCCTTCTATATATGCTGAAGTTTTCCCTCAATAAACTACTGATCTGATCTCGCTCCATACTGCCTCGTATCGTTTCTTGATCAGTCTCCTCTGGGACCTCCGGCCCTTAGCGGCCCCGATTCCTACAAGAAATCAAAAAATCTAAGAGCACCATGTGAAGGAACTCGAATTCAAGCCCAAACATGGAATGACTGGTCTGGGGCATATGCAAAATCCAATTTCCTAGACCGAACACAAACACTCCATGTTGTGCATCCTTCTTGTAAACTTTGGTGGACTGATTCACCCTAGTTTTGTACAATCCTTTCCAAAAGCTGGTTCAAAAGTCTTCTAGATAGGATAGCAGGGATATCAGGCATTGCCATGTGTCTCTTTTTTCTACTGCAGTAAACAAGAAACAAGTGGCAAGAAAAACCACAGTTAATCCCCTCTCATTCACACATGGCAGAAACATTGCTCATTCAATAGTGTGACATAGAAACTATTTGCGAAGCTCCAATCTTCTGCCTCATTTTGTTAAGAGGTATCAAAAATGCCTTGAGGGTTCCAGGTTTGATTGGAAATATGGAATTTATAATCTTGCCCCACAAGATACTAAAGCAGGGGTTCCCAACTTTTTCAAGCCGGGGGCCAGGTCACGCTCTCTCAGTCAGCTTCGAGGGCCAGATGGCCATTTCCGCCTGCCTGCACTATGGGGGGGGGGCATTTTGTCCCAACAGCTTCAAAGGGTGGGCACTTTGTTTTTTGAATGCCCTTGGAAGGATGGGAGCCACATAAAATGGCACTGTGGGCTGGATCCGGCCCATGGGCCTTAGGTTGGGAACCCCTGTACTAAAAGATGAATGGAGAAAATCCATCATGGATGTGCAATCTTACCACACTAGCTAGTAGCTTAAATAATTGCTGTGTTCTTCCAACTCTCTAGGCAAGGAGACAGATCCTAAGGCAGGAAGAGTGAATGAGACAATAGTTTGATTTTTGAGCATGAGATGGACATCTAGACACCCATCCCTGATACTGCCACTGCTCATTGGCCCAGTATAAAGTTACTTGTGTGTCTCATTCTCCAAGGGTTACATTAGACCAGGGGTGCCCAAACATTTCAGGCTGTGGGCCGGTCACGTGGTTCAGGGAGCCAGTCGCTATGGCCTGGGGGCCGAATGCAGCCCCCAATGCCAATTCATCCAGCCCACAAAGCCCTCCTACGGGCACATTTTAGTTCCATTTTCTGGAGCGACGAGGGCTTCAGGATGGCTTTAAAAGTTTGAGAACCCCTGATGTAGAACTTCCAATTCTACATTATGTCCCACCACTTTTAGATCTCCTTTCTGTTTCCTGTGTTTCCTATGTAACACATGAGAAAGATTCACATTGGCAGTTGTGGTGCAGTGTAAGTAAATGTAAAGTAATGCAGATCAAAACAGGAAAGTAAACAAACAAAATTCTATCTTCACACATGTTGTAATAAGGTTTGAGTTGAGTGACCAGGAAATTAATTCTGGGGTTGTGCTATGACTGAATGAAAATGTCTAGGATGCAAGAAACTCTAAAAACAGCAAATATTGCTTTGAGACTCATTAGAGAAGAGATGAAAAATAAAGCTGGTGTAGGAAATTAACTGTGGCAGTACGCGGGATGAAATCAAATTAAAATGTCAATCCAGGACATAAAAATGAAACATTGTGGCTTCATTTGGAAATGGATAAAAAAAAACTGGTGTCATACTTGGAAAGTTACTTTTAAAATTAATTGATTACAGTTACAGTTCCAAGCCCCCCATTAATGAGTTGCCACTGTAATTAAATTATTCAACTGTAACTCTTTACTTATGAGTTATCTGAATGTATCTGTAGTTTATTTTAATAGTAATACTTCAAGTAACTACAAGCCCTGAACATTAGCAATCATATCTGATATATTATACAGCAATCAAAACCATAGAAAAACCCATTGTAAAAAATCAATGAGTGGGAGGAATTCCCTTACAAAGAAAAGTTTAATCGAGGGTTACATCATAAATGTGTACAATGTTATGCTCAGTGATGCACTGCAAATTTTTTTTACTACCTACTCTGTGGGCTGGCCAAATCTGTGGACGAGGCCAGATCTGTGGGCGTGGCCAAACATCCTGCATTATGGGCTATAGAGGTGGGTGTGGTCAACCAAGTGGGTGTGGCCTGGGGGAATTTCCGCTACCCGGTTCTGCAGAACCTGACAGAACCTGCTGCAGTGCATCACTGGTTATGCTTAAGGAAGCAAAAAGGAAGATTCTTGTCTTCCTCTGTCAGGATACTAGGGCCGGTTAAGACAAGCTGAATGTTGGCTAGACTACATGATTAAAATGTAGATTTTATCATGCAAAGATATTGTAACAGCTACCAATTTGTGTGCCTTAAGAGACACTTGAGCAAATTCATGAAGAATAATTCATGGCAAGCAGTCAAAATGACAATATATTAATATAACAACAGCTTCATGTAATATAACAATTGCTTGCCATCAGGTAAAATCCTAGTATGGTGACCCATTCTAGGATTTTCTCGGCAAAGAGTATTCAGAAATGGTATATAATTTCTTTTTTCTGGTGAAGTCCTGGGACTATGCAGTTTGCCAGAGGCTACCCTGGTTTCCAGGGAAGCACAGTGGGGAATCAATCTCCTGGCTCTGGTTCTGCATCCAGATATCTAACTCATTAAGCTACCTAACTAGTCCTCCTGATGATTCTGGTATTTATATCAACTGGAAATTATAGTAATAAGACCTGAAGGGGTAAAAGAAGATGTAAAGAAGGAGGAGGAGGAGGAGGAGGAGAGAAGGTTGTGGCCTCTATAATTTGTGTACAGTTTTTTCACCTTCAGCAATCTGACTGCTGTTGAAGGGGGGGGGGGGGGGGGGAGAGAGATACTTGAGCAGATGGGTCTTTGGTTTGATAGAAGATGTATTCTGTTTTTACACTGACACAAAATTCTCCTTCCAGAATTTTCCCCTACCACCTTTACCTTACAGTTACTCCATCAATGCAGGTAAGTGCCAAGTATTTGCCTATTAAAATTAGTCATCCTCGGAGTGGGCGGTGAATTCCAACAGAGATCCTTGTTTCATAGTTGGGGTATAAGAAAAGGCACTGGTGTTCTTTCTTCTAAACTCTTTTCTCTTTCAGACAGGAAGAAGAATTGCAGCACTGTTAGGTCTGCTCAAAAATGTCAACTTATCTGCAAACTGAAGGCAGAAAAATGAATAAAATCCAGATGAAGTAGCCTACCTAAGCAATGGCTGTCCAATTGTAGAATCACAGTAGAGTGCAGAATCCAACAAGCTCCAATGAGCATACACCTCAATGCACAGATTCAAGGGTCTCACCAAGCAGCCAGCAGTTGTAAATTCGTAATGGTTCCACATTTGATATCTGCTGGACAACAGGGACTCTGGGTAGAAGACAGACAAAAAACAATGAAGGTGGTCAACCATTGCTGTGTAAGGCAGTCTGAAATGTTGGATCAGACATCACATAAAATTGTGTCCTGTCAGGCAGATATAAAAAGGCAAGAGAAAACCTTCATTTGTCTTCCTGAATTTCACATATTTTGACAGGTAGACTCATCTAATTTGGAATCCATCCCACTTACTTCGATCTTGAGTTCTGTTATTGCCACTAGTCGAGTGACTACATGGCTCCTTCCAGCACTGAGATGGACAAAACCTTCTCACATAAAGGTGAATCCATTTTCCAGATCACTGTGTCTTGCATTCATTACCAAGCCAGGATAGTTTTTATCTTTGGAACCATCAATCTTTATTACAGCTATTGCAGCTACGCCTTCAAAGCAATTCTCATTTACAAAGAGAATGATGGTCTTGTGTTAAATCAGTGGCTAGTCCAGTTTTTAGGTAAAGGTAAAGGTTTCCCTTGCTCAAAAGCCAGTCGTATCCGACTCTAGGGTTCAGTGCTCATCTCTGTTTCAAAGCCGAAGAGCCAGCGCTGTCTGCTTCTGCAGATGTTTCTGTGGTCATGTGGCAGGCATGACTAGACACCGAAGTGCATGGAACGCTGTTACCTTCCCACCGAAGTGGTCCCTATTTATCTACTTGCAATTTCTTGCTTGGCAGGAGCTGGGACAAAGACAGGAGCTCATTCCCTCCTGCAGTACTCGGGAATCTAACTGCTGACCTTCCACATCCCAGTCAGCGTCTTAGCCACTTGAGCCACTGCTTTTAGCTTCCACTGAGATAAATAACCGAAGAATGCCAGGAACTGTGTGAGAAGAGAGATGGTACAAACAGTGAGAGATAAAGTGTTTGTAACCTAACAAGAGACAACAAGAGACAACTCAGAGTGATTGAATTTCATTCAACATGTTGTGCTTCAGGTATGTCTCATTCATGAGCGTCACCAAAGGTGGGCAACTTGTGCTGCTTAAAATAATGTTGAATTTGAATTCCAAATATTCTGAGCAAGCACAGTCTATGGGTTAAAAAAAGAGGAGATTTTTAGTCCAAAAACATCTGGGGAATCCCCAAGTTGACCATCCCTCAGATCTTTCTACCATCTAAGTATCTGGCCTTTGTTTCATATGCAAAAGACTCCAATAAAATACCCAACAACCTCCTATCGCTTCTCCCCATAACTCTTCCTTCTCTCCCCTTTTGTCCAGATGCCTGCCACATACCTACCCTTTTTCTGGCCCAAATTAGTGATAGGGGAGCTTCCCCAGTGGCTTAATGGGTGAGGTGCTGAGCTTGGAGACCAGAAGGATGGGGTTTGATACCTGAGAGCTGCACGGTGGAGGACATGAAATGAGACTCTTTTGGTCGTCCCCTGCAAAAATCCTTTCAACCCAGAGTAATCTCTGACACGAAAACACACACACATCAGCCAAATGGAAGGGCATTTGGGGACAAAGTAACAGCTGTTTACTTATTGATGACTTATTTTATTGATCTTCATTGGTGAACATAATAAGATTGTTTACGGTGACTGGCAAAGATTACTGATCTTTCAGGGACTATGAATAGAAATTCCACAAAGTATGACTACCTCCTGCTGAACATTTATTTCCAAAGGCAGCTTTACAATCCCTCAAAGTTATATAAATAGGATGAAGAGGGACAGATTGGTATTATTAACACAGGAGTCATATATTTCCTAACATTAGAATTTGCAGTGTGTCGCAGTATTAGCTAAACAGCAAAGGCAACTGTGCAAACACTTCTAACTATAACTCTCAGTAAACGACAAATGGTGTGCTCCTGTTAACAGGAGAGTGGGAGTCACTTTCTTGGCTTCACATACTCTTGTTGCTAGCCTCTGCTGATGAGATTCCCCAGTCCACAGCATAGCCTGCAAATAATCTTCTTCTTCTTCTTCTCCTCCTTCTTCTTCTGCTTCTGCTTTTCCTCTCTCTCTCTTTCAGATTACATCATACCTGTCAAGCGCGGCTCCAGACAATATGGGACCTGCGCAGAAGGCTTCTGCGCAGAACCCTTCTGCACATGCGCAGAAGGCTTCTGTGCATCCCTTTCTGTGCATGTGCAGAAGGGGATGCGCAGAAGGGGATGCACAGTAACTACTTTCCCACGCCATCAAATTACGGGATGGTGGCGTGGCGTGGCGGGAAAGTAGAAAAAGCAGCGCTGAATTACGGGAAATCCAGGCCAATACAGGATACTTGACAGGTATTGACTACATCTCTCAGAATCCCAAAGAATAGTCAAGCTGGCCATGAGATTCTGGAAACTAATCCAGAATAGAAATGTTTCAAATATCTAGTCCTCAACTGGCAAATATTGTTTTCTTTTATCCTCCCTCCCTCTTCCTCTTCTCCCTGTTCAGTCTCTTTTTTGTGCGTGTCTTATCAGCCTTTTAGAGTCTCTCTTTTCCTCCAACCTCTCTTCTCTTTTTTCTTCTTCTGTAGGGGACTATTCAACAATTACGTGATCATCGAGGGGGGAGGGAATCTGCCATCTGAATTACGAAAAATTACGTGGGGGAGGGGGGTCAGGTCAAAGATTACGTAATCCATTTAGAGCTGTTGTGGTTTTGAAACATGGCGCTTTTTTAGGTTTAAAAATGATCTCTGGGAATTTTGATCTGATTTGGGAAGATGATCTTGATGTACCCCTGGCAGGAGATGACAACGACTCTGATGATGACATTCCACTGATCCGTGTAATCAAGAATATTCCTGATTGGAGTGCATGCCCTTAGACAGAAGAGAAATAAATAATACCTGGTCCATAGAAAGTTTTTATTTTATTAGATGATTACGCTGTAAAACATTTCCTTCAAAATTAATGTTTCAGTATTATATTGACTTCCTTGACACTGTTTCCTTTATATTTTTATTTCTTACATTATTTTTTCTTTAATATTAATTGGAATCAATAAATACTTTAAGACTTGAGAAAGCTGCATTTCAGTTAACATTACTCTTAATTTTTATGACTAAGTGAGTTAAAATTCCCATGAGTCAAGCTTCACTCAACCGTTTCATTGTGTCATTAATGTTCAAACTATCAATAAAATGTTAATCCTTATAAATAAGATAGTAGAAGAATACTATCAGAACTTACCTGACATCCTCATTCCTCCCTGTTGAATTATGGCCATCGCTAGCAGTCTCTTTCTTTTTTACATTCACATCCCATCATGCCTTCATCTCCCATTTTGCACAGTGCCCATGCCAAGGCCTTTGAAAAAGCTACCCATGAAAAGGCATCATGTAGCTGTTCTATCACTCAACCTCCCCCTTTACCAATGTGTTTGTAGTGAGAGAAAAGATGGAAGAAAATGATAAAGCATAAGGACAAGGTAATGTCACTTGGATCCCCTGTAAAAGTTCAAGGATTTCTGGGACATTATCATATTTGATACACAGACTGCTATATGCTGCTAGATATTTTATATATTACTAGCATAGGTTGCCCGGCATTGCCGGGCTGTTATAAACTGTGATCAGCTTTTTTTTTTTTTGTGAACCAAGGATGATATAATTGTTTCAAATTGTTTTATTTAACCAAATAACGTTTTAGTATGTGACTTTTTTTTGTTAATAGTTGTGCCGTAGGTAATATTTTTAAAAATGTGAAAGTACATTTTTTTTAACTTTCAATGTTTTTAAACTGTGTTTAGATGTTTTGGGTTTTTATTTGAGTTAAAACTCAACAGAGGATGCTATAAATCTTTTTATTTTATTTATTTAACATATGTTTGTTATTTGTGTAAACCTTTGATTTATTGTTATGTTTTTGACTTGTTTTTACTCTTGTGGCCTCTAGGTGAGGCTTTATTGTTTTTGACTTGTTTTTAATATTCCGCCCTGCTGGTGGGCGGTTTTGTTTTCATTTCACGTGTTTTTTCTCTCCTGGCCTCTAGGTTGGGCTTCTTCCGGTAAGTAGTCTTTGTTTCTTCATTTCTGTTCCCATCTCGTGAAGGGAGGACATGCTGGTGAGTTCTCTGGTTTTCTTTCTTCTGGGGTTTTTCTTTGTTTTGTTTTTGTGGTGGTGTTGTGTATGCTAGGACACTGTTGCTTTAAGTAAATGAATGTAACCAGCCCCATATCACAATGTATCACAGCTGCTAAAGGAACGCGAGCGAGCCGCCCATAAAGGGCGGACGCGAGCGTTCATACTCACATGGTTCAATTCCCCAAATCACGGACAGCCGCGGGAACTTCTCCGCATGAAGAACTACTACAGAAGAGGGGAGGGCGTGCCTCAAGTCGACGCCCCCAAAGGTGGCAGCCAATGAGCCACCGTGCAACCAGATTCAAATGTGTTTCGTTACTGTATATAATGTGATGTACCTCCGCCATTACCACATGTTCACCCTGACCATCAAAGAATAAACCTGTGTTAGTCCTTATTGCGACTCGTTCTTTGTCTTCCGTGCGAGACACCAAATTGGCGACGAGGATGGGATAATGGCGAATCCCAGAGTCAAGACGTACCAGTTCGACGTCAGCGAGCCTGAGCAGTGGGAGCTCTACGAGTGCCAGTTTCGGCACGCAATGGAAGCAGCCGGCGTCGACGACGACGCGTTGATACGCTCCCATTTCCTGGCCCAGGTGGGACCGGCCACGCTGCGCATCCTAATGAACTTGGTGGCGCCAAAGAAGGTTGAAGCAGTGCCTATCGACCAACTCCTGGAGCTGCTGAGGGCACATTTCCAGCCCCCCGTGTCGATTTTCCCGGCCCGGGTCGCGTTCCACCGGCGAGACCAGCGCCCAGGCGAGTCCGTGTCCGACTACGCAGCGGCCCTCAGACTGGCGGCCGTGCACTGCAAGTGGGACGACCTGAACCAGGCCCTGCGAGACCGCCTGCTGTGCGGCCTGCGGGACGAAGAGCTGCAACGGAAGCTCATGACCCGCGACGAGCACCTCTCGTTCAATGAGGTGTTGCGAGAGGCACAAGCGGCTGAGGCGGCCAGGAGCGGGGTCAAGGTGTTCAAGGCCCGCGGCACAACGTCCGAGCGGGCCGAGTCCCCTGTCCAAGCGGCCCGGCGGACTCCGGCGAGGGCAGCCTGGCGGGCACCGAAGTCGCCCGCCGGCACTCCAGAGACCTCCGACGACTCCTCCGTAACGGCGGATTCCTACACCAGCGATGACGACGGCGTCCAGAGAGTGCGGAAGCGTGGGGAGCGGCGGCAACACTGAGAGCGGCAAGACCGCCGCTGCGACGGCTGTGGCGCGGCCCACGACCGCACGAGGTGTCCTTTCCGCAAGGCCGAGTGCCACAACTGCGGTCGAAAGGGACACATCGCCCGAGTATGCAGGCGCGGGCGAACCGAGGACAAAGGGGACTCCAGTCATCCCCAGCATCACCAGCGGAAGGCGGCCGGTTCCAGGAAGGTTTCCACCGTCCACGGCGAGGACGGCGTACGCCGCGTGGCCCTGGAGCACCGGCGATTCTACGTGGAGGTACAGTTGCAGGGGCGCCCCGTAAAAATGGAGATAGACTCAGGGTCGTCCTACTCTATACTGTCCCAGAGGGAGTACATGCGCATTCCCCCAGAGGCTCGGCCCAAGCTGCGGGCCATGCGGTCCCACTTGCGGGACGTACAGGGAAACGGGATCCCGGTGTTGGGGGTGGGGAAATTCAAGGTGAAGTTCAAGAATTTCTCCGACTGCCCCTAGTGGTCCTCAAGGGGGGGAAGTGTTGCCTCCTAGGAACGCAGTGGTTTGCTCCCCTGGGAATAGAACTGTCCGGCATCCACGCCATTGAGACTGACCCAATGCAGGACGTTTGCAATGCGCACCCGGACGTTTTCAAAAAGGGGCTCGGTACTTACAGGGGGCCCCCAGTTTCATTCGAGTTGGACCCAGAAATCCGGCCCATCCGCCTTAAGCCAAGGAGGGTGCCCTTCGCACTCAAGGACAAAATCGAGGCGGAACTGGACAAATTGGTGGGGCAAGGGATTTTGGTTCCAGTTGATTCGGCCGAGTGGGAGACGCCGATTGTAACGGCCCTTAAATCAAACGGGGAGGTCAGGATTTGTGCAGACTATAAATGTACAATTAATAAGGCCATTCGGCCAAATGCATACCCGGTACCCGTGGTCAGCCATCTGCTGGCCACACTTCATGGGGGGAGGTGTTTTGCCAAGTTAGACCTGGCCCAGGCCTACCAGCAACTCTCAGTGACCCCAGCCGCTGCCGCTGCGCAGACCATCGTGACGCACAAGGGGGCATTTAAGGTAACGCGCCTCCAGTTCGGCGTGAACTCGGCCCCCGGGATCTTTCAGTCCCTCGTGGAACGCCTTTTAAAGGGGCTTCCAGGAGTTCTACCATACTTCGACGATGTGCTGATAACAGCGGGGAGCGAGGTAGAACTAGCTAAAAGACTAGATGGGGTTCTCTCGGTTTTCGAGAAAGCGGGGCTTCGCCTAAGGAAGGACAAGTGTGTGTTTTTTGCGAGGGAGGTTGATTTCCTAGGTTTCAAAGTAACCCCAGAGGGGATCAGACCCTCAGAGTCCAAGGTTGCAGCCGTACAGAACGCCCCTCGCCCCACCGCAAAGCCAGAGCTGCAGTCGTTTCTGGGGCTCCTTAACTTCTATCACTCGTTCCTGCCGAGGAAAGCATCGGTTGCGGAGCCACTGCACGCCTTACTAAAAAAGGACGCGGTTTGGCGGTGGGGGGACAAACAAGAGAAAGCTTTCCGAGAACTGAAATCACTCCTCTCCTCAGATGCGGTCCTAACACACTTTGACGCGAGGAAGCCAGTAGTTCTAGTATGTGATGCATCCCCGGTGGGGGTGGGGGCGGTCCTGTGCCACGTGTTAGAGAGCGGGCGGGAGGCCCCGGTGGCATATTACTCCAGGTCCCTTTCTAAGGCTGAGCGCAACTACGCGCAAACGGATAGGTTGGCCCTGGCCATAATTGCAGGGACCAAAAAGTTCCATGATTTTCTATACGGCCGCGAGTTTACGGTAGTGACGGATCACAAGCCGCTTCTGGGAATCTTCACTACCGGCAAACCCACTCCCCAAATACTGTCCCCCAGGATGTTGCGTTGGGCCATATTCCTCAACGCCTATCAGTACGAGATAGTCTACCGGCCAGGGAAGGAGATCTCCCACGCGGACGCACTGTCCCGATCCCCCCTCCCCAGCATGGGGGATCCCGCATGCGAGGTAGAGCAAGACCATCAGGTCATGTTAATCGAGTCCCTCGACTCACCCCCCATTGTCCCGGCCGACCTCGCCAAAGCCACGGCGGCCGACAAGATCTTAGCCCAAGTTTGCTCATGGGTGAGGAAAGGGTGGCCCACTACTTCCCCAGAAGAGCCGTTCAAGCCGTTCTGTAGGCGCAGGGTGGAACTTTCCCTGGAAAGCGGCTGTCTACTCTGGGGCCAGCGGGTGGTTATTCCAGAAAAGTTAAGGGCAAGGGTACTGAAGTTACTGCACACCAGTCACCCAGGAATCGTGCGGTCCAAAGCCCTAGCGAGAAGTTTCTTTTGGTGGCCACAGATAGACGCGGACATAGAGCGCCTAGTGGGCACGTGCGAGAGCTGCCAGAGCTCCCGGCCCGAGGAGCCCCGGTTACCCCATAGAGAGTGGGACACGGCCCGCGGACCGTGGTCCCGTATCCATGTCGACTTCGCGGGGCTCTTCCGTGGGGCAACGTTCCTACTGGTTGTCGACTCCTACTCCAAGTGGTTGGAGGTAATTCCCGTGAGCAGCACCTCCTCCGCGACAACCATAAAGCAGTTGCGCAAACTCTTTGCTTGTTTCGGCCTGCCAGACGTCCTCGTGAGCGACAACGCAAGTTGCTTCACGTCGACCGAGTTCCAAACCTTCATGGAGAGGAACGCAATCAGGCACATCACGGCTGCCCCATTCCACCCCGCCACAAACGGTCAGGTAGAGCGCCAAGTGCGCACTACGAAAGACGCACTGCGGCGCATGGGCCCCGGCGACCTGAACCTACACCTGTGCCAGTTCCTAATCAGCTACAGGACCACCCCCTTAGCTTCAGGATTCTCCCCAGCCGAGCTGCTTATGAAGAGACGCCCGGCAACGCTGTTTGACCGGATGGATCCGTCCAGGGTGGAGGACGAGGGGAGAAATATAAATTTAGGGGGGGGGGGAACTCCAAGAACTTTTCCACAGGGGACCCGGTTTACTGTAGGAACTACGCGGCCTCGGGGCCAGCGTGGGTACCGGGGTCGGTCATCGAGCAGACAGGACCAGTGTCCTACAGGGTAGAGACTAGCTCAGGGCTTCTGTGGAGACGGCACGCCGACCAGCTCCGAAAAAGGGTCACCAGTGAGGGGAAATCAGCGTTAGGGTCCTCCCCCACCCGCATTACCCAAGGGGGAGACACGGAGGCGCACGAGGGCGAAATTAAAGAGAGGAATCAGTTTGTCCCCGACTATGACCAGGACCATGAGTTTGACTATGATTTTCCGTACCAGGGGGAGTTAGCGGAGTGGTCCCCCACCCGTCCTAGCGAGAAGAGGGGTTTCAGTTCAGCCCCTGGTACCTCCAGTCCCCGCAACGCGGGCATGCTAGAGTACACCATAGTCCCGGCCCCCAAGAGACAAGCGCCACAAAGACAGGCAGCCGGCGGAACCTCGCCAGCCGCAAATCCCCAAACCCCCGAACAGGCAGTGGGAGACAGCGGGTCCACGAGGGTCTCATCGTCAGTTCCGAAGTTCGTGCTAGGTGGGTCCCCGGGCCCCGCAGGTGGTAGGCAAGGGTTCACTTCCCAACTGTTCATTCCATTCCCGTCCCCACAGGCAAGGTCATCGCAGTCTCATCACAGAACCACTAACGGGTCCCCACCTTACATTGCAGGACAAGACTGCGCGGAACCAGGAGCCACGGGCTCCCCTGTGTTAGAGCAAGCGGCCACACGCCCCAGGCGCACGTGCGGGAAGCCACAATGGTTAAGGGACTTCGTCCCATCCTAGGGGGGAGGAATGTTGTGTATGCTAGGACACTGTTGCTTTAAGTAAATGAATGTAACCAGCCCCATATCACAATGTATCACAGCTGCTAAAGGAACGCGAGCGAGCCGCCCATAAAGGGCGGACGCGAGCGTTCATACTCACATGGTTCAATTCCCCAAATCACGGACAGCCGCGGGAACTTCTCCGCATGAAGAACTACTACAGAAGAGGGGAGGGCGTGCCTCAAGTCGACGCCCCCAAAGGTGGCAGCCAATGAGCCACCGTGCAACCAGATTCAAATGTGTTTCGTTACTGTATATAATGTGATGTACCTCTGCCATTACCACATGTTCACCCTGACCATCAAAGAATAAACCTGTGTTAGTCCTTATTGCGACTCGTTCTTTGTCTTCCGTGCGAGACACCAAAGGTGGTGGGCTGGGGGGGTGTTTCTGTTTATTCTTTTGTGGTTTGGTTGGGTTTTAGGTTTGTTTAATTGGTTTGTTTATTTCTGGTTTGTTTAATTTTTGTGATTTCATTGTGGTTTATTTGTGTAATTTGTGGTAGTTGTGTTGTTAGAGTTAGGTATTCTCGTGTTGTAGTTAGGTGTTTTGTCTGTGCTTTTCTGGAATTGTGGATGTTTTTGTTTGTGGATTTTGTTGTTTTCTTTTTTGTGTATTAATGGGTTTTTAATTATTGGTTTATTTGTGTTTTATTAATTTTTATTAATGTTGGTGTTTGTTGTTGGTGTGTACTTTTGCGTGAAGAACGGGCTGCCTGTCGGTTCCTCTTTTCCCCATTACTGCTTCGAATTTTGGTTTCGATACATCAATGGGGGAAAGGAGGAGCCGGCAATCAGCTGGCTCTTCCCCGGGAAGGTTTGTTAGGTAGGTCGGGGGAGAAGGATGCAGAGAAGAGCTATCTGCCTGATGATGGTTCTCTCCTCTCTGTCTCCTTTCCCTCCTGGCTTACCTAACCGGAGATTGGCAGCCAGCGATCCGTAAGGGGTGGTGCTCTTCCTTGCGGCTAGCTGGCTGCTGCTTTTGTATTACCTCCGTCGGAAGTACAAACACAGCAGCCAGTCATTCGCCAGGGAGGGTGCTTCCCCTGACGAACTGCTGCCTGTTCTGCTGTTGTTGTTTTTTCCACCCCGGCTCAACTTTCCTTGAGGCCAACGGTGGTCTCGCCGTGTCTTCAGTGGGGTAGCGTGGAGGAGAGGGAGTCCCTCTTCTCCCCATTGCTCCAGGAAAGAAGGCCAGCGGGTGTCTCATGGTGGATTTTTGTGTCTTTTTGTTTTGCGAGGCTGTGAGGCACTGCGTCTGCCTGCTGGGGACTTGCGCTCCTGTTGTGTTTTTTAATTTTATTTTTCACGCACCGGCTTTCTCAGCGTTCTGCGTGCTCACAGCGCCTAGGACGCTGGGACTTTGAGTTTTGCGGGTTTTGTTTGTGTTCGTGTGGCGGGTTTTTTTCTGCAGCTCGATTTGAATTGGACGTGCTGCATTTCCCAACGTTCTTTTTGCTTGCACATCTCAGCCTGATTGGCTGTGGCATGGCGCAGTGCAGAGAACATTGGGAAGTGAAGTTCTTTTCCTTTTTTTGTGTTCGTGGGGCTCTTGCCCCACTGGCGCCTTTCGCAACCCTGCAATAACCTCCAGGCCGGGTTCGGGCGAGTGCAGGAGGCTTGGTACGTGATAGGATGGATGGGTGCAGAAACGTATAGCAAGTTCCAATGGTTAACCCTTGGATTTATAGGTATAGATATTTTGGTGTATTATACCACCTTCACCAGCCTTCCTGCAAATTCTCTCTTACAACATGAACACAACAGGAAGTAATCAAGTAAGAGGTTAAACCAGAAAGAGGTTAAATTCATTAGCTTTGCTTGGCAACTTCACACTTTTGAGATTGAAAGGGAGACTTTTAAAACTAATCTGAATAATCTATTGTTACTGCTAGCTGTAGGAAGCTGTATTGATATGCATGCTTGTCTGTCATTCTGCTTGATTACTCTTTACCTCATTGCTTTGTGATCCTTTCCCCTTGTGACATCTTGACCCCTGCATCTGGTGCATACCTGTCAATTATCCCGGATTGGCCAGGATTTCCCATATTTCCACGCCGCTTCCTCCACTTTCCCGCTGCCATCCCGTAATTTGACCCATGGGGAAAGTAGGTACTGCGCAGGAGCACATGCACAGAACCCTTCTACGCAGAAGGGTCCTGCGCAGGTCCTGTATTTTCTGGAGCCACGCTTGATGGGTATGATCTGGTATATATAAACCATGCCTGGAAGTTTTACTCCATGTCTGAAGAAGTGGATTTGATCCACGAAAGTTAACAGTAAAATATAGCAGTTGGTTTTTTAAAGTGCTGCAGTGTTTTTGTTTTATTTTTGTTTTTGTTTTCTGATATGCCTGTAAAAGTCCATGGTTGAAGCTGGTGGTTACACAGTAAAAACATGTCCGGAAACCCTCAGTAAATAAAATCTTGAGTGGAATCTGATACATAATAGGAGACAAATTATAAGATGGAGATTTCAATCATCTAGGCCAGAAAGATATTTGTTTATCTGAAGAAAACAGGCCTTATTTGAGCAATGCATCATATCATAGAAGAGTAGAAACACAGATTTGAAATCACCATCCACAAATGTTTCATTTCTTAGTCACAGACTAGATAGAAAGATCTTTACGAAGACAGTTAATGGATAAATGAAATGCTGCAAGACAGGAGGAGGGCAAGTGTCTATATTTGCTGACTTCACAGGCTCTCGGCATTACTGATACTCACTAAAATTATTAAACTACTGTAATTAGATATTGACATATGTGTTTGGTTGGCTCCAAGGTGGCTGCCTGTCTTCTCTGCCTGCTCCCTCTATTTTTTTTCCATTGCTTATAATTTTTCTCCTTGTGATTTTTGATGTTCTTAAGAAAAAGGCTAGTGAGCCAATGTGGCACAGGGCTTAAACCACTCAATGAGGACTCAGGACATCTGGGTTCAAATCCTCATTCAACATGGAAACTCCAGAGGAAGTATGGCAATGGTAAACTATTATTGAGTACATCACATGCCACCTTAAGACAGACGCAACTTGACAACAGCACATCGCAACCAAAGAACTGGTTACTCTACACCAAGGGTTCTCAACCTTTTCATGCCGAGGGCTGGGTCACGCTCCCTCAGACAGCTTCGGGGGCCAGACAGCCATTTTGCCCTGCCTGCCACACATGGCACTTCTGGTTGTGGCGGAGGTAGTGGGGGTCCACATGAAATGGTGTCATGGGCCGCTTCCGGCCCCTGGGTCGTAGGTTGAGAACCCCTGTTCTACACTTTACCTCATAGCTGCTTTAAAAAGAAAACCAGATGATTTCTATCACACATTACTGAAGACAGATGTTTGTCATCCCCACTACAGCTCAGCTTGCAATATAAGGCAAGAAAGGGGTGAGACAGGACTTTTCCTATAAATCTGATGACAGAGAGGAACATTTCCTCATCATCATCATCAAGAAGGACAAAGGAGAACTGTTATCTGCTACACCACACTAGCTTTCATATAAATCTTCTAAGGTAAAGGTAAAGGTCACCCTTGCTCAAAAACCATTCATATCTGACTCTAGGGTTTAGTGTTCATCGTTGTTCACAGCCAAAGAGCCAGCACTGTCTGTGCAGATGCTTCTGTGGACATGTGGCAGGCAAGACTAGACTCCAGAGAACACAAAATGATGTTTACCTTCCCACCAAAGTGGCACCTATTTATCTACATACTTGTATTTTCTTGCTTTCAGACTGCTAGGTTGGCAGGAGCTGAGACAGAAACGGAAGCTCACTCCGTCATGCAGCTCTCAGGTCTCCAACTGCTGACCTGCCAACCTTCCAGTCATCAGGTTCAGCATCTTAACCACTAAGCCACCACAGTCCGACATAAATACAGTTATACACATAGGGCACAGTTGGGCAAAAGACACAAATGTGGGTGGAAGAGCTAAATGCACTGAGCCAATATATGCATCTTTCTTTATTATAGGAGAGCTCAGGAGATACTGTTTGGACTATAACTCTCAGACGTCAGCCCCTTGAATCCTGTATTTTGTTCAGAGTTCTCACAGACGGTACTTGCTGTACATAAAACAGAAAGGCAGTGACTTACAACCTAGAGAATAAAACAGAAGGGAAGAGGAGTGGAGAGAAAAGGTAGAGGAGGGTGATCAGTTTTGAAAATGCCAATGTGAAGAGGTGGGTTTTTAAATAGGTGTTCTAATCACCACAACACACACACACACACACACACACACACACACACACACACATCTCTATATCTCTATCTATCTATCTATCTATCTATCTATCTATCTATCTATCTATCTATATCTATATCTATATCTATATATCTATATCTATATCGATATCTCTATATCTATATCTATATCTATCTATCTATCTATCTATCTATCTATCTATCTATCTATCTATATATATATATATATATATATATATATATATATATATATATATATATATATATATATATACCTATATCTATATCTATATCTATATCTATATCTATATCTATCTATCTATCTATCTATCTATCTATATCTATCTATCTATCTATCTATCTATCTATCTATCTATATATATATATATATATATATATATATATATATATATATATATATATATATATATATATATATATATATATATATATAAACATACACAAGGTGGTGTGTGATGGAGCACAGACATAGACGATTAATAGGTAATGGGAACAACATAAAATCAATATTAGTTTATTATGGAGGAAAGATGATAGAAGAAACCAGACAACAGAAACAGCATAATCATAGAATCATAAACCATTGATCCAATTTGAGGTATATGTGCACAATGTTCTGTGATTTATTACTTCCAAAGGAAAGTAATATTAGTCTGTTACAAGATGAGCAGCAAAAGGTTTTACAGATAAGGCTCATGATAAGGCTCTAATAAATTTGTTAATGCTGTAACAAATTTGTTAAAGCAAATTGAAAACAATGCCAGATGCCAATGTGGATTTGTCAAATAAACAAATAAACTCCCTGGTAGACAATGGGAATTTTGTCCATGTAATATATCTTGAGTGAAACATCAGCAAAACTTTTTTTGGGTGGAACCCATGATATTCTGATTAGCAAGCTAATTACCATATTTGCTGTTGTATAAGACGCATCAGAATATAAGATGCATCCCATTATTACAAAAATAGCCCACTATAGGCCACTATATACAGTACAAGATGCACTCTATTTTTCCAGTGTATTTTAAGGGGGGAGTGGGTATTATATGCCAGCAAATACGGTAGGTGTGGACTAGAGACAATAACTATCAGGTGGGTACACAGTTGGTTTTAGAGTCATTTTCAGAGTGCTTATCAATGACACCTTTGGTATCACAAGGCTCAGTTCAGGGCCTGATGGTCTTCAACGTTTTTATTAATGACTTGGATGAGGGCTGCAGGGAATACTTATCAAACGTGTGGAAAACTCAAAAGGGCTGGAATAAGTAATACTCTGGAAGACAAAAACAAAATTCAGAAAGGTCTGAATAGACTCAAGCACTAGCCTGAAAACAAAACAAAGTAAAAAAGAAATTTAACAGGGACAAATGAAAAGTTCTACATTTGTGTGTGTGTGTGTGTGTGTGTGTGTGTGCGCGTGTGCGTGTGCGTGTGCGTGTGCGTGTGCGTGTGCGTGTGCGTGTGTGCACGTGCGCACGCTAAACACGAAGTTACAGGATGTGAGATATTTGGCTCAGTAATACTGCGAGTAAGAAAAATCTTGGAATTGTTGTCGAACCCAAGCTGAATATGAGCCAACAATGTAATGTAAATGGATAAAAATGTTATTTTAGGCTGCATTAACAGAAATGTAATCTCCAAATCCCATTAAATACTTGTTCCTCTCTATTTAGCATTGGTTAGGCCAAAACCTGAATACCGTGTCCAGTTCTGGACACCACACTTTAAGAAGGATGCTGACAGACTGGAATCGGTTCAGGTGAAGGTAACAAGGATGATGTTAGAAGGCACTGAGGTTTTGTGATGGTTTTAACTCTTAATTATATTTTAAAGCAGAAATAGCCTCAGGGTTCTTCTTCTGTATGTTTATTTTTGAGCAAGAAGCAGGGCCATAGCCAGGGGTCTAGATGTGGGTGGATGGGCAAAGCCCACCCTGGCCAACCCCTGGCTACAGCCATGGCAAGAAGGAAAGAAAGAGGTTATGAAAAGACATGTGGCCTTAAAGTATATGTAGTAGTAGAAGTAGAAAACGGGACTGGAAACCACACCCTATGAGGAAAGATTGGAAGAACTGGGCATGTTCAACCTTCAGAAAAGAAGACTGATGAGAGATATAACACTTTTCAAATATTTGAAGATTGCTATAGAGAGGACAGGAGAGGCATATAATAATGGGCTCAAGATACAGAATGCTAGATTTCAGTTGAATATCAGCTATTAGTTCCTGTTAGAGCAATATGACCTTCCTTTTCAGGCAGGCTTTCAAGCAATAAATAGCAATCTAGGAAGTACTGTACACTATTTGTGACATTTAGATATTTTTAATGTTTTTAATATAGATCAGTGTTTCCCAAACTTTAGTTTGTGGACTTCAATTCCCAGAAGCCTAAGTCTATTCCCCAAAGCACTGGTCAGCCAGTGTACTGACTTAGACTTCTGGGAACTGAAGTCCTT
Organism: Bradypodion ventrale; assembly: GCA_035047345.1. NCBI lineage: Eukaryota > Metazoa > Chordata > Lepidosauria > Squamata > Chamaeleonidae > Bradypodion > Bradypodion ventrale. The sequence continues at coordinate 10,487,711 of JAWDJE010000006.1, forward strand.
CATGGGGCGTATGCCCCACTTTGGGAACCACTGATATAGATAGATAAACAGGCAGATTACGTCAGGAGGTGGTGAGCATTCCAATGCTGGAGACATTCAAGAGAAAATTAGACAATCATCTATGAGATCTGCTTTGATTTTGGATTCCTGCATTGAGCAGAGGGTTGGACTCAATGGCCTCATAAGCCCTTTCAAGTCCATTATTGTATGATTCTATTATTCTAAGTCTTTAAGATGTCAGAAGGCACTGTGGTTTTGCAATGATTTTAACTCTTTTTTTAATATTTCAAAGCAATAACAGCCTCAGGGTTTTTCTTCTGTATGTTTATTTTTGAGCGAGAAGGAAAGAAAGAGGTTATGAAAAGATATGTGGCCTCAAAATATATGGAGTAGTAGAAAGTAGAAAAATACTAGGGTGTCTTGTGGAATGACCCAGGAATGAGCCTCACACCAAAATTTAGAGCAAATGGCCACCCTACTCTAGTCATGAGCTGTTATGTAAAATATTTTGTGCTTGTGAAACAATTTTTTGTTTTGAAGCATACATTAAAGGTAAAGGTCACCTTACTCAAAAGCCAGCCGTATCTGACTCTAGGGTATATTGCTCATCTCTGTTTCATAGCCGAAGACACAGTGCTGTCTGCTTCTGCAGAAGTTTATGTGGTCATGTGGCAGGCATGACTAGACACAGGAGCACATGGAACGCTGTTTACCTTCCCATTATTGAACAAAATGGGTGGCCATTTGCTCCAAATTTTGGTGTGAGGCTCATTCCTGGGTCATTCCACAAGACACCCTAGTATTTTTCTACTTTCTACTACTCCATATATTTTGAGGCCACATATCTTTTCATAACCTCTTTCTTTCCTTCTCGCTCAAAAATAAATACCTTCCCTATTTATCTACTTGCAATTACTCGCTTTCCAACTGCTAGGTTGGCATACATTATTTTAAATTTTATACATACATTATTTTAAACTTAATTGACTTTCAATTCACAGTCACCATCAGTAATATATTCTTGGTAAACAACAGGTCTGGTCAATGAGAAAGCCTAGCTTTAAACTTCTATGTTGGTTAAACTTGAGCCTCTTTTCAGAAACAGCTGTCAAGTTTGCTGCTGTTGTGAAAATACCAGCTCAGTCAATTTTGAGAACAAATTTGGCATCTACATTAGCACTTTGAAAACTTACATCCTGTGGGTGGAAGGGACCATCAGGAAATCTCTTTGATGTGATCCCAATGCTTGTCAAGCTGCTAAGCAGGAGACCAAGATTGGATCAATTAGATTTGCTGATCACATACTGCATTTCCTTGAGGTCTGCTTTCCCTAGGAGTGAAGTTACAAGCACTGGCAGGCAATAAATAACATTTTATAAAGGATGAAGTGTCAATGTTAATACAGAAAGCATTGCATTTTTATTGAGCCTTATACATCTTTGTAAGTGGCTAAGACGCTGACTGGAAGGCGGGAGGTCAGCAGTTCGATTCCCGAGTACTTCAGGACGGCATGAGCTCCCGTCTATGTCCCAGCTCCTGCCAACCTAGCAGTCCGAAAGCAAAAAATTGCAAGTAGATAAATAGGAACCACTTCAGTGGGAAGGTAACAGCGTTCCATGTGCTCCGGTGTCTAGTCATGCCTGCCATATGACCACAGAAATTTCTGCAGAAGCAGACAGCACTGGCTCTTCGGCTTTGAAACAGTGATGAGCACTGAACCCTGGAGTTGGAAATGACTGGCTTTCGAGAAAGGGAAACCATCACCTTCACCTTCAAGGGCCATTGGGGCATAGGGGATAAGACACATAGCTTAATGACCGAAAGGGGGCAGCACTCATCTCCATTTACAGCCAAAAAGCCAGCGCTGTTTGTCATGAGACAGGCATGACTAGACTCCAAAGCACACAGAACACTGTTACCTTTCCTGCTGAAACAGTACCTATTTATCTACTTGCAATGTCTTTCTTTCAAACTGCTAGGTTGGCAAGAGCTGAGACAGATGATGGGAACTCACTCCTCCATGCAGCACTCAGGTCTCAAACTGATGACCTGCCCACCTTCTGGTCTGATACAAAAAGTACAGAATAGAGAGAGACCTACGCCATGATGGTCCCCCACCTGCAATGAGGAGATGACACAAGAAGACAAACAAGAAGCTGAAGTTCAACAGGATTCTCTTAAAACATTATGGGAAATAATGACTGAGAAAATAAATAGAATATTAAAGTATTGAAATTGATGTCTGTTGGAATCAAAAAAATTATAAATCATTCCGAAGATGACATTTAGCCTCACTTAAATTAAGTTATGTAGATTCTAATTATTCCAGGATGTGTTGAGAAAGGATCTTAGAAAACTGATACTTATTTTCATACATAGTGGGAGTGTGAAAATATCTTGACATTCTGGCAACTAAGGAAATAAAGGAAATAATGAAGTTAAATGTAGAGATCTGTTCTAGTGTTGTTATCAATATTTGATAAAAAACAATGGAACTGGAATATGAAAGAATTAATTTCAAATTTATTAACAGCAACTGAAGTATTAATAGCAAGAAAGGCAAACATAGTATGCTTTTTTCAGGTATTTGAATTCTATAAAAGAAATAGGAATATAGCCACTAATGATGTGTTAATAAGTAATCTCAAAGTAAAGAAGAGGTTGATAAGAAAGAACCTTTTTATAGATTTTTGAGGAGAATTCATCAATTATGTACTAATAAAGGAGAGACTGTGCAGTTTTGGAAGGGGAAGGGGACTCTTTAAATTTTGGGGGGGGGGGGGGACATAATATTAGTTACATCTCTAAATGATCCTGTGGGGAAGGAGCACATTTTTCTTTTCTATTGTTTATGTTTTTATTATTGTTTTATGGTATTACATTTTAAGGGTTTTTTGTTTTTAATTTGTTTTTTTTAATTAAAAAATAAATCTTTGCTCATGTCACAGAATATAAGGAGAACCAAAGACCCACAGAAAGTATACCGGTACATTTAATTTTGACATTAACTCCATCTCCAAATTTATTTATATACCTGTAGATGTGATTGTCCTTTCAATAGGGTCACAGAGGCACAATTCAGGCTTCTTTACTAATTGTAAAGAGAGTAGTACCACATGAGGTAAGAAATCCCTATAGACTCCTAACAGGATTCCCTTGTTTGGGGCATATGTGAACTTTCGTTTTTTTCCCCTACATCTTTTCTGTTTAGGGATATATTCAGTGAGTATATTTTGCTGATCAGAAACCAACTGTAGTCCATAAAAATTGTCAATGGTGGCCTCTAGCGACAAACCATTGAAAGGGAAAAAAAACAATTACATTTATAAACTGATGGGGTCTGAATTCTCTGCGACAAACCAGGAAAGGGACCTTGGTGTCCTGGTGGACAGCTCAATGAAGGTGTCAACCCAGTGTGCCTCAGCAGTGAAAAAAGCAAAATCAATTCTAGGGATCATTAGGAAGGGTATAGATAATAAGTCAGCAAGTGTCATTTTGCCTCTTTATAAATCTATGGTGAGGCCCCATCTGGAATACTGTGTACAGTTCTGGTTGCCATTCCTCCAGAAGGATATTATGGAGCTGGAAAAAGTGCAGAGGAGGGCAACCAGAATTATTAGGGGACTGGAACACCTTCCTTACCATCTGAGGCTGCAACGGTTGGGCCTCTTCACTCTTGAACGACGGCGTCTAAGAGGTGACCTGATTGAAGTTTATAAAATCATGCACGGTGTGGACAAAGTAGATAAGGAAAAACTGTTTTCCCTATCGCACAACACTAGAACTAGGGGACACTCCATGAAACTTTTGGGTGCTAGTTCTCAAACAAATAAGAGAAAGTACTTTTTCACCCAGAGGATCACTGGTCTATGGAACTCCCTGCCAGAAGAAGTGGTGACAGCTATCAGACTTGACAGCTTTGAGAAAGGATTAGACAAGTTCATGGAGGACAAGTGTATCAGTGGCTATAATTATGGATACCTAAGGACAACCTCCGGGTTGGAGAGATAGGCAGGATATCTCTCAATGCCATTTCCAGGGAATCCTAAGCAGGTGAAGGCATCTGCTTGGGAATGATACCCTGAAGCAAATGGTGAGCCACTGTGTGAGATAAAATGCTGAACTGGATGGGCTGTGGCCTGTTCCAGCAAGGCTGTTCTTATGTAGGAAGAAGTGGGCAACCACACTGTGGAAATGTGGCACAAAAGAGGTAGAAACCTGGGATATATTCTTCTTGTATTGTCTGTTCTTTTGTTTCTGGCCTACAAACTGATATGTTCCAGATTCGATACCACTTCCTCTCTCATCTCACTCCTTCTTTCTTTTAATTGTGAAGCCACAATTGGCACTCCATCTTTTCTCTCACATAAGAACAGAAATAATTTACTTTAATATACTTCTGTTCATCCAAGGTAGACGTTTGCAGCAGCTTCTACATAATGTACATATATACCAGATCTCTTCTTAAGTGGGGTCAGATGTCTGAATATGGAATTAGCTCTGTGACAAGCAAGAGTCTGTACTTCCAACCTTGTGAGACTGGGCAGCTGCAAAATAATCACAATTGTGTCTTCCAGAGGTAGACTGTGGTCTCACCCATGAGATGAAAAACTCTTATTATAACTTGTACACTTGAAAATCCAGCAATTCACTCTTGGCTTCTTTCTCTCAGAGTTTTCTTTAGGGAAAAACCACAAGAAACAAGTCAATACATTTTGTCAAAATGTCTGCTATGTATGAGAATGGCCGACCTTCTGGCTGGGTAAATTAGCTAAAGTCAACTCCAGTTTCTAATAGTTTGGATTGTTTACCAACTGCTCAAAGACAAACAAATATTGCTCAAATGAAGGCATTTTTACACAGGCTGGGAAATCTCAGAGAAGGAAATTCAGAACATGCTGCTGCTGGCGATGACATGACCATGTAGGAAATACCTGGGAAATTCCTGCATGCACCTGTTTAATAAAAAGTGAAATACAGTATAAGGCATTGGAGTGTTAGCATGGACTGGTGTGAATTTTTACAGAGTTTAGAAAAGTTAGCTTTTCGAATCGCAGCTCTTGGAAACATTCCAGCCATTATGGCCGAGGTCCATGGTCATTGGCCATGATGAATTGAATTAATTTTGGACATTGTAGTCTAAATGTTCCACACTCAAGATTGTTTGCTACCTGAGTACCTAGAAGTGTGATTTGTTCAGAAACATTTCTAGGGGACTGGTAAGGAGGAAGAAGCTGGATTTATCACAGATTTTATCAAGATTAAAGAGGGTAACATCCCAAATAGCTACTCTTTCAATCGGTCGCAATCCAAAGAAAGGCAGAAGAAATTTCCCAATGGTTTAGGCTGACCATATTTTACCCAAGCAAGTAGCCAGAAGGGAGCCAGACAGAGAAGATTAACCGCTAGGATAGATTGTCTAGAGAGAAATGAAATGTTCCAACTATGGTAGGAAGCATTTTCGTCTTCAAAGTGGTTTTATACAAACAAGCTAAAAGACTGAAAATAGAGTGCAGATTAAGAGAGGCAATGGCCCTTTTGGAACCTGAATTGTGTAAACACACCCTAAATTGGAGACAGACAGAGGTCTGGAAGTCTCTGTTGAAAAGAATGTTTATTTATGGGTGTTATAGATGGAACAACTGCACTGCTAAGATTGCCAGCTCTACTTAGGGATGGAAGTTTTTGCTCAAATAGCTCCAAGATAAAGACATTTGGCTTACAATTATTTCTGTAAGAAAATTCTTCCTCTCTCTCTATGCCAGTGAAGCAAGTACAGGCTACAGAATGGGCTACCCTTTCTGATTTGTGGATATGCTACAACATCTAGAAAGCTCAAAGTTTTGGAGCATCCAGATGACAAGACCTTGATTCCCCGTTGCACCTCCTGGGAATAAAATTAGGCTTTGTGCCCTTAGAGATGCTATGCAATGCCAAAGTTCCACCAGAAGGAGGGACTGGAAAACCACTTCTAAGTACAGTACAGTGGAACCTCACACAACAATCGCCCCATATAGCAACAAAATCGCATAACAATTTGATTTGGGGGGTGGGGGAATGGTGTCCCGCATAACAATTTTCCCTATGGGAAAAAAAATTCCCTATGGAAAAAACAATTTTCCCAATGGAAGTGTGATTTGTTGTACAACAACAACAAAAAGTTGTACGATGCATCCCATAGGGAAAATTGCTATATGATGTATAGCAATTATTTCGTACAACAACGAGCCCCATGGAATGGATTAAAATCATTGTATGAGGTACCACTGTACTTTGTAAATTGAAACCCATAGGAAGGATTGCCATAAATTGTAATTGATTTGATAGGACTTGGTCTGTCTGGCCAGGATATTCTGCTATGGTAATAGAGTAGACCATACTGCCAGCAACCCAATGCCGAGTGTCAGTTTGCAGTTAATTAACATTTTGGCATGTTATTGGTGCATTTTTTGTGCTTTCAGCATGTTTTTGGTGCTTCTGGTGGTGGCGGTGGGGTCCTAACCACAGTCTGAATTAATTGGCACCATGTGCCAGGTCCGGCCCATGGGCCATACTGTAGGTTGCAAATCCCTGAGTTACAGCTTCAAGCACAGAATATGGTTTGGATCTCAACACCAAGAAGACAAAATATCTGGTTATAAACTGAACAACACCTCATGGCAATCTAATGGCAGGTACACAAAAAATCAAAAGAGTGGTTAAAATTGTCTGTTGGGAAGTATGTTAAATGAAAATTGGGAGCCTGAGGTAAAGATTAAAATACAAATAGAAAAAGCGAGATCCACCTTCATAGAGATTTGACATTTGTTATGCAGTAGAGATCTAACTACAAAGATCTGAATAGTGAGATGTTACATATTCCCAGGGTTGCTATATGGAGTCGAAGCTTGGACACTGACTAAAGCATCTGAAAAGAGAATCAAAGCTTTTGAAATGTGGATCTATAGACAGCTGCTAAGGAGTTGACCATGTGACTAATGTAAAAGTATTGTGACGATTGGACGATTGGATAAAAAACAAGAACTCTTTAAGAGAATTAAGCAAAGAAAGCTCCAATACTGTTGTGTTCTAAGGGTTTTACCGTCCACATGGATTACAATGTATCTGAACCAATGTAACCTTGCCTATAGCAACAATGTAACCTTCAGCTGTATCATATGAACCCTGCATGAGGACGCGAGCTGATGACCACCAGCTGGCAGCAGCGAGCGTCCAAGCTCTCTTGGTCAGAATCATCAAAGGCAACAGCGCGGGAAGCTTTCCCGCCACCACCGACACCTGGACAAGAAGGGCGTGACTAGCAATGACGTCACGCAGGCAGTAGCCAATGGGCTACTATGGCACCACGTTCAAATGTATTACTACTGTATATAAAGAGCTATCGATCCGCCATTACCTCATGTTCCCTCTGTCCACGATGCAATAAACCTGAGTTAACCCAGCCCGAGGCTGTGTCCTGTGTCTTGGTTTGCATACACTAAATTGGCGACGAAGGTGGGATGATGGATTCCCAAAGTGCCAGGACACAGAGCGGGTTCAATATTACCAAGCCGCAAGACTGGACCATCTTTAACATGGATTTCAAGGCGGCATTGGTGGAACTCAAAGTCAAAGACGACGAGGAAAGGAAGAGGGCCATCCTCACCCGAATGCTGGGTGTAGAGACCAAGCGGACGCTGGTGGGCATGATCGAACCGAAGACGTTGGACGACTTCAAAACCGACGACATACTGAAGTTGCTGCGTGAGCGTTTCCAACCCTCGAAGGCAATGTTTCCCGCTAGGAGTGCGTTTTGGAGGCGAGTCCAAGCGCCGGATGAGTCGGTAGAGGCTTTCGTGGAGGCCCTGAGGGTAGCCGCCGTTCCCTGCAAGTGGGACAACCTGGAGATGATCATGAGGGACGTCGTGCTGTGTGGCCTGAAGGACAAGGAAGTGCAGCGCCGCCTGATGAACAGGGAGCCGCCACCCACGCTGGCCGAGGTCGTAGAGACCGCGGAATCCGCGGAGTCCACGAATGCGGGAGTGGACGAAATACACGAGTGGCGTGAGTGGCGCCCTAGGGCCAGCAAAGCGGAAAGCTCGGTGCGCGGCAAGTCAGGACAGCCGGTGCACGCGACCCGGCGAACCTCGAGATCCTCCACAGATGGCAGCGACGGCGAAGAGGTACAGAAGGTCCGGAAAGGGGGGCGCCGCTGCGATGGTTGTGGGGCGGCCCACGAGCGTGCGAAGTGCCCTTTCAGGAAAGCCGAATGTTACAGCTGTGGCCGGCGCGGGCACATCGCCAGGGCATGCAGAAATCGGAAAGAGGGCCGGAGGCAGTCGAAAGACCGTTCGGCCAGACCGGACCATCCAGCGAGACCCCAAGATGGCGCCCGAACCACGAGGAAGCAGGACGGCGTGGGTCGCGTCTCGGACGGCAGTGAGGACGACGCCCCCGTGTTCAGCGTGTCCACGGGACAAAACCATTACTTCATTGAGGTAATAGTACAAGGGGCCCCTGTTAGGATGGAGATTGACTCGGGGTCCTATTATTCCATAATTCCCCAGAAAGAGTTCTTGAAGATCGACCCCCAAGCGCGGCCCAAACTTAAGACTCTGAGGTCCACGCTACGAGACGTACAAGGGAACAGCATTCCAGTGCTGGGGGTCGGGAAATTTCGGGTTCGCTATAAAAGACATTCCGCAGAACTCCCGTTAGTCGTTCTCAAAGGGGGGAATTGTAGCCTCCTAGGGACGCAGTGGTTTCAGCCCTTGGGTTTGTTCATAGGGGGGGTGCATGCCGTGGGCGCGGATCCGATACAAGCGGTGTGTGACGCGCACCCCACCGTGTTTGAAAAAGGACTTGGAAAGTTCAAGGGACCCCCTGTAGCCTTCGACCTAGACCCGGAGGTCCGCCCGATAAGACTCAAACCGCGCAGGGTGCCTTTCGCACTAAAGGACAAAATAGAGGCGGAACTGGACAAATTGGTGGGCCAGGGGATTCTTATTCCTGTTGATTCCGCGGAGTGGGAAACTCCAATCGTAACAGCCCTGAAGGCTAACGGGGAGGTGCGCATTTGCGCTGATTATAAGTGTACAATTAACAAGGCGATTCGCCCTAATGCATATCCGGTGCCAGTGGTCAGCCACCTTTTGGCCAGGCTAAATGGGGGAAAGTGTTTCGCTAAGCTCGACCTGGCACAAGCCTATCAGCAACTCCCCGTAACTCCCGCCACGGCCGCGGCACAAACGATAGTCACACATAAAGGAGCGTTCCAGGTGTCGCGTTTACAGTTCGGCGTGAACTCGGCACCCGGCCTTTTTCAGTCGCTTGTGGAACGCCTCCTGAAGGGGCTGGAGGGGGTGTTGCCTTATTTTGATGACGTATTGATAACAGGGGGGAGTGAGGCCGAACTGGCAAAGAGATTGGATAAAGTGCTAACTGTGTTCGAGAAAGCGGGGCTGAGACTGAGGAAGGACAAATGTGTTTTTTTCGAAACCGAGGTCGAATTTTTAGGGTTTCGGATCACACCCGAGGGTATTAAGCCGTCCAAATCCAAGGTAGCAGCCATTAAGAAGGCCCCTCGCCCCACATCCAAAACCGAACTTCAGTCATTCCTGGGGCTCCTCAATTTCTACCATACATTCCTTCCGCGGAAAGCCTCCGTGGCCGAACCGCTTCATCGGTTACTTAAGAAGGAGGAGACATGGATGTGGGGTGACGAGCACGAGAAGGCGTTCAACGAACTAAAGCAACTTTTAACATCGGACGCAATCCTTACACACTTCGACCCCAAACGGCCGGTGGTCTTAGTCTGTGATGCATCACCGGTGGGGGTGGGGGCGGTGCTTTGCCACGTGTTGGATGACGGTCGGGAGGCCCCAGTGGCGTTTTACTCAAGGTCCCTGTCCCAAGCAGAGCGAAATTACGCACAAACCGACAGGGAGGCATTGGCAATAGTAGCGGGGACCAAAAAGTTTCACGATTTTCTGTATGGCCGCCCATTCAAAATCGTGACGGATCACAAGCCCCTGTTAGGAATTTTCACGGCAGGCAAGCCCACGCCGCAGATACTATCCCCGAGAATGTTGCGATGGGCCATTTTTCTTAACGCATACCAACACGAGTTGGAGTACCGGCCCGGAAAGGGGATCAGCCATGCTGATGCGCTGTCGAGATCCCCTTTGCCCTTGTCGGACGACCAAAAAGCCAGAATAGGAAGAGACCGCCAGGTGTTGCTAATCGAGGTTTTAGACGAACCCCCAATAGTACCGGCCGATATAGCCAGGGCGACAGGCAAGGACAGGACGCTGGAGAAAGTCAGCTCATGGGTGCAGAAAGGGTGGCCAGCATCGTCCCCAAGCAAGGAATTCGACCCATTCTTTCGGAAGAAGCTAGAGTTGTCCCTAGAAAGGGGGTGCCTGTTGTGGGGCCAACGGGTGGTGGTCCCAACACCCATGCGGCCGAGGGTTCTCAAACTGCTGCACGTCAGCCACCCGGGCATCGTTCGCTCAAAAGCGCTGGCCCGTAGTTACTTTTGGTGGCCACAGCTGGACGAGGACATTGAGCACATGGTCGGCACTTGTGAGGCGTGCCAGGGGTCCCGACCAGAGGCGGCCCGCCTCCCGCATAGGGAATGGGACACAGCAAGGGGGCCATGGTCCAGAGTGCACGTAGATTTCGCTGGCCCTTTTCGAGGAACCATGTTTCTCCTGGTGGTGGATGCATTCTCAAAGTGGCTGGAGGTCATTCCGGTAAAGAGCACATCCTCCATCACTACAATTAACCAACTACGGAGAGTCTTTTCAACGTTCGGTTTACCCGACACTTTAGTCAGCGATAACGCGAGTTGCTTCACCTCCTCAGAGTTCGGGGCATTCATGGAGGCGAATGCCATTCGGCATGTCACGTCCGCGCCGTTTCACCCGGCCACGAATGGCCAAGTGGAACGGTTGGTGCGTACAACAAAGGAGGCGCTTCGGCGCATGGGCCCCGGGGACCTGAACCATCAAGTATGTCAGTTCCTATTGGCGTATAGGGTGACCCCCTTAGCGTCAGGTTACTCGCCGGCAGAACTGTTGATGTGGCGGAAACTGACTACGCTCCTGTCCAGGCTGGACCCCACAAGAATTGAGGACAAGGGGAAAAACGTGGGGCTGGCAGTCTCGAAAGGTTTCGCCGCCGGCGACCCTGTTCATTGCAGGAACTATGCCAGCGCGGGGCCAGCCTGGGTGCCGGGGACGGTTGTAGAACAGACGGGGCCAGTGTCGTACCGGGTCGAAACCCACACCGGTCTCCTCTGGAGGAGGCACGCAGACCAACTGAGGCACCGAGTCAGTGGGCCAGTCAGTGAGGGTCTCCTACAAGATTCAGCGTTAGGGTTCTCCCCCACCCGCGTAACCCAAGGGGGAGACAGCAGCGGACAACAGTCCCAAGCAAGGGGGGAAGGAAGAAGCAGCGGCCCCGACTCATACCCTTTTGATAAGCCAGTTCCGTCAGAGGCCGGGGAAGGGGGAGAGGAGTTCGCGACCGCTGCCCCCGAATGGAATTTTGGTTTGGATTTAGCAAACCGGGGGGGTTTTCAGGAGTGTTCCCCCACCCATCCAAGCGAGAAGAGGGGTTTTTCGTTAGTCCCCAGTGCCCCCGGTTCCTCCCTAAGTAAGAGCACACCTCCCAACAACGCCGCGGAGCCGCGGCAGATCACTAACGAGTCTCCCTCTCAAATTACAGGACAGGAAACCAGGGGACAAAGAGAAGGTAGCAAACCCGGGGAGAGGCAGCCCGCATCGAGACCCCAGCGTGTTCGAAACAAGCCATCTTGGCTGAAAGATTTTGTCTCCTAGGGGGGGAGTGTCTAGAAGCATGGGCTCGAGACATTGTCTCGTCCTAGGGGGGAGGGATGTTGTGTTCTAAGGGTTTTACCGTCCACATGGATTACAATGTATCTGAACCAATGTAACCTTGCCTATAGCAACAATGTAACCTTCAGCTGTATCATATGAACCCTGCATGAGGACGCGAGCTGATGACCACCAGCTGGCAGCAGCGAGCGTCCAAGCTCTCTTGGTCAGAATCATCAAAGGCAACAGCGCGGGAAGCTTTCCCGCCACCACCGACACCTGGACAAGAAGGGCGTGACTAGCAATGACGTCACGCAGGCAGTAGCCAATGGGCTACTATGGCACCACGTTCAAATGTATTACTACTGTATATAAAGAGCTATCGATCCGCCATTACCTCATGTTCCCTCTGTCCACGATGCAATAAACCTGAGTTAACCCAGCCCGAGGCTGTGTCCTGTGTCTTGGTTTGCATACACTAAAAATACCATGAGGAACAATGTAAAATATAGAATACTCCAACTCACTCTGCAAGGAAAGATCCCTGGGAAGTGAGGCCCTGGACGTAGAAGGTCTTCATGGCTGAAGAACCTGAGAGACTGGTGTGGCATGTCCTCAGAAGAATTGTTCCAAGGAGTTAAGAACAGGAAGACTATCGCCATGACATAATGATAATAATAATAATTACATGTCAGAAATGATTCTGGGTTGAAAGGATTTTTGCAAAAGATGCTCCACTCAGAAAATGCCCAAATGAGGCTCCTTTCATGTCCCCAAAGCTGGGAAAGAGATGGGCATTCAACCCATCATGCAATACTCAGGTCTTGAACTGCCGACTTGCCAGCCTTTCAGCTAACAAGGTCAGCTTCTTACCCACTGAGCCACTGCAGCCCCATTACCAGAACAGATATGGCACCTGAAGAAGGAGGAGGAGGAGGAGGACTTGATTATTATTAATAAAACTAAATTGTTAATAACAAAAGCTTAAACTAGTGACTTCCTAAGAGTCGGACTGATGTGCTTGCTTGCTTGCCTTTTCTCTTCCCTTCAAACTTCTATATTATTTGATTTTACTGGTGTGAATGATTTGGGTTCTTTTGAGAAGAAAGGCAGGATGTGTATGTATGCATGTGTGTATAAACAAACAAAACAAACAAGGTATAAGAAATTCATCAGCTGCCGCGAAAGAACAGGAGATGCATTAGGTCTACTATATTGTATAATTTCATCTTACAAAACATGGGAGAAGCAACAAAAGGATAAATACCATGGGCTGAAAGGGAAGGTCTGCAGCAGGGATTCACAACCTACAGCCCTTGGGCCTAATCTGGCTCATGGCACTAATTAATCCAGCTCACAGTGATGGTCCTGGAGCCACCGTCGCCACTGGAAGCCCTGAAAATGCACAGGAAACAGCAAAAATGCCACAAAAATGCCATGAAAATGCTGCAAAAAATCTGGAAACGTAGCAAAAACACACCACCCTCACTCCCACTGCCACGGGAAGTGGCACAAGCAGCAAAAAGGGGTGAAAACATGCCACCCTCACTACTGCTGCCACCGCTTCCACCAGAAGTACTAGAAGCAGCAGGAGGAACCATGCTTCCGGCCCGCACATCTGTCTGAAGGGGCATGGTCTGGCCCACGGCGCAAAAAGGTTGTGGACACCTAGTCTACAATGCAAGTAGCAGGAACCGTGGGTGGAATTGACCTTGTCTCCTTAGGATTTGTTATGATGAAAAAAGAGAAAATAGAGGATAGTAAAACACATACTCTGAACTTTAGAAAACCTGGTCTCAGTAAGCATAAGAAACACTAGATGAAAGCCCACGGGCAGAAATATTGAAAGACATGATAGTTCACACTGGGTCACAGTTTCTTAAAAGTGAGATATTGAAGGCACAATCATTCCAACAAAAAGAAAAAGTGCAAAGCATCTGAAGAAGCTGCATGACTGTATAAAGACATTTCATATAAACTGAGATTTAGAAGGATCATGTATAGAAAAAAAGGAGGCATGGAGAAAACACCAAGGAAAAGTACAAAGAAGCTGCCGTTATTTGTGGGGATAAAATTGGAAAAGCTAAGCTCAAAATGAGTTCTGGCTTGCAAGATTTAAAACTAATAAAAAGGGCATTTTCAGCAATGCTGGCAACTAAGGTAAAGGTTTCCCTTGCTCGAAAGCCAGTCGTATCTGACTCTAGGGTTCAGTGCTCATCTCTGTTTCAAAGCCGAAAACCCAGCACTGTCTGCTACTAAAGACGTTTCCATGGTCATGTGGCAGTCATGACTAGACATAGAACGCTGTTACCTTCCCACCAAAGTGGTCCCTATTTATCTACTTGCAATTTCTTGCTTTCAAACTGCTAGGCTGGCAGGAGCTGGGTCAAAGACGGGAGCTCATTCCATCCTGCAGTCTTCGGGAATCGAACTGCTGACCTTCCGCCTCCCAGACAAAAACAAAAAAATACAATAGGTCTATTTACACCAAGGATAAAAAATGCTAATGGATAACAGAGGGGAGATAACTTCTATTTTGCCAGAAAATGGTGCTCAATACAGAATATTGTTTATTTATTTGATTTGTACCCCAACCATCTGAAAGGCTTTCCCATTTTGGGCAGCTAACAAAACCAGAATAGATGGGGGCAGTGAGAGGTTTCCACCCAAGATAGGTAAAAAGATAGAATGCAAATACTGTATCTAGCTACAGGGGGTGAATTCAAGTCTCCAGGGCAAGGTGAGCTGTATGTAAGGGTACTTGCAGATGTTATCTCAAAGACCATTTATATAATCTTTGAAAATTCTTGGACAGCGTCTCAGATCTGTGAAGACTAGAGAGAAGCAAATGTTGTCCTCCTCTTTTAAGAGGGCTGATTAGTTTGACACTGATACCAGGAAAGGAGCCAGAACAAACCAAAAACAGCCTGTAATTATTTAGAAAAGAAGGCCGTGATTACTAAGAGCTAGCATGCACTTCTCGAAAGCAAGTCAAGAGTTACAATATTGATAAATCAGGGAAATCCTGCAGATACTGTATTTTCACTCCAGCAAGGTTGGATACAAGGTCCCCAGTGATATTCTTGTGGCCACACTGTTAAAAGGTTTGCTAGATATTGTCGTTACTCTAGTACAATGATGGCGAACTTTGGCACTCCAGCTGTTCTTGAACTTGAATTCCCAGAAGCCCTGATCAGCAGGAGTGCTGACATGGGCTTCTGTTAACTGAAGTCCAAGAACACCTGGAGAGCCAAGGTTCCCCATCACTGCTGTAGTAGTTGGTTCAGGTTGAGGTACCCAAAGAGTGCTCTGTAATTATTCCTAATATAATGGAGAAAAGTGTGGAATGAGGTTTTGAAAGCTATACCAGACAATGTTTTTGTGCATTAGTTTCTCTAATACTGTAAATCTTTTTGGAGAGTTCTGCACATCAGAGGAGAATGTACATTCAAGGTAGTCCTCTCAGCAATAAGGAATAGAATGATGCCATATTTCATAAAGAAATATAGTAT
Organism: Bradypodion ventrale; assembly: GCA_035047345.1. Taxonomy (NCBI): domain Eukaryota; kingdom Metazoa; phylum Chordata; class Lepidosauria; order Squamata; family Chamaeleonidae; genus Bradypodion; species Bradypodion ventrale. The sequence continues at coordinate 10,503,042 of JAWDJE010000006.1, forward strand.
TGCGCTATCATCACTGTTATCTGCTTAGCTGATCTTTCCATTAAAGCCATTCCTTTTACACCCTTTCTATCCCCCTCTCTAGCAACAAGTCTTTAAACAATTTCCAGTTGTGTGTGATCTTGTGTTTGGTTGTTAATAAAAAAGAGTTAATACTTGTTTATCACTTTGGTAGGAAACATAGGTTTGCTTTTAAAAACAAAGTATAATCATACTACAATGTCTTAATTAGGGCTGTCAGCAAGTGTCGATGTCCTGTATATTTTATGTGCAACAATGTCCACATATTTCTTAAATCCATCAAAACTGTTGAACTAATCCACAGTCCCAACCTATGTGTTTAAAAGTAAGTATCTTGTTCTTCACTGTTTCTTCACTGGCTGAAGCTCTGGGTCATATATTTTACTTGGAAGAATTTACAATATTCTCCTCTGGTCTGCTATATTACAGAATTTTCTTCCTATGCGCTCTACATGGGACTGCCCTTGATGACCACAATTGACAAGAACAATTTGGGAAATCTTAGAATGGTGGATAACAAAATATCTCCCTCTTTCCCAAAACAATTCAGCTACATCCATTCTCTAAAGATGATACAGTGGTACCTCACTTAAAGAGCATAATGCGTTCCACGGGATTGCTCTTTAAGCGAGTTTGCTCTTTAAGTGAAACACCATTGTAAGTGACCAATTGTGGCTTCTGGTGAGGAGGATAGCGAACCCCATTGTTAAGCGAGTGTTGGTTGGTTTTAGTTAAGCGAGGCAACCATTCAGAGAAAATTCTGCTCTTTAAGTGAGTTAGTATTGTGTATGCAAGCAGCTACTTCCACATGGAATTCAGCAGGCAGCAATGGAAGAAGATAACAGCTAAAGGAGCCAAGCCCATGCGGCTCCAATCACCCAGTTAATAGCTAGCACAGGGAACTCCCTGCCTCCAGGTGTTCATGGTCAGGAATACAACACAATAGGTAATCAGGGTGTTCATGGTCGGGAATACAACACAATGGGAAATCATGGGCAGGAATACAGTGACGTCAACTAATGGGTATTATGGCGGGGAATTCAAATGCATTATAAAAGGAGCTGCGTCTCCCAGTGTAACCGGATGTACAGATTGACCATGCTGCAATAAAGAAGTTTTTGGCCCTCCTGCTGCCTCCGAGTGCAATCAATCTGCCTAAATCAAAGTTAGTCTCTAAGTGAGGTGCTCTTTATGCAAGGTTTTACTGTATTTTATTACAGAGGTAATTTCAGAATACTTTTCCATGGAGATAGGCTAAAATACAGTGATAGGCTATGTGTATTTTTTGACAGATCTCAAATTACAATCCCAGTGTCTGCAGGTAGGGCAAGGAAAGAAACCAAAAGCTCATGGCATACTACTCCAAATCTATTTTGCTGTAAAATCATAACATGTATAAGAAATAAAGTTATAATGTTCAATATTCACTTGTCTGTCTGCAGCAGGTAAATAGGATGCTGTGTATCTTTAAGTGGGCAGTAAATGGGTGCTTTTCTTATTTACAATTTGAATATTGCTTTTTAGCCCAAATGGCTCCCAAAGTTATAAATGGAAAATACTAGAAAAACATAAAATATAATTTTAAAATGCAATAGAGATCTGTTTGAAAGAACAGTACAGGAAGGAATTGCCAGGCTTTCAGATGATGTTTTCATTCTCTTTAGGATATACTCCGAAATGCTGTTGATGTTCAGAAACATACTTCAGGGAATGCAGTTAAATTCCCTTCTCTCAATCCCAACAAACAAAACCAATGTTTTACATCTTCATTGGAGTGAATAAGAGAGAGAGAGAGAGCAGTGCCCAAACTCAACTCATGCTTTATAATCTGAACTTTTTTCCAGGAACACAGGATATAGGAGTGAGAACTGATAACCAGTAGCCAACAACGGAGCAAGACAATGGGACTCTGAGCATGTTAATAAGTTGGATCCAGACTTTTTAGGACCACAGGTTTCTGGGATGTATAGTGTAAAAAATGTTTCCAAGCTGTGATAGACACAGGAGAAGACCTTCTTGAAAGTGCTCCTCTTGGGGACTTGACTGAATATAAATTAACCTTATTTCAGTGCCAGGTTAAATGTTGACTGTGTCTAACCAAGGTTTTGGGGCTGAAAGATCATGGCTTGCTTTTGATTTGTGGAATAATGGGTTTATCTTAGCTCTATTGAATTTTTCTTCGGCTGTTTTAAAATACTTTTGCATTTGTTCAACTCTAGCCCAAGAGCTCTTGGATATATTTGGACATAATTATTTAAATAAATAAATAACAAAAATATGATCACATCCCACTTTTGATGCTACAAAAATCAAGAGATTTGTCTGTTTGGAAACATCCCTGAAGGCAACCTGAACAATGTGTTAGTCTTTTGGAAAGTTGAGGCATCAAAACACATAACAAGTAAATTAAACAGAGATGAGAGGATGACAGAGAGAGAGTCTGGAAAGGCACGTATCTGATCACACCGAAAAGGGTGGCATTGCAAGGAAATAATTTCCTTAAAGCAGAGTTCCTCAAACTTGGCTCTCCAGGTGTTTTTGGACTTCAATTCCCAGAAGCCCAAGTCAGCACTCCTGCTGATCAGGGCTTCTGGGAATTGAAGTCCACGAACATCTGGAGAGCCAAGTTTGAGGAACCCTGCCTTAAAGCAACCATTCTGTCTAGAATGAAATTGTTCCCACCTGGCTCCCCGAATTCGTAGTCCTACTTGAGCATGTGATTGGACTGGAGCACAACTCCCCCCTATGTCATGCTATTGCCAGGAAAGAGATCACACAGGACCATTCCACAAGCTAGCTAAAATATGGTTTATTTCTTCATATAATCATACCCATAGCCGAGTTTTGCTTGATTCCCTTCTGCCTTTTCTAAGTAACCACTTATGCATATGGAAACTGCTATAGTCAGGTTCAATTACCTCTCCTTTTTGGAAGTTGACACAGTTCTTATCCTCCTAGAGAGAGATAAAGATATGCAAACCAAACAAATGGTTTCTTCGTAATGACTGAACAGATCTGAAAATATAGAATCAAGCTTTAATGGGTTCTGTAATCAAATCTAGGGTTATTTTCCTCTGCACTACCCCTGTATGGATTTCCTGGAGCAGTACACTAGAGCTTTTCTACATTTATCTTTATGTAATTAAAGTTTCAGGAATAGTTACTCATATTTAATAGCCGTACACTCAGCCACTGCACTCTGAACTAAGATTACTATCTATATTCTTAAATCTGGATGAGGAAAGAGGGCAAACACATCAGAGTACTGTAAATGGATGGCATTTTGCATCTATTTTAAGCCACCATTTGTAAGTCACTCCTAATATCATGGACTCTGGTGTTAGTCATGCCTGCCTCATGTCCACAGAAATGTCTACAGATGCAGACAGCGCTGGCTCTTTGGCTGCAAATGGAGATGAGCACCGAACCCTAGAGTCGGATATGACTGGCTTTTGAGCAAGCGTGACCTTTTCCTTTGCCTAATAAGTGCACCAGTTTGCTGGACTGGGATGCTCATCTCAGTACACTCTGATGGCACTGGCAAAAAGACATGGCAAAATTCTTCCTTTCCCTGTCCAAATGTGAAGCCTTTATTTGCTCCCAGCATCGCTACACAGAGCCAAACATGAATTCCAATGAGAAATTAGGATCTTCCCACATAAGGTTTGTGATCCCTAATAATCAGGTATTTTGTAGCCAGAAGATCTTTCTAAAATGTTGCCAAAACTGGCTGGAGGCAGGGAAGAAACCAGATACTGTATACAAAAAGATGCTGGGTCAGTTATGTATGGTGATATAAAACACCTCTCCTTTATTTGTACCAAAAAAATATCTCCATAAGAGTGTGGCAGTTTGAACTGTGCACAGCTGTATTCTGTAAGGTTGCCTAGGAACTGCAGTGTACTTTCCAAGATTATTTTTTTAAACCAACTTTTGTGGTCAGTGAAGGAAGATCAAGAGAGTGAGGAAGACAACAAGAGTGTGGATTTTAAAAACTTGAAAAGAAAGCACAGACACTACTAATAGTGGCAGAATATCCCAGATGGGTGGAATAGAACTGTAGTAAATAAAATAAATAAGTAAATATAAAAATTGATTCTGAAGGAAAGAGAAGCACTGGTGAAGGCAGGGTGGTGGGGAGAGGCAGGAGAAAGGAAAATTAGTCTCAACACCTAAATGCTTCCTGGCCGCCATTTTGAGAGTGTCATGGTCAAAAATCACAATAGCAATTACACTTATATACCATCCCTTAGTGCTTTGTGCACTCTCTGGGTAGTTTACAGGTAAGTAGCATTTTTGCCTCCAACATGAACATAAGAACAGCCTTGCTGGAACAGGCCACAGCCCATCCGGTCCAGCATTCTGTCTCACACAGTGGCTCACCATTTGCTTCAGGGTATTATTCCCAAGCAAATGCCTTCACCTGCTTAGGATTCCCTGGAAATGGCATTGAGAGATATCCTGCCTATCTCTCCAACCCGGAGGCTGGGTACTCATTTTACTGACCTCAGAAGAATGGAAGGCTGAGTCAACCTTGAATCCTGTCAGGATGAAACTCACAATGTTTTGACAGAAGTACAGCAGTTTAACCACTGCATCACCAGGACTCAAAACAGCAAAGGTTCATGGCCACCCAGGGTGAGGCCGTCACCTCAGGTGACATGTTTCAGGTGTGAAGAAAAGAGAAGGAAACTTGGTTTAACCATTCAGTCTTTATATTATTGTATATTTACTGTCAGGAAAGAGGTTTTTGTGGCATTTTCTTTTTCCTGTGCCAAAATACCATGGCTGGATTTCCGTCCTTTGCACCTTGGTGTGGGTACTGTGTACTCTGCTTGGGTTGGTCCTGGAACACCAACAGTTTATTTATACAGTTCTTTTGTCCCCTCCTGTTCACCCACCCCAGGTCATAAATCCATCAGAGCATGCATGTGTGATCCTAAAAGAACAAAACTGAAGAAAGCCCGGTCTAAATGCCAATAACAAAAGTATGCCAAGGATTTAAGGAGCCAAGAACTAAGAGCTGTGGAATTTTTTTTAAAAAAAATGTAATCATAGTTATGAAGAAAAGAAAGGTTATGCAAGGTTATGTGTCTAAGAAGAAGCGAGTTAATTTTAAAAAGACAAAAGCCATCTGGAAAGAGTGATTGATCCTATACAGTTCTCAAAAAGAGATCTCTAAAGTGGATTTTGCTTCCAGCCTCTTGATGAGAAAATATTAATGAAGGAGGCACATTTTGAAAAGAGGAACAGAAACCTAAATTGGGGGGGGGGGGGTTTTCCGGGGGATCAGGGGGAGGTGAAATTAGGAAATTGGAGGCAGTAGCAACTAAAGCCTCTAGTGACATCTGATATTGACATGACTTCAGCTTCTTATAGTAAAAATTCCAAGTTCTGGGATATGGGCCATGTCTTAATCTCGAAAGCTTCCACTTTCTAGAGGAAGCCTGCTTCTTTAGAAGCCACTGGTGTGTAACAATGTGACTGAAATTTGATTCCAAAATAAGCTATAGTTCTCACACTTGGCTGGTTTTCTTACTACAGGTCAGCAAAGAAAGTGAGCAAACCCCAGTGGAATTTAAGAAAGAATGAGAAATCCATCCTCCTTAACAGTGCAATGCGTGAGGGAGGGATAAACTGAATTTCCCACAATTATCTTCCGGTCTATTGTACACCACAAAACAGTGTGCACCTGTTAGTAGTTGCACATGTTCCAAACAAAACCGGACAATTCTTTCTTTGGACTCCAAGGAGCAAAGAAGAGGGATGTTTCATTATTATTTCTCAAAGAAAAGCCTTTGTGACTCCTCTTTGGTTGCAGCAAAACGTTCTTAAAGAGAACCAAGCTAACATACTGGAGCCTAAGAGTCTGAGTAGACTTACGCCTGCCTGATAAAGCAGAAAGAAATGAGTCCTCACAGGTAGGTTTATCTGACCTTAGTTGAAGACCATAATGGCTGCAGGGGGGACTCTAGTTTTACAGATGTATTGTGTTGGGCTAGCCTAGGGGCGGCCAACCTTGGTGCTTTAGATGGATACAAGCAGGGCATGAATGAGATAATCTTCCCTTCCTTTTTCCAGCCCTCTGTGACATGCATTTGGCTATCATAGGAATAAGATAAGAAGGCTGGTTGGGAACTATTCATCTCAAACACTGAATGTACAAGTGCCCCCACCCACCCACCCCCAAATATCCACATGTTCAGTATCCACGGTTTCAGATATCTGCTGGTCTAAAACTATTCAATAAAAATTACCAGACCTGGCCACTAGAGGCCACTGTCTGCAATGTAAAGTACTGTACTGTACAAAGTTCAACTACGTTTCAGGTATAGTGGAACTTTGGTTAACATAATTAATGCGTTATCTGGGATGTTTCTTACAGCTTCTGGGATGTTTCTTACAGTTTCTTACACAAAATTTCTCATAGGAATGCATTGAATGCAATTTCCCATAGGGATGCACTGAAAACCAAAATACATTAACCAAAACGCTGTTTCCCATAGGAATGCATTGAGAACCAATTAATCTGTTCCAAAAATAATTTATAAGCCGAGCCACTATTTTCTATGGATTTCCTTTTGTTATGTGATTTTTATGTTAACCAAGGTTCCACTGTATTCAGGTAGGTCGGAATGTATCCCCCATAATTACTGGAGGTGGGGGACTTGTAGTCTGCTGTTCTCCAATGTCCTCTGGGAGGGGATCTTCATGAGGGACCCCAAAACTGTGGTATCAGCTACAAAGCTTTAAAAAGCTATCTGTCTGGAGTACTACTCCCAGACCCATCCAGCCACCATGGGCACTGGCCATCCTGCCCGAAGGGCTTTTTGTAGTCCAGAAAATAAGCTTCCATACCATAGAGCACATCGTAGCTGTCCAGCTCAAACATTGCTACAACATGGCTGGCTGCCTTTGCCTGCCTGTTAGTTTATGGGAATGTGTCTCTGTGTCAGGGCTGGTGTACATGTGTGTATGAATACCTTATTTTATCCAGGTTCTGATTTTCAGCACCTACCATCACCTGCTGCTGCTTCTGCCTCATCATCTAGGATGGGCATTAACTACCACTGCCTGTGGCCTTCCAGATGTTGTGGGACTCTAATTTCCATTGGCTCTGGCCAACTTGGCACAAAACAGTTAATCGATGCCTGGAGAGTCACAGATTGTGTATCCTGCAGAATAAAAAAAAATCATAAAGACATTCCTAGACTCACTAGTCTTTTCTTGCATCCCCCTTCTTCCTCCTCCTCTGTCACCTTCTCCATTTCATTAGGATGATGTTTACATTTATTGATCTCTGTCCAGCTCATTATTGCTCAGAGATGCCTCAGGATTTTAAAAGATTTAAAGGGGTCAAGGAGTAGGCGGTAAGTGTATGTAACACACAGACAGGAGTTGCTAGCCAGAGAATACAAGATAGGTCTAGATAGACCAATTATCTGATTTAGGATTCAGTAGCTTTATCCATTTGGATTTGTTTATGAGTCAGAGGTGGAAATATCACAACCCTGCTCATAGAACTATAATGCACTCTTAGGAGAATGTCCACTCTGTCCCCATCCTTCACAAAATAACCAGGCTCTCTGGAAGGGATCCCATTGTTGTTCAATCAAAGTCTGAATGCTTCAATTGATGTAATTTGAGGAAATGAAATTTGTTCTAAAAGTAAGATATCTAAATACATTGTGGGGAGTATAGTCATTTTTGTGTTTCTTTTGATAACATACAGCCCCTTGTAAGATAGACAAAGAAAATGGATTCTAAACATTTGTAACTTTGTACTGAAAACAAAACCTGATAAGCCTAAATTATAGGTATCCTATTTTGTCTCTTTCAGACTGGGGAGGTGTAATTCAGATATTGGCACCTTAAGGGCTAGAAACTTTCCTTTTGAACTTTTTTTTAAAATGAAAGCCATTTCTTAAGATGCTGCATTTACAAGTTTTCCTTCACTGGTATCAAGTCATGCTACTCAACCCTACCAGTTTAGCTGTAATTAATTAATTAATTGTGTGTGCCCAGTTAATTCTGATTTATGGTTGGTTTTCTAGGTATCAAGTACTCAGAAATACTTTACCAATCCTGTTTTCTGGCAATACTCTGGGGCTTTGTAGTTTGTCCAAAACCACACAGGCTGGCTCTTCTGCTGAAAAGTCACAGTGTGGATTTGATCTCCTAACCCATCAACCAGATATTCCAACTTGTTGAGCAATCCAGCCACTTAACGCTGCTGTATATAATTTGCAACATCTATGGCCCTACTGATCAGGAAAGCTCTCTGTCTTTTCCCTCTAACTCCTACTCTTTACCACCAACTTGGGCTCTCCACCATCTGTCCTCAGTGGAAATCCCAGCTGTGTTTTTCTCTGTGTGGTTTTCATGACATACCCAACAGCTGAGCTGATTGCGCTTCCACCCATACTTGATTACCACAGAGACTTTAACTCAGTGTACACCATAAGCCACACAATCTGTGCAAAATGCACAAACTCAAGAAGAAAGGAAGACAATGAAAGAAAGGGGAGAGGCCTTTTATTGCATCTTTACTCTGAACTTGAGGTTTTCTCCAAACAAAATTTCACTGCGTTCATATAGTTCTTTCTTTCCTCCATTAGATGCAGGCGTACTCAGACATCACGTGTTGTACTGTATTTTTCTTCTTTTGACAGGAAACATCAAACAATGGTTGGTGTTTCCAATATTTATTCCAATATTTCTTACTAAGCCTATGGATTTTGAGGGGGGAGGGATAAAATCTGTAGGAATGGCTTGACATGAACCCCTAAAACAAAAATAGAAATTCATTATATGAATGGCAATGATCAGAACCAACTTATGATCACTAAGGGTGTGATCGGATGGGTGTTTGTCTCATAGTTTGGTTAATTGCAGGAACACGCTAGTTCACTCTTTTCTCCAGTGAACAAACAACATAATTGCTGGAGCAAATCAAGCCGTCTCCAGAGTATTCCTACCCTTTTAACCCAAGGGTGCCCAAACCTTTTGGGCCATGGGCCGGTCATGTGGTTCAACAGGCCGGTTACATGGTTCACTGGGCTGGTCAAGTGGTTCCTCCTACCGGAAGCGGAAGTAAAACACGCCTTGCAATCAGTGATGCACTGTAAAAATATTTACTGCCTACTCTGTAGGCTGGCCAGATCTGTGGACAGGGCCAAATCTGTGGGCATGGCCAAACATCCTGCATTATGGGCTATGGAGGTGGGCGTGGCCAACCAAGTGGGCGTGGCCTTGGGAAATTTCTGCTACCGGTTCTGCAGAACCTGACAGAACCTGCTGCAGTGCATCACTGCTTGCAATCTGTTTTGCAACAGGATGAGATAGATTTTAAGCTGTCGTTTTCTCTGCTTAACCCAGGGGTGCCCAAACTACGGCCTATGGGCTGGATCTGGGCCCCCAAACCTATTCATCCAGCCTGCACATTTTACTTCTGCTTCCAGGAGTGATGAAGGCAGAGTGGGCCGGATGAATTGGCATTGGGGGACAGATCCAGCCCATGGGCCATATTTGGGCACCCCTGATTTAACTCAATACAGCCCATTTCGATTGAGCCAACATAGAGATGCCCTTACTTCAAAACCTAGGTAAACCACCAGATTTTCAATTGCCATTGAAATGAGACCATGATGGCACCATCTGAGGCACCAGGGACTGAAAGGGCATTTCATCATCAGGGAGACACATTCAAGAATGTTCACTCATATACAAAGCTTGGAATGTCACTTAATTATTTTATATCTTGAGAATTTCCAGCCAGCACCATCTCTCTACATGGACCAGTGACCTTTCCTTTAGGTTACTGCAATGTTCCTAGACAGGAATCCTTTTGAGGATGATGGGCTGGAAGATTCTGGGAATTATAGTCCAAACTAGCAGATTGTCCGGCCTTGCTCGGGGCAGCCTCCCTTCCTCTGTCTCTCTCTTCCCTCACCCGTCCCACTTCCCTCACCCATCGATGTTCACTTACCACCCTTATCCTTCCCATACATTTGTCCGCAGCCCCTGCCAGTGGGGGTGTCCCCTTTGCATCCCTACCTGGGACTATGATATTAGCCAGATCAATTACATCATGATGATGTCACAATCTCAACCTACCTGGGTTAGCATCACTATGACATCACTGGGCAACACACACACCCTCCTGTCGGGTATGCCCCTCTTTGCAAATCAATTTCAGGGGCTACACACACCCCCCATGGGGCTCGTGACCCCCGCAGTGCTGATCTCCTTGACCCAAGGTACGTATGTGCCGCATTTCAGTGCAATCAGTGAAGGGGTGGAGATTTCTATAGAGCACATACAAACTCACACCTCGGTTTTATAGATTTAGATAAGCAACATTTCCAAGCCCTGTGCATGTGTCTCTACGTAATGTACAACTGCTTATGGTGAGACATAGACCAGAAGTATATCGGTAGTCAATGTACCTCCTTTAAAATTGCACTTACCAGTATATGTCTCTTATATAATGTTTCCAGCACTGATTTAGCCCTCATATTCTGCAGTAGCATCTATGTCATCTTCAACAGCAGGCTCATGCAGAATGGACTGCAGTAATCTAACTGGGCGCATATCAATGCAGATCCAGGAACAGCTGTAGTGTTGGCAGTCCAGATGAAGCTGGCCAAAAACATTCTGAGCTACACAAGCTACTTGAATCTGCAGAGCCAACGACGAATATAAGAATAAACAAAATAGACTTATCTGCTCTTTGTGGGAAAGCAAGCACAACTCCCTTGGAAGAGATTATTCACCCAGTTCCTACACCAGGGAACCATGAATTCACAGAACCTCCATCTTGTAAGGACTCTGTTTCAATTTATTAATCCTCATCTAGTCTCCTTTCAGACATTGATGCACTGGTACGACAGCTTGATGTGACTGTGATGTTGAGGAGAAAGAAAGCTGTCAGCATGCTGAAGGTTAGACAGCTCCAGACATCCTGAGGATTTCAAACAAATACTTCATACAGGTGTTAAACAAGAATAGTATGGAACACCATGGCATGCAGTTTAACAACTGTGGGATAAAACTTCAGCAGCGGCTCAAAGCTTCCTGCCACCTGAGATTCCCACTGATGCTCTCAGCTATATCACAATTACTGTCACGTCTCAGACCTACACCCCTTCCCCTGGTGAGGCTCCCCTAACTTAATTCTCATTCCCAGCACACCTTTTGACTGCAGTGGCTTAGTGGCTAAGATGCTGAACTTGACGACTGAAAGGTCGGCACTTCAGCAGTTTGAGACCCAAGTGCTGCATGATGGAGACAGCTTCCGTCTCTATCCCAGCTCCTGCCAACCTAGCAGTTCGAAATCAAGAAATTTCAAGTAGATAAATAGGGACCACTTTAATGGGAAAGGTAACAACATTCTGTGCACTCTGGTGTCTAGTCATGTCTGCCACATGCCCACAGAAACGTCTACAGACGCATACAGTGCTGGCTCTTTGGCTATAAACAGAGATGAGCATTGAACCCTAGAATCAGATATAACTGGCTTTCGATCAAATGTGACCTTTACCTTTACCTTAAATGTTTATGACTGAGAAACTGTACTTGCAAACAAAGCTTGTGTTTATCTCCTGTTGGCCCATCACAAAACACAGAATGCTAGTATGAAAACAACAGAGGAATACCAAAAAAAAGTCAGCTGCAACAATCAGATATTTTTAGCACATAAAAAAATCCCTCTTCTAATCACATCTCTCACAAATGAATAAGTTGTAAGGGCGTAGGGAAATTATATTTTGAAACAGAGGGAAATAGGCTGGCGTCTTGTAGATGAGAACTCCATAGACCAGGCAGTATGGCCAGTAAGCAAGGATTATGGAAATAGCAGTCCAGAACATTTAGACTGGAAAATATTAGTTTGTTCCAAATGTATCACTTGTATAAGTAAAAGACACTTTCTACAGCCGCAGGAGAATTCTATGTACTAATTGGTCAGTACATTTATTCCTTTTAGCTGCAGGCCATTGCAAGTAAAGCAAAATGCAATAGAATACAGCAGAGTATTCATAAATATAAACACAAACATGTGACTTATGGATTGTTAAACAACCTGATTTTTTAACACATTGCTATTAGACTTTTTTTAAAAAAAAGATGCAATAAATTTAAATATCTTTGTGCAGATCCCCAAAGATGTTATAGCAAAAAAAATTTTTTTAAAAAAAAGCTATATTAAAATTAAGCTTTAGACTAGAGAATATCATTAAAACAGTTTAAAGACCAAAGACTGTGAATGTATGGATTCCCCGTGCCCCACAGGGCACGGAATAGACCAGAGACCACTGCGGTGAGACAGGCTCCCGGCCAGTGGGCTCACCGGTCGTCAAATTAAGGGGGGTGAATAAAAGTATAGGGCTTGATTCACCCAATTAAGGTGACCTGACCCGCGACTCTGCCGAGTAAGCAGATAGCTGATTCATGCATTCTATTAACCATAATGACTCATCTCCCGGTTTGGGGAAATCCCTGGTGCAAATAAGCCATGTTTACCCCTGCCTAAGTCCCAAGACAATGGTCAATCTTGTTCCCTGTTTGCCCGAGTTAATTAACTTCCCCTTTGAAGGTTTTCCCATTAACATGTGTCAACGCATGAGGTAATGCCTTGCCAGAGGACAGCTTGCCACCGTTGCTCTTTTTTCCCTATATATGTTGCAGCCTTTTCTCAATAAACTACTGGTCTTCACTCCATCTTGCCTCGTGTCGCTCCTTTGACCAGTCTCCTCCGGGATCCTAAGGGCCTCCTCACGGCCCAATTCCTACATCTGGTGACCCGAGACGTGATTCTACTCGTGAGTAAGGGACCCTGGAGAGGTCTACTCGTGAGTAGCGATCCACGCGGCCAGGTTCTGCGCCAGAACCTTGTCCCATCATCCTGGAGGACAGCACAGCACTCCGGCCGGCAGCCAGCCGATCGGAGGAGTGGCCTGTGGCGAGGCATTCCAGAGAGACATTCCTACAGCTTGCTCCAGCTTTCGAGGAGGTTGCCATAGAGGGAAACGCGTTCCGCTCAGGGCAGGCTGTGAGCCCCTGACAGCGCAGAGGCCGCCGAGGGCCCGTGGCAGAAGGTCCACGCTCCGACAGCTACCCCAGACACTCGTCGCCAGAACTATTGCCTGTAAAAGGACGCGTCGACTCTCGGCCCGAGAAGGAAACTTCGGAGGACCCATCACAGGTAATATGGGGACTTGCTCTCATAGACCAAGTCCGTCCGCTAGCCAAAGAACTCGTGAGGAAGAGTTCAGAATCCTGGCCAGGGTTTTTAAGTTGCGATTTCACAGCGGAGAGCTAGCGAGACTTTTGGCGTACCTCAGGGGACACTGCCTACTTTACCCAGAAGTAGGTACGTTAACCCTGAAGCTCTGGGATCAGATAGGAGACTGCATCCAGCAACCCCCCAAAGCTCCAGGCAAGGTAGTCAGTACCTGGAGCAAATGTAGGAAACTCTCAGCAGGAGTGGACCCAGTCCGGATAGAGACCCAGAAAACCCCAGCGCAGTCAGAACCATCAGCCCCAAGAAGTCTCTATTCGTCATTTCAGCTTAAGCAGGGCAGTGTAGGGAGCATTCCCTCAGTGACAGCTGCAAACGTCACTGAAGGAATTCATGGCATGAGAGGCCTTGGCGCTTCTCGGACAGTTAAAAGTTCCCTGCAAAGAAAGAACTCCATTCAGCGCATGGGTGAGGAAGATCCATTCACGGGGAAATTGCCAGTGGCACAATTAGTTAGCGCCCAACTGCCGTGCTCAGCCCATCTGAAGGCAGACACACGTTCAGGCAGGGCTGCTCAGCGCCCACTGCTCACGGAAACCTGCACGGCCCCTGGCCACGCAGGGCTCCAGAGCAGACCCATTTCCACACTCAGGCGCAGAGCAGTGCCAAAACCCCAAGGCGCCTGCTTCCAGTGTGATAAAATGAGACACCTTAGAAGAGAATGCCAATCTAGACCAGGCAGATCTTCAAAAGGTTGTCTTAATGCCAAATGGCCACCCTGGCATGCATCTGGCCCAGGCTAGAAAGGAGGCAGCCACCGCCCTGGCCATGCCAGAAGAACCATCCCAGCAATAGTACCCCGAGTTCCCCCAAGGCACAGGCAGAATCTACTTGTCTCACCTTGGGAGTAGCCCAGAGAAACTTGCCCCTAAGTAAAAGCACCCAGATGGTTGTAAGTAGCCAGCTGTGTATTAGCCACCTCCTCATGTGTAGTATTGAACACTGCAGATCAGGGGAGGAATGTGCGAATGCGTAAATAGATGTGCGTATGTGTGGTGCACCACTGAATGTATGACTGCAAGAACTGTGTATGATTGCAAAAGCCTTGTCTCTATGACCACAGTGTGACTGAAAAAGTGTTCCTTGTGTGTAACTGCGTGGTAATGTCACTGTGAAATATGTGTTAAAACAGTTTGCACTCTGTTCATGGGCAGGAGCTATTTAAACTTTGAGGAAGCATGATGAGCAAAACCCTTCGCCTTGCCTGCTTAGCCGCCTAGGCAGGAGAGGGGGGGGGATGGGGCAGGGTGGTTCCTCCCCCTTCCCTTGAGACTCTTCTCTTTGTCAAAGGATTAAGCCTCTCTTGGAAACCGGTTTTGCAATCAGGAAAACTGATTTTTTCTTTTCAGAAGCGCGATCTGAAAACAAGAAATCACTTCTATGAGTTTTCCTCACTGTATCATAAGCTATGGGGCCCCTCCCTACGTCTGCGTTCCTCAAACCCCATCTCTGTGTTTTAGGTTTTTTGAATGTCTCTTAGCGTCTTGGAGTAACGTATCTCACCAGGAGTGAGAGAATTGCATTGTCTTCATGTGTGTACTGTGTTATCATCTTGTAACCTCGGTTCTCAACCTTTTAAAGTCAGGGGCCAAATTCCGGGGCCTCAGGCAGCTCTGGGGTCCGGACAGTCATCCTGCCCTTCCTTCACCACACAGCCCTTCTTGGCTTGGCGGGGGGAGTGGCAGAGCAACATGGGCCACATCTGGCCCACATCTGGCCGCAGGTTGAGAATCGTTCTAACTCTCCTTCATTCTCTTAGGAAAGATACTGCTCTGGTATTTTGACTGTAATCAGTAACTCCCTCATTGTACCCCTTTCACAGGAAAAGGCACGCAAACATTCTTGCGCTCTGTATATTCAGAAAATGCTTACCTTTTTACAGGAACAAAACTAACCAATTTGTTTCCTTCTAAGTCTTAAAATTGTTTCCTTTCACAGGCTCCAAGAGTAATTACTGAGAGGGATTTTCTTAACAGGAGGATCCCAGCCAGTTGCCATGGTTACCTGACCTTATCTGATTTCGTTATGATAAGAGTTGTTGCATTCTCATTGTGCTAACTTCTGACTTGTCTTTCCTCCTTCTCTCCATTCGCCAGTGGAACTCCCTGCTGGGAATGCTAAACCTGTTGTCTTTTCATTTTTTGTGTATTATTTCCTTACAGCTGGCACGTCATAGTTGGCTTGTCTTTAATAAGTATGGCACCTGGCCCACAGCACCCTCTCTAGTGGGCAGACACATTTCGCAAACTCCAGGGCACAGAGGAAGGATTAGTCCCTGAGCTCCTGAGAATGTGCAGAGTGCCACTCATTAGTCAGGACAGCCTAGGACCATTTTAAGAGTGCAGTCAGGTCACACCCTCAATCGAATACAGGCATTTTTAGGCCACCCCTTTCCTTTTTGCTGCTAGTCTAAGCACAGGCAAAAGGCTAAGCCAGCATCTGGCACCCTTCTCACAGGAGCACCAGAATCGCTCCAGTGAAAGTGTGCACGCACACCATGAATGGATGTGCGCAGGGGGGCCTTCTTGAGAAATTTACCCAAGGGAAGCCTGGCGCTTCATGCGCCAAGGTTTGCCATTAGACCCCAGACTCGTCTCACTTCTAGCAGACAGTCACCTTGTGTGAATTCATGTCACTGGTTCCCCTTTGGGGGGGGCTAGGACAGTTTTCACTTATGGGGGTCGCACATATTAGGTTCTTACTTGGCAAGAGGACCAAGCTTGGCGCACGCTCCTGACTCTTCCGCAAGCGGGCAGAGCTGGCAGCCGTGCGCCTCGCTTTGCGCACCTTTGCCGAGCAACGCTCCAACATAATTGCTGACAGCCAGTGTTCCTAGGAATTTGCTTCACAGTCTACCGGGAGCATACATCACTCCTGCGATAGACAAAAATTTGCTAAGTTTGTTCTTCACTACTCCACTTCAGAGTCATGCATTCCTTCTTCAGAATGCCAAGCACTCGCAAGGCAGTTCAACCTGCCACTTTCTCAAGCCCAAGGCATGGTTCGCTCTTGCCAGCATTGTGCAGGGGCCCTCGTGGGGGGGTCAACCCACGAGGGACAGAGGCCATCCAGGTGTGGCACATGGACGTCACACATCCCCACATTTTGGCAATTGGCTATACATGGACGCTTGCATTAAAACCTTCCCACAGTTTGTTTGGGTAACAGCACGGAAGGGAGTAACGGCTCCCCATGTGGAGCAGCACCTCCTTTCCCACGGCCAAGGGCGAACGTCGGCACACGACGTCCCTTGACGCCCCAGCTTATAGCTCCAGGCAGCTGGCCACCTTCAGGGCCACCTGGGATATTAAGCTCACTTTTGGCGTTCCTTACAATCCGCAGGAGCAAGCGATTGTGGAACGGGTCTATCGGACGCTTAAGTCCTACGTTGACAAACAAACAGAAAGGGGGGAAACCACGTCCCATAGTTGCACAGCAATTGCTATCCTATAAGTGCAAAAACCAACTAACTCTTTCAGAATTTTTATCTCCCAAACAAGTCTCTTCCCCATGCAGGTCCCAGAGGCCAGAATCAGACCCGGATGATTGCAAAAAGCAGCACCAGTCACTGTCTTGGATGTCGTCAGCTGCCCGTCTTCCTTTATGACTCACATCTTCAAAGACATTTCTATGAACATTTTGCATACTCAGTGCTCCCCAAAACAAGACTTCTCCAAACTCAAGTTACACAGGAAACCCCACCAAGAAGGGAAGCTTCACCTCCGGAAAAGCTGCTGAATGTCTTTTTATTATCTGTAGTTGCTATTATTTATTCATGCCTTGTACAATGCTCCAGTTGGGATTTGCAAGGGACACTTGAATTTCTGTATATTGCTAATAACGGCCAGCTTCCACCAAAGGAAGCCAGACCGGCCCATGTTTTGCATCGGCCCATTGCTTGGAAAGATTGAGTACCCGGTAGCTGGTAATCCCCAGTTAGTTTCACACCTCCCCATAGGTGCTAGAAAGACAATTACACAATGCCAGAAGCTGCAGAGATAGCTTAGAATCTCCCCAGGTCACAGTAAGAGATCAATGACACATCTCGTTATCTTGCCTTGCTATATTCAGTGGGCCAGGCTTAGCCATAAGCAACGCTTGGAGAATGAATTGGTCAATTGGCTTGCCTTTTGCAAAAGCCACTAACCACACCTCCTCAGCAATAGCGCTGCTCAGCCAGGAGCAGACAGAGCTTCGCCATGCCATACTGGATAATCAAGCAGCTATCGATTATCCCCTGTAGTCACATCATTTGGGCTGCAAGTCTGTCCATGGCATGTGTTGCTTTATACCCACAAGATACAGAGCCAGCTCACGGACCTCCACACCCCAGTTAGGGACATCAAGGAGGATTCTTCATGGGGGTGGCAGGACTCCCTGTGGTCATGGATTCCCTGGGGGTGGCTGCAAACGGTGCTTAAGGTAGAGGTGGGGATAGGCATACTAGGCATTACGCTCTGTTGTTTTGCTCAGTGTATTCCCTCGCCGATCTCCAAGTGCCGCCCCAGAGAGAAATTCCGTGACGTCATACCCGCTCAACGGCTGACGCCGCTCTTGCGCAAGGTCGCCAGTCAGGTCCTTAAATAGAAAATAAAGGGGAGATATGGATTCCCCGTGCCCCACAGGGCACGGAATAGACCAGAGACCACTGCGGTGAGACAGGCTCCCGGCCAGTGGGCTCACCGGTCGTCAAATTAAGGGGGGTGAATAAAAGTATAGGGCTTGATTCACCCAATTAAGGTGACCTGACCCGCGACTCTGCCGAGTAAGCAGATAGCTGATTCATGCATTCTATTAACCATAATGACTCATCTCCCGGTTTGGGGAAATCCCTGGTGCAAATAAGCCATGTTTACCCCTGCCTAAGTCCCAAGACAATGGTCAATCTTGTTCCCTGTTTGCCCGAGTTAATTAACTTCCCCTTTGAAGGTTTTCCCATTAACATGTGTCAACGCATGAGGTAATGCCTTGCCAGAGGACAGCTTGCCACCGTTGCTCTTTTTTCCCTATATATGTTGCAGCCTTTTCTCAATAAACTACTGGTCTTCACTCCATCTTGCCTCGTGTCGCTCCTTTGACCAGTCTCCTCCGGGATCCTAAGGGCCTCCTCACGGCCCAATTCCTACATGAATGGAACAATTCCTGATCTCAAGGGCAAACATACGACTCCAGTCCTCGCTCAGTCCTTCAGAGAAAATTGATTCAACAAAGACTGACTAATAGCCTAGTGGAGAATGTTCTAGCTGGCCTCTGAAGTTATTTTGTGTGAATTTTTTGCTACCCACCATTCTCCACAAATTAAGGACAAAATGAACACTATGCCACTGCCGACATTGTAAATTTCCCCCATCCACCACCCCCTTTTGCAAGTTCTTAAAAGGTTCTTTGTTCTTTCAACACCCCTGAAAAAGCAAAGGAGATAGTAGCAGTACTGAATGGCTATATATATGGAGTTGCATCCAGCCACTGCCCAGTCTTCTTCGTCTTCTGCCATATCCAAATGCATATATCAGCGATCGTCATGGTGATCAGCCACGAAGACTGTCCTAAGAATATAATGCAGTGGCCTTTCATCTGCCTTCCGCATCGCAGTGTGACACCCGTACCACTAGTCTAGTTCTGTGAGTCATTCTCTGGCTCTTTTGGCACCCAAAATCCTCCTCAGCCCCAGGCTGATATTGATGAAGCTGCTGCCCTCCATCAAGATGGATCCAAGTGGGATTTAATCCACTTGTGGACCATCACCCTTCCCTGTGGCATACCTGTCAAGTATCCCGTATTGACCGGGATTTCCATTTTTCTGTGCTCATTCCTCCCCTTTACTGCCGCTGTCCCATATTTGAATGGCGGGGAAAGGGCTTACTGCGCATGCACGGGCACCATGTGCATGCGCAAACGGGTTATTGCACATCTGCGGACACTGTGCACATGCACAAATGGGTTACTGTGCATGCGCGGACATGGTACGCATGCGCAAATTGGTTACTGCATGTGCACGTCCACACGTGCACAGTAATTTCCCGTATTTTGTGGAGCCGCACTTGACGGGTATGCCCTGTGGTCTTCTTAGGCACCCAAGCCATTAGTCCTCAGGGTTGTCAGGTTAGTTACACTTGGCGTTGAGTTGCTCAGTATGGTCTACTCTATTACCATAGCAGGATAACCTGGCCAGATTAGCATATATAGCCATGATGGCGAACCTTGGCACTCCAGGCATTCTTGTACTTCAATTCCCATATGCCCAAGTCAGCACTCCTTCTGATCAGGAAGTTCAATAACAGCTGGAGTGCCAAGGTTTGCCATCACTGATACTGTATATAGTATAGTAACCTTTCTGAAATCTGGAAGGGAGGAACAGAAAAACCTAAAAATAGGAGCAAGGGTGATTCCAGAAATAGCTACTAGAGGTAGCACTGAGAACAGGTCTGTCTCTTTCCCCCCACTGTACACTTACCTTCCCTTTCTCAAATTTTTGGAAACTCTGGGCCACTATCCTAAGTGGTCTGCTTTTCTCAGCCTTACACCCGGGCCAGCTCTGATCCTAACTACAGTTTACAAAGCTCTGCATGATGTTTGTGTTTATGTATTCCTGGTTTTCTATCCATGGTGCTAAGGGTCATCTGACTTATATCAAGGCTAAATTATGTCAAAGTTATAAACCCTAATTAGCCTTGCCATAAGTCAAGATATGCAAGGAATGGTTTTACCAAAGCCACCTTCAGTGAACACATCTGAACTCAGGTCTACTGAGTCTTTGTCCATCACTTTAGTCACTACAACAGATTCCTTAAAAGTATGTGCTGTGGGGCCATTCAACAATTACGTGATCCATTTTTTGGGGGAAATTGACCCCCTCCCCCCATGTAATCTGACCATAATTTTTGCTTCGAAACCCCCCCCCCCTTTAAAATTACATAATCCAGAGTTTTTGTATTGAAACTCTAATTTTTAGAGTTTTTCACTATTGGTGAAATAGAAATAGACTGCACAAGGAATTCAATAATCTCAAATCGGATCAAAATTCCCAGAGATCATTTTTAAACCTAAAAAAGCACCATGTTTTGAAACCACTACAGCTCCAAATGGATTACATAATCTTTGACCTGAACTCCCCCCCCCCCACGTAATTTTCCATAATTCAGGTGGCAGACCCCCTTTCCCCCTCGAGGATCACTTAATTGTTGAATGGCTCCCATGTTTCCTCATTCCCCATTAACATACATGGTAGGGATATATGATCCACATCTCCCTGAGCCATATATGGGCCTTTTCCACTCTTGGAGTATCTTCCCACTCACTTTCCCCCTAGAGACCCTAGGTGCCATATCCGTTCCGGATATTGGCTATCATCATGGCGATAGTTTTCCTGTTCTTAACTCCTTGGAAAAGTTCTTCTGAGGACATGCCACACCAGTCTCTCAGGATCTTCAGCCATGAAGTCTGTCTATGTTCACGGCCTCTCTTCCTAGCGATCTTTCCTTGCATAGCGAGCTGGAGTAGTCTGTATTTTATGTTGTTCCTCATGATGTGGCCAAGGTATTGGAGCTTTCTTTGCTTAATGGTCTTAAAGAGTTCTTTTTCTTTACCCATCCAGTGCAGTACTTCTACATTAGTCACATGGTCAACCCATGATATCCTTAGCAGCCATCTGTAGATCTACATTTCAAAAGCTTTGATTCTTTTTTCAGATGCTTTAGTCAACGCCCAAGCTTTGACTCCCTATAGCAACACTGGGAATACATAACATCTCACTATTCGGATCTTTGTAGTGAGAGTTAGATCTCTACTGCATAACAGATGTTGCATTTTTATGCAGGTGTATTACTCTTAGTAATTTCATTGGAGATTGTCAGAAGAGAGACGTTCATTGAATGATGGGAGAGTCAAAAGCTGGAGACCAAATACAGAAATAGATGTTGCAGGTAGCCCAAGAGCTTAAGCATGAAAGCACATTAGTGTTGAAGAGGTATGATCCAGACAGACTCCCATATTTAATAAGCCACACTCCAAAGGAAGTGCACACTTCAAACCTAATACCTATTAATAGAAAGAAAGCTGATTTGAAAATCATACAAGAAACGGTCCTTTTGCCCACTCATCCCTTTGCAACAATTAAGGAATTACTTCTTCTAATGATGATAGATTACCTGTAAAGTCTGTTTCCACCCTGATGGTTGTACTTAGAGGAGGCTTTCATCATTTCTTATTCACTAAAAATGGCCCTTAATTCAGAAGAGGTAAGGAGGGGAAGCTTAAACCTTCCCTGTACAGGTGAAGTTGAGGTCAGGTCAAAATGTATATGCATGTCTGCCAATCAATTCTGGATGCAGCCCACGGGAATGAAAAAGGTGGTGCAACCCAATATAAACGTATTTGGTTAGACCCCTAGCAATGCCATCTCTCTTATTTGCCCTTGTTTTTAATTCTAAATTTTAATTAATCTCTGTGTTTTTAATCTTGAAGTTGTGGGATCCTACAAATAGTAGGGACAAAGTGGGGAACATTACTTAAATAAAATAAAAATAGTCTCTTCTCTCTTTTCTCTCTCAATCTCAGCATGTGCCTCTAAAAACCAACCAGCCTTTCCTTTCTCAAATCCCCAGATGTTTTTCTTGGCTTCATGTATTCAGTCTTAAAACAACACATCAAAGTCTATCTTTATTGCTAAGAAATTTTTGTCCATTTAGGAGAGAAGAAGAAATAATGATACGTTCAGAATTCATTGTTTTTTATCAACAGCTACCAATATTCTTCTGCCCCTGAGGTGACCCAACTGTCTGCCCAGACAGATCAGATCAGTAGACTGTTGACTAGATGGAAAGAGGGAGACAGGATCCCCCCAATGATATCAGAAAATTAACTTCTAGAACCAATTTATCACAGATTTATCCCTGGAAATAGTTATAAGCTAACCTACACGAACTACGATGGCTCAGTGGTTAAGGCACTGAACTTGATGACTGGAAGATCAGCAGGTCAGCAGTTCGAGACTTGAGTGCTGCCTGACAGAGAGAGCTCCCATCATCTCTCCCAGCTCCTGCCAACCTAGCAGTTCAAAGCAAGAAATTGCAAGTAGATAAATAGGTACTGCTTTGGTGGGAAAGGTAACACCATTTTGTGCTCTCAGGTGTCTAGTCATGCCTGCCACATGCCCACGGAAACGTCTACAGACGCATACAGTGCTGGCTCTTTGGCTATAAACAGAGATGAGCATTGAACCCTAGAATCAGATATAACTGGCTTTCGATCAAATGTGACCTTTACCTTTACCTAGCATACATTGCTGTAGTATCAACTTGTTTGGCCAACAAGAACAGTGGTAGATCCAGTGATGCACTGCACATTTTTTTACTACCTACTCTGTGGGCGGGGCCAAATTTGTGGGTGGGGCCAAATCTGTGGGCGTGGCCAAACATCCTGCATTGTGGGCTATGGAGGTGGGTGTGGCCAACCAGGTGGGCATGGCCTGGGGGAATTTCCGCTACCGGTTCTGCAGAACCTGCTGCAGTGCATCACTGGGTAGATCTACTCTCAGCTGTCTATCACTGGTTCACCAAGAACAGGTGGAAAAAAGGACAACATAATCCTGGGATTTAGCTCAATTCCTTTGATCCTCCAGAGTAACAACAGCAAGAAAGTCCTTTTCAAAAGCAGCAACTGCTGAAATGAACTCAAAGAGATCTTGCCACAGGACTTTCCCCTGACTCCAAATGGTCAAGTAAAGAGCATCAGTAAAAGCTTGTTCTTTGCTAAGTACATAAAGGTCCTTGAAACATAAATACACTCACTAGTTTCACTGCAGATGTTTTCCCAAACATATAAGCTACTTCCCACATGCCAATTAACAAAGAGTGTTTTCAGCACAACTCACTGTACAACAAATAGTGTAGCCTTGAAGGTTCTTGTTCCTATCTATTTTTGAAACATCCCCACTCTTTCACATGAAAATACTTCCCTTTTATATCTGACTCATGACAGCTTTTGTGGTTTCTTCACTGTTGCAAGAAAAGCATTCTGCACTTGCTCAGAGATTCTCTTGTCCTTTTCATTGTTTTGTATTTCTCAGGAGTAACTTCCAGCAGTGAAAGTGAACTCAAGGGATGTCCTGGATTCATCTTTAGTGAGAGACGTGGGCTTGAACCTATAATTTTGCCCCCAATTCACTGAGCGTTTTTTAAGCAATGCTTTAGAATTCTAACTCAAAAAAATTTGTGTCCCTCAGAGGTCTGTTTTAATTATCAATAAATGCTAGAAACCACCCTGTGCATTTTAAAAGTACTAAAAAAATTATAATATCTCACAGCAAAATTCTGACCTTGGTTAAATTTAAGTACCTCAGCTAATAATTACATGCAAAAAGAATTCCTCAGCTCTCTGAGGAGAAAAGTCTTACTTATGCACAGAAAAATAATTACAATCTTCATCGACATGTTATGAAACCATCATAGCACAAAGATGCATCTCAAATACCATCTATGCACTAACACATACCAAAAATGAGGCTGTAACATTTGTGGTCCCCAAAGTATAAACATGGTCAACACGTGCATGTACATGTACACATGTGCACACATAACCACACACACATGCACGCACGCACGCACGCACGCACGCACGCACGCACGCGCGCGCGCGCACACACACACACACACACACACACACACACACACACACACACACACACTGTTATTCAACTGACCATATGTAATTATACCAAAATAGGAAATGCTAATAGCTTGCATAAACATGTATTCTAATAGTTATCCAAAGGTATGGGCAACAATTAATGACAATTGAAATACTGTATTTGCAATCTAGACTAAAAGCAGTTTTAAAAAACAGTACAATATGTACAGTAGGTAAGCTATCAAAAGAGAGAAGGAAGCATATTATATAATACATGCAACAGTCACCATGTGTTAAAGATCAATGGTTTTACACACACACACACACACACACACACACACACACACACACACACACACACACACACACATCCATCCATCTTCAGGATCAGAAGTCTCCCAAAGAGATTGTTTAGCTAAAAAGATCCATAAATAGTCAGAGATACATAACACACACATGGGTATGCTTGCATCAATATACGAGCAAGGATACAGATAGGATATACAGTATAGTATATAGATAACATAGAACATAGGTTGGCTTAATGTGGGGGCCATTGTGGAAAGGAGAGAGAAAGAGAGGGAGCTGACTTATAATTAATGCTAGCGAATAAAAAGCATCTCAGGTAGAGACTGCAGCAGCCAGACAAAGAGTCGGGAAAGGTTAGGGACAGAGGTATCTGCAGCTTGGTGCTGGCTGAGGAATCCCTGTTCAAAGCGCCACATCCACCCACCCCCTGCTGCGGTTGTTTTGCAGCAGTGGGTGAAGGATCGGCATATGCTCATGTTCAGTCACCCCTCATTCTATGGGGTGAGCAACCCCTGACTATACTGCCAACCCAAATGCCGACAAAATGTGTGCAGCCCATTTCTTCAGCATCTGGAGTTTTTCTTCACTTCTTCTCTGTTTGTGGTACTGTCCTAATTTTGTTTCCCCCTTTTTTTTGTTTCAGGGTGAGTGGGGGAGGGGAGTGTTTCAGGGTGAGTGGGGGCGCATCAGCCAGAAGGATCAGAAGAAAAGGCACCCAGGTGTCAGCAATAGGCAGCTTGCTAGATAAGAATTTACCCGTGTTTCTGTCCCAGCTCCTGCCAACCTAGCAGTTCAAAAGCAAGAAATTGCAAGAAGATAAATAGGTACCAGCTTGGTGCGAAAGGTAACAACATTCCATGCATCTTGTCATGTCTGCCACATGACCACAGAAAAATCTGCAGGTGCAGACAGCGCTGGCTCTTTGACTGTAAAAACTGAGATGAGCACCACACCCTAGAGTTGGTCACGACTGGCTTTTGAGCAAGAGAGACCTTTACCTTTTTAATTTATCTTCCATTGAACTGCTGAGGGAATTTTTTTTAAAAAAACCAATGAGATAATAAGCTTTCAGGTTTCACAGTATTCCACATCAGTCACAAGAAATATTTAGAGCACATTAGGTAGAATAAATTCCTACATATCCATTTGGCGTTTTGTATTTTAAAAATCATATCCACACAATTTTGCTTTCTTGAATAAAGCTGAGGGTTACACCGGCAAGTGTTTACAATAAGGAGTTTTAGAAAGCAGGAGGGATTAAGGCCAAGTTGTCATTGATTGAAGAACGGATTGAGGCAGGAGAAGGCAATGAAAGGCAAGGAGACGAAAGAAAGGGAATGAAAGACTAATTGGGCCAGCATGAAGCCGGCAAACGAGGCTATGGATTTAAAGGTTAGAAAGAATATCCGAGTTTGCAATAAAATTCCCCTACTGCCAGTCAAGCGGCCAACCTCAGCTTGGATATAATTAAGAAAGGGGTCCCAGCTGGTGAAATGAGGCAAAAATGACAGGTGTCATTCCAACAGACGAGACCTCAGTTGGCAAAGGATGAAAAGATTGCATTGGGTGGCTTAAAAGGTGGGGCGGGGGGGGGGAGAGAAGATGGTATTGGGGGATCAGTTTAATAAGAGATTTTCCTTTCTCTTTTTTAGAGGGCCCTGGTGCCAACCCAGAGAAGCCTGGCATAGGCCAGGGGTTGGCAGGTGGGAGAAAGGGTTAACAAGGAGATGCTTTAGAATCTCATTACCACAGTGTGACTTGCTGTCTCACCATGGAACCTGCCACTTAATTAGGTCTCCGCTGGGACATAAGGCACCAGATGCGTCAGTCATTACTTCCATGCCTTTGCTTTATGACAAGACTCCTGGGTGTTGTGGGAGGATAGTAGGGCTTGAAGAGGCACCGGCAGAAAAGCACAAATCCCTGGGTTCCTCTTTCTGAGATTTAGGGTAGCTAGTAGTTATACATGGTGGAAGTAGGCCAAATGTTCACAGAAAGAATATAAAAGATTTTGATGGGCAGATTTGTGTGGCCAGCTCAACAAATGCCATCAGAAACTCACTGGATCACTCTTGGTCGAGTTCATGAGTCTTAGCCTCGATTGTTCCCATCTGTAAAATGGGCAGATTAGTCATTAGCATACAAGAATGTTTTGAGAATGAAGCAGTTCTAGGGGCCTTCCAGAGAAAGATCAAAAACAGAAGAAACCACCAATTAACAAGAGAGGGGAGCTGGACAAGTGGTTTCAGGATGCATGCA
Organism: Bradypodion ventrale; assembly: GCA_035047345.1. Classification (NCBI taxonomy): domain Eukaryota; kingdom Metazoa; phylum Chordata; class Lepidosauria; order Squamata; family Chamaeleonidae; genus Bradypodion; species Bradypodion ventrale. Next base: position 10,529,554 of record JAWDJE010000006.1, read on the forward strand.
GAGAAACAACAAATCTTTGGCAGTTGAGGATTGTGACATGTTTTAGTGCTGTGTTTTAGTGCAACCTTTTTAATGTTTTTAATGTTTGTTTTACATTTTTGTTGTTTGAGTATCGTGATCTGTTTTAGTGCTATGTTTTAGTGCAGGGATTCTCAATCTGTGGCCCATGGGCCCGATGTGGCCCGTGATGCCATTTCATGTGGCCCCCCACTACCTCCACCACACCCAGAAGTGCCATGTGGTGGAGTAAGGGCAAAATGGCCATTCAGCCCTCAAAGCTGTCTGAGGGAGCATGACCTGGTCCTCAGCTTTAAAAGGTTGAGAACTCCTGTATTAGTGCAACATTTTATTGTTTAAAAATGTTTCTTTTAATGCTTGAATGTTTTAAAATTGCTTTTATGCAACTTTGTATCACACCCTGAGAGCCTGTGATACAGGGCATGCTATAAATGTTTAAATAAACGAATAAACAAAGTTATTGAGTTGAATGTGCTGCACAGCCTGAGCATTTCCTCAAGGGCACTCTTAAACAGCCAACATCAGTCCTAAGTCTTTTCACACTGTTGGGAAAATAATTGAAAGTGGACTGGTTGAGTAAAAATTTTCCTAAGGGATTTTTTAAAAGTTTAGAAAGAATCGAGAGCTCAATTTTTAAAAGTATCATGTCCACCTAAATATTTCTCCCTCCTTCCATTTTTCTATATATATTCTGGGTCTAATTTGAGAGGTACAGATTGTGGTTTGGGACTACATATTCCAGAATCCCCAGGCAGCTATGTTTCTTCCAGGAATGTTTTCGGACATTTTTCTTTCCTTCCGTTTCTAGGCCAGACATGAAACTGCCAAAATAAAGCCACCTTTTTGTTGAGCCCATTCTTCAGTTCCTTCCACCTGACCTAGTGTGAGAAAGTTTAGCCGGCAACACAAGGTTGCCATTACCAGGGTATGCAATTGTGGTTTAGAAATAACACAGTCTTTGAGGAGGCTTTTCCCGTGTAACCGTACCAAGAAGAGTGCCCTGAGAATATAATGCAGTGACTCTTTGTCTACTTTCCGCATCGCAGCATGACACTTGTACCACTGTTCCAGTTCTGCAAGTCACTTTCTGATCCTGAGCCCTTTTGGCACACAAAATCCTCCTCAACCCCAGACCAGTTTTGATGAAGCTGCTGCCTTTCATCAAGATGGATTCCCTCAGTGGCGGGGTTCAGCCAGTATACCCCGGTACGCCCGTACCAGTAGTAGAAATTCCAGCTGGCCCCACCCATCTGGTTGCCAGAGCCTCGGGTCATAGGCCTGCACCTGCCTCCCATACCAGTGGCACAGCCTTCCCGAGCTTCCCCCATCCGGTTTCAGGAGTATAAGGTCGTAGGCCTGCACCTACCTCCTGCTTGGGTGGCGCGGCCACCCAGTCACATGGCCGCATTCAGCAAGTCACATGGCCACCTGGCCACAACCACCCTGTCACATGGCCACATGGCCACACCCACCATGCCATGCCCACAGAGTAGGTAGTAAAAAAAAATGAATCCTACCATTGGATTCACGTGGGATTTAACCCACTTGGGGACCATCCCCTTCCCTGTCGACTTCATCACCCAAGGCCGTTAGTCCTCAGAGTTGTCAGGTTAGTTAACCACCACTTTACGCTTGGCATTGAGTTGCTGGCAGTATGATCTACTCCAGTGATGGCAAACCTTTTAGAGACTGAGTGTCCAAACTCACCTTCACCACAGACTCAACAGGCTGAAGTCCACACTACACACACCATATGTGAGCTGCCTGCCTTACCCTAGACAGGGGAGAGAGGAAGCACCCCAATTGCTGGGCAGAGCGGTGGGATGAACTCTGTACTGGGGGGAGGGAGGAAGCACTCCTATTGGGCTGCTGGGCAGAGGGGTGAAGTGAACTCTGTCCTGGGATGACAGTGCTCATGCCCACAGTGAGGGCTCTGGCACTTGTACCATAGGTTCGCCTCCACTGATCTACTCTATTACCATAGCAGGATAACCTGGCCAGACTGGTTCAGACATACTTCTAATTGTCTTCTATACCCATTGCTGGAACTCCCCAAACACACAGATTTATAGAGCATTTTCTAGTTGCAAATCTAGAAATGTGTTTGATATGAATACGCTAGGCATCTGGCAGCTACTTTTGACTGTTTATAGTTTACCTGGATCTATTTCTAGGCAGAATCTTTCACCACATTCTCTTTAAATACAAGCTTAAGTCACACCACAGGCCAGATTCTAGTTCCTCAACAACAAAAAACTGCTTTAGCCTGGATGCTTTCCAAGCCCCATTTCAGAAGTGCTCTCTAAAACAAAAACTCCAGCCTTTTCTTCAGCATTGGCTACTTTCCTGTCTCCAAGCAGCTTCTAACGGTCATCCTGATGATCATGATAGACGTGTTTCAGTGCCAACGATGCATTTTCTAAACTACAAGAGGGAAAGGGCTCAGCCTTTTTCATTACTGCCTGATCCACCTACTCTTCCACTAATAATTCATCTTGTCATACATTCCTTCCTCTCTTGTTATAAAACAGCCCCTGAACCTGGAACTGTCTGTTGTAAAGAAGGTGGGGGACGTCAGGATTTTAAGAAATGGCGAGTTGTTGAGTGAAATTTAGATTGAGGATAGGGAGAGATGTTCAGTGATGACTTTGAACATCATATATTGCTTTCTATCAGCATTCATAGTAAAAGGTAAAGGTCACCCTTACTCAAAAGCCAGTCACGTCTGACTCTAGGAGTTGGTGCTCAGCTAAAGAACCAGCGCTTTCTGCATCTGCAGACATTTCTGTGATCATGTGGCAGGCATGACTAGACACCAGAGCACATGGAACACTTACCTTTCCAACCAAAGTGGTACCTATTTATCTACTTGCAATTTCTTGCTTTTGAACTGCTAAATTGCCAGAGGCTGGGGCAGACAATGGGAGCTCAGTCCGTCATGCATTCATAGACTTAAATTAATCTAAACAAATGCAGTCCAGAAGGGAAACAAGCATAAGAACCTCTCATGCCCCTCAAACAATCTGCATCATTAAAGCAATCTCTGTTGTTAATACTAGTTGACCAAGATGATCAGCATGGTCTTTCCAGTGACTACTCCCAAGTTGCGGAACACCCTTCCAAGGGAACATAGACTGCCTTACTCCATTTTTGTCCTTATATTGATTTTTTTTTAAAAAAAAACATCATTTTTATTCCGGCAGCCTTTTGGCAAGTGGCAAAATACTGTGGAAAAAGGTTTTTACCAGATTAATATTGTGCTACTTTGGACTGTGGTGGCTCAAGTGGTTAAGACACTGACTGGAAGATTAGCAGGTCAGCAGTTCGAAAGCAAGAAATTACAAGTAGATAAATAGGTACCACTTCGGTGGGAAGGTAAACAGCCTTCCGTGCACTCTGGTGTCTAGTCATGCCTGCCACGTGACCATGGAAACATCTGTAGACGCAGACAGTGCTGGCTCTTTGTCTATAAACGGAGATGAGTACTGAACCCTAGAGGTGGATATGACTGGCTTTCGAGCAAGGGCTACCTTTTACCTTTACCTACTTTGTTTTTTTCATTGATGTGTTCTTAGATGCTTTCCCATCCTATACAGTTCTTATACCATAATTTGTTTGATTCTGTTTTAACAGAAATACTTCTCAGATGTTTTTGCTGTATCAATTTTTAACATTTTTTATTTTAATTTTGTTGAGAGCTGCCTTGTGAGTCTCATTTCTAAGCAAAAGGTAGCATGAAATATTTGAAATGTTATCTTCTCCCACCCCCCAGAACAACTACAAGAACTAGGATTGTGAAAATTGTAGTCCAGAAATGTAGCATTTCTAAGTCATAGAGACATGTAATTTGAAAGGATAAATAATATAAACTATCATTTTAAAACTATTATTGAGTTGGCACCCTAATACATCCAGAATATGCACATGAAAGCCTGCCTTGATAAGAGACACTTAAACCAATTTGATATTCAGGCTGCTAGACAGACTACTGGTCTGATTTCAGATTGGAAATGCAAATCAATGACACCACCATCCATTCAGCTAGGAAGGTGTCGTCAAAGGAATCACCCACTGGGAGACACAGTAGTCAACTGCAGAGGCATGTATGAAGTTTAGTCAGAAGAATCCTAGATCTCCTGCTAGGCAGTAAAGCTCATCGCCCACGTTCCCAAAGCTTATACACAGATCATCCATTTAGTCATGAACGAATGGCGAGGACCTCACACGTGGATATTTTTCTGAACTAAATGTACACATGCTGAGAGGCTAATGATTGGGAAAGGTGTCTTAGTTGTGGTTCTCTGTTTGAACTTCCTCCACATAGCAGTTATTTTTTAAATCCTCAGTACTCAGGAATAATGGAAACCATTGTCAATATCTTACAATTATGCAGAAGGATCCAGTAATAGCTCATCCTCATCCTCTTCTTCTTCTTCTGTATCCAATTCCGAATATTAGCAATCATCATGGCAATCAGCCATGAAGACTGTCTTGCAAATATAATGCAGAGTAAGAACCTGCAATTAACTTAGTAAGAATACAGGTGAAACTCAGAAAATTAGAATATCGTGCAAATGTCCATTCATTCCACTTAAATGTGAAACAAATATATGAGATAGACTCACTACATGCAAAGCGAGAGATGTCATACCTTAATTCATTATAATTGTGATGATCATGGCGTACATGAGATTATGTGATGATTATGGGGTACATGAGATTGGGGGGTTGGGGTTTTCATAAACTGTAAGCCATAAGCATCAATATTATAACAAAATAAGGCTTAAACTATCTTGCTTTGTGTGCAATGAATCTATCTCATATATTTGTTTCACCTTTTAAGTTGCATTACTGAAATGAATGAACATTTGCACGATATTCTAATTTTTCGAGTTTCACCTGTATACTGAATAACCATGGGCATTATAGTAACTACAGCAAAAAAAAGATAAACGTGTGATTGAAATATTGAATAGAAAGAATCTTAAAGGAAAATAATAAAATGAGTAATCGCAAAACAACCATCATTAGGAGGAAAGGTGAAAGAGAATTGTTGCAATACTACAAGCAATAGGACTCACTCAACGTTATTAAATATTGTACAATAGCAAGAGCCCATCCTAGCTCTGGTCTTCCTCCCCCTCTTTGGCACTCAGAGATGGTCCTTCATATGGAAGGACAGGAGGAGTGAAGAAGATAGAAGAAGGTGAAGGGTTGGGTGAGGTGATTGGAGAAGTCTGAGTATGTTCTTATATGTTATCATTATTTTTGTGATTTATGTTATATATATATATATTTTTTTAAAAGAAAAGAATATAATGCAGTGGCCTTTCATCTGCCTTCCACATCACAGCGTGACACCTGTACCACTGATCCAGCTCCATCAGTCATTTTCTGGTCCTGAGCCCTTTTGGCACACAAAGTCTTCATCTGCCTCAGGCCAGTATTGATGAAACTGCTGCCCTCCATCAAGATGGATTCAAGTGGGATTTAATCCACTTGGGGACCATCACCCTTCCCTGTAGACTTCACCAAGGCCACTAGTCTTCAGGGTTGTCAGATTAGTTAACCACCGCCTGACACTCGGTATTGAGTCACTGGCAGTATGGTATACTCCAGGTATTCTTAACCTGCAGCCCACGGCACCATTTCATGTGGCCCCTCACCACCTCCACCACATCAGGAAGTGCCATATGGTGGAGGAAGTGCAAAATGGCCATCCGACTCCCAAAGCTGTCTGAGGGAGCGTGACCTGGTCTCCGGCTTTAAAAGGTTGAGAACTCCTGGTCTACTCTATTACCATAGTAGGATAACCTGGCCAGACTTGTAATGGCTACAATTACCAATTAGTCTATATCAGGGGTGGCCAACCTATGGCCCATGAGCCAGACCCGGCCTGTGGCACCATTTCATGTGGGCCGCCACCACCCTCGCTGCTACTGGAAGTGGAAGCAGACATGTTTATGACAGCCATAAAATGCGCCCGCGCATGTGTAAATGCTCCCATTCCTGCCTTAAATGCTGCTGTAAAACACATCTGTGGCTGTTGTAAATGCGTTTACAAAAGCTGTGGACGTGTTTTATGGCAGCATTTACAGCGGAAGGAACCACATGACTGGCTTGCTCAGTTGTCTGGGGGTATGCATGGTCTTGCCCATGGTGGGAACCCCTTGTCTATATCAACTGCAGCTCAAGAGTGGAGTATATTTCAAAGGCCCTGAATTCAATCCCTGGTATTTCCAGGCAGGACCATAAAAACACTTCTCTCAAACCCCAAAAGAGCTTTTAGTTTTGACAATATTGGACTAGGTGGGCCAATACAGCTTCAGCTGTTCCTGGGATCCATGGAGTAAAAGAAGCATCATAGGCTATACAGTATCCCAAAGATTATCCTTTTCTCTTCATATTCACTGCATCAAGTAGCTTTAGAGCTCAGAAGGGTACGTTTCAAAAACAGCTTGTTGGATAACTTGTTAACTTCTTGGCGTCCACACTGTCATTATCATTATTGTTGCTCCAGTCATACAAATACTTAGTTATGTAGCACCCTATTGTTGCATTGCTTTGCTGTTACATACAGGCAAGAAATATTCTATACTTCTCACTAGCGGGCAATTCAAAATATGCTAAAACATCCCTTTCAAGTAACCTTTGAAAGTAACTTAGTGTTACACGTTACATATTGCACCTAACAGTAACTTTGTAACTATTAACTGCACTGCCCCTTACCTCAAGTAACTAGCAATTGGTAACTATTTTAGTTGTAACTAGTAGAAGTAAGATTGTTTTGCTTTATTTCCAAGCTTTGGGTAGGCTAGGTAGAATGAGAAATGGTAATTAATTCAAGTTCATCCTAAATTTCCCGCATCTAACCTAATCATCCTACTATTAGATAGCATGAGCCAGACAACCTAACTTTTGTTGTTGTTCAGTCCGACCCTTTGCAACCCTATGGACTAGCACACGCCAAGCAACCCTATCCTCCACCATCTTCCTCAACCCACTCAGCTCTACGCCCATTGCGTCAACAATACCATTTAGCCATCTCATCCTCTGCCGCCTCTTTCTTTTGCCTTTGACCTTTCCCAACATCAAGGCTTTCTCGAGTGAATCCTCTCTTCTCATTTGGTGTCCAAAGCACTTTAGCTTCAACTTCAATATTTGACCTTCTAGCAGATACCAAAAGCAAAAGGTGGGGTGGTAACAAGACATTAGATCAGAAGGTTATGTGTACCTCATGTGTTGTCATCTTCTAAGGTACCTTGCTGCTCTTAGGTGCAACAGAGGACGTAATCCTACCTAGCAGCTTCAGTACATGATACAGGACCAGAGTAAAACAGTTACCTTGTGCAACTGATCCTATGCAGCAGCAAGCAGCAGTGGCAACTCATTGACAGTTTCCTTCCTTTTAGAAGACATAGCTATACTCTAGGGATCCTGAGTTGCGTCCTCAAAACTACCCTGATCAATATTTGATGCTGTAGAGCCAGAGCTTGGAAAAGTTACTTTTTTTGGACTGCAACTGCCAGACATCTCCAAATAGCACAGCTATTTTGACAGTGTCAAAATAACATTGAGGTGTCAGTCCAGTTGGGTTCTGTAGGTAGATGGGTGGTGAGATCATGCTGACCACTGTCTCAGGCAGCAAAATGCCTTGACACAGCCATGGCAGTAGGTTGGAGGGTGATATTGCAATCTTGTATTTCATCCGGGATAACAAGATGTGTTGGGTCTCTCATATAGCTGGAAAGTTCTGGTACTACAGATGAGTTCTGGGAAGACTGGGGCAAGATTTCAGCACCAAACTCTTGGATTTGCTCAATTCCTTGACGCCTCCAGAGACAGGTGTTGACACCCGGATCTTGAAACCAAAATACAGTAAAGTGTGTGCACATGAACATACATGCACACACACACACACACAAGCTTCTGTGTGAGATGCTCTCCACCACCACCACCACAACCACTTCTCTTCCTCCCCCCCCAAATAAACAGCCCTGGAGGCGGGTGTGAAAATGCTTCCAGGAATAGCAGCTGAAGACAGAAATGTGGCAAACAAAATCTGGACAGGCTGTGCTAGGATTATCAAGGGGCTTGGGAAAAGAAAACAGGATTGGGCAGGTGGTGGTCCTGGAACCCACACTTTGGAAAGATTGCCTCCTCCCTCCCCACCCCCACCCCAATCTGGCATCACTACCCTGTAATGTATTTTCAAATGCCAGGTATGTCATGTACAGCACCTAGGAAAGGGAACAAAATGTCAGCCTCTGTTTGAGCTGTGACTGCTTTCCTATCAGGCATCCAATTAACAAGAAAGAGTGATATCAAACAAAACTATTAGAATTATTTCCCTCTTCCCCCCCACCATCACCATTCCCACACACAATTCTCAGTGGGAAGTCTGAAACATGGTTCTGGGTGAGCATGTACAGTTGGGGGGGTCTAGGGCAATTGGCAAAATTGTTTCATCCCATCCCTCTGCTGCTTATCTGCTTAATTAAACTCACTGTTCTCCAGTCTCACACCCTCCCCTTGCATTAGAACTTGACAGATAGAGGAGGAAATTAATGGCTAGGGAGAGAATGAAATTGATCCTTCTCATTCTAACTCAGAAGAAAATAAAGCCACAAAGGCCAGGCCATGGTGCTTGTGATGTTAAAGCCGCTGCAGCTGGCCACAAGGCAAAAAAAAAAAAATCCCAGAAAGTAACTTCCAGCACCCTCTAGTGGGGAAAGACCCAAATCCTGGTTTGTAAGGGGTTTCTAAGTGGACCCCCGAGATCCTTTCTGTGCCTAGATGTGCACCTGTGTAAATGTGATTCATGGGGGATGGAAGATGGTCCATCAAATGAATATTTTACATCTACATCAGAAAGGACAGGAAACAATCTATACCTATAAAATGGTGCATTAACTGTTGGAATGTGAGCAAGGAGACCTGTTGCTATGTGTAGTCAAGTTAGAATCGAATTATAGCAGCCCTAACAGGGCTCTCAAACTAAGTGAGATATTTAAGGAGTGACTTTATCATTTCTACACATCTCAGTGTGTTTCCATGGCCGAGCACAGCGAGGAGAACAAATAGGTCAATCTTAGAAGAAATCAACACTGACTGCTCATTGGAAGGTCAAATAGTAAAGATGAGGCTAAAGTACTTTGGGCATCAAATGAGAAGGGAGGATTCACTTGAGAAGGCCGTGATGTTGGGAAAGGTGGAGGGCAAAAGAAGAAGGGGGAGGCCAAGGATGAGATGGATAGATGGTATTGTAGACACAGTGGGCACAGAACTGGGAGGACTGAGGGGGATGGTGGAGGACAGAGGCGCCTGGAGAACGATGGTCCATAGGGTCGCAAAGGGTCGGAATCGACTGTGCGACTGAACAACAACAACAACAAACAACTCCTGAGTCCTAGTTTATTACTCTGTCTAGTACACCACACTGGATATCAAGAAGACTTACAAATATTCAGAAAAGACTGAACAACACTGAGGATTCCTTTCCCTTCAATTGATAATACTCTTTATTTTGTTTGAACTAAATGTCTTTTCCTTCGTGTTGCCACTATATTTTATGCCCAGCCAGATACAGCTAGTCCAGTCAGAGAAAAGGTGTATACCTAATTATAACTTTGGGACATACCTAATTAATCCTCTCCCCTGTACCTCCCTAGCAAGGCATAGAGACTCGGGGTCCATATATCAGCTGTCACTGCCTCTAGTTTTTCTGAAACCTGACGTTCGTTTTTTCTGGGTGCTCCTCCTCCTAACCAAAACAGAAGCTTTTTTTCAATTACCCATTGAAAAAAAGCAATGGGTAATTCACTCAAGGATTAGCAACTGATTCCACAAGGACCTCCAGCTGGGCTTAAAAGTTTCAGTCTCTGTCTTGAACCTTGACTTAAACTACAGATCCTAAAGCTTTCAAAGCCTGCAAGTATGATTTCTGAACATCTTAATCTTCATATCCCAGTTTTGGCAATGCCCAGTTTTAAGCAGAGTCCTGCAGGACTGGGACATTTGCCTCATTTTCAAATTTTCATGATCCAACAAAAGTATGACCCACCCTTGTTTCAAAAAAATAATAATAGGTTCTTTGCCTTGCATGAGGTTGCTTCCAGCATTATGAAACAAATGCTTTTCCTTATTCAGTCTCCTAAAGGATCAATGCACTTGATTGCAGAAATAAGCAAATTGAAAGGTTTCCCTTGCTTGAAAGCCAGTCTTATCTGACTCTAGGGTGCAGTGCTCATCTCTGTTTCAAAGCCGAAGAGCCACCGCTGTCTGCTGCTGCAGACATTTCCATGGTCATGTGGCAGGCATGACTAGACACCGGAGCGCACAAAGTGCTGTTACCTTCCCACCGAAGTGGTCCCTATTTATCTACTTGCAATTTCTTGCTTTTGAACTGCTAGGTTGGCAGGATACATTACACTTATACATGGCAGCATCTCACTAAAGCAGTGGTTCCTATCCCTTTTTTTTTTGCCATGCCCCACCTAAGCATCTCTAAAATCCTGATGCCACCTCCCCACCCCCCATGACATATAATTCTTATTATGCAAAAAGTGAACTCATATACACATGGAAGAAGCCTAAAAGGCTAGTCACTGTTAATAATACATTCTATAATTGCCTCCTTAAAAATCAAATTGCACCCTTTGTGGGGTGTGTGCTCCACTTTGGGAACCACGGCACTAAAGGAACATCCTCAATAAAGATGACAGTTTAAGGATACGACTTCATTTTTAAACACAAAACAAAAAACTGTCACTCACTTTTAGAGGACAGAAAAACCCTCTCTACTATTCTTGACAGATTTGTGAAGGCAGGTAACCCTCCAACTTTCTTTGAGTTACAGATTTAACTGGCAAGTCCAGGAGATTGCAAAAGGTGACACTGTCACATTCTTCTTTCAACCAGCTGGACGTTTTTGTTTTGCTATTTAAACCCTAGCAGAATCAAGAGATATGTTCATGTCTACACTTTCAGCAATGCTCAACACTTAACTACAGAAGCACAGACGTGTCTGTGAGACATCCAGAATTTTCTTTACCTGTGCTCAGAGCTTGGAAACATTACTTTTTTTGGACCACAAGACCCATTTTGTGGTTTATATTCTTTGTCCCAAAAATAGGGAGTTTTTGAAGCAAAAATGAGTTTATTACCTGTTATTTTATCTAGTTAATTGGTATGCTTTAAAAAAACTGATAGGAAGTTCCAAGTGATTGATTGCCCAGCTTAATTGATTAATGTTGGCAGGCTTAGACAAAACAAATATTGGATTTTTTTAAATGTTTTTAATGTTTTAATGAGATTCACAATGCTAAAACATCAAGAATCTGTAAGGAATCTCTCTCCTTCCCAGAAAAACCAGAAGTTCTTGCTGTATGTATATGCTTGTGCGTTTCCATTACTATTCTAACCATATTGGACTTTATGCTGAGGGGAAAGGGCATCCATTTTTCTTCATTATTAATTTGACAAATTTCAGACAGTCTGAATACCAGTGACCAGGAACATGAAAGCATTTACTTATTTATGATTTTATTTATTACGACTTCTTTCCTTATTTATGATTTTATTTATTACGACTTCTTTCCTTCCCACCTTCTCAGGGAAAAATTGTGGTCAAAGAGACATGACCAGGTAAGTAAAAACAAATTCAAGCAAATAAAAATCACCACATTCGTTGTTACTTTTAAAAAATTGTTCTTCTTTTAAAGGCCAGAGTGAAAAGATGCATCTTCACACTCTTCTTAAAAGTGAGGAAAGTGGCAACTGATTGCGATGCTGAGGAGAGTGCTTCCTGCCAGGATGGGAATAACATAGGAGAAGAAAAACCTTCTCGCCCTGTACCTGTCAAGCAGACTTCTGTAGGTGACATTGTCTTCACATCTTAGCATCCCTTTCGGACAAACAAATAAGGAGGTCAGAGTCCTTTACTTTTGAGGGCTTGAAAGCTCCAAAATCCAACATATTCAAGAGGAGGAGGAAGAGGAGGAAGAAGTAGGCTCAAAGAGCCACTGGTGACTCAGGATTAAGCCCTGCTTCCCAATTCATTCGAGATATTTTGGCTCCTGGACCCCCAAACTGCCTGGCCCAAAACCAGGTTTATCTATTGACTAACATTTAAAATGTCATTCAACAGCATATGTGGCATCACAAATATTTCCTGGTCTGGAGTCGGTCCAGGACAAAGTTGCCATAGTAACAGTTGGGGGGGGGAGAGGGAGAGAGAAGAGGGAAAGAGAAAAAACTTCAATTCCCCAAAAACTCAGGGGATCTGTTGTTGCCATGCAACTTCAAACATTTCAACTGCCCTCAGAGGCTGTGGTTTGAACCTCAAGACAGAACCCTGCAGTAAAACAGTCAGACAGTGAACCGAGTGGAAACAAGGCCTAGCTGTGATGAGGTCAAGAACCCTTTCCTAAGAGGCTGTGGGAGAATGTGTGGATTGAGTCTGCAGGACTACTGTACTGTACATTCAAAGCAACATTTTTATACCACATGAAAATCCTGATTTCCATGTAGATGGGACTCTGTTAACTCCCATCCTTTGATATAACTCATATACAGTAGCTGCTTATCATCATCATCACCGCTACTTTCTCTTTCTCTGAGGTTCATGACTGGCATTGGACTTTCACTGCCGTGGTTCATACCTGGTTATTTACAAAGTCCCATGCTGACTAGTTACAGACTGAGGATTTGCTAGAAACTAATAACAAAGGAGAAAACAAACATGTCAAGAATGTCTTTATTTACCATACCTTGTAGCTACAAATCCTTCAGAGCAGAAAAGCTTCTAGAACAGGAAGGAGTGTTACTATGGAAAGCTATTCCTAATATATATACAGTATGTATACAGTAAAACCCCGACTTACAAATGCCTCGAGTTACATAAAATTCGACTTACATAATGATTTTGTGCTAAAACCATGTCCCGATTTACACAATTTCCTATGGGTTTGCTTCGCGTTACATAAAGATTATTTTTCCTATGGGTTTGCTTCGAGTTATGTAAAAATTCATTTTCCTATGGGTTTACTTCGATTTACATAAAAGTTTCATTTTTCCTATGGATTTGCTTCGAGTTACGTAAAATAATAATTTTTCCTATGGGTTTGCTTCGAGTCACAAAAAAATTCGATTTAAGCAAAAGCCTATGGAATGGACTTTTTTCCGTAAATAGGGTTTTTACTGTAACCCTTTTCCTTGAAATTAATCCAAACACTTCTAAAAAATATGGTATTTTTGTTGGTCTTTCCTCCAAGTCCTCTTTTCTGGCCAGTATTAAAATATTCTGCAGTCTCACCCTATCTACTCACCTGGCATCTTTATTTTTCTCTAGAAAAGGTGCCCCCCAATCATCCTTAACTATTGCAAATGCCCCCCACCTCATTAATTCATTCACATTCCTACATATAAAACACCACTTCTGCATCAGATCTCCCCTTCATTTATCAGGCTATTTCTAAACTGCATTTTAACACAATCTCTTTTTCTTTTTGCCTTAAAAACCAACCAACCAACAGCACCCACCCAAAACCCAAGGGATATGGCCGGATCCATTAAAATGCACTGTGCCTTACTTTCCCTTTTGGTCCACGGAGCAAGATCCTATACTATAAAATTCCGTCCAACACTTTACTATCTGATATCACAGGATTTAATATCCCACAACATGTAATATATCTGTCTTCAGTCTTTATAGCTGATTATCAGTTGGTAATATCAGGTCACTTCACTCTCCATCTGTACAGCTTAAGCATATGCACAAATAGGCAATCACATTCACACGGGATCTATGCCAAGGATGCTACACTTGTGCTCTTTATCTGCTATCTAATCTGATCTATGTATTGCAAATCAGATCTCTGCCCCTCCACCTCCGTCTTCCTTTTCTCTATTGTCTCCACCTCCCTGCCTGCAACCCCCCTCCCTTGCTCTCTCTCTCTCTCTTCCTTGCTTGCTTGCTCTCTTTCTCTCTCTCAAAGTCTGTGGGATCCCCTAATCGACTGTCTCTCATTCGGTGCACCATACTCCTACCTAGCATTACCTGTTGACAAGACCAGGACCCAGGTAGGATGGGTGGGGATGGGGTTGGGGTCCCATGGGGGGATGATGAGGAGGAAAGAGGCACTCTGCACTTTGCAACGGCAGAGCACAGGAGTAAACAGTTGTGGGGAGCAAGTTTAGGAGAGAGGGAGGGAGAGATGAAAATGTAAAGCTACTATCTGGCAGAGTTTCCAAAGAAGAAGGGAGTTGAAAGAGTTGCTTAGTAGTGTATGCCTGTTTGAGAAGGCTTGGCAATTTGGAGGAGATTGCTCAGGGTGAAAGAGGAGTTTTCAGAAGCAGTTACCGGAATGTGTGGGGCAGATGGAATAATGATGGGGTAAAAATAGGAAGATATGGCTTCCTAAGATCTCGGAACGATGTGGGAGCTAGATATGCTGTTTGATTGTAAAGGATGATTCGTGTGGTAGAAGTAAGATTTCCAAAGAGAGAAGTTAGGATGTGGGATAAAGCAGGTATCAGGAAATTATAGAAGCTCTCTTGCATCTGCTCATATGCATAGATTAGATGTTGGACATGGAGAAATGCTGTATCTAAGATCAAGAGGCAATTCTGGGAAGAGACTGATTAACTGAGAATTAATTGACTGAAGCAACATTTTATGGAAAGGAAACTGCAGGGAGAACTCCTTCTCAATCTGAAAAAGATAACTCAATTTAGCAAATCCATTCTATGAATATTGGTTAATAATCCGGTTCTAATTATTTAAAAAATAACCCTCTTGGGGATGCTGGTCTCTAAATAAACTGTCCTATCAAAAAGCCATTATGCTTCCAGGAAATAAATTTGCACAATTATAATTTGCTCACCCCACCTTAACCATCAAACAAAACAAAAATTTAAAGAATACTGTACAGGAAATGAATTCAAAATATTCTGCTTGTAGGTTTGGATGTGGGAATTTCAGTGTTCAGTCCTTCAGCATTATGTTACACAATTGCAATGATTTTTTAAATGCTTCACTGAATGCTACTTTTGCTACTAATAGCTAATGTGTTGTGTCATTGTTGTTTATTTGTCCAAGTCACCATGCAATTCTATATGTGTTTACTGTAAAGTCAACTCCATTGCATTCAATGGCACTTACTCCCAGGTAAGTGTGTATAACAAGGCAACCTAATAGTGCATTAAGCACCTTGGAATTCCCAGTGTTTCAGAAAGAAAGGTTTTGCTCATCATAGTATATTCTACAACTTTTGATCTACAACAAATGAATGGAAAACACACTTTCCATAGGTTGGACTGAAGGAAGTAACATTTCCTGTCCAGATTGTATAATGCAAGTGGAAGTGTGGAAGTGAGGAGGAGTGGGAAAATCAGGGGAAATCCCACCTTAAAATCAAACTATTAGAATCTAATTCAAAGCAACAGATGTAGTTTCCCTACTTCCATAGATAGCAAAATAGTCAGAAAAATGATTATTAGAATGAATTTGTACGGGTTTCAGAGCTGATTCATACTCAGCTCTGACATCCATTTGTGAACACTTGTGGTATGTAGAGAAGATGTGTGTCGATGGACAAGTATTGGACTCAGGAACACATTGTGGCTTTGCAAAATGCAATAAATAAATAAATGAAAAATTATGGTCCCTTCCCTATGGAAAAAGGGCAACATTATTGTGAGGTTTTTTTTTTTTTTTAAGAAACAAAAGATTACGGGAGCTGAGGAATATAACAAAGATGTGTAAATGTATGCATGGTATGGGTCAAGGAGGTAAAAAATAGCACTGCTTGCCCACTCCCCTGCCAGGTAATAGTCAGAATGAAGAAAAATACCATTTTGACAAGTTTAATTAATGTATGGAATTCACCAGTAGGATTTATGACCAAGGGCTTGTATAGGGTTTTAAAAGGGAGTTAGATCCTATTGTTGTTATGTGACATCAAGTAGGAACCAGTTTATAGTGACATTCATAGGGCTTTTAAGGTAAGAGATATTTAAGGAGCACTTTGCCAGTTCCACATGCCTCAGTGAGTTTCCATGAGTAAGTGGGGATCTGAACCCAGGCCCATCACTCGGTTTATAGATGCTATTAGTTGTTTCATTATTATCTCCAACAATGAACACAGGTAATAAATGCAATTCATGACAGAAGCCAAAATAGAACCAGTGATCAATAAGAAAGCTGCATTAGCATGCTATGGGCATCCGAAAAAATAAGGAATAAAACATTTAATTGCAAAAAGGCAGAAAACCACCTTAGAAACAGACAAGTGTTGACTGAGAAGACTCAGTAGCAATGGAGATAAAGTATAACCCTGAGAAGAAAATCTGGTGTGTATGTGTAGAATGGAGTATTATGGGGAAGGACATAGCTGACTAGGTAAAGGTACAGGTAAAGGTCGCTCATACTCCAAAGCCTGACTCTAGGGGGCAGTGCTCACCTCCGTTTACAATAGTGTTTCCCAACTTTTTTTTTAAAGACTTCAATTCCCAGAAGCCTAAGTCAATTCCCCAAAGCACTGATCAGCCAAAGTACTGACTTAGGCTTCTGGGAATTGAAGTCCCCCTCTGGGGCGTATGCCCCATGTTGGGAACCAGAGGTGTACAGCCAAAGAGCCAGCGCTGTCTGCATCTGCATATGTTTCCATGGTCATGTGGCAGGCTATTACCTTTCCTGCTAAAGCAGTACCTGTTTATCTACTTGTACTGTAATTTCTTGCTTTCGAACTGCTAGGTTGGTAAGAGCTGGGACAGATGATGGCCATCTGCTCCGTCGTGCAGCATTTAGGTCTCGAATTGCTGACCTTCTGGCCGTCAAACTCAGTGTCTTAAACACTAACCAAATGTGGCCTCTGGCTAGCTGGCTAGGAAGTGGCAAATAAAAACATCATAAGTTAGGAGCATAGGGAGATGTTTATGGTCTTTATATCCTATGTTATATCCTACTGTAACTTATTGGACACTGTAAGGAACATGATGAACTGAAGTCAGAACATTTGTGTACCAAGAACTCACTCTTCCACTAAATTGTGGGCCTTCCATTAAAGAACAAATGCAAATACTGTACCGAAATCTCAGACACATGTCTCACCACCAGAGGAAACAAAACTTTGTGGAACTGATTCAACCATTAGGCGAATTTAGATGGTCATCCTGGGCAACAGATTACTAAGCATGAGCAACAAGATATTGGCTAACCAAGCTGTGCGCCATGAAGCAAGATGTGCTTTCCCTCAATCTATCTTGCTGTCCTTTGGATTGGCACTGGAGAGTGTTTTCCCACAGTCAGTATTGAAGTTTCAACTACCAGCTGAGCTGGCTTTTAAACATGAAAAAGAAGGGGATGCAGTTCATTAAGGCTATACAGTGATATCTCCTACAACGTCCAAACTTGGTTCCACAAGTTTGGACTTTATATGGATTTGGACTTTGCATGAGGCATGCAAAATCCTAGCCGCGATGCCTCATACAACGTCCAAATCCTTGATGCGATGCCTCGTACAATGTCGTTTCCATAGAGATACATTGCAATGTAACAGCACAAGACTTCAGGGCAAAGTCAAGGAAACAGACAGGAAACTGACAGAACTTTAAGAAATCATTGTCTAAACTAAAGGCTAAATACATTACAAAAACATGTCAAACAACCCTGATTGTCCAAGAACCTGAGGAATGCTGCAAAAATCCCAGGAATGCTTCTAAAAATTCTGATGAAAAATTCAAAAAAATCCAAAATCCCACTCAAAACCACTCCTAAACACTCTTTGCCTTGTGCAAAACCCACAAAAGCAATGCACGCATGTGTCCTGTCTTTTATACTGCCCAGGCACAATGCAACCTGGGGAAAACCTCATACAAAGTCGAGCGACTTTGTATGAGGTAACTTTTTTCAAGAAATTAGGCGATGTTGTATGAATTCGATGTTGTACGAGGTGTTACTGTAATGCTATAAGGACCAATGAACGAAGCTTCCAGGAAAGTTGGGAAAGAATGAATCAAAATACATTCATTCTGTGTGTTTTTTCCATAGTTAACTGCGCATCCAATGACTGTGCGCCGTGGAGACCGTGCTCCGGTCCCAATCAGGGAACACATGGCTATTGATGTATCCCCGGGCCCTATCCGCCCCATTGCCCAAATATCAGCTTACTTTCCGCATCCAGGACTGGAAGGGATCCTGTCACCCAAAGACTGCATGAGAGGTCAAGGGGCAATGAATGCCTCTTCGGGAACTGGAGAAGGAGAATCAGCTGACGGATATGATTCTGATGAGAACAGTAAGTGTGAAGAAGACTCAGGCCCTCTGGATCTGACCATCCCTTCATCATTCATAAGGGAGGGGGGTTCCATTGCTGTGCATGATGCATTTCATGCACGCATGCTAACATGTGCAGAGGCTGTCAGGCTCTCATTTGACGTGCATTGGTCTTCCTTTCTACATGTGCGTTTTCTCATATAGCTATGTGTTATGTGCATACAGATGCACAGGTGATTGTTTCTCTGTCTTACATGCACCTATACAGGGAAACTCTAGTACAGTAACTACTACTCAGATTTTCTCTTCCAACAGACAGATGTTTTACACATTGTCATCTTAAATCTCTCACCAACAGCTTTGTCTGTCCACAGTCCCCAGGCTGAGATATCTGAGTGCACACACACAAATGCTCACACACTACTGCTTACGTATCTTTTCCCACACGTAACTCCCCTTAATACATCTGGCACACAGTGTTTTGGTATTTTGTCATGGACAAAGGCATTTTACTCAGTAATTCTCAGAGGCAGGTTCATCTGGGGGTCAAACTAGATGTTAAGAAGAATGCGTATTTCCTCTGAAGAAAGACAGCTTCTCAGTTCTTCCTTTTTCATAAAGATATATTCACTTACATTTTATATATGCACTCCCACTTTGAAGCAGTGTTCAAAGTGGATTCAAGATCCCCCTTCTCATTGTATAGCCAATGTGTTCAACAGGCTCTTGTGAACAACGTGACTGTCATTATACATAAAACCATACAATAATATCTCCATATTTCCTTATTCCTCTTTTTCACATGAACACATGCACAAGCAAATAGCCATATGAAGGCTGCAATCCTGTAAACAATTACCTGGGAATGAGTTTCACTGAACCAAGTTAGACTTGCCATTTCTGATTAAATACCAATAGGATTGCCCATGGGACATCTTGTATTGTTGCAGAAATACCGGTAACAAGTGAAAGCTACATTCTTCAGAATGCGCACTTGGAAGAAAGACTCGTTGAAATCAGTACAACTTTACTTCTGAAGCAACCTATTTAGGGTTAGACCAGGATTTGATAAACTCTGATATTAATTGCCTACCTAAGTACACCTAGAGTTTCTTCACATTTTCATTCTCTCATATGTGTACATACACTGTTGGAAACTCGTCAGTTTTCACGAATAGATTTTTTGGCAAAGACTTTGGCACAATGTTCAGGAAAACACATATACACACCATTACATCATATAAAGCACAAGCTGTCCTATTGTCACAACTCCCCAGCACAACAACTCTATTCTGACATTATCACCCACCCAATCCTGACAAAACACCAGAGAAACTAACATACACTAAGATACTGAAACATACATACATACATACATACATACATACATACATACATACATACATACATACATACATACATACATACATACAGTGGTACCTCATACAATGATTTTAATCCGTTCCACAGGGCTCGTTGTTGTACGAAACAATTGCTATATGATGCATGCATCGTATAGTGATTTTCCCTATGGGATGCATTGTACAACGATTATTATTATTAATTTTGCTAAGTGGTTTTTCCCATTGAAAAATTGTTATACAATTTTTTTCCATAGGGAAAATTGTTAAGCAGGACACCATTCCCTCCCCCCAACCTAATTGTTATGTGATTTCATTGTTTTACGGGGCGATTGTTGTATGAGGTTCCACTGTACATACATACATACATACATAAACAAGCCCTACCCAGACAAATCTTAGACCAAAATGGCAGGGGCTTTGTGATCTTTGCCTTATGCCTTCTTCTTCTTCTGCCATATCCAAATCCAAATCTTGGTGATCATCATGGCGATCAGCCATGAAGACTGTCCTGAGAATATAATGCAGTCGCCTTTTATTTGCCTTCCGCATTGCAGCATGACATCCGTACCACTAATCCAGTTCCGTGAGTCACTTTCTGGTCCTGAGCCCTTTTGGCACCAAAATCCTCATCGGCCCCAGGCCAGTATTGATGAAGTTGCTGCCCTCCATCAAGATGGATTCAAGTGAGATCTAATCCCCTTGTGGACCATCACCCTTCCCTGTGGACTTTGGTACCCAAGCTGTTAGTCCTCAGGTTAGCTAACTGCTGCCTGACACTCAGCACTAAGTCACTGGCAGGATAGTCTACTCTATTACCATAGCAGGATAACCTGGCCAGACATGTATAACTTATATATAGAAATCCCTTCCATAGGCTTAAAGATACCACAGGATATGTCAGAATGCTATGTCCATTGACAAATCCAACCATGTGTAGAGGATAGGACACAAACTAAATTTTAGAGTTAGCATGTCATTAGAAGCAGAGCCCACTCCCACCCCCATGAAGTAACAAGAGATCTGATTGTCGGAGTGTGGTCTTGCCTTATTCTGTAATTAGCAACTTAACTTGCTTTTTTGAGTGATCGATGTGAAGTAAACATGGCCTTCATTTTCAAGTCTGATTGTGTTTTTGAAGGAACTGTGTCATTGGAAGGAAAATGTTGCACTAAGAGGAAATATGAATTTTCTTTAAGCAAGAGTTAATCTGATGTCTTATCAATGGCTTCTAGTCAAAATGCCTATATGGATCTTATTTCAGCAGGTCTCTGAATATTAGTGACTGGAAAGCAAGAATAAAGGTAAAGGTTTCCCTTGCTCGAAAACCAGTCGTATCTGACTCTAGGGTTCAGTGCTCATCTCTGTTTCAAAACCAAAGAGCCAGCGCTGTCTGCTTCTGCAGACGTTTCCGTGGTCATGTGGCAGGCATGACTAGACACCGGAGCGCACCATACAATAATATCTCCATAGTGCAGTCATTTGGAAAGCAAGAATAGGAAAGGATTATTCACCTCCTTTCCTATTTGTGCTCATTTCCTGCAGTGGCTCAAGTGGCTAAGATGCTGACTGGGAGGCAGAAGGTCAGCAGTTCGATTCCCGAATACTGCAGGACGGAATGAGCTCCCATCTTTGTCCCACCTCCTGCCAACCTAGCAGTTTGAAAGCAAGAAATTGCAAGTAGATAAATAGGGACCACTTCGGTGGGACGATAACAGCACTCCGTGCGCTCCGGTGTCTAGTCATGCCTGCCACATGACCATGGAAACGTCTGCAGAAGCAGACAGTGCTGGCTTTCAAGCAAGGGAAACCTTTAACTTTACTGTTTGTGAATTTCCTATAGACATCTGAGAAGCCATTGTAGGTCGTAAGATGTTGCCTGGGTGAACTTTCAGGGCTTTATAGGAGCAGCTCCTTATTGAAAGGTAAAGGTTGCCCTTGCTAAAGCCATTCATATCCAACTCTAGGGTTCAGTGCTCATCTCTGTTTATAGCCAAAGAGCCTGCGCTGTCTGCATCTGCAAACATTTCCTTGGACATGTGGCAGGCATGTCTAGGCAACTGAATGCACAGAATTCATTCCCACCTTCCCCACTGAAGTGGTACCTATTTATCTACTAGCAATTTCTTGCTTTCAAACTGCTAGGTTGGCAGGAGCTAGGACAGACAACGAGAGCTCACTCCGTCATGCAGCACTCGGGTCTCGAACTGCTGACCTGCCGACCTTCCGGTCATGAAGTTCAGTGTCTTAACCACTAAGCCAACACAGGCCCTTATTGAAAGAGGCTGAAGCAATTTGGCTCAGGTGGTATTAAAGGAAAGATGAAACAGATGAAGGTACAATTATTGCCGAATGGTGGAGCAAAACCTTTCAAAGTGTTGATGCTAAAAACAACAAGGTGATGTTTAAACTCCACTTCAGGCAGCCAAATATCTTGGGTCAGTAAGAGCCCATATGTTCTTACATTTACATCTTAGTTGTCCAACACCCACAGAGAGTGATATACTGTATATGCATATGTGCCATTAATAACCACATAATAAGAACAAACCTAGGAGCACACCATTGTGACAGGCACACACACCCCTTGTACATTATATGCATCATAACGCTGGCAGTGACCAAGAAATACAATGGCAAGTAACCACAATATTTCACTTATAAACAGACAAAAAGAACACACACTTCTGAGGACAAATTCACACATACAAATGCTCACTCAGCCATCCCCTTGAACAAAAACAAACCCACACAAACTCACACCTTCACTGACACAACAGCCTGCCATAAAAGAGAAATAAATTCATATTCTCATACACACATACACACACTCGCACAACAACCCTTAGGCTTAGACAGACCCGGAGGAGGGAGGGAGGAAGAAAAGACAAGGAAGGAGTGATTAATGGATGGGCAGGAGGGAGAGAAACAGAGGGAAGGAGTGAGACAGAAAGGAAAAAAGAGGGCAGAAGAGTAAAGGTCCAGGCATGTGAATAGCTTTGTGCAGATTGACAGAAATCAATTTGGAACCAATACAAGCAAGCAGGCATCTTCCTCCTTGACCTCTGATGTGTTGTTCACAGACCTGACATGTGCATGGTTTGGGCTGCATGCCGTGTCATCTCCATGCCATCTGAAATATGGTTTTCACTCATGGCGTGAACCATATGGAGGGAGTGGATGTTCACACAAGGAGACTATTTGCTGGCTTGAGTGTAGAACTGATGGAGAAATGATGGTTGGGAAGAGAGGGGAAAATCCTCACTCCAAACATCATCTGTCCGTTGAGAACATTTTGGCATAGAAGTTATTAGCCCTAGAATGTACAGAATTATAACAACAGCTACATGCGGCACAGAATTCCACCCTGCTGCCCATCCGACAAACACAATGAGACCCCATATTCCCAAGATTACAGAATATAGCTTCCAGGAATAAATGAATTGCCCATTAGCCAATGTTCAAGTCCTTTGTTTTTAACAAATGACATCCCCAAAAAGGCA
This sequence comes from Bradypodion ventrale, assembly GCA_035047345.1. Lineage (NCBI taxonomy): Eukaryota > Metazoa > Chordata > Lepidosauria > Squamata > Chamaeleonidae > Bradypodion > Bradypodion ventrale. Next base: position 10,552,713 of record JAWDJE010000006.1, read on the forward strand.
GTAGCTGTGATTTAATTTAGACATAGACAAGTGGAGAAGAGTTTGAAGGATGGAAGATCCACCTTTTCCAGAGAGAAATACTCCCAGCAATTTTCAGGTTCTCTAGATATGCCTCGAGAGAGGAGAATGAATGTGTAGAAATGTGTGAGCCCATCCTCCCTACCAGATTGTGCTCTCCATGCAAAACCAATATTAAGTATCCTGACAACATGTGTTTCCAGTAAAGCAAAAGAAGCAACAAAACCACCTATTTTGTTTCTAGTCCTTAAGGTTGTAAAAAAAACATGGAGGTGATGCCTAAACTTTTAAAAAACCTCTGCCCAAATGATTAAAAATCTCTATACAAAGTTAAACCCTATACAACATTCACTGGACAGAAAATTTTTAAAAAAATTATTATTATTATTATTATTATTTGGGGGGGGGACTTGAATGCAACAGGAAAAGAGGAAAACTACGTAAGAGGTGGATTAAGTCAATAAAGGAAGTCACAGCCTTAAATCTACAAGAGCTGAGCAGACTTTTGGGAGTTCACTAATTCAAAGGATCCATCATGTGTCAGAGACACACTGGGGAGGATGCTGAAATACTCACCCATGATCAAAAATGATGGAAAATCCTTGTTGCCAAATATGCCAAGTAGTCTATGTCTGTCTGGCCAGTTATCCTGCTATGTTAATAGAGTAGACCATACTGCCAGCAACTCAACACAGAGAATCAGGTGGCAGTTAACTAACGTAACAACCCTGAGGACTAGCAGCCTTGGGTGCCGAAGTCCACAGGGAAAGATGATGGTCCCCAAGTGGATTAAATCCCACTTGAAACCATCTTGATGGAGGGCAACAGCTTCATCAATACTGACCTGGGGCTGATGCGGACTTTGCATTTCCAAAGCGCTCGGGACCAGAAAGTGACTTGCGGAATCAGTGGTACAGGTGTCATGCTGCAATGTGGAAGGCAGGTGAAAGGCCACTGCATTATATTCTCAGGACAGTCTTCATGGCTGATCGCCATGATGATCTCCTACATTTGGATACGGCAGAATAAGAAGTCTATGTTTATATATGTTGTGTGTTGGAAGTGGCTTAATAGCACATGACAACAAATACAGCGGAGGAAAGTTTCATGGTAAGGTTAGAGGGCTCAACTTGAACACATATTCAGCCCCTCAAATTATCCTTTGTTGCACAAAAGCAAAATGTATTATGAAGCCTGAGCACATCTCCCACATTTGTATGGATCACAGCATCCAGATATATTGCCACCTATGTTGGGTTGTGTCTCAGGCAGTGGAAATCTTTGGTTAGTTTGTTTTAAAAAGAAAATATAAGTGACTTGTGAACAGAGCTGGGGGGTGGGGTGGTTTGCCCTCTCCCTGCCTCTAAAATATTGTAGTGAATCACCCCTGCAATGGACTATACACTTATGCTGATGGGCATAAGATAGATAGATGGATGTCTGGGGCAGGGGCAGCTTACACATTGGTAATAGTGGCAGATGGATGGAACTAAGCATGCAGGCAGATTGAAAGAGTGATCGGAAAGAGAGTGGGAAGGAAGATTGGATGGTAACACTGGCTGATTGATCCTTTTTCTTCATTCTGTCTGACACCTGGCCTTTTTCTAGCCTCTCTTGGGACGCTTGAATTCGACATTGTTTACGATCCAGAAACCTGCACCCTGGACTGCACCATCCTCCGGGCCAAGGTAATTGTGATCATGCCACGGCACCTGAAACACATGCAATTGAGACTCCCTTGACTGCACTGCCACGTTTCGGATGCAAACCTGCAACCCTTCTGCATTACATGTGTCGCTTCCACTGTAAAGGGACATGATTTAATAAACGAGGCCACACAGGGATGGGGAATCTCATTACAGAAGCAGCACTGCTCATTTCACTCTGCACCCCACCCACCCCTCCTTTTCTTCTGCTTCTAGCCCATTCTCACCTCCAAACCCACAGAAGGCAAAAGGGCTCTAAAGACACCTTCCCCCGCCTCCGCCCCATTCATGCTTTCCCACTCCTCCTTGGCTTTCAATCTGCCTATGTTTGCACAACCCCAGTCCTCATCAACATGCAAACAAACACATAACCCTCTTTTCCCCTTCCCAGCTGGTAGACTTGCAGCATCTTCAAGCACCTCGGCGACGCGCCAGGCAACCGGGTATCCGCAGGCATCTGGGGTTGCCATGACAACTGAGGAGGGAGGGGAAGAAAGCAAAAAAAATAATGCGGCAGTTTAGAACCACAGCAAAAGTAACACTGGCCCATCAAGCATCCCTCGCCACACCCTGTTGATCCACCTCACCCTTCTTTTCCTTTGCATTGTGGAAAATTAATCTCAAGTCATGGACTTTACTTTCCGTATCTCTACTTTTCTAGCTTTTTGGCTCACTTATGGATGGTTTTACACAGCTTCTTGGCACTCTGGCACTCTCCAGATGTGATGGGCCACAACTCACAGAACCTTGGAAGCAGTATTGCTTCACATCTGGCGAGCAACAGATTGTAGAGAGCTGGTTTGGAGTGCATTTGCCTGGCCTGGATTGTTTCTATTTATTTTTTATTTGTGACTTGAAGCGCTATTACCTCCATTGGCAGGTCTTCAATTAAGCCAATTTAGCTAGATGTTCCAGCAGTATTCTGAACAGCATTAAAAATAATAGCCCAAACAGTTCCAGGACCGAGAATAATTTCTTTTTAGCCACAAGCATTTGTGCCCATAAACTAGTGCATTTGCAAGTATTATTCATGATGGCACCTGTCCAAACATGGTGGTATTAATTCCCCACATATTCAGCAAACGCTGGTCCCCAGTGTTACTTATGCTATTAAATCATAACCCTTTTCTAATTAGAGTTATACTTGCAACACCAGATTGTCTTTGAACAGTGTTTAGAATGCTGCAGTCAGGTTTTTATCTAATGGCCAAAATCCTATTGGCATAAATTTAAATTGGTAGAAACAAATGATGTTATCAACCGGCACCTGGTAAATGTTGATTTAAATTATTTGAAAATTTCCCCTCCATTTCAGGTTTGGAGGCTCTGTGGGGCTCCCTTTTGCCCCAAGGAAGCTTTTCAGAGCCTCAAAACAGAAGGGGAATCCTTTAATAGTATCTTATCGCTGCTAGTGGCTACCGCTGGAGATCTGGTGGAAATATTTTTACTGTTAAGGGTTTTTCCCTCTTCGCCATCCTGAAGCTCCCAAAGGCATCCACATAAAGAAAAATATCCCCAGGGAGCCTCAGAACCTGAAATAGAAGGACTTCATTCAATTTAAATCAAATTTTACCAGTGTCAGCTCATGACATTATCTGCTTTCTTCAGTGTAGATTTATACAGGTTTTTTTTGTCTCTTTCTGAGTTATTTGCAGCATATGACTTCAGTCGTACATGAACTTCTGGAAAGTCCCACTTAGTCTTCAAGCCTGATTTCAAATGGTACTCTTAACCTTTAAGCCCCCAAACAAGCTAAAAACAAGCCGCTTCCTCCAAATTATTTCTTTTTCACATCCTGCTCAACAACTTTCTTACTCCCCTTCTCTACTAACAAATAAATGGCAGGTCTTTGTTGGTTGCTGGACTGTGGTGGCTTTGTGGTTATGATACTGAACTTGACAACAGGAAGATCGGCAGGTCAGCAGTTTGAGACCCGAGTGCTGCACGACGGAGTGAGCTCCTGTCTCTGCCCCACTCCTGCCAGCCTAGCAGTTTGAAAGCAAGAAATTGCAAGTATCGATAAATAGGTACCACTTCAGTACCACAAATAGCGCTGGCTCTTTGGCTATAAACAGAGTGGAACACTGAACCCTGGAGATGGATACGACTGACTTTTGAGCAAGGGCCTCCTTTACCTTTGTTGGTTGTGACACTCAAGTTTTGAATGTCCTCCAAAAGGCTAGCTTCTGGCAATCTGGGAATACTTATCTTTCAAAACATGCCTATAAAATAGAACAGACGGTCCCTCAGGCCAAGTATGGACACTCTATGGGCCTCTAGAGGTTGGATTGCTTCTTCTACCATTGGCTAGGCTAACTGCAGCTGACACGAACGGAGGTCCAACAAAATCTGGAAGCTAATAAGACCTTACACACACGGTGCTACTTCAGGACACAGCTGCATTATTTATCTGCTTTGTTGTTGGCTGTGTTTTAATCTTTGTGATGATTGCTTGTATTTTTAGGTGGTGTTATTCACCTCAAAGTCTGTCAACAAAAATAAACAAGGGCCCCTGGCTCACTAGAGGCAGTTCTAGGTTGAAACAAGGATGGAACCTGGACATAAATGTTTTGCATTTATAATGTATGTGATACAAACAACACACACGCACATAGCCGTCAGGATGTGAGGATTTGTATGCAGGTGTCATACCGATTTCTGCTCGAGAACTAGTGTTGTGTGCAGTGGCCTTTGGAAAGACAGAGACACGCAACAAGAAGTGTATGCAGGAAATATGCGGGGGAAATACTCATCCGTTCCAACTAAGTGCCTACAGACAAGTATTAAGATTAAAGGAAAACTGATTTCTATCTTTCTATTCTTAGGGACTCAAGCCAATGGATTTTAATGGTCTAGCAGATCCCTACGTCAAACTGCATCTTCTACCAGGGGCTTGCAAGGTAACCATTGTTTTAAATTTACCACCTTCTTATTGCTTCTCCCATCAAATCTCTAGGCCTAAAAAAAATCCAATTGATACATACACAGGGCTCAATGAAGCAACCACATGAATCCCAGTAGGTAACCATGTTAAAATAAATCAATTCTTGTCTCTCTTTCTATTGAAGCAGGGTATCAATTTTCAAATTGAAAAATCAGGCTAACAACAGTGGGGAAACCAAGAAAAGGTACCAGGGGCGGGTATTGAAGAGGTATTTGTAGCAGCAGGAGACGTAAGTGAGATTTGCCCCAGATATTCAGAGTTCCCAGCTATGACATATTCCACATCAGTGGTCTCAGTCTAAAAATATTTTCTCCGAAGTAATTAATATTGATTCTGAGGAAGTGAACTTTCAAGTAAGCATATTTCAGCAATGCTTGGGATATATTGATTGATAGTAATATAGAAAAGCACTCAAAGTGCTTTTACTTTAAGTGATCATTGGGTAGCCAGAAGTGGGAGGGCGAGCTGCCTGTTGTGTGAGAATAGGGACTACCTGTCCTTCCACCATCACATCACACCACCCCCATGTGAATTTGCTCTCAACATAAAAACACCAGGTCAGGGTATAAACAGTATCTGAAGTTTTGTTAAGACAGAGGCCCATGTTTGTAATGAATGTTCCAGAATTTCATAAGGGTACAGTGTCACAAGGATTCCCTGAACGTAAAATGAAGCCATAAGTTCCTGGCTGATGAAGTCTAATTACTTCATGAATGTAAACAAGAACAACAAGGAAAAACAAAAGTCAAAAGAGGTGGCATTGGAGATTTATGACTGTATCTCTAAAATTCTTATTTTTATTGTTATGCTGTGCTCTAAAGAAGCAAGGATTTGATTTTTATTATAATAGTTTAGGGAGCATGTGATTTAACTCTCTTGCTATTTCTGATACTGTTTTCCCAATCAAAATCCTCCCAAAAACTTGAAGCTACTATTATTCCCACTGAGGAAAGAAATACAGATATATACTATATTGTTTCTCCAGTGAGTCTAATAATAGTTGCAATGTGTGAGTTTTGTGCAGTTTAATCTGGGGAAATGGCATAAGTGAAGAACAGGTACGCATTCTCTTGTCCTCATATGTTGCCATCTGCCATGAACAGATTCAGAAGTCCTTTGGAAACACTTGATAGTTCTGTTTGGGTTTTTCAGCCCTGGGACGGGAGATGAAAATGGGGCATGTAAGAACTAGTGCAGGTATGTAGGGACCAAAGAGAGAAGGACAAAATGTCCTATGGCTGTACATGTTGGCTGAGGGGTAGGACGGGAGCAAAGATCATTCTAGCGTAGTCCAAAAATAATTTTTTCCTAAGTTCTGGGCCAGCGTATCCACCAGTTTCAGGACATCTTATATAGAAATTCAGTAGCAGAGGATGTGTTAGTAGTCCCAGCAAATATGACTTTAAGAAAGAGATAGGCCGTCTGTTTTCTCCAGATGTTTTTAGCTACAGCTCCTGTAAACCCTCAACCTAGATGGCTAAAGTTTAGAGTTTATGAGAATTTGGGAGAGGAGTGGGAAGAATTCAGGAAGAATTAGGCTGCTTGAGTCTTAGATCAGCTTGCCCTTATCTGATGTATTATCGATGTCTTAGATCAGGGGTGGCCAAACTACAACCTATGGGCCGCCCCCAGCATTTGGCGCCAAATCATCCAGCCCACACCGCCCTCACCACTACCGGAAGCAGAAGTAAAACACACCCACGCATGTATAAACGCACCTGTGGCTGTCATAAATGTGTTTATGACAGCCACAGACGCACTTTACGGCAGCGTTTATGGCAGGAGGAACCACATGACCAGCCTGCTCAACCACGAGACTAGCCCATGGTGTGAAAAGTTTGGGAATCCCTGTCTTAGATGGTAATTCATGTAGCAACTTTTCTTGGATCAAGTCTCTGGCCTTACTAGCAGTCTGGTCTTTCCTTCTGATTCCTCTACTAACCCCGTAACTATTCCTCCCTAGGCAAACAAACTGAAAACACGAACCCAGCATAACACTCTCAACCCTGTGTGGAATGAGTCTCTAACATACAATGGGATAACAGCGGAGGACATGGCCCGGAAAACTCTGCGGTGAGATCCAACTCATACCCTAGTGAAAATCCTAACTAAACACCCCTCTCTCTCAGTGTTGCTTTTGTTACAACACTGTTCCTTCCTTAATCCTCTTTCTTCTTCCATCTCAGAATCTCGGTGTGTGATGAAGATAAACTGACTCACAACGAGTTCATTGGAGAGACACGAGTACCCCTCCGACGCCTACGGCCTGGCCAGAAGCGGCATTTTAATCTATGCTTGGAGAAGCAACAACCGGTGAGCTTCAAGCCTCAAGAGCCTTATGTTAACCTAACCTCTCAGCCAAACTACAGTAATCTGCTGCTTCCTTCATTGGGCCAATTGTCAGTATTCCACAACTAGTTTTTCCGAGGCAGTGAATTGAATGGGCACGTAAAAGGTGGCTTCATTTTGGCAGTTTCATGTCTGGCCTAGAAACAGAAGAAGAGAGGAGTTTCACAGAAAGCCACCTGCTTTGAGCATATTTTATGTGCTTTTGTTTGTCTATTTGTTTTGTTGCTTTACTAGAGTTTGCTGCAAAGTGTGAAAGCTGCCCAGGCAAACCTCAAAAGACCGATGTTTATGTGTTTGGAAGGGGAGACTAGGCAAGATTCCAGCATTCAGAGAGGATCGATAGTCCGTAATCCAGAGACGTAAAGTATTAAGATGTGACAATAAAGTGTGTGGATATAGTACTCCATTAACCAATCTCAGCTTAATTTAGCACAAAGTATTAACACTCTTTTGATCCTTCTTGTGGATACTAAATGTGGTTCTCTTGGGCCTGTGTGTGTGTCATGATATCTGACCACCAGTTTGTACTGTTTTACTTTTACTTTTTAACTCTTCCACCCACAAGAGTGGATTTTCCCTACTGCATTTCATCTCCAGCTGTAGATGAACTAAGAGCTACATTTGAATATCTGCTACTTTCCCCCTTTCTGCTGCAACTGGGACAGGATGGGGACATGGATACAAGCAGGGCCGACATCAGAAATTTCCGGGCCGGATACGAACCCCCCACCCCCTTTTGGCCACACACCCTGTGGTTATCTGCGCATGCATGGTCTGTTTGCGCATGCGTACATCAGTGGTTTCCCGATGCCACCACGCCCCCGTGGTTTTCTGTGCATGCATGGTCTGTTTGCGCATGTGCACATCATTTGTTTCCCGGTGCCGACGGGCCCCCGTCATCTCCGGGCCCAGGATGGGAGTCCTACTTGTCCCCCCCTGATTGCGGCACTGGATACAAGATCTGCCTAGCCCTTTCCCCCTCTGATTTTTGCATTGCGACCCCCAACATAGAGGTGCTGACCCAAGAAGCTTGCAAACAACTTTGTGCCTTTTATAAATTTGGTCTAATAATGTAGCAGAGTGATGTAGTGGATAAAGTAATGGTCCAGGACTCAAGAGACCAGGGTTTGATTCCCCAGCTGTGCCATGGAAACACACTAGGGCCATGATGGTGAACCTTGGCACTCCAGGTGTTTTTGGACTTCAATTACCAGAAGCCCAAGTCAGCACTCTGCTGATCAGGGCTTCTGGGAATTGAAGTTCAAGAATACCTGGAGTGCCGAGGTTCACCATCACTGCACTAGGGTGTTGTTTTTTGTTGTTTTTTAAAACTCCTGGTAAAACCACTCCTGAAATATCTCACTTACCTTGGAAGCCCTATTAGAGTCATTTCCAGCACGTTTTTCATTGAGGGCACATAACAACAAATATATTGTCCTGATACAGGATGTGGATCCTGGATTTTGTTAATTGGTCAACAAGGTGGCCTCTTTGTTCCTCCAGCTTTGCTGGAGTTTGTGTTTAAATAAAGCAGGGAACCAGTTGTGCTAAATATGCTTTTTCTTTAACAGCTGGCATCCCCTTCATCCATGACAGCAGCTCTACGTGGAATCTCCTGCTATCTGAGAGAGGTGAGAAGTTGTTCCTCCTCCTCAGCTTCCTATTTGTCACTAACTAGATTTAGGGAGTGCTTAAACTGCAAATAGACCTTTTTAGTGGAAGATTTCATTTCTTTGATGGTAATCCACTGGGGACTGTATAGCAGGAGTAGGTAGTGCTAAAACCATCTGCCCCACCCTCTAGTTATTCCTGTCTTTCCTCCAAGGAGCTCACGGTGGCAAACACAGCTTGCCTCCTCCATCTTTACTTTATCCTCACAACAATTCTGTGTGATTGCTCAAATTGGAGAGACTGTAACTGTCTTAGGGTAAGTCATTTTCATGGCCAAGTGAGGGTTTGAACCCAAGTCTCCTGAGTCTATATCCAGTGCTCAAAACCACTACATCACGCTAACTCTTTTTTCCCATTCTGTCAGCCACCCTCCCATACCTGTCAAACACGGCTCCGGAAAATACGGGACCTGCGCAAAACCCTTCTGTGCATGCACAGAAGGGTTTTGTGCATAAGTGCATGCACAGTAACTACTTTCCCCGCTGGTCAAATTAAGGGATGGTGGCGGGAAAGTGGAGGAAGCGGCACAGAAATATGGGAAATCCTGGCCAATCCAGGATAAATTGATAAGTATGCGCCCTCCCCTCAGCTACATCCAGCAGGTTGCTGAGGGCCCCAGTGAGTCCAATCCTGGGCTAGATAATAGGCCTGTGCAATACAAGAAGAAAAAAAGACAATTGTCAAGGCTTCCCAGCTGAAGACTGACAAGCCACAAGGCCCCAGAAGGACGACAAGGGAAACACATTAGACTCAGAAAGTGTGAAGCTGAGTGAGAAGCCTTTAAATATTTCAGCGAGGTGTCACACTATCCAAACCCAGTCTAACAGTCCGACTGCAAAGCTTTGTTTGAAATTAGAACCAAACAGAAACAGCCTGTAACCAGCCTTGATGTGTGTATGTATAGAATTTGGCAATATTGTGTGTGTGTGTTTATATATATATATGCTAAATACAAACTCATAAGTTCGTGATGGCAAACCCTGGCACTCCAGATGTTTTTGGACTTCAATTCCCAGAAGCCCAAGCCCCCGTGAATCCACACGATTCATCCAGCCTGCGCCACCCTCGTCACTCCCGGAAGCGGAAGTAAAACGCACCCGTACAGTTAAGGCTTTTCCGGGTTAACCCTTCCTCCATACGGGCACGTTTTACTTCCACTTTCGGGAGTGACGAGGGCGGCGCAGGCCGGATGAATCGCAGTAAACCCCTTCATGTGGATTCACGGGGGCTTGGGCTTCTGGGAATTGAAGTCCAAAAACATCTGGAGTGCCAAGGTTCACCATCACAGTCATAGGTTGTGTTTCAGTACACACTTTGGTGTGGCGCTCTGAAACTCAGGGTTTTGGGACCCAGCCAACCTCAAACTATTATGAATGTCTGACATTATTTTGGAGGGGACCTGTGAAAGAGCGCACACCTCATAACCTGTTTCAGAAAGCTGGAAAGTAGGCATTTCACGCAATAATAATAATTCCATGCTCTCTCTTCTTCTGCACTACACAGCTAGAACCCCCAGCTGGCTGGGCTCTGGAGGAAAGGGGTCGCATCCTGCTTGCCCTCACGTACTTCACCGAACGCCGTGGACTGGTGGTGTCTATTCTACGCTGTGCCCACTTAGCTGCCATGGATGTGTGTGGCTACTCAGACCCTTATGTGAAGGCGTAAGGAAATCGCTTCAGGGAAATATGGGTGTTAATCTTCGCTTAGCATTAGTTGTGCTTAGGGTTAGTGCATGTTAGTCGCAACTAACTGAAGCTGGAGATAATGAGAAACAAAAGATGCTTGGCTTACTCCCAATCTTTGAAGTTGGGGATGGGGGACATCTGGCCTTCTAGAAATTTCTGGATTACAACTCCCATCAACCCCTCCAACATAGTGATAGAGTATGTGAGTTGCGATTCAATGTGGGCCATGTATTTTTCATCCTTCTCTCAAGTATTGTTAATGAAATGAAAGGCTTCAATTCTGCCATTTAGGAATAGGCCATTTCCCCCTATTTTGTTCAGCATTTAAAAGAAGAGTTAAAATATTTCCTATAAAGATCTTTCCTATAAAACCTTTCCTATAAAATCAACAATTTAGGAAATATTTTCTGGCTTTTTTCCAAATTATACTAGAATTAATTGCCTTGAGAGGCCAATGTGTGGTAGTTGCTTTCTTTTTTCTGAGGTCCAAATCCAGACTCAAATCATGCTTAGAGAACACTCAGTGGAATTAACGGGACTTTAGTCAGATCTCCTTGTCACACTGATTTTAATGAACCTATTCATATCCAGCATTATGTGTTTTCAGTATTTTCAGCTTAAGATATATCATTTGAGCCTCATGATAACAGAATATTAAGGTCTGTTAGCTGCTTTTAGTATTTTTCAGGGAAGAGAAAAGGAAAACTGACTAAATTATCTATAGATAGTTTTGTTTTGTTTGTTTGACAAATAGCTGAAGCCAAATGATAAACCAGCTATAGATAATTCATTTTGTTTGCTAACAGGTACCTGAAGCCAGATGTAGAGAAGAAGTCAAAGCATAAAACAACTGTGAAGAAGAAGACACTGAACCCAGAATATAATGAGGTGAATTAAGGAGTTAAAGTGAATATTGGGGATTATTATTATTATTATTATTATTATTATTATTATTATTATTATTATTATTATTATTATTATTATTATTATTATTATTATTATTATTATTATTATTATCATCATCATCATCATCATCTCTAGCTATCAGAGCATGAGCTAGAAAAACAACAGCAGCAACACACAGAAAACATGATCAGCTCAGAATTCAGTAAAGCTCTCTCCTTCATTTCCCCACACAAGCTAGTACAGTATTTTGAATGATAAAATCACTCTAGAAACATTTAAAGTAGAAAAATATCTTTACTTACAGTCATAATTTATATGCTTCAAATGCCAGTACTGTACTGGGAAAATAACTTTACCAATAAAGTTAGTGGCAAGAGACAATCACATTAGACTGTAAAGCCCATTTTCAACAATTCCCAGTGTTAGGGTATTCAACACGGCTATTATTTATCTTCATGAACAAACACATTCTTGACATCTAGATGTTTGACTTGCATCTGTTTGGAGGATGCCATATTCAGGAACATTCTCATAGCAAAAGCAGTGGGGACAGTGAAAACAGCTGAAAATGTGCTGTCAATGCACCTGCAGCTGTCGTAAATGCATTTACAACAGCCGCGGATGCATTTTACAGCAGGGGGAAACCACGTGTGCAGCCCACTCAGCTGTCTCAGCATCAGGAAAACATTGAGAATGCGTTCTACAGGAACCTTTTTGCAACTAGCCTTGCCTTGTAGTTTTCCAGTTCTCCTTCTGCACCCTACATAACTTTGAAGACCCACTCCCCCCCCCCCCCCATGGCTTTCTTGCTTGCTGGTAGTTTGGTCAGGGTCTACATTTCATTTTTTGCATAGCACCTTATCCTCTATCTCTTCTCTTACAGCTTTACTCCACCAGCTTTCTTCATCTGCTAGTACCTATTCAATTTCTTCCCAAGTTATTTGCTCATTCATCAGTAATGACTTTGTGAGGAAGTGGTACATATCTGGTGGCTGAATTTGGAGCATGTTGTGGCATTGTTGCCTCTTCAAAGTCAACAGCCTCATCATCTCCATCTCTGTCCCATTTCTTAGTGGCACTACTTTCATTCCGTGTGTCATCATCTTTCTGTTCTCTGTGTGACTCTAGTTGTGAAGGTTCCATCCCTGAATCTACGTAGGAGAATTTGAACGTAATGGCTTTCCCTTCAGAGGTATCTAGCATAGCCTTTCTTTCATCATTTCTCCTTTCCTCATCAAAATGAACCACATGTCTTCTGCTGCCTTTACTTGTTCTTAGGTTCATTACTTTATAGCATTTGCTGCTAGCAGCACAGCCAAGTGAAATAGTGTGTTCTGTTCTAGAGTCCAGTCTGTGCTTCTCCTGTTTTTTTGTATGTCACCATAAGCCAGACTTCCGAAGACTATATACAGTATTCCACCTTGACACTGTGTCATGGCATCATTCAATTGGCATTTTTGTGGTGCCTTTAGTTGATCATCTTTTCTGGAGATATGCTGCAGTTCACTCTGAATGAACAGATCTGCATCTGCAAGCATGCATCTTGCTATCTCCAAAAGAGATCTCAGTTTTTTAAACAGTCATTCTATTCTGTTTAGGAGTGTGTGTGACACTCCTCCTGTGCAAAATACCCTGTTCCGCCAAGAATGCTTGTGTGTGGTACGAAGGGTACCCACTCCCATCTGAAATATCTTGGGCTTCTTTTCAAACCTTTTTGCTTGCCATGAATACATACTTCTTGGGCAACTCTTGTTTCTCAATCTTTTCCTTCAATAGGTAGGAGACAGAGTACTTCAAAAAATCAAAATATCTGTTGCATGCTAGAGATGACACTCTAAATGGCCCACACAAGTCACTGTGTCTTATATTTAGCACCTTGGTGCTGCTTCTCCCCAGACTGGGTGGGAATGAGGGTCTAATACCCTTTTCTGTGATACAACTTATACACCTACCCATGCTATTTGCATCACATGGGTTTACTCTGATACCTGTGGTAAGGTTGTGGTTCTGTAACTCAAGGATCACCTTTGAATCTTTGTGTGCAGTGCAGCAAAACAACAATGCACAGAGCTCCAAGCTATTGTCATCTTCTGTCTAGCCTTTGGTGGACTAAAAGACACGTTTGGTGGACTAAAAGACACGTTTTGTAGACACTGTTAAGATTTAAGAGCTCAAAAATATACTTCATTATTTTCATTTACTATGCAATTCCCATTTTCAATATGTACAAAAAAACCTTTGTCATCTGAGAATGAACATTTAATGGGTTGCAATGGAAATTAGGAACACACAGAACATCACTTTGGAATACTGATACCGTACTGATTTCATTGGACAATTCACATTATAAAACATGAGTTCAAATTCCTTCTGTATTTATGGAGTCACCGTTGGCTATTTTAATTTTTCCACCAGCATTCCCATCTAAGGTAATAAAAACATTCTCATATATGTAGAGGGGCTAGTACAGTACATCTTGAATTAATGATTCACTTGATTTTAACTCATAATTATAAACCATGCAATTTCTGTGCAAGTCTTGCTGGTTTTTTCCTTTATTTCTCTCATAGTATCAATTTTGACATCTTCCTTTGGTTTTTTGAAAAGTTATGTGCTTTTTAAAGTCCTTTTTAGAATTAAGCCTCAGCCTCCCAAGTTCCCTTATCTGGACAGTTTATGATTTAAAACTGGTAAAGTCATAGAATTTCTCCAGGATATTTACCATTCTCCTTGGCAGATTTACATTCCTTTTTGTACATAATTTACTGGTCTAATAAGCTTTCACAGAACACTGCCTCTGCTGTGGAATCATTCTTTTGCCAAATTGTCCTAGCTCTTGCTCTGCTTCTGTCTCTGGTTTATCATTTTCAATATTATATAATCATGGACTTATAAAGCACTTAAATTAATCTTCAGTCTAGCCTTCCTTGAGGGAGGGGGGTGGGGTTAGCGGGTGTAAGCTTTGGAAAGTTTCCGGAAATACTTCTATTTGGATCAAAATCTATCCTTGTGAGTTAGGTTACTGATCTCAGAAAAAAAGGGATTGAAAAAAATGAACAAATAGTTATTTTCTGTTAATGTGTAATTTAGTGGTGGGGAGAGGCGAGAAAAGAAATTGCAGTACTTAGAAAACAATAAAACCAGTTGTCAGAGAAAAAGAAAGGACTATGAACAAAAGCAATGGAAATAAGAAAACAAACAGGAAGTTTGATTTAAATGCCAGAAGCAGAAACAATCACATTATGCTATAAAGCTCCCTCCACTGACACCCAGTATTAGCGCATGCAAGATTGCTGTTATCCTATCACTGAACTGCATGTTTTGGAAAGAAAGCTAGTATTTGAGCGGTAGGAAAGGGAGTGGAAGAGAATAGTCAGTCATAACTTCTGGTTTATAACTATAGCTCTTCTCTGGCCCACTTCAGGACTTTTTCTACGAGATTGAGCAAGCAGATCTTGGTCAAAAATCCCTGGAGATAACAGTTTGGGACTATGACATTGGGAAATCTAATGACTTCATTGGTGAGAAAAAGACAACGTTGCTTGGTACTATGTGAGAGGCCTAGAGGGGACACAAGGATATATTTATGTCACAAATGTCAAAGCTTTAATAATTATGCAATCTGGCCCTTGAGTACCCAAGAGGTGTAATTCCATATGTGTTGTTAACACAGATTTCACAGTAATCTCAGCACAGCTGCCAAAATCCATGGGGAAGGGAAGAGGGGGGGGGGAGCAGAACAATGAAATGGTTATAGAATGGGTAAGGCGAGAGTACCCAAAGTTTTTGGGCTGCAGGACTGAACACGTCCCCTGGACAGCTGATCGGGCCAGTCATGTGGTTCCTCCCACAGGAAGTGGAAGTAAAATGTGCATGCATTATGCACCCACGCATGCGGAGAACGCTGCCGTAAATGACCTGCTTTTACGACAACCACGGGTCATTTACAGCAGCGTTCTGCACATGTGCAGGTGCATAACTCATCCTGCGCATGCATGCATGTTTTATTTCCGCGGCAAGGGCTTTGGGGGCTGAATGAAATTGCTTTTAGGCCGGATATGGCCCACAGGCTGTAGTTTGGGCACCCCTGAGGTAAGAGAACAGAGATCCTCCCTGTTTCCCAGGAAGGATGTCCTATGATGGGCCATTGCAATGCAGGAAAGACAAGGCCAGTGTATGGAATCCATATGTATCTCTTTACTCTTCCTTTGCAGGTGGGATGACCCTTGGTTTGGGGGCTACTGGAGAATGCCGACAGCATTGGCTCTCATGCCTTCAGACCCCCGACTGCCGCTTTGAGCACTGGCACACGCTCACTAACGAGCTCCCAGAGTCCTCTACATTTGGGCCCTGAGGCATCATCTTCAGCTGCCTATAGAACAGCATCCTCCCTGCCTGCCTGCCAAAAATATACACAACAAAGGGGAGGGGCACAGCAACCCAGGGCCCCTCTTTTGCACGAGGACGTTTGCACGTTTTCAAAATTACTTGTTGTTGGTGTCCATTTATATTATGCTCTAGGGCAGACATTGTCTCTCTTCCGGTTGGTGATGCTAAGGCACAGTTGAGCAGTGGGGCGGAGTGGGGTGAAGAGCAGCAGAGAAGTATGGAAAAGCCGCGGAAGAATGAGAGGAGCCTAATTGAGGGGGGGGGAGGAGTGACTACTGTTTCTTCAGAAAAAGGAAAAAAAGTCACAATAATTAAGCCGTCCTCCAGACAGTTCGCATTTTGCTGAACTCTCAAAGTATCTCCTCCCCCACTCGCCGCTAACCATCATTCTGAAATACCATGACTTCTGCTCCAAGCTATGACTTGGATTTTAAAGGGCAAAACATCTGCTGGTTTACAATACACTGGTTTACAGCACTTTTTTAAACAGAGGTAAAATGTAGTTTAAACCCCATATATCCGATTCTTAAGTTTCTTTTCTACAATAGAACATGCCTCATTTCCTTGTTTCCATACCATCTCTTTTTACCTTGTTCATCATAACTTTCGAGTGACATGTGCAATTTGCATTCCTGGACTTTGTAAAAAAAAAATGTCCATTTTATTTTAGCTTCCTTCATGCATTCAAGGGGCTTCCATTTTGCATCTTTCTTCCTACTAATTCAGCGTGTTAAAAGGCGTGCCTGCCCAACTGCTTGTACTTCGGACTTTTGTGGAAGAAGAAGCCCTCCACTGCTTCCTTTCTTGCAAACAAACGCTAACTCTAGCAAATAATAATAACAATTTCTAATTTTTGAGGAAGAGGTCAAAATTTCATAAAATAAGAGTTGAAGGAGTCCTTGTGGGCAGAGCTAAAAAGTTAATTTTTGCAATTCCCAACTTCCAGAAGACCCAGCCAACAAGGAGTGGAGATGACCTAGGAGTTTGAGTCCAAAAAAGTAACTTCTTGCCATGCTAGCAAGAGATTCTGAGAGTTGTGGAGGACCAGAAAATAATTTCTGTTGCTTTTGTAAATTACTGATCCAACCATCAGGTAGGAAATCAAATATCCTGAAGTGATTGCTATCCAGCCTATTCTTTAAGACTTCCAAGGGGCAAAACCAGGTCTAAGACTGTGACTATTTTAGGTGCAATTTTATTTGTGGCCTGTGTTACATTTGATACCACCGTCAATGCTCACATACGGAACTGTGGATTGATCCATAAATTCACTGTTCATACAAAATGTGATGCGAGTAGTATTCTAGCTCAGTCGCTCCTTTCTTTTTTTTCTTTCTTTTCTTTCTTTCTTTCTTTCTTTCCTTCCTCCCTCTTGTCCCACCTCTACAGAACATTTTATTAACAATGATGATGGAGTAATAAGATGATCCAGCACTAATTGCATACATGTAAAAAAAATGGAGATCAGAGGAGAGAATACCTGAGTGTGTTTCTCAGTCCTGAACATCATGCCCCAAATGCTTATGTCAACGAAACACCACATATAGACACATTCCCTCCAATTTTATAAGAATGTTGCACAACCAACTATGAGAAAGAAGCTCATTCCAGCTTTAAAAAGTAGAAGTCCCTCAGCAGCAAAGAGTAAAGGTAACTTTGGGAGCAAAAAGGGCTGGACTGATTCAAATCAACCTTTGCATCAGGTAATTCACCTGCTTTATAAGTGGAGCAATCCCCATAGTCACCATTTAGCCACAACCTAAATCACTGAATCCAATAACTGTTGAACCACGTTTACTTCAAGAGGTATCTTCTAATTTTTAAATGCAGTTTGCTGAATCGATGAACTCTTCTACTATTCAATTTAAACATACCAACTCCACCTCCCACCTAAGCCCACTAAACCTAGTTCTATTTTGGGTGCAACAGAAAGTCCCTAAGACAGCCCTTCTGGAAAAAAGCTGCTGTATGAATCTCTGTCTTCTGATCTCCAAGCAAAACATACCCAGTTCCTTCATCTCCTCCTAGAATTTTGTATATTTTACTATTTTTGTTGCTCTCCTTTGAAACAGTTCTAAATTTGCCAATATATTTATTAACATATAACACCAGAATACAAGACCTCTGGAGGACATGACAGTTGTGGAATATGAAGCAGAATTATTACTTCTGATTAAGGAGAAACTATGATAGTATAATCTGGTCTTCCTTAGTTTCCTAACCAAAATATCATGAGGCCGTATGAAATGCTTTGTAAAATCAAAATAAGTTATATATGCGATATTCCCACAAATGCCAGAATTGTGGAAATAAAGTTAGTAGCAAGAGGCAATCACATTAGGCTGTAAACCCCTTTCTCAACAATTCCCAGTGTTAGTGCATGCAACACTGCTATTATTTATCTCCATGAACAAACACATTCTTGACATCTAGATGTTTGACTTGCATCTGTTTGGAGGCTGCCATATTCAGGAGCATTCTCATAGCGCTATGCTCGACAACAGGAGCAAATATTTCATTGATTCATTGATTGATTCGATTTGTATGCCGCCAACTCAGCATTGAAGTCTCTTTCATACATCTACAGGAACCTTTTTGCAACCAATCCAAATATCCCAATAAAAATGAGGTTGAGCATTAGTTTGGATCTGTCAAGAAGAAATCCTACTTATCACTGCATAGATGTCAAGTTGTAATCATCTCATTCCTTCATTATCTCTTCTAGCATCTTCCCTCTGATGGGACAACCTGGAGTGTCTCAAACCTTCCTCCACATATTTCCAGTTGTTCTCTAGGATTTCCAAAGATGATTGAAAATCTAAGATTACAAATCCTCTATCATTTTAGGATGGAATTCATCTAGCCCTTAAGTCTTGAATTAACTTAAGATGCCTAAGTAGTTTCCAAACAATTCATTAAAAGTCTTGCACCAGAATCCTTGACAAATCATCAGTTAGTTGTACTATTAATCCAACACTGCACGTTATTTTCCCATTTGGGACAAAACCAGCCAAAGGAATTGAGCCGTCGGAGGCTTTCTTTGACATTGAGTAATAGCACATCATCCTTACTAAGCAGTAGACCTACCATTTCTGTACATTTCCTTTTTCTTCAAGCCCATTTAAAATCTTTTTCCCCCCCCTCTGGCCAGTTTCAGTTCATTCTGAGTTACAGCTTTCTGAGATTGTGCCTACAAGTCAGAGCTGTTTGTCTATATCATTCTAAGTTCTTCAACTATTTGTGATTTTTTTTGTAGATGTTATTCGTTTACATTTTTGAGTGGAACTGTTTACAGTTGTGCCTTTAATAACTCTTTATCCAGAAGATTAATCTGATAAATACTGCCATTTCTGGACACAGGTCAGAGAGGTAGGACTGGTCATCATTGTCAGTTATCATTAGGTGTTTACAGGAACCTTGTGACCCTACAAATACTCACTCATTGACAACAGAGTTGGTGACACCACTTGAAGGCAGCAATTACTATGCGTGTGATTATTATCTTCCCAGTATGGGAGGAGAAGGGGAATCACATGAATCTTCTGCCTCAGGAGCCAAAAGATTTCCGTCAGAAATGTCAATTTCCCTTTCAGACATGTCATATGTAGTATCAAAATGACAAAATCCATTTGCTAGATAAGAATCAAATCAACTCTTAGAGAGAGGCACGGTCTTCCATCTGTGTTGATCAGCAATTGTTTGCAACTGGACAAAACCCTGGGATTCAACTGCTCTTATAGCTGACATAAAAAGCAGCATTCTTCTTCATCCAGTTTCTAAAGATATCGCGCGCGCCCCTCCAAACCTGGCAACTCCACATACATCCGTGATCACAAGATGGTTTCTTGTAAATATCAAACCACCACTATAAATATCTGTAGCAAAACACTACTGCTAATAATAAAAACAGAGCAGCAAGTAGCAAAATGTGGGTGTCTGCTAGAAACCATTTTATAAAAATATGTACGTAAAATACTGGGGAATGTTTCCATTTTACATAAAAGAATCCCCATGTGGGATCTGATGGGTAGGCGTCTCTACCGATTTTTTCTTTCCTAAAAGCACTTAAGACTTCAAATGTTTACATGTGCAATGAAAATCTCTTTCCTGGTTCTTAAAAAGGATTACCCTTTACCCCCAGGAGAATTCATGCACCTTTTAAGATTTTTCAGGCCTTTTAAGGGATTTTTCTTCTTCTTTCTGCAACTGAGAGAATAGGAGAAAGAAAGAGAGGATGGGTAGATGAATGGATGAAAGAAAGGACTAAATTCATCTCACTTTGTAAAGGGATGTACTTTTTTCATGTGGATTTTTTCCAACAGAACAATTTGCAAAGGACATTGACAGGAAAGTGTCAAGACACCTCTGGCCTTATATTATGAGGCAGCTTCTTTTAAAGGGCTCAAATGGTTTAGGTCAGGGGTTCCCAACCTTTTCAAGCCGGGGGACTGGGTCACGCTCTCTGTCAGCTTTGAGGATGGCCATTTTGCACTACCTGCATGACGGAGGTGGCCATTTGGCCCCAACAGCATCAAAGGGCAGCCATTTTGTTTCTCGGATGCCCTTGGAGGGGTGAGAGGCCACATGAAATGGTGTCATGGGCCGGATCTGACCCACGGGCCTTAGGTTGGGAACCCCTGGTTTTAGGGGAAGAGACAGGATTAAGGGATACAGTTTCAGGAAGGGGGAAATATAGAAATTGCAACTGGAATCTTTTTATACAAAAGAAAAATCCAATTTATTGACTGATTTGCATGTGTTTTTTTTGGAGTCTGTAAACAAAAATAAAACTACGGGGCACAATCCCCCTCACGCAACCCTGAGAGACCTGTGTTGTCTTTGAAATGTTACTCAGGAATGTCAATCACCAGTTCATCATCACCATCCAGTGGATCTTCACCACTTCCCTCCCCTGTGTCACTGAACATCTGATGGGGCACTGTGCTGAGGATGGTTGCCGGTGGCAATTTGGGAGTACCGCGAGGCGAAGGAAAGGGCAACCCCACGACTACAGGCGAACAGTCAGCGTGGGATGTAGGGGGTAATGGGAGCTGTAATTGAAAAGAGAGAGAAAAACGTGGGTAGGATGTTGAACCAAACAAACCCTTTGTATCTCCACATTTTCCCAACCCACATTCTCCCTTTTCACACATGAGAAAGTGATGCATGTGGCGAAATAACCTAACTCTGTGAAATTCTTGCCTTACAAAGAATACCTTTCCTCCTAAACAGAGGTTGTAAATGTTTATGGAGGTGGATTTGCACTGAAAAGCATTATCTTCTTCAAGTTCTATAGTTATTTTGGTCCATCAAACCCCACAGCCATCCAATTGAATTGTCAACTAAAGCTTTTCACACTTGCAGGAGATAAATCACCTCTGTATAGCCCAGCAGTGTCAGACTTGAAAGAAAATCAAAATGAGGAAGCTCGTCCAAAAATGTACAATATGCATCTGCTACATCAAACATGCATGAAAGGATCTCTTATTGGGGGGAATGGCATGGTATTGCTTGGGGACCTCCAATAATCTCTCCATGACCAAAATAAACATATAGGATTCCCAAATAGTGTTTGTATTAAGCAAAACAAGAAGATTTCAATTCAGTTTTTAGTTCATAGTACAAAGGTACAGGATGGGTGCATCTTTCTTCACCAGGTGGCAAAGCAGAGTAGACAGGAAGCAGATTTTGACACATGCCAACCTTTCCCAATTAGATGGCCTCTTGAGGAGATGGGCTAAAACTTTTATTATCTCTGCCACTGGCAGGGAGCTAAAATACAGCATACTTGGAGACCATCAGATTGACAGGGTCATTTTATGCTGCCATATCCTACAAAATCAATGAAATTTGCATGGGCACAGAAAGTATTAACTTTTCTGTAACTAAATGAATCTACATTCAAAGCGTACATTCCAAGTAAGAGCTGTGGTGGTGCAGTGGTTAAACTACTTGTACTGCAGCCAAAACGTTGTGAGTTTGATCCTGGCCGGGATCAAGGTTGACTCAGCCTTCCCTCTTTCTGAGGTCAATAAAATGAGTACCCGGCATGTTGGGGGCAGAATGCTAACTTGTGAACCACCCAGAGAGTGCACTAAGTGCTATGGGGCAGTATATACCATATTTGCCGGCATATAAAATGCATCGGAATATAAGACGCACTTTATTTTTCTGGTGTATTTTATGAGGAAGTGCACTTATACACTGGCAAATACGGTATTTGCGAGATCAGAGTGTAAGATGCACTCTGTTTTTCCAGTGTATTGGGGTTGGGAAAATAAAATAAGTGTAATTACTATTGCTATTGCTATTATATTCAGAGTTTCAAAAAATTCCCTTTTTGGATGCCAGAACCTCCAATCTGAAAAAAAATTAATTTCTCCAACCTCTGCTTCTTCCCACACCAAAATGTAATCATGAAATCTACTCCCACATGTAACTCCATGCCATACATTCAAAGCTAAATTCAATTTATTACAGTAATAATAATAATTTTGTGTCAGAAATTATTCCGGGTTGAAAGGATTTTTGCCTGAGAAACTCCAGAACAATTATAGATAAAATATTTACAACAAAATTGAATACAGTAAAACCCCTACTTACAAAAAAAAGTCTGTTCCATATGCTTTTTCTTAAGTCGAATTTTTATGTAACTCAAAGCAAACCCATAGGAAAAATTATTTTTTATGTAACTCGAAGCAAACCCATAGGAAATTGTGTAAATTGGGACATGGTTTTAGCACAAAATCATTTTGTAAGTCGAATTTTATGTAACTCGGGGCATCTGTAAGTCAGGGTTTTACTGTATATTGTGGTGGGATTATAAAACAAATTGTAAAATGCTCTATCTAAATTCAATTAAATGAGATCTACTATATATCATGTAAAATCATAATATACACATAGTATAAAATATATGACATAAAATATAATAACATCTAAGATTACAATGAATAAAAATACTAAGGCTAACAATATCAGTAAAAGAGCAATAGCTATAAATTTAAATCAGGGGTTCCCAACTTTTTCAAGCCGGGGGCCGGGTCACTCTGTCTGTCAGCTTCAAAGGCCAGATGGCCATTTTGCCCTGCCTGCACAACAGCTTCAAAGGGACAGCCATTTTGTTTCTCAAATGCCCTTGGAGAGGTGGGGGCACATGAAATGGTGCCACAGGCTGGATCTTGCCCACAGGCCTTAAGTTGGGAACCTCTGGTTTAAATATTTTTAGCAACAAGGAATACATTGCAGAATACTAGCCCAACGTGCTTCAACGGATCTTCTATACTGCTCACTCAATCACTTTATTGCAGTCTATGACCAGCACAATAAAACGAGGGGTAATTTTTTTAAAAAAAAATAAATGCTTAAAATGTATATTATTTAAAAACATATCCATTCAAAGTTAAAAGAAACAGAATAAAATCAGTTTTTAAAATTATAATTTGTTCTGGTCTTTGACTGTAATATGCTGAATTGAATTAAATACGTTCCAAGTTTTGATACACCCACAAATTTCATGTCTCGTGTTCTGAAATGTAGACAGTTCTCTCCCGACCTCAGCCAACGCATACACACACGCACGCGCATACACACACACACACACAATACATTCCTGATGGTACCTTGAGCTTGCGGGGCCTTGGGGGCCGCCGGGCAGAGCGAGTAGCGTTGTTGTCATTCTGGGGGGGCCCAGGCTCAGGCCCCAATGCCAGGTAGTCAGAGGGGAAAGGAGCATAAGGGGGTGAAGCCAGCTAGGTGGGAGGAAAGGCATGGTCAGAGGGGAAAAGATGGAATAAACAAAACCCAAAGTATGAATGACAAACATGGGAGCCCCCTCAATGGCCTTTTATCTGCGCTGAATCAATTTCACTGTGTGATCTGGCCTAAATTTTACTGTTATGAAAGAGGAATAGTAAACATCTGGCCCGTAATCCTGTTGTACAGATACGGTACATGAACAGCCTCACATTTAGACAAAAATTGCTGCGAGTTAAGAAATCTCCGTAGGCATTATCCGTTGTATGCCGAGTCTCACGGCTCAGTACAAAACTAGAAAATGTCTACAGAGATTTCTTAACTTACGCTTTGTTTCTAAAGAGTTCATCATTTGTGTTAACTGCGCAACAGGGGCTCAGCAGTACTCTTTTCTCCAATTGTTAGTAAAAGTAAAGGTCGCCCTTACTCAAAGCCAGTCGTATCCGACTCTAGGGTGCAGTGCTACATTTGGCTACATTTATAGCCAAAGAGCCTGCGTCTGCAGACATTTCTATGGTCATGTGGCAGGCATGACTAGACACAGGAGCGCATGAAACATTGTTACCTTTCCCGCTGAAGCAGCACCTATTTATCTACTTGCAATTCCTTGCTTTCGAACTGCTAGGTTGGCAGGAGGTGGAACAGAGATGGGAGATCACACCGTCATGCAGCACTCGGGTCATGAACTGCTGACTTGCCAACCTTCCAGACACCAAGTTCAGTGTCATAACCACTGAGCCACCACAGACAAATATATAAATCTATATTACATAGCTCTTAGTTGTTTTTTCCCTAAATTAAAGATATCTGAAATTTTAGCTTCTCCTTATTAAATGAAATCTCCTAATCCCTTAAACAGTTTGGTTGATCACTCGTTTAACCAGCCACACCATTCGACTTGGGCAGTGAGGTATCATATTGCACACAGTCAGGGAGGCAGATCCCTGCCATAGTTAAGCAACATGGAGGAGCCCGGCCACCTACCTATCTGCTGTGTCTGAAGCCCGTGCTCTTGCTCCATTTGTTGGGCAGAACCAGGCCCCACCCACCCCATGGCCCGGTTCAGGACAGCCAGTGGCCCTGTACCAGTTTGCAGCCCGGTGGTTGGGGACCCCCCCCAAACTACACCACATCAGCCACTCAAATGTATAAACATATATGTACACACAAAACCAGACTGGACTTCACGAACATAAACCAACACTCAGCATAATATCTGCATTATTTATCCAAATGCAACATTTGGAAAAGTCATTTTTAAACTCCTGACATCTCCCAGCCAACATGGCCATGCTAGCTAAGAAATCCAAAAAGATATAGCTTGGGGAAATCACTTTTCTACACTCCAATTGTAAATTCTTTCTTATAGGCAAAATCTAAAGTAAAGCTCCAATATGTATCATACCTGTCAAGATGCGGTTGAGAAAATACGGGAAGCACCACTGCTTCTAATGGGCATGCATGCGCAGAAACCCTTCTTGCATGCACATAAACCCCTCACACATGCGCATCTCCGCCTCTGATGGGTGCGCATGCACAGTACACCCCCCCCGGCTGCTCCAAATTCGGGATGACGGCGGGACAGAGGGGGAAAGAGGGGTAAAATACGGGATTTCCCAGGCAGTACGGGACACTTGACAGGTATAATATGTATACATAACATTATCTGATAGTCTATTCTCCTCTGATACTGTCTCACACCAAGACAGACAAAGATTTAATGATCTGCTTATTGTTATTAACTGCAAATAAAGGCTGTAATAGAAAATAATGAAGTGGAATGGAGGTGAGATGGAAGGGAGGCTAAAGAGGAGATAATCGGGAGTAGCCAGGGGGATTGTGACACAATGCACAACATCAACTTTGGCTTTGATGTTAGGAGGGTCATTTGGGAGGCATGTGTTCATAACACACACATAATGGGACATAGCTACTGGCCATATTGTGTTGTTTGCTGTTTATCCTATCAAACCCAGTAGCTTTGGGGGTGACCTTTCTGGATGCAGGCAAAGAACGTTAAATATAGTTAGTAATAATAATTTTGCGTCAGAAGTTATTCTGGGTTGAAAGGAATTTTGCTGGAGAAACTCCGCTCAGGGGACGCCCGAACGAGGCTCCTTTCATGTCCCTAAGATCATTTCCCACCAAAGTGGTCCCGATTTATCTACTTGCAATTTCTTGCTTTCAAACTGCTAGGTTGGCAGGAGCTGGAACAGAGACATGTGCTCAATCCATCATGCAGTACTCGGGTCTCGAACTGCCAACTTGCAGGCCTTCCAGCTAACAAGGCAAGCTTCTTAGCCACTGAGCCACCACTCAGCTGACCATCCCATTCAAGCATCAGCACAAGATAAACTACTTTATTTTAAACATGGCATCCTGGCCTAAGAAAGCCAAGATCTTCCCTTTTACAGGCACTCTGATGCTGGAGCGATCAACATTTTGGCAGCTACGTTATATTGTTTTGTTGAACAAAACCCTAGGAAAATCATACAGCAGTGATGGTGAACCTTGGCACTCCAGCTGTTCTGGAACTTCAATTCCCAGAAGCCCAAGTCCCTGTGAACCCATGCAAATGGGTTTAATGCGTGCGGATTCACAGAGACTTGGGCTTCTGGGAATTGAAGTTCCAAAACAGCTGGAGTGCCAAGGTTCACCACCACTGACATACAGTATCTGATTCTGGAAAAGATCAGATTTTTCTTAGTATATAGCAGAGGTGCCCAAACTTTTTGGGCTGTGGGCTGGTCATGTGGTTCAGCAGGCCAGTCATGTGGTTTCTCCCACCAGTAGCAGAAGTAAAACGTGCCTTGCAATCTGTTTTGCAAGAGGATGGGATAGATTTTAAGCTGCCATTTTCTCTGCTTAAACCAGGGGTGTCCAAACTACGGCCCATGGGCCAAATACAGCATCCAATGTCAATTCATCTGGCCTGCGCTATCCTTGTTGCTCCCGAAAGTGGAAGTAAAACAAACCCGCATAAGCACGTTTTACTTCCACTTCCGGGAGCGATGAGGGCGGCATGGGCTGGATGAATTGGGATCGGGGGCCATATCTGGGCACTCCTGGTATATAGCATTTGAAGATGTTAGTCACAAAGCTGAATTCTGGCAACCCATTCAGCAGCATTGTCCTACAGAGCAGAACCTGAAAAAGTGACCTTTGCAGACTATTACAGCAGAATCCTTCAGGCATAATGGATTCTAGGGAGTTATTCTTTCATGCACTACCTGTTGCCTATACAGATATGGGAGTTACTCACAGAGGTCAAGTAGGGGGATGGTGTTCCCGAAGCTGGGAGTCCGAAGCCAGATGCTGGCTGAAGGGAAAGACCTGACGATGAAGGCGAGGAGGCACTGCCAAGCTGTGGACTTCGTTTCCTGTTAGCGAAATAGATTGGTAATTAAACATTAGCCAGGGCAGATTCTAGAAAGGCAGCACAACTGCTAGTAGGGCATGTACAAATATAATCATAAGGCTAAAAGAAAGCTATCTGAATACATTTTAATAACCTATGACAGTGTAGGAGAACCTATGGCACACGTGCCAGAGGTGGCACACACAGCCCTATCTGTGGGCAGGCATGCCGTCGCAGGCAAATCCTGCCCAGTGCCACTGGCACCAATGACAACACCGCCTCTTCACTCACCCCTCTCCCTCCACCAATGGGGAGGGGAAAGGGGAGGCTGGAATCCCACCTGGGAGGTGGCGGCGGGGATGAGTAAAGCGATGAGACACCCACCCACCCACCCCTCCTAGGAGGCAGCAGCAGCACATCTGCAGGGAGTACGGCCACACCCTCGTGATGTTTGCTAGAGGCACACCAGCAATGTCACATAGGTACATGAGCACATGCGGTGCCTGCATGCACACTGCCTCCTCCTCCTTGGGCACCCAGTCTCTAAAAGGTTTGCCATCATTGACCTATAACAAGCAAAACAGCCATCTTTGCTTCTGAAATACACAGGCTCTATAGTCCGTGTGCGATATAGGCATTTTAAACTAGACAACAGGGGTTGGAGAATATGTGACCTCTAACTCCAATTAACCGCAGCTAGCACAGCCAACAGTGAAGAATTATGGCAATGCAGTTATCATTTGGAGGGCCAAACATTCTAGACCACACCAGAAAAACAGCATAAGAGCCTTTGTGCTTTCTCCCTAGCAGAGAGATTATTCTGAAAGCAAGCAGAAATTAACCAATCAAATAGATAGATTATGCCCATTATGGGTGCCAATCAAACAGAATAGTCATTAGATGCCCCCTCCTATTGAGTCAGATCACTGGTCTATCAACCTTAGATGGCCACAGTGGCAGCTTCTGAAGCCAATCTTCCATGCCCATGGGCCTCCATGAGCCACAAAATCATTAAAAACATCCAAAAGGCAAAGAATGGCATGGGACATAGTGAGATGCTCATTTCCATTTTTGAAAAATGAGTATTCTGGGTGTTACATGGTGTAGGAGAACTCTCTGACATTTTCAAAAGGTGAACTGCTACTCCTGGAGGATTCAAGACAGTGCAATTCATCATTTTTTTGCCAGAAAAATAAGAATCCCGAGAAGGGCTGGTGGGGAATAAAAGCAGCCTTGAAAGAAAACAAATTTCACCCGCCCCAGTTCCAACCCAATACGGTCAACTTAAGATTCCCAGCAATGTCTTGTCAGGGTTCAGGGGAAGGTTCTTTCCTAGCCCTACCTGGAAATCCCTGATATTCCCTGACGGTCTCCCATCAAAGCATTAATTCAGCCCAACTCAGCTTAGTTTCTGAAATCAGATAAGGCCCAGTGTCTGCACGGTGGAGCTGACTCTACAATCTGAATTGACAGTAACAGCCTTGGGCCCTGGCATTTACTCTCCATTTTGGAGGCCAATGCTTGCACACACGTACCTCTTTAAGGATTGTGATTCTGCCCCCTTGGGCATCTCCCCATCGCTATTGTCAGAAGAGGCTGTTGCCTCTGAATCTGAAACAGAAAATGAGAACGCAGTCAGATCTAAACACTACTCCTTTATCAGGAAGTTCTTTGTATAGTAGGCAGGGACATTCTTTTATCCATATATCTTCATGAGGCAAATGGGGGGCGGGGGGGGCATGAAAATTGGCCAAAGCTATTTAGTCAAGCCTGAGGGGTAGTAGAACTCAGGTCTCAAATGCCCAAGCATAAGAAAGACAGGTTTGCAACTCCATACTGATTCCCTTCCCTTTCATGATTCTTTCCATTGGAGTCTACCCACCTTTGTCTGTGCAATATAGTCTAGATCCTTTACAGCAGTGTTTCCCAACGTGGGGCACCATCCCCACAGGGGGACTTCAATTCCCAGAAGCCTAAGTGAGTACACTGGTTGATCAGTGCTTTTGGGAATTGATTTAGGCTTCTAAGAATTGAAGTGCAAAAACCAAAGGCTGGGAAACACTACTTTAGTTTAGAGTCATATTGTCGCATCCTTTCAATTATTAGCCTTTCCACTATATATTTTGCTGAGCTAAATGTTATCACAGAGCTTAGAAAAGCTACTCTTTTGGACACTAGACTAGCTGGAGAATCTAGAAACTGAAATACAAAAGCCTAGTTTTGCATTGTCCTGAGAGTATTTTGAAGAAAGCACATCCATCTATAGATCTATTTATTCAGATTAACATATTATTCTAAATAGCCAAGGTGAGGGTCAGAATCTAACACAGGAGTTCTCAACCTATGTCCCGGGAGCCAGATGTGGCCCATGACACCATTTCATGTGCCCCCCCCCATACCGCCTCCACCACACCCAGAAGTGCCATGTGTGGCAGGCAGGGCAAAATGGCCATCCAGCCCCCGAAGCTGTCTGAGGGACCATGACCTGGCCCTCAGCTTGAAAAGGTTGAGAACCCCTGATCTAACACACCAATGAAGACTATTTATTTCTACTCCAATTGCTGCTCTCAATCAGCAGCCATCAGAGATATAGCAAAAAAAGCAAGCAATTCCTTAAAAAATAAATAAAGTAATCAACACAAATTCATTTATCAATACACTGGGAATTCATTATTACAGAAGAACAACCATCAATGCTGGCAAAACAGATTTTGTAATTAAAAAGTGATAATTCATTTACCCAAATTAGTAAAGTCATCAACTGGATTTGGCAGTGATAAATTAATTTGACAGTATAAAGGAGGTATGCTAGGATTATTTAAGTCTCTCTTCTATTCAATTGGATATTAAAAGAAAAGTTTGATGTCAACCAATCAGAACTTACACAATTAAGAGTAAAACATGTAAGCCAGAATTAGAAAGCAAAATAAAAAAACTTCTGTACATAATAACAAATAACTAGCAGTCAAAACCTCAAGAGCACCAAACAGAGAAAAGAATAATTGAAAAATTTACCAAACAAGATCTTTTAAACTACTGTAGTTATCATTGGTGCTTGTTACATGTATAAATTTCAAAAGTACTAATTTCAGAAGTATATAAAATATTCTTCCTTAAGGATAGCAGATGGACTTTCTATATTAAGTTAAAATGAAAGAGAGGCAAAATTAACAGTGTAGGTGCATGTCTACTCAGAAGTAAATTCTTTTATGTTCCCTGAGTTTATTCTCATTATTAAGGGTGTGAATAACGATTAATTATTGCATGCCAAGTCAATTCTGACTTATGGCCACCCTTTTTGGGGTTTTCTAGATAGAAAATACACGGAGGTTATTTACCATTCCCTTCTTCTGGGGATGCCCTGGGATTATGCAGTTTGCCCACGATTACACAGGTTGGCTCTATTCCTTGAAGAAACAGGGGAGAATCACACTCCAAACCTCTGGCTCCACAGCCAGATACCTAAAGTACACAGTTATTCAGCCAGCTATAAAGCATGTAAGCTAAGTCTAATTCAACCTCTTTTCACTCTCTCCCAACTTAATTTTGAATTCTAAAGTACACAGCTACTTTATGTGTAAAATATGCCATCTGCCCCAAGAAGCTTGTATTAACTCACAATATTTATCACAGTGTAGAGAGAGAAATTTAACCCAATTCTAAAATGTTTGTTTTTATGGTCACTTGGACACAATTTTTCCTCACTACTGGCTACCATGCATATGACTATATCCAGGACTTTTCACCACAATCTATTGCATCATATTATCTGTCACTACAGGTAATATGTCTGAGAGTAAACAAAACAGAATAGCAAAAAAAGACAAAAAGTGTTGTGGCACCTTAAAAACTAACTCCTGTATTTAAATGACAATACAATATAGCATAACATAACAAAACAAAACATAACGTAACATTATATCTGTCACTACAGACAATATGAGCTACAGATTCACAAATAGCAAGAGCTCCTCCAAATGTCCTCTTTCTTTCTACAAACCTTCCCTTCTTTCTCAGATGACTAAGACATAGTTCAAAGGGGAAAGCCCCAAAACATATTCCTTAATCACATAACTGGCTGTGAGAATATGGTGATTTCATTGCCAACACATCCCAAGAGCATCATGTAGAGCAGGGGTTCTCAAACTTGTCATGCTATGTGCTGGTCACGTGGTTGAGTAGGCCAGTCGCATAGTTCCTCCCACCATAAAACATGTCCGCGGCCATCGTAAACATTTACGACAACTGCAGGTTCATTTATGGTAGCGTTTACGCATGCACGGGCACGTTTTCTGCTTCCAGTAGTGGCAAGGGCAGATTTGGCGCTGTGGGCGGATCCAGCCCGTGGACCGTAGTTTGGCCACCCCTGATGTAGAGGAAATCTATCCTACAGCATGACCACTGCTTCACACAGGGTAAAACCACTGGTTCAATTTATAAAATATAAAATGCATATCAGGATAGCTATACTGAAAGAGATCAAAGGTGTTCTGTTAGTCCAACATTCTGTTCATACCATACTGGCCACTGAAATGTCTATGACAAGCCTTTGAGAAATTACATAATATACAGACCAGTACTCTATTTCCTAAATGAAGAGCAGAAGCACACCTGCATAAGTAATGCATAAGTATTGAGTCGGCCTTGTGCCTGATTAGTGCGGGGTATAAATCCAATAAACATAAACATAAACATTGCCCTTGCTCTAGCACACTCCCCAGCACAGAACTGTTTTTCCATTGACTGTAAGTTCTCTTGTGTAACTGGCTGCGTGGAAGGACTCTTACACAATCGCCGTTCTGATCCATGTTTAGGATATAAAACACTAGTTACCTTAGCAAATTACAGGTATTAAAGATGCAATGCTTTTTAAAGAAAAACAAAGATTACAAAGAAATATATCTTGGATGGATAATGTTTATTTCGAAGATCAATTGATATATAAAAGACTATTGTATTTCCACTTTAAAACCACAATAGATTTAAGTGGGGGGGACACTCAGAAAAATACAAAAGACAAAGACAATAAAAAGCAATCACAAAGCAAACACACTTATATACGACCCATTAGTATTTTGCCCCCAACATGCTGGGTACTCATTTAACTGACCACAGAAGGATGGAAGGCTGAGTCAACCTTGAGCCATGGTTAGGATCGAATTCACAACCTTTTGGTTGCAGTACAGGACCACTGCCCTCTTTTGTTGGTTTTCGCGTTATGCAAAGTAACATCATATATCATCTTCATTTCACTTCTCCACGCACCAGACTGTGGAGAACCATCTCCCCTCCCGAAAACACACCAGTTGAAGAAGGCTCTGAGCCTTAAAATTTACCTGAGGACTCTTCATCCACATTTTCATATTGGAGCAGGCGATCAAGTAGGAAACTGGAAAAGAGTAAACGAGAAGAAAAGAAAGTGATAACAAGACAACCCAGGGGTTGAGTTCTCAAGAAGGACGAGGTGTTACGCCATTTTAATCTATCTGCCCTGTTAAGTCCTGCTTCATAACATTTTGTGTGTGGGCTCTGTCCAAAATAGCTCAATACCACGAGACTGGAAATCTGCATATGCTCCCAGACACCTTTTTCTTTACTGCTACCCTTCATGGTCTACTAGTCTACCCTCAGATCAAAAACAAATTCTGGAGCCAGATCCTAGGTCAGCCCTTTCTGTGAGCACCTGTGCAGTCACCTGAGCAGAGTTCGCCCCTCCCCTCTGCCCAGCAGCCCAATTGGAGCATTGCAATGAAGTGACCCACACACTAGGATCACAGAGCCATCCCCTGCAGCACACACGAAATGAAACACGCAGGAGTCAACACCGGGACTGCAATGGACTGCCGCAGCCTTGAGGATGTTATCAAGGCATGCCTTCACACCCAGTCCACCTGGCATGGCCTCTTCTGCCTCCATGACAGTTGGGAATCAGAGTTCCTCCTCCACTCATTTTGCCGCTGGGCCCAATATGATGGTTTCCAGTGGCATTTCCTCCATTTAGGGGGACCATCACCCCACCTAAAGGGGCTCATCTGCCCATAGCCATTGGCCCCTTTAGGGAGTCAGGCTAGTTAACCACCGCCTGACACTCAGCATTGAGTCGCTGGCTGTACGGTCTAACCAATTACCGTAGTAGGGTGTCTGGCCAGACAAGGCTAGGTAGTAAGTAGCTTTGACACAATTAAATCCCATTGCCTGTTCAGATACAATGACCTTGATCCTGAGGCCAAGTTCACACCAGTTTATTGAGATGCCATTTCTAGATGGCAGCACTCCTATACATTAGCAGAGCTTGAAAAGGTTACTTTTTAAATTGCTGTTATGTTGTAATGTATGTTATGTTGTTTTGTATGGTGAATGTATTTGTATGATGAATGTATTTTAATAAATAATTTTTAAAAAAAAAAGATTGCTGCCAATTACCCAGCGGGGACTGCAGTGGCTTAGTAGTTAAGACACTGAACTTGACAACTGGAAGGTTGGCAGGGCAACAGTTCAAGACCCAAGTGCTGCGTGATAGAGTGAGCTCCTATATCTGTGCCACCTCCTGGCAACCTAGTTTGAAAGCAAGAAATTGCAAGTAGATAAATAGGTACCACTTCAGTGGGAAGGGAACAGCATTCTGTGCACTCTGGTGTTTAGTCATGCCTGTCACATGTCTACGGAACATCTGCAGATGCAGACAGCAAGGAGGTTTTAGGTTTTATAACCTATAAACGGAGATGATTACCGAACCCTAGAGTTGGATATGACCTGCTTTTGACCAGGGGTGATCTTTACCTTTACCTAATTATTTGCAACCCTCAAACATAACCAAACTCTGATTATTAGGTTTATAAGCCAAAGCTCAACAGGCGCACTTTTCCCCTAGGTTGGGACACAATAGTGTCAGTTGAATTTTCCCCTACCATGCACCTCTTAAGGGCCCAGAATCCCCCTCAGAAAAGTTTTAACCCTGTCTTTCTAATCCCAGCTGTCCCACACCAGGCAGATAGATATCTCTCAAGCCCAAACGACTTCCCCATTTTTCACTCTTTCACCTTTTCTTCTCACCTTTTATCCCGCGAAACTTTCAAGAGTTTTCGCTGTGCTTTTCTCAGCTCTTCTTGAAAACATTCTTGCTCCTGAGAATAAACACGATAGTCCATGTTAAGAGCTAGGGCCACCTCACAAATCTTTGGCTTGTCATACTTTCTTCCTCTCAAAAACCCTCTACGGTATATGTTGTTGTTGTTGTTCAGTCGCACAGTCGATTCCGACCCTTTGCGACCCTATGGACCATCGCTCTCCAGGCACCTCTGTCCTCCACCATCCTCCTTAGTCCACACAGCCCCGTGCCCATTGTGTCTACAATACCATCTAGCCATCTCATCTTTGGCCGTCCCCTTCTTCTTCTGCCCTCCACCTTCCCCAGCATCATATACTTCTACGGTATATACTTTCCTCCTATGACAGGACCGGCCAGTGCCAGTATTCAAAGTGAGGCAGCTGCTTTAAGCAGATCCTAGGAGTCATTCAGGGGCGGCAGTACCCAGGGTTACTTCCCCACTAAAAAGGAGGGGGAAGCATTCTGGAATTTTGCCTCTGGTTACAAAATATCTTGGACAACCTGTGCTATCATCACTTGTACAGTATAAAGGTCTGCCATGTCCCAACCACTGTTCATTTCCCTTGCTGTAGAGACTGCGGTGGCTTAGCGGTTAAGACGCTGAACTTGATGACTAGAAGGTCGGCAAGTCGGCAGTTCGAGACCCGAGTGCGGCACGACGGAGCGAGTTCCTGTCTTTGTCCCAGCTCCTGCCAACCTAGCAGTATGGAAGCAAAAACCTGCACGTAGATAAACAGGTGCCGCTTCAGTGGGTTAACAGCATTCTGTGTGCTCCGGCGTCTAGTCATCCCTGCCACATGACCCCTTTTGGCTATAAAACAGGGATAAGCACCGAACCGCAGAGTTGGTTACGACTGGCTTTAGAGCAAAGGCGACCTTTACCTAAGCCTTCTCTGGATCCAACCCCATTTCTTGCAGCATCCCCTATACCCGTGATGGCGAACCTTTGCACTCCAGATGTTCTTGGACTTCAATTCCCAGAAGCCCCTGTGAATCCACATGAATGGGTTTACTGCGATTCATCCGGCCCGCGCCGCCCTCATCGCTCCCGGAAGTGGAAGTAAAACGCGCCCATACGGGCGTTTTACTTCCACTTCCGGGAGTGATGAGGGCGGCGGGGGGCGGATGAATCGCAGTACTATAAACCGAATCGTGTGGATTAACGGGGGCTTCTGAGAATTGAAGTCCAAAAACATCTGGAGTGCAAAGGTTCGCCATCACTTTCCTATACTGTATTTACCCCAGCCCACAACCACCTTATTCCCTCCACGCTGCCCCTACATCTCCCCCACACCCTTTCCACCCTCTTCATCCCCCCCACTCCTCCGGCCCTCACATAAATCAGGAACTTGAGCCTCCTCTTCAGCGCCCTGTAGCGCCTCTTGTAACCCCCGGCGCCAGGATCAGGTTCCCCTGCCCCGTTCATGCCTAATGGGGGGAATAACTTGGGTTGGCTTGGGAGGGAGCGAAACTAACGCTCAAGGAGACGAGGCAGGAGCGAAAGGACTACGACTCCCAGCATGCCCCGCCATGAAGATGCGGAAGAAAAGGTAAAACTACGCCTCCCAGCATG
This sequence comes from Bradypodion ventrale, assembly GCA_035047345.1. Lineage (NCBI taxonomy): Eukaryota > Metazoa > Chordata > Lepidosauria > Squamata > Chamaeleonidae > Bradypodion > Bradypodion ventrale. Next base: position 10,588,175 of record JAWDJE010000006.1, read on the forward strand.
CAACGGGGCACGAAAGGGGGCGGTGGAACCTTGGCACTTGTCCCTTCTCGCCCTCGCAACTCTTTGGTTTCTGTCCCTGGGATTTCACCAAACCAAGGCGGGCGGGTTACAGACCCATGACATCTTTTTTGAAGTGATGGCCGTGTTAGTCTGGGTCAATGTTCTCAACCTTTTTTAAGCCCGGGGCCGGATCACGTTCCCTCAGACAGCTTCAGGGGTCGGATGGACATTCTGCCCTTCCTCCCTCACATGGCACTTCCCAGTGTGGTGGAGGCGGTGGTGGGCCATATGAAATGTTCTGTGGCCCACATCTGGCCCATGGGCCGCATGTTGAGAATCCCTGTTCTGGGCAAACCTATCAGATAGGTGTTTAAAATGTAGTGTGTGAGCTTGTAGTGTGTGAGCTTTTAAGTGACACACAACTCTCCTGTCTGCAAAACCACCAGATGTTTCCCAACATGATGCTTAAGCCAATTCATCTTTAGCTACATCTTCTTAGTTATGAGACATATTAGGAGGAAAGTAAAGGAAACCCTGTCCAATAAATGTAAGGTCACTGTTGTGGGGAAATGGTATGAAAGCCCACCTAGCACAGAAGAACTTTATTTGGCTACACCAATAAAGCATCCTTAACCAATTCCGTTCTTCATGTCTAGGCCAGACGTAAAACTGCCAAAATGAAGGCACCCTTTGGTTGAGTTCATTCTGCAGTTCCTTTAGCCTGACTTAGTGTGAGAAAGATAAGCCAGTAACACAAGGTTGCCGTTACCATTGTATGCCCGATTGTGGTTCAGAAATACCACAATCTTCAAAGAGGCTCTTTCTGTGTCGCGGGCTGTAACTCGTTTCTGAGAATGCATTTTCCCCCTGAAGCCATTGACGTGAATTTGTTTAAGGTAGATCCTAGCTTGCCATGAAGTGACCCACACACTATGTTCACAGAGCCATCTCTTGTGGCACATACGAAATGAGACATGCGGGATTTAACACCAGGACTGTAGTGGGCTGCCGCAGCCTTGAGGATATGGACAAGGTGCACCTTCACAGCCAGTCCATCTGTGTACCCCATTACATTATGATATTATGTATAGTTGAGAAGGGCTGTGGTGGCTAAGTGGTTAACACACTGAGCTCGACGACCAGAAGGTCAGCAGTTCGAGACTCGAGTGCTGCATGACAGAGTGAGTTCCCATCGACTGTCCCAGCTCCTGCTAACCCAACCTAGCAGTTCAAAAGAAAGAAATTGCAAGTAGATAAATAGGTACCGCTGCGGCGGGAGAGGTAACAATGTTCATGCACTCCAGCATCTAGTTATGCCTGTGTCACATGACCGCTTAAATGTCCCCTAGAGTCGGACACACTGGCTTTTGAGTGAGACCGAAAGCTAACATTTAAATACAGGAATTTGTCTTTAGCCACAACCTTTTTGTCTATTTTTGTTGTTTGTTGTTTTGTTTACTCTCTTTTATTGTGCATAGTTGAGAAACTATGACGCAGTATTCGAGACAACGAAAACTACATTTGTAGTTTTAAATGGTGCTGTTTTAAATGGTGTTGAAAGGTTGTGTGATTTTGTGGTTTTGAGGCGCTGCATCCGCCTGCGGCGGACTTGCGCTCCCAGTGTGTTGTTTATTTTTATTTTTTGCGCGCCGGCTTCCTCAGTGCTGGGCTCTTTAAAATGATTTTGGAAGGGTTTTGTTTTATTTTTATGCAAGTGAGATTAGTTTTTAATTGTGGTTTTTTAAATTTTTATTTTTACGCACGGGCTGTTATAAACTGTGATTTTTTTATTTTTTGGTTTTTAAAAAGAGGAAAGGGTGATATAATTTTTTATAATTATTGTATTTAACCAAATAATGTGTTACTATGTGATTTTTTTAAAATAGTTGTACCTTGGATAATTATTTTTAAAATGTGTAAGAATATGTTTTTTAATCAATGTTTCTATACTGTGTTTAGATGTTTTGTTTTGTTTTTTTGAGTGAAAACTTTTTTGAATTATTTGTGATTAGTGTGAATATTTTTGAATGATTTGATAACTTATTTCAGTAAATTGGGAATTAATCTTATTATTTTGAATATTTTTGGATGTTTTTACTCTTGTGGCCTCTGGGTGGGGCTGGTGAGCTTTTCTTGTACTGTACAATTTATCTCTACTGTTCTCTGGGTGTCACTTCTTCTTCCAGTACCTATTCTTTCTTTTCTCAGTTTAGTTCCGGTCGTCATGGAGTGAAGACATCGCTCTGGTTTTATTATTTTTTTTGGGGGGGGTTGTTTTGGGTTTGGGGGGTCTGTGTGTTTTTTCTTGTTTGTTTTTGGATGTTTTTGTGTTTCCTTTTTGTATTTTTTATTTTTGGTTTTGAGTATTTTGACTGTTTTTGGATTGTGTTTTTGGATGTTTTTGTGTTTACTTTTTTAGGGGGGGGGTCTTTCTTTTCCGTGGGCCAGGCTCGATGCCTGGCCCGTGGAAAGGAAAGTGTGGAGGTGTCTTTTTTTTCATGGGCCAGGCTTGATGCCTGGCCCGTGGAAAGGAAAGGCAGCGGCAGCGGGGGTTTTTTTTTACTTTTTTTTTTTGCGCGCTTGCTGCCTCAGCATTCTGCGCACTCATGGTGCACAGGACGCTGGGGCTTGTAGTTTGGCGTGCGCGATTTCAGTTAGTGCAGCGGTTTGTTTCCTGCGGCTTATTTTTGATTGGCCGCGGCGCGTTTCCGAACGTTCCTTTTGCCCGAGCCGCTCAGCCTGATTGGCTCTGGTGCGGTGCGGCGCAAGGAATGTTGGAAATTGAAGTTCCCTTTTTTTGTTTGCGTCTGGGGGGCTCCTGCCTCACTGGCGCAAATTTCAACCCGGCAGTTACCTGCGAACCCCATTCGGGCGAGTGCACGGAGGCTCGGACTGGGCTAGTGGGGCCTGCCTAAACATCCTTTGTCACATTCCAACAGTTAATGCACCATTTTATAGGTATAGATTATGTCAAAATTTAGATTCCAGGCTGAAGAAAACCTAGATTCAACACACTCAGTGGAACAAGAGTAAATAGCTAGCATTTGAGACTGGATTCTCCAGGTCACCCCAGTGTTGTATTTTCAAAGCAGCAACTCAACCATGGATTGCAATACACTATTAGTACAAAGAGGAAACTATGGGCAGAAGCACAATCAGCCCTGGTTGATATCCTGGAAATCTTGAGCTGGATTATGCCTTCAAGGGTGAGCCACTGCAGTCCCTTAAATACAGGAGTTAGTCTTTAAAGGTGCCGCAACATTTTTTGTCTTTTTATTTTATCTTATTTTATTTTATGCTGTTCTGCTTAATCTCAGATACATTTCCCCATGAAGCAGCAGCGCGGGCTCAGACCTACACCCCCATTATTGGCTCTCCCCAAAACTAACGGGTACGGGTCTAACTCCCCTCGCAAGAAGCTGCGCGCGCGGCAAAATTGGAGCCGGCGTCTTGCCACGAGAACTACATTTCCCGTCATGCACTGGTTTCGTAACAGTCGTTCCATCATGGGACTACATTTCCTATGATTGATTGCAGCTCTGACGGCGGCTCGAAGGAGTCAGTTGGCGGGAAAGGATGGCCGCTGAGACCGTTGATATGCGGGACTTCGTCCGGGGACTCTTTCAAAGAAGCCCTGATCTCAGGTGAGGGGGCCGGGCGGACCCCTGGGCTCCCCTTGTGACCGCAGGTTGGATGGGAGTGGAAAGTGCCCTGAGCCCTCTGAAGGGTTTAACATGAACAAGAGAGGAGGGTGTGTGTGATTCCCTTTAGCATGGCCTATTTGGGGTGACATAAGATGAGCACGGAACCCTAGAGTCGGATACGACTGGCTTTCGAGAAGAACCACCGCGAGCATGTGCAGAGTGCAAAGACAGCATGCACATGACACAACCAGCCCCCTGGGGTCGGGAACAGTGTTGCAAAAAGGCCCCTGAGATCAGCCCGTGTCATTTCCAAAACAGGTACAAAACCTTGTACCACTGCCATGAACGTGGCTCCCGTGAATCACTAATTCTCTAAGCACACCTGGTTAAGGACACGGGTGGGGCTTCCACTGTGGAATTGCCTTCCAGGAAAAGGTAAGAGGTTTCCCTTCTCACCTGTCCTTCCAGCTGTTCAGGCAAGCCTATGGCAATTGAATGGACTCTGGAGAAGGAGCTTTAGGTGGAGGGAGGGGTGTGAGGAAAAGCAATTGCACACACATACAACAATGCAGAAGGACCTTTACTTTAACTTAAAACTATTTTTAACACTTCTTAACTTTTTAAAGGGGAAAATGTTACAAATAGTTTGGGGTGAGAGGTCCATTAATATTGTTTTGTGTTTAATTTTTATTTTATTTTATGGCTTATTTATTTTTAATCACTTTTATAAACTGCCCTGTGCCATTAGTTCAGGGGAAAGTGGGATACTAATAACGTTGAGGATGACAATAGGAATTGTATTACTGCCCACTGGTATGTATTCTTGGGGGGCTTGCAAAGCATAAGTGCATTAAACATGAAAAACTGCCAGCTCAGAAGAGGAGTGTAAATAAATGAAATAAGAGAACGTGAACTATAGTAGGGTATGTTTGTAATGACAATGCAACGGATGCATTTTAATGCCCGTAATTACCTAGGTGTGTATGGTTTGATGGTGTAAACTGTGGTTGTTCTGTAAGTACCACTTGTCTGACCATCTCCATGATCTTTTTGCAGTGTCCTCACTCATGCTATAGTGCGGAAGAGATACCTTGCCCATACTGGGCAAGCAAGTCTAACTAAAGAGGAGAAGGAGCAACTCAAACTCCTGGTGGAAGAGGAACTGGTTCAGATGCAGGTGAGAATATTTTATTTATTTGTTTGTTTTTCAGGTTTATATGGCCGCCTTTTTCGCCTAAGCGACTCAAGGCGGCTCACAACATTGGTTAAAACCCATCCCTCAAGCTAATTAAAACAAAATACTAAAACTGTCTAAAACATCTAATAACATTTAAAAGGGATTGCCACCCCATGGGGAGACAGCTAAGCAGCTTTTAGATGGAGAGGAAGGGTGTGTTGTGCCACAGGGAGTAGTGAAGGAAGTTTGATGTGTTTGTTTGTTTTTACACCTTCACAGGTTGATGATTCTCCAGGCAGTGAAGTGAAAATGACTGAAGTCCTGGCTTCTGTCAAACCGGGAGGTCACAAGAGACCACTTTGTGTTTCCAGTAGCTCTAGCGATGAGGCCCAGAGCAAACAGGAGCAGAAGAAGCAACGGAGGAGAAAGAAACCGGGTAAAATATCTGTGAGGCTGTGGCATTGTCCATCCCTCCAAAATATGATCATACATTACAGGAAGAAGTGGTTCTATTTGTCTGTAATGAAATGTGGTCTTCCTTTTTGATTGAGAAATCAGACTGATATATCCAACCAGATGGGTTGGGCTTTTCTTAAAATGAAACCGCTGATGTAGTCTTCTAAAGAATATGTAGTTGTCGGTGAGAAAAGTTAACAGTCTATTTGAATGAACAACACTGTTTGTTCTTTGTGTATGGTGAGTTTTCTGCCCTCTAATGATATCTTTTCTTTTTTGAGTTGGTTTAATTTTTAGAAGCTGCTTTCAATTTTATAAAATTGAAATACTGGGCAGCAAGATTTTTTTAAAAAATTACAAGTTAACAAACTTCATCTTCAAAGCAAGTTGTTTTATATTATGGAAACTGCTTGTTTTCACTTGATCTCTTCTGCTGATATTGGGATGATGGGTGAGAGTATGTTATTCATCATAGGTGGTCAAATAAGTTCTAAATTACAGAGCTGAGAGAGTGACAGCTGTGCCCTTGCAATATCTGTCATGTTTTTCAATTCTTTCCTTTATTTATCTTCCAGATGCTGGTTCTGATGAAGATTCTGGAATTGATTCGAAGAAAATACCAGTCCGTGACAGCAAAAGATGTGAGGGGGAGTCCTCAGAGACCTCTGATCAAGAAGATTTGGGAACAGCAACTCACACTGATGGATCCGGGAGTGATGGGCTTAGTTCAGAGAACAAAGGAAGAGCATCACCCTTGAAGGCACGAAGAGAGAAGCAGAAAGGCAGCAAGACAGCCAAGCAAAAACATGGAAGGAGACAGGAGGACACATCGGGGAGTGAGTCCGACAAGGATGGCGAAGGCGAAGGGCAAGAGAGTGATGTTTTGGAAGTGATCGAAAAACATAGAAAGGCAACAAAAGGCCAGAAAGATGAATTGGAATCTGACTCTGAGTGGGAGTTCCAGAAAAAGGAAGGGGTTGGCAAAGAAAAGAAACAGACTCATCCCAAAGGAGAGGGTGGAAGGCAGGATGCTCGAAGAAGGGCAAAGGAGGATGACCCAGAAGAGGAAAGCCAGATGTCTAAGGGGTTGGAAATACTCAGAGGAAAAAGAGTCAGTTCCAGTGGGAGTGACGAAGAGAAGAAATGGGATGGCCAGAAGAGGAAGGGGGACAAGAGAGGGCAAAGAATTGGAAAGGCTCAGGAGGGGACAGAGAGTGAGGATGAATCTGGGCCTGATTTGGAATTCAAGGTAAAGAAAAAGATAACAAATAGCAAACGAAAAGAAGAGAGTGTGAGAATAGAAGAATTGGGAAGCAGTTCTGATGACAGTTGGGATAGAAGTCAGGTGAAGAAAGGAACCCCCAAAGGGAAAACAAGCGGGGTAAGCAAAACAACATTGAGCCATAAATCAGAGAGTGATTCAGAAGACACGAGGCAGTCCGAGAAGGAAGGGATAAAGACACAGAGAAAGAATGGGAGTGGCAGGGGACTGGAGAAAGAGCAGGAGGAAAAGAAACCAGGGATACACAAACCAAAAAGGACCGTGACTGGTAAAGATTCAGAGAGCGAGACAGATGCAGAAGTGGGCTCGAAACAAAAAAGTCAAGGGAAGCAGCAAGCCTGCCGAAGTGAAGGGGAATCCACGAGCGAGACCGAGGAGGGACGAAAAGGCAGAAGTAACTGCAGGAAGGGGACTCCAAGCAGCAGTGAATCAGAGAGCAGATCAGATGAATGTGAAAGCGAGAATGAAAGGAGGAATATAGGGTTTAAGAAAAAGGATGTGTCCGAGAGTGAATCTAGCCAGGAGGAAGAGATGCTGAAAAAGAGAGGAGAGAAATCCCGGAGGCTTGGCAAAAAAGATTCTGAGGACTCTAAGAGCAAATTGGTTGGAAGGAAAAAAAGTCTTGGTCAACTGGAAAAGGAAAAGCTCAGAAAGAGAGTTCCCAGCAAGGATGTATCGGGGAATGAATCTGTGAATGAGGAAGAGTCCTCTAGCTCAGGAGATGAAGATAACCCCACAGCTTCTAAACAGCAGCATCAGGGAAAGGCAAGACAATATGATATTAATACAGGGGTGCCCAAACTTTTTGGGCCGTGGGCCGGTCACGTGGTTCCACCGGAAACAGAAGTAAAATGTGCCTTGCAATCTGTTTTGCAATAGGATGAGATAGATTTTAAGCTGCCATTTTCTCTGCTTAAGACAGGGGTGCCCAAGCTTCAGCCTGTGGGCCGGATCCAGCCCCCGATGCCAATTCATCTGGCCTGTGCTGCCTTTGTTGCTCCTGGAAGTGGAAATAAAACACACCCGTATGGGCGAGTTTTGCTTCTGCGAGTGACAAGGGTGGCTCGGGCCGGATGAAAACAACAAATTTATTCTGTTTGGTTTGTTGCTTTAAAAAATTAAAAATCCCTGCATTATAGTACAGTTATATATTTTAATCTCTTTCCTAACGGTCCCCAGCATGGAATCTGTCTTATTCACAGCAGTCAGATATTAAACTGGCTTTTCATCAGATGTGTCCAGATTATCCATTTTCACAACTCTGACATCCCCTTTCCTGGCCATTTGCCACTTGCTTAGACTTTATATGTGCACAGGTGAAATTTATGCGCAACATCCGTGTCTCTCATCTCCTCTTTGTTCCTCCTCCTCCTCTTCTGACTGCAGGGTGAAGAGCACCCTTCTATCAGGCGCCTGAAGCGCTACATCCGGGAATGCGGCGTGCACCGGAATTACAAGAAACTGTTTGCCGATTGCCGATCTCGCAGGGCTCAAGTGGAGATTCTCAAAAAGGAGTTGGAAACCCTTGGCATGAAAGGTAAGCACTAAGTTGCACATTTAGAGGCTGCTGTGGCTCAGTGGTTAAGAAGCTTGCCTGGCAAGTCGGCATGTCGAGACCTAGGTACTGCATGACAGATTGAGTACCCGTCTCTGTCCCAGCTCTTGGGGACATGAAAGGAGCCTCATTTGGGCGTTCCCTGAACGGAGTTTCTTCCGCAAAAATCCTTTCAACCCAGAATAATTTCTGACATAAAATGAAATTATTATTATTATTATTGTTGTTGTTGTTCAGTCGCACAGTCGACTCCGACCCTTTGCGACCCCATGGACCATTTTCCTCCAGGCGCCTCTGTCCTCCACCATCCCCCTCAGTCCTCCCAGCTCTGTGCCCATTGTATCTACAATGCCATCTAGCCATCTCATCCTTGGCTTCCCCCTTCTTCTTTTGCCCTCCACCTTTCCCAGCATCAATGCCTTCTCAAGTGAATCCTCCCTTCTCATTTGATGTCCAAAGTACTTTAGCTTCATCTTTACTATTTGACCTTCCAATGAGCAGTCAGGGTTAATTTCTTCTAAGATTGACCTGTTTGTTCTCCTCGCTGTCCAGGGGACTCTCAAAACCCTCCTCCAACACCACATTTCAAAGGCATCTATTCTTCTACGTTCAGCCTTCCTAATTGTCCAGCTCTCACATCCATACATTACTACTGGGAATACCATTGCTTTGACTATTCTAATTTTTGTTTGCAATGTGATGTCTCTGCTTTTCACTATGTTCCCCAGGTTTCTCATCGCTTGTCTCCCAAGAATCAGTCGCCTTTTTATTTCATGGCTACAATCCCCATCTGCAGTGATCTTTGATCCTAAGAAAGTGAAATCTGTCACTGCTTCTACTTCTTCCCCGTCTATTTTCCATGAACTGATTGGGCCTGTTGCCATTATCTTGGTTTTCTTGATATTGAGTCTCAAGCCAGCTTTTGCACTTTCCTCCTTCAGCCCAATCAAGAGATTCTTTAGGTCTTCCTCACTTTCTGCCATCAGGGTGGTATCGTCTGCATATCTCAGATTGTTGATGTTTCTCCCAGCGATTTTAATCCCATATTGTGATTTCTCCATCCCTGCACTGCGCATTATGTGCTCTGTGTATAGGTTGAATAAGCATGGTGACAAAATGCAGCCTTGTCTTACTCCTTTTCCTATTCCAAACCATTCTGTCATTCCGTGTTCTGTCCTAACTGTTGCTTCTTGTTTCATGTACAGATTTCTCAGGAGGCATATGAGGTGCTCTGGAATTCCCATCTCTTTAATTACTTGCCACATCTTGTTGTGGTCCACACAGTCAAATGCCTTAGTGTAGTCAATAAAACAAAAGTAAACTTGTTTCTGGTATTCCTTTGTTTTCTCCATGATCCAGCGTATGTTGGCAATGTGGTCTCTAGTCCCCCTGCCTCTTCTGAAACCAGCCTGCACCTCTGGTAATTCTCTCTCCACATGTTGCTGAAGTCTATCCTATATTATCTTGAGCATCACCTTGCTGGCATGTGGGATGAGCGCGATTGTTCGGTAATTTGAACATTCTTTGACATTGCCCTTTTTTGGGATTGGGACGTATACTGATCTTTTCCAATCCTGTGGCCACTGTTTTGTTTTCCAAATCTGCTGGCATATTGAATGCAGTAATTTGACGCCGTCATCTTTTAGCGCTTTGAAGAATTCAACTGGGATACCATCATCTCCACTAGCTTTGTTGTTTGCAGTGCTCTTTAGGGCCTTTATGACTTCGCTCTCCAGGATGTCTGGCTCAAGTTCAATTTCTTCATCATTGTGACTATCAGGAGTGTTGAGGTCCTTTTTGTAAAGTTCCTCTGTGTACTCTTTCCATCTTTTCTTAATTTCTTCTGCATCAGCTAGCTCCTTTCCGTCTTTGTCCCTTATCATGGTCATTTTTGCTTTAAATGTTCCCTTGATTTCGCCGATTTTTTTGAAAAGATCTCTGTTTCTGCCTCTTTTGTTGTTTTCCTCCATTTCTCTGCACTGTTCTTTTAGGTAGTTTTCCTTATCTCTCCTTGCTTTTCTTTGAAATTCTGTGTTCAAACGATTGTAGTTTTTCCTTTCTCCTTTGACTTTGGCGTTCCTTCTTTCCTCTGCTATTTTAAGAGCCTCATCAGACAACCACTTTGCTTTCTTACTCTTCTTTTCTTTTGGTATGGTTTTCTTTGCTGCTTCCTGCATGATGTCCCTCATCTCCGTCCATAATTCTTCTGGTACTCTGTCTACCGAGTCTAAGCCATTAAATATTATTATTATTATTATTATTATTATTATTATTATTATTATTATTATTATTATTATTATTATTATTATTATTATTATTATTATTATAGTTGCACATGGAGGGGTAAGTCAAAAACTGAGATCCGAAAGATTTCTTATTGGGGATACAAATAAAAGGTGGGGGAGAAGACTCAGCAATGCTTTGCATGCTTGGTGCCACCCATTCCACATCTCCAAAAAGTTGTGTTAAAGCGATCAATGTTTGGACTTGTGGTGTCAGATCTATTCTGCAACTAGCCTGCAAGGATGGCATTATTTTTGAGATCGGTAAAAGATCTGAAAGACTGGGTTAGGGTTAAGACGCTGAACTTCATGACCAGAAAGTCGAGACCCAAGTACTGCACGACGGAGTGAGCTTCCATCTCCGTCCCAGCTTCTGCTAACCTAGCTGTTTGAAAGCAAGACATTACAAGTAGATAAATAGGTACCACATCGGTGGGAAGGTAAACAGGTAGTCATGCCTGCCACATGTCCAAGGAAAGGTCTGCAGACGCAGACAGCACTGGCTCTTTTGCTGTAAATGGAGATGAGCACTGAATCCTAGAGTTGGATACGACTGGCTTCCGAGCAAGGGTGACCTAAAAGATCTGATGCTAGCCTTGGAGAGCAGTTATGGAAAAAGTCATAAGAGAAGCCATAAACCCTTAGCTAAAGGAAACCCCTCTCATCTTAAAATCTGTGTCAGGTTTTTCCAGTGCTGACCTTTAAACAAAACACTTGCCTTTTAAAATAATTGAAATAACTCAGACATCCAGCATAAGAAGCCAGAATGTTTGTCCATCCAGTTCTGTATTGTCCACACTGACTGGTAACAGCATTCCAGGAATACAGACAGGAATGTTTCCCAACTCTGGGGATTGAATTTGGTTTGCAAATCATGGACAAGGCAGAAATTTGAGTTTCTCACTCTTAACAGCACCAACTGGATTGGCATTTCACATCAGTCCATGCTAGACATAAACCATGGTTGAAAATTTTGCCTGACCCCCTCTTTAAAGACATGGAGACTGTTGTCAAGGAAATACAGGTGGCCCAGTTTATGTATTGCCGTTTCTAAGTCTGAATTCTGATCACTCCTCTATGTGTATCGCTTGCTGATGTGTGCTTTCTCTCCCATTTGCTTAGGGACACCGTCTCTAGCCAAGTGCAAGGCCCTCAAGCAGAAACGTGAAGAAGCAGCTGAGGTGGCTTCACTCGATATTAACAACATTATCGCCACGGAAGGTGAAGGAGATGTGGTGGAAGGAGCCAAAGGGAAGGGTTTAGCAGCTGATGATGTAACAGTCCCAGCTAGATGCATGGATAGAAAGTTGGAAAGAAACATCTGTTTTAGTTCTGTATGTGTATTTACCCCTCTGCCCCACACCTGGAAAAATAAGAAATCAGAAAGGATTTGTGATGTACGGTGGTACGTCAAGTTACAAAATTAATAAGTTCCCTGGGATGTTTCGTATTATGAAAAATTCGTAACTCAAGGCATTATTTTTCGTAGCTTGAAAAAATTCAGAACTCAAAGCATTATTTTTTCATATCTTGAAAAACATTTGTAACTCGAGGCATTATTTTTTTTCTCATCTGGGAAAACATTCACAACTCCAGGCATTATATTTTCATATCTCAGGAAAATTCGTAACTCAAGGCATTAATGATTTTGTATCTTGAAAAAATCGTAACTCGAGACATTATTTTCATTATTTTCTTCTTTGTTTCAATTTTGATAGTAGACTGAACAGGTTTTTCATCTTATTTCTGAGTTTCACAGTATGAGCCAGCTTTTCTGTTTTCTTCTTGTTCCTCTCCTGCTGGAGGGAAGATATTACCCATGGCCATTCTGACTTCTGTGTGGATGCAGCAGCACTAAATGCAACATCCACCACAAGATCCAAAGTTCAGGAAAGGCTACAAGTATTCCAATATATTCCTTATATCTCCACTGTTTTACATATACATATGGAAAGTTCCATGGATATGAGAAGAATTAGGGATGGCTTTCAGGAAGAGAGTGTGGTCTAAATTAGGAGTCGGCCAGGATCCTCTTTGACCCCATGGACAGTCAAAAATAAAAGTTTTTTTTTTAAAAAAAAAAGAACACCCATAAATGGCTGGAAGTCCTCCTTCCATTCTTAAAATGAGTTTGGTGGAGTCTTCTTCTTTCATGCCTAGGTCAGACTTAGTGGTCTGGCCGGACATCCCGCTACGGCAATGGAGTAGACCGTACTTAGCGACTCAACACCGAGTGTTGGGCAGGGGTAAATAATCTGACACCATAAAGGGACCAACCATGGATGAGCCCCTTATGTGGAAGAAATGCCACTGAAAACCATCAATTTGGGCCTAGTGGCAAGATGAGCGGAGGAGGAACTCTGATTCCCAATGGTCATAGAGGCAGAAGAGGCTATGCCAGATGGACTGGCTGTGAAGGCACACCTTGTCCATATCCTTAAGGCTGCGGCAGCCCATTGTTGTCCCGGTGTTAAATCCTGCATATCTCATTTCATATGTATCACAGGAGATGGCTCTGTGATCACAGTGTGTGGGCCACTTCACAGCAAGCTGGGATCCACTTTAAACAAATTCACACCAGTAGCATTTTTCTTGATTGTCTCGGAGGGCGAATGCAACTCAAAACCAGCTGACCTCCAAGACCAGGCCTTCTGGCACCCTGGGGCAGGGGGGGAAATGTATGCTCAGATCAAGTTGTGGACAACGACAACAAGGTCAGACTTGAAACTGTCAAAATTAAGCCATCTTCATGGCTTTGTTGTTGGCCAAAACTAAATCCTCAGCGATACATGTTTCTAGCTATAACCGGCAGACTAGCAAATGAGCCAGATTCTGTATCGCCACATTCATACAGAGTGTTATTGTCCGCCAACAGCCTCTACTTCAGCATGTTGGTCTTGCATTTAGAGACTCCAACCGTCAGCCTATTCAGGATCCTCCAAGTGACATATGGGAGGTCAAGTTCCTCAACCATATTAGATTAGATTTATTAGATTTATATCGCCGCCCGCTCGCCATAGCGTGTCAGGGTGGCTTACAGTCTTATAAAATAGAACACAATTAAAAACAACTTTAAGCAACCTATATAAACCAGCCGGGGGGGGGGGGGCAGCTCCAGTAATGGCACCCCACACTCGCTGGGCCAGCCAGGTCTTCAGGCCTTTCCTAAATACTGGGAGATCTGATTGTAGACAGAGGTCAGTCAGCAGGAGGTTCCAAAGGGCCAGGGCAGCTGCCAAAAAGGCCCTCCATCTAGTGCAGTGGTTCCCAAAGTGGGCTCCACGCCCCACAGGGGACTTCAATTCCCAGAAGCCTAGGTCGGTATATTGGCTGATCAGTGCTTTGAGGAATTGACTTAGGCTTTTGGGAAATGGAGTCCAAATACCAAAGTTTGGGAAACACTGGTCTAGTGCTAGAGAGGTGCGCCTCTAGCAGTCGGAATCCTTAGAGCAGGGGTGCCCAAAACTACGGCCTGGGGGCTAGATCCAGCCCCCGATGCCAATTTATTCGGCCCGCAAAGCCCTCGTCACTCCTGGAAAGCGGAAGTAAAATGTGCCGGTATGGGCGTGTTTTAGTTCCGCTTCTGGAAGTGACGAGGGCTTCGCATGCAGGATGAATTGCCGTCGGGGCCAGATCCAGCCCACGGGCCATAGTTTGGGCACCTCTGCCCTAGAGGTCTATGAATGTGTATGAGACAGATTCATAGTGGTGACATGTTATGAAACATACTTTGGTCTCTTTCTCTTCATCACAGGCCGCCCAAGGCGTCGCAACGTCTGGAGCCTCTACAGCAAGCCCCAGGACCCGCCCAGTTCTCCAGAGGAACCGCCCACCCGCCGTCCTGTGACAGACTGGTCCCACCTCCGAGGGGTCATCAGTTCAGATGAAGAGAGCAGTTGACTTTGGGGTGGAAGGGGGCAGGAGGCTAGACAATGTGTGGGTCATTCGTGGTCCTGAGTCTGAGAAGGGTCTGCAAGTGGATTATTCCTGTTCTTAGCTCACTACTCTCCCTCCCCCAATAGAATAAGTTAAATCAGTTTGTAAGAAGCTACCAATATTGTTATCAACTGGCTCCTGTTACGAGTAACTGGAAGACTTAACATGCCTCCGTGGAAGGCAAATATCCATCCCTTCCTGAAGACGTGGCTTTCTCTTGAACAAGGTGGGCAGAAGATTCAGTTCTTTGAAATAATCCGAGTTCCTGGAATACTGTCCTCCTCTGACCCTAAACATTCCTAAAATGAAAGCAATGGGTTCAATGGGCATTGGAAGCGGATGGCTTTTAATTTTTATTCCACAGACATTTGGGGGCTGTGAATTTTTCTGTTTCTGTTGGGCACATTCTCCCTGCTGCTGTTTGCTTTCTTTTGAACCAACCTAAAGCAGAATGAGACTCGTTCTGGATTGGAAGGCCCACGGGCAGAAAGAGAGAAAATAGAAATTACCTGTCATCGTAAATGTTGTGCATTAATGTTACGGCTAAAAACATAAACCTGTTTTTATATTTGTGAAATAAAATCTCTTTTGGGTTTTAGGGCAAGAGACCTTTTTTGATGGAGCCTGGCCTCCATCCCTTTCCATTTTCAACACCAGGTTCCTCTTGAGCCTGTTAGCCTCACATAGTGTTTCACAAGAGTGTTCACTGAGTAATCCAGTATCTGGTATGGAATCTGGGTCACTGGAAATATCCTGTAGATTTCACTTAACTGAGCAGGCCTCTAGATCTCGTGGGAGGACTGCAGTGGCTTAGGGTTAAGACACTGAACTTGATGACTGGAAGGTTGGCAGGTCAGCAGTTTGAGACCCGACTGCTGCACAATGGAGTGAGCTCCCATCTCTAGCCCAGCTCCTGCCAACCTAGCAGTTTGAAAGCAAGAAATTGCAAGTAGATAAATAGGTACCACTTCAGTGGGAAGGTAAACAGCCTTCCGTGCACATGCCTGCCACATGTCCACGGAATCATCTGCAGACCTGGATGACGCTGGCTCTTTGGCTATAAACAGATGAGCACTGAACCCTGGAGTCGGATGTGACTGGCTTTCGAGCAAGAGTGAACTTTACCTATTGGTAGTGGAGTTTGTGTGTTTTGCCTGGTCTATAGCCATCCCGATGGCATGATCACATATGAACAGAGTAATGCCATGGAACTGCTGGCGTGGGTCTTCACTACTCATGGGCCACCAGAGTGATAATAGGCTTGCCTCATTCACACAAATGCACTCCCGCGTGGGTGGAAACTGTCTGGAAAACTGATGGCTTAGAACTGTATAGTTTGTGCATCTTCCCCTTGCAAGCTCCAAGTACGCTCACTGGGACAACGTCCATAGTCTTTACTTGCACAGGGAATTTGTGCTGTAAATGCAAGCATACTTTGCCCCTGCTAACCTCCCACAAGACACTGATTTTTGCAAAAGCCAAATGACAGAATCTTCAAAAAGTGTAGGATGAAAAAGCCTATCTGAGATGGGCTTTTGGGTACATCTGGTAGCTGCGTTCTGGTGCTCACTACAATTGGCTGCCTTACAGAAATGTAGATAATTATGTCCATTTAATCCAGAGCTGATTGTTCTGAGAGGCAGCTGGCCACCAACATCCCTTCCCTGGAAGCTACTTTTAACCAGATCAGGCTATTGATGCCTCCAACTCAATGCCCCATTACTGTATTACTGTGACAGGCGTTGGTCTGCTATGATCTGAAACCTTGTCTCTTATCTAGTGATATAAAGCATTGAATTAGGAGCTGCTGTATGCAAAGTTGGCACGTGTTCACTGAACCATATGCCCTCTTCCTCATCGCCAGACACAGGATTTCTCCATGAAACCCTAGAAGCCAGAAAGACAATAAAATCATAGGAGACTGTTCATTTGCAGTTTTATTTTTATTAACATTTTCTCGTTGAACTGAAACCATAAGAAATACAGTATTAACTTTCATTAATATATAGACTTTTTTCTCTTCCTTTACATCTGTAGTATGTACAAAGTATACAGGAGAAGCTTTAGATATATACATATGAAACACTTTAAAGGAAGACCAACTTCTGCTTCAAGCCCTATAGAGCAAGCTTCTTGATGACAGCTGCAGTTCTGTCTTGGGTCATCAATTAAAAGGCGTTTTTTTAATAAATAAAAAAAAGATACATGCCTTTGTTATACTGTACTTACATTAGCTTGTGCAGCATTTGATCTTATAAGCTGTTCTCTTTAATATGTATTAAACCACCCACTATGCTAGCAATTTTAAGAGATTCAGAGGATCATTTTGATGGTTTTGTGCCTAACTGAAGAATGGATTGCTAGTGGAAGATTCTAGACATCACTTTCAATCCTATAGCTTTCCTCTGATTAATACCCTTGCTTGAACTCATGAAAAACAGCCAGGGAGGAAAAGTCCTAGAAATAGATAAAAATGTGTGCGTAGAAGAGATTTTTCTGAGGCTGAAAAATTCTCACAAAATAGCCTTTTATTTAAGACCATCCTTAACTATGGATTCTTTACCCTACTCACAGTTCAATTGACCTTGGAGCTCTCCCCATCCCAATCTCAGATGTTAAACTGAGTTGCTTCTGCAGGAGATTATTGGTCTTTTCCATCATTAAATTAACTTTTGGCTGCTAAGAATTTTAACAAAGGGAACCACAGAAGTAGGCTAGCTAGGTCTAAAATGAAAGCCTTAAACATACCACAAAATGTTCCAAAGAAATGGATTCCCCATGCTAAGAAACAGTACTATTGTACTGTATTTATATAACATCGTCAAGTTACAAGTCAGAAATAATGCAAAACTACAAAATGTGTGCTATTGTCCAGTTGTCTAAATTGCTACATAATAGTGACTGAAACAGGTAAATTTCTTCCCCATTCATGTTTTGTGCCACCCGTGTATTCATGGTAAATATGGTGTAGAGAGGTTGTTCTTTATACAGGTTACAAATTAGTTGTGTGTGGGTTTTGATTTTTATACCAATGAGATTGTACAACAGTGGCATATAGCTCATATAGCTATGAAGAAATTTCCAATAATGCCTAAGGTTTTATGTGGAAACAAGAGGCGTCAAAACCCCACCCACCCACTGCACACACATTCATCATTTTGAAAGATTCTCCAACAATTATTTTTCCAGAAACCATATTGGTCTACCAACTTCTTAAGCTGTGTTCTCTAAGCTTCTAGACCTTTCTATTTAGCTATGCTTGACTGAGAGCCAGAAGCTTGGTTAGGGCTTACTCAAAAAAAGTCAACGGAGAAGGAAATCTGGAGTAATGGAAAATACTTTACCTGCTGTTGAAAGAACACCCTTGTGAAACTGCAATTAAATCACTCCTTTCCTAGTCAGAGAAACCTATACTAGTGGCAAGAGTTCTGGAAATCACATCGTGCGGATAAGATGGCTTCCTTGCCATCTAAGAGACTAGTGAGTGCTAATACAGTACAGTACTTGAATCTGTTCCTTTATTTCATGACAAAGTCCTTTTCAAAAAGCACCTTGAGAGCTATTTTCACAGCTCCCTTTGGAATATTTTTCAGTGTTTTCCCTATGATTTGACTGGAAATTTGCTCACTATCTTGTTGTACCAACTCCTTTCAACCATGTCAGCAAATGTTATTTAAATGGAAGTCATCTTTTTCTTGGGCTAAAATAAGCATGTACATCATAAAGCCCAATACAGACCTGCCGCCTCAATGTATGCATGTGTTCCATTTGCTACATCAATAAAACTTTAAAATACTGTGACTATAAACCCCATTTGCTAAAAACTGGTGTATCTGTACTGTAATGCCTTTCCAATTAAAAGTCTTTTCTGGGTGTTATTTGTTTTCCACATCATTGAGCAAGCCATGTACGGCAGTCATATCAACATTTCTTCTCTCTTCCTTACATTTTTGGATAATCCGGAGTTAGAACAGAACTACAAATTGTATCCATGACACTTACAGATCAAATTGTAGCTTACATAATGAAACATTATTGTATTAAGTTTCCTTCTAGTTTCTGGAACTGATATCTTCACTTGTCTCTGGAAGTTGTGTGATCTTCAGTATTTTGATTTCTGCTTCCTAGGGTGGAGAAGTCCTCAAATATTGTGCCTTAAGAGCAATTATAACATACTGGTAAATATCCATCCCCTTAGTGCTTAAATTTCACTCCCTGAGAGGGAAAGCATATTGTGTTTCTTTTTGAAAAAAACTAAAAGTAAAATAAAGTCCTCCCCACCCCCGATGTAATTCTATCTTCAGCTACTAATATCTTTTGTCCTCACTTAAATGAGAATTAATTTAGTCAAACCTCAGAGCCCACTTTTTGGACATAAATTCTGGTATATTTTGATTTTAAACACCTTGTTAGACTATAAGTGATATACAAGTTCTTAGCACTGCTTTGACATGGCAGAATCAAATATCAAAACCTATCACAATAAAAGGTCCAAACAACTCAAGTCATTTCCATGATCTACTCATATTATAAGGTCATACAAAAAAAAAAAGAACTTAACAGAATTTCTTATTGAGGTCTACCATGTCTGAAGGTCTTCCTACGCATCCTAACATGGTGAAATATTTTGACCCTAAATCCAAGCTGCCCACCACCCACTAGCTTCCCAAAGTTATCCAGTGTTTATCTTAAGTTCCACAAGGGGACCAACCCCCGGGTCTCCTTTTCATAGATATCTGGGACCAACCCAATGGGTGAGGGCACCATCTTGACAGTGTTCTTTCCAAACAGCTTGCGTTCGTACTCAATGAGTTGTCTCCAAAAGCCTACGTTGGGTCTTACAACGGGTCGTCTGCTCTTCACCCACTCATGGGCATCCAAGAGGCTCAATCGGTGATACTTCATAAGATAGGCAATACAAAGGGAGGCAGACCTACTTACACCAGCTACACAGTGGACCAGGGTTCTCCCATTCTTTTTCCCCGTCTGGTGTATCCTGTCAGCCACTGAGTCAAAGTACAAGGATAGAGGAGCATGTGGGAGGTCAGGGACAGGTACCTTAACATAGTCAATATCTGGCCAGTTGGTATTGGGGATTTCCATCGTGGCATTCACTACACAGGTCACTGCCCTGGAATAGACCATGTGTCTGTTGGCCGCCGCGTTGCCAGAGCAGAGATAGAGGCAAGGAGAAATCTGAGCGATGCCCCCTAAGACGGACAAAGTGTTCCCTGCAGTAGGAGTTGGTTTTGCCACAGAAGGGGGTGGAGAACGGCGAAAGAACCCATGGTTCCGGAAATTCATGGCAGATGGTTCAGCATACATAACAGCTATGAGGAAAGAAAAGTAGCAAAGGGATTAAGAATGCGGGCATTTCAAACACAGTTAAAGGGGCACAATCCCATTCTCTACAATTACTCAAGCAGCTAACTCTGGGGGGGGGGGGAGGCTTCAGAAACCAGAGGTGCTGTATTGCCCAATTTTGTCCCCACTTTGGCTTACTCCACATTGGCTGCAGTCCTCATTCTAGCCTCCGGATGTTTTCCCATTTTAAGGTAAAGGTAAAGGTTTCCCTTGGTAGAAAGCCAGTCGTATCTGTCTCTAGGGTTCAGTGCTCATCTCTGTTTCAAAGCCGAAGAACCAGCGGTGTCTGCTTCTGCAGACATTTCCGTGGACATGTGGCAGGCATACCTCGACACCGGAGCGCACGGAACGCTGTTTACCTTCCCACCAAAGTGGTCCCTATTTATCTACTTGCAATTTCTTGCTTTCAAACTGCTAGGTTGGCAGGAGCTCGTTCTGTCCTGCAGTACTTGGGAATCGAACTGCTGACCTTCTGTCTCCCAGTCAGCATCTTAGCCACTTGAGCCACTGCAAGTCTGGAAAAGTCATTTTCTACTTATGCAAGCCCCTATTTGCGTTTTGCAATAAACTCAAGTATAGGATGCACCAACTTTCTCAAACTGAGGGAAATGAATCTGAAAGTTGACTTCCCGACAATGTATGTTTCTACTTTCTAAATATGTTTTGCCTATTATCAGGGAAGGTACAGCCGCTACCGCCCCAACCCCATGGGAGCACACCCAGAAAAATGGCTTTGGTCTCTCCAAAGTTACCCTTGCTGTCTAAGCAAACAAAGTGAGAATGTTTAAAAAAATATGGGTATATAGTTTAGGAAAATGCCCGGGGCGAAGGGGTTGAAGCAGGAGCTGGGAATTACTTGGGCAGAAGAGAGAAAAGTTTGATTGGGTAATTAGATCACTTAGAATAATGAGGATTGGGATTTTTTTTAAAAAAAGGAGGTGGATGAAAGCCAGAAGGAAAGTGATGTGATAAGTAAAAGGAAGGCATGAAAGATGGGCAGATAAATCAGCAAATTCTACTTTTCTGTACAGACAAACATCTCCAAAATCCTACCTCAGTCCTTCCTTTGGGGACCTTCCCAGCTCTCATCCCGTTAAGCAGTTTGATGATGGTGGGGGAGTGGGGGGGGGAGAGAGGGGAGGGGGAGGGAAGGCGCTAGAAGAAACCGTGATGCGGCAGGAATGATACGCAGGAGGCGGGTGATGTCGACACTAAGAAAATGGAGGAAAGGGGGCGGAAGCGGAGAGCCTCTTAAAGGGGCAGCGGATGTTTTTTGCTAGGCTCTTCCTAGTTCCTACCCTGCCCTACCTACAGGTGAAACTCGGAAAATTAGAATATCGTGCAAATGTTCATTCATTTCACTTAAAAGGTGAAACAAATATATGAGATAGACTCACTACATGCAAAGCGAGAGAGGTCACGCCTGAATTCGTTATAATTGTGATTATCCTGGCGTACAAGAGATTATGTGATGATTTTGGGGTACATGAGATTGGGGGGTTGGGGTTTTCATAAGCTGTGAGCCATAAGCATCAATATTATAACAAAGTAAGGCTTGAACTCTCTCGCTTTGCATGCAATGAGTCTATCTCATATATTTGTTTCACCTTTTAAGTTGCATTACTGAACTGAATGAACATTTGCATGATATTCTAATTTTCTGAGTTTCACCTGTATATACAGTACTTTCCAAATACATCTCCTTCGCCTTAACCATCAATACCAGAAAGAATGCAGTGATTAATGCTAATTTGTGAAACATACTTTGAGACTGTTTCTGCTTTTGCATCACACCTTCTCGCTATCCCCCACCAGGGCCGCCATCAGAAATTTCTGGGCCCCATACTGAGCAATCCTATTGGGCCCACACACATACACATAGTAATGTCACAGTTATGGCCAGCGGCGACAGGGCTCCTGTCAGCTCCAGGCCCTATACGGCAGAACTGGTAGTACTGCCCTGATGGCAGCCCTGTGCCCCACCCCTCTGGAAAGAGGGAAAACCCAAATCTGCATTAATTGTTCCCTATGCTTTTTTTACTGCCTTATAAGTGATTCTCTCTGCGACTTCCAATAGAATGCCTTCAGAATGAATGATACTGATAATTATGCAGTGTATTGTAGTCTTATCTAGATGCTATCGACTTGACTCCACATGTGAGGTTTCCTGGCCCTATGTAATTGGAATCGGATCTGCTTCCACTTTAATGGCTTTTCATAAACAACTAAAACATTCCTATTTCATCATGCTTTCTCCTCGTTAGTAAATTGATGTTACATCTGGAGTAGTCCCCTTATTTGTTTTAGTTTAACTGAGTTTAGTCAACTGTGAATAAGATAATGTAAAATCCTTTCAACCCAGAGTAATCTCTGACACGAAATTATATGCTATTGGTAAGGTTTGTTGATCTGTTGGGATGCTATCTTGGTAGGTAGTACTGTATATTTCACATATGATTTTATTTTGTATGGTTGTTATTTGTCTTCTTTTGTGTTAATTCATGTAATGTCTGTGCGCTGCCCAGAGTGGTGCTTGCACCAGCTGGGCAGGATACAAGTCAATAAAATAAAATAAAACCAGACAGACATATAATAATTGACACCACTGGGTCTGTCAGGATAGGCTGAGATAGGAGTCCACTGTTTCTTAAAGATGTATAAAGGATGCCCTGAGACACTGTAATATGTAAAACTGCTCAGCAATGTACTGTATGTTTCATTTTAGAGAACAAGGCTAAGCTTTGCTTGTTCTTGCTGGAGCATTTAAAATTGTGGTGCTACTTAATTTTACTACCTTCTTAGTGATAGAATTCAGTGGAGGAAAATCAGTATAGATGCAGTGGTTATTAAGTCATTTTAATTTGCCTTCAACTTACACAACTAGCTTCAAATATGGACCATAATTTAATCCCCTTGCCTTATTTAAATAATACTCAGTACAATCCTTCTTGAAGGGTGCTACGATATCAGAAGAAACCAGCTTTGAGAAATGAGTGGTGTCATGAATCTGGAAAAAACATATAATCAATACCTTTCAAACTGGTTGTTTATCCCTTAAAATTATTTACAATTACTCTTCTGTATCTACAATCAAAATAATTGTTCATTTTGAGAGAGGGAAAGTGTTCCTCTATTTCACTCCATCTTTTCATGGAATTAATATAATGAATAATGGAATGAAATAACCCAGAATAAGAAAGAGCGACCTTAAACATCTTCACTCAAATTAATACCAGTGTTCCTCAAAACCTGGCCTATGTTGTGATGTAGCAAAAGTCCATTCTGGATGGAGCTCTAGGAACTCTAACTTTTCATTCTAGTCTCAAACTATTTTTCTCTTTATAAAGTTCATTCCCTCAAAATCTTTCACTTTCAAATTGCTTTCATTTTAGATATGTCTGCAGTGCTGAATCATATCTCTCAAATCTCAAAATACAGAAACATTGTTTTTCTCTTTAACCTTATGATCTCAAAATATACAAAGTCTCTATGTACATATCTAATTTGCCATGTCTTTAACTTTCTCAACTAACTTAGAGAAACCTATGTGTACGGCTTGCATCATGTCCAGACTATTCAGCCCCATGATCCAGAATCAGATTTGAGAATACTTCTACCTTCCTGTGAAGTGTGCTTACCTCGCACCTCTCAATAATACATGAACTACCATCAAATACCCTGCCTCTAAACTACTAAAATGTTTAAGCCTCAAGTGCTGTTTGCTATATATATCACTTACATTCGGGGCTTAAGGTATCTCTGTTACATAGCAGCAAAACTATATTAACATAGCAATTCTTTTGGCTTCCAACTTTATATGGACCTGAGTATGTACTCTTGATTCTGATAAGGGTTAGGTAATTACTTGTTTCTTAGATTAAATGGCTTTAAAGCAAAGCTGTGATATTTTCCCCACCTCCCATGTAGTCACTCTTCTCAACACATTAAATTAGTTGGCACCACTTAATAGCACTCCCCCTAAAACTACCACTTCCACTTAGTACATCAGATGTTCCCAAACCTTGAGAGAAATCACCCTTCAGGAGTTCAGATCCTCACACTTCCAAGACTATTTCCCCCACCCCACCTCCTTGCCAGTTCTACTTATTCTCCCAAGCCATTAAGCACTGTATACCTAAAAACAACAATGTGACAACCAGTCCTTCCCATTCTCCCAATATTTGTAATTATTTTTTTGAAAATTACCAGATGCTGCTGTCTTTTGTTGGAGCCTCTGAGAACAGCTCTCAAACCTCTTTCCAGTCAAGGAAGGAAGGCACTTGGGCCCAACCACCTAAATGTCTTTAATGCTGACCGTGAGAAAAGGTCTTGATCCGCCTGGAAACACTTATCCTTGCCTCGATTCTCTTCCTCCTCTGTTTCCAAATAGCTCTTTCCTTATTATGTGCATCTAATCTATAATAATAAATAGAATATATTATATATTCTGAAGTCCTGGTCAAAGCTCCTTCGTTTCCTTTGGGGTGGTGGAGAGTCTGGATTTACCTTCCTTGCTTCCCCCCAGTATTGCCTATATACCACGACGGTCGGATCCCTCCCCGCCTGGACCACTTGAGCGTTGGAGGTAACAAAAGGTTGCCATGACGACCGGGTGCGGAGGAGGATGCTGGCGTCAGAGGCAGTGACACAAGCCAGCGCTCGTGGAGGAGGAGGAGGAGGAGGAGGAGGCGAGGGCAGGGGAGGGTCCGAAAAAAGCTGCGGGTTTCCCCCTCCCTTCCCCGCTTCCGGTCCAGAGGGGAGGATCGCCCTACTCAAACGCTCCTCTGAAGTCCCCCGGGCCGGGCCCCGACATTCACACGTCAAAATCTGACTCGTGAAAACCAGAAGGGCTCCAGAAAGTAAAGGGGAGACGGAAACTCTCCCTCTCCCTTACCTGCCATCATCCTTAGAAAATACTCCCAAAGTAATAAGGGGGATTAGTCACTCCCCATCAGCGAAGGTGGCCTTATGCAGGAGCGGCCCTAAGACTGCAGTCAAGCTGCGGGACTGCAGTGGCTCAAGTGGCTAAGACGCTGGCTGGGAGGCGGAAGGTCAGCAGTTCGATTCCCGAGTACTGCAGGACGGAATGAGCTCCCGTCTTTGTCCCAGCTTCTGCCAACCTAGCAGTTGGAAAGCAAGAAATTGCAAGTAGATAAATAGGGACCACTTCGGCGTTCCGTGCGCTCCGGTGTCTAGTCATGCCTGCCACATGACCACGGAAACGTCTGCAGCAGCAGACAGCGCTGGCTCTTCGGCTTTGAAACAGAGAAGAGCACTGCACCCTAGAGTCGGATACGACTGGCTTTAGAGCAAGATAAACCTTTACCTGTACTTTACGTCTTGTTAGTCGTTTGTCGCTTGGCTGCCAGGAATGGGGAGAAAGGCTGGGGCTGAGACAGGGTCTGTAGTACAGTATCTGCAAAAGATGCTTTAAGGGTGATGTGCCCTCCCTTGGGCAGATGGGGGCGCCCTTTGCTGCTCCGCCTCAGGCGGCAGAAGATGTTAGGCAATTCTGGTCTCTCTTGCCTCCATCCACTCACGTGTACCTATTGGGGGACTCCTGTGTGAAGGGAGGGGGAGGCAGCCCCCTTTCCTTCTCTGCCCGGATCCATGCTCGATGCGTCACAATCTCACCCAGGCTTCGCCCTCACGTTCCTTCGGGGCCATAGCCAGGATTCTAGATGTGGGCGGGCGAATATTGTTTCAGGACGGGCAACAATGTCATATTTATATGTCCTATACAGTATATAAACAGCTGGGAGTTTGAGGGTTGGCAACCAGGCTAACTCAGGGGGGGGGGGGGACACCCACCCTGGCGACCCCCTGGCTACGGTACGGCCCTGCGTAGGGACGCGCTTGAGTCACGACAAAAGGGACAAGACCTGCACGCTCAAATAGCAACAATAAAAGGGAAACGAGAAACCGGGTTTAGCACAGGCTAGGATGTTTAGAAGACTAACGTCTGAAGCCACGCTAATAAATGTGTTTTCTGGATATGAGGAGTTCAGGTGTTGAGAGCCAGAAACGGGACAGGGGGCCTTCAGCCGAGAGCTGCCATGCTTTAACGTTAGTTTTCACTCAACGCATCTATTCGTTTTGCCAGAAAAAAGAAATGGGCGTTTTAAAGCCATAACAGTTTAGTGGAGCCTCCATTACCAGGAGCAGTGTATGAGATGCTATGAAAAGCCTTTGTGCCTTTGTCCGTGGGCTTCTGGCAGGAAAGAGGATGCGGGATCAGAAAGACTTCGGACTAATCCAGACATGCTCCTTCCTGTGTTAAGACGGGTTTCTCTTCGCTAAATCTGGGGTCTCACTAGGGGTTCCCTTTCCAGCTAAAGTGAAACAGTTTGAATTTGCCTAAAAATTGGACAGGGTACAACTTGTAGCCCCCTCCTTAAAAAACAAAAAAACTCCTCGGCAGTAGTTTAGGTGTGTTCGTTTTCTCATTTCTGTTGCCCGAGATAAATTCCTTGTAATCATAATTAAGACAATAATATCTGGCTAGCAGCCCTCTACCAACGACAACCACAGTTTTGCGTAAGGCAAGATGTCCATATGGAGTAAACTAACATTCACGTCTATGTGGTTAATTATGGTAAGCGTGACTCAGCGTTCCTCCTCCTCCCCCCCCCCCCCCACTCCACCTGCTAATGAGGCACCTTTACCGTATTTCACAGGCTGAAGCCTCTCCCCTTAGAATAAACAAACGAGAGGACACGATGCGGTAATTGCTCAGATGAACTGCGCTCCTTTGCTAATTAATTATAAAGGAAGGACAAAGTGCTCAGTGTTTCCCAACCTTTGGTTTTTGGACTTCAATTCCCAGAAGCCTAAGTCAATTCTCCAAAGCACTGATCAGCCAATGTGCTGACTTAGGTTCCTGGGAATTGAAGTCCAAAAACCAAACATTGAGAAACACTAGTCCAGTGATAGCGAACCTTGGCACTCCAGCTGTTCTGAACTTCAATTGAACTTCAATTCCCAGAAGCCTTGATCAGCAGGAGTGCTGGCTTGGGCTTCTGGTAATTAAAGTCCAAGAACAGCTGAAGTGCCAAGGTTCGCCATCACTGTAGCACAAGAGAGAGAGAAAGTTACTTGTTGGGAAAATTGGAAGGCTGGTATGGAAAGCTGCACAATGTAATTGTTAAATAACTTATTTTTGTTCAGTTGCACAGTTGATTCTGACCCCATGGACCATTGCACACCAGGCACACCATCCTCCACCATCCTCCTCAACCCACCCAACTCTATGTTGCATCAACAATAACATCTAGCCATCTCATTTTCTGCCGCCCCCTTCTTCTTTTGCCCTCAACCTTTCCCAGCATCAATGCTTTCTCAAGTGGATCCTCTCTTCTCATTTGATGTCCAAAGTACTTTAGCTTCATCTTCACTATTTGACCTTCAAAGGAGCAGTCAGAGTTGATTTCTTCTAAGATCGACCCATTTTTCTTGCTGTCCAGGGTACTCTCAAGACTCTCCTCCAGCACCACAGTTCAAAGGTGTCTATTTTTCTGTGCTCCACTTTCCTTATGGTCCAGCTCTCACAATCATACATTACCACCGGGAATACCATTGCTTTGACTACGTGAACTTTTGTTTGCAAGGTGATGTCCCTACTTTTCACTATGTTCCCCAGGTTTTTCGTAGCTTGTCTCCCAAGAATCAGTCACCTTTTTATTTCATGGCTGTTAATTCATTGTTAATAATGTAACCCTAGACATCTTCTTACAAGTAATACTTTGTATGAGGCTTCCTCAAGGGAAAATGTCTGAATGATTGGAAACCCTTTTCAGATTGGGATTAGAGGCCCATTATCTAGGTTTTCTAGACCTACTACTCATCCATTTTAATTTAGAAATCAAGGAGAATTGTAACTTTCAGGTAACGGTTTGGTTATAATTGTGGATGGCAAAAATTGGGCCTTCCTGGCCTGTTAACCTGTTTCCTCTTATTGTCCCATGGTAATTAATTAGGATTGTTAACGCTTTGCCCAATGAGAGAACACGTTGTCACCCAAAACTCTCCAAAGGGGACAATCCTTCAAAACCACCAGACATAAACAAAGCAGTCAGGAGTTTCTTAGAGGAGAAAAGATTTATTCTACAGAAGATGATTTATGCAGATTCATGGATAAATCGAGGACCAAGATGAATATTTTCAGCTTGATTTTATACCCACAAACAAGTTATGCCAGAAAAATATATTCTGTATGTCCCTCTCCCATGCATTGCAACTTCTTGTTGTTCAGTCTCACAGTCGATTCCGACCCTCTGCAACCCTATGGACCATTGCCCGCCAGGCACCTCTGTCTTCCACCATGCAACTAGCCTCGAGTAATTTTACTTAGCAAATAGCATATATACTACCTACCTCCTCTGTGCACATTCCTGCACATACCGGTCCTGTGGTCAAGGACTTTAGACATTGTGTCACAGATTTCCTATTTTTCAAGCTGTAAATAACTATAGCTGATTTTAGGCTGACTCTGAGCTTTCTTCTTGTCAGGAAAGAGTGTCATTTAATTAAGTCAGACTGTTTCCTGCTGAAGCTAGCAAATAACTCTGCCCTTAATTTATAGCAGAGCCATAGCCAGGATTTTAGAGGGGGGGGGTTCAGGGGGGGGGGGGCAACAGTGTCACACACACATAACATTGGCATCCCGGGGTGGGATGGGAGTGTGGGCTGTTAGCTCAGGAGGATTTTTTTTGGGGGGGCTGGCTATGGACCTGATTTATAGATTTTATAAACCATTTCCACAACATGTCCTTTTAAGTAAGAGTCCATTGGCAGACCGGAGGGATAGAAATGATATAATGAATGCATGATCATCCATGTGACCAACTTAAGTTAGGAGTTGGCAGCTTTTCTGCTTCGAGGTGGTACTGGAATTAACTTCCATAAACTTCCTGTCAGGTTGTCAACAGCTAAATGCCTTAGGAAGTATAACAGTGGATTCACCTATTCTAAATTATAAAAGCAGGCTTTGATAGTGTGTCCCTTTTATTTCATATGGATTCCGCGGGCACAATTGGCATACTCAGCCCCTGGCAGGGGTTACACCGGCGAAGAAGGTTCCTGGTCACTGGCCCTTGCCAGTATGGAAATAATAATCATAGGGTTTATTCACCCGCATCTGACCTGACCGGCGATTCTGCTGAGGAAGGAGAATCGCTAACCTCCGTTACGTATTAGGCAATTACTGACTCACAGATCAGCCCAAGCCGGAGTGCAAATAGTGGCCATATTTACCCTGGTGTAAACCCCGAACAATGGATTTCCCCTGTCAGTGTTTGCCCGAGTTAATTAACTTCCCCAAGAGAGATTTCCCATTAACCAGAGTAAATGGGTGATGTGATTTTCTGTCAGATGACGATTCTATCCCTCATTGCCTTCTGATCTATATATGATGATGCTTTCTCCTCAATAAACCACTGATCTGATCTCGCTCCATTTTGCCTCGTGTCGTTACTTGATCAGTCTCCTCCGGGACCTCACGGCCGTCCAGCGGCCCCGATCCTACAATTTCAAATGTGTCTGAGCAAACCTACTTAAGCAAGGAATCACCAGTATGATGCCTGAACAGCTGACAATAGGATTCTTAGCTATCAAGTGTATGCTGCGTTCACTGTTTACGGATGAGAAATAAAGAGACTGCAAGACCCTAAACAATTAATATCCAATTATTACAATGGAGATGGAGTTGAGAAGCATTGGGTAAGCAGAAAGAAGCAAACAGTACAAATACTAAGCATTGAACATGCACAAGCAAAATTTAAAACCGCCTCTGAATCTATCCCTTCAATGGCATTTGAAATCTACAGTCATTAGTAAAAGATTGCATTTTATCTCAGTGTTTTTCAATGGCGAATTTCTAAATTTCATGTATCTGCTATAAACATACAGGAACAGGCCCATCTAGGGTTTTTTTCCCCAGTAGGCAAAAACAATGGTCAATAAAATATCTATCTGAAGCCAAGGAAAGGAATCAGACTTGCTAAGTTAAGAAAGAGGACCAAATTTAACAATGAAAAGTTCCCTGTTGCAGTGGTGAGCATCAGCAGGTTTGCACCTGTACGCGTGTACTGGTAGTAAAAACTGCTGGCCCTGCCCACCTCCATGCCCTGCCCACCTCCTCCTCCTAGAAGAGGCTTAGGAAGGCCTGGCTCCATTTCCCCCTTCATCAAAGGCTTTTCCTGGGCTCCATTTCACCCCAAAGTGCATCCCCAGCCACTCCAGAGTGGTTGGGGAGGAACTTCAGGGTGAAACAGCCCTGGAAAAGCCTTGGACGAAGGGGGAAATGGCTTCAGAGGTTCGCTATAGAGTGATGAAAATAGAAGAGGCTTCTATTTTCATAGCTCTATAGTGGAGAGCAGTCACATGGCCAATAGGCTGCGCCCACCCAGTCACATGGCCACGCCCACAGTGTGGTGGGAATTTTTTTTTTTATAACCACCACTGCCCTGTTGTATAGGACTTCTGTGTTGAAACAAGCTAACTACACAATGGCTTATTTGGACTACCCATGGAAATGAATTACTACTCACTGAATCAGTAGTAACTCGATGAAGATTTAATTTTGGCCAATGACAAAGCCAATAAAGTGACTTCATTTTGGCAGTCCAAAGTTTGATCTGGACACGAACGAAGAATTGAAATGCTGTTCTGAAGCGGAAGTAGAATTAGGACTATGGTTTCAGACAGCAGTGAACTTAGCAGTAGCAATACTGAATAACTCAGTGACCAGTCATTTAGTATACTGTACATATAATGCTACCGTAGTAAGGCATATACCCAGTGCAGTGCAGGTTAACTGTTTTCACTTATTCTTGTTCCTTCCTTCACTCACACACTTGAATACGCACAAACACACACAGCTGGGTAGAAATGCTAAGCCACACCTCACCCTTTCAGCACATGCATGCACATGTACACACACACACACACACACACACACACACACACACACACACACACACACACACACACACACACACACACACATTTTCCAGCCACAAAACAGAAGTACAGAAGCCAATATTTTACAAATGGTTCGTTTTATTTATTGCTCCAAAATAAAAGCAAATGAGGGGAGGGATACCCAAAGGCTGAAAAATATAGGTGTGGGAGAATAAGGATGCAAAGGAAACCATTCCCTAGAAATCCCATCTTTTTGTGTGGGGGAAGAGTATACATCTATGCTGACAGTTCCCTAATGTGAATGGAACTAACAAGGGCCAGGTGATCCACACAATTGAAAAAATTGGGGAAATTAATCCCTTTTGCCCTTTTTTTAAATGCAAGAAAACACTCACAGAGAGGACAGCAGGCCAATAAATTAATTCAACAATAACAAGAAATGAGAGAAGGAAAAGCAAAATTCCTATTTCCAGCCCCCTATTGGAGGTAGGTGGGTGCGTTTAGTTCTAAAAAGGAACAAACTTATGCCCTTGGGACTTCTAGGATTCCCTTTTTCCAGGATGGATGTGTGGGCAATTCCATCAGCATTCTTTCAAGTACTTATAATAGAGATAAGGTCCTTTCCCCCCAGGATTAGATTTCTTAAAAAGTTATCTTCATAAGTTTTGGCACTATGGAACTTTCTGTCTATTTTACTCAGGACTTCCAACCGACGAGACACACAAAATGCCTCTCAAACGATAAGCCAATAACACATAATTAATAATTAAAGCAAAGTTGATTCCAAAAAAAGAGGGAGGGGAAGGTTCATCTTTTGTATTTGCATCTTGAAAGAACAGATGCCTTTCTCTATATAATCCACAAAAGCAGCACAGTATTCTAATACTAAGTCTACATGGAATTTTCTTGGTAAAATGACATGATGAAGGCATCTGCTTTAAAAGAAAATAAACCTTCGAAATTGGTAATATAATTTTCAAAAAGTAAATATCTTTCTTTACTTTATCACTCAGGGGACAATATGAATAGGAGGCTACTGCAGCCTCCAATTATTTTATTGTTAGTCTTTTTTTGTAAGCATACTAGACAAATGGGAGAAATATACACTTTTTCTTTAAAAAGATTACAAACTATAATAAAAATAACAAATATTGGCACAATCATTGTTAAAAGCATATGTGACTTTCTTGATGGCTTTCCATGATTTATTCTTCACGAAAGACATAAACACTACCATCTGCCTATATTTATCCTTTAATAAGATTCCCATATAATTTCATTATTATAGTCCAGTGTTCTGTTTCCAAAAGAATTTTCTTAATAACAAAATGGCCTTTGCTTAGTTCATTCTTCAAGGGACATGCTTGGGAATTGTGTTCATCCTGCATTTTTAATTTTAAAAGACAGGAATGGTGAAAACTTTATTCCTAAAACTCTAGCATCAGACACTTAGAAGTCCAAAAGCTAGGGCACATGAATAAAAACCCAATGCAAAGTTAGCCAATGTACATAGTCATCATTAAAATAAAAAGGACATGGCCAAGAAGAAATGAGTGGGTCTATTCTGGATATGTTCTCTGTAAAAGAAAGAGTCTTCAGGAGTGAAAGAGTGCTGTTGTTTTTTTAAACATCAGCAATGAATAGGTCTCTGGACTTTTTCTAGGACCGTGATGGTGAACCTTGGCACTCCATATGTTCTTGGACTTCAATTCCCAGAAGCCCAAGCACCCTGCGAATCCACACAAATGGGTTTACTGTGATTCATCCAGCCCGCGCTGCCCTCGTCGCTCTGGGAAGCGGAAGTAAAACACGCCCACCAAGGTTCGCCATCACAGTCCTAAGAGATAGTTATTCTAAGAAGCTACAGTTTTATTTTGCATTTTGGAGAGGAAACAACCCAGATGTATTCATGCTTCTGCCTCAGACAGAAAATCTGAATTACTCCCAAGCCCTTAACTTGTAATGAAATAATTGACATTGTGCTGCTTGGCCTAACAGTAGCACCAAGCTTCTTTGAGAAGTTCTAACAAGTGTCTTATCTGATCAGTGATCCTAATAAAGAGATTAAAACATCAGAAGAGCTGCAGATGTATCATCAGAAAACCTTTTATAGGCAATTTACTTACTAAGGCTTTAACCCACTGAAGGCAAGTCCCACTGAATACAACAGGGCTCCCTTCCTAGTTAATACTGTGTATATACTGTATATATAGGGCTAGAGTATAAAAGATACTAGTACAATTCTTAGTTTTTTGCAGGATTTTCCAAGTGTCATGAAGTGCTATAGGGGTTGGTGCCCACTTCATGTTTCACAGCATACATGTCTCAACAAACTCCTTTGAAGTTGCACATGCTGGTTTTGGTTTTTTTAGGCCCATGTAAGTTCATTTTGTAAGTCTGGTTGGGGGGCGGGGGACACAAACACCAGATTATCTATTACGTAAGATGAAAGTCCAAAGTTCTGTGTCCCTGCTGTTCTCTTTCACAAATAACAAATATCGGGTTTCTTCTAGAATATCTAATTTAATATCCACAGTTTTACGGAAATTTATTGGCTGTACATTCCACTGAACTCGATGGGACTTGCTTCTCTTTAAAAATAGGACTGTATCTAGTTTCTTTTACTCTGGCATCTATTTTATTTAAACATCTCTTACCAATCCTTTATTTTATCACTACTGGCCACTAACGTTAGGATTAAATACAACCTGTTTAGAGAAAGGTCTCCTGCCAAGCCAATATGTTGGATTTAGTGATGTTACTGTACAACTGTCTTCACAGATATATTTTTTTATTTAAACGGCAGCACCTACGATATCCAGCTTCTTAGAAAAAGAACAAGAAATAAAGTACGAAGGAAAGGAATGGGGACCAATTTCTCCTTTTTCTCTCTCTTTCAGCCCAGAATAAAATAATAAATCAAGATAAGAAAAGAAGATAAGAGTATAAGTTAATAAATAAACAGACAAACCAATAAATAAATAAATAGTAAACAAATGGTTTAAGCCGGGAGTGTGCGTGTGTGTTTGTCTGTGAGAAATGCGTTTGGCACATTGAAGAAGGTATTTACAAAGGGTGGGGGAGTGGACAGCGTCCAAATCTGGGAGTGAACAGTGAGGCAGCAACATGGAGAAAAAGGGGAAAAGCTCAATCTGTGGGTTAGAGAGAAGAAACTCCCTCTCTCCCTCCATTTCCTCAAGGGCCTCCAATACCACTTTCCACTGTTCCCTCTAAATAGAAATCGGACCATTCTTAGTTGCTGCTCTTAAACCCGCTTGGGTTGGTGGGGGGAGAACACTGGTCCTCTAAAGTCTTCTAGATGGAGACTTCATATTCTCTGGTGTCCTGCCAATGGATGTAAGATGGAGAAAAAGAAGAAATCAGGTTACTGTAATTGATCGTGATTGCCTTTGCCAACATTGTTTCACATGGACCGGTAGCTGTTTTTTTAAACTACCCAGACATCAAAGGATTTTAGTTACAGTACTAGAAAGCTAGCGTTGCTTTATTTACATAGTATATGAGATGGCCAACCTTGGAACTCCAGGTGTTCTTGGACTTTAATTCCCAGAAGCCCAAGTCAACCAGTGATGCATTCAAAAAAAATTACTACCACCTCTGTGGGTGTGGCCAAATTTGTGGGTGTGGCCAAATCTGTGGGCAGGACCAACACAATGGGCTATGGAGGTGGGCATGGCTACTGGTTCTCCCAAACAGGACAGGACCTGCTTCAGTGCATCACTGAAGTCAACTCACCTGCTGATCAGGGCTTCTGGGAATTGAAGTTCAAGAACATCTGGAGTGCCAAGGTTGGCCATCACTGCCTGAGGTATACTCAGAGAAATGCAGCTTAAAAAAATCAGCTGAGGAGGGACTAATAGGTGTCATAGAAATGAAAGAAGTTAACTTTTTCCAATACCTGCTTTGGTCATGAAATCATAGAATTGTAGTTACTGGAAGGGGGTCACAAAGATCACCAATTCCAACCTCCCGTAAGGCAGGAAGTCCACAGTGAAAGCATTCTTGATAGATGGCCGTTCAGTATTTACTTTAAAAAGCCAATAAAGAAAATCTACCACGTTTGAGATGGTGTGTTTCATTTTCAAATGATTCATAGTATCAGGAGGTTTCCCCCCAATGTTTAGTCAAAACCTCCCAATCTGAATCCATTAGTACAGGTTTCAACCTTCTTCCACATAACAAACTAATTCCATCAGTTGCTGGGTCTGGTTAGTTACAACATGAGGGGAATAGGGAAGTTCAGTTACATGTCTATACATCTGACCTAGCCTCTATTTTAGTTCTAGCCCCCATCTCTGCCCTTTTCTCTCTGGATCTGATGGGGTGGCAGATCTGTTGCTCAGAGGGACTGATTAATTGCCTCCAATCATAGAAGCAGAACAAAGCAAATAGTAGACCAGTATTTCCCAATCTTTGGGTTTTGGACTTCAATTCCCAGAAACCTAAGTCAATTCCGCAAAGCACTGATCAGCCAATGTACTGACCCAGGTTTCTGGGAACTGAAGTCCACCAGTGTCCCATGGAATATAGTTTGGAAAACACTGTTGTAGAGAAACAAAGCGAGTTTCCAAGTTGCTATCTCATACAAAGGGGAGGAAATTCCTGTAGCAATGGCCCCAAACATCTCACTGTTTGGTGGCACAATGGAGAACTCTTGTGGCACAATGGTTAAATTACTGTACTGTGAAGGGATGAACCTTTGACCTATTAGTACTACAGCTGGAACATTGTGAATTCAATCCTGATGGGGATCAAGGTTGTTTCAGCCTTCCATCCTTCCAAGGTCGGTAAAATGAGTACCCAGAATGTTGGGAGCAAAATGCTAATTACTCTGTGAACAAAGAGTGCACTAAGCACTATGGGGTGGTATATAAGTGAAATTGCTATTGCTTGGAAAACAAGGCGTTCACAACAGATTATGCTGAGGTTCAAATTCCCAAGCTGTTCTTGCAAATACCCCTTAAAAACAGTGGACTAGAGGGCTGTCAGATTGCCAAGCATGCAGCCAGTATGCAACTCACCCCAGCCTCATAGAGAGGGTTGTTGAAGTCAGACTCAACGGTGATAGGGCTGTAACTGTGGGAGCTGGAGAAGGAGAAACCAAAGAGAGTTTTTCCTTGGAACCTGCAATGGAGGTTGGGGAGAGTTGAGGAGAGAAGAGAAGGAGAGGATAGATTAAAACAGGCAAGGTTGTTGAGAAACTGCTACTACTGTATTCCCTATAGACATGAAGCACAACCCTGGGTCTTTGTATGCAGAAGTAAATGAAAAAGGGATTATTAACTCACAGATAGATAGGCATAGGATTACAACCACAATCCATTTTTTTAAAGGGGAGGCACAGCATACACTTTGCATGCATAAAAATGGGCTGGGAAAGACCTCTCTCTGAAAACCCACAGAACTGCCTGAAACAGAAGCCCTGAGACCAATGCACACTTTTGACACCCACAACCGGGATTATGCTGTACCAAATAACCAAAGACACTGGAACACAACTTTGGCTTTTTCTGCAAGTATAAGATGATCAGTCCCTTTCTCTGTAAAACTGCTTCTGCATTCTGCAACATTAAAACTGCTTTTATAAGCACAAGAGGAGTTTCTCTGGTCAGGTGGTAATTTTTTATTATCTAAAGCAAAGCAACAAATAACAGAACAAAGTCTTATCTAATACAGGGGTGCCCAAACTTTTTGGGCCATGGGCCTGACCACACCTCCTGAACAGCTGATCGGGCCAGTCACGTGGTTCTTCTCACCGGAAGCGGAAGTAAAATGCACCTGCGCTTGCACGGAATGAATTTATGGCAGTGTTCTGTGCATGCGCGTTTTACTTCCACTTCCGGGAACGGTGAGGGCACTGGGGGCCAGATGAATTGGCGTCAGGGGCAAAATCTGGCCCATGGGCCATAGTTTGGGAACCCCTGATTGAATATAAGGATGGGGCAATCTTTCTTCTGAAAAGTGTTGCATCGCTCAAGGACACTCTGCTGACGTCGCTTAATTTGCCACACTAAGTTATTAGTTCCTTTAGCTATTCTACCTGTATGTGTTTAATCGGCCCATCTGGATCAGCTACTTGTTGCTTTTGCTAGTTTATTTTATCATTATTGAATGGTTATATTTTTATGAGTTTCAGAAATGCATGTAAGCCACTTTGAGGGGTGGTATATAAGTAACAGAGATCTATTTTTATTCACATTATGATTCTACAGTATTGTTAATTTCTCTTTCTCTGCTGCTGCAAGTCCCTTTTCATCATATGCTGGGGGGAGGGGAAAACATATTTTTTTTTAATGGAAGATACTGATTGTGAGTCCGTAGAAGGAGAGGTAATTCTAGTTCAGGGCAAAAGTGTGTTTTCACTGTCAAGGCTTTGCCTCTACAGATAATGAAGAAACTTTTTTTTTAATGAAAATTGTGTTTTTTTAGCTCAAGTATTTCTGCAATTGCTGGATAATAGCTGTCTCCCTCTCTATTGCAATGTTTTAAGACTAGTGTAGAGATAAAGGTAAAGGTCACCCTTACTCGAAAGCCAGCCGTATCCGACTCTACAGTTCAGTGCTCATTTCTGTTTACAGCCAAAGGTGGACATGTGGTAGGCATGCCTAGACACCCAAGTGCACTGAATGCCGTTTACCTTCCCACCGAAGTGGTACCTATTTATCTACTTGCAATTTCTTGCTTTTGAACTGCTGGGTTGGCAGGAGCTGGGACAGAGATGAAAGCTCACTCTGTCACTCAGCACTTGGGTCTTGACCTGCTGACCTTCCAGTCATCAAGTACAACATCTTAACCACTAAGTCACTGCAGTCCCTCTAGTGTAGAGACTTGAGGTTAAGTCTCTAGATTCTAGGCATTCCCAAACAGCCCTCTGTTTCCAAAAAGAAACCATGGATTTCTATCTCCACAAGGCAGTTTAGCTTGTGATTCCCCTGGCACTTGCCACCCAAATTGCTGCCTTTCCAAGGCTCAATTCTCCCTCACTAATAAATGGGATTGTTCTCACTTGGTGTAGTAGATGTAGATTCCACCAATCAGAAGGATAACAAGGATGATGGGCAGGAAAATAGCCAGGGCAATGTTGCCACCTTCCATTTGGTGAGAAGGGTCTGTCGTTTGAGTGACTGCAGAAGAGAGAAAAATCAAGAGTGGGGATGATATCATCGCTTTGGAGCCAAGCAACCTCACTGTCAGTCCTTCGCTAGCCCTTTCTAATTTGCCCATGCCACTACCATCCACGAAGGTTACCTTCTAGTTTCCGGCCATCCAGTAACTCCTCGTAGGCCACTGGTTGTGAGGGGAAAGAGAACAAGAGTGCATTTAGAGAATGAAGAGGAATCAAGCATGGCCAAAGCCGTGTGGGATAAGGCAGGGAACCTACTGGGAGGGTAGAAATGGAGGCAATGTACCTTTGCACAGGGGAGGCTGGCTGGTCCACTGGGATGGATGCCCTGGTATGCAGGTGATGGTCACTTCACCAATGAGCTCAAAGCCCTCGTAGCAAAAGAAGCGCAAGGATTCACCGGCCTGGTAATGGTGCTTGTAAAGTGTTTGGTACCCATTCTCCGGGACGCCAGGGTTCAGGCAGGGCTCATATTTCACTGCCAAAGAGACAAAAGGTTTTCATTCCCAACCCTAATGTATGCTTGCTGGTGTGAGATACCAATGCTTCTCCGCCACCCTCTGGCCCGCCATCGCCAGAGTGAAGGAGGCAGCAACAGCTGCGGTGGCTGGGCGGTGGAGTCTCGCTCCCGCCCTCCCCCTCCGGGTCCTGCTTTGCCTGGGGAGGAATAAAAAGCCGACCGCGGCCCCGAAGACTTCTTTTGTGGACTTCTCTTGTGGACTTCTCTGGGTTCGGAGAGGAGTGCGGGGAAATGCTGTACTTTTAGTGCTTGATCTTTCTATTTTATTCTGTACTGTATTTAGTGTATTATGTGCTTTTGTTTTTTATTATTGTCATTCTAAATATTCTGTCTTTGAAGGCTGTACCTTCAATTTTGTATGGGTCGCTTTGGGTCGCCCTTTGGGCTGAGGAACGTGGGGTAAAAAATAAACATTATTATTATTATAAGACATCTCAGAGAGGCAACAAAACAAGACTAACATGACTACCATTTCAAAAATCTCAAAATAAGACAGTTACCGCTCTAAACATATAGAGGCTGGCTGGAAATATGGAGTGGGGTTTGGAAAAGCCACAATGGTTGGGGAGGTTTGGGAAGTTTTAGTTCCCAAAAGTTATTTGTCTCTTCTGTTGAGGTGCCACATGGGTTTTAAGGCAAGTATTCAGTATAAGAAGTGGCAAAAATGATGTAGTGCCTCAGCTTCCAGCTTCAGTTAGCAGTTCTGCTAACAGAAACTGAGCTGTTTATTATTTTCTTACTAGGCCTCCCTTGCTTGAAAGCCAGTTGTATCTGACTCCAGGGTTTGATGCCCATCTCTGTTTATAGCCAAAGAGCCAGTGCTGTCTGTGTCTGCAGATGTTTCAGTGGGCATGTAGCAAGTATGACTAAACACCGGAGTGCACAGAATGCAATTTACCTTCCCACTGAAGCAGAATTTATCTACTTGTAATTTATCTTCCTATTTATCTACTTGTAATTTCTTGCTTTCGAACTGCTAGGTTGGCAGGAGCTTGGACAGAGACAGGAGCTCACTGTCATGCAGCACTTGGGTCTAGAACTGCTGGCCTGCCGACCTTCCAGTCATCAAGTTCAGCATCTTAACCACTAAGCCACCACGGTCCCTTATTTTCTTGCTAGTAGACCTTTATCTTCATGGAAAATAGCTACAGCAAGCAGCACAATTGGAGCAACACGAAATTCTAGCAAACTACAAGCTATTTGTGCAGTTTTGTTCTATTCACACCGCCATAGAAAAAGATCGATGCTACTGGAATTTTCTGTCTCACATAGCAGAATAGTTTAGTTGGCTTTTGGTACCTCATATCATGACCCTGTTGGGATGGAAGCCATTTGGTTCACTGCGGTTCAACTAGCTCCGAGACAACTTTCTCAATATGGTGTCTTCCAGCTGTGTTGGACTACAATACCCATAATCCCACCACCGTAGGTGGTAAAAGGTGCCAGGATTTCAGCCAAGCCAGCCTGCATTGGATTTCCTTCTGAGCTCCAACTGCTGCTAAACTTCAAACCCCACCCAAAGTTACCACCATCTTTCTTGGGTTCTGCACATGCATGAATCTCCTCCACCTACATGATTTTGTCTCTTTGATAAATGCCTCCTCAATCCTGTTTACTCACAGACACATTTGGGCACTCGGTCGCTCCATTTGGGGGTGCCTGTGTCCCGGTTATAGCAGGTCAGGGTGCTGCTCCCTTCCACCATATAGCCCTCGTGGCAGAAATACTGGACATGGGAACCGATGGAAAAACGTCGGTCTGAGACGCTACGTTTGCCGTTGCTGATTTCCCCGGGATCAGCGCAGTTTATAACTTGGGAAAGGAAAACAGGGAGAACAAACAGAATGAGTCTGCAAAAGAATGCTCTCTCACTACATTCCTTTTACTCCCAATTGAAGGCATCACACCTGACAATGTGTGAACTAATACTCTTCCAACTACCACTTTAAAAATAATCTTCCAATTACATGTAGAAGCTGAATGTGGTATCTAGGAGTATCTCAGTTTTTGTTAAAATAAGCTTGTCATCCCAACCGTAGAATCCCCTGTACAGACTACGATGATTGTCTGAAAATACAAACTAAACAGGATTCTGGACAAAACCTTCTGGATTAAAGATTACTTCATAAATCTGTGTTGAACCCACTCCTTTCCTTCCTAATACAAATCACAAGTTCTTGGTTTCTGCACCTAGATGTTCTTCCTCTGGTACATTTCTATGCTACTCTTTCACCTTTCTACCACCCCAGTCAACTTGCCAGTGCATTCTGAATCAAGTAAGAGAAGGAAAATGTAAAATGAAATAAAAGACTGGCATTTCTAGAATATCAGCCCCAGAGGTGGTTGTGGCAAAAAAGACTTACTCTTCTGGCAGGTGGGAGGACTATTGCTCCATGACAGGTCCCACTGGCAAGTGAGGATATCAGATCCCACAATGTCATATCCTGGCTCACACTGGTATGTCACCACTGTGCCTCGGATGACGGCAGCATGAGAAGCTGTGCGCCATCCAAACTCCACCTCAGGTAGTTCAGGGCAGGTATCGTTTCGTGGAACCTCTGCCAGGTAGAAAAGTGAGAAAAGAATCAGGAACTGCCTCCCATCATTACTTGCCTCCTCGTTTTATCTATCCTTTCTTGTCTCCAATTTTCTACCACACGCTGGGAGTTTTGTAGGTTCCCCGAAGAATCAGTTATCCTTGAATTAACAGTCCTTGAACTCACTTTAGCATAAATTTTTTTATACACCCCACAGGTAAATCAGAGATATGCTGAAAGGAAGCCCTAGATCAGAGACAAGATAGGCCATTGGTGGCAAACCTATGGCACGTGTACCAGAGGGGGCACTCAGAACCTTCTCTGTGGGCATGCGCACCATTGCCCCAGCACAGAGTTCGCTCTGCACCTGCCCAGCAGCCCAATGGGAGTGCTTCCTCCCACCCCCAGCAGAGTTTGCCCCACCCCTCTGCCCAGCAGCCCAATGGGAGCACTTCCTTCCTTTCCCAGCACAGAGTGGGGTTTGAGTTGCAGTTTGGGCACCCAGTCTCTAAAAGGTTCACCATCACTGACATAGGCAATACATGTGGGTATCTATTTCTGGTGAGAAGATTTCACAATTTCATAATAGTTACCTGCGAATGAGGAGAAAAATCAATTCATTCCAAATGTGGTGTCAAAAGGACACTTTATACATATCATGCACAACCAGAAAGAAAATAAATGGGTTTTAGATCAAAGCAAGCTTGAACTCTCATTAAAAGGGCAAATGATCAAATTGAAACGAATAATACTGAAGATGTACTTTTTATCTACATGTTCATTTATATATTTCTATCCCTCTATTGAGTGAAGAGACTCACTAGAGCATATGACAGATAAAAATGCGAATGCTTAAAATCACAATAAATTAAGATACTGAAATCAATATACAGTTCAGTTAGACCAAACAACATTAGACTACTGGTTAAAGCAAATTAAAGCAAATTTAAAGCATTTCTTACTAAAATCTCTAATCCTGCCAGGGCATTCACAGACTAAAGTATTGTGAATTTAAAAAGACCCACTGGAGAAGACAATTATGCTTGGAAGACAGTAGAAAAAGAGAAAGACCTAATATGACATAGACCAGTGATGGCGAACTTTGGCACTCAAAGTGTTTTGGGGCTTCAATTACCAGCAGCCCAAGTCAGCACTCCTGCTGATCAGGGCTTCTGGGAATTGAAGTTCCAGAACACCTGGAGTGCCAAGGTTCACCATAACTGACATAGACTGACTCGATTAAAGGAAGCTACGGTCTTTAGTTGCAAGAGCTGAGTGGATCTGTCAATGATACAAGCTTTTAGAAGTCAATAATTCATAAAATCACCATAAATCAAAAAGCAGTTTAACAACATAACAACAGCTCCGTTAAGTCTTACATACAACTCCAGACAAGGTTAGAAACAAAACCTGGTGTTAGAAGAGGAGGGTATTATCTCTCCAATCTATCACTGCTTGCTGAAATTGGCAAAATGAATCTTTTGATTTTTCCTCTTTACACTTTGATTTTCCCTCCTGCCACCTAGCTGTTTGGACTTTCTTCCATTCCAAATGGAAATCTCAGATAAGTAGACAAAATCAGAGCCTCACACCCATATGATATTGTGGTCATTTTGAACTTTAAGTGAACAAAAAAGTAAAAAAATCCCCCCTCCCCATGTCTCTGTGTACATGCCAGGATACAGGTAGAATTGAGTTGGTATGCAAAAGACTACACAGACCAGGTGTGCACTATTGTGAATATTGTGTATTTGGCTGGCTGTCTCATGGGCCTGGTCTATAAAAGACTCTAGATCTTTTCCCCTCTTGCTCTAAGAAAGGGATGCCCAAACTTTTTGGGCCATGGGCTGGTCATGTGGTTCAGCAGGCCGGTCATGTGGGTCCTCCCACCAGAAGCGGAAGTAAAACATGCCTTGCAATCTGTTTTGCAACAGGATGAGATAGATTTTAAGCTGCCATTCTCTCCGCTTAAAGTTTAAGAGGAGCCTATATGCATGCATACAATAAAGCCTTTCTCTCTCTTACTTTTGGTGCACGTA
The DNA here is from genome assembly GCA_035047345.1 of Bradypodion ventrale. Lineage (NCBI taxonomy): Eukaryota > Metazoa > Chordata > Lepidosauria > Squamata > Chamaeleonidae > Bradypodion > Bradypodion ventrale. Next base: position 10,631,031 of record JAWDJE010000006.1, read on the forward strand.
TTCCTTTTGTTAACCCACACGAGCTGCAATTTGCCTATTTTTGGCGACAATATAATGCAAACTTTAGTGTGCCATTATGACCTCTGGCTTCAGTCTGCTTTTGACCTGGCAGCATAAATTACATTCACTATAAATGCATCTGAATGAAGATATGGGCTTTCATCAGAAATCCCCACCCACCCACCCAAAGCTTGGAAAATTCACCGTTTAGGGTAACTAGCTACTGGTCATGCTGACTGACAGACCTCGAGAGTTGCTGGGGCAAAAGTAACTATTTCCAAGCTCTCTCTTCTTATTTCCCTTCTACCTACTTCAGAGGTTTTTTTTTCCATACCCTTGTATCGCACCAGGAATCCTTGGCTGAGGCCAAAGAGGGGGTCCCCAGGATCTGACTGGAACTGGAGTGTAACCGCTGGGCCGGAAGAGTACAGGCTGAAGCGAGGATGTGGGCCCAAGTACTGGCCAAGGATCCGCGCAGTTAAGTCTCCCCCATCAAAGATAGTCAGCACATCTGACTTGCGGATGTTGAGGCTGGCAGGAGGGAAAGAGCACAAGAAACGAACAGTAATTAAAAGAGAAAGTTGAACAACAAAGGGGCAGGATAAGCTTACTTGTACTCATTTGACATTTATCTTTTCCAAAGGTACAACGGGGTGAGTATGAGGACAGATGAATAATGGATGGATGGAAAGAGAACTGCAGGTTTTCACACACCATTAAATATTGGGGGGGGGGGGGGAGGATCTTTTTTACAGGAAATTGGGTTTTACTATAGAAATAAAGGTGATTTATCTTACGTGGATCAGAGCTTGGAATACATTTCTCAGAATTCTTGTTGACTGTCCTGGACTGGAAGATTCTGAGGGCTGCAGTTGTTTTTGTAAAAATAACTTTTCCAAGCTCTGCCGTGGAGTACATCAGTTTGGTGTGTACGCAGTAAAGGCTTGGAGGTGCATCCTAGAGATCTGGACAATCAGCTTTATGCTGGAAAACAGCAGATATTACATTGATGTCTACTCTTTCTGGGGACTGTGGTGGCTTAGTGGTTAAGATGCTGAACTTGACGACTGGAAGGTCGGCAGGCCAGCAGGTCAGGACCCGAGTATTGCATGACGTAGTTTCTGTCCGAGCTCCTGTCAACTTAGCAGTTCAAAAGCAAGGCATTGCAAGTAGATAAATAGGTTCTACTTTGGCGAGAAAGGTAACAGCATTCCATGTGCTCTGGCATCTAGTCATGCCTGCCACATGACCACGGAAATGTCTGCAGGCTCAGATCCTAGAGTTGGACACAACTGGCTTTCAAGAAAGGGAGACCTAGTTTTCCATAACAGTTACATAAAGCTGGTGTTGGCCAAAACTAATTATCTGAAGTTATAAGGATATGACTGGTTTAAACATCATATCTTCCTAACTAGAAATTTTAAATTTTCTTCCTGCAGAGGTGAGGATGATACTTCAGAGGTTTGTTTGCTCAAATGCCACCTGGATTATAAAAGATATCCTCTTGTTTAAGATGAAATTTATAGAAGGGCTTTGCCACATTTAATGGATGAGATGAATGACATCAACAACCAATCTAATTGTCGTTTCAGAAGACTATGAAGACAAGATGGGGTGTCCATGACTGGGACATGAAGATCCTCCCTCCAATAAGGGGGCAGTGGTGGGTACCTACATCTCAATATCCAGCAGCACTCGCTTCTCTTCCTGCACCCGGATGCCCCAGACACAGTCCTGGCCTTTTCCATAGGATTGGGGCCAGTCAGGGGAAAGAACCACACCTGTGGACTCAGAGAGTTCCCCACCACACAGTGCTGGTGGGAAAGAGGCACATAATTAAGAGGAAGATACCCATGGGGCCAAATGATATATCTACCCAACCAAACCTATAATAATTTCTAACCACACTCTTTGGAGTCAAGGAAGGAATGGCGTAGGGGAAAAGATTGCCAAACTTGATGAATGGAAGGTCGGCAGGTCAGCAGTTCAAAACCCAAGTACTGCATGAAACGGTAAGCTCCTGTCTTCTGTCCCAGTTCCTGCTAACCTAGCAGTCCAAAAGCAAGAAAGTGCAAGTAGATAAATAGGCACCACTTTGGTGGGACGGTAAACAGCATTCTGTGCAGTCCGGTGTCTATTCATCCCTGCCACATGACCATGGAAATGTCTGCAGAAGCAGACAGCGATGGCTCTTTGGCTATAAACAGAGATGAGCACTGAACCCTAGAGTTGGGCACATCTGGCTTTCGAGCAAGGGGGACCTTTACCTTTACCTAGCTGGTCAAATTATACCCACATCCACACACCAGCAAAACATCTCCAAGGCCAGGAAAAAGGAATGAAATGCCCTACAGACAGAAATTCCCACCATCTTTTAGAATTAGCTACGTAAATGGGCTGGTGCTGAAGTTGAGATATGGCGAGCTCTGGAAAGCAACTAATTCTTACTCCCATGGCCATATTAAAAGGCCTTGAATGATTGTTGCACATGAAAAACCATACTCTGCAGGGCTCAGAAATGTGCAGGCTGGGATAAACTGGTCCATTCCAGATGTTGTGTGGATGCTAGAAGAAAGAGTGGACCAATCTGCCCCATCAGCACAAACATCAGCAGGCAATAGAGTCTCATTAGACTCTAATAAAGAGAATGCCCATTATTATCTTCAGATTACACCCATTTTTATCAATGACATAAAGACATCTTAGTGTACTCATCCATACAGCTTGTTTCATTGATTGCTTTTATGCAGCCATAAGGCAAAAGTATGGGAGGGAAAAGATGAAATAGAAGCCTTAATAAAATGCCTAAGGACTGCAGTGGCTCAAGTGGCTAAGATGCTGACTGGGAGGCGGAAGGTCAGCAGTTCGATTCCCGGGTACTGCAGGATGGAATGAGCTCCTGTCTTTGTCCCAGCTCCTGCAAACCTAGCAGTTCGAAAGCAAGAAATTGCAAGTAGATAAACAGGGACCACTTTGGTGGGGAGGTAACAGCGCTCCGTGTGCTCCGGTGTCTAGTCATGCCTGCCACATGACCACAGAAACGTCTGCAGAAGCAGACAGCGCTGGCTCTTCGGCTTTGAAACAGATGAGCACTGAACCCTAGAGTCGGATACGACTGGCTTTCGAGCAAGGGAACCTTTAATTTAACAAAGTCAGAGAATTGGGCTGATTACCTTTGCAAGTGGGTTCACTTTCATTCCAACGAGGGTCTCTAGAATCAATGCACTCAATGGCGGAAGGTCCCTGTTCAAGCATGTATCCGGCACTGCAGGCAAATTCAACCACCGTCCCCACACGATATAGTGGGTCTGACGTACTGAAATTGCCATGTGCCAGGAAGGGTTCATAGCATCGATCTTCATCAAAAGCTATCAAGGAGGGGAGAGCAAGAAAGTTTTAAAAGCTTCTTCAAATGGTAACCAGCAGCATTCCTCAAATGGTAACCAGCAGCATTCCCTCCGGCCAGGAGATGGAAGTAGCAATGCATCTATCAATGACTAGAAGCAATGAATTTACTCATGGGTTATATTAACTTCAATACAGTATAATAAAATTCAGCCATATGACTACTGCTGCTTCTCAATTCTAGTTTCTTAACAAATTTAATTCTGGCCTGCTTGTAATTTTACATCCTTGTATTTTGTATTTATGGATGCATAAACAGCGTTCTGTGCATCCTGGTGTCTAGACATGCCTGCCACATGCCCACGAAAAAGTCTGTAGATGCAGACAGTGCTGGCTCTTTGGCCATAAACAGAGATAAGCACTGAACCCTAGAGTCGGATACGACAGGCTTTCAAGCAAAGGCAACCTTTACCTTTACCTATTTTGTATTTTAACTTCTATACATTTTATTTCTTGTATTCTTTCTTCACTGCCCTGGGTGGTATGCAAATTTAATCAATCAATCAATTAATAAACTCTCCTTTCTCTTCCTTCATGTCTTTATGACCCATAGTTTCCTCAAAGCTGCAACTCATCAGGTCGCCTTAGCCATGCGTCTTCATCAGCTTCCCCCAGACTCCATTCTCTTCCATCAAAAACATACAACCCTTCCTCATTTTAAGCAATTTTCTCAGAAGAACCTTCAGATTATTAGAGCCTTCTTCACTCGATTCTTTCTCTCCTACTGTTATGTATGTATGTTTGCATGTTCACTGGACTGTAAAGGCAAGAATGTAACCACTCCAAATACAAGGTATCTCAGCTGTAAAGGAACGCGAGCAAGCAGCCCATAGAGGGCAGCTGCGAGCGTTCAGTCTCACATGGTTCACATTGCTCAATCACGGACAGCCGCGGGAAAACCTTCCCCGCATTCAGCAGCAGGAGAAAGATCTGCATTCAGCAGCAGGACAAGATCTACAGAAGAGAGGCGTGCCTGGGCGAGGCCACGCCGGTAGCAGCCAATGAGCTACCGTGCTACAAGATTCAAATGTAGAGTGCTACTGTATATATTGAGATGTATCACCACCATTACCTCATGCTCCACCGGAACATCATGCAATAAACCTGTGTTAAGCCAACCCTTCGGCTGTTCTGTTGTCTTTGGTCCCATACAGTAAACTGGCGACGAAGGTGGGATTATGGCTGCCCACGGGACCAAGACATGCGCCGGCTACGAGATCAGGAAGCCGGGAGACTTGGAGCTGTTTGAGATAGACTTCAATGGAGCGCTGGTGGAGCTCGAAGTCTCAGATGAGGACAAGAAGAGGGCCATCTTCGTCCGCATGCTCGGACACGAGACCAAGAGGACCTTGGTGGACCTGATCGCGCCGAGGAGGGTGAGCGACTTCAAAGCCAAAGAGCTCCTGGCGGCGTTGCGCACCCACCTCCGGCCCGCGATTGCGATGTTCCCCGCTCGGAGCGCGTTCTGGAGGCGAGTCCAGGCGCCCGGGGAATCGGTCGCTGAGTTTGCCGCGGCCCTGCGGCTGGCCGCTGGCCCATGCAAGTGGGAGACCCCAGAAGTCACCCTCCGAGACTGCCTGCTCTGCGGCCTGAGGGACACCGAGACTCAGCGCGCGCTGATGAAACAGGAGCCGCCTCCCACGTGGCAGCAAGTCCTCGACACGGCACAGGCCGCGGAAGCCACGACGGCCGGGGTGCAAGAGCTCCAGGACTGGCGCCCGAAACCCGCCAAGGCAGAGAGCTCGGTACGCGCGGCCCGGCGAGTTTCGAACTCGTCCGCGGAGAGCGGCGACGACGAGGACGTCCGGAAGGTCCAGAAGGAAGGCCGGCGCTGCGACGGCTGCGGCGCCGCCCACGCCCGCGCCAAATGCCCGTTCCGCAAGGCCGAGTGCCACAACTGCGGCCGGCGTGGGCACATCGCCAAGGTCTGCCGAAAACGGCGCGAGGCCAAGAGGAGTTCCCCAGACCGCTCGGCGAGGCAGGACCGCACCACGAGGCCCAAGGACGGCACCCGGACCACGAGGAAGCGGGACGGAGTAGGGCGCATTTCCGACGACAGCGAGGACGACGCTCCAGTTCTCAGCGTATCCACGGAGCACCCCCGATACTTCGTTGAGGTAGTAATTCAAGGGGCCCCTGATAGGATGGAGGTGGACTCGGGTTCTTCTTACTCTATCATCTCCCAGGGAGAGTTCCTAAAAATAGCCCCCCACGTGCGGCCCAAGCTCAAGGCATTGAGGGCCACGCTGAAGGACGTGCAAGGGAACCGCATCCCGGTGTTGGGGGTTGGGAAGTTCCAGGTCCAGTTCAAAAAGCGCGCCGCAACGCTTCCCCTAGTCGTCCTCAAGGGAGGTAAATGCAGCCTCCTCGGGACTCAATGGTTCCAGCCCCTGGGGTTGTTCATTGGAGGGGTGCACGCCGTGGGTGTACACGCCGCCGGGACTGACCCAATACAGAGCGTGTGCGATGCGCACCCCGAGGTTTTCAAAAAGGGACTCGGAAAATTCAAGGGCCCCCCAGTGACTTTCGACCTGGACCCGGGAGTACGTCCAATCAGACTTAAACCGCGCAGAGTGCCTTTCGCACTAAAGGACAAAATAGAGGCGGAGTTGGACAAATTGGTGGGCCAGGGGATTCTTGTTCCTGTTGATTCTGCGGAGTGGGAGACTCCAATTGTAACAGCGCTCAAGGCCAACGGGGAGGTCCGCATATGCGCTGATTACAAGTGCACCATCAATAAGGCGATCCGCCCTAATGCGTATCCGGTGCCGGTAGTCAGCCACTTGTTGGCCAGGTTGCACGGGGGGAGGTGTTTTGCTAAACTCGACCTGGCCCAAGCCTACCAGCAACTCCCGGTGACCCCCGCCGCAGCTGCTGCGCAGACCATAGTCACCCACAAAGGGGCGTTCCAGGTATCGCGCCTCCAATTCGGCGTGAATTCGGCGCCCGGGATCTTCCAGTCACTCGTGGAACGCCTCCTGAAGGGGTTAGAGGGGGTGTTACCCTACTTTGATGACGTATTGATTACAGGGGGGAGCCGGGCCGAATTGGCAGAAAGGTTGGGAAAGGTCCTGGAAAAATTCGAAAAGGCGGGGTTGCGGTTGCGGAAAGACAAATGCGTTTTCTTCGCAACCGAGGTTGAGTTCCTAGGGTTCCGTGTTACTCCCGAGGGAATAAGGCCATCCCAATCCAAGGTGGCCGCCATCAAGAAGGCCCCTCGCCCCACCTCCAAGCCCGAGCTGCAGTCGTTCCTTGGGCTGCTCAACTTCTACCACTCCTTCCTTCCTTGGAAGGCAGCCGTGGCGGAACCGCTACACAAATTGTTAAAGAAGGACGAGGCATGGAAGTGGGGCGACGACCATGAGAAGGCTTTCAATGACCTGAAGCGACTCCTGGCATCAGATGCTGTACTGACCCACTTCAATCCCAAACGCCCAGTGGTCCTGATATGCGATGCATCCCCGGTGGGGGTGGGGGCGGTGTTATGCCACGTGCTGGAGAACGGGAGGGAGGCCCCGATAGCGTTCTACTCTAGGTCCTTGTCCCAAGCGGAGAGAAACTACGCCCAGACAGACAGGGAAGCACTAGCGATAATTGCGGGGACCAAGAAATTTCATGATTTTGTGTATGGCCGCCCCTTCACCATAGTGACCGACCATAAGCCCTTGCTAGGCATTTTCACCGCAGATAAGCCCACACCCCAAATCCTGTCCCCGAGAATGCTCAGGTGGGCCATTTTTCTCAACGTGTATCAGCACGCGTTGGTGTACCGGCCCGGGAAGGAGATCAGCCATGCGGATGCCCTGTCGAGGTCCCCCATTCCCCGGGATTGCTGCCACGTAGGCGAGGAAGAGAGGGACCACCAGGTTTTAATGATAGAGGTCCTAGACTCCCCTCCAGTAGTACCGGCCGACATCGCCAAAGCGACCGGTAAGGACAAAACGTTAGCTACAGTTTGCTCCTGGGTACAGAAAGGGTGGCCCGTGTCTTCCCCAGCAGCGGAATTCGACACATTTTTCAAAAAGAAATTAGAATTGTCCCTAGAGAGGGGTTGCCTTTTGTGGGGACAGCGGGTAGTGATCCCCACGTCCCTCTGGCCGAGGGTGCTTAAACTGCTGCACGTCAGCCACCCCGGGATCGTCCGCTCTAAGGCACTAGCCCGCAGTTACTTTTGGTGGCCCCAGCTAGACGCCGACATCGAGCACATGGTCGGCACTTGCGAAGCGTGCCAAAGCTCCAGGCCAGAAGAGGCTCGCTTGCCACATAGGGAGTGGGACGCAGCAAGGGGGCCCTGGTCCCGGGTACACGTAGACTTTGCTGGCCCGTTCAGGGGAACACTTTTCCTCCTTGTGGTGGACGCGTTCTCCAAGTGGTTGGAGGTCATTCCAGTCTCGAGCACCTCCTCGGCTACAACAATTAAACAGTTACGGAGGGTCTTTTCCACGTTCGGTTTACCCGACACCCTCGTCAGCGATAACGCTAGCTGTTTCACGTCCGCCGAGTTCAGGACATTCATGGATCTCAACGCCATTCGGCACATCACCTCCGCCCCTTTCCACCCGGCCACTAACGGCCAAGTAGAGCGCCTCGTGCATACCACTAAGGACGCGCTGCGGCGCATGGGCCCCGGAGATCTTGACTTACAGCTGTGCCAATTCCTGCTACGATACAGGGTCACCCCACTAGCGTCAGGGTACTCCCCCGCGGAGTTGTTAATGCGCAGGAAGCTGGCCACAGTAATCTCCAAACTAGACCCCACAAGGGTAGAGGACAAAGGGCGGAATGTACAGATGGATTCCACAAAGAGCTTCAGCGTAGGTGCCCCCGTACATTGCAGGAACTACGCCAGCGCGGGACCAGCCTGGGTGCCCGGCATTGTAATAGAACAAACCGGCCCCGTTTCATACCGCGTGGAGACCAATACAGGCCTCCTGTGGAGGCGGCACGCGGATCAACTCAGGCGCAGGGTCCCCGGAGAGCAGGACGAAAACGAAAATAGCCACGAATCAGCGTTAGGGTACTCCCCCACCCGCTTAGCCCAAGGGGGAGAGAAAGGGGGACATGGGTCCCCACCAAGGGGGGAGGAAAGGGAATCGATCCTCAGAGATCTTTTGCGGGAGTTTGCGGCGGAAAGGAGGAGCCCCGATCTCGCACATAACCCTCGGAAGTTTCCCCAAAACACAGATTCCCCAAGAAGTTTAGACATTGATTTACAGTACCAGGGGGAGTTAGCGGAGTGGTCCCCCACCCGTCCTAGCGAAAAGAGGGGTTTCAGTTCAGCCCCTGGTACTTCCAGTCCCAGTAGCCCCTGTGAGTTAGAATGCAACATAGCGCCAATTTCCCGGAGACCGACACCCCCAAGACAGGAGGCAACGGCGTGTCCGCCCACCACAGTCTCAAGGTCCCCCGAGCGAGGAACAGAAGGTAGCAGAACCACAAGGGCAACCTCTTCGGTTCCGCGGTTCACAATAGGAGGGTCCCCAGGGTCCGAGAGCAACAGGCAGGGCTTCACCTCCCAGCTGTTCATTCCATTCCCATCCCCCGGCGCAAGGCAGGCACGGACGCCCCACAGAGCCACTAACGAATCCCCATTTCCCGTTGCAGGACAAGTACCCACGGAGTCAGGGATCACAGGCTCTCCAGTACTAGGTCAGGCGCAAGCACGCCCCAAGCGCACTTGCGGCAAGCCACAATGGTTGCGGGACTTCGTCCCATCCTAGGGGGGAGGGATGTTATGTATGTATGTTTGCATGTTCACTGGACTGTAAAGGCAAGAATGTAACCACTCCAAATACAAGGTATCTCAGCTGTAAAGGAACGCGAGCAAGCAGCCCATAGAGGGCAGCTGCGAGCGTTCAGTCTCACATGGTTCACATTGCTCAATCACGGACAGCCGCGGGAAAACCTTCCCCGCATTCAGCAGCAGGAGAAAGATCTGCATTCAGCAGCAGGACAAGATCTACAGAAGAGAGGCGTGCCTGGGCGAGGCCACGCCGGTAGCAGCCAATGAGCTACCGTGCTACAAGATTCAAATGTAGAGTGCTACTGTATATATTGAGATGTATCACCACCATTACCTCATGCTCCACCGGAACATCATGCAATAAACCTGTGTTAAGCCAACCCTTCGGCTGTTCTGTTGTCTTTGGCCCCATACAGTAAACCTACCATATTTCCAAATTCTTCTGTCTCCTACTTTATACTTTTCTCCAACATTCTTGCTTTGGTCCTCAGAGACATGACTCCTGCTGTGATGTTGCTGTCCCATCCATGGGGTACACAGAAAGAGCATCCTAGAAGACTGTGGTTTTTTTCCAACCACAGTTGGGAGTACCCTGGTAACGGCCCCTTTGCATTGCCAGCTAATCTTTCTCACACTAGGTCAAGCAAAAGGAACTGCAGAATGAACCCACCAAAAAGGTGTCTTCATTTTGGCAGTTTCATGTCTGGCCTAGACACAGAAGAAGAACAATCTCATCCGCATTGATTTTTAATTTTCCCTCATAAAATACAGATCACAAGATCTCTGAACAACTTGCACATGCCACCCACCCATCTCAACTCATCAGCATCCCAATATCATGACAATATAGGTCCTCTAACCCAAGGTAAGGGAGATGTACTGTCTGTGTTTCCATAACTACCTGCCTTCATTGTTTTTAAGGATTTGTGATCAGAGGTAGAGATCTTCTCACCTTCATAGCGCAGGCTAAGAATGAGAGGCGTGGCTGGACCCTCACTGGTCAGTTCCACAGTAAGAGACTGAGCATCACTCAGCAACCCCCGTTCTGGAACGTCATCCATGTCAGAGTCGTAGATGATAGGAGAAAAGGCGCTGCTTCCACTGCGGATCATTAGTCTGAGGACAAGAAAAGATTTAGGTGACAGAGACTGCTCCATTTTCCTGAGGTGTACCTTCTCATGCTCTTTCAAAAATTACTAATTACCTCCACTCAGAGTTTGGGGGGAAATCATTATAAGCTATCTCATTACTGTAATTCACTATGTTTCTAAATGAGTTCATTATTTGGTTTGTTGTTATTGTTTGTTAGTTTAAATTTAGAAAGGCAAAAAGGACAATGTTTTATTGCTCCCCAAGGAGTTAAATTATTATGGTTAGTTTCAGCAACACAGTATTAAGATGGAATAGTTTAATGGCTCAGTTAATGAATTAAATCACAAACTACATTTCTTAACATTTTAATATCAATGCATTAACCTGTTTTAGTGATTTAGCGCTAATGCAGTGGAACTACTGCTACTGTTTCCAAGCGCTAGTCCCACCCCATGTCAAGGGGTTCCTCTGTATCTCTGTGAGCCAATCATTTTCTCTTCTAAACCCTACAGACCAGCTGCTTTGGTGGAATCCCCTTCCACCAGGGGGTGGCCAGGGTGGGCGTTACCCACCCTGAGTTAGCAGTTTGCCCACCCTCAAACTCCTGGCTACTTATATATATATGACATATATATGACACTAGCCGATTACCCGGCCTTGCCCGGGATTTTTTTTTACCGTAGGCCAGCCTTTCCCATGGAAACCTCATGAGGTGTGTGTGGGTCACTCCTGCCTCCCTTCCTCTGCCTCTCTCTTCCCTCACCCGTCCCCTCTCTGCCTCCCTCACCCATCCCTACCTGGGACTGTGACATCCCTTCCTCCGTCTCTCTCTTCCCTCACCCATCCCGCTTCGTCGATGGTCTGCCCTTATCCTTCCCATACATGTGTCCCTTTTGTGTCTCTACCTGAGACTGTGACATTAGCCAGCTCAATTACATCACGATGATGTCACAATTGGGTGACCTACCTGGGGCTATGACATTAGCATCACTTTGACATCACTGGGACACACACACACCCTCCTGTTGAGTATACTTCCCTTTGAAGATCAATTTAGGGGCATACACCCCCCATGGGGCTCGTGACACACACACACACCCCAGTGCTGGTCTCCGGCGAGCGAGATATGTTATGTGCCAATTTTCAGCGTGATCGGTCCAGGGGTGTGGATTTGTATAGAGCACATACAAGACCATGCCTCTGTTTTATATAGAGAGATTGTTGCCTATCCTGAAAAAAATATTCACCCACATCTAGAATCCTGGCTACAGCCCTGTTTATTCCCTGCTTTGTTCGCCCTCCTCTTCCGCTCTGCCTTCAACCTTTTCTTTGCCATTACCCTCATCTGCTTCCCTTCTACACCTTCCCCACCTTCTTCTCCCAATTCTTACCCTTCCAATTCTTTCCCTTCAACAAAAATGGTTTCCTCCCTGTTTCCCATCAGCTCTCAATTTTCCACCTTATTGTCTCTACATGACCTTTGCTTCCATCCCATGGCTCATTTCAATATCCTGTTTGCTCACTTATCATTATCCTCATCCAGGGCCACTCTTTCGAAGTGCAGGTGCAGCCGTTGGCCTTCAGGCGCTTCCACCAACCATCGGCACGTCAGGTTCCGACCACCGCGAGGCCCGCCCGGTGCCTCAGGAGCCACGATACGGCCACGAGTGGCATTGTGAACTGCTCCTCCACAGGAAGCTAGTAGCAAAGAGAACCAATTATTGTTACTCTTTTTAAATTTCTCTAGCATACACAGCATGCCACATGGGCTTCACACGCACCCTGATATTTGTTCACCCCCACAAGATCAAAAAACTCATTGAAGATTCAACCAGATGGGCATTTTCTCCACTCTTTGGTGCACTGCAGAGGTGGGTTGGTCCACCCGTGTTTTTTTCTGGTGACCACATAATATAATCGCAGGCATGGACCAATCTGTCCACAAAATGTCCCTACCTGCAGCTTTTTGAGCCCTTGTCACAAGGTTATACCTTTTCTTGGTGCAAGTAGTAGTGCTCTAGTTTAATCCTATCCCAGCACATGCAGTCTCTGGGAATAGACAAAATCAAGCCATGCAGCTGCTAAAGTCCATTTACGGTGTCAATTTCCTGTATTGTGAAGTGGCTTAATAAGCAAACAACTTCAGGATATTGGCAGATTGAACACTTTCCCTGCTTCTCTGCAGAGGGGCAAGGAAAGTTAAATTATTATTTTTTTAGTCTGCTAGATGATTGCTGATGAACTGAATCATTTAAAATTTAAAAATATACTTTCTTTTCCTTTGTGTGAAATGCTAATCAAAAATTGCAGCTGCAGACAATTTCTCAATCAGTGCTACACACAAGTCAAAGAAAATATTTATTTTAAATTTAATCTAAGTGACACAGCATTTCAGCGATGTTCTAACAGATACAAAAACATCCACCAATTTCACGCCCTCTGCTCCTCCAATGAACTCCACAAGCCAATCATGCACCATGTAAAAGAAATATTTTCCTTTCATTTGTTTGGGGCATATCGACCAGTATCCGATAGCTAATCCCAAACAGGGCTGTACACGTTGAATCAATTGCTTAACAGTAACTCAACACATACGTAAATCCCATACAAGATGGCAACTAATCCACTGAGCAATCCTAGTTTCTAGTCTCTTGAGAAAGAGAGAATCGTTCATCTTCTTCCATCACATGTAACTGTATAAATTCTTGCCATTGCAACTTCACTGCAGCAGAACATTCATCCCTCAATGCTATGAACAACAAGCAAAAGAAGGAAGTTGCTCACACTTTATACCTGTCGCTATGTTAGTCATTGGTCTACACTCCAGGTGCTCTTGGACTTCAATTCCCAGAAGCCCTGATCAGCAGGAGTGCTGACTTGAGCTTCTGGCAACTGAAGTCCAAGAACACCTGGAGTCCCAAGGTTTTAATTTAATTTTAATTTAATAGTCATATTTATATATGCCGCCCACTCAGGCAGAAACCGACTCAGGGCGGCATTACAACAAGTTCTAAAAACACATAAAAACACTTTAAAAGACCCACATCCCACCCACTTTAAAAGACCCATATCCCACCCACCCATCCCACCCACTATAAAAAGAAGAAGAAGAGAGAGTTCTTAATTGTTTACACAAGCCAGCAGGCGGGGACTGTGTTCCCATTCGGGCCCCACACCTGCCCTGCCAGCCAGGTCTTCAATCCTTTCCTGAAGGGAAAGGATTGTCCATCACTGGTCTACAACAACTTCCAGAGGTTCAGAAACAGCATGCGTATATCTTAGGACGTTGGAGAGCTGTAACTGCTCCCATGCTCTGCACCACAAATAATGCTTTTCTTTTTAAAAGTTTTTTTAAACAAAAGAATCCCCATTGTACTCTTAATTTAAAATAATGCAAAGGCCCAATAGAGGGCATGGATCTTAGAGAAGCCTGAAATCATGGCAAAATTGCCATAGCACCAGTGGTGGGTGCCAAAAAAATTTACTACCACACTGTGGGCGTGGTATGGTGGGAATGGCCAGGGGGAAAGCCCTGTGTTGCACCTGAATTAGGACTACTTTATTTCAAAACTTGGATGGGCAGGGCAAGCCAGAATTTCTGCTACCGGTTCTGACGAACTGGTGTGAACCTGCTGATGGCCACCACTGCATAGCGCACTTTAGCGTCTTGCACGGAAGACAAAGAAGGAGTCGCAGTGAGGAGCAACATTGTACATACATAACACGCACACACTCAGGAAGATCAAAAGGGTCTCTGAACCAACCCTAAACCCCACAATTTAAACATCGAGGTGTTTGGCAAGGGTGTGGGAGCCGCATTTGACCCTGCAGATTGCTGACCTGTCTATATTATTGTGGCTTTGCAACTAGGTTGTATCGGCCAATTATCTGTCCTTTCAACTTACCCACACATGCAGGGCTAGTACCACTCCAGCGGGGGCGGCTGACATTGAGGCAAATGAGTGTCTCTTCACCCCGCAAATGGAAGCCTGACTCACACTTGAATGTGGCAGAACCACCTGGGTGGAGGTCAGTAACCATCACATCCCCATTCTCAGGTCGGCTGGGGAAGCCACAGCTGAGCAGAAAAGCTAGAAGTGGATCAGTGGACAGGGGGATAAAAAAAGGAAAAGAATTAAGAAATCCCCACATACAGTATTCAGAAGCCAAAACTAATGAGAACGTGGCAGAGCAGGCAAAATTTGTGTTGCTGATTGATACATTTACTGGTTTTTCTACAATCGGGCCAAGATTTGCATAAAATTCTTCTCAGCTTAAAAGACATCACGTTAACAGCTGGCTGACACATTTCATTTTTTGTTATGACAATCTTACTCTGAATTTTTTTTTTACATCAGACTGTGTCAAACATAAATTAGTCTCCAAACATTTTGTACATGCTCACCCTTATTTTACAGAAATGGGTAATGTCTCTTCTTTACCTTGGTAGTGAAATTTGAAGATTCCAGGTGTGACAGTGTGGAAACTCTGGAAGTGTATCAACACCTGGTTGGTTGGGCTACGAATCACTTGGCCCTCAACCATCAATGACTCATTGGCCAAGACAACAGGTTTCTCTCCTCCTAGACCTTCCACAGTAAGTGAATCCTCCTTTGATAGGTTCAAACTCTGCACCTGGTAGTAAAAGATACATAAAGTCACACGAAGTCTTGGATTGAGGGGGTGGCCAATGAAGAACTAGAGAAAATGAATAAAGACTACAGTATTCTAAACTACATAAATTGTAGAAAGTTAGGACACTTAATAATAAATGAAGAGTACAGACTATTAGGTAACAGTAAGAGTTGTGCTTGCTTGAAAGCCAGTCATACCTGACTCTAGGTTTAGTTCTCATTTCTTTTTATAACCAAAGAGCTAGCAGTGTCTGCATCTGCAGACATTTCCATAGACATGTGGCAGGCATGACTAAATCCCAGAGTGCATGGAACACTGCTTACCTTCCCACCGAAGTGGTACCTATTCATTTACTTGCAATTTCTTGCTTTCGAACTGCTAGGTTGGCAGGAGTTAGGACAGAGTTTGACTGTAATTGACTGTTACAGCTGTTCATTTTAGATAAAAGATGAGAAAAGAAACAGTAAGATTAACTTATGGGCTAACAAAGCTAGGAGATGCCATTCATGGCTGCTGCATCTAAACTCAAAATAGCTCCAATGCTATTCAACCTCTGGCAGGAAGAGGAAGAGGAGGAGGAGGAGGAGAACAATACATAAGAAAGAAACACCGGAACGATGACAACTAGAGAAATTTTTCTCTTAAATGAAAATTGGTTTTAAAAAGAGACATGCAGAGAAATCCTTACTGCATACAGAAACAAGTCCTTTTGCTTAAAAATATTTGTCTAAGATTCAGAAATTAAGAATAAATGTTTCCAGAAAAAACTAGAAACAAAGATCTACCTGGAGAACAAATAACTAAAGAAAAATGCCGGAATATTGAAAAATAAAAACATTTTCAAGTAGACAATAACATAAAATGTTAGCATTTTTGGGGAGCAGCAGGATTTTAGTAATAGACAATCAGTGTTCTTTTATCAAGAGAAAATGTATCAGATCATCCTACCTTCCCACCAAACCTTTTCACTATGCCAATATGTAAAACTGTCAGTAGCAAATAAGATGTTTTGATTGTCTTTCATAGAGAGGTGCGGATTGTTCTTGAGGCAGCACAGGAGTGATACAAATTGGGCCCAAAGACCTGTCATTTGGACCCATTCTGGCATTAAAGTCTCCACCCATAATTACATATGCTGAGGGATATGTAATTAAGAGATCATTTAAATATACCTCTAGTTCTCTCCAATCAGTTGATGTCTTTGCTTTGGTTCCTCCGGGTGGCAAATACACATTTACTAGGAGGATCAAGTTATGTTGGTATCTGAAGACAATTGCCATCGCCATATTATGACAGTGGGGGGGAGGTCTATCACTTCAACTGCTAGTGTGGTAGCCACCAATATTCCCAAACCTCCCTTGGCACAACCATGAGTTGAAGGGGTAGCTGCCAGGTCTGATGAGGCATAGCCATTGAAAAAGAGGGGATATGTGATCCAAGACTCTTGTACAAGGATAATGTCAAAGTTGGAGAGATAGGTATATGTGTCAGGATCTAATAGTTTAGTGCGCCAGCCAATAACATCCCAAGATAATAGCGTTAAATGCTCATGCAAACCCTCTTTTAATGATTGAGTAGCAGATGCTGGTCAATCCTTGTTGAGCTGATCAATATGACCCCCAGAGTCATGGATAATACAGCCATTACCCGCAGGAAAAAAAATTAAGATGTTTTTCATAGTAATTGGTTTGGGTTTGGCAGGAAGGACCAAAAAAAGGTGGATCCAATATTTATATGTTATGAAAACAGAGGGGCAGAAAAGGAATGACCATTATACAGTAATGCACTATCTTATCTCTCTATTTTTAACCACTTAAAAAGTGAGCCATGAATACCCCTTAGCACCAGACTACTTTGTTTTATCTTTACCTAATCAGACTGCTTACCTGTACTTCTATCCCATAGCCCATGTAAACAGAGATAGTGTAGGTGCAGTCCAGGCCTCCATAGAAAGTGGCCCCAGCATAATCCGGAGATTCGACATAGCCTTCCACATCTGTAATGTTGTTGTTACAAAGTACTAGGGAAGGGAGACAAAAGATAATAAAAATTGTGAAGCCTCCCTTGCTTGAAAGCCAGTCATATCCAACTCTAAGGGGTGGTGCTCATGTCCATTTACAGCCGAACAACCACCACTGTCTGTGTCTGCAGATGTTTCTCCGGCCATGTGGCAGGCATGACTAGACATCAGAGCACATCAGAACACTGTTATATTTCCTGTTGAAGGGGTACCTAGTTAAAAGGTAAAGGTTTCCCTTGCTCGAAAACCAGTCGTATCCGACTCTAAGGTTCAGTGTTCATCTCTGTTTCAAAGCCGAAGAGCCAGCGCTGTCTGCTGGTGCAGACATTTCCGTGGCCATGACTAGACACCGGAGCGCACGGAACACTGTTTACCTTCCCACCGAAGTGGTCCCTATTTATCTACTTGCAATGTCTTGATTTCGAACTTCTAGGTTGGCAGGAGCTGGGACAAAGACGGGAGCTCATTCAGTCCTGCGGTACTCCGGAATCGAACTGCTGACCTTCTGCCTCCTAGTCTGTGTCTTAGCCACTTGAGCCACTGCAGTTACCTATTTACAATTTCTTGCTTTCAAACTGCTTGGTTGGCAGGAGCTGGGACAAAAGACAGTTGCTCACTCCATCATGTAGTACTGTAGATCTGACAACCTTCTGGTCATCAAGCTCAGCATTTTAACCTAAGCCACCACGGCCTCTAATAAAAATTAGTTTATTTACATTTAATTCTCACTTAATAGTTGCATTTCTTTTCAGGGAGCTCAGAGGTCTTATATATAGATGACTCTCCTCCTCCCTATTTTTTTGCTCATAACACTCCTGTGAGATAAGAGTCATGCTCAAAGAGAATGTCTCCAGCTCAAGGCCAATCTGTATGTCTCCTGGATCCGTGGGGGCAAGTCCTGAGCATATCCCATACTCCCACTCAAGAATTCTTAAGCAAACCCCAGTCACCACTTTCTGACCACTTACCAGGCGTGTGCACCGTAGTGATGGTTGTCGTCGTGATAAGTGTGGTTGTGGTCTCTTCATCACTCTCAGGGACGAAGGCTGTTGTGGTGGCAGAGATGGGGCGGTTGGCAGACTCTGTCTCATCCGGTGGAGGGGGAAGGCGAGGGGGAGCGGCTGTGGTTGAAGCTGGCGGGGTTGTTAGGAGGAAACCAGTGGGAGGTGCCGCCGTGGTCAACGGGGAAGGACCGGTGGCAGCTGCTTCAGATGTCTCAGGGACCATCCCACCATCCAGGTGCTGGATGGGGGGACGAAATGGGGGCAATGTGGATGGACTATCCCCTAGTTCAGTAAGGTGGTGGGGAAAAATAAAAGGGGGAAAAGGAAAAGTGATTTGAAAATTAGGAAGCAAAATGTTTGCACCTTTCTAACACCTTTCTAAATAGTAAAGATGAAGCTGAAGTACTTTGGACATCAAATGAGAAGAGAGGATTCACTTGAGAAAGCCTTGATGCTGGGAAAGGTGGAGGGCAAAAGAAGAAGGGGGCGGCCAAAAATGAGGTGGCTAGATGGTATTGTAGATGCAGTGGGCACAAGCTGGGCAGGTTGAGGAGGATGGTGGACAGAGGTGCCTGGCGGGCAATGGTCCATAGGGTCGCAAAGGGATGGAATCGACTGTGTGACTGAAACAAAACACAGCCTCTGTCCTTCCAAGAAGCCCTCTTCAAAAAAAATTCTTCCATATAGGTATATCAAAGAATAAACAAAACAAAAACAAAAACTCTGCATCACTTTGAAGACTAACGGTTATAACAGGAGTGCCCAAACTTTTTGGGCCACGGGTCGGCCAGGTGGTTCAGCAGGCCAGTCATGTGGTTCCTCCCTCCAGAAGCGGAAGTAAAATGTGCCTTGCAAATTTAGGCTGCCATTTTCTCTGTTTAACCCAGGGGTGCCCAAACTATGGCCTGCACGCCAGACCTGGCTCCCAATGCTAATTCATCCGGCCCATGCCACCCTCATTGCTTCCAGAAACGGAAGTAAAATGCGCCCATACGGGCGCATTTTACTTCCACTTCTGGGAACAACTAGGATGGCGTGGGCTAGATGAATTTGTGTCAGGGGCTGGATCTGGCCCATGCATCATAGTTTGGACACCCCTGGGTTATAAGGTAACATTAGAATATAACAGTTAGCCTTCAAAGTGCTACAGCATTTTTGTTTTGTTTTGCTTATTCTCTGATATGCTTGAAACACAGACTAGCACGGCTGCGATTCCATAAAATTTCATATAGGTGTTTTTCTAGAAGAAAATCCATGCATAGCTCTCAGAAATATTTATTGCAAATGTCACCCCAAAAACTATCTCTAAAGGAGTGCAGGCTTTCAAGCCTTCCTGAGAGATGCAGGAAACAGAAGAAGAGATTTATTTGAGAGATAAATATCTCAGAAATAAATGCATGCATGGGTGCCCAGAAAAAAGGTTGAGGGCCCAGACATCTCTGAGCTTTGCTTTTTTATAATAAGAGATAAACAAGGTTAACATGATATTATCTGCGGTTTTGCATCCCAGATATACATTTGCAATATACTTTATGCTAAGGCTGCATTAAGAATTGCATAATTAGCTGATTTCTTAACTGTTCCTCCTTCACTGACATTGCTAGTCTTGCTGACCCTAAACACTAGTCACCTTATGTCTTGTTTTTCAAACTTTAAGCTACAAAAAATAGCTATACACTCCACTTAAGCCAGATTTTGTGGTTTAGACTACGGTCTGTTGTTTTGTTCCCTGTCAGGAGAAAGGGTCACTTCCTTTTAAAAGCCAGGCTCTTTCCAGCTGAAACACACAGATATAACTGCTTTAATTTATAGATTTTTTAAAATAAAATCACACTCATACAAATAGATACAAAATGAAAAACACGTCTATTGATTTGTAACCGACTATCGTAAAGGAAACACAAAAAATAGTTCTTTCCCACACCTGATACCACTGTTTGCTTCAAACCTTTCCCACTGAAAGCGACCTTTCCACACACACGCATCACATCCCAGTCCTACCTCCCCCCCCCCGCCACCATTGCCTTATTTCCTTTTATTTCTTTTTTTCCTCCTCACCAGGGATAGGGTCTTCCAACAACTCGCCCCCCAGAAACTCCTTCCTCAGTAGGGCTCCCTGCAGCTCAGAGAGGCCTTCAGGGTTAGGGGGTAAAGACCCCCTCACCTCAGGCGAACCCCCCAATTCTTCTTCCTTAGGTTCCCCCATGGTCTCTGGCGACAGGGCCTCCAGCTGTGGGGAGGGGGTGGCAGGGACCACGTCATCATTTTCCCAGAGGGGCAGGCCTGTAGGAAACAAAGGGCATCATGGACATCCATTCTAATTAAGATTCCTTTCGGGAAGTCTATAACACAAAATAGATGCAGACATATACAAATAGCCAGCTAACGTACATCATTCCATAACCCTAGAGCCATGGCTCCCAACGTGGGGCACATGCCCCATAGGGGGACAATTTGATTTTTAAGGGAAGCAATTCAAGAATGAGTTACTAACAGTGAATGGCCTTTTAGGCTTCTTCCACGTGAATAAAGGAGTTCACTTTTTGAACAGTAAGAATTATCCCGGGTGTTTGCAAGTAAGAAATGTGCTGGCTAAAGCTTTAGCTTACTTGCAAACATTCAAGGAAATTTGAAAGTACTGTACTGGAGAATAGGATTCAAACAGCCAACCCCTTTAAGCAACGCAATGCAAAGAACCCAGCTAAGTGCCACATGGCACTTCCTGGTGTGTCATTTTATTGCAATTATTTAAATTTACTTAATTTTATTATTCCTAAACTGCTGTTACCTGGCCCAAGTAGTGTGTAAATGCTAGGGTATATCTTGTGTGTGCGTGTGTGTGCACGCGTGCACATGAGAGAGAGAATGAATAAAAGAATGAGGGTGGCCAAAACTTAGGCAAAGAAGAAAGGTGCTACCATCAGTAATTGATTTGCCACTCCACTAAGGTTATAAAATTGATGTTATGAAATCCCACTCCCATGTCTGATGAAGTGGACTTGATCCATGAAATCTCACATTAAAATATACAGTAACAGACAGTCTTAAAAGTGCTACTGTGTTTTTGTTTTGATATGCTTTAAAACCTGACCATTGTCTACAAACAGTACATCCCTGCGTGACCAGCCCTACTACTGTATTAGATAGAGCAGCAGAGGCTGGGAAGCAGACAGGCCAGGTGTTTAAAGGCACACCTGTGTGTATTATCCCAGCCAGCTTTTTTAAACCATTGCTTGGTATTCAAGTAAGATTCTTCAACCACTGTTCCACAGGGCCATAGCCAGGGGGCCCCCATGGGTGTGTGAAAACCCTCCTGAGCTAACAGCCCCCACAACCCAACCCATGATGCCAATGTTATATATGTGAGTGTGACATTGTTGTCCCACCTAGAAAATCTTTTGCCCCTCCTGAAAAAAAATCCCCCACCCTACCCCACCCCATCTAGAATCCTGGCTATGGCCCTGCTATCCCAGTTGGCTTCTGTATGTGCTCGTGGATGGGTGCTATAGCTTACCTGAAGAACAGAGTGTTTTGTTCTCGACCCTCTCAACCAGAACACAAAATGCACATACAGTAATACCACATACAAAGTCCGCTTCATACAACATCGGATTCATACAACATCGCCTAATTCCTTGAAAAAAGTTGCCTCATACAAAGTCGTGCGACTTTGTATGAGGCATTGGGGTTTTCTCAGGTTGCATTGTGCCTGGGCAGTATAAAAGGCAGGACACATGTGTGCATTGCTCTTGTGGGTTTTGCATGAGGCGAAGAGTGTTTAGGAGTGGTTTTGAGCACGATTTTGGATTTTTTTGAATTTTTTCGTCAGAATTTTTAAAAGCATTCCTGGGATTTTTGCAGCATTCTTCAGGTTCTTGGATAATCAGGGTTGTCTGACATGTTTTTGTAATGTTTTTAGCCTGTCTGTTTCCTTGACTTTGCCCTGAAGTCTGTGCTGTTACAGTACACTGTATCTCTATGGAAACGACGTTGTACGAGGCATCGCAGCAAGGATTTGGACATTGTATGAGGCATCGCGGCTAGGATTTTGCATGCCTCATACAAAGTCCAAATCCGTATAAAGTCCAAACTTGTGGAACCAAGTTTGGACGTTGTATGAGGTATCACTGTATTTTGTTTTCCTCTTCTTTAAGAGCTCAGGTTCTGTGTAAATTTGACAAGCTCAGTATGCAAATCAATGGGAAACAGAAATCTCCCCCTCCACCAGCCTTTTTACTGTCTGTACTGACCCCTTTGGCTAATATTTTTTGACTTCTTAAGGGATTCTTTGGCTAAAAAAGAGTGAAGACCCCTCACATCAACCACAAGTGGTCCACACTGCAAATGGATATAAATTTCAATCTTTTCATCTCCCTGGGCATCTTGATTTTATGCAGGAACCCATGGATCAGAAATGTTTTCTACAATCCTCTGTCCTGTAGGAAAGGATCCAATAATAATAATAATAATAATAATAATAATAATAATAATAATAATAATAATAATAATAATAATAATAATAATAATTATTATTATTATTATTATTATTATTATTATTATTATTATTATTATTATTATTATTATTATTATTATTATTATTATTATTATTATTGACTCCTGCATTTGCCCTCAATTCAGACATGCGTTCTCAGGTGTTTATTCCAAATCAGTCAACACAGATGAAACTGAAGTACTGTATTATATACTTATCTTCTCAGTTTAAAGGAGTTTAATCCTTAGTCAATGTCTCTACAATTGCAGCCTTAAATCTTCCTTTTAAATCCGCCTTCGTTGAAGATTTAGAAGTGGTCCCACACACACACACAATTTGGTACATAATTATCAGTTGGCCTATGAGAAATAACCCGGGATACTCTCATAATCATTAAAAATGATACAGATCCACTCCGTAAACCCTTTGTGGGAGAGAGGAAACCTCCACCCCACGTTTTCTCTCCATCTACATTGGCTCGATGAATAAATAAAATTGATAAAGAGTATGAAGAAAGGACAACTCACTGGAAGTTAGGTTATCTTGTAATTTAAGTGTATGGAAATAGAGTAATTAATCCACTTTAAGCCACCCTTTCAGTAAACTGGATAGCTGCAGTGAGATAAGAGGCAATGTGTTGTTGTTTTAGTTATGTGATTTCGTGGAAGAAATGAATAATCTTAAAGGCTAGTAACTACTATGTGCTAACTGATCTTGTGAATGTCTGCCTCCCTCCTCCCCGTTTTACTGCAGAAGGCTGCGTCATTTAGCTCCATATTTTACACATTAAACTTGGCCTTGGTGCTAAGAAAAGAGATGGCGGGATGAGTGGACTGGAAAATTGGGAAATTGTGGCATGGACACAGGGTGTTGACAGGAGGGAGCTGGCAGAAACCGAAACCGGATTGGGATTGGAAAGAGAGAGTCTGTCTGAAGACCATAGGCTGAAGGGGCCTGGGAGGATTTCACACACACATCCCGTGCATCACTCTTGCTGTCTTTCCGTGACAAGTTCGGCAGTGACAGCCGTGGTCGCTGCAGGCAATTGCCAACGTGCTGGATGCTGGCAGTTGCTGGCGAACCATTAATTGCTCTGAACTCGCTCCATTAAGAAGGCCAGCTGCCTGGGAGGCTGTGTGGGCCCAGTTTCTTTGCTGCCCCACAGTAAAGCGACTTACACCCTCCAAAGGGGTGGAAAGGCAGACCTTTGCCTGTCCTGTTTATGGAAACATACATGCACACATATCTATCGAGTTAGGCTGCTGTCAAAAAATCAAAAGCAGTTGTCTGGTATATGAAAAAGCAGTTAATAAAACAGGGAGGGAGAGACCATTTGTGATAGTATATCACTCACATCATCAAGGCAAGAATAAACATTCTTGAGGGTACACAAGAGCAAAACCAAAGTAGAAGATGGGGGAAGGAGCTCACTGGATAAAGAATAACATTAAAAGAGGATATGGCCGAGGCACGTGACCTCTCCTATGTCAACTGGAGGACCCTTAATAGGCTGAGGGTTGGAGTCCCTAAATGTAAGGCCACCATGCTCAAATTGGCAGATAACAACATGCTATGTGGAGAGATACAGAATCCAGCTCATTTACTGGTCTGCCAACTACTACCAGAAACATGAAGCAAGGAAGGCTTCATTTTGGCCATCAACAAAGCCAAGAAAGTGGCTTCATTTTGGCAGTCCAAACTTTGATCAGGACATTAAAGAAGAAAAAGACAGTGGCAGTGGTTCCCAATGTGGAGCAGCCGCCCCACAGGGGGGGCAATATGATTTTTAAGGGGGGGGACTCAAGAATGAATTATTAACAGTTAACGGCCTTTTAGGCTTCTTCCACGTGAACAGGAGTTCACTTTTTGAATAATAAGAATTATATGTTAAGGGGTGGGTGGGAATCAGGATTTTAGAGATGCTTAGGTGGGGCATGGTCAAAAAAAGGTTGGGAACCACTGGACTAAGGCAACACTGTTAATTATAGGTAAAAAATTAGAATTTTGTTTGTTTGTTTCAATGCAATGGTATAAAGAGATTTGGAATATAGATATCAATGACAAACTGATAAGTGAGATTAAACTTAAAAGCACTAATAAAAGACAATAGATTCAAAGACATATGGGGAGAGTTTTTAGAATATGCCCTTTTGAAAGGGAAAAGGGAAATGCCAGAACAGGAAACGATGTCTTTTTGGCAATAGAATGGGTGTGTGAATTAAAAAAGAACAATTTTTTTCAAGATTTTGGTGGTGGTGCGGAACATGTAAAGGCATTGTTTCATTTCGTTAGTATGTACCTTATATATTGTGATTTATTGGAGGTAAATTGTAAACCGCCTTGAGTGGTGCTTGCATCAAAAGGGCGGGGTATAAATGTAAATGAATGAATGTTAACCAGACTCTGTAAACATATTCTCTCTGCAGCTATTTAATTCCTGCATCAATAATAGCCCACAATCTTCATGGAAACCTAGGCCTGGCTTGCTTCCCCATCAGGGACCTCTCCACCCCAACATATCTCCCCCTTTCCCTATGTTGCTTCCTTACTGCCACAATACTTCCTGGCCTTCACTGTGTAGCCCTTGCCCTCAGTAACCCAGCTGAGCAGCCAAAATATGCCTACTAGCCAACACTGGTGTTTCCTGGTCTACTAATATTCCCAGAGCTGGGTGAGTGCTAAAACCCTGTTTTCAAAGACTTCAACCCTTTTATATTATTCCCCAGTTCTCTAAAGCTCTTCAGCCTTTCACAACTTTGCATGTTACACCCCTCAAAACTATGGGATAATGCAAAACCACCACCATTCCTGTAATTGAGGAAGGAAGTATATTTTCTAATCATTCAAACAACCCTCTTTTTAATTTAAGAGACACATAGATGGCTGCTACGTTTCTACCTTGTATGAAAAACTAGCCTTATAGGAAAGAATGATTCCTAATTTGCTTCCCTTTGAGGTGTTGTATCTAAGAACCTCGCATTCTGCTTGCTCTCCTTGCCTCGCAGTACCCATTTGTATGTCTTTGGACCCCCAGTTCTTTGACCTCCATATTGCCAGATTCAAATCAACTCCCAAATGTCAAATTTTTTAATCATATCAATAACCTCCAACCATCAAGCGTCAGCCTCAAATTTTTGCTTCACATGTAATGTTCTGCGACAATCTGATAACCCCTCCTTTCGTTAATAACCTGCTCCCTTGAAATCGATGCTCCTCTTTACAATGTTCCGTTTGAAGTGTACTATAAAGCAAAGGCAAACCCCCAAAGCTCTTTGTACTATAATTTGTAGTTTTGAACAGATCACTGTTTCATTACCTGTTTCCCCCAAAGCACCTCAAATTCCCACCCTTCACTGATACATACTGCTGATCAGACATCTCTACATTCTGCTGCCCAACAAACCCCCAAAGAGCATGAATCCCCAAAGTCCAGTACACCTTCCAGCTCCGTACACCCCATTTTCCAACCCTTCATATAATTTACATCCAGTTCTCACCCCCAATACCCTTATTTTACCCTCCCTTCCACAACCATCTCATTTCCAAAGCTGCTTTAATGTACTTGTGTCTCCATGGAACAAAGAAAAGCCTTTTAGTTAGTTATGCATGTATATACACATTTTAAATGTGAATTTAGAAATACTGTTTAAACATCATAATTCCATATATACATGACATATAATCTGCACCTAAACTATTATACATTCTGAACCCCTTTTCTTTAGTACAAAACACTGTCAAAATCTAAACATACCAGATCAATTTTGGTAGCCCCCCCTCAAACCCCTCTCCCTACCTCTTACCTTGTAGAAGAGGCACCGAGCATAGCAGCAGAAGAGAGAGCATTGTGGAGGCTGGTTTTTGCCAACAGCCCATTTTGGATTTCTTCAGACCTGCAGAATACCTAGTCTAGCTATTTCCTTCTCCTGCCAGGCAAGGGAGCCGTGGAGCCAGAAGACTGGCTAGCAAATGAAAATGCAGTAAATTCCCCTCTAATGGCTATCCTTGTTAATATTTTCTATTTTCCCTTTGGAAGGCAATCCAGGCTTTATATTTTGGGGAAAGCTATTAATTTACTTTTACACTCTATTTCTGCTCACTAAATACAGTTTAAAAAAATTATTATTTGCAAACCTACAATATGGGCATCTCCATCCACCACCACCCCCGTTACTCTAAAGAGAAATGTTGCAGGAACCTTCTTTTATATAATTTTGTTTAAGGAGAACAGTCAACAGGGCACCTTTTCAATTCTAGTGCCAGGTCTCTTTAGTGAAGGACTGCTCTTTTCCTTCTACCTTATGGTTTTGAAGAATGCAGCAGCCACCTAAACTCCCTTGGATAGGGGAGAAAAATGCAGGAAGTGAAGATGGATTTCTATGCATATGAAAAAGGTTTCTTGGCAGGATGACTAGATTGGATAGTTTCACAATCCATACGCTACCTAGACGCTTTTGAGCAAACCTGTGAACAAGCCACCTACATCACCCTACCTGAAAGTCTTATATAGATTCCTGCCATTCCATGAAATTGATATTTATGGCCAACGGCATGCATTTACATGCTCCCTCCCCAACCTTGATAATGCGATTCAAATTGCTATCAAAAAAGAAAATTAATATCCACGCATGCAACTGCTCTTCAAAGAAACATGCTGTAAAACCACATGTACCTATCTATTCAGCAAAGCTAAATCTAAATCTCTCTCTCTCACACACACTCTCCCCCTAGCTTCCCCACCCGGTCCTTGACAATGAACACAAGGGATGGCAGCCTGTGCGCTTGGTAAAGAAACGCAGCTGCTAGCTATAGATTATTCTGGATCCTACAGTAGCCTTTTGCAGAGTGTAGACAGTGGATTCCCCACCCCCCTAGCCAGTAGATGCCTGTAGGTGTATAATTTGCAAATGCAGTGTATTAAAAAACAGAACCTACTTCATCTTAAAACAAAAGCATGTCTAATGCTGTGACTGTTCTCGTGCAGAACAGGATAGGGATCTTATATAAAAATACATAATTTTAATATATGTGGATATATTTTTCTAAATGATGAAAGCAAATTGTATAAGGGCTTTTTCTCTGACATGAAATCAAATGCACTGGTGAGAAGGACCCAAAGCAAACCTATATTCTTCTGATGTACCTCTTTTGCTAAGATATTTAAAAGAAAAGTTAGTCAATATACATTGTTGTACAGATATATGCTAAACATAGTAGATACATAATGATTCAGTTGCTTGTTTTGAGACATACAAATGGAACAGTTCCAGAAAAAGTGGGACCCTAACAGTCCCATTAGATGATGATGATGATGATGATGATGATGATGATGATGCAAAAAAAAGGAGGGACTGGACTGAGTAAATGAACTGCTTTGCAAGTTCCATTGATTCAATGGGTCTACTCTGGTTGCAACTTATTACTGGATTCCACCACTGTGGCATATTCAAGAAGGGTCCCTGAAATGAAGGCTCTATTTTACTCTATTTTATTCATACATTTTTTTAAAGTGATAGCCATGTTAGCGACTGACTCCCCAATCAAATATTTGCTCATCTTCTAAAATGTGTGAATTAGAATTATTATTATTTTGCTGCCCACATGATTCAAAGGCTGAATTGGATTCATCCATGGCTTTACCCCCTCCCAAAGCCTCTTTTTTCCTGTGCAACTGGAGAGCTTCTTCTTTTTTTATGTTGGAGCAATTCAAGAGGTTTTTTCTGTGTGGATACATGTAAAGATGGGGACATGTCTGTAGGTGGTATTTCAGTGATGTAAGCAGATGGATGTGATGTTCAGGACCATGGTAACATGCTTGTATGTTGTTTCCTCTGTCCTGATCATCGTCCTTTTAAAAAAATCATTAAATATAAGATAATAGCGCTAGATCACCATATCACTTTATCACTAGGTCTTTGTTCTTATGCATTTAGAATGCTGCCACCTTATCCGGAAGACTAGGTGCTATATTTTAATGTGAGCTTTTGTGGATCAAGTCCACATGTCAGAGGAAGTGGTTTTAATCCACAAAATCTCACATTAAAATACAACACTTAATCTTTAAGGCACTGCAACATTCTTGTCTTCATTTGTGTGTGTGTGTTTTTAACTTTTCCTTTGTTTCTGGTCTGATGAACATTCCCTTGTATTTTATGTTTGCTCTGGTATCCTCCCAATTCACTACTGACTATAGGCTTTTGCAAAAGTAGTCCTCCGTTGCCCCAAATTTCAATATTCCCTATCAGTTTAGATTAAAATAGAACTATTTATTAAATATCACACACTATAGCCTAAATCCACTTGTTCCAAATAAATAAACCAATGGAATCAATGGGGACTTGGTGAGTCACTGAACTAAATCCCATTGATTCTCTGGGTCTATTCTAATTTAGACTAATTATTGCATCTAGGGGTTGCGGTGGCTCAGTGGTTAAGAAGCTTGCCTTGTTATCTGGAAGGCTGGCAAGTCAGCAGTTCGAGACCTGGGTACTGCATGACGGATTGAGCTCCTGTCTCTGTCCCAGCTCTTGGGGACATGAAAGGAGCCTCATTTGGGCGTTCCCTGAGTGGCGTTTCTTCCGCAAAAATCCTTTCAATCGAGAATAATTTCCGTTGTTGTTGTTGTTGTTGTTGTTGTTGTTGTTGTTGTTGTTGTTGTTGTTGTTGTTGTTGTTGTTGTTGTTGTTGTTGTTGTTGCTGCTGCATCTGGGCCCTAGTTTTCTTTTCTCTTTTTCCGATTTCCTAATTTATTTGGGGCATGCGCAGCTGGGCCCTCTATTCCCCTATTATGCAACTCCCCAAAGATGCTTCCATCCCCAATTAAAATCCAAAACTTGTTGTTGTTTTTCGTCAGAGGCAGAGGAAGCTGGAGGGGGAAATCAAGGTGTGAGGGAGGAGATCCTGAGATGAATGGAGAGAGAGAGGGAAGGGTGCACAGAGAAGATGGGAATGGGGGAGTTGAACAGAACGACATGCAAAAGAGAGGGATAGAGAAGGGACACAAAAAGGAGGAGATTTTTGTTTTATGCTTCAACTTAATCTTCTTTTGCAAGGTTGCTATGGGAGGGTGGTTGCTAAGGGAGGCACTGTGGTTGCCAGGCAGTTGCTAGGATAGGTACCAAAAGCTGGTAGAGCTGTTGCCATGGGTGGTTCACAGGGAAGGTGCTGCCATAGGGAATGGTTGATATACATTTTCAAGAGCTTCTTTGAAAACCATTTTGCTTGCTACAAGGAACATTCTGTCTGTAATATGCAGCCACAGGGGAGTGTTGGGTGGGCTTAGCCTTTTAAGACAAAACTCAAGAACTGTACTGTATATTTTAATTGAATCAAACATATCTGTCACCTTTTACTGTTCCTCTCTCTCATCTTCGCCATGCCTAGTTAGATAATCTATTCCATGGGGCTGGGACCTCTGCTTTTCGGCTCTTTGACATGCCTGGCTGAATTGTGCATACAGGGTGTGTAACGTGTAAACGTGTCACAACACATATTTTGAGAAATTGTTGTTTCTGAGGTCGGTGGGTCATACAATTTACTCAGGGGAGCAATTGCCAGGGGATTTGCTACCGGATTTTATGTATCCTGGATGACCGGTAAAAAGAACTTACTAGCAAAGAACAAATTGCTAAGAGCCTATTTCCTTGATGGCAAACCTTGGCACGCCAGCTGTTCTTGAACTTCAATTCCCAGAAGCCCTGATCAGCAGGCGTACTGACCTTGGCTTCTGGTAATTGAAATCCAAGAACACCTGGAGTGCCAAGGTTCGCCATCGCGGGCCTATATGTACACTGGCCCTCCAGAGCTGGTTTAGTGTGGCTGTTAAAAAGCTGCTTGAGGTCAGGTATAGGAAGAAAATTTTGTTTGACATGATCCATATGTCCCAAAGGCATTTTTCTCCTCCAGAGGAGCAAGACGGGGCCACGGTACGCCCATCAGTTCAAGCAATGAATCCCTTAAAATTGATTTTTGAATATGTTGTGAACCTCTTTGAGTTTGTCATTGACAAAGGAAAGCGGTATATAAGTTCAAATATAAATAAATAAATAAATAAATAAATAAATAAATAAATAAATAAAGGTAAAGGTATCCCTTGCTCAAAAGCCAGTCGTATCCAACTCTAGGGTTCATCTCCATTTACAGCCAAAGAGCTAGTGCTGTCTGCATCTGTAGCTGTTTCTATGGTCATGTGTCAGGCATGACTAGATGCCAGAGTTCACAGAATGCTGTTACCTTTCCTGCCGAAGCAGTGCCTATTTATCTGCGTGCCATTTCTTGTTTTCGAACTGCTAGGTTGGCAGGAGCTGGGACAGATGATGGGAGCTCACTTTGTCATGCAGCACTCGGGTCTCGAACTGCTGACCTGCCAACCTTCTGGTCGTCAAGTTCAGCGTCTTAACCACTAAGCCACCACAGTTTCTAGTGGGCCCCTTAGCCACGCTCTATTTTATGTTGCTGTCAGTGTGCACATACAATACAGTGGGGATGGGATAAAATACAGAGGAGCATTTTAGTAGAACCCCCTGATGGGGTTTCAAAAAAAGGGAAAGTTGATGCTGATTGGTCTGATCCATGCATATGCAAGCAATCAGACTCACCCCTCCCCAACCAGCTCAAAAACTACTCCAAAGAGTGAGCTTTATGCTGTTGTAGATGGCCTGTATGTTTGCTCCTTCTTCCTCCCTCCTGACCCCTTTCCTTTTGTATTATTTCTTTTAGAGTGTGATGTTGAGGTCAGAGACTGCCTTATTATCGATTTTTGGAAGCTACTCTGACTTATTATTGATTTAATATATATTTTTGCAGAAGAATAGAATAAAATTATATCCGACTCTAGGGTTCAATGCTCATCTCTGTTTCAAAGCGTCTGCAGACGTTTCTGTGGACATGTGGCAGGCATGCCTAGACACGGAACACTGTTTACCTTCCCACCAAAGTGGTCCCTATTAATCTACTTGCAATTTCTTGATTTCTAACTGCTCCATCAAGGCGACCTTTACCTTAGCAGTGTCTTAGTCACTGGAGAAAGAAATGAAATGCAAATAATTGTTTGCTGGTAATTAGTTACTTCCCAGCTCATGTGGCTAATAGGATAAATCTAAAGAAGGCAAAATACAGCCCTCCAAATGTTGGTGTGACACTCCAAACTACCCATGGTTTGAGGGATGCTGAAAACTGTCATCCAACAGCTAGAGAGCTGTGCTTCGCCCCCTTCGTGCTAGGCAAGGGAAGTAACTTTGGAAAACCAACTGGATGAAGGCGAAAGAGGGCGAAGGAAGACTGGATGCTGTGAAAACATTGGGATGGAATTTCCAGTCTAATAGAGGGAGATGGAAGATTCAAGGTGACTGGGAGGATGTTAGATGCATGCTAGATGTAAGGTTGCTAGGTGAGTTGCTAAGCATGGTGGTTGCTAGGCAGCAGGGATTGCCTCTTAGATGGGTGACAGAGGTGGAGCTGAGCCCATACTGCAGCTGGGAGGTGTATTTGCCCGCAGGCCCTAAAAGATATTGTTTTTCTTTATTGCACTAGATGCAGCTAGCTTGATTGAACTTCGCAGCTTCTGCACCTGTCACTGAGACAAAAGAATGATGGAAGGGAGGAATTCTCTATGATTCACTGATGAGATATTTCCTCCAAATTGTAGTGCACACAACTACAGGGTGGGAACAGTTGTTTGTATGGAGGTTCCTTTTGCCCAGTGTTGAGATGCAGCAGCCATCTCAGGCACATAACGGTGTGTTGGGCGGGTGGCTTATTTACGCAGTGAAGCCTCGCCTGGTGCTGATACGAGGAAGGAAATAGACGTCAAATGGAGGGGGTGAATCCAGTGGTGAACAGAAGTGTGTGCATGGGGAGCGCATCCTAATCTTCTCTAGATGTCTCCGGCAGTGTACGTGCATGAAAAGGAATCAGCAAACAGCAATAGAGCAGCTTAACAGGGAGGAGGATGAGGCAGAGAGAGGATCAGAAAAGAGCATAGAAGACAGCAGTAGCGGAAGCCGGTATGGTGACCGGGAAATGGACGAACAAACAGGTTAGAGATAAACCAGGGTTAGCAGTTAAGGGTGGAGGCAATCCATATCCATATGGAACATATGATTTGTGTTTGGACAAAATTGTGGGGGAAGATATGGGCAAAAAGGAGCAATTGGTAAAGAAAGGAGAAGAAGGGACGAGGAAAATATGTGTAGTGATGGAGGTAGAGGAATGGAAATATCAGTGATCAGAAATTGACAGGGGAAGTTTGGCAAGGTGGGAGATTTGGATAAAAAAATAAACAAGGGAATAGACAGGGGTAAGGGGGCTTAATGGTATAGCAGCAAAACGACTGAGTCAGTGGGACTTAAAGCCAGCCACATACAGAAATAAAGTGGTAGAGATGTGAGAAGGATTGATTCATGCAGTGGTGAAACAAAACATGGAACAAAAGTGCTCCAAACACAGAGCAAAAGTTTAAAAGGGAATTGTTTGCTAACGTCAGGCAGTGGAGAAGAAGAGGGATAGAAAGATCAGCTGGTGCTCCTGGGTTGCTCTAGTTCTGCCCCCCTCCAAAAAAAGATAATAATAATGCACTGTATCATGGCCGACTGGGGTCTCCATGGCCTGTTCTCCCCGCTCCTTCCTGACACCACATCTTGGCATCCCCGGCCAGAGCCTACCATGGCGGTGCTGGGCTCCCTGGCCTTGCTATTCATCTGGTATTGCTACAGGGTGGGGAGTGGGCAGGCAATTCCCACGTCTCATCAGCAAGGTGTTCCAAAAGAGGAACGATGCCCTCACCGCACCCTCCAAGGTGATGCCATCAACCAGCACCTGTATCATAGCCTGCGCGATTATGCCAAGCGGTACTCATGGTCAGGAATGAACCGGCTGCACAAAGGCATCCGGGATCAGGTGCATTACCAGCTGGGCGAACGCCTAGCCATTCAGAAACCCAGCACCTTCTACCTCCCAGATCTGCCCTCTGCCCCGTATTTCCCCCGTGAGTCTCAGCGCCACGATGTGGAGGTTCTCGAACTCAGCTTCCCAGCCATCTTGCGGGAGTTTGAGAACATTGCATGGGATTTTGCCTCTGGAACACCGATGCCACGAGGATGGATTGCCAATGCCCACCCTGGTTGGCATAGCTATCACCTCTACCGCCAGGGGGAGTGCATCACGCAGAACTGTCGCAACTGCCCGTGGACATTCCGAGCACTCAGCGCTCTGCGTACCTTCATGAACGCCAACCGCTTTGGTAACGCTTGCTTCAGCGTCCTACAACCTGGAACTGTGCTACCTGGGACTTACGGGCCAACGAATACCAAGGTGCGATGCCATTTAGGTGAGCAGATGCTACAGAAGCCATATGGGGGGGGCGGGGGGAGAGAAATCGCTCACACACCCTGTAGGGAGGGGTGTGAGTGTTGGGGAAGTTTGTAATATTCAGAATCTTTTTTCTGGGCTGCACATAGTATCTGAAACGAAACGAAAACTATGTAGCACTTTGAAGACTAACTGTTATATTTTAATCTTAGCTTTTGTGGATCAAGCCCACGAAAGCGAACATTAAAATATAACAGTTAGTCTTCAAAGTGCTATAGTATTTTTGTTTTGTTTATTCTCTGATATGCTTAAAACACAGGCTAGCATGGCTACTATTCCAAAGAATTCACATATTATCTGGTTAGTGAATTTCTCAGAATTCTTAAACAGAGATGGGAATTTTTAAATATATAAACAACAGAAATAACCATGCTCCAGCAGGCAGTTTTATGACTGCAACAGCTAACCACTTAATAATTCAGATTAATTAAGTAAGGGTTGAATAGACAATTAATTAAAGGGATGCTTCTTGAATTGTTTAAGAAAATGTAAGCATAATGCAATTTATTCGTAACACAATTTGATACTATTATTGCAGGTTGCAAGTTGGAGCTTAGAAGAGGCATTCCCTCCCTCATGGAAGGATGGAGAATACCTATTCTAATAGGGTGTAGGCTACAAACACATGCATCATCAGAAACTGCAAATAATGCCACTTCTGCCATCCCCTTCAGAACCATTGCTCTAAATCAGGGGTTCACAACCTTTTTGTGCTGCGGGCTGGTCACGACCCCCACACACAGGTGAGTGGGGTGGAGGCATGATTCCTCCCACCACTTCCGTCAGTGGCGGCGGGTACAGTCATGGCATGATCCCAGCTGTTTTCACTACTTCCATGGCTTCCCGTGGCGGCGTGAGCAAGGGCGGTGCGTTTTCGCTGTGTTGTCAGGTTTTTGGTTTTTTGGGGGGTTTTTTTGCTGTTTTTCACTGCTTCCAGCATGTTTTCAGTGGTTCCGGCGGTGGCTCCAGGATCATCACCGCAAACTGGATTAATTGGCGCCATGGGCCAGATTAGGCCCATGGGCCATAGGTTGTGAATCCCTACTCTAAACAGTTCTGTCAGGTCTGTTATGAAGAATTGCTGCCCAAGTTAAAAGGGGAAATTATTTTACAGTATTACTGTACCACTGCAGGAATGCAATATCCAAAGTTATTTTTCTGCATGGTGTAATTCACCATCCAACGGTATTAAGATGCTTTTAAAATTTTAAGTAGAGAGGCTTTGAAACAACATTCCAGCCCTCATTGTGACTTTAAAAACATACATTATCTAGAAAAAATAGTAAGAAAGCAGGTATATATCATTTGCACTACTGTCTGTTTCTCCTTCCAGGACTTCCGCTATTTTCCTTCATCCTATAATCTTGTTTCTATTTCCACTCTAGTTTGGATCAAGGTTACTTAAATTAAAGCTTGAATCCAGTTAGGATAGCTGATCTTTACAGCATAGTCTCAGCAAATCAGTGGGGTTTATATATGGATTGACTGGCTTATTCAGCAGTGAATTCAATGGGCCCTCTCTCTCATTTAAATTAGTAATTGCATTTAGTTTTATGTATGCACATTGTTTTGATGCAGTCCTTTGCTTTGAGCAATAGAGGTTTTCACACATGAAGATGAAGTTCTGTAGCCTTTTCTGTTATTGTTTTATCCACATCATTCAGGTTTGTTTTGGATGTGGGGAGACTCTAGGTCAGTGGTGGCGAACCTTGGCAGTAGGAGTGCTGACTTGGGCTTCTGGTAATTGCTGACCAAGAACACCTGGAGTGTCAAGGTTTTCCCTCACTGCTCTAGGTCAAGGACAGAGAGAATTTGTACCTGCAGATGTTGTCCAGCCTCAACTGTCTTCAACCCTACGCAGCATGGCCAACTTTGAAGAACAATGGGAATTGTAAGGCCAAAAAAATCTGCTAGTTCAATGGTACTCCCACCACTCTTTATAAGGAATATTTTGGGTGACACCCTTTCACTTCTTTGTTCTACTCCTAGGACTAAAGGTCCCTCCTGGTTGTGAGCTGGTGGTAGGAGGTGAACCACAATGCTGGTCAGAAGGATACTGCCTCCTTGTGGATGACTCCTTCTTACACACTACAGCCCACAATGGTAAGAAAGAAGAGGCAGTAGGATTATAGGATTAGCAGGCTAGAAGTTCAGTGCCTGTTTTAACACACCTGGGTCCAAAGACAAAAAACCTCTTTTAAGATAGATTACATAGGATGGCTTGGGCAGATTGTACTCTTTCAGCCTCAGTTCCGAAGCCTAATAAGGGGAGAAAAATTATCTGTTTCAAATCATTGGTTCAAGACCCCAGTGCTGCATGACAGATGGAGTTCCTATGATCTGTCCCAGCTCTTGCCAACCTAGCAGTTTGAAAGCAAGAAATTGCAAGTAGATAAATAGGTACTGCTTGGGCGGGAAAGGTAACAGCATTCCATGCACTCCGGCATCTAGTCATGCCTGTCACATGCCCACAGAAACGTCTGGGTACACAGAGAGTGCTGGCTCTTTGGCTGCAAACGGAGATGAGCACTGAACCCTGGAGTCAGATACAACTGACTTTCGAGCAAGAATGACCTTTACCTTTATTTCACTTACTCATGTGGTTTCTCTTTAAATAGTTATAATAATCACAGGGTGTCATGTCAATTCTGACTTATGAAGACCCTTTCCAGGGTTTTCTAGGTAGAGAATACAGAGGAGGTTTACCATTCCCCTCTTCCGGGGGTGCTCTGGGACTGTGCACCTTGCCCAAGGCTACCAGGCTGGATTTTATCCCAGGAGGCACAGTGGGGAGTGGAACTCCCAAACTAGCTTTGCAGTCAGAAACTCAATTCACTGAGCTATCCAGTCAGCCAACTTTGCAAAGATAGAAGATAGACTGATGCATAGGAGATAGAATCCCAATCACTGTTTGGGCACCTGAATCCAGTTCTTAATCAGCACAGGGGGCAACCAGAAGAATATGTAATTACTGTACATAGCTTGTTGTCTTGCCAGGATTCTCTGATGCTACCACAAAATAAAGCGTCCTGTGTTACTTGAAGATGACATCAGTGACAATCCTTATAACAATGTTTGTTGTAGGTTCTCCCACGGATGGCCCCCGAGTGATCTTTATTGTGGATCTCTGGCATCCCAATGTGGCCGGACCTGAACGACAGGCTTTAGATTATATCTTTGCCCCTGGTCGGTAGATGCCTGCCTGGATCATGCACTGTAGCCAAGAAGAAATGAAACTACTACACCACCATTCAATGTTCGCTGCTCTTCACAGTCATCGGAAGCCTTCCTACGTGTTTGTCTTGATATACACATTGTTACACCCACCATGATAGAGACTGAATGCGAGAGATGCTCCTTAAATCACAACTTCAGAGGGCCATCTCAGATCCAAGAATCTACAAAGGGATGTATCATGCAAAGGTGCTGTGGTGTATGTATCTCCATGTTCCTTTATAGTGACCCTATGACCTCTTATCAAATCCTTGCTCTACAGATCTTTGTGATATGGTAGATATAGACTCTTTCTGCAATACTTATGGTACACAACGACAGTCTGGACCAGGGGTGCCCAAACTTTTCAGGCTGTGGGCCAGTCACATGGCTCAGGAAGCCAGTCACTATGGCCCAGGGGCCGGATGCAGCCACTGACGCCAATTCATCCGACCCGCAACGCCATTGTCGCTCATGGAAACAAAAGTAAAATGCGCCCATACGGGTGCATTTTACTTCCGCTTTCAGGAGCGATGAGGGCTTTGTGGGCTAGATGAATTGGCGTTGCGACCATATCTGGCCCCCAGGCCATAGTTTGAGCACCCCTGGTCTGGACAGTTATCTCATAACCTGTTATCTTTTCTTATAGGCTTATATTTTAAAGAAATGTTCAGGTGATGCTGGCAACAAACCCTTAGGTCTTTTGAGTATACCTGTATTTAGCCCTTCTTCCAAGCTGTTTTGCAGATGTGCTTATTGGCCAGTAATGCTCACTAACTGACCGCAAGGAATGATGGCTAAGTTCAGTGAACATTGTAGGCCCTTAGGATAAAACCATCTCAATACCGTGGG
The DNA here is from genome assembly GCA_035047345.1 of Bradypodion ventrale. Lineage (NCBI taxonomy): Eukaryota > Metazoa > Chordata > Lepidosauria > Squamata > Chamaeleonidae > Bradypodion > Bradypodion ventrale. The sequence goes on from JAWDJE010000006.1 coordinate 10,668,854, forward strand.
CTTCTTTTTTCCTAGGTGCAGGGAAGAAGAAATCATTGAAGATAAGCACTCAGTTTCACCTGTCTGTGTTCATTTGTTAATTCTCAAGCTGCATTTGTGTCGCAATATTTGTGTGATGGGATTTAATTCTAGAAGAATCCCAAGCAATTAAAATATACTTCAATAAAATGTTTACAGCCTCCTTTATGTCTGACTTGAATCCTCTATTGCCATGATGGCGAACCTTGACACTCCAGATGTTCTTGGACTTCAATTCCCAGAAGCCCAAGCACCCTGTGAATCCACACAAATGGGTTTACTGCAATTAATCCGGCCCACACTGCCCTTGTCGTTCCCGGAAGTGGAAGTAAAATGTGTCCGTATGGGAGCGACGAGGGCAGCACGGGCCGGAAGAATCACAGTAGACCCATTCGTGCGGATTCGCAGGGTGTTTGGGCTTCTGGGAATTGAAGTCCAAGAACACCTGGAGTGCCAAGGTTCATCATCATGGCTCTATTGGAACCAAAATTCAGCATCGTTTTGTTCTGTGTGTGCATTAGGGGAGCATAGCAAATGAATCACTTAGGAGTCTTTGCCAAGTATTCTGTTTTTTACAGTTTTGAAAAATATTACATTCAACACAAGTCACAAATTAAAATTTGCTAAGAAACCTAGCCTGAGGAAGGTCTCCTACGGTAATTGGCTTGAGGAAGCTACTAGCTTCCAGGAATGATGTCTCAAGAGATATGCCTAAAATAATTCTTATGACCCTGTATGTCTGAGAGAGGAAGGATTCAGGAAGAATTACTAGCTTATGTCTGTGCCACTAGCAGAATACTGCTGTACAAAAAGAGACAAATCTTTCTGCCTGTACTGTACTGTGCATCCATATGTCCCGCCCGCGTCCTTTATCCTGCTAGCTACGACTACAAGCAAGGCTTGAAAACATAGTTACAAATGTCTTGAGTTACGTGGAAACACCTTATAAATACATCTTGAATCCCAGCATCAGGTTCTAAAGCTGTTTTTAATGTGGTGGGGGAAAGGTTATCTTTTTATTCTACAGAAGACTGGTTTTAAAAATAGATGGGCAAATCCTTTTGGAAGATCAGAAACAAAGAGGCACATGACCAAAACATCAGATTTAAAAAAAATTCCATTATTGGAGTCCATCTGTCAAACTCTGGCAAATCAACTTCTTTCTAGCTCTTGTCCCTGAATTAGCTTTTGCTCTGTTGAACATGAACATCAAACAGACATTTGCTTCCAAGCACACACAGTTCCCCGAAGCTGGAGTGAAGTGTCATTACATTCTATCCAACTCAAAAGCTTTTAGCGGGAGTTATGTGGATGAGAGCCTCTCAACAACTCCACTTTGTTTTTGAGCCCTTTCAAAATGCAGCACAAAAACCCACTATTTGAAATGATGATTGCCACGCTGGCCAGACCAAGGGAGGGGGACACTAGCCGAGATGAGCACGGCAAGTCAAATCACGATTCCCTCCAGACATCTTCTTCTTGCTGTTCTGCCGTATCTCAATATTAGCGATCCTCATGGTGATCAGTCATGAACTGTCCTGAGAATATAATGCAGTAGTCTTTCATCTGCCTTCCACATCACAGCATGACCCCCGTACCACTGATCCAGCTCTGCAAATCACTTTCTGGTCCTGAGCCCTTTTGGCACACAAAATCCTCTTCAGCCTCAGGCCAGGATGGATGAAGCTGCTGCCCTCCATCAAGATGCATTCAAGTAGGATTTAATCCACTTGTTAGTCCTCAGGGTTGTCAGGTTAGTTAACTGCTGCCTGACACTTGCTGGCAGTATAGTCTACTCCCGTGATGGCGAACCTTGGCACTCCAGATGTACCTGGACTTCAATTCCCAGAAGCCCAAGCCTCCGTGAATCCACACGAATGGATTTACTGTGATTCATCCAGCCTGTGTCGCCCCCGTCACTCCTGTATGGGCGCGTTTTACTTCCACTTGCAGGAGCGACGAGGGTGGCGCGAGCCGGATGAATCATAGTAAACTCATTTGTGTGGATTCACAGGGGCTTGGGCTTCTGGGAATTGAAGTCCAGGTACATCTGGAGTGCCAAGGTTTGCCATCGCTGGTCTACTCTATTAACACAGCAGGATAACCTGGCCAGACTCATTACAACATCTATAACCTCTTATCTGGGGGGAACCTGGGGGCTATGGTTCAAATAAACCACTTTTCAAAATTCTGGTTCCCCAATATTTCTCTCCCTTCAACTTCCAATCCCCCCCCCCCCCTTATTACTGAAACAAAACTGAAGAAAGCATCAAGTTAAAACAAACTCTCAGAATTTTATTACACCCAAATAATCAAATGCAAATACTGTATCTCCTGCAGCCAGCACAGGATCTGAGCCAAAGTCCGTGGCACTTCCTGATCCAATGGATCCGTGCAGTGATCTCCTTCCTCTTGCATAGGAACCCAAGTGCCTACAGTTCCTTCCCGTGTCCAAACCCGAATCCAAACACCTGTTTTCTTCACGGCAGTCAGTACTTCCGCTGGCGCAGAAAGAGACCTGGCGGCCGTTTCGGAGTGGGCACATCATCTGAGTCCAGGTCAAAGACATCCCGGCCAGTCTTCATAATCTGTTCCTCTAAGACTTTGTGGCGTTTCATGTCAGACAGCACCTTATCCATTCGGGCCTCCCTTTTCTGGCTCTTAACAATGGTCCCTAAAGAAGAAAACACACATTAGGACCTGTAGTCTCAATAGGAAGAGAACTTGAATACAGGGTCGTTTTTCTTTTAATGAAGTGCAAGCCTCAAGGGCCAAATGTTGCTAGGAAACACACAATTCTTCCAGATACCATCTCATTATTCAGCATCATCACCATCACCATCATCAAATTCAGCAAATAAAAAAAGAAAAATTACATACAAACAAAAATATAATTAAGGACAATAAGACTACTTCAACAAATACGTGCCCCCACCACAAATGGGATATTAATTAATTTACCCTTATAATCTAAACCCAAAAAATAATAATCTACCTTTATCCCCTATTTTCAAAAAGTTGAATATTCTTGTCCTGGTTTTATCTCTTTGGCTTTACTAAATACATATTTAATAAATTCACCCCATATATCTTTGAAATCATTTTTCTTTATCAGACCTTTCTCTAATTTTAATTCACATGTTGATTTATCATTTATAGCAACATTCCATAATTCTTTATACAAATCCTCCAATACAAATTCCATATACAGTACATTTCCTAGTTTTTAGCCATTAAGATAAAGGTTTCCCTTGCTCGAAAGCCAGTCGTATCCGACTCTAGGGTTCAGTGCTCATCTCTGTTTCAAAGCCGGAGAGCCAGCGCTGTCTGCTTCTGCAGACGTTTCCATGGTCATGTGGCAGGCATGACTAGACACCGGAGCGCACGGAACACTGTTACCTTCCCACCAAAGTGGTCCCTATTTATCTATTTGCAATGTCTTGCTTTTGAACTGCTAGGTTGGCAGAACAACCTCACATTTTATATTAACAGGTGTAAAAAGATCTGCTTCCCACCTCAAAGAGCTGGATGCATCTGTCCTGTCTTGTCTTCATATATTTTTTCACAACTTGTATCCTTAACCAATCCTTCCTTTGTTGAATCCAGGTGCACATTACATGAGCCCACACAGTACTATACGACCCTTTCCTATATATCTGATTCTGTCTAGAACATAGTCAACTTTCCCAGCCAGCCACTCCTAGCTTTAGGAAGAGAACCATTGGTGCAGAGGGAAAAGATTTCCAACAGAGCTCCTGCACACTGTGAAAGAATCCTAGGTTCTCAATGAAAAAGAAACATGAGCGACAGGACTTTTTGACAGGTAAGCTACCACAGGTTGAATTGAGGCAAGATCTAGAGACATGGTTCCCAATGTGGGGTACATGCCCCGCAGAGGGACAATTTGATTTTTAAAGGGGGGTGTCAAGAAGGAGTTATTAACAGTAACAGTACTCCAACTGTCCATTCGTTCTTTTATTTTTCTCTTTCATGGATGCCATGTTCTTTAGAAGCTTCTTTAGACATGTTAATGGCCTTCTAGGCTTCCTCCACTTTTTGAATAATAAAAATTATGTCACATGGGGGGAGGCATCAGGATTTTAGAGATGCTTAAGTGGGGCATGTCCCCCAAAAAGTTGGGAACCACTGATCTAGAGCAATGGTGGCGAATCTATGGTACATGTGCCAGAGGTGGCACTCAGAGCCCTCTCTGTGGGCACCTGTGCAGTCACTCCAGCACAGAGTTCATTCCGCCCCTCTGCCCAGCAGCCCAATGGGAGCATTTACTTCCTCCCCTGTCGCTATGTTAGCACTTTGCGAAAAATAAGTGTTTTTTGGGTTGCAGTTTGGGCACTTGGTCTCTAAAAGGTTCACCATCACTGATCTAGAGTATTGGAGGGGTAACTCCTGGAAGGTTTCTTTCCAACAGTTCTGGGCTTTTGAATACTGCATTCATCCCTTTCTCTCTCTCCAAGCCACAGCTTTTGTGACCTTTAGAAAGATTTGAAAGAAGAAGAATACTCCGTAAATGGAGATCTCCATCTCTTGGAAGCTTTTGGGGAATAACAATCCTCATTTGGGCCCACTTCCAGTGTTTTGTTTGTTTATAATGGAGGGTTTATGTGGAGTGGTTATACTCTGACTACTTTAAAGCCATGGTTCCCAACCAGGAGCAGACACACACACACACCCCACACACAGAGGGGGGGGGATTTGATTTTTAACGGGGGCAATTTGAGAATGAGTTATGTTCTTTAGAAGCTTGTTTAGGCCACGTGAATCGGAATTACATTTTTTGAATAATAAAATTATATGTCACAGGGGTGTGGACATCAGGATTTTAGAGATGCTTATGTAGGGCATGGTCAAAAAAAGGTTGGGAACCACTGACTGGTCCAGAGTCTCTGAAAAAGGTTCAGCCTACTGGAGCAGGACAAATGTAGTAAGTTACTTCTGACTGTCTGGAAAGTGAAAGAAAGAGTAAGGTAAAGGTCACCCTTTGCTCGAAAACCAGCTGTATCTGACTCTAGGGTTCAGTGCTCATCTCTATTTATAGCCAAAGAGCCAGCGCTGTCTGCGTCTGCAGACGCCTCCGTGGACATGTAGCAGGCAGGACTAGACACCGGAGTACATGGAATGCTGTTTACCTTCCCACCGAAGTGGGTACTATTTATTTACTTGTAATTTCTTGCTTTTGAACTGCTAGGTTGGCAGGAGCTGGGACAAAGACAGGAGTTCACTTCATCATGCATCACTCAGGTCTTGAACTGCTGATCTGCCAACCTTCCAGTCGTCAAGTTCAGCATCTTAACCACTAAGCCACTGCAGTCCTGAAAGAGTGCAGTAGTTAAATTCAAAGGGAGAGAAAAAAGGCCACAAGAATACAATAAACTAGAATAGCTGGACAAAAGGAAAGATGTATATGCCAGAGGCAACTGGAGAAGAACATTCTCTGCATATTTATCTCCATGCTAAATCCAGATCTTAATCCAAGGTGGGAAATTAAGAACCTTTGGTTTTAAATGAAATGTAGGTAAAATGGGAAGAACAAGTAAGACATCTTTTCCTTTGAACAGCAATTCTACAAGACGGGTTAAGAAGAGTCTACTTCTCTATGAATCACTGTGGAGGACAACATGGTCCCCAAAGTAATTTAACGTTGGCTGGATGGGCTCAGTGGTTTAGGTATCCGGCTGCACAACCAGAAGCTGGAAGTTTGATTCCCAACTGTGCCTCCTGAGAAAAAAGCTAACCTGTGTGGCTTTGGGCAAACTCCAAAACCACTTCTGTGCATTCTCTACCTGAAAACATTTTGAAACTTTCTTACAGGAACACAGTGTCTTTCTGTACATACCAGGGGTTCTCCGACGATCTATCAAGGAACTTTTGGGTGAAGCAGGTTCATCGTCAAAATCAAACTCTGTTGGCACATGAGGCCTGGGGGCAAACAAAGAAAGTGAGATTCAATCAGCACAACACCATAACTTAACGCTTATTTTCACTCCTTGTATCACTCCGGGTCTTAAATTTATTCTCCTCCCTTTATCTCAAATACAACATACCCACCTACCCTCCCACCCATTCTTACTTCTCTTCTTCCTCTTCCTCCTCATGCTCAGACTGCCCTTCCGATTTATCCTCGTCTTCGCTGTCAGGCTCTGGGGTGGGGTTGCGCCGGGGCAGGATTTCTGCCTGGAGTTCCAGAGTCCCTTCGGCAGCAATGCGCTCATAGAGACACAAGATCTCTTCAGGGGGAGGCATCCAGCTGTCTGGGGACTCCAGCTCCTCATCACTGCAGGGCACACACCAGTCCTCCTCCTCCTCCTCTTCCTCACCAGACTCCTCTTCCTTCCCTGACTGCTCCCCTTCTTCCTCTTCCGGTGCTCCATCCTGATCCTTAGTGGAAGTCAGTGGTAAGTCTTGGGCAGGCCCATCTTCCACTGCCAAGGACTGCATCCCGGAGGTCACTTCCCCTTCCTCCCCAGTGCTGGCCTCCTCCATGGCTCTGTGAGTGTCGAAGGAGAGAGAGGAAGGGAGGGAAAGCCAAGAAGAGAGAGAGAGAGAGAATTAACCACAGGAAGATAGAAAAGGCAAGATGTAGGACTTCATGATTCTAACATTATGGATCAGTCAGACGTGCTTTACTGCAATACAGAAGCCATTTGGAGGATGATTCTCAGCAAACATTGTGCAACACTTTCAAATGGCAAATTTACGGCTGGTAAGATATACTGTATACTCAAAATTCCCTATTCAGCCATAAAAACAACCTGGACCTGTTACTGTTTTCCAATCTATCCTACTTCATATAGTTACTGCGCATATCATAGCATAGATCAGTGAAGGTGACTGTTAGAGTCCAAGTGCCCAAACTCAACAGGCTGCTGTTCACAAAGCAGAGGGGCGGAGCAAACTCCATGCTGTGGGGATGAGAAAGTGCTACCATTGGGCTGTTGTGCAGAGGGGTGGGGCGAACTCTATGCTGGGGGAAGGAGGAAGCACTCCCATTGAGCTGGTGATCAGAGTGATCTCTGTGCTGGGGTGACGGTGCGCAGGCCCATAGAGAGGACTCTGAGTGGCGCCTCTGGTATGTGTGCCATAGGTTCGCCAACACTGGCATAGATCATCTTGATCTTAGTTTCTATCTGGACCAGCTTAAATAAAAATGTTAGTTGTATAAAATCTGTTTGTGGGCCGGTCCCATGGTTCAGCTGGTTGGTCCCATGGTTCCTCCCACCGGGAGCAGAAGTAAAATGTGCCTTGCAACCTGTTTTGCAACAGGATTAGATAGATTTTTAGGCTGCCATTTTCTCTGCTTAAACTAGGGGTGCCCAAACTACGGCCCATGGGCTGTATCCGGCCTCTGACACCAATTCATCCAGCCCACGCCACCCTTGCTGCATACGAGCATGTTTTACTTCTGCTTCCAGGAGCGGCAAGGGCTGGATGAATTGGTGTCAGAGGCTAGATACAGAATGCTGCCCGTAGTTTGGGCATCTCTATTCTACATGAAGGCAAGAGTTTCAGGAGCTGCTGCAAGCCCTTAAAAATTACCATCTATTCTACACCCTTTAGAGAACACAAGGTGATACAGTATGGTATGTGTGGATACTGAGGGCCTGCAAATATTGCTCTGGGTGCCCATACTGGGTCTCTACTTTTTTGTATACATTCTGGGCTGGTCTTGGTGGCTGTAGAAATACCCCTTGGGGGATGCAAGATCGCTGGTCCTTCATTACCATCTTATATGAGACATTAAGAATATGTTTGCACATAGTCTATTATAGTAATCCCCCATATCACAATGGGGCAAAATTAATCTCAAAGCTATCTCTGACAGCTGCTAGAAAGCATGAATTCATTAGGAAGCCTAAGGCAAGCAATATGGAGAGACATTTTCAAACATCTAGCCATGATAATCTGGCTAACTATAAATAACAGCACCAGCAGCAATAATAAGAAATATATATATTTTAAAAAATGCTGTGGCATCTTGAAGACTAACAGATATAATTTAGTATCAGCTTTTGTGGACTACAATCCACTTCCCTAAACATATGAGAATCTAATGCCGTGGTGGCAAACCTTGGCACTCCAGATGTTCTTGGACTTCAATTCCCAGAAGTCCAAGCCCCCTGTGAATCCACACGAATGGGTTTACTGCGATTCATCCAGCCTGCGCTGACCTCATTGCTCCTGGAAGCGGAAGTAAAACGCGCCCGTACGGAGGAAGGGTTAACCCGGAAGTCTTAACCGCACGGGCGCGTTTTACTTCTGCTTCCAGGAGCGATGAGGGCAGCGTGAGCCGGATGAATCACAGTAAACCCATTCGTGTGGATTCACAGGGGGCTTGAGCTTCTGGGAATTGAAGTCCAAGAATATCTGGAGTGCCAAGATTTGCTATTACGGATCTAATGTTTAGCCACAGGGGTGTGTGTGTATAACTCTCATTCTGATCCTGTATAGTTAGGGACCCAGCGAAGATGGATAGAGGTACAGAAACTAAAGTTCAAACTGACAATAGCATTATCAACATAAATAATAAACTCAGATTCTTTATTACATAAACCTCCTGGTTCAGAAGGCTCTGTGTGCCTAAGTAAGTGGACTGTAATCCGTGAATGCTCAGGCTGAAATAAATCTGTTTCTCTTTAAGGTACAACAATATTGTCATTTCTGAGTTTGTATTTTTGATATACATTATAACACTTGCAAATTCTTGGCAAACGTTAAAGTGCTATTATAATTTAATATCGGCAAAAAATAAAAAAAAATCTGCAGTACTTGTGGGGGGGGCACATGAAGACCACAGATGAGATGGGTTAGGGTCAATAAAGGAACTTGAATCTGCAAGAGAAGATCCATTAACTATAGGGGACTCTGGAGCTCCCTAATTGGGAGACGACTTATTGACACGCAACCACGACACGTGAATGGACTGTATCAGCACCATTCCCACGTCTGGGCGTCTAGCTTCACTCGCGCACAAAGTAACGATTCCCTGCCATACATTGCAACATACAGTACTGTAGTCCCGTTACAAAAACGTGCATCTGATCAGGACGCCCACATCGAAATCAATCATCCGGGATTTCCAAGGGTCTTAACGTGGTACCTGCGCTCGATGACAATTAGGATTTCTTTAAGAGTCAAGACACTCTGCACATGCTCAGAGACTCCGGCTTTTTCAGTTCACTTCTTTCACAAGGACAATTTCCTACGATCTAAAGCCCAGGAAATCTTCGCAGGTCTCCGAGAGAGGAAGCGGAGCCGGACGCTCCTGTACTCCACCGCCGTCGACAGCCCACCCGGTTATCGCTGCCTACGCGTTGTATCCTCATTCCTCGGCCTAGTAGTAGGCAACATCAGCCAGACCTTAAAAGCCGAGCCAGGCACAATCGATCGGAAGCCAGAACACTCGAACCTTTCCCACACCCACTCTCTTTCTCCATCTCAGGGGTGCCCAAACTATGGCCCCGGGGGCCGGATCCGGCCCTGACGCCAATTCATCCGCCCTTCGCCACCCTCGTCGCTCCCAGAACCGGAAGTAAAATGCGCCCCTGAACCATGTGACTGGCCAGCGACCCGTAAAGTTTGAGTACCCCTGGTCCATCTCCTTTCGTCGGGATGGTGGGCACTGGGGGGACCACAATGTTCTGAGCCCTGGTTGAAGATCTTGCCTTGGGTGGAGGGAGAGAAAAATCTTACTCAGGCTGAACTGTTTCAAGTTGATGTAGGATTTGCCAAGTGGTTAAGACGCTGAACTCGATGGCTGGAAGGTCAGAGTTCAATTCCCGGGTACTGCATGACGGAGTGAGCTCACGTCTCTGGCACCCTGCTAGCAGTTTGAAAGCAAGAAATTTGCAAGTAGGTAAACAGGGACCACTTCGGTGGGAAGTTAAACAGCGTTCTGTGCTCTTGGGTGTTGAGGCACGCCTGCCACATGTCCACGGAAATGTCTGCAGACGCAGACAGCGCTGGCTCTTTGGCTATAAACAAATATGAGCACTGAACCTTAGAGTCGGAAACGACGGGGCTTTCGAGCAAGGGTGGCCTTTAAAGAACTCAAAGCACTTGGAAAGCAAGGACATTGCAAGTAAATAAATAGGTACCACTTTGGCAGGAATGGTAACAGCGTTCCATGCACTCTCTGGCATCTAGTCATGCCTGCCACATGACTATGGAAATGTCTGAATACAAAGACAATGTTGGCTCTTTGGATGTAAACAGAGATGAGCTCCAAACCCTGGAGTCAGATACGACTGGCTTTCTGGCAAGGGCGACCTTTATCTATACAGCAAAAACTAACTGTCAGAGCACACTCTGTTAATGTCAAGAGTTCCTGCTTTAATTTATAGAATCCTGTTGCATGACATTTAATGTGAAAAACACATTTTATCAATACAAGCCTTTAGCTATGTATATGAACATATCATAGGAAAGGAACAGCACCGGAAACCAAGATTTTTTCTGGACTCCTGGAGGATGCAGTCCTGTTTATTTACTTCCTCTTTTACTCCTTCATGTGTCGAGAGAAATCCAAGGTTCTTGTTCTGACAATTCTTTGAAAAGCACACCAAAGACAATGAGGGAAACCAGAGTGCCCCACAGAACAGCTAGTTTCATCCAGAAAATTTCCAGAGGTCTTCTTCCACACCTGTTGCTACAGTCTGCCCCAGGACATGAGAAATCCAATCCCAGGAAGTCGCTTTATTTGCCATATGCAAAAAGGGAAAAGGAAAGAGCACAGTAGGTAAATCCAATCTGTATGCTTTTACTTCTGAGTAACAATGAACTGAGAGAATGAGCAGGAAATACTGAAAACATCCCAAATCTATCTTTCTGCTTGTAGCAGCCCTGAATACAGAATTGTTTTTTATATTGAGACAATGAATATGTTCATTAGAAACTGAGAGACTTCTGCTTTTCAAATAAGATGTGGACGGATTCAGAGGAAGGGGAGAAACAAGAGTGCTAATGATGGATGGAGTAGGTAATTGCTTTGACACGCCAAAAATGAAGCACCCTCATCTCTTCCTCGTTTCTTTAGATTAATTCTCCACCCTCAGGGTTATTTCACATACCATTTTTCATATTGTATATACTGTGTATATTAACATTTGTGTTTTTTATTTGCTCTTATATCTTTATGAAATGTACATTTGTGAAAAAAGTAAGTCTCTTGTTGCTTCTTGTGTTAATCTAAGTCTGTTCTTAATTCCAAACACTTTAAAAATAATTTATGAATTAATTATATTGCATATTTAATTGCTTTTTAATCTGTAAGTTATTGTGCTTATAACAATGCTTATTGTAACAATGTGAGATGCAATTTATGGCCTATTTTATATATACAGTACTGTATATAAAATAAGATCTATTAGAGCCTTCATGATGCAGTGGTTAAATTGCAGTACTGCAGCCAAAACTCTGCTCATGATCTGAGTTTGATCCTCATTGGCTCAAGGTCGATTCAGACTTCCATCCTTACAAGGTGCATAAAATGAGTGCCAAGCATGTTTGGGGCAAGATGCTAATTATCTTGTGAACGACCCAGAGAATGCTCTAGGGTGGTAAATAGGTAGTATACAAGTGTAATTGTTATTGCTACTGCTATCTAATAAATGACCAACATAACATTCTATGACCGGCTTGTTTCGCTGCTCGCTGTGCGGGAACTAAGCACAACCTGTCCTAAGAAGCGACAGGCGCATGCGCTCTTCGTTTCATTACCTGCTGCAACAGATGCAGATCACGTGTTTGGCGCCCTTCCTCCGTGACGCTAAACGGCAGCACTTCCGCCCCTTCTCCGCATTGGTTGAGCCCGAAGACTGATGCGCAGGCGCAAGGGGCAACGGCCGTTTCTTTCCCTTCCTCCGATTGGCCAGTTTTAATTTAGGGGTGGGCTTAGCGCCAAACACAAAATGCAAAAGTCGGGGTCCCTTTAACGGATCTTGAGAGGAAGAAAAAACAGCTTTTCTTGAGGATCCGACAGGATTTTTAAAAAGGAGGTGAGTGCATTGGGCAACTCTCAGGCCCAGGTGTTTAGAGGCAAACCCCTAGTACGATTCATTAATTGGAGAGAATAATCGTCCTGAACCATCTCAAGTGGAAGTAAAAGCCTCTGCATCGAAGAAAGGTCTCCTGTTTAAAGGTAAAGGTCACCCTTGCTCGAAAGCCAGTCGTATCCGACTCTAGGGTTCAGTGCTCATCTCTCATAGCCGAAGAATCTGCGCTGCCTGCTTCTGCAGACCTTTCCGTGGTCATGTGGCAGGCATGACTAGACACCGGAGCGCACGGAACGCTCCGAAGTGGTCCCTATTTATCTACTTGCAATGTCTTGCTTTCGAACTGCTAGGTTGGCAGGAGGTGGGACAAAGACTGGAGCTCATTCCATCCTGCAGTAGTCGGGAATCGAACTGCTGACCTCCCCCGCCTTCCAGCCAGCGTCTTCTTAGCCACTTGAGCCACTGCAGTCCCAATTAACAATGTAGAATCCCTGATTATTATTTTTAAAAATGGTAGCCGTGTTAATCTGTGTTTCAAGCATATCAGAGAGCAAGCAAAAAGACAAAAAACGTTGTGCAAGAAGGAGGCGATACCTTTATTGGGTCACTTTAAAAACCTAACGTTGTATGAGATTTCGTGATTCAAGATCACTTCATCTGGCATGCATCAAATTCTTGTGGTAGGACAGAAAATTGTCTATGAAAGTCCCAAACATTCGTGGCATGATGTTCTGCCAGGCTCCCTTTCTTAGAAATGAACTATGAACCCTCCCCCCCTCCCAATTCAACAGACACAGGAAGCTAAAGTAGTTACTGTATCTGCTGATTGCTCCATTCCAAATGGCCTTTTGAAGCTGTAGCTTCCTATCCTTTGTGGCCAGACTAAAGCAATGCAAACCCCAGGGCCCTCCATCAGGGAATTGGGGATATACAGTAATTTGATTTACCTACTAAGTGTGCCAATTGTACCCACATCAAATTCAATTAGGAACATTACCTAGTGGTTAGGATTTCCTTGAAGTGATCTTGAATTAGGAAAGCTTGCGCAATGTTAGATTTTTTAAGTAATTGAAGTTTTTGAAGTGGTAACCATGCATATTATTTATTCATTCATTCAATTTGTATAGCTGCCCCAATCGACATGCGACTCTGGGCGGCGTACATTAAATTCCCAACATTTAAACTATAGAAACCCTTAACATTCCTATAAACACTGAAAAACTACTAACCATCTGCACCAATTAAAAATCTAATAAATTTTTTTTAAAAGCATGGGTGATCTTGCTCTAAATGTGCCGGGGGGGGGGGGGGGGGCTCCCTCTCCACACTTGCCATGCCAGCCAGGTTTTCACCTCTTTCCTGAAGGGCATCAGCTCTGTCTGGAGATGCAGTTCAACTGGCAGGAGGTTCCATAGGGCCGGAGCGGATACTGAAAAGGCTCTTCTTCTAGCAGTTGGTATTTCTAAAGAGCCCTTCCGGTCTGCTCTAGTGGGACGGGCAGATATCCTTGGGGTGATGCGGTCTCTTAAGTATCCTGGCCCACTACCATATAGGGTTTTAAAGGTAATTACCAGCACCTTGAATTGCACCCGGAGGCACACTGGCAACCAATGCAGCTCCTGTAGCAGAGGTCTTTTTTGTTATTTTGTTTGGTTTACTCTCTGATATTCTTTAATGCCATTCTTTCTCCAGTCCTCAGAAACTCGGATGCCATCTGATTTGAGATGTAGTAATGTATAGGTTTATTATGCTAATGTTAACATTATTTTTATATTAAAAAGGACAAGTAAATGGGTGCATGGAAACACTAATATTTTAACATAATTTTCATGCTAATGGGTTCAGTTAACATGTCACTTCAATGCCCTATTACGAGAAGGACAAAATCTAATAAAAATTAGAAAAGAGATTGAAATCTATATGTCTACCTTTTATGACTAACCCTTTGTCTTGCTTCATCTGCTATGTCTCAGCTATACAGTACAGTATATATATTTAGAAGATACAGTACTGCTTTGAGCTGCATCCTGTTAAACTTTCTGGGACGGTCATAAGTTGATTAGGTCATGAGCTTGGGGGGGAAAGTTCAGCTTTGACAATTACAGTAGTACCTCGCATAACGAAAAATTCACAAAATGAAGCGTTCATTATGCAAGGGTGATACACTGCACAACGGTGGGCACGCTCGTTATGCAGGGGTTTTGGAAACTGGGGTATACCCTGTCTATGGGAACCCTGGATAACGAACATTTTTGTTCGTTATCCGGGGCATCTCCCATTCGCTTCGCATAATGAAAAAAACTGCATAGCGAAGCAACTCGCAGAACGGAATTTTTTCGTTATGCAAGGCATTACTGTGTAGAAGTGCTTATGCCATGGAAAGTACTTTATTGAAGTACTTATGCTATAGAAGTTACTTTTATTGAATAATTGCTAACATCTTGCTTTTGTAATCATGCTTGCTATCCAATAGGCTGGCTTGGTGCCATATATTGCCAAGGTATCCCGCTACCTTCTGAAAAAGAGGAAGGAAAAGGCTGAGGCACACTGTAATCTCTCACTCAGACTTTTGGAAATTAATCCCATATGAGTCTTGCTATCAGAAAATAAACTTTTTGCTATTTTTCACCTACGCCTGTGGTCCATTTTCATCTTTGAGCTGAAAAGCCACTACAGATCAAGAATAGCTAATTGCTCCTCCATGTACAGTACTTCTTTCTCATTGCTTTCCCCCATTAGGTAATAATGAGTCACCAGCCAAGGCGGACTGAATTGCATCGAGTCTCCAGCAATGCACCAGCTCGAGTACGAGTTTGTGTACGATTACGCCCTGGTGTGGGAACTGGAGAGGGTCAGGATGCTCCATGTGTTCGAGGTGTAGATTCCCACTCCCTGGAGATCCTTGACCGACGGAATGAAATGAAAACAATGAAATACCAGTAAGTTGAACAGAAAACTGAGAAAAACCGGACTTCCTCTTAAATGTGTTATCTTATAGCACCTTAGTAAAGGCCTTTGTTTGAACTATACCACTGACCAGAACACTGACTCCCATGCTTGGCAAAGCAAGGGCAAAATACTGTTGGTTTTTTGAACTTTTGCAGCGACAGATGCCTTGCCAAATGCATCAAGTCTGTCAGTGTTTCTTTGTGGCTCTTATGTGGTGAAGGGGGGGGACCCTACAGTTCTGTTGTAGTTCTTAGAGCTACAGGATAAGGAGTCAAACAGGCATTTATCTTTCATTAGGAGAAAGTGGTTCAGATACATAATAGGTACCCATGAAAGGTAACATCATACCTATGGCAGTGTACTTCATGCCCCTTAGTATGTAGCATGTAAGATTTAACGTTGGCTGCTCCAAACACTGTTGGCATTGCCTAATACGGGGTGAAAATTATTTGATATGTTTATTAATTATACTGTGGAACTTCTGACATAAAGACCAATGGGAGCAGAAAGCTTTGGGAGGACAGGAGGTATGTTATGGAAAGCTTAAAGCAGAGACAGGCATACTCTGTGGCCATTTCCTCACTCCCAGGAGCCTCATCTATGAAACAGGAAGCGATGAAAAATTCACTTCCCATTTAAAATAGCAAAACAGAAACTGCCTTTGAAGAAAAGCCAGTTATCTGCTAAAACAAAATATAAATTGGAAAATGGTTTATTTTACAAAACACTCATGCCTCCTGGGGAGAGAAGCTTCTGGGAGAAGGGGAAAAGCTAACAGGGAGTTATATTAGGGACTACAATTTGGAAAATCAGCTTCGTAGAGGCCAAGTGATCCCCTCTTTTCCATTAAAGCAGGGGTGCACAAACTTTTCGGACCACGGGCCGGTCACAACGGCAATTCATCCGGCCCATGCTGCCCTTGTCGCTCCCAGAAGCGGAAGTAAAATGTGCCCGTATGGTCCGGCCCCCGGGCCATAATTTGGCACCCCTGCATTAAAGCAAAGACAGGCAATTTGTTGCCTCTTCTAATGTTTTTGATTTCCGGTTCCATAATCCCTGCCTGTCAGTCTTACTGGCTGTGGCTGACAGAAACTGTTATCCAAAATTGCTGGAAGGTCCCAGTTTATATGCCCCTGCTTTTAGGGATGGATTAGTGTGCATACATGCTGTTCTCTAGCTATTTATCTGCTGCCTTATTCCAAGCAATCACATTGCCCCCATCCTGCTTCTCTGACGCCAACAGGTTTGACGCTTTTTATAGTGCAGCAATCACTCAACAAGAAATCTACAAAGGATCTGTTCAGCCTTTTCTGCGTCATCTGTTGGAAGGACAAAATGCCAGCATTTTGGCTTACGGACCTACTGGAGCAGGTGAATGCAAAACAGCAAAAATAAACAAAATAGGCTCAGGAGCTGGGGGTGAGAAAGGGCTGGTTATGATTTTTAAAACATTGTTATATATTTCTTCACCTGCCTCTTCTTACAGGTAAGACACACACAATGCTGGGGCCTCCAGATCAGCCAGGGGTGATCCCACGAGCTGTTCGGGATGTCCTGAAAATGACCAGAGATTCATCAACAGATGAATTGAAATATTCGGTTTCCATGTCCTATTTGGAAATCTACCAGGAGAAGGTAAGACATGCCTGATGAAGTTGCATGAAAGGGAGAATTAGACATGATAAGTTTGTTGCTTAAGGAATTTAAGGAAGGAAGATGTTTTAGGACATCCTGATAACTAGAGAACCAGATATGTTGAGAAGAGCATGGGTTGGCAAATTTGGCTACAGATACTGTAATTTTGTATTTGTATGTTAATCTGTGTTTCAAGCATATCAGAGAATAAACAAAATAAAAACATCATAGCACCTTGAAGACTAACTGTTAAATTTTAATATGAGCTTTTGTGGATCAAGTCCACGTTGTCAGATATGGAAGTCTGACAAAGTGGACTTGATCCATGAAAACCCACATTAAAATTTAACAGCCTATTAAACTTTTTTTGTTTTGGTTATTCTCTGATATGCTTTGTATTTGTACATACAGTATTTTTGTTTTTAATACTTGAAGATTGGGTATTGCTTTGAGCAGCGAAAGGTTTGTTCACAGAATCAGAACTCTGAATAATGATCTGCCTATAAGTATCAAAATTAATTCTTGCCTGGGTTAGCTGTGAGCTCCAAGGAATGCTCTAATCTCTAAGGGGAGACAGGGGTAAAAATGGTAGGGTTTGCAGAGCTGCGTACACTTAAATCCCTGGAAATTTATTATTCCTTAGGTTTTGGACCTCCTCCAGCCTTCCCTCCACGACTTGCCCATCCGAGAGGATCGCAACCACAACATCTTGGTGCCTGGCTTGACACAGAAGGAGATAACAAGCTTTGCAGACTTTGAAAAATACTTCTTGCCTGCCAGCTCCAATCGAACAGTGGCATCCACACAACTCAATCAGCGTTCCAGCCGTAGTCACGCAGTCCTGTTGCTGTGGGTGAGCCAGACGCAAAACTGGCCAAACAATGCGCGCCGGACCGCCAAGCTCTGCCTAATTGACTTGGCTGGCTCAGAAGACAACCGGCGGACTGGCAACAAAGGTCTACGCCTGAAAGAGAGTGGTGCCATCAACTCCTCCCTTTTTGTGCTCAGCAAGGTGGTCGATGCCCTCAACCAGGGGTTGCCCAGGGTGCCCTATAGAGACAGCAAGCTTACGCGTCTGCTTCAGGTACATTATGCATATTTCACCTCGAGTGGGGAGGAGAAGATCTAGGGATGGTTGGGGTGAAGTGATCTGTTTGTTCCTCCTGCATATCTTATACTTGCCCCTCTAGGACTCTCTAGGTGGCAGTGCTCACAGCCTGATCATTGCAAATATTGCTCCTGAGAAGAGGTTTTACTTTGATACCCTCACGACCCTCAATTTTGCTGCCAAATCCAAGCAGGTGGTAAACAAACCCTTCACTCAGGAAACCCACCCAGAGACTGGTAAGAAATGGAGCTGACTTGGCTCATGCAGGGACTGGTCATGACTATTTCTCAGTGGAGGGAGCGGGTGGGCTTAGGGGTGGGGGCGGGATTCGTGAGCTACTCAGAAAACAGGTAGAAGGTGGGATAGTTAATTTTTAGAGTGTACTGTATTTTCAAGCATTCACCAACCAGCATCCCCCACTGATCCTGCAGACTGGGGGATTTGGTGAGTTGACGTCACAAAAATATCATTGCCAAGCTCTGGAAAGGAGTGTGGTCTATATGGTTTAGGACAGGGGTTCTCAACCTATGGCCTAAGGGCCAGACCCGGCCTGCAGCACCATTTCATGTGGCCCACGTTGCTGCCACTTAAAAAGTGGAAGTGAGCGCATTTACAACAGCTATAAATGCACTCCTGGCTGTTGTAAATGCGTTTACGACAGCCACGGGTGTGTTTTACAACAATGTTTATGCTGGGGGAAACCACCAGTCTTACCCACTCAGCAGGGGACATGGTCCAGCCCATGGTGTAAAAAGCTTGGGAACTCCTTGTTTAGGCTCTTGATGCATACTATAAATCAGTGGTGACAAACCTATGGCACGCGTGCCAGAGGTGGCACTCGGAGGCCTCTCTGTGGCTACCCATGCAGTCAGGCACCCAGCATAGAGTTTGCCCCACCCTTCTGTCCAGCAGCCTAATGGGAACGCTTCTTCCCTCTGCCAGCACAGAGTTCACCCCGCCCCTCTGCCCAGAAGCCCAATGGGAGCATTTCCTTCCTCCTCTGTTGCTGTGTTGGCACTTGGCGATAAATAAACGTTTTTTGGGGTTGCAGTTTAGGCACCCGGTCTCTAAAAGGTTCGCCATCACAGCTGTAAATCATGTCCAGGCAACACAATTTTCACAGTTGGAGAGCCTTAAGTTGCCTACCTCAAGGCAAGTGCAAAAGATCAGCACTAGGAATAAGTTCTTCTCAATGGTAGCTGTAGAATGTCCTACTGCTACATGGTTGTCAGGCTCTCATCTATTTTTCACAAGCTAGCTATTTCATATTTTTATTATGATCGACTGATCAACCAACTAAGGCTGAATTGTTTAAGCAAGCTGTTAAGGATCTTCTATTTCCCCCAGTTAGTCACTTTTTTCTCTTAAAATTATGCTGTGGCCATAAGGACAAGGACCTGAATAGCAGAAGAGGGGCAGCCTATCTGGAGATGGTTCTGAAGTTTTATAATAAAATGTTCTTGTCTTTAGAAGCATCTAAGAGACCTCTTGAAAGCGTCAGCAATGCAGGCCCCGAGGCAAAGAGGCCTTGCTTGGAGGACAAGCCACCAAGTGTGGTTGAAGAGGAACCACTCAGGTGAGGTTCCAAGTATTTTATAGATGTTGATGGAGGATCTGGGTACATTTGATGAGAACAGGTCATTCCATGGATGAGCCAGAGCTGGTTTCTCTATGCGTGCTGAGCATGTCATAAGAATAATTTCCCCTTTTCCCACTGAAAGCTCACAAGGATTTGTGACTGGTTGGTTTGTCAGGAAATATAGATGGAACATGGTCTGTAATTCTGATATTTTCCCCCTCCTAGTACCCTGCTGCCTATGGATACTTTTGAGCCAGCTTTAGTTGAACGGCTGCTGAGATTGGAGACCTTAGAAAAAGAGCTGACTGGAGCTGGGAGTGGTGGGTTGCCCTTCCTCAACACGCCGCGCAAGGAACGGATGAATATTTTGAACCGCTTGGATGAGACTAGGCATGAAGTACAGGTGACTAGTACTGGCATTCTCTACTTGTCATCATTTGTTATTTTTTAATGATTGCACTGGTTACTCTCTCATTCTCTAAACCAGTGGTTCCTAACCTTTTTTTGGCCTAAGCATCTTTAAAATCCTGATTCCTCCCCCCCCCCCACATGACATATAATTCTCATTATTCGAAAAGTAAACTATTCACGTGGTGGAAGCCTAAAAGGCCATTAACTTGGTCTAACTCATTTTTTAATTTCCTCTCTTAAAAATCAAATTGTCCCATGGCTCTATACATTTCTGGACTGCAGATCCTGTCGGCCTCAGCTAGAATAGCAGGTGGTGAGGAAAAATGAGTGTAGCAATATGACAACATCTAGCGAGTCAGATATTGCATGGTCTTGCTCTGTGCAAACATCTTACTGCAGCTTAAGTCACTCTTAATGTCCCAATACATTTTCTCCATTAAGAAGAATCTGCCCATGTGGAGTTGGTTCTTCAGAGCAATCAATTCAAACCTACCTTGGATACCCTGGAGTCATTATTCAGCGAGGAGTCTGCGCATTGGCAGACTTCTCCGTGACGACACATGCAAATGGACTTGAGAAATCAAGTCCATTTGTAAATAGTTTTTTAGCCATTAGGATATCATGTCATCCGCCGGCTAGGTGGACCATGACGTGTGCGCTTCACTTTCACCTTGCCCAAGGGATCTGACGGAGGATGCCTTGGTGAGGTGAGTCTTAGTCCTGGCCTAACATCATTGACAAGAGATGGGCGACATTGCCTAGTTAGACTGCTCTTTTAACATTGTATTATATTTTACAGACTTAGAAAGCTGATTCTTGTTTGCCAGTTGCAGTCAGACTGTGCATCCATGCAGCATGATCTGCCAAAGCCCTCTTGTTTATAAAAATGGATTAATAGTTACTACCTTGTGGAGGCAGATCTTTTTTCTTTCTAATATGCGGGGATGATGCCAAGAGATTGCCTGCCTGCCTGCCATGAGTGTTGGAAGGGATCCTCTGAAGCCAATATTTAATTCTTGTAGAGATTTATCTCATGGAGATTGATGGTTTTCTAATCAACAAAAATTTACTTCAGTGAAATAACAGTTCCTACCCCGTTTCAGTGGACCTGTTGTGGGATGAAGTTGAAAAAGTTGCTGTTTTGGATGATGACTACCAGAATTCTCAGATAGGATTTGGATTTGGGATTCATAGGTCATAGGAGTAATTTTTCTTCACACTGGTTTGAGGAAAGTTGGACCGCCAGCAGTTCTTAGTGCTAGTAATGGATGGCATCTTGTCTTGCATAAATTTTCGTCTTGCTGAAGTCAAAGTGTCTGGTTGTGCAGTAAGTTTGTGTTCTCACAAAAAAGAACAAGGAGAAGCATTTTGTAAGTTGGTCCTGTATTGTTTAACTTTTATTTTCATAAAATCTCACCACAGCTTGGCTATCTTTAATAGGAGGAAAGGAGAAAGACCAAAGTAGAGCTCGGAAAAGTTGTTTTTTGTGCCACAGCCCTCAAGCCAACATGTTCATTGGCTATTAAAAGTTTATTCTCTGATAAAGTTATCTGTAAGCCAAAGGGGAGAGATGTGAGGAAACAGAAGAATAGGAGGAAGTGGAAGGGAACTGTGCTAATTTTTCTTTCGTGTCCTGATCAAAATGAAGCCACTTTCTTGGCTTTGTCGTTGCCTCAACTTAAGTCCTCATTGGTGCATGTTCTGTGTGTTGTCCGCCAGCAGTCTCTACTTGAGCATGTTGGTCTTGTATTTGGGGACTCCAACCCTCAGCCTATTCAGGATCCTCCAAGTTATACAGGGGAGGTTGAGGTTCTCAGCTATATCTTCCTTTAATGTTGTTCATTCTCCATTGAGTTCCTTCCTCCATCTTCTAATTTGGTGTGCTAATAATTAAATGACATGCCTCCAATCCCTGCAGTGTTGCACACTGAGGATGGCATTGTAAATGGTGATGATGATAAGTGGTGTGATGATGGCTTATATAGTTAGTGACTTCAAACAACCACCTTTCGTCTGTGAACCCAGTGATAGAACCTTGTGTCTATGGAGGTAATCGAGAAGCATCTCTATCTGTTTCTTCCTCTCACCTTCTAAATTTAAATCTGCCATCTTCCTGCTCTTTTTCTCTCTGTGTTCCTACAGATTTTGAAAGAAAAGCAGAAAGAGAGGGAAGCCAAGGCTCTGCAGGACAAGGCACTTGCTCCACGGGTGCATGACAAACCCCGGAAAAGGGTAGTGGTATTGCCCTTCCAGCAAGGTAAGAGGAGTCAGTTGTGGGGAAGGCAGGTTAGCTGATTGTGAGAGAAGCCAGAATTTCTATCCCTCTTGTTTGCCTATCTGACAAAACTCTGACTTCTTTTCACCTTTAGTGCAGGCAAAAGAAAAGACTCTGGCGGAGGAGGAGGAGGAGGAAGGTATTGTCATCCTAAAGAAAAAGACAGGAGGCCGAAAAAGAAAGGTGTGTAATGGGATTTGTTCTTCTTTGGCTCTAGGGCCATGATGGCGAACCTTGGCACTCCAGATGTTCTTGGACTTCAATTCCAAGAAGCCCAAGCATCCTATGAATCCACACAAATGGGTTTACTGTGATTCATCCGGCCTGCGCTGCCCTCGTCACTCCCGGAAGCGGAAGTAAAACGCGCCCGTGCGTGGCACATACTTCCACTTCTGGGAGTGACGAAGGCAGTGCGGGCCGGATGAATCACAGTAAACCCATTCATGTGGATTCACAGGGTGCTTGGGCTTCTGGGAATTGAAGTCCAAGAACATCTGGAGTGCCAAGGTTCACCATCATGGCTCTAGGGGGTGGAAGCTGCAAGAGAGGAAGGTTACTGAATTTATTCTATGTACAGTACAAGTTTTTTACTGCATAGGATGGCCATAGAGGTTGCTTAACAATCATGTTTTAATATTTGAGCCTGTGACTTTCCAGCTGTTTTAGGACTCCAGTTCCCATCATCCCCAGGATCTGACTGGAGTAAAATCTATGCATCTTTGGCAGTGCCAAAGGTTATTCAGCTTGATGTAAATCTACTACCCTTAAAAAGCTGAAGAAGTCTCTTTGTCACGTGCCTGTTGCTTCCTCCTGGTAATGTTGTCTCAGCTTCAGGAGTGGGGCAGAAGGGAAGATGGAGCCTTGATTCTCCAGGGTTCCAACTTGTGTCTCAGAAGACAATGTTCTCTCTCCAGGTTTACCATCCTTCTATTGTAAATGAGAACTGAAGTGACAACAGAAAGGTGGGATGAGTGCATTTAGTCCTCACCCCTTCTTCACATACTGTATTGAATAAAAATGTTTGCACCATGCCTGAGCAGGCCCAAAACTTGTTACACGTTTGGAAGGGAAGTTAGGTAAAGAGCTTTTGGTAACATCACACCTTCATGCCTGTTTTCTCTCCTGCCCTCTTTGCTTCTGACCTTCACAAATGCTCATAGGGACCCTACCAAGATCAGGATGTTGCATCGTGCCCCCTTACAACTGTCACTACCTTAATCAGCCAAGTGCTAATCTAGTTTGGTATGGCTAATCTGATTATTTCTGGGAAGCCCCAAACAGGCCATGGATTGAAATGATAGCCTATTACTTGTGTTTGCCAGCATTTGCTACAGACAAAGCTGCTAGTTATGGTAGTTAATTATTATTATATCCAGTGCCTCTAGTGCAGGGGTTCGCAGTTTATGGCCTGCAGGCCAGATCCGGCCCTCAGCACCATTTCATGTGTCCTGCTGCCCATACTGCTGCAAGCACGGAAACAGCAACATCCACATTTATGGCTGTCGTTAGCGTGTTTTACAGCAGTTTACAGTGGGTGGAACCACCAGTCAGGCCCTCTCAGTTGCCTGAGGGAGCGTGACCTGCCCCATGGCATGAAAAGGTTGAGAACCCCTCCCCTGTTCTAGTGGATAGAGAGTTAAGACTAGTACTCAGGAAGCATAGGTTCAAATCCCCACTCTGCTATGCAAACCCAAAGTCCATGGGACTGGTGAAACCACTCTTTAAATATCTCCCTTACCTTGGAAGCCCTATTGGGGCTGCTATAAGGCTGTTTCGACCAGATGGCACATAAAAAACCCAACCAGGACTAAGAACTCTTGGCAGTCTTGTCCTCCCTTAAATTTCTCTGATTACTGTTTAACGCTACACAAAACAGTGCCTTTGGCTGTACTGTACCTTACGATAACAAATTCCATAGTTACATGGTGAGAGATTCTTTCATGTCCAGGTCAAACTCTAAACTGTTGAAATGAAGCCACCCTCTTGGCTTTGTCATTGGCAAAATCATCATCTGTACATGTTTCCAGCAGTAATCAACAGGCTAGCAAATCAGCTGGATTCTGTACCTCTCCACATTCATTCAGTGTGTTATCCACCAGCAACCCTCAGCCTATTCCAGGTCCTCCAAGTGACATAAGGGAGATCGAGTTCCTCAGCTATACCTTCCTTTAATGTTATTCCTTGTTCAGTGAGCTCCTTCCTCCATCCTCTAATTTGATTTTGCTCTATGGTGGGAGATGGACAATAAAAAGGAATTGGTGGCACTTTTGGGCACGGAGGCTTGAAGAAATAGTCTCTTGAGAACATATGGGGGCGGGAGGGCAATCTGCAATGCCTCATCCTCAGCTAAGCTACTGTGAACAGCCTCTGACCTGGGACAGGGTTCCTATCCTTAACAATCAGCTTTATTATGGAGATTCAGTAAAAAGATGCAGGTGAGAGGACAAAGGCGGCTAGTTAGCAACTGCTCCAAGGATGCAAAATCTATTCATTTTCTTTTTTATTCCAAATCTTATTCCAAATCTTCAGGCGTCTGCTCTTGGTTCAGAAAACAAAACCCCCTCTGACTGGGAGGTGGAGGTACGTCCTGACTTGCTGGCTCTCAGCAAGGAGAGGATCCTGGCGATTTTGAACACGGGCTCTATGAAGGATCTTTTGGACTTGCACCGGATTGGCAAAAAAAAGGCTCAGCTCATTTTGGGCTGGAGAGAGCTCCATGGGGCATTTGAAAAGGTGAGTGGACTTGGAGTGCAAAGTGGTTTTTCTGTTGTTTGGAATGTGGCTACTCATGAGGATGAAATGCCGACAGCTATTTGTAGGCGACCATAATGTGAAATCCTGGCCAGGTCTAAAATGACAAGCATCTGATGGGGAGTATTGATTTTGAACAATCCCATTTCAACTGTGAGCTCAGTAGTCAGCCTTAAGAACGGAAAGGCAACTGACTCTCAACTCTGGGAGTGGACAAGGAGAATCTACCAGTTGTAAGAACGCCAAAGGTTTATCTAGTCCCGAAGCATATGTTTCTTTGGAAGCCATATACTTCCAGTAAGTCCATTGGTACGGTACGAAAGCAGTCTCTTTTGGCTGTCCTTCAGCAATTGGACATCGGAGGTTGTCTAGGCATGCCTGCCTCATGTCCATGGAAATGTCTGCAGACACAGACAATGCTAGCTCTTTGGCTGTAAACAGAGATGAGCTCTCAACCTTAGAGTCGGATACGACTGGCTTTCAAACAAAGTCAACTTTTACCTTACTGTTCTGTGGATGGATACTGCATTTAGTCATTGTGGCCAATAGCTGTTGAAAATAATCCCCTTTTTTTTCTTCATCCAAAGTAGTGGCCATTAACACTTCTTGTGACATTAAGATCACTGTCCTTTTTATCCCATAGCACTACTTTTCCGTACTGTTGGACGAGACTGCACCTCTTTTGTAATGTTCCTCTTATTTTGAATGGGCTCTAGAAAAAATACACCCTATATGTAATTAGGCACCTCTATGATGCCAGCACATTTATTTTCCATTCTTTCTCCAGATAGAAGACCTCAAAAATGTTCATGGCATCTCAGCCAACCAAGTAACATCTTTTCTGAAGGTACGTATTCCTTTCAGTTTGCATTAGCACAAGCATGAGTCCTCTGGTATTGCTGGACTTCAGATCCCAAAACAGCAAGGCCCACAACATGTGGAAGGCTCCTTGCCTTAGAGCAGTGATGGGCAGTCTTGGCCCTCCAGCTGTTCTTGAACTTCAATTCCCAGAAGCCCAAGTCAACACACCAGCTGGTCAGGGTTTCTGGGAATTGAAGTTCAAGAACAGCTGGAGGGCCAAGACTGCCCATCACTGCCTAAGAGCCATGATGGCGAACCTTGGCACTCCAGATGTTCTTGGACTTCAATTCCCAGAAGCTCAAGCCCCTGTGAATCCACACAAATGAGTTTGCTGTGATTCATCTGGCCCGCGCTGCCCTTAGGCGCATTTTACTTCTGCTTCCAGGAGCAATGAGGGTGGTGTGGGCCGGACTAATTGCAGCAAACCCATTCGTATAGATTCACGGGGGCTTGGGCTTCTGGGAACTGAAGTCCAAAAACATCTGGAGTGCTAAGGTTCGCCATCACGGCCTCAGAGAAAGCGAAGGTGTCGGTCTTTTAAAAGAAGTGCGTGTTTTAATGAAGATCTGATCCTCTTGCAAATACAATTTAAAAATCCATGTGATTGCTTTCAGAATGATTGCTGTGTCTTGCAGTGTTACAGCATCTTAACCTATAAAATCGAGGGTTAACCGTTGGAACTTTGCATAGGCTCCTTAGCCAGGCCCTACTAGCCCGCACTCACCATTCGTGCACAAGCCCGAACTGGGTACGCAGGTAAACGCAAGATTGAGAAATGCGCCAGTGGGGCAAGAGCCCCACAAACACGAAAAAGGGAAACAACTTCATTTCCCAACATTCTTTGCGCCGCGCCACAGCCAATCAGGCTGAGAGGCGCGACCACAAAGAACATTGAGAAACACTCTGCGGCCAATAAAAATCGAGCCGCAGGAAAAAAACAACGCACCACAACCACAAATCACAAACCCATAACTACAAGCTCCAGAGGCGCCCGAAAAATTAAAAAAAAAAAAACCCCTCACCGCCTCACAGCCACAGAAACACCAACCGCCCTTCTTTTCCTCACCAACTGCGCCTGAATGTCCCGACTGGAGTTTCCCCTTTAATATCAGTAGGGGGGGGTGGCGATCCCCCTCTCCGCTGGCTCCCCTGGGGTTGGGAGGTTTATGGGGACAAAAGGGGTATGTCCCCCCAACCCTTCTGGACCCAGTAGACCAGGGAGAGTGGATCGATCCCCCCACCCCACCCCCCCAAAAAAATAAACACCCGTCTTTAAAGAGAAGAAACCAAGCGGTTTCTTCTCTTTAAAAGGGGAGTTGTTTTAAGGAGGGGGGGATTGATCCACTCTCCCTGGTCTCCTGGGTCCAGAAGGGTTGGGGGGACATAACCCTTTTGTCCCCCCAAACCTCCCAACCCCGGGGAAGCCAGCGGAGAGGGGGGTCACAACCCCCCACCCACTGATATTAAAGGGGAAACCCCGATCTACTTTCACGACTCCACACAATCAAAGCACCATAACACAATCAAGCCCCCTCCCCACCACCTAGCCCACCCTTCCTAACCCCCACTGACCATGCCCCCCTCCCCACCACCTAGCCCACCCTTCCTAACCCCCACTGACCACGCCCCCCTCCCCACCACCTAGTCCACCCTTCCTAACCCCCAACGAGCACGCCCCCCTCCCCACCACCTAGCCCACCCTTCCTAACCCCCAACAACCACGCCCCTTCCCCACCACCAAATAAATAAATAATTTTTAAAAAATTACTAAAAACACAGTCAAAAACATAACTTAAAAAATACACAAAAACAACACCAAAAAGCAATATGAAGTAAACAAAAACACAATCAAAAACAAAACAGATAAAAAATGCAAATTCCACCCCTCCCCCCCACACACACACACACAAAAGAAAGAAAACAAGCCAACTTACCAAAAGATGTCCTACCTCCACGAGGACCGGAAAAGAAATGAATAAAGAGACTACTTACCAGAAGAAGCTCCACCCAGAGGCCAGGAGAGAAAAAGCAGTCAAAATACAATAACCCCTACCAGCACCACCTGCTGGCCACAATAGTAAAAACAATTCAAAAACACACAACAGTCCCAAACAAAAGGCCACAAGAGTAAAAACAAATCAAAAACATAACACAAATTCACAAGTTCACACAAAAGATCACACCAATAAAAACAAGTCAAAAAAATTGCACTAAAACACACTTTAACACAAATCACAAACATATGTCAATAAAATACAATAGAAACTTTTAAAAATCCTGTGCTTAGTTTTAACTCAAATTAAAACCCAAAACATCTAAACACATTTTAAAAACATTGAATGTAAAAAACATTTACTTTTACATTATTAAAATTATTACCTACGGTACAACTAATTTAAAAAATTCAAAAAACTAAAACACTATTCGCTTACATAAAACAATTTGAAAAAATTATATCATACTTTGTTCTTTTATTAATCCTCAAAAAAGGCAGATCAGTTAATAACAGCCAAGCCAGAAAATTTTTACGTAAATAAACATTTTAAAAATTAAAATTACAGACTAAGCAATTTTTAAAAAAAACATTAACACAATTTATCCTTCCAACACAATTTAAAACAGCCCAGCAATGCCGGGCAACCTCTGCTAGTACAGTTATAAAGTAGAGGTTTCATTAGATACATGAATTATCCTATGTTGGTGTGCTGAACAATAATTATAATCTGTGGAGCTAAATGATCGTGAAATGGCTGAGTTGCAATAATTTCATGTATAATATCAGAAAAATGTTAACCAGATAAATTTGTTGTAGCTTCTTAGTCTCCTAAGAAGCTACCACACCTATTATCTTGACTGACCCTGCTACGTAGCGACAAGCAACATCAATCAATCTTTATTATGGTCCAAGACCAGCATAATACAGCAAGAAACAAGAGTTCAGGCTATATAATAATTATAATTATACCATACCACCATGTCTGTGTATTCTCTACCTAGAAAGCCCTGGAAAGGATTGCCATAACAACTGACTTGATGGCCCACAATTGTTATTATTATTGTGCTATATATACACACAATGCTCCCTTACCACTTTCCTATTTCCTGGGCAGCATAGGAGTGTCATGAACTCTGTGCTGGGGAGAGGGAGGAAGTGCTCCCATTGGGCTGCTGGGTAGAGGGGCAGGGCGAATTCTGTGCCGGGGTAACTACATGGGTGCCCACAGAGATGACTCTGAGTGCCACCTCTGGCCTGTGTGCCATAGGTTCGCCACCACTGTTCTAATCCTTCTCTTTGAGAAGTCTCACTGGTCAATTAGTCAGAACAATCCTGTTGGGATAAACCAATGCTACAATATTTAACTGTCTTCTCTGTATTCTTTCCAGGCAAACATTCTCAACTGTCTTGGAAGCATTAAATAACCACAGTGGATCTGCAGAAATACTTCCCGCTACCCTGATTTTTATCCACAACTAGATTTCAATTTTTTTTTGTAACTTTAGTGCATTTATATGTATAAAATTTATATGAAGTTCAATGTATTCAATGATTGCCTTACTATCAACACTAACTTTCAATTAACTCAGCATTCACTATTATTAAAACATGCCAAACTGTATGTAAGGAAGAAAAAACACTTTTTAGGCAGAAAAATTAGAAAGCATGGCAATGGTCTGGTATGCCAGGAAATTGTTTTTAGAAGTCCAAAATCCTAATTTTCTACCAAATATGGGAGGAGTAGAAGGGCAAACACAGAGTCCAAACCTCTCCTAGAAAATTATAGCCACCAGTCCCTTTTGTCCCATTGCATCCTTGGTCTCTCAGGGACCCTCAGGTACCAACCCAAACTACCTAACCTTAAGTCACAAGACAAAATAAAGAGAACCTGGCCAAATAGCCCAAACAGTAAAAGTACTGAAAATAGATCTAGAGCAGAGGTGCCCAAACTTTTCGGATCAAGGGCTGGTCACGTGGTTCAGCAGGGTAGTCATGTTGTTCCTCCCACTGGAAGCAGAAGTAAAATGTGCCTCGCAATCGGTTTTGCAACAGGATGAGATAGATTTTAAGCTGCCCAAACTACAGCCCACAGGTTGGATCCGGCTCCTGACCCCAATTCATCTAGCCGGTGCAGCCCTCATCTCTCCCGGAAGCAAAACACATTTACTTCCACTTCCGGGAGCGGTGTGGGCCAGATGAATTGGTGCCAGGGGCCAGATCTGGCCCACAGGCCATAGTTTGGGCACCCCTGAACTAAAGGTTTTATTAATTTTTTTAAAGTGGTAGCTGTGTTAGGACGGAAATGAGCTCCCGTCTTCGTCCCAGCTCCTGCCAACCTAGCAGTTCGAAAGCAAGAAATTGCAAGTAGATAAATAGGGACCACTTCGGTGGGAAGGTAACAGCGTTCCGTGTGCTCCGGTGTCTAGTCATGCCTGCCACATGACCACGGAAATGTCTGCAGAAGCAGACAGCGCTGGCTCTTCGACTTAGAAACAGAGATGAGCACTGCACCCTAGAGTCAGATACGACTGGCTTTCGAGCAAGGGAAACCTTTACCTTTAGCTGCGTTAGTCTGTGCAAGCATGTCTGAAAGTAAATTAAAAAAATATGCATTGTGGCATCTGAAAGACTTTACAGTACTGTAATTTAATGTTAGCTTTTGTGGCTCAAGTCCACTTCAACGACGTCGAAGTAGACTTGGTCCACAAAAGCTAACATTAAATTGCAGTAGTTTTCAGGTGCCACAATGTTTTTTGTCTGTTTTATTTACTCTTATTTACTTCCATCGGGGCACGTGTAGAATCGATGTCTTCCTTAAAGAAAGCCCGCAGTTTTAATGATCTAATCAGTTTAAAGATATCAATCTTCGTCTTAAAGGGAGAGTAGTGTGGGGTGGGAACAAAGCCCAAACCTAGGTTCAACAGCTGTAGTTCTCTTACCGTAAGCGATCGATCTGACAAATTGAAGACTAGTGTGGGAGTCATGTCGAAGACACGTGCCCCGAGAGCGTTTACACCCCCTTCAACATTCACACCGAATATAGACAACCCGTCTATCGAGGTGTTTAAAAGACTAGTCATCCGTGATATTACTGCAGCAGAATCACGTTTCAATAGAAAATTTAATCTCTCTCGCAGCGACATATTATTATTAAAGAATCTAGGAGGTGATCCCAACATCATAATCAAATCAGCCGACAAGGGAGGAGGGATTGTTCTCCTTAATAAAAAAGATTACCTAGCAGCGGCTCATTTTCAGTTATCTAACACCTACTGTTACCGCAAGCTGGAGCACAATCCAACTGAACACGTCACCAATATAATTAAAGTAGTACTACAGGGCGGTCTAGCTATGGAAGAAATCAACGACAAGACTTTTCGTTTCCTGCTCAATAGATTTCCTAGAGTTCCCATTTTCTACCTTCTACCGAAGATACATAAGCTTTCGGGTGATGACCATATTATCCCATGCAGACCTATAATTTCTGCTAATAATGCTTTGTTAGAACCAGTGGCTAAATTTATAGATCATCATATTAGAACATTTGCCACTCGCTCCCCCTCATATGTCCAAGATTCGACACACTTTATCCAAATGATGGAAGGGTTTCCAGTCCCACATGACGCAGTACTCCTCACACTAGATGTCACTTCTTTGTATACAAACATCCCTCTTGAGGAGGTACGCACACTCATCGCCTACCATCTTGATAGTCGAGTTGATAATCATCCATCCTCTGCTTTTTTATTGGATTTGTTGGACATATGTTTTGAGAATAACTTTTTTAGATTTGAACATTCTTTTTTTCTACAAACTCAAGGGGTGGCCATGGGTTCTAATTTTGCGCCTTCAGTGGCCAACATCTTCATGTGCCATTTTGACAAGACTTTTATTTTGGACCCACGTGTCAATCCATTTTTTCCCAATATCCTATGTTACAAGAGGTACATAGATGACCTTTTCTTTTTATTCAAAAATCGCATAGATGTTGATAATTTCTGTACTTGGATCAATATGCAACACCAGCAGCTTAAATTTACACACACCATGGATGCATCCTCCATTCCGTTTCTAGACTTAACAATTTTCATTGATAACCACCGTTTGCAGACTAAACTTTATCATAAACCTACCGACCGATTTCCTTACTTGCAGTATACTTCTTTCCATCCTCATCACCTAAAAACCAATATTCCTTATAGCTTATTAGTAAGGGCAAAAAGGAACTCATCTCGAGCTCATGATTATAAGGCAGCAGCAGACAAAATTACCACCATCCTACAACGTAGGGGATATCCCAATAATGTGATTAGAGCCGCTAAATGCAGAACCAACGCACGGGATAGAAATGCTTTACTAAATTATAACACCGATAGATCACAGACTAGACCAGGATTTTTCTGGTCGGTAGACTATACCCCTATGGCCCACAGGATCAAACAGGTGATTTTGAAGCACTGGCACATTTTAGACTCTGTGCCAGGCTGCCAATACAAACCCACTATTGGGTTCAGAAGAACACAAACCATAGCGAACCTTATTTCACGCACGGACCATACACATATCAATGAGGATCATCTGTCAATCGTCCATGGTCATCACTCTTGTGGCCATTGTAAGTACTGCAGCCACATGTGGACCACTAACAGAGTGAGTGTTCCTAGCAGTAATTTCACCCTCGATCTGAGAAAACATACTAATTGTAATTCAAAAGAAATCATTTATATGTTGGTCTGTACTTGCCAGTTGGCATATGTGGGACAGTCTAGGCGACCACTCAAGGTGCGCCTGGGCGAGCATGTCTCTCGGATAAGAAATAAAGTTGCTAATGCTCCCTTGGTTAACCATTTCCTGCAAGAAAAACACACAGTTAAGGATATGAAAGTAGTGGTGTTGGAAACATTCAAACAGAGTAGATATCAGAAAATTGATGTAGATCGTTTTCTACTTCAAAAAGAAGCATATTTTATCCATCGCTTCAATACCCTTGCCCCACACGGGCTTAATACTGAATGGGACCTCTCGGTGTTCCTTTAAATATTGATACATATATTGCCTTAGCGAGTCATAGGTTACTCCTAGATCTGTGGAGAGCTCTAAATAGGTAATTGGGATAATTACCAGTTAATGCAATCACTTGACCCTCATTTCCCCATGTGGTGCATTTATAGAGACCTATCGATAGCGAGAAGTTAACGCGTGCACACTAGGAAGGAAAGCCAGTAGAGGTGCGATACGCGCAGGCTATTTTCTTACAGGTATGTCACAGGTCTCTTAGTTTTAATGTGGTATATAGATGCTTTGTTAGATCTATTGATTTTTCATGCATATTTGGTAAGTTGTATTAGACGATGTTGTCATACTGTATATATTCATTGTTGTAGACACTTGAGGAAGAGATTCGAAATGTCCATATACCGGAAGGGCATCGTTGTTGTATGTCTACGCCACTGTACTTACCACCGCGATTGATGCTCATCATCTGGGACCCCTCGTTTGCAGCTTTTCTACACCCTTCAACCCCTTGGCTAGCTTCACAGTCGAATAGTACTCTGCTGATCACGGACTATTAGAGACTGCATACCACAGTGTTATCCTCCTCTGTTAGTCGGACTTTATTTATCATTCTATATCAGTGCAACGGGTACAGGGTTCATTTTCGGGGGTCCTTATATATGATGTATGGTTGTTGAGGTTTATTTGTGATGTTATGGGTTTGAGATCACTTTCGCGCATAGTACTAATGTTATTATTATTATTACCAGCACTCTTGTGGGTATATTGAATTGTATATATAACTTTGCGCTTAGGGACTCACCAAGACTTCTTGCTTTATTCACCTCAGCATAGGACGTATATGAGAATTATTCCTTTATTAAATCACTGTGCATTTTACTTTTGCATTATTGGGAGTGTCGCTTTTCCCTTGACTATTATTACACCCCAGCCGTCTCTCCTAACCATCATTCATAGGGACGCCAGAATAAGTCGAAGACAACGTTACTTGCGGCACTTAGGCCGGAAAAAGCCTTCGTCCTCTTTTCCCGCGCTTTTTAGCCGGGCCCAACTCCTAACTAACGGCCTCACTGCTGCGCTTGTGCGCACGCGCCATTTTTCGGCCGTTGGCTCCACCCCCACCCCACATTCTGTCGCCTCCCCCGTTCCAAATCTCTTACGGCAAAACCGCGCATGCGCAGTTTCTTCAACCGTCCTTCGTTGGGAAGAGAGCGCTGTCGCCCCCGCCTCGAGTCGCTAAGGCTGGGAACCCGGATGCAGATGCTAAACGGCATCCTTCCTAACCTGGGGCAAGAGTTTGGGGGGGGGGGGGAGCCAGAGGCGCATGCGTAGTGACGTCGCCCCTCTTCCTCTTTCTGTGGGGATTTCGACGTCTCGACTGGTCGCTGGGTCCTCCTGAGTCCAGGCGGGGCTGAAGGGGGAGGGGCCTGCTTTGAGCCCACCCTACTCTGGTGGGGGAGGTGAGTGGTTGTGGATGGTGTTGGGGGTCCGTGGGTCAAAGGGCAGCGAGGAGGAAGCAATGAATGAATAGGGGAGGGGGAGGAAGAGACCCCGTGGTCGAGGCTAAAAGCGGGGGGGGGGGGTTTGAGAGAGGGGGCGGTCATAGGGAAGAAACTGGTGGTGGTGGTGGTGAGACGTACCAGAAGATGCGTGTTGGGTTGAGGACAGTAATCACCAGGGTAGGACAGAGACTCAGATGGGAGGAGGGGCTCACTTGTCACTTTAGGGGTCTTGCTTACGTGTACATCCACTTCTTCAAGTGCCACGTCAGATTCCGAATATTGTTACCTTTCATGGATCATGTCCACTTCATCAGTGGGAACAATGTAGCCTTCCGTTTGCCTTCCGCATCATAGTGTGACCCCCATACCACTGATCCAGATCCACGAGTCACTTTCTGGACCTGAGCTCTTTTGCCACACAAAGTCCACCTCAGCCCCAGGTCAGTATTGATGAAGTTGCTGCCCTCCATCAAGATGGATTCAAGCGGGATTTAATCCACTTGGGGACCATCACTCTTCCCTATGGACTTCACCACCCAAGGCCGTCAGTCCTCAGGGTTGTCAGGTTAGTTGACCATTGGCCAGACTATCTTCAAGCCCGCGAGTGAGGGAACCTGCAAAATGAGTATGTTGTTGTTGTTCAGTGGCACAGTCGATTCCGACCCTTTGCAACCCCATGGACCATTTTCCTCCAGGGTGCCTCTGTCCTCCACCATCCCCCTCAGCCCTCCCAGTTCTGTGCCCATTGTGTCTAAAATACCATCTAGCCATCTTATCTTTGCCCTCCCCCTTCTTCTTTTGCCCTCCACCTTTCCCAACATCAAGGCCTTTTCAAGTGAATCCTCTCTTCTCATTTGATGCCCAAAGTACTTTAGCTTCATCTTTACTATTTGACCTTCCAATGAGCAGTCAGGGTTGATTTCTTCTAAGATTGACCTATTTGTTCTCCTTGCTGTCCAGGGTACTCTCAAAACTCCTCCAACACAACATTTCAAAGGCATCTATTCTTTTGTGCCCAGCTTTCCTAATGGTCCAGCTCTCATACTCATACATTACCACCAGGAATACCATTGCTTTGACTATTCTAATTTTTGTTTGCAATGTGATGTCTCTGCTTTTCACTATGTTCCTCAGGTTTCTCATAGCTTGTCTCCCAAGAATCAGTGGCCTTTTTATTTCATGGCTGCAATCCCCATCTGCAGTGATCTTTGATCCTAAGAATGTAAAATCTGTCACTGCTTCTACTTCTTGAATATAGAATCATAGAATAACTGAGCGGGAAAGGGGCAATTGAGTCCAACTCTCTGCTCAATGCAGGAATCTAAATCAAAGCAGATCTGACAGATGGCTGTCCAATTCTCTCTTGAAGGCCTCCAGTGTCGGAGCACCCACTAC
The DNA here is from genome assembly GCA_035047345.1 of Bradypodion ventrale. Classification (NCBI taxonomy): domain Eukaryota; kingdom Metazoa; phylum Chordata; class Lepidosauria; order Squamata; family Chamaeleonidae; genus Bradypodion; species Bradypodion ventrale. The sequence goes on from JAWDJE010000006.1 coordinate 10,704,358, forward strand.
CTCTCAGGGCAGTTTGTTCACTGAGGGCAGGTGGAGGATGGGTAAGGGGAAAGATGAAGGGGATGGCATTGCCAAGCCAGCATGAAGCAAAGTGCAGGTTTTTTATTTTTGGTCTACAACTCTCACAATTCCCTGGACAGCTGGACTGCATTGGAATTCTAGGAGGTGTAGTCCAAAATTATAAATTCTGCACACCCCTATAAAGGGAACATGTTGTAGGTGTCCAGGGTGGGGCAAGAAGGAGAAAGAATTTATAGCCTGAGGAATATTTCTTGAGGCAAAGGCTAGGATGCACGTAATGAATGTTTGCTAATTCCTGTGGATGATGTCAGGGATGTAAAAGTCGCTGTACACAAAAGGGCTGAGCAGAAGGTACATAGGGATTTGCTAGTAGGTCTCTGGGTAATGTGCAGGAGAATAAGAATGGGTTTTGACAGCAGCAGCAATTATCCCCCTTCTCCTTATGTTGCTAAGAAAAGGATACTTCCAAGAGTAGATGTTTTGGACTTCTTTTGACATGGTCCAGTTTGATCTTTTTCCTGGCAACCAGACAATACCTGCATGAAGTAGCCCAACCCCGTTATATTGCCTAGGGTAGACTTTTTTTGTCTAGATCTAGTGTGGGTTTTCACTGGAAGATGGAATGGAGCAACTGAGACTGGATTATCTGTAAATGCAAGGGTTACTCTAAGGGAGAACATATCCAGCGAAGTGCCCTTTCCAGCATGATCCTATTTCCATCTGCACCCTAATTCTGGCTGAAGCAAGTTCACGGAGACACTGAGTTTCTTAATTTGTAATGTGTGTCTTTTTGTGAGAGTGACTGTTTTGTAGCTTGATGTGGTAAAGGACCTGCCAATTTTAATGAAAAACCAAGGTAAATCCTGTGATCCCAAAGTCTGGCTGCCACTGCTGCCGAGGACAAGGAACTAATCTAATTCATTCTGTTAAAAACTAACAACAAACATATAAAACTGAGTGAGTAATGGAGGTGTAGGAGAGATGTGATTCATAGGGCAGTGGTGAGACGGGAAAAAATAAAACTGCCCTGCATTTTTATGGGACTCTTCTCTGCAGGAAAAAAAATGCAAATTTCCCAAATGAAATAGGGGGAACATGGGACTCTCCAAATGGTATCGACTGTAACTCTCGTTATAACTAGAGGTCAAGGATGTTAGCATTTAGACTGCAACTCTCAGGACTCTTCACTACTGTCTTTGCTTCTTCCTCAGTGTCTAGACCAGATGTGAACTGCCAAAATTGACCCAACAGCATCTGAAGGGCTACACAACCCACTGTACAATAAATGATATTGGTATTGGAAGATTGCCCTCCTCCTCCTTTTCTCTTTTATACAGGTGGTTATGTCAGCCGAGGCCACAGCAGACCCGGCCCCACTCCCGGAGAATTGTGCTCCTCTAGTCTCAACCCAGCCGAGACAAAATGGTGGGGGAGGGGTAGCCGGTGTGACCTTTGACCTCAAACCTTTGAACCCCAGCAGCAAGTATGTCAAGCTGAATGTGGGTGGGTCCCTGCATTACACCACTGTGCAGACCCTCACCAAACAAGACACCATGCTCAAGGCGATGTTCAGTGGGAGGATGGAGGTGCTCACAGACAGTGAAGGTACATACCATGGCTTCTCACAGTCTGTCTCCCACCCTCCTATCCAAGAATTGCATTTGTGAAACACTTCTCTTTTCTCATATGATTGACAAGTCCCTGAGGAATGCCACTTTTGAGACAGTTTGGAGGCCAATTTTTGGTAACCTTTTGAAGACTAGGGGAAGAAATTGTTTACTATACAGTATTCTCAATTTGCTCTGCCTTTTGAATTTTGAATATATAGTCTCTTTATAATGTTATATCTTTGGGGGGGATTTTCAGGTGTATGCTCCACTTTAGTGTCCATCTAACCAAGAAGAGTGATGAAGATACGGCTTGAGGTCTTCACAGTTGTAGTGGCTCAGTTCCAGGACTTTCCAAGGAAAGCTTACCTAATCACTTACAGATCACTGGTCTGTGGAACTCCCTGCCAGAAGAAGTGGTGACAGCTGTCAGTCTTGACAGCTTTAAGAAAGGATTAGACAAGTTCATGAAGGACAAGGGTATCTATGGCTATAATTATGGATACCTAAGGACAACCTCTGGGTTGGAGAGATAGGCAGGATATCTCTCAATGCCATTTCCAGGGAATCCTAAGCAGGTGAAGGCATCTGCTTGGGAATAATACCCTGAAGCAAATGGTGAGCTACTGTGTGAGACAGAATGCTGGAATGGATGGGCTGTGGCCTGTTCCAGCAAGGCTGTTCTTATGTTAAGCTAGAGACTAGATGCTTAAAATAAAGGCTTGAACTCTTTCTCACCAAGCTCTTGGTGAACCACAGGGTAGATCTGGAGGTTTTAGATACAGAAGCCTAAAGTCTTCCCCTAACTTAAAAAAAATATTCCACATTCTTTCTGTATATAGTACTTAGGTGTATTTGGGAGGCCCTGCTACCATTGTGCTGCCATTTGAAGGTGCAATTTGTAGTTATATGCGATGTTAGTGGGAATTTTCTGCTGTTGCTTTTGTTGTTAATGCACTGATAGTTTGTTTTCTGTCAGTCCAGGCTGTGTCACAGCACAAGCTCAAAGCATGCAGTAACATCTAAAAAAATAAAAGGATATGTCATGGTGAAGATTCTTACATTTCGTGAGGCATAACATATAATTTATTAAAACTAATCCCTGTAAGATCTTACTTGTGTAACATCTTGTGGAAATTAAAGGAACAGTAACATTTGGGATCTTTCCACATGATTCAAGGACTAAAAAGTCAGTTCTTTCTTTCCAGGCTGGATCTTGATTGACCGAAGTGGGCGTCACTTTGGAACCATCTTGAACTACTTGCGGGATGGCTCTGTGTCCCTGCCTGAGTCTCAGCGGGAGCTGGAGGAAATACTGTCTGAGGCCCGCTACTTCCTCATCCAGGGCTTGGTTGAGGATTGCCAGCTTGCACTCCAGGTGAGAAGATCTCCATCAACAACTTGAGAATACACTCACTTCTCTAAGCCTCATTACTGCCTGAAGGAACAGATATATGAGTGAGAAGTGGCATAGCAATGCCCTTTCATCACCCTGGTTTTACCAACTGTCTTTTAGTCTCTACACTCTTAGAACTGGCTCATTTCTGAAGTTACATGACAATGCATTAAAATAAGGTTCCTGGATTTGCTTAACTTTTCTCTTTCCGTCTTTTCCTTATATCTGGCCTGTTGCGTTGTGTCTGTTACACTCTATGCCAAGGGTGCCCAAACTTTTCAGGCTGTGGGTTGGTCACGTGGTTCCTCCCACCGGAAGCAGAAGTAAAACACGCATGCGCAAAACGCTGCTATAAATGCACCCACGGCTGTCGCAATGCATTTATGACAGCTGCGGGTGCATTTATAGCAGTGTTCTGTGCAGGCGCATTTTACTTCCGGGGGTGACGTGGGCCAGATGAATTGGTGTCAGGGGCCACACCCGGCCTGTGGGCCATAGTTTGGGCACTCCTACTCTATGCCACTAAGTTTCATTCTGTATGCAGTCTGGAGCGCACTGACAGTTAAGAGTAAATAAGGTATCACATGTTCTGAGACATCTAACAAAGTTGTAACCTGTTTCCCTGTGCTTCTTTTTCTGCCTAGCAAAAAAGTGAAGCTTATGACCCTCTCTGTCACATCCCTATGGTGACCTCTCCCAAGGAAGAGCAGCAGATCATCTCAAGTTGTTCAAAGGTAAAGATTCCATTAAGTCATAAAAAGCTTTAAATGAATCACACCACTTTAGGTGACTTGTTAATGTGCCTCTTGTTTGGCTAGCTAGGGCCACGTCTTCTTCTTTTTCCCTGTCTAGGCCAGACGTGAAACTGCCAAAATGAAGGCATCTTTTGGTGAATTCATTCTGCAGTTCCTTTCACCTGACCTAGTATGAGAAAGATTAGCCAGCATATTGCCAGAAAATCAGATGTATCATGAAACTTTTAAGAACACATGATACACTACAGTAGCCTTCCTAAGCTGCTGCCCTTTCAGATCTGCTGGGTTTCCTGGCCCATCATCCCAAGTTAGCAAAACTGGATGTCTAGGGCTATGACTCACATTATTCAAACAAGTGGACAGCAGCAGGTTATTGTAGTGTGTATTATAGTCTACCAAATTAGAACTTAAATATTAGTGATGAACAGTGGCAGTGAAACACATATTGACTTGAATGCCAGTGAAAGATTATCGTTAAGCTAGGAATCTGTACCAGTTATTTGATGGAAGACTTGGTGGATGGGTGATTGAGAGTAGCTCAAAACATGTACTTCTTGCAGTAGCACATAATTAGACCTATGAAATTGGCTTCCACATGAGGTAGTATTGGTTGGCAACTTGAACAGTAGTAATGGGGTTGGGCAGATTCATGGAGGATGGGGTTATACGTGGCTACTAGTTCTGGTGGCTATATAGTCTGATTCTGGTACCAGAGGAAGTGTGCTTCTGTGTATTAGTTGCCAGAGAGTACAAACAATAGAATGATATTGCATTCCTGTTCTGTGGGCCACCAGTTCACCACAAATTGAATACTATACTAGAAAAGCCTTTGGTCTGATCCAGCTTTGCTCCATTTTGTTCTTCAAATTATATTTCTGTAGCACAGAAAGATTAAGCCATTGTGTAATTTATACTACACAGGAACCTTAGCTCTCAAATCTGTATGACATTCCCCCCTTCCAGCTCTCCAAGCCTATTGCTTGTCTCAAAAGTGCTGTACTCACTTTCTGTATTCTTAGTAGGGACCATGTTTTTGACCTCGGTTACCTCAGTGAAGCTTTCTCTGCATTACTATAAACTGCTGAGAATGATAGTTTGTCTTAATCAGGTAAAAGTAGATTAAGAAGGCAAATCACCATAGCTTTCCCCAATATTCCTGTTGTATTTTCTTTCCTGTTGTATGTCTGGCCAGACATCCTACTTACAGTAATGGAGTAGACCATACAACCAGCAACTCAACGCCGAGTGTTGGGCAGCAGTAAATAACCTGACCCCCTAAAAGGGCCAATGGCTACAGGCGGATGAGCCCCTTTAGGTGGGGTGATGGTCCCCTCAATGGAGGAAATGCCACTGAAAACCATTATATTTGGCCCAACGGCAAAATGAGCGGAGGAGGAACTCTGATTCCCAACAGTCATGGAGGTGGAAGATGCCATGCCAGATGGACTCGCTGTGAAGGCGCACCTTGATAATATTCTCAAGGCTGTGGCAGTCCATTGCAGTCCCGGTGTTAAATCCTGCACGTCTCATTTCATTCATGCCGCAGGAGATGGCTCCGTGACCATAGTGTGTGGGTCACTTCATGGCAAGCTGGGATCCACCTTAAACAAAATCACGCCAATGCCATTTTTCCTGCTTCAGGAAAAAAATGCATCCCCAGATACGTTAGGTATTTTATTCTGTCTCTCTCCATCGCCAATAGGGTTTTTGTATCTTTAAAAAAAATTTATTTTTAATATGTGAGTTTTGTGTTAGCCGGCCAGGGGAGGAAAACCTGGGCTGGGCATAAGTTAAATAAATAAATAAATAAAAATATGAATAGCAGCCAATGATTTTATTTTATCCCTTGCCTTTCTCTTCCTTTTAGCCTGTGGTGAAACTGCTGCATAACAGAAGTAATAACAAGTATTCGTATACAAGGTAAGATCTTGCTGTTAAGACCTTGCTGTTAAGACTAAGTATATTTGGTCCTTTTTTCATCACCACACACAACCCATATCTGCCCAAAAGAAATCCTCCCACCTGCTAGGATTTTGGAGATCTCACACCACCATTTTTTCTCTCTTACTCCCCCTCCAGTAACTCTGATGACAACTTGCTGAAGAATATTGAACTATTTGACAAACTAGCTCTGAGGTTCAATGGACGAGTGCTGTTCATCAAAGATGTTCTTGGGGATGAGATCTGCTGCTGGTCGTTTTATGGGCAAGGCCGCAAGATCGCTGAAGTCTGCTGCACTTCCATTGTGTATGCCACTGAGAAGAAGCAGACCAAGGTAAAACTAAGGGCAGTCTTCTGCACTCCAGTGGTGGGTGTCACGGGTCTTCCGTTTTGCCTTCCTTTGCATGGAACTCTTAAGTGAGGTTTCTGATGAATCCTGGGGCTTTTGTGAATAGGCTGTTTGGTACCTGGAGAGCATTTCCCCTCTTGGCTGCTTTTTCTAGGATAAGAGATAAGTTATAGGACTGTGGTGACAAACCCTGGCACTCCAGGTGTTCTTGGACTTCAATGGGTTTACTGTGTGTGTTCTTGGACTTCAATTCCCAGAAGCCCAAGTCTGTGAATCCACATGAATGGGTTTACTGTGCATATGGGACTTCTGGGAATTGAAGTCCAAGAACACCTGGAGAGCCTAGGTTCGCCATCACTGCTCTAAGCCATTACACAGAAGAAGGTTTTTTTAGCAAGTCATCTGAGCCCAGGATCCTGGTTATTCTTTTTAAGTGACGTATGTAATCTAGAATTAGTTATTGGCTTAAAACTTCTGTCTAGATGGAATGAGCCTGGATTTAGATGTGCTGTTAAGCAAGCATTTCTAGTTTGTTGTGCAGCTATCCTTGCAGGAGGACTAAGTTGGAATGATGAGTACATAGTGTGTTTTTAGGGTTTGTCAGAGCCCTGACTTTGCATTCCATGCAAGTATAGCCAGTTGTTTGATTTGTTTGCTAAATTGAAGTGTATAGTCCTCCTTCCCTTTTAATTTACTTTACTGTGTGTACACAATACATTTACTTCTACTGTCCCTTACTATTTTAAAGTAACTGTTAGCTTCCCTTCCTCATGAAATCCAAGACCTTTCCTCTACCAGTGCTTACTGTTTAACCACACACACCAGGTCATAACCATGTGCATTTCCCCATTCTTAGAGATGGGGTTTTCAGAAAGAACTGGAAGGCAGAAATACCAACATGGACATATGTAAATATCAGGTTGGAATGTTTCCAAAAGGGCAAGAGGTTGATCAGTCACTAACCTCTGTTTCCTTTTTTTGAACATGGACCAAACCAGAAGGAGCAGTGAACATCCCTAATATTGATCATCTGTAATAAAGTGAGAGAATATATGTCATCCTCTCTGTTGGAGCTGGAGTTCTAAGACCATGAAATGTAGATAAGGTAAAGGTTGAAAGCCAGTTGTATCCAACTCTAGGGTTCAGTGCTCATCTCCGTTTATAGCCAAAGAGCCAGTGCTGTCTGCATTTGCAGACGCTTCTGTGGAATGTGGCAGGCATGGTGACATGCTGGAGTACACAACACTACCTTCCCTATTTATCTACTTGCAGTTTCTTGCTTTCAAACTGCTGGTTGGCAGGAGCTGAGACAGATGACGGAAGCTCACTCCGTTGTGCCGCACTCGGCTCTCAAACTGCTGACCTGCCGACCTTTCAGGCAAGTCCAGTGTCTTAACTACTAAGCCACCACAGTCCCTGAAATGTAGATACTGTACCCGCATACATACTGAGGGGACTTTAAAGAGGTCTACTCAAAGGTTACATGGGTTTTGTAACTATATGTATTAAGGGGTGCACTGTCAGCATAGAGGTGCCTCAGTGTCCTAGCAGCAATAGACTCTTTCACAGTGTGTGGGTCTTGCTTTACTTTCCCAAACTAAGGTTATTTTGTTAGGTGCCCCATAAATATTATGTTACTTGATTATATTTCTCCCTGTTCTTCATCCAAGCTGACCTCCCAAGTGTTTTACAATTAAAAGGCAGGCAAACAAACACTTTTAATGACTATATATGGCAGAGTCCTTTCGTCCTTGGCAGTTGATGACATGGTCCAGGTTCTCTTTAAATGGAGAAGATAGAAGGAATATATAAAGGAACATGGAGCCTAGCTAATAACAAAGATGATTAGAAAGGAATAGGGGGCTTTCAGTTAGTTTAAATTAAATAGTCCCATCACTGAATGTTGACATCCTACTTGTGCAGTTTAAATGTTTTATTACTACTTAAACTCAATACTCCTGCATCTAGTTCCTTCCATCTTGCTCACTCCTTGCATATTTAACATCCAGGATGTCATAAGCAATACTTTTATCCTTGCACCAGCGAAGTGAGGATGTTAAATTGAGAAATAATAATCCACTAAATTTATAAATCAAATGGGGGTTTCCAATCTGGGTTTCTATATTGAAGCTGAAAATTTGCATCAGACTACAGTTTGGGGAAGGAACTGCGGTGGTTCAAGTGGTTAAGACGCTGAACTTGCTGACTGGAAGGTTGGAGTTCAAAACACCATTCGTTATGTGGGGTTTTTAGTAACCAGGGTATACCCGGTCAATGGGAACCCCGGATAACAAACATTTTTTGTTTGTTATCCGGGGCATCTCCCATTAGCTTCACATAACGGAAAAAACCGCATAGTGAAGCAACTCACAGAATGAAGTTTTTTTGTTATGCAGGGTTCTACTGTAGATAAATAGGGACCAGCATTCTGTGCACTCCGGTGTTGAGGCATGCCTGCCACATGTCCATGGAAACAGCACTGGCCCTTTGGCTATAAACAGAGATGAGCACTGAACCCTAGAGTCGGATACGACTGGCTTTCGAACAAGGGCGATCTTTACCTTTACAGTTTGGGAAGGTTACTATTTTAGTTCCCACGATCCATGTGAGCAAGGGGGTTCTGGCAGTGGTCGTTTGACTTTTCTAAACTGCGAGCCATGCTGTCTTGCTGCCTACCAGACCTTTCTCTCTCTCTCTCCATTACCACCACCATCCCATTTCTGCAGGTGGAGTTCCCAGAGGCCCGGATCTTTGAGGAAACCCTGAACATCCTGATCTATGAGACTCCACGAGTGCCAGACAGGGCTCTCTTGGAAGCTACTGGTGGGGTGGCAGGCGGAGGCGGAGGTCCCCTCCGAGTGGGTGATGATGAAGATGGGCGGGAACACCGTGTCCGACGGATCCATGTTCGTCGTCACATCATGCATGATGAGCGTCCTCATGGCCACCAAGCTGTTTTCAAAGACTGAGCCTCCCCCTTGCCCAGTCTTCTCATCACTCCATCCATTCAGTGCCAAAGGAGGACCTGCTTCCTCCTTTCGACCAAGGTTTCCTAATGGCGTTGGCTTCCTTCCTCGCTCCCCTCTCGTTTGGGGCGGTTCCCACCTCCTTCCTCCCAACCCACCTGCTGTTTCTTGACCTTCGGAACCTATCTGACTCCTTTAACCAACCTTTTCTGTAGCGATTGATATCTTGAGCCATGCTTCATTTTACTGGTTGGTCCTTTCCAGCTGTCGATTTCCCCTAACATTTTGGTCTTAAACCAACATGCTTCATCTTCTCCTTTTTTGCCCCTGTGAATCTAACCTGCCTCAAAATCAACCAAAGCTATATTTATTCACAACCTCTTAGACCCGTGATGGCAAACCTTGGCACTCCAAATGTTCTTGGACTTCATTTCCCAGAAGCCCAAGCACCCTGTGAATCCACACGAATGGGTTTACTGCGATTCATCCGGCCTGCGCTGCCCTCGTCGCTCCCGGAAGCAGAATGCACCCGTATGGTTGAGGCTCGTCCAGGTTAACCCTTCCACCGTATGTGCGCGTTTTACTTCCGGGAGCGGCAAGGGCAGCATGGGCCGGATGAATCGCAGTAAACCCATTCGTGTGGATTCACAGGGTGCTTTGGCTACTGGGAATTAAAGTCTAAGAACATCTGGAGTGCCAAGGTTCGCCATCATGGTCTTAGACCCAGAATAGCTTTTATTTAGACCTGACACTGCCATACTTTGAACTTTGGAAGAACATAAGTAAGAAATTAGTATTATATGGGCAAAGTTATGAATCTAGGTACCTGCTTTTATGTTTGCTTAATGTTGGACCTCCAATTTGGGCACTCACACCTCAGACCACCTCTCATGTACTTTTATCTTTCAGAAGCATGGGCAAGGTGCTATCTTGATAGAGGTGTGTTCATTTTTAAAATCATACAGACTAATTTTCCAGTCCACACTGTCTTGTCTTTCTTGTCAGATTTTGTTCTAGATCTTTCCCCGCCTGCCCTATGTGTCTATTTACCTGCTTTCAAGATGAAGGATCGAAACTATTCTAAGCAAAGCTGAGACTAAACTTCATTTAGCATAGGATTGATGTCACTGAGATTGCAAAATCTGCCCTATTTGGGTGATTTGGTGAGGCAGGAGACTAATTTTAACTAGGCTTAGCCTCCAGTGAATAAAGGTAAATCAGTTTCAAACACCACCCCAATACACTGATATTAGTCTTTCTGCTAGAGTGGAAGTAACTGTTTCTCTTGCTTATCCTTATCCTTCCAAAGGAGCTCTGTATTAGCAGATGTTAATTTTGTCATTATTAAGAAAAAATTCCCTGGGTCTTAATCACAGGCTGAAATTCAGCAATGTAATTTACACTATGTAGGGTAGGGGTGCCCAAACTACAGCCCGTGGCCCAGATCTAGCCCTTGATGCCAATTCATCTGGCCCATGCCACCATACCTGCTCCCAGAAGCGGAGGTAAACCGCACATGTGCAGAATGCAGGCGCATTTTATTTCCGCTTATGGTGAGAGGAACCCCTTGACTGGCCCATGGCCCAAAAAGTTTGGACACCCTGATGTAGGCGCTTCTTATGTCATCAGCTGTGGCAGTTTTTTGAAAATTAAAAATTTTCCATCCCCCTCAAGGTCCTAACACCATGGTGGTTAACCTTGGCTCTCCAGATGTTCTTGGACTTAAATTCCAAGAAGCCCAAGCCCCCATGAATCTGCACGAATGGGTTTACTACGATTCATCCAGCCCACACCGCCCTCGTCGCTCCTGGAAGCAGAAGTAAAACGTGCTCATGCGGGGGCTTGGGCTTCTGGGAATTGAAGTCCAAGAACATCTGGAGTGCCAAGGTTTGCCATCATGGTTAAGGCTCCCATGAGCTCCCTCTTGTAATAAGGAAGCCATTGGGGGATGGGGGTTTAATTTCTGAAAAATGATGTTGGCAGGATAATTTTACTGCCAGCAGAATTTTTTTTGAAATTAAAGACTTCTCATCCTTTTGCCTCCTAGCTTCCTGCTGGGGAAAAAAAATACATTCCAAGGGACCTTGGGCTGCTGGAGGGAAATTTTCAATTTATGACAAGCACAATGACTCATGGCGTAGATTAGCTTAGATTTCTGGATTTCAACCAGTATTTGGTATGGTCATCTTGTGTGTCACATGACTTGGATGTCTGAATGCTTTCTTCAAACCTGCTTGCAAGGTACAGTGTTTTCATATTTGCTTCAAAATCCCTATTGTACTCCAGAATCCCAGTGTGCTAGACACCCATTCCCAAACAATATGATACGGTCGGATGTTTCTCTCCCCTCCCACAGCGCACCTGCAATAAATGTCAATATACATATTCCCATCTTCCAACAAATAGATCAGAGTAATTAGTTTTTTCTTGCCCTCCATAATGTTTTTACTCTTTGTTTTCTGTAGGGAATTACAGCCAGCTTTTACACGACTTTCAGCAAAATGTCATGTGGGACATCCAGAAGCCTCTTGAGCCAATTTTTTGATGGAAGGTATGGATATCCCTGATGATGGTAGAGATGGGGGTAGGGTAGAGGAAGGTGAGCTTGTCATCAACTGTTAGATTTTGTCAAATGTAGGCTGGTAATGGTACTTTTACAGGGAAGAGGCATTATTCCCTCCCTTCTTTGTTTTCCTTTCTTTATATCCTCCCCTCCCTGGAGGAGGTCTTTGCATTAATTATTGTAACTTTTTGTATTTGCATAATTTATTTTAAATTGTGTTTTTTCTATTAAATTATTGTAATAAAGGTTCCTGCTTTAAAAAAACCTTTCTGTAATTTTTTCCAAGTGGAAAGGTGAGATGAATGATGATTTCCAAAGCCTAGAAAGGCATCTACCCAATCAAACAATGTTATCAACAGCTTTATTTAGAGAGGAGTTTGTATAGGTGGCAACAGTTTATGGGTCAAATTCCACTCCACAAGAGTTTGACAGCTGGCGCCCTGTACTTTTGCTGCCGGTCGCTTAGAGAGGAGAGGAACAAAGTGAACATGTGGGTACATTTTTCTCTTGGTTCCAGATTTGTACTTGCATTTGAGAAGTGAACACTCCTAGTATATCTTCTCCACCCTTTAGGGGTTGCAGGAAATGAAGAGAAGATTGTCTGGAAGTAGGATATGCGTGACATGCTGCTTTGTGAGGAGGAAATGGAACAGCTCCTGTTCCACTGTTTGATCAAAGAACCAGAGCTGACCTGATCTGGTTGCTGCTGCTAGCATGAATTTGTAGCCTTTTTATAGTCCTAGTCATGGACTGTAGTGGCTTAGTGATTAAGCCGTTGAACTTCATGACCAGAAGGTCGGAATTTCGATTCCCTAGTGCTGCACAACGGGGTGAGTGCCCGTCTGTCCCAGCTCCTGCCAACTAGCAGTTCAAAAGCAAGAAATTGCAAGTAGATAAATAGGGACCACTTTGGTGGGAAGGTAAATAGCATTCTTTGCACTCCAATGTCTAGTCATGCCTGCCGCATGGCCACGAAAACATCTTTGGCTATAAACGGTGATGAACCCTAGAGTCGGATACAACTGGCTTTCAAGCAAGTGTGACCTTTACCCAGCCCCATGATGGCGAAACTTGGCATTGCAGATGTTCTTGGACTTCAATTCCCAGAAGCCCAAGCCTCCGTGAATCCGCACGAATGAGTTTACTGTGATTCATCCGACCAGCGCCGCCCTCGTCGCTCCAGGAAGGTGAAGTAAAATGTGCCCGTCCAGATGTTAAGACTATACTGCTTAGAACTGATAGGAATTCCAGCCCTACAACATCTGGAGAGTAACACATTCTTTGTCCCTTGAGAAGAGAAAATGAGCGAAGGATTGCTGTGCAGTGGCTTCATATGTATACTGTTTGTTTTTATTTTTCAGGAACCACCTTTTGGTGTAGTTTTCAAAGGGTAGCAGCAGACAAGCAAATGAATCATGGGTTAGTTGCAAGACAGGCTGATTAATTATAATGTGAGCTTCTACAGATTGTAATGCACTTGATTATATGCATGGTGTTTATTTAGATATATATGTGGAACCCTTGCAGTCTCATGGGAAAGCTTCTTTGCATGACATGAAATTTCCACACAGCTTCCTTTTCTATTTGTCTGTTTCGATTTGGGAATTATATTGAAGCTATTATACTTTGGATAAATCATTATGAGACAAAACTCAGTGGAACAAATAACGACACTAGAAAAAACTGAAGACAGGAGAAGAGGAAAACCTTACACGAGAAAGATTAATTCAATAAAGGAACCACAGCCAGTAGCGTGCAAAAATTGATCAGGGCTGTCAAATTTTGGCCTTTGAGTCACATATCATTGAGTTGAAAATCGCTTGTGTTGGAATCAATACAGAGTGGAAGCCTCAGCTGAAATGGTGCTGTCGTTGTCTAAGCTAAGGAACATACAAATGTGTTCACAACTATCCTTTCTTCAAGGAGGATCCTTCCCGTTCCTACCCCACCCCAATTGGAAGTTGCTTTACAAAAATACCAACCATCTTTATTTGAAATTGCAAATACCAAGTTCTACTGATTTTACTGCTTTACTTTAAATATTGGTAAAGCCGGATCTAACAACCTCTTTTATGGAAAACCCAAGAGAAAATGGATAACATTGTTTAGACCACTAAAATCTTACAAACAAATGTTAGCTCTTGAGCCCTTGCAGGACCCTTTTGTTGGAATGGCTGGCTTGGAAGGAAGACATGTGGAGGCAGCCGTCCGGTGAAGTCCAGCCCTGATCAGAGTTGGGGATACGTATTTATTACCCTGTCTTGGGATTCGTGACACGTGCCTATGACGCTCGTGATTCCCCTATACAGAAGACTTGCATACGTGGCATTTTCCGGTAGTCAGCTACAATGTCCGCTCTTGGACGTTGCCCTGTGGTTAATGGACAGCCAGCAGTTAATTACATTGGGCTGGTGAAACCCATTGTTCCTGCCCTAATCAAGGGGTCTATGTGTATTGACTCCGGGCATCTAACTTTGTCCTCTGTCTGCCTTGGCTTGTTTGCCTTACTCTACTGTAGCCATCAGTAGAGGTTTATTATTCATCTCTAACTAGCCCACTTCCCAATTTCCTTTCCCGCCGAGCTTGGTTGATCCCCGGATCTGTTGAAAGCTGAGCGAACCCCTGGGGAGAGGTTTAATTGCCAATTATTCCCGCGGGCAACCCATATCCTTCCTGCCAAGGGGATACAGAAGAAACCTAATATTGTGAGATTTTAGTGGTCCAATGTCTAAAGGTAAACAACTATGGTGTACAGTAATGGGGTAGGACTCTCGCCAGATTCGAACTCAAATATCTACTTTAAAGTCATTTTTTCTACCTAAGTGAAAAGGGGGGGGGGGGAGCTCAACAGAGATGAAAACCAACCAACAAGCCAAAACCCATAACAATAATTTATTGACAGAAATTATTCTGGGTTGATAGGATTCGTGCTGGAGAAACTCCACTCAGGGAACGCCTGAATGAGGCTCCTTTCAAGAGCTGGGACAGAGACGGGTGCTCAATCCGTCATGCAGACACACACACACATGGGTCTCGAAATGCTGACTTGTCAGCCTTCCAGTTCACAAGGAGAGCTTTCTTAACCACTGTTGTTGTTCAGTTGCACAGTCGATTCCGACCCTTTGTGACCCCATGGACCATTTTCCTCCAGGCACCTCTGTCCTTCACCATTCTCCTCAGCCCACCAAGCTCTGTGCCCATTGTGTCCACAATACCATCTATCCATCTCATCTTTGGACGCCCCCTTCTTCTCTTTCCCTCCACCTTTCCCAGCATCAAGGCCTTCTCAAGTGAGTCCTCCCTTCTCATTTGATGTCCAAAGTACCTAAGCTTCATCTTCACTATTTGTCCCTCCAATGAACAGTCAGGATTGATTTCTTCCAATATTGACCTATTCTCTTTGCTGTCCAGGGGACTCTCAAAACTCTCCTCCAACACCACATCTCAAAGGCATCTATTCTTCTGCGCTCAGCCTTCCTAATGGTCCAGCTCTCACACCCATACATTGCCACCGGGAACCCATTGCTTTGACTATGTGGATTTTTGTTTTCAAGGCGATGTCTCTACTTTTAACTATGTTGACCAAATTTCTCATAGCTTGTCTCCCCATAATCAGTCGTCTTTTTATTTCATGGCTGCAGTCGCCATCTGCAGTGATCTTAGATCCTAAGAAAGGAAAATCTGTCACTGCCTCCATTTCTTCCCCTTCTATTTTGCTGCCACGCAACAATGAGAATGGGAAAGATGGAGAAGGGAGGGGCGGGGCCGGGGAGAGAGAGAGATGATAAAGAAAAGCTCCACCCTTGGGTCACGTGACCGTGGAAGGAGGCAAAGTCATATGGCCCAGGGTCGAGGGGTCACGTGTGCCGGAACTCCCTCCCCGGAAACCACCCATGGAGGGGGCTCCCGGGAAGTCACATGACCACTAGAGGAGGCCAAAGAAGAGGGGAACTGGTCACGTGGCGAGGGCTGGCGAGCTGACTGAATGTGCCGGGCGGCGCGGGCTTCGGGGGAATCGCCTGGGCCTGAAGAAGGGGAAGGAAGGGGAGAAGGAGCCAAGAGAGAGAGCGCGGGCGGGAAGGACAGGCCGCGTCGTAGAGTAGGCTTAGGGGCGTAGACGGGGTGGGGGGGACGCGGCGTAGAAAGACTACTAGAGTAGCCCTCTTTTCAGGGCCTTCCTTGGGAAAGTGGGGCGCTTTTTCTAAGGTGCGGTCCTAGGTTTTGTCTTTTGGAGGGAGCCCCAGTGTGGGCCTGAGGGGGAGGGGGGTTAACCGGGCTCTGAAACGGGGCGGGAGGGCCCTCCGTTTGCGACACCGGGAGTAAAAGCAACAGCAGGCTCTTAAGTTTGTGAGAAAGCGGCGGGGTAGGATTGGGTCCGTGTTTATTTTATTTTTGAGGGGGACTCTGTAGAGGGCAGCAAAGGGTCGGCGTGTGGGGCGTTTGCAAGGAAGGCACCTCACGGGAGGAGGGGAAAAGCCGCTCCCCCCCCCCTTTTTAAAAGCACGGGGTTTAGTTGTAAAGGAGGAAGGAAACTTCCGTCGTCGTTCTGGGAGTTGTCGAGGACAGGCTCGGTGCTGAGTAACCGTGAGGGGAAGGGGAGCCATAGGGCGTGGGGGGCAACTAGTAGAGAAAAGTTAGTTCTGTTTAATTTCAAGATTCATTATATAAGATTTCAAGGTTTTTATATATATATATAAAACAAATACATTCTCCTTGGGGTTATTTAAGGTATTAAAGATCACGGCACAAAAACAGTAGGGACGGCGGTATAGAGAGCCTGTTTTCAGCCTGCATGTTGTAGTAGCATTGCAGATTTCAGGGAACAGCACAGGGGCTTCGGGGAGCCTTTCTGTAGGGAAGCCTTTCTGTAGGGAAGCCCTTTGCCGTTTAGGTAACTTCTTATACTGTTTAGTGGGAAAGTTAACTTTGTGAAGGGGAAATCGTGCCAGTCAGGCCCGTGTTTTGAGGTGCAGAAAGAGAAGGCGCCAAGAAGTGGGTGTTTTCTTAAAAAGCTTGGGACACGACGGTTGTTGGGTCCCTGGTTCCAAGAAATACTTTGAACATCCCTGAGGCTCCACCACTACTGCTGTCCTGCACCCGGAAGCCATGCAGAAAGAGGAGCTAGGCATGGATGAGAACCGTAACCCAGAAGAGGAGCTGTGTCTCCTGGGAGGAAAGAAGGAGAAATGCCACAGTCTCAGCAACCGCATCCGCACAGGTAACTTTCATGCCTCCATAGGGAGAGGCAGCCTGTTATTAATGTTTTCAGCCACTAAAATGTATGTTAGGGCTAGAAAAAGCCCACTTGTCTGGATGTGGAGGCCCAAATTTTCTCAGATTTATTTCATTCCCAGTCTGGTTTCAGCTCTCTTTTGCTCTTCTCTGTCCACTTGCATGTATCCATTACCTGTTTAGTCCCAAGCACTAATGAACTAATGCAGGGATTCACAACCAGCCCATGGCACCATTTCATGTGCCCACCACCACCTCCACACCAGGAAGTGCCATGTGGTGGAGGAATGGCAAAATGGCCGTCCAGCCCCCCGAAGCTGTCTGAGGGAGCATGTCCTGGCCCCCGGCTTTAAAAGGTTGAGAATTCCTGAACTAATGGGACAAGTTCTCCCAACATCTTAAGTAAATTTGTATCTCTCTTTGCCTCTATGCCCACTTTGTGTCAGGTTTGTAAGGTTGCAGTCCCTTTCCATTTTATGTGCCCCCTTCCTACTACAAGGCTAAACAAGCCATGTTAAAGAACCCCATATCTTAAAAGTACCAACTGCTACTTTTGTCCACAGAGAGGGAGAGTGGTATCAACTTCCTATTTTATTTGGCCACAGTTTGCAGCCAGACTTACACTTTCATTTTCCTCAAAGAAGTGGGGCTTCTCTGATTATTATTTATCAGTCACTCATGATTTGTAATATGCATTTAAATATAGATGTCCTTTTTTACTGTAATTTATTTACTGAAAAGGTAAAACCATGACATGTAAGGGGGTGGGGTAGAGCTGAGCTACATGCCAAGGCAGGTCTCCAGAGAAAGTGTGTTGTTCTCCACTGGGATTGGGATTTTCCCTTTCCTTGTCTGTCATGTTGGCTGCTTGTTTTTCCATTGGTGTGTGTGTGTGTGTGCATCTCAGAGTTGAGTGGACATTTCCACCCTGAGAATCTACAGCCCTGAATTCCACACTGTAGATATCCCTCAAGTCTGTTTTATCTACTGGTAAAGTGAGGGTAATGATGTAACTGTCCATCGCTCTTGGTTCTTTGTTAGATAAAAACTTTGGCAGGTGACCACCTTCTAGTACATTCTAGAAAGAGATAATATTTATTTAGCTGTGGAATGAAACCTGTGAGTTCAAAATATCTGGAGAAAGTATGACTTCTAAATTATGTGGGCTGTAAGGTTCACCTTTGTGGTTTACAGAAAGCATTCATGAGTTTTAGAGCAGCTAGATCTTTGGTAATTTAATTTTAATTTAATATTCATATTTATATTACCGTCCCCTCGCCGGAGTGACTCCGGGTGGCTAACAATAAAATGCATAAAACACACCTAAAAACCCCCATAAATAAAAAGGTTTGGTTAAGTCTGAGGTAAAAACTTTTAGGGTGGAATCTCAGAGACTTGTTGGAAGGTGAGGTTGCATCCTCAAGCACCTGTTTTTCTTCCTCTGTTTCTTCTCAGAAACTTGAAAATCTGGACCAGAATCAGCCTTAACTAGGAGCTGGGGCAAAGTGTTGTTCCATGGCACCGGAAAATGTGCCATTCCTAATCCATCACTATACAGTACTTGATTTCTGTGTAGATTGTGGGTTTTTATTTTTGTTCATTTTTGTTTTTTGAAGCCTAAGAGCTTATAACATGCATTTTATACTGGTCACATAGCTTGGGACTTCTCTGTAGACAGGATGGAAGTAAAGGTTTACTATTATGGCAGGTAGCTTGTAAAGAGGGGGGGTTGCAGGTTAGTTACTTCTCTGGGCAGTAGGAGGTTAAAAAACAGCTTCAGAGTAGTAGTAGTTTCCATCTTAAAATTTATTTAAGCTGTATCAGAGAAGAGAGGGGGAATTCTTCTATTCCGTGTTAGAAATACTGGGGATGTTGGAAATGCCCATTGATGGCAATGCTTTGGTTCCGTAATTTTGGAAGGTTGCGAGGCAATTTTTTGTTTCCAAAAGTATCCTCCCCCATATGTACAGGACACAAAGGGGGAAGGTACAGGTGGTGGGGGATTATAACAAAAAAATGCTGTTTTGCTCCTGCAGTCTTCCAGGAGATGAAAATAAACTGTTCAACCCAACAATTTTTTCTCATCTGAAAAGACATAGGAAGCTGACAAAAAGTGTTTGAGGCACATACAGCTTACGGCCTCACTGCCCCGTTCTGCTTAAACTGGCCTTTCCCTGCCTACCGAATGTCTGTACAATCAAGGTATTCAACCAGTGTGAGCCTCTGTCCTGTTGGTAGAATGGATGGCAATAAACTTTCTATAGAAAATAAACACTAAGTTATTCAGGTACTGAAGTATCAGCATGACATGTTTGACCTCATGCCTTCTATTCATCCAGCCTTACTGCAAAATTCAAAACTAGCTGAGCAGTTTGCTGTATTTTGTGGTGGTTAACCCTTAAAAATTGTAAAGTACAGTGTATAATGATATCATACTCTTAGTGAAAATGATGCCTTGTACAGTCAACACAAGGCAGAAGAAAATGAAAGTCTCAAAAGAACAGGCCGTGTCATGATGCTGATAGTGGGGAAATGATGGAAAGAAGCTTGATCTTCTTTTGAGAGGCCTTCTTTGGGGCAAAAACTCCTTGCTCTATATTCTAAATTCTGATTGCTCTGCAAACTTTGGGGACTGCCGTGGCTTAGTGGTTAAGACGCTGAACTAGATGACTGGAAGATCGGCAGCTCAGCAGTTTGAGACCCGAGTACTGCACGACAGAGTAAGCTCCCATCTCTCTCCCAACTCCTGCCAACCTAGCAGTTTGAAAGCAAGAAATTGCAAGTAGATAAATAGGTACCGCTTTGGTGGGAAAGGTAAACAGTGTTCCGTGTCTAGTCATGTCTGCCACATGTCCATGGAAACGTCTGCAAATGCAGACAACGCTGACTCTTTGACTGTAAAGAGGTGAGCACCGAACCCTATTGTCGGATACAACTGGCTTTCGAGCAAGGACAAGATTTTTTTTACTCTCTGCAAACCTTACCCTTGCTATTGTTTTTCTTTAGGTTCATGGGAGACAAACGGTTATACTCCCCCCGCTGAGATAGCTGATGAGCCCAGCATTCCCCTGAGCCCTTCAAACAGCCTTAATATCCGTAATCTCCAGTTGTCTGAGCGTGATCCTCCGGTTCCACATCACCCCCGCCGTTATCCTCCTCACTTCTACCATGGCCGGCCCTTCCATGCTGCCTACCGCAAGACCTACCGCGGCAACCCCTCAGACCGCAAGGAGTGGGGCCCCAGTACCAACGGCTATCACTGTGCTCCAGAAGGTCTATCCAATGGCCGATGGCAGCATCGGCGCCGTGGTTATTCTGACCCACCTTCGCCATCATCGTCGCCTGAATCAGAGAGAAATGGCTCCGTCAAAGCCAGTGAGAAGCCGGCTGTGGCATCCAATGCCACCAACGCAACTGCTGAAGAGGCTGGGAAGGAAACGTGGTCACTCTTCCGGCCCCTTCCTGCTTTCCCGGTCGATAGCAGCAGCGCTCGCATCATCCCCAAGATTTCTTACGCTAGTAAGCTGAAAGAGAATTTGGATCAACCCGGGAAAGCCTGCCACGTACCTGCCTCCGCTGTCCGCACCACTAATAGCCTCCCCAACTGTGTTTTGGCACCACCCCCAAGCAGTCCCCCGCCAAATGACAGCAGTCGGCAGCAGCACCTGGGAGCTATCTTTCAAAATGAATGGGGCCTCTCCTTTATCAATGAGCCTGGGGCTGGGCATGGAGGAGGCGGTGGGCCAGATCCAGACAAGGATGTAGAAGATGTGAATGCTGGAGCTTGCTGGGAGAAAATGGAAAATAACGACTGGCAGGCTGCAAAAGATTACCATTTAGAAGGTAAAATGGTGGGAGAGAATGACATCGGGGAAGGAGAGGTGAAGTTGTGTCTATATTGAGGATTCTGACTTGTTTTGTAACTAATTGAACATAATGAAGAAGGAGAAGTTAAAGGGTATCTGAAAAGATTTCAGTTAGATAACCAGAGTGGGGGGATTATTATTTTTCTGAGCTATAATTTGTAACATGACCATTACCTGGGGATTTCTGGAAATTATCTTCTGAAAAGATACATGTTCCAGACTGTTGATTTCAGGGTGGAGGAAATGGCTGTACAGTACTTTATAGCAGGGATTCTCAACCTGCAGCCTGCGGCACCATTTCATGTTTCCCCCCCACTGCCTTCACCACACCCGGAAGTGCCATGTGGTAGAGGAAGGGCAAAATGGCTGTCCAGCCCCTGCAGCTGTTTGAGGGAGCGTGACCTGGCCCCCGGCTTTAAAAGGTTGAGAACTCCTGCTTTATAGGAAGGGTTTAACTTTTTACAGTGAAATAAAGGAAAAAGTACTGTGAATATAATGTTTGTGGTTGCTCAACTTTTTCACAACTGATCTTCCAAGGCTACAGTTGATGTTTCTCCTTCCCTAGACTAGTACTCAGATTACCGCATAGTTGTAACTGTGTCTTTTAAATGCCAATGGGGTAATGATTCAATTAAAACTGGAGCATCTGGGATAAAAGGGGGTGGTGGTGATGCAGATTTCCCCCCAAATGTTCAGTTCTAATTTGCAGATTTTTCCAAATAAATTCACACACATTTCTGCATGTCTTAGATTTAGAAATTGGGGGGTTTATTAATAATGGAAAGCAGTAGAGTTTGGCTTCTAATTTGTCAATTCTCTTTTCTGAAATACAGAGTGGAGTCATATATGGGAACTACACAATCAAGGTGAGTAATGGAAAGAATCCCCTGTACAGAGGCTACAGTTTCTCATTTTTCCTAGGTGTGGCAGATTTTGGGACACCCTGTAGTATAGTGTTTGTAAAACACTTCCAATTTTCGTATATAGTAGTCTGATGAGCTCCCAAGATAGCGATGCCCTATAGCCACTTACTCAACACCGTGTGAGGCTGAGAAGCATAGTCACACAGGGTTTATTCTCTGTCTTGAGTAGGAAGATGCAAAGCAGATTAGACACTAGGCAACTGGAAAGCTTGATTATATGCATTTGGGGACCCACAGATTTTTGAGACGCAAACCCAGACAACTTTGCACTAGAGTGCCTGTATTCAAAGCTGCAAGCCTGTCATGAGATAATGTGGTTGTGGATTGCTAGGTAGTTTCGTTTCCATTGGGACTTCTGTGATGTAGGCAGACATAGTGTGTGTGTGCATGCTTTGTGGATCATATCCCTTTAAAATGGTGTTCATTTCCCCATGATCATTATCTATTCCATTTTTCCCCCTAGCTCCTAGCAGAGTGATGGTCTATATGGATACCTTGGATGGGAAAGGTTAATTCCAAGAATACCCAGGGGAAGCACTGCTAAGATATGGGGGCACATGGGGAGAGGCAAGCAAAGTGCCTTCCCTCCCCCCCTTGAAGACTGGAGAAGCCCAGGCATCTTGAAATGGGAAGCTACACCACCTGCCTACCTACATCCCTTTGCTGTTACAGCCCCAATTGCCCTGAGTGGGTCTGATATCTCACCCTCTCCCCTTTTTCTCTCTCTCTCTCTTTCTGTTTTAATGCTCTGGTTTTTAATTTCTTCACATGGTTTTTAATTTCTCTGGATTCCCCTGAAAATAAAGGCAAAAAGAGAATTTATTTAAATTCACTCCTGCTTTGTCAGTGTCTGATTCTTAACCAGTATAACATAAGAATGAATGGCAAGTTCTATTACAGAGGGAATTGTGATCAGTCTGGTGATAATCAGAAAAGGCAGTGTGTGGGAAATTATTTTGAAGGGTTGATACCACATCCTTCCATGAATTTTACAAATACATGAAAGCCTGGGAATGCTGCCACAAGGCATAAATTTTTTTGTCTGATATGGCATCTGAGGGAATTAGATTGTAATCCACAAATGTTCATGCTAAAAGTTTGTATTTTGCATTTATATTGTGCATTTCATCCAGTGAACTCAAGGTGGAGTACATAGGTCTGCTTTCCTTTATTCTCAAACCTGGTGAAGGAAGGTCAGGTTGAGAAATTGGTCCAACTCACTCAGTGATTCTCAAGGACAAGTAGAGCCATAGTATACCCACTACATTTTAATTTGCCAAGAAACTTTTTCTTGTGCAGGATCAACATCTTCCATGAAGTCTAATATTTGGTGAATCTTTTGCTGACATGAAAGGGTGCTTAATTCTAGGGGAAACTATGGGCAGCAGGAAAAGTGGAAGACCAAATACAAGATGGTTTGATTAATCAAAAACTGCAGCTTTCAGTTACAACAACTGAGCTGCATTGTTGAGTTTACAAATCATTGGCTTTTTACAACCAGTAATAACATGGTATTCCCAGTGGTAATGTATGGGTGTGAGAGCTGGACCATTAGGAAGGCTGAGCGCAGAAGAATAGATGCCTTTGAAATGTGGTGTTGGAGGAGAGTTTTGAGGGTACCCTGGACAGCGAGGAGAACAAATAGGTCAATCTTAGAAGAAATCAACCCTGACTGCTCATTGGAAGGTCTAATAGTAAAGACGAAGCTGAAGTACTTTGGGCATCAAATGAGAAGGGAGGATTCGCTTGAGAAGGCCTTGATGTTGGGAAAGGTGGAGGGCAAAAGAAGAAGGGGGAGGCCAAAGATGAGATGGCTAGATGGGATTGTAGACACAATGGGTACAGAACTGGGAGTGCTGAGGGGGATGGTGGAGGACAGAGGCGCCTGGAGAAAAATGGTCTATAGGGTCGCAAAGGGTCGGAATCGACTGTGCGACTGAACAACAACAACAAAATAACATGAGACTCCAATTGGTATTCATATCTGCTGTAGATGCTAGGTTAGTGGTTAAGATTCTGAGCTTTAAGTCTGGATGGTTGGGGTTCGATACCTGAGTAAGGCACAACAGAGTGAGCTCCCATCTCTGTCCCAGCTCCTGCCAACCTAGCAGTTTGAAAACAAGAAATTGCAAGTAGATAAATAGGCACCACTTTGGTTGGAAGGAAAACAGCATTCCATTCACTCTGGTATTTAGGCATGCTTGCCACATGTCCATGGAGACGTCTGCAAACGCCAATAGCACTGGCTCTTCGGCTATAAATGGAGATGAGCACAGAACCCTAGAGTCGGATACGATTGGCTTTCGAGCAAGGGCAACCTTTACTAATGCTGCCCACAATGTTTGTTTTGCATCCAACTACTAACCAGCTCCTGCCAACTTAGCAGTTCAAAAGCCAAAAATTGCAAGTAGATTAAATAATTACCATTCCAGTGGGAAGGTAACTGCGTTTAGTGCACTCCGGTGTCTAGTCATGTCTGCAACATGACCACTAAATCATCTGCAGACACACACAGCACTGTTTCTTTGGCTGTAAACAGATGAGCACTGAACCCGAGTCAGATGCTTTTGAGCAAAGGCAACCTTTACTAACCATTTGCAATTGAACAAGACCAAAGTACACATCAAATTTGAATACCGGTCAGGGATCTTATATTACCAGTTGTAAAAAGCCACACTGATTTGTAAAGCTATGTTATGCTAGCCAACTTTCGTGTGCCTCTGTACCTGATGTGTATAAACTGATGCCATGAAGTCTCTCTCATGTCTGAGGAAGTAGACTTGACCCACAAGAGCCAACATTAAAAAAACAGTCTTTAAGGTGCCATAACATTTTGTCTTATTTTGTTTACTCTGATATGCTTGCACAGACTAACACGGATAACACTTCCCAAAAAAATCACTTTAAAAGCTAGGCAATTTTAGAATTGGCTAAACCGGCCTTAAATCGTTTGTTACTGATAGTAAAGGTAAAGGTTTCCCTTGCTTGAAAGCCAGTCATATCCGACTCTAGGGTTCAGTGCTCATGTTTCAAAGCCGAAGAGCCAGCGCTGCCTGCTTCTGCAGACGTTTCTGTAGTCATGTGGCAGGCATGACTAGACACCGGAACGCTGTTACCTTCCCACCGAAGTGGTCCCTATTTATCTACTTGCAATTTCTTGCTTTCGAACTGCTAGGTTGGCAGGAGCTGGGACAAATGAACGGTTTTTGCCGACAATCAAAATGGCTCCTAAACCTTCCAGGTCGTGGGTTCAGGTCTTGGCTTCCTCCAAAGTTTTGGAGCCCAAGATTTGAGGAGCCATTAGGCAGGAAGCGCGTACGGCCGGCAGCTCTCCGCTCCGAAGGAGGGAACCACCCATCGCCTCAAACTAGGGGCAGTTTGTTTCTACGGGGAATGAGAGGGCGAGCGAGAGCACCGGTGTGACGCGCATGCGTGACGAATAGCTTACCGACGAATGCTTTACGTCATTGAAAGGCGCCCTTTCACTTGCGGAATGAGCGTCGGGAAAGAAGTCGTTTGAGCATGCGCATGGGATCAGGCCACGATGCAGACGTTAAAAAAAGGTGGGCGCAGTTATCTCTTAAAGTGACAGTCCCTCAATAGGGGGTTGACGGAATTGAAAGGTGGTGGAAGGCAGCAGAGAAGAGTAAAGGACGGAGGTAAGTTTGAAGAGACTCCTCCTTTTCCTCACTGTAGACCATATCAGGGCTTCTTGTCCCACTTTCTTCATCCTAGTGTTCTCCCTTCTCGTTAATGACACTTTTACAGTAATGTCCTTCTGTATTTGTATTGTACATTCCAGCATCTAAAGCAGTGGTTCCCAACGTGGGGTCCACGCCCCACAGGGGGGACTTCAATTCCCAGAAGCCTAAGGCAGTACACTGGCTGATTAGTGCTTTTGGGGAAATTGATTTAGGCTTCTGGGAATTGAAGTCCAAAAACCAAAGGTTAGGAAACACTGATCCAAGCCCTTCTTCTTCCACATTAGCTCTTCTGTTCAAGCCTAGCCCGATTTTTATGCATTAATACAATTCTTGAGAATTTTGGTTTGGAAAAATATCAGGATAAAGTGGTCCTTAGCAACACTATCTTTCGGAGCTACAGCTCTCATAATTCCCCAGCTAAGTCAGAGGGTTCTGGAATCCCAAAAAGTAACTTTAGAAGTTCTGTGATTGTATCACATCTGCGTATCTATAACCCTATGCACTCTGAGTGCCTAGGCCCGTGATGGCGAACCTTGGCACTCCAGATATTTTTGGACATCAATTCCCAGATGTCGGTGCGTTTTACTTCCGCTTCTGGGAGCGATGAGGGCAGCGCGGGCAGGATGAGTCACAGTAAACCCATTCATGTGGATTCACAGGGTGCTTGGGCTTCCGGGAATTGAAGCCCAAGATCATCTGGAGTGCCAAGGTTCACCATCATGGGCCTAGGCCCTATTTGGTGTGTGGGAGCACAACGTGATTTGAACACTACAGCCTGAAGCAAATGGATGCACTATTCCAACGAAAGAGCTGTCGCTGGCAGGAGAATTCAGGGAGTAAGTAAGAGTTCAGTTCCCGACTGTGACTTGAGGGAGAAGAACCAGCCTATGTATCCCTGGGCAAGCTACACAGTCTCAGGATGCCCCTAGGACAGTGATGGCCAACCTTGGCACTCCAGCTGTTCTTGGACTTCAATTCCCAGAAGCCTAAGTCAGCACACCCTCTGATCAGGGCTTCTGGGAATTGAAGTCCAAGAACAGCTAGGCTGCCAAGGTTGGCCATCACTGCCCTTGGAGAAGGGAATGGGAAACCACCTCTGTGTATTCTCTACCTAGAAAACCCTGGAAAGGATCGCCATAAGTCAGAATTGACTGGATGGCAGACAATTATTATGATTAATAAAAAATGTACTCTTGACTATATCCATGAGCTGGTGGAAAATGTAGTAAACTTTTGAAACAGATGGCCCTGGAGCCACTATATCAAATGGGGTACAAACACATAGCAATCTGCTGCCACATCCCAGAACTCTGAATACTTGAGGTTTTTAAAGACTACATGACCTAGCAATCCCTAGACAAAATTATACATATCAGCCTAGCCCAGTATAACCAGTTATCAAAGATATTAGGAGTTGTTATCTAAGACATCTGGAATGTCAAATGGTCCTATTCTTCCTACATATATATGGATGTAGCTGGCAAATGCTGCTTCAGTTTAAGTCCACAGATATACTCTCTGTATAAGAGGAAAGACAGCAGCTCACTATTTAGAACGCTACACATTCCGCTCTAATGTCCTTGCTGTTTACATTCACAAGATCTGGACAATAGGCGGGTGTTTGGAAAATGCTTTTTAAAAACTACCATTTGTCATGCTTTCTGAGGTGGCAGACTCCCAGGGAAAGATCATTCCTGCCAGAGAGCTGAACTGAATGCTCTCAGAAGTGCTTGGAAGTCATGCCGTCGTAAGCCATTAATTGCACACTACAATCTAAACAACTGTCAGTTTTGAAATTTTCTAACCTTCCATCTGTCACTATGCAATCTTCCCCTCCACCCAGCAATAGCTTACTGTACTTTTTTCTTCTTTTCTGGTCAGATTCAATGATTAAACAAAAAACCATAGTTCTATTACTTTTAATAAGCATTTGAAATATTCAGTACACTGTAAAGAATAATGTAGGGCTTTAGTCTGTAATAAGAGTTGTACTCTTTCTTTGTGATGATGTTCCAAAGCCTTCCAATCCTAATCATTATATTTGGAAATAAGTACCAATGAGTTCCATAGGATTTGCTTCCAAGTAAAGAGGTTTAGTATTGCAGCCATAATATATTAAAATAGATGTAAGATTATGAGGAAAAGATATAATTAGAGACTGTGTGTTTTTATGTGAGATTCTCGTAGTGGATGCTGAATCAGTTCTGAATGCTTTCATTTTGTGTGTTTTTGTTCTGTTCTGATAACAGGGAGTAAAGGTAAAGGTTTCCCTTGCTTGAAAGCCAGTCGTATCCGACTCTAGGGTGCAGTGCTCATGTTTCAAAGCCGAAGAGCCAGCGCTGCCTGCTTCTGCAGGAGAAGAGGCGTTAATTTACCTAGTTGTTTTGCAAACATGGGCAAGGATTCTGAAAACCAGTAAGGTTTGAAATTGAACTAGGATCTGCTACGATTTATCTCAGAAACTATTTGTAATGATCTGGCTTAGTCATGATTATCTCTGAGCAAGTGCAGAATATCTTTCCCTCACTAGTAAGTAATTGCATCTAGACAATACATTTTTAAAATTAGAACTTCCAGGGACTTCTATAGCAATCATATTATGTATAGCACTATAAATAAAAAGGTGAGAAACTATTGTTGTCATGTTGTTTTTGACTTTGGGTGACCCCATGAGTTAGTGACCTCCAAAAGGTCCTTTCTTCAACACCCCCTGATCAGCTCTTATAAACACAGAAAAAGAGCTGTTGTTGTCGTTGTGTGCCATCAAGTCAGTTCTGACTTATGGCAGCCCTTTTTCAGGGGTTTCTAGGCAGAGAGTACTGAGAAATACCATAGTTTACTGTTTTCCTCTGGGGGCATCCTTGTCTGATGCCACTCGGACTTGCAAATCTGGGATGCACAGATATATCAACCAGTGAGGAGGTTTGGGTATCTTTCTCATTTTGCAAGTCTTCAGATTTCAGACTTTCCCCTTAGGAACAATTAAACTCATAATACATTAGCCAGTGTTAAAAAGTCTGTGTTATTAGCAGGTAAGCTGATCTTGTTGGGTTACATGCTATTTAGCTTTTGTGTGTCGTCTTCACATAACCTGGAACACTTTGTTTTTAAAGAAGCCCTTGACTGAAATGTAAATATGATTTAATTAGCAAACTAAAACCCGATTACAATGTATTGCCCTTCAGTTCAACAGTGCCTTCCCAGATGAAGTGCAAGGCCTAGTGATGAATCGTCCTTGTCTTGTGATGCCATCTCTCCCTTGGCCAGTGGTATAACTAGGGACAAGTTTTATTACCCAGAAAACGGACACCGGTTCCTCCTGAGCTTATCGTGAATTTCAAGAGTGGTCGGATAAATGGAGCAAGAATGTTTGGCTCTTGTTGCTGCTTGCGTTCAAACCTCTCAGCTGCTAGTCCAGCAGTGGATGCTCAACAGACGCACAGTGATTTTTGCAATAGCAAGGATTCTGCAGCGCAGGCACTTCCGCCGGTCTGCTGCTGTACTGCGGCGTATCCTCTCAGCCAGTGTTCGGCGTAAGAGAGCCCTGCTGCGACTGCACCGGAATGCTATTGTCTCTGTGGTCACCATGGTGTACTCATCTTCTCCTGCTCTCCACTATGAGCATGAGCTAATGGCCTTGTCTGAGCGGTCCCATTGGATGCTCCCAAGATGTAGTGAATGGTGGGAGCGGATGATCTCTTCGGAACAGGATGACAAATGCTGGATTTCTTTGTTTCGAATGTCACGCTCTACCCTGATGTATATTGCTGAGGAACTGCGCCCTGCCTTACAGCGTCGAGACACTGGCATGCGCTCACACATACCTGTTGAAAAACGGGTTGCCATGACCATTTGGAAGCTAGCTCACCATGATAGCTACAAGACTGTCTCAGAGCTCTTTGGGGTGGGGATTTCATCAGCTTGTTCAATATTTGAAGAAGTATGTGAAGAAATCAACAGCAGGCTGCTGGCCCAAATCATTCAGTTGGGAGATCCACAACATATAATGGAAGGCTTCAAGGAGATGGGCTTCCCTAACTGCATTGGTGCAATTGATGCAATACATATCTCTATCCTTTGCCCTCCTTTTTCTGCTGACTCCTACATTAATTGCAAAGGTTATTATTCAATGGTGTTACAGGCTCTCGTGGACAGTAAATCCCGTTTCACTGATATCTATGTTGGTTTTCCTGAGCGGTCCCATGATTCCCGCATCCTGCATAACTCTCCATTTTTCAACAGCATGGATGACGGCATCTTTGGGCCACAGACTCCAACAATATTAGAAGGGGTTTCAATGGCACCAATCATTATCGGGGATCCTGCATACCCACTTCGCCCCTGGCTCATGAAGCCATACCCAGCCCCAAAAACTGTAGCTCAGGAGAAATTCAATGAGAGGCTTGCCAAGTGCCACATGTGTGTAGAGAGAGCATTTAGCATCCTAAGAGCTCGCTGGAGGTGTCTGCAGATGAGACTGGATGTAAGGGAAAAGCTCATCCCAGTGGTCATAGCTACTTGCTGCATCCTGCACAACATTTGTGAGATTAAAGGTGATGAGTTGCTGGAACCACTAGAAAGCCCTGCAGCTCCTGAACACCAGAATGCTTCAGCCAGGCCAAGGGTGCCATTGTCAGAAGCTGGACTGACTAAGAGGGCTTGCCAGATTAGAGCAGCTTATTGTTCCTATTTTGAACAGAATCCTCTATAAAAGGTTTGTGTACTTTCATTGAGTGGCATGGTGTGACTGCAATACCTGTACCATGAAATGCCAAAGTCTACTATGTGACATCTAATTCTATATACATCAAATAAAAATCTTTTTTTGGTCATTGCCCTTTTTTGGAACAATTTTTTAAAGGCAAAACCTATAATTCACAGTGTCTTGCAATTTGCCTTGCATTGTTCTGAAAACAAGATCAGAAAATAGGGAGGGTGCATTCTAAGAGTTGAGTACGTATAAAGTCCCTTTATGCCTTTCTGACACATCAACAGAGACATCATATACCAACTTGACTTACAGCCAGAGCAAATGATTATTTACAGAGCCCCTAGGTGAGGAACATTTTTCTTTCCAGATGTTTTAGCTATCAGTTCTCAGAACTACTATAGCCAACTGTAACAGATTATAAATCATAGTCTATGGCTGCAATCCTATGCATATCTGAGAAAGTAAGCCTGAGTTCATTGGGATTTATATATGATACATATAATACTCATTCCCATTTTAAAAAGTTTCCCAACTCCTTTTCTTCTAAACTCTTATGTTTAAGTGACAAGTTCCTTTTCAAGATGCTCTAGTCCCATGATGCCGAACCTTGGCACTCCAGCTGTTCTTAGACTTCAATTCCCAGAAGACCAAGTCCCTGTGAATCCACGTATACGCAGTAAGCCCATTCATGGGGACTTGGGCTTCTGAGAATTGAAATCCAAGAACAGCTGGAGTGCCAAGGTTCACCATCACTGATGTAGTCTATCTGTTGTGGGGAGAGAGTTGCAGCTCTTGTAAATGCAGACTGATGTTTCTTGAATTCTAAATGCAGTTTTTGTATCATCTTGCTACATAAGGCTAACATCTTCTTGGCTGTCATCCAGAAACCATTTCATGGGTGGGATTCATCAAGGATATGAGACATGAAAATTATGGCAAAATGGATCTTCAGAAACTACACTATAATTCCTATGTTCCCTAGCTGAACAAAGAGGGTTTGATTTTCATTTGCAAACAAGGATCCACCTGATCATTAACCCCCAGATTTCTTCATTTAGATAATACAGGAAACTTGTCTGGTTGTGCTTCTTTATATAGCCGAAAGACAACATTATCAGAAGGTTTGTGGAAACTCTTTTATGAAAGGGTCTTTAGAAACGTAGGGTCTGGGGAGAAACTCAAACAATTCACTAAAAATGAGGCCTGATTCATGGTTATTTGTCAGAGAGGGAGACATGGAAAATTGGAAAATTATGGCAGAATGGATCAAAGTATTCGAGAAGAGGGCACTTTAAGCAGAAGCTTTCCCAGCTAGCGTCTTGGTGCAGATTCTGCTTGACTTGACTATTTGCTGCAGAATATGTTAACCTCCATCCAAGCTAGTGACTATCATAGGGTCTTATGGCAGCAAGTAAACTTGCTAGGAATACTGTGAAAATATATGTGAACAGTTTAGGACCATGATGGCAAACCTTGGCACTCCAAGTGCTCCTGGACTTCAATTCCCAGAAGCCTAAGTGAGCACTCCTACTGATCAGGGCTTTTGGGAACTGAGGTTCAAGTACAGCTAGAATGCCAAGGTTCACCATCACCGGTTTAGGATATGTATTGCAGAACAGCTCTGTTCTATAGAAGTGCATATGCAAATGTAATTCTTTGAAAATAATCTGTTGAAAGATGGATAGGAGCCCTGGTGGTGCTGTGGTTAAACTGCTGTACTGCAGCAAGAACACTGAGTTCAATCCTGACCAGGGCTCATTGTTGACTCAGCCTTCCATCCTTTCTGAGGCTGGTAAAATAAGCTTCCAGCATGTTGGGGGCAAAATTCTAATTATTCTGTGAACCACCCAGAGAGTGCACTAAGTACTACTTGGTGGTATATACTGTAAGTGTAATTGTTTTGCTTTTTAAAATAAAATAACCATAAATATATATAATATTTAAACATCTAAGTGACAATATTTTGGTATTCTGCTTTGACTCCCTTGGAGATATTTTAACCTTTGACTTTGAAAAGGGTGCTGTTGCAATATTTTACCACACAAAACACAAATGGCAATGTGTGGGTATTGCCAGGCTGTTCCTGTCCATTGTTTCTGACTGTTCTAAGTTGTCTCTCCAGCAAGTATTTTAGCTTATCGAAGTGCTGGGATGGTACTACAACCTTTTTGCTCCTCACTCTTAGGATCATGGTCATCTGCTCCCTGCTGGGCTCCCTGCGTGTCTGCCTGGAACGACATCCACCTCTGGTTACCTTCTTCTTCTGCCTTCTTTCATTAGCTGTTGCCTGTTTTGGTTTTTCTGCCTACATCCAGTCACATGAGGTCCAGAATCCTGATGTCAAAAAGGTGAGATAGAATTGAGGGGCAGAACGCTAGTCACTCGTACCGCTTGTTTTACAGTCAACTCTACAACATAAACAGCTGACTTTTTCAGCACTTGTGCTGAAATGGGTTGATCTCTGATTTGTGGAATGACAAACTGGAGACTGCAGGCTCCTAGACCTTAAACAGAAAATCAAACAAAAGCAATTGGGGTGGAACTGGTTAGTATTAAGAGGAAGAGGAAACATTTTAGGTAGCTTAGGAAGAAAAATGTTAGAGATGCTATTTATTCTTATTCTCTTGCTAACTGTTTAAGTCAGGGTGAAAAAGTTTTGGCTCCTCAGATGTTTTGTAAATCAGTTCCCAGAAGCCAAAGCCAGCATAGCAAGGCGCTGTTGGAATTGTAGTCCAATATTTTGGTATGGCTGTAAATTCATCAGTCATAGTTTAGGTTGTTTCATTGATGTAAGCCGTGAGTGGTCACTGTTACCTATTCAGAGTGAATATGCAGAATTCCCCTAATGGTTATGCAGTAGATTAAGAAAAGAAAGTACAGTACAGTACTGGCCATGGTAATTGTTAAATACAGAAGCACAGCTATTTATCTGAGTTTTCTTTTCTCCACTCCATGAATCTGGGAGGCTGTACTAGTTCAGTCTTAAGAATAGCATTGTTGATGTTGCTATTTCTCTTCTGCTGTGTCCTAAATGGTACATTTCTGAATTATAGGACTGGGTTTTTTTAAAAAAGCACTTTCATTTTTGAAAGAAAATTAAAGTAACCTTGGAAATGTAGCCTTGAATGTTAAAGTGTCTGGAGGAGTACAACTTTATTAACTTTAACAACATACATTTTCCACTCAATTTATATAGTAATTTTCTCCAGTATTCAGAAATCCAGAAAGTCTTGGCAACCTTTTAAAACAGTTGTCATCTTTGCCTTTTTACTCTGTTAAGATTTTAAAGAGCAACATAAAAAAATAATAAAGTGGATTGAACTAAGAGGAAATTCTCATCCATCTCCTCCTCTTCTTAAGGACTGGAACTCTCTGCTAAAGTCTCTGGCACACTTAATGTTCTGTATACCAAATAAGACCCATGAAGATGTTTCAACATCAATACCTTCAACAACCACTGCTAAGTCCCTAACAACTGTCACTGTCCTAGTTGGCCTGACTTTTGACCTCCACAATGGAACATATCCTCCCAATGGTACACATCTAAGTTTAACAATCAGTGGAATGGAACTGGGTGTCAAAGGTGAGTGATCTACTTCAGACAGGCTGCAGAATAATCTCAAAATAATAATAATCAAGAAAACAGATTTCCTGTCCATCTTCCTTTGATTTTCCCACCCACCAACTCCATACACAGGTCCAGATGCCCAGGAATCAATTCATCTTTTGGCTGTCAGCATAAACTCTGTCTCCCATGAGAGCTGCCTTAGTATCACTGCACCTTCATCCCTTATCCCTAAGACCAGGTAAGCCACAAACAAGGGGCTTTGGTTGCAAGGGGCTGCTACTCATTAATGCAAAACCCTCATCTTGTCCCTAGACAACTACCTGAATGTGTTATAACAGAGACAGACATGCACCTGGAAGAGCTAGGGATTTGCTATCAGTCACATTATCAGGACAATCCTGCTCTGGCCAGCATGCTGGACCAGGTAAGAAAAATTTGGATGGGACAGAAATATAGGGTTGGGACACTTGGTTTCTCCAAGGGAGAGACTGATGACAAGGAAATGTCAGCTCACTGTTGCACTCCTTTCACTCTCAGGTGGATCGTATGCTCTGCAGCCAACGTCTCCTGATGACTGGTACTTTTCTATTGTGCCTCTGTGCCATGTTGTCTTGTTCAGCTGGCATGTGCTATCCTCCGCCTAGAGACAACTGGGGGAAAATCTAAGCAGGACCAGTCAATGGCATACCTTCATTGCTAATTTCAGAAACTTAATGGCCCTGGCCATTTGTCTTCCTTTTTCTGAGCATCTGAATAATGCACAACTCATCATAGTGTGGATGTGGCGGAAGCTCACAAAGAGATGGTGTGGTTGAAGTGTGAACACAGTTTAACTGCTGCCTTGGCACACATTGAGGGGACGGGATAAACCTAGAAAAGCAAATGATACAATAAATTAGATCTAAAAGACTGAGATCTTTGTATTCTGAGTGGTTATTATATCACAGGCACTAATTGAGCCATACGGTATTTTTTGTGTCGTATGCTGCTGAGAAAGGCAAGCAGTAAAATAGTGCAATGATGCTGAATGGAAATATGAATTGGTAATAAATATTCCATAAAAATTACTACCTATGGATTACAGTTTAACATAACTGGTTCTTGTCTTACTGATACTAAAACATGTTAACAAAGCCAAGGCTAAGTAACATTTTATGTATTTATATATTGACTTTAAATCCAAGACACACTTAACACAAGATGATATATAATAAATGTTATCACAATCATAATTAAAGGATCCAGTTTAAAGCCAGCAAATTGAAAGCAGAGAACACCAACTAGTGAAAGAAATTTAGCGACCAGAATTAAAGGGGGTATAATCTCCATAGGAAGGAATTCCCCAATTGCGGTTCCACTGCAAATAAGTGACTATACAGTATTAAGAACCTGCCCACCTGACGTTATCTAACTATGGCCAAAAATAAAGTCTCCAAAGCTTACCTGCAAATTAATGGAAACGATGTTGCTGATAATGTTATCAAATTATGTAAATTATCACCATTCATTTATGTGAATTATCCTTCATAGTAATTTAATAAGAACACTACGATCAGTTTAAGAAGTATAGGGTTTGATAAGCCTTCAAAGGAGCAGTTCTTTAAAGCTGAGAAGCAGTTCTAAGAAATTCATCTTTGCATACATCCATGGTTTTGACATACAAAGTATATAAAGACAGCATTGCTGATCAGGTTTTAAAACTATGATAGCACATAGGATAGGGAGGAAAAATCTGGCTTATAAAAATTCTATTGGTCTATGATGGAGGAACCTGGAATCTTGAAATATGGGTGAATGTGTATAATGTTTCATTGGTTTGCATAGAATTGGCTACCAATTAAACTTGGAAGTACTGTATTCAAGCTGAAGTCCTAGAATTTGCAGTAAAATTCTGGTGGTCAAGTGTTGGATCTGTCTTCCACTAGTAATGAGTTACAAAATGGAAGCCAGCTGCTGATGTGTGATCAAGAAATAGCATTCTAATAAAGGTAACAAGAATAAATGCTACTTATCTACCTAATTGATTTTTTTGAAGTGGTAGCAGTGTTTGTCTGTGCAAGCAAGTTTGTCTTTTTTGTTTTATTTACTATCTGATCTCCTTACTGTGATTCTCAAATCAGTATTCCGAGACAAGGCAAACTGAGGTTAGTTTTCAACTATACTGCATTACTAAATAAATATGTTTAACAGACTCAGTCAAATAAAAATTAGGAAAAGCAGGAACTAATTAGATTAAATTACAATGTCAAGTTCAGCCACATCACTCTCTCTTGGCTTCCAAATGCTTAACTGTCCCTTTAGAGTTGCCAGGGACACAATATTGCACTAAGAACAGAAACCACACCTCTCTCTAATTTCATGTTTCCTAAGCCCCTCATTTTCTCAATATCTGTGCTACTACTATTTGTTACAATATTTCTTAAGGTTTTTATGTCTAGGATTTTTACCAGAAACAATATAGCACCTGCAAGAATAACTAGTTTTACTTCTAATTGTGTTTAGGCATATAAAAGCTTATGAAAACTAGTTAGCTTTAGAAGTGCTGCATTACTGTTTCAACAAATTAAGACAGCTACCTGAACGCAGGTAGCCCTGGTGATGCAGTGATTAAACTGCTGTCCTATAGCGCAAACTGCTGCTTACATTGTGAGTTCCATCCTGATGGGGATCCAGGTTGAATTAGCCTTCCATCCTTCCAAGGTGAGTAAAATGAGTACCCAGCATGTTGGAGGCAAAATGCTAATTACCTTGTGAACCACCCAGTGCACCAAGTACTATGAGGTGGTATATAAGCATAATTGCTATTGCTACCTGCTATTTTACCTTATCCGTAGTACAGTGGTGGCAAACCTTGGCACTCCAGGTGTTCTTGGACTTCAATTCCCAGAAGCCCAAGTCAGCACTCCTGATGATCAGAGCTTCTGGGAATTGAAGTTCAAGAACATCTGGAGTGCCAAGGTTTGCCATCGCTGCCCTAGTAAAACTGTTCTTCCATATGCAGCATAAGCACCTGATTACCTTTACAAGGTAAAATTTTATCAACATACTAAGCTCTATCTTCTCAGCAGTGCCTTATTTCCCTTTTCCCCTTTCAGGTTTCTTTTCCTGAGCACTTTTATCCATCTCCATGACTGTGAAGTTCCTGTTAATTAGCTTCCGGTCTCTATTCAACTACTGGTGCCAGTTTTACTACCAGCCCATATGACAAATGCCTTTTTCCTCAGGGAAGGTGGACTGCATACTCTGAAGAGTGTAAACCAGGGATTCTCAACCTGCGGCCTGTGGGCCAAATACAGCCCATGACACCATTTCATGTGACCTCCCACCGCTTCCACCACACCAGGAAAGTGCCATGTAGTGGAGGAAGGGCAAAATGGCTGCCCGGCCCCCAAAGCTGTCTGAGGGAGCGTGACCCGGCCTCTGGCTTTAAAAGGCTGAGAACTAGTGTAAACTATTGGCACCAGGTAAGCCAACCTGTCCCAAAAGCATCCCTGTGGTATATAGTGTGCAAACTATGACATTGACATCAAGGAAGCCACTCACCATGCTGGAGTGGGAGCAGTTACAAAGCTGAGACACACACTCTACCTAGTATTTGCATTTATAAGAGCCCTGGCGGAGCAGAAAAACACAACCAAAGAGTGAGTTCCATCTTGACGGGATACAAGGTTGATTAAGCTTTCCAAGGTCATTAATGTTGGGGGCAAAATGCTAATGACCTTGTGAACCGCCCAGAGCACTATGGGGCGATAGGTAAAGGTTTCCCTTGCTCGAAAGCCAGTCGTATCCGACTCTAGGGTTCAGCGCTCAACTCTGTTTCAAAACCGAAGAGCCAGCGTTGGCTGCTTCTGCAGACGTTTCCGTGGTCATGTGGCAGGCATGACTAGACACCGGAGCGAGCTATTTGTTTTGTTTCCTTTTTTTCTTGTTGGGATGTTCCCACCATAACTACGGCAGGATTCATCTTCTCCCTGCCTTTCTTTGGCCAAAAAACAAGTCGCCTCTCTATCCCACATTAGCTTGCAGCAACGCAAGGGCTTTATTGGTCTTACACATGAGGTGGGGCAAAAGGCACCCAAAGAGACCTAAACCGTTCAGGTCTCTGAGTGTCCTTTGCCTCACCTCATGTGTAAAAACCAGTGACCGTTCAAACCGTCACTGCAGGGACGCAGGACTCGCGCGCACGCGCGGTTTCGAAAGCGTCCAAGAGGAGGAGGGCGGCGGGCGGGATGAGGCCCTCCCCTTCCCCCTCAGCAACGGTTTAACGGTCGTCCAGGGCTGGGGGCGCCCTTCATCTCTCCCTCCCCGCGAACAGCTGTCGCTCCTCTCCTTCCTTTTCTGCGCACGCGCGCCATTTTTTTCTGCCCCAGTAACAGCTGCTGAGCAGTAGAAGCTCCGCCCATAATAACGGCAACCTACCAATCACGCCCCGCCTCTCACAACACCTCTCCCCCTGCCCCAATAAAAAAAAACGCGCTCGAGGGGCAGGGCACATAAGAGTGTCCCAGTCTGACTCCCCTTCATTGACAAGGCCTTTTATTGTTATTATTAAACCAACCAGGACAGTAAATATCTCGGCATTCGCCCTTCCTTCCCGAAATCCCTCCTCCAATCCCATGGCGTCTTTCTCACTCTAAATACACCCCAGTAGTCCCTCTCTTTCTAGTTTGTCAAGGAAAACATATCCCACCCACCAATACTGCAAAAAATCCAATGAACGCAGGCAGGCCTCTCCCCTCTTAGAGCGCATGCGCTGTGCTTCATTCAATAATGCCGCCCTGAAACATGGAGGTATAACAAACAGGAGATAATATGACGTCACAAACTTGAAGCCGACTAATCTGACAGTCCGCCATGTCAGTTGGCCCAAAACATTGCCTTATGGTGCTTCGATTGTGGAATCGTGAAAGTAGATCGGGGTTTCTCCTTTAATATCAGTGGGTGGGGGGTTGCGATCCCCCTCTCCGCTGGCTCCCCTGGGTCCAGAAGGGTTGGGGGGACAGACCCCCTTTTGTCCCCCCAACCCAGGGGACCCAGGAGAGGGGATCAATACACCCCCCATCTCCAACACAAGAAGCAATCGTAAACGGTAGTCTGCTAATGTTTTGGTCTACCTAATATGGCGGCAGGCCACGCACACTGGCTTCAAAAAACTGACAGCATGAAGCCTGTAGTCCCATCTCCTGTTTTTTATACCACCGTGCCCTGAAACTCCTCATAACGTTTTCCTGCCCCGTGCCATCTTTTTTTTTCCCTTTTGGCGCATGCGTACACCACCACCACCACCCCTTCCCGTTCTGCGCATGCGACCGTTCTTTCACTTCTCCAAACGAGCCCCCCCCCGTCCGCCCCCGTTTTTTGGCGCATGCGCCCTCCGTCCGGTTGCCTCCCTCGGCCGCCTGCGCGTGCGCTCGCTTCCCCCAACGCGCCTCCGTTCTCCTCCGCGCATGCGTCTCGGCTTTTTCTCTGCCTTGGTTCCGGTCTGGCTCCTGCCTTCGGCGCCATCTTGGATTTGGGGACAACTGGAGTGAGTGAGTGAGTGAGAGAACAGGGAGGGAGCGAGCCACGGAGGAACCCGAGGGGGCAGGCGAGGGGAGGGGGGGCCGGACAGAGCCAGGCCCCCCACCCCCACAGCACCCCACTGCACAGAGGCCCCCTAAATATTTTTAATTCTCGTCCCCCCCCATAGGGCTTGGGGGGCCCTGACAGGATTTCTTTGGTTGCTTGTGTGCCATCAATCCGCCCACCCGAACCTCCCCTTACTGCTTCCCAAAAGGAATACCGTCTATTCTGCTATGTAGGTGTTTCCCATAAACCCCACCTTATATGTCATTTGTTTCGCCTGCCCTAGAGTATCTTTTTTTTTAAGGGTAAATATTTGGAGGGAGCCAGTAACATCTGGAAGAGGCTGCAGCATCCCTTCAGCCTTCGCCTCCCTCCCCCCCCCCCCTTGTGCCCTGTTGCCTTGGCCTTACCGCCACTCCTAGGACCCCCCCTCCCCTCCCCTCCCCTTGATTTAGGATCCTCAGTTTTCTTCACCTAAAGAGCCACTGTAGAAGTGAATTGGACTGGAGGCTCCTTTTCTGTCCCTTCCCAGGAATCATCCCTTTTCCTCCCGTCAATGCCCCTCCACCTCTTTCCATTCTGCAGATCCTTTCTTTTCTAGCCAACAAACAAGAGGGAGGGAGAGGCTGAAAGGGCTCCAGATTCCCTGTGCCTAGTCCTTTTACCCAGAGGCCTTCCTTATTCTGGGGAGCCAGTGACAGGTCCCTCTAAACCCTCTTCTTTGATTGGAGGAGTTGGGGAAGAGGAGGTGGTGGTGGTGGTGGTGGTGGTGGGGTGTACTTCCCACCCCCAATATCCTGGAGCTGGAGCCGCAAGGGAAGCAGTATCTAGGCAGCTGCCGAAACGTACAGGTGAGACCCAGGTACACCGATGAGGGGTCTGGGTGGGGGAACGGGAGGAACAAATGCAAAAAATAATAATAATAATAGGGTACCTGGGAGGTTGGGGAATGGAAACAGAAGGTATATGTTTGGAGAACAAAGACGCTGTATTGTACTGATTTGAGGAAAACCTGATCTTTCTGTCTGCTTAATTCACCTCCGTCTCTTTCTCCCTTGATTGGTCTCCTTCAGAGTAAGTCAGGAATCCCATTGACTAGGTTGGGAAGCACATTCTCTCCTTTCCTAACTCCTTTTCTCCCTCTGAAAGCTTATTAAAAATAATAGCAGTATTTAGTTTTCTCTGCCAAATCCTCTAGGCCCTAGTTTTTTTAAAAAATAGAGGATCCAAGAGTGCTATTATTTAGACCTGGATCTGTCACTGAATACCCTTATACAAAATGAATAAGGCGTCTGGCCTTCCATTCTGTCATTCCAAGTCCTTTGTACCCTGCTCCTTTCCTTGTATCTGAGCAGACTGACACCCCCTCAATACCTCTAACCTAGTCATTTGCAGACCCTCTGCTTTGAAACCAGGAGGAAAGGGTTCAGTCCTGTCCAATCTGCCATGCTTCATTTATTTCCCAGTTAGCTCACGGACCCTAGTTTGATTAAAACTTATTCCGCTTTCAAGGAATTATGCAGTCCTATTTTATACTATTAGATGTTGATCAAATGGCACAGGTTGGGTAGTTGTCTTTGACAAGTCAGGCTAGAATATTGGACAGTTTTGGAGGGGTGTGTGTTGGAATTGTTTTTCAGGTTGGACCTTTGTTATTATGGGGCCTTTCATTAGAGGTGTATTGCAGCAAGAAGGGATGGATGCCTCTGGTACGAAGGCGGGCATTAGATTTTAAGAACAACGTGTGCCACCCAAAGTTTGTATTTTTTTAATATTGGGTGCTGGTGGAATTATTGGTTTAGAGGGGAGCATACACTTTGATGCTGCAGAATAATGAATCTTGACATGACCAGTTAGAGAGAAGAGGTGAGTTATTTGTTTTGAAGGACCCATTGTGGTTAATTAGAAACTCACTTCCCTGTGGGTTTTCTATGGGTAGAGCAACACTGATACAAGTGTGTAATATTTTTAGGGGTATGTCAGAAACTTCCATAATCTCAAAAAAAATCTAATTTGGCACACAGTATATTTTGTTCAGATCATTCATACGAATTCTTTTCAGTACTTTCTGTTTTTGTATTTAATTCTGAATTGTGTTGTAGAATTTTAGTATTGTTTAGCATGTTGAGGGTGATGGTTTAAGGTGGTGTTTCTGAGGAGAAGCTATGAAAGAACAAGTGGCCCTCTGAGCAAAGCAAGTTTTCTTCTCTCCTCAGACTTTGAGTATTTTCAAATTCATGGGTGATACTACTTTTTTATAATGAAACAAAAGATTTTCAGCTAGCTAG
The DNA here is from genome assembly GCA_035047345.1 of Bradypodion ventrale. Lineage (NCBI taxonomy): Eukaryota > Metazoa > Chordata > Lepidosauria > Squamata > Chamaeleonidae > Bradypodion > Bradypodion ventrale. Next base: position 10,745,813 of record JAWDJE010000006.1, read on the forward strand.
ATTTCTTGTGTATATGTAGTATTTCAGGAAGTGAATAGATGAACAATACCAGTTTGATCAAGAATTGTTGATGAGAAGCAAAATAAAACAAAAATTCTGTGCTTCTAAATGTCATGGATTGTATTCTTTAACCTGGATGTCAAGGAATAGCATTTGGGACATTATTTCCTGAAATGGAATTGTATGCTGTTTTGGAACATGCCACTTTAAAGGAGGAATGGAAAAAGGAATCTAAAAATAAGAGAAGTTACACAGAAAGAGCCTCCTCAAAGAAGTACCCTGGTAATGGCAACCTTGTGTTGCTGGCTAATCTTTCTCACACTAGGTCAGGCGAAAGGAGCTCCAGAATGAACTCAGCAAAAGGTGCCTTCATTTTGGCAATTGCACGTTTGGCCTAAACATGGAAGGAGAAGAAGTTGCAGTACTACAAAACTCACAATATCTGTGGTGCTTTGAATGTTTTTCATGATTTAAGAAAATATTTTACAGATCCTGCTATTGTTCAGTATGAGTATCATTATAAACAGTGTAGCCTTGGAGGGTTCTGTAGTTGCTCTGTCCTCTTTTGTTGTGTTCTGATACAGGATGGGACATACCATCTACTTGTTTTCTGGCAAGCATTTTTTGCACTGTTTTAAATGAAGATTTTTTTTCTGAAGTATTTGGTCACTCAAATAATACATTTTATGTATGTGTGTGTGCATGTGCACATGCACACACACACACACACACACACCTGGTAAATTCTTTTACATGAACAGTAAACTGAAACAGAGAGGGAGGGAGTGTCAGCTGTCTTGTGTTTTTTGTTTGGCTAGCCAGTCTGGCCAGGGTATCCTGCTATGGTAATACAGTAGACCCTACTGCCAGCAACTCAACACCAAGTATCAGGCGGTGGTTAACTAACTTGACCACCCTGAGGGTAACTACCTTGGGTGATGAAATCCACAGGGAAGGGTGATGGTCCCCAAGTGGATTAAACCCCACTTGAATCCATCTTGATGGTGGGCAGCAGCTTCACTAGTACTCATCTGGGGCTGATGAGGACTTTGTGTGCCAAAGGGCTCAGGGCCAGAAAGTGACTGGTGGAACTGGATCAGTGGTACAGGTGTCACGCTGCGATGCAGAAAACAGATGAAAAGCCACTGATTATATTCTCAGGACAGTCTTCATGGCCAATTGCCATGAGGATTGCCTATATTTGGACTCAGAAGAAGAAGCAAGATGGATGTAATTGTTACCCCAAGCAAGTGGATATTTTCAAGCCTGATCCTGCTCACTTCTTTTTGAAAAAGCAGCTACTTACCGTAGGTAATGGGAGGTATCTCTGATTGGAGCAATCTTCTTTCTTCCAGTGACTTGAAACTGAATCTTGAGGAACTTTTGAGATAGATATGTTATCATGAAAGGGTTTGAAATCTTCAGGAGATGAACAAGCAATGAAAGAGTTGCAGTGGTTGCTTTGAGCCAAAGGTAGCAATTTGATCAATTTGAAAATAAAAAAATAAATTTGGTTCTTCTCTTTACCCAAGGTAGAAAATTTGCAAGGGACAATGCTGTCTATACACTTGTGTCTGTTGATGTGTGTGCATGAAAAGTGCTTTTGTGTTGTGTATATCACCCTAATGTGGCAGAAATAGCAGTTGGGAATTACCTTTGATTAGATATCTTTTAGAGATCAGAATTTCTTGCTATCATTTTGTCCTTTGTCAGAACAGATGCAACTTAAGAAATGGAGGGGTGACTTCCACTGTAATGGCTGAAAAGACACTTGTAGAAGCTTGAGTTCTAAATGGGACTTTTATGTCCCCTTCCCCACAGGTCCTTATGTCATAAGCTTTCCTTTAAATATTTTGGATGTGGAAAAGGCCAGTGTTTCCATCACACCTAAGGGCCCCCTCTTGACTTCTGCTTTTGTTCTGATATTAATGAAATCTGCCTTTGGTATCTTTTATTATTGCAGCTGTTCCTTTAGACTTGTTACCAGTGCAAGGTTTTGCAGAGACTGGTTGCCTTGTTCAGCCAGACCAATACAGTAAATACTTTTTTTTTTTTGCTGGTGAATAGTGTTGGTTAGAATTGGATGAATCTCAACTGTCTCTTAAAATAGTTTTCTGATGGTTGCAGCAATCTCTCTGAAAATGACTGCAGTGTATTCTTACAATGTTATTTTCTTTTATCCTGTTGTAATAGACTAAAACCTCTAGGAGTTGCTCTTGAGTTACCCACTAAATACTGTACTAAGAGTGTTGTCTCCTTAGTCCAAGAGGGCTTCCAAGTTCAGGGAAGAACTCTATGAGAGAACAATTCTAGAACCTTTAAAGAAGGGACAGTAAGGTTGCAATCCTATGCCATTTAACAGAAAGTAAGTCTACTAAGCTCAATGGAGCTTAATTTTTAGAAGATACGTGCAATTCTGATGCCCAGTGAGGTGTAGTTGATAGAGTGATGGACTAGGGGTTCGAATCCCCGCTCAGCCATGGAAGCTCATTGTTGGAGTGGAACTGGTAAAACCACTCCTTAAACATTTCACTTTTCTTAAAAGCCCTTTGAGGGTCACTATAGGTTGCTTCTATCTTGATGATAAATAACAATCTGTAATGTTGCACTTTAAGGTTCTAATCGTGTACACATTTACCTAGGGGTTTAGGGCTTTTCTAGCCCTGCCTAGAGATCCTTGATCTTTGTTGGTATTCTTCCATCCAATTACTAACCAGGCCCAAACCATCTTAGCATCTGAGATCAAATGAGGTTACAGTATTCAGGATGATGTTAAGATTAGCAAAGATATATGTGCATTACTGTATTTTATTCCTCTTGGATTTATTCACCCAACAGTCTACTTTAAAGATATATGGTTCTGTTACCTTGCTGAAGCAAAGCATGTCTGAATCTGGTGAGTGGTCAGATGGCTGTGTGAGAATCCTGTGTGAGTTGGGCAAAATCCTGCTGGTGTAAAATTCACTGTGGAGCTTGATAATATCACCTGGTGCTGGTAATATTTAATTTAAATTAATTGAAAGCTTCCTGTTCCCATGCACACCCTCCCCTTTCAGGTTCCAATGTTTCCTAGATCTTATGTTTGCCCTGGAAAAGCCTTTGGGAGCTTCAAGACTAAGAGAGAGAGGAAACCTGCAATACTTTTTTATTTTTATTTTTTTTGCTGCTGATAGGATCAGTACCTCCAATGGCAGTTTTTCCTATCAATTCCCCTGTCCTGAGGTTTCTATAGTCATTCCCAAGGCCAAAGTGAGTCCCAGGCAGTCACAGAACAGAGGGATAGGAAAAGTGTGATTTGTTTAAATTAAATATTCCTAGCATTAATTGACGATGTTATCTGGTTCTACAACATAAACTCTATGACAACAAGATTCTGGCTCTACAACATAAACGCTATGACAATAAGATTTTGGCCATTGAGTTCTATGTCTGAGGAAAAAAAGGAAATTTAATTCTCCTAATTTAAACATTAGTTTGAAAATCATAGTTTCTTATCTTTGTCACTAAGAATAGAAGGATGTATAGAGTCAAACCTTCTTAAGTTCAGTGGCTAGATAATTTTGCAAATCATCCATGTGTGAATATTTTTGCAGTTTAGATGGTCAAAAGTTTAAGAGGGCTTTTGAGGAATGCAACTTCACCAGTCTAGAGATACTTTATTTTTCAATATTTCAGTGCTCAGTGATAACATCTCATAAGGCTGATAGCATTTACTAGAGCAGAAAAGTGAATACATAAAAACCACATCATTTTGACTACCAGTATAGTGAAAGATTCAGAGTCAAACCTTTTGCACATGCAAGTTCAGTACTGTCAACACTGACTGGAAGAGACTGTCAAGAATTTCAGACAGGATTTTTCTGTAACTAAAGATGCCAAGAATGAACCCAGTGTACAAAGCTAGATGTGTGTGATTCGGTCAATCCACAATCACTCTCCCAGAACTTCCTGCTGATCTGCTGCAACTTTATATTGTTTCATAGCTGTAGAGTAAAATTGAAGTGTGAAAAACAGCCTCAGAATGGTGAAAGTGTACTTGTGCCTCTTAAAAAAAACCTCATTTGTAAGAATCTCTAATATATTCAGTTCAATACTTTACATGTTTCAGTACATGCATTCCAAGAGATTTTTTTAAAATCCTGGATCCTTCTATTGCCTGGAAAACCTCTTAAGATCAACAGTTCCACTCTCTGCCTTCTCACAGCTTATCCAACTGATAAGGACCTTTTGCCCAGTATTGTTCTGGTAGGTTGAGTGTTTTAAGAGAAGGTTGCAGAAGCTGATATGAGACCCTGTGACAGAACGTCCGAATCATTCTGGGCATTCTTTTCTCAACTTTTTATAGATGGATCCAGCAAGTGAGCCAGAGTACATGCTACAGAAGAGAGATACAGAATATGTAGATATCTGGGTATTGTTGCATTGTAGATTTTCCATCATCCTTTACTATTGACCATGGTTGATGGGAGATGCAGGCCAGGAATGTCTCATGCTCCACAAATTCGTTAATTCTGTAAAAGAAAATACACTTATGTGTCAGCTGCTTTGTTCTAAGGGGGAAATCCCTTCCTTATCCCTGATGTGGCTATTAGTTGCACTCTAGGTGAGAAAGAAGCCTTGAAAGAAAATTTATTGGTGATCCTTGTTGCTTGCCTCACACCAGCATTTTTACTTTTCTAAATGTTAGGTTTTAAAAGATTGTGCATTTAAAAGGCCACCCTTGCTCGAAAGCCAGTCGTATCCGACTCTAAGGTGCAGTGCTCATCTCTGTTTCATAGCCGAAGAGCCAGTGCTGTCTGCTTCTGCAGACGTTTCCGTGGTCATGTGGTAGGCATGACTAGACACCACAGCGCATGGAACGCTGTTTACCTTCCCACCAAAGTGGTCCCTATTTATCTACTTGCAATTTCTTGCTTTCGAACTGCTAGGTTGGCAGGAGCTGGGACAAAGTATTGAGGGATTGAACTGCTGACCTTTCACCTTACAGTCAGCATCTTAGCCACTTGAGCCACTGCATTACTTTTGTACATCTGATATGTGTTTTTGTATTAATCAGTCTTGAACTATTGGAATGGCAAGACAGGTATATGATTGATAAAGATGTCAACTTCATGCAGCATCCCTTCTGTAATCGAAGCAAACTCAAAGCTTCAGCAAAGACCATTGCATCAATGGGGTTAAAAACAAAGGTAAGGCTCTTAGGAGTCACAATCATATAAAACTCCTATGATTGTCCATTTTCAGTCTGCAAATGGGAGGTGACTTGCCATCCAAGCCTGTTGCCTGTGCATGTTGCGGGAAAGCCTGATGTATTTTATTTTACGTGTTAGAAGAATCGCTATACATATTGAATTATTTTTTTGTACAACAACACTATATATGTAATTTACAAATATAATCACACAATTATATCCCGTCTTTTTCCAGTGTTTTCAAGATAATATTGGTGGTTGTCTTTCTCTCCATTACAGGTGAATCTCGGAAAATAAGAATATTGTGCAAATGTTCATTCATTTCACTTAAAAGGTGAAACAAATATATGAGATAGACTCACTACATGCAAAGTGAGATATGTCATGCCTTAATTCGTTATAATTGTGATGATCATGGTGTACAGCGTACATGAGATTATGTGATGATTATGGGGTACATGGGATTGGGGGTTTGGGGTTTGCATAAACCGTAAGCCATAAGCATCAATATTATAACAAAGTAAGGCTTGAACTATCTTGCTTTGCATGTAATGAGTCTATCTCATATATTTGTTTCACCTTTTAAGTTGCATTACTGAACTGAATGAACATTTGCATGATATTCTGATTTCTCGAGTTTCACCTGTATATCTTTAAGTTCTACACACCTCAGTGTAGAATGGTATGGCCATGTGAGTACGTAGGAGCCCATCTGGATGCTTTTCTGCTAGCATTTCCACTGCCAAGGTTGGCTTTGTAGTTTGCCTTCTTACATTGGATTGTTCCCTGGGAAGCAACTGAACAATGCAAGGATTTCCTCTTGCTGACACAACCAGCCTGCATGCCCTTGATTTCCTTGTTTTTCTATTCATTGAGTTGGGTGGAGGAGGGGATGGTGGGCCAGACAGCAAAGGCCTGTCCCAGACGTTGAAGAGAAGGGATTGGTGTAGCTTATTTCAGCAAATGAGGCTGAGATGCACATTGTTGCCTCTTTAAAAGAAAGTGGCTTTTGGGTTTTTTGTTTTGTTTTCTGTTGTTCATGTGATCCAGCCTGAAGTTTCTAAACTGGTCTCACAGGGTTGACTGAGGATGTGGATGGGAGAGCATGTCTAGATAGCTCTGATTTCAAGAATTAAGATTCTGCAATCCAGATATGCAGAGTGTTTCAGTCCACACGGATCTCCCACTAGTTCATAAAAATGATGGGACTCTTTGTAGCATCCATTTGGAACGCGCAGCCTGCTAGGGTTGTGTCTCCAGAAGCTGAACGTGGGTTTATTTCTATGGGATGTTTCCTGTGTGCTCCTATTCAGGTGTTGGCAGTGCACAGCCAAGGGTGTGGTAACCTGTTGTCAAGGTAATTTTGGAATTTTGCTCTCTTTGCATCAACTTTCAGGGTGCTGCCTTTGATTTTTGTGGGGAGCAAAGATGGGGGGGAAAGTCCATCTTGGTAGATATAAAATTGAACCAGGAAGGAGAGGACATATCTCAATTATTTTTCTCTGCATTTAGACATTAATTCTCTAGTTGGGAGATGAAGTCAACCAGAGACACTTGGCAGAAGTGCCCATGTTGGCCATGCTACCTAGAGGACATTGGGGAGGGGGCGCATTACGGCTCAAGAAAAGAGTCCTTCATAGCTCTGTTTTGGTGAGCCTGGTAGATAGCATGGCATCCACCTTCCCTTCTTATTCATTGCATCTCCACAGACCATGGTTGCAACCCTTGCTTGTGCCAGCCTTTGCCAGCAATTTTCTGCTGTATAGTAGTATCACTCTACCCTACCACCACCACCCCAAGTCTTAAATCCAGGCCTTCTAGAAGCTACCCTCTTGTTTCTTCGATGAGAGATGCCGCTTCGGCCTGTTGCTTTGTGCAGTGGAATTCACACTAATTCCATATTTGAGAAAAAGAAATACAGTTCTCTTGTGGTAAGATTGAATGTATTTTTGCTGGTTTTATTTTTGTCCTACCTTATTTTCTCCATCAGTTCCTGTTTCTTAAATGACTTGTTCTAAAATAAGACTCTGTATATTCGGTAAATAAGGGAGAGTGGTGATAAATGTGGAAAATATGTTAACAGATAAAATGTTTGCTTTTTAAAAGAATCCCTCTCACACAAAAACAGTGGGGACGTCAATACCCGAGCCAGCAATACCCGAGTCTGGAGCTCTGCTTTCCTCTCCTGGTCCCCTGTTTGAGCAAAATTCTTGCTTCAGATTATGGTGTTCAACTATTTGCAGGTGATACTTTGCTGTGGGGGGAAAAGCTTTTTAAGTACTTTAGCAAGTATCCAGGAGGAAGCAACCTCTGTTCATATGTCATGTGTAAAAAACTACATAGTCCAGTTCTCCTGCTAAGGGTTTTGTTATCTTCTAGTGAGATGTTGTAAAGGTATTCCAGAAGTCTCCTCTGGTGTGTTTCCCATAATTTCCTTTACTTTCCTCACAGGAGACCATTTTAGTTTCTGCTAGGGAAAATAGCTAAAAGTAGAACAGGAGGGTTAGACACTCCCTCTAGGACTGGACAGAAAGTTGAAAACCAGTGTGGGAATAGCTAAACAAACCTAAAAAATGATCTTATGTTGTATTTCTGACTGTTTTTTTTACCAAAAACAATACTTCGACTTTTTGTGAGGATGTAGCCATTGAGCTTGTACATTTATATTCTAAGGTTGAAATAATAGTGGCTATGGTGTCTAGTCATGCCTGCCACATGACCATGGAAATGTCTGCAGAAGCAGACAGTGCTTGCTCTTTGGCTTTGAAACAGAGATGCGCACTGAACCCTAGGGTCGGATGAGACTGGCTTTTGAGCCAGGGAAACCTTTACCTATGTATGTACATGAGCTTGAACAGGGGTTCGCAACCTACGGCCCGTGGGCCAGACCCGGCCCACGAAACCATCCCATCCCACCTGTCGCTTCCTCTACCGCACCCGGAAGCGGGCGTGTCATAAACCCACGGCTGTCATAAACCCGGAAGTGGGTGCATTTACCGCAGCCAAAAATGCACCTGCTTCTGGGGTGTGTGGTCCGGCCCACTCAGCTGTCCAGGGGTGTGGGCAGGCCGGCTACATAAAAAGGTTGGCCACCCCTGAGCTTGAATGATAGTTATTTTTCACAGGAGAGAGAAAAGTGAACAAGAAATGTCTGTGAATTAAGAAGCAAATTAAGGAAAGTATTTTATTTGAGAAGCAGTTTGAAGAAATGTGCTCTTGATTTGTCTTGTCTGTCAAAAGGGGGAATTGGGCTTGTTTGTTTGGATTTGGTTTTTATTTTAAAGAACAAGGAGGAGGAGGAGGAGTCTCTCTAAGGAAGGTAAAGTACATAGAGATAAGGAAACAGTAATGTTTCTCACTGCTGTATATTTCCTGTCCTGGCTGAATTTTGCAAATGTGCAGCAGGAGCACATTATCAGTAGAAAAAAGCGATTCTGTCTTTGTCTCTCTTTGGAGTGCTACCTTCCCTCTCTCTTCCAGATGGCTTCAGTGGGTTACCATTCCAGAGTGTTTGTTCTTGGTTTTGTAGGTGAGAATTGACACACCTCTCTTTAGAGAAAATACTATTGGGCCATTGGTAAGATTGGATGGGAACTGTGAAAGGAATTCCTCACCCTGATTCCTTTCAGAAAAGTGTGAACCTGTTCATTTATTGTATTTATACCTTGCTTTCTCTGTGTTGAAGAAATGGAGGTAAGGTGCACAGGCTTCCTACATGATCTCCTATCGCAGCTCAAACAAAGCCTAGTCCAGTGATGGTGAACCTCGGCACTCCAGATATTCTTGCATTTAAATTTCCAGAAGCTCTGATCTGCAGGAGTGCTGACTTGGGCTTCTGAGAATTGAAGTCCAAGAACACCTGAAGTGCCAAGGTTCGCCATCACTGGCCTAGGTCTGCTTGGATTTGGCTAGATGACCGTATTACTGTGCTTTGACTATGCTTGTATCGCAGCCAGCTTGCTTACTGTCGCTTCCTCACTGTAGGAGGAAGGTGAAGGTGAAGTCCAACCCCCTTCACGGCAGCCATGCCGTCTAATGCCCGGGCTGGCAGCTTGAAGGATCCAGAAGTGGCTGAGTTGTTCTTCAAGGATGACCCTGAGAAGCTCTTCGTTGATCTGCGGGAGATTGGGCATGGCAGCTTTGGAGCTGTCTATTTTGTGAGTGGTAGAGAAATATCTCTGAGGATTCACATGCCCCACCAGACTTATGCAAACTATTGTCTTAATTTCCACAACCCCATTGGTCTAGCTTTTTAACATCATGTGGGTCAGAGCACTATCACTAAGTTGGGTGAGCCGGGCACCTCAGGCAGCAGACTACATATCATCAGGCAGAAATTTGTTAATTTTTTAATGACAATACTTTTACTGTTGGGAGCACAAAGAAGAACTTGTGATGGTTTCTGTCTTAGGTGTCAAACTAACTGGCTGGCCTAGGGTGCTTTGCACCCAGACTGCAGGAATGGAAGGAGGCTGTTTGCTTCTCAGACTCAGAAAATTATATCTCTAATGATCCTGTGGCAGAGATTTCTTACTGTGGTGGATGTTCGCCCCTGAGGTTCAGTGAAAGTACACCATTTAAAGCCAGATAGCGGTGAGCAGTGATGTAAGAGAATGATTTTCTTTCATGTCCTGCTTGTGGGATTACTATAGGCATCCAGTTTGCCACAGTGAGAAACAGGATGTTGGACTGTATGGTCCTTTGATTTGCTTTAACCAGGTCTCTGTCACTTTCCAATATCTATGTCTCGATTTATTGATGCTTAGAAGCCCCTGATTAACCAGGAACTAAACTTAATTTATCTTTTAATCTGCATTACCTCTTGCAGACACAGAAACAATCCACTGGCCACTTAACTGCCTCCAAATCCAAATCCCCCCCCCCCCCCCCACTTTCTCCTTGTCTTTATTTACCTTGTGTCCTCTTTCTAGGCCCGAGATATACGCAACAATGAAGTGGTTGCCATCAAGAAGATGTCTTACAGTGGGAAGCAGTCTAATGAGGTTAGTGCTTCACTCTCACCTTTAGACACCTTCTAACTACTAGACCAGAGGTGCCTAAACTTTTTGGGCCATGGGCCGGTCAAGGGGTTCACCGGGCTGGTCATGTGGTTCCTCCCACCAGAAATGGAAATAAAACGTGCCTTGCAATCTATTTTACAACAGATTTTAAGCTGCCATTTTCTCTGCTTAAACCAGGGTGCCCAAACTACGACCCACAGGCCGGATCCAGCCCCCAACACCAATTCATCTGGCCCATGCCACCCTCATCGCTCCCGAAAGCAACATGGGCTGGTTGAATTGGCATTGGGAGCTGGATCCAGCCCGTGGGCTGTAGTTTGGGCACCCCTGTACTAGATGCTTGTCTAGTATAATAGATCTGGCTTGGATGGTCACAGGTTTCTAGATCCCTCCTTCCACCCTAGACTTCCTGCTTTATTAGCCTTCAAACTCACTTCTGTCGTGTATTCAGAATTCATGACTCTGTGTTTCCTTTATGTGTCTTCTAGAAATGGCAGGACATCATCAAGGAGGTGAAGTTTTTGCAAAAGCTGCGGCATCCAAACACGATTGAGTACAAGGGCTGTTATTTACGGGAGCATACAGCATGGGTAAGAAGAAGAAAATTGATTGCATCCATCATTTTGGGAGGAAACCCTCCAGGCATATTTAACATCTTGGTAGAATTGTGAGTGTTTTGAGGAAATCTATAAGGGAAAGCTGGCCTTAGATGCAGGACAGGAGCCTGCAATTACTTTGGAGGATGATTGAGTTTCATGCATAGATTGAGTTTCATGCTAATTTATACACTGACCGTCAAAATACAGTAAAATCTTGCATAAAGAGCGCCTCACTTAGAAACTAACTCGCTTAAAGAGCAGAATTTTCTCTGAATGGTCGCCTCGCTTAAAACTAAATCGGGGTTCGCAATCTCTCCCGCCAGAAGTCACAATTGGTCACTTACAATGATATTTCGCTTAAAGAGCAAACTCACTTAAAGAGCAATCCAGTGGAATGGATTATGCTCTTTAAGTGAGGTACCACTGTATATTTATTTATATTTATTACTCACATTTCTACCGCCGCCCCCTCGCCAAGGCGACTCCGGGCGGCTTACATACAAAATGAACAAATTTTTATAAAAAACATTTAAAAAGCATTAAAATTAGATTTGTTTAAATTTTTATATACACACACACACACACACACACACACACATATATATATATTTAAATTTCTATATGGCCTTAAATGCCATATGGTATTATCATGGCTGGTTTCTTACACTCAACTAGAAAAGGATGAAACAAATTAGGTTGGAAATTTTTGTCAGTGATTATGAATCCTGATAGTGAATGGAATGTCCAAACGCAGGTGCAATGTATGACTAAATGCAGTTTCCTAGAGGAGGGGACAATAAAGTTGGGTGAACCCTGCTTAGTGTATGGGTTTCCTGGAGGCACCTGAAAGATAGAATGTTCTGGTCTGATTTAGCAGGGCTCCTCTTCTTAAGCGAATCAGAAGTCCCAGGTATGTCATGTTTTGGTGGGGAAGGGTTTTGGGTAGGACATTATTTGGAACTAAGTTACTAAGATTCAGAAGAATATCCTAACCAATGTTTAACTCCTATCCTTAATTTCTTAGCTGGTGATGGAATACTGCCTTGGCTCAGCCTCAGACTTGTTGGAAGGTGAATATCCAAGTCTACATATGAATAGAGATTTTTTGTGTCTGTTTTCCTAAAATCTTACACGACATGCCTGCTCTTCTCCCTCCTGTCTCTTTTAGTGCACAAGAAACCATTGCAAGAAGTAGAGATTGCAGCCATAACACATGGTGCCCTGCAGGGTCTTGCTTACCTGCATTCACACAACATGATTCACAGGTGAGTTGAACAGTCCTGTCCCGCCTTGCCCAGTACTGACCCTTCCACTCCATGTTCAGAACTGAGTGTAACATATGAACAGCTGGATGACAGAATGCCCAGCTGCCAGTTCAGATTTGCAGGCCTTTCACTGCAGAGAACTGGCTAGTTAGTTCAAAGAAATGGACTACCTGGCTGTGAGGTCAGAGGTCAGGAGTTCAGTTTCCCCTAATGCTTTTCAAGGTGAAAGTCACCTCTGTGGTCTTAGCCAAGTTACATGATCCCAGAGCACCCCAGAAGAAGGAAGTGGTAAACCACTTCTGAGTAATCTCTACATTGAAACAAAACATGGAAAGGGTTGCCATAAGTCAGAATGTAGAGGCATTAGAGTAAAATGATGACACTATCCATCATCTGTTCCCACCCACCTTCCAAAAAAGAAAGGAAAAGTTGATTATCCATTGAATGAAGACTTAAGAGACAGCTGTGTAGAATGTTACACTTTTGGGTGACAGATTATGATACAGATGGTGTTGTACTATATGATATATATATTGCCTCTGTCTCTTGTCATTTTACTTCCAGAGAGATCTTGCTTTAAATTTTGCTTTAAAACGTTCAGACTATAAAACCATATGTGACTCTAGTGCAGGAGTTCTCAACCTTTTAAAGCCAGGGCTGGGACACGCCCCCTCAGACAGCTTCAGGAGCTGGATGGTTATTTTGCCCTCCCTCCACCACATGACATTCCTGGTGTGGTGGGGACGGTGGGAGGCCACATGAAACGGTGCTGCGGGTTGAGAATCCCTGTTCTAGTGTGCTTCTATCCATGCTTTCTGTATGTTTCAGAAAGTCTCATCTGAAGCTTATCTGCTTATATAATCCACAGGGGCACACAGAAAGAGCCTTCTTGAAGATTGTGGTATTTTTGAACCACAATCAGTCATACCCTAGTAACAGCAACCTTGTGTTGCCTGCTAAGCTTTCTCACACTAGGTCAGGCCAAGGGAACTGCAGAATTAATTCACAAAAAGATGCCTTCATTTTGGCTGTTTCACGTCTGGCCTAGACACGGAAGAAGAATATAATCCACAAACAGAATGGCAAAGCCTCCACTGTATGATTCACCAATGCTTGTTTTCTGGTCCACAGGCTGTCTAGCCTAACCATATCTAACTCCCATAGTCCAGGGGTGAGTAGGCTTCAGTTTAAAACAACAACCAAAAACTAGAATTCCAGGCCTTCTCATTCAAAGGTAAGTATAGAAAACATACACTTGGAATTAGAAAGCATTGTGCTTCTCAGCATATTGCAACTGAAGAGTTTCCTACCAGAATCACAACCAGTTGGATCTCTAAACCATTTCATGCAATAATAAATTCCTGGCTATCCAAAGCTTTTCTTCCTATAGTAGATTGATTTTGTTCTTGCTATTGGTAAGCAAGTAGGAATTAAATCCCTACTGATTTCAAATCTACATTGGAAAAAGGTCTGATTTTGTATCCCAGTCCACTTCTGTTCAAACTTGCCAGGTTTTGTTCGAACTTGCACATCTGCTGCTTCCTTTGTACCTTCCTGCCTTCCCCGGTTCTCATACTATTTTCCTTGCTGGCTGCCCATCTTTCAGAATTCATCTCTGCTTCTCATATGATTTTTAAGCACTAACTCTGTCTTTTCCAGAGATGTGAAGGCTGGGAATATCCTGTTGACTGAACCAGGCCAAGTGAAGCTGGGGGACTTTGGTTCAGCCTCCATCATTGCTCCCGCTAACTCTTTTGTTGGCACTCCTTACTGGTAAGTTGGCAAGACTGCCTAGCCCAGTCATGGCGAACCTTGGCACTCCAGCTGTTCTTGAACTTCAATTCCCAGAAGCCCAAGTCTGTGAATCCACACAAATGGGTTTATTGTGCATACACATTGACCTTGACAGGCCTAGCCTGACTGACGTAGGAACATCCACAGGAAGAATGTAGACCTTATCCCTGTACTTACTCAGGGTTAGGCAATCCATTGGCCATCAGCTTTGGAGGGTATCTCTCTGCTCTCTTGCTGCCTAAGTTCAAAGAACGTCAGGTTCCCAACTTCATTCACATTACGGAAGGGAAGGTATAATAGTGCTTCGAATTAAAATATGCCAGGAAGAATAACGGAATGGATTGTTACGTACCTGGACTCCTTGATTCTTTGACTTATGAGGAGAATTCAGGGAATTAGGTAATGAAGGATCCTGTCTTTCTCTTGAAGAGGAGGAGCAGGTGATGGTGCCATTGTTGAAAATAGTGAACATGTTGACCTTGAAGTGAGTCATAAAGTGCTCTTTTGCAGTGAAAGACTTAAAGCAGGGGGTCCCAACCTTTTCACGCTGAGGCCCTGACCATGCCCCCAAACAGCTGAGCGGGCCTGACCATGACCCCGGAACCAGAAGCGGGCGCATTTTCGGCTGTCATAAATGCGGCCACTTCTGCATTTACGACAGTCGCAGGTACTTTTTACAGCTGACATAAATGTCTGTTTCCACTTCTGGATGCTGCAGCAGCAGCACGGGCCACATGAAACGGTGCTGCAGGCCGGGGCCGACCCACAGGCCGTAGGTTGGGAACCCCTGACTTAAAGCGTGTAGCTCAGGGATGGAGATTGTATGTCCTTCCAAATGTTGAACTATCCCTCCATTCATCTCTCAAATACCCAAGGCTAAGTTTGAGAAGAATTGGAGTGCCAACAACATCCAAAGAGCTTCATGTTCTTCATCCCCATATAGATGTTTATCAGTATGAGCCATTGATGTCACATTACTTTCCATTGGACTCTTTTTGCAGGATGGCTCCTGAGGTGATCCTAGCCATGGATGAGGGACAGTATGATGGCAAGGTGGATGTCTGGTCACTTGGCATCACTTGTATTGAGCTTGGTATGTAATAAAAGCTAAGACGTTGGCATGCTCCAAAAGTTTTCTTGTCTGGAGAAGCTTGGAGACCCTCAAGACAGTTGAGGGATGAGGGGAGGGGCAACAGGAGGGTTCTCTGGTAGGAGATCAATGCTCTTGCTGACATGTATGTCTCTATCCCCAGCGGAGCGCAAACCACCTCTCTTTAACATGAATGCTATGAGTGCCTTATACCACATCGCCCAGAATGATTCTCCACTACTTCAGTCCAGTCACTGGTAAGAAAAGCCCCAGGTACCCATTTTAATGAAAGGGACAAACCTTGTGGTCATTTAGAAACCAAGATTGGTTCCTTTAAAGCTGTGGTTCCCAACTTGGGGGTCAGTTTGATTTTTAAGGGGTGGTGGTGGCAATTTGAGAATGAGTTATTGACAGTTAATGGCCTTTTAGGTTTCCTCCACGTGAATAGGAATTCACTTTTTGAATAATAATAATTAATAATAATAATTAATAATAATAATATGTCACAGGGGACATCAGGATTGTAGAGATGCTTAGGTGGGCATGGCCAAAAAAAGGTTAGGTACCACTGCTTCAAAGCATTAGCTGTGGAGAGCTTAAAGTTGTAAGTAGGCCATACTTGACTTTCCTTCCTTCCCTTCTTCCTTCAGGTCTGAATATTTCCGGAATTTTGTGGATTCGTGCCTGCAGAAGATCCCCCAGGACCGCCCAACCTCTGATGTGTTGCTCAAGGTACTTCCAAACCAACCGTTACCCTTCCTTCAAAGTAATTGTCCCCCCCAGGTGTTGGTTATTCTCTTTTGAGTCCTACGTGGCTTGGAACATACATACCTACTGGACTGCATCTACCTAGATTGAGCCCCTGTACCATTTGCCCTTTTAAAAGTGCCAGCTGCCAAAGCTACCTGGGTAGAATCTATTTGAGAAGGAGGCCAGCATTTCGATTTCTGAGTACTGCAGGACGGAATGAGCCCCTGTCTTTGTCTCATCTCCTGCCAACATAGCAGTTCAAAAGCAAGAAATTGCAGATAGATAAATAGGGACCACTTTGGTTGGAAGGTAAACAGCGTTCCGTGCGCTTCAGTGTTTAGTCATGCCTGCCACATGACCATGAAAACATCTGCAGAAGCAGACAACACTGGCTCTTAGGCTTTGAAACAGAGATGAGCACTAAACCCTAGAGTCAGATATGACTGGCTTTCGAGCAAGGGAGTCCTTTACCTTTTAAATCTATCTCATCCTGTTGCAAAACAGATTGCAAGGTGTGTTTTACTTCCATTTTGGTGGGAGGAACAACATGACCAGCCCGCTGAACCATGTGACCAGCCTGCAGCCCAAAATTTTTGGCCACCCCTGCTAAAGACAGTTGTACATAATTTGTTTTTGGATCCTTTTTCCTCATCAACTGCCCACTCAATCTCATGCTAGTCTTTCTGTGGCCCTGCAGCATCGCTTCCTCCTGAGAGAACGCCCCCAGACGGTGATCATGGACCTGATCCAGAGAACCAAGGATGCTGTGAGGGAACTTGACAATTTGCAGTATCGCAAGATGAAGAAAATCCTTTTCCAGGAGGCACAAAACGGCCCAAACGCAGAAGCACCAGAAGAGGAAGAGGTGAAAACTTTCGTCTCGTTGCCTTTACCCATGGTTTTTAAATACAGTGTAACCTCGGTTAATGTAATTAATGCATTCTCCGGGACGTTTCTTTCAGCAAAAATTATTTTAACCAAATTTCCCATAGGAATGCATTGAAAACCAAAACACATTAACCAAAACACAGTTTCCCATAGGAATGAGTTGAAAACCAATTAATCCATTCCAAAAAAATCCGTAAACCAAGCCACTATTTTCTATGGATTTCCTTTTGTTACATGATTTTTATGTTAACCAAACCGTTTGGTAACTGAGGTTCCATTGTACATTTTAATTTTATTACTAAAAATTTTTTTAAAAAGGAAAATACTGTACAATATATAATACCAATACAAATTCAACTACAATACAAATACATTTGTGCACCCATCACCCGGGGGCCTTCCAAACTATTCATAAAGTCCACATAGTTTATCTTGTCTCCTGTTTCCAAAAACTATTATGTTTCTTGACCTGGTTTCATACCTTCTCTCTTAACTAGTACATAATCCATGAACTCACCCCAAATACCTTTAAAATCATTTACATTTATCAAACCTTCTTTTATTTTTAACTCGCTGTCAATTTATCATTTATAGCCTTCGCCCGTGCTTTTTAACCTAGGAGTTTCTAACCTATGGCCCGTGGGCTGCCTCCGGCCCATGGCACCATTTCATCCGGGCCACTACACCCACACCCAGAAGTGGAAGTGGATGCATTTATGTCAGCCGTAAAACATGCCCACACATGCATAAATGCCACCCGCGGCTGTCGTAAATGCGGAAGTGGGCGCATTTACAGCTGCCGTAAACGCTTTTTCTGGGGGTGTGGTCAGGCTCGCAGCGTAAAAAAGGTTGGGAACCCCTATTTTAACCCATCATCTTTTCCCAGTTCCCATCACAAAGACAGCAACTTCCTCTTATTCTCCTCCTTTGTCTTTCCCTAGGAGGTAGAGCAGTTTCTTCACCGAACGGGAACCATCAACAGCATGGAGAGCAGCCATTCTGTGCCCAGCATGTCCATTAGTGCCAGCAGCCAGAGCAGCAGCGTTAACAGTTTGGCAGATGCCTCAGATGATGATGATGGGGCCGAAATGGCTATGATGCAGGAAGGCGAGCATACAGTCACCTCCAACAGCTCTGTCATCCATCGCCTCCCGGTACAGGATGGATACGTTTGAATGATGGTATCAGGAGGGAGGGAGTCAATTGGGAAAACCGGTGGGTTTAAATCTGAGGAGGCCTGGTCCTTTAATTGACATAGGAGGGGCAGAATGGGAAAAGAATTTCAGTTGCCCAAGCTCCTCCAACACTTCATAACTTGTGGGTGGTGGTAAGCAGTGATAAAGATGAGAGACTCCTGTAGTGGTTTTGACCACGTGGGAAAACTGTGAAAGAAATGCTTCTGAAGAGGGGTGGGTGGGTGCATGTTTTAAAAAAACGCATGAAGTTGCAGCAGCAAATGTGGAATTAAAAGTGAGCATTAAGGGTGCATGGATGTTGCAAGTGTAAGGGTATATCAGCAAGTTGGAGCAAATAATCAAGATTCAAAGTATATCAACAGTTAAATCAAAAATTTAAATCTACTAGGTCATCTCATTGAACCTATTCAGCTTCAGTAACATACCTTAGGGCAGAAGCATATTCAGCTTTGACAGTTTTCCGAGGCAGCTTGCTAAAAAGCTAAATTTCTTTTAAAACATTCTTCTCCCACCTTTTCTTCTGTTTAAAAGTTCTAAATCCTGGGATGACAGATTAAAACCTGATGCATTCGTTTCTTTCCTCATTCAATGGTTTGATTAAATTGCCCTTTCTAGTTTCCCTGGAACTGTTTGAAAAGTCCCAGAAGAAGGGAACAGTAAACCACTTCTCCATATTCTCTGCCTAGAAAACCCTGGAATGTGTTGCCATTAGTCAGAATTGGCTTGACAGAACACAATAACTATTCTCCACCCCACACCCTCTCCCCAAATGTTCTGCCTAGAGTAAATATATCTTCCCTGAATTTTTTCCGGTCTATCCACATAGCTTCTTGTAATGGTCCAAGTTGAAAGCAGTCCTCCAACCAAAACCTTAAGTAGTGCTTTGCTATAAACACAAACAAAGTCTTCAAGACCACAATGTGTACATCAGGCAACACTGTTCTGGCAGTGATAAAAAGAAAACTGTAATTTTAGGATGTAAAAAACTGTCTTTTTAAAAAGCCTGACATGTTCAAGGATCATTTTGATCAAGAAAGTGAAGACTAAGAAATACATTAAGATTTGTAATTTATGCCCACAGGAAAGCTAAAGACCATAGGGAAAAACACATTGGGCTTTTTTAAAAATCCAAAAGAAAGGTTTTTTTATATCTTGAAATTACAGTTTCTGCTTTATTGCCATTTAGTGGATTTAACATTTCCTGTGATTTCCCCCTCATACTTCCATTGATTTACCTCTTCCCCAGAACATACGGAATAACCGTTTCACTAAGAAAGAAATATCTCTGACTACATATTCCAATAATGATAATGATAATAATAATAATATTTTTGTGTCAGAGATTACTCTGGGTTGAAAGGATTTTTGCTGGAGAAGCTCCGCTCAGGGGACGCCCGAATGAGGCACTTTTCATGTCTCCAAGTGTAGCTCTCAGGTATTGAAACCCAACCTTCCAGGCTCCAAGCTCAGTGTTTTAACCACTAAGCCACCAGGGGAGCTGCATATTCCCATCATTTCCTATCATTAGCTATGCTGGATAAGGCTGGTGGGAATTTCAGTCCCAGTGAATACCAGAAAGCCACACATTTCACAGCCCTGTCCTAAGTCATATGTGCAACTGTAAGTTCAATTTCCCGCTCTTAATACTAGATGCAAGGGAAGAGGGTGTTAAATCATGACTTCCAGTTCCTAACACCTATGTTTGATGCTTCTCAGGGCCACGACAACTTGTATGATGACCCGTACCAGCCTGAGATGGAGCCTCAAAGCTCATCATCGGCTGCTCGACGCCGTGCCTACTGCCGCAACCGGGACCACTTTGCCACGATTCGTACGGCTTCCCTGGTGAGCAAAGGGTCGAATCATGCTTGAACAAAGCCTTGATTTAGAGCAGTTTCAATTGCCTCATTGTTCTTTCTTAACCATTGTTCTTCTTTGGAAGCTTGGGTACTAGCAGACTTGTTACTCGGTCATAAGTTTTAATGCTGTCTGGACCTTCACTGGTTACATATAAAGCAGTCTGCAGTCTTTCCCGACCTTGAGTTGGGAGACTCTTACATCATCCCCAGCCAACGAGGCAAATGTTTCTTGCTTGAGAGGAATCTATGAGCAACTTGTACAAATTTGCTGCGGTGCACAGAAAACATGAGAAGCAAAATGTTTGGCTCTGAGGAGTGTCCCATTTAGAAAGGGATTGGATAAATTCATAGAAATAGGAGCAAATTTTGGCTATGGCACCTGTCACTGTTCTTGTCTTTACCACTTTAAACCTGGAAAGTAGGATCAGTGTAGCTTTCTTTTGGAAAGATGGAGGGCAAAGGAATGGGAGGTTCAGATCTGGACCCAAGATTCTCCCTATCTGTTGCAGTTCAGGCATTTTTCCAACATTGTTGGTAGCCAGAGATCTGCTTTGCAAAATGGCAGTTGTGTTTCCCAGTAGACTCGAGCTACTGCACCATTAAAACTTAGTCAGTTAATTGACTTTGCTTTCCTCAATTTGATCAACAAATCTGCATGTAAATAAATAATAGCTTTGAAGAGCAATGCAATTTTATATGTTTTATGGATATAGTGAAGTTGTATTGCTGGTGCCTGCTCCTTGTACTTTTTATAAGTGCCTGTAGTAAAAGTAAACATTTAATATATCTGAGACAATGCAATCCTAGTTCTCACTCCTCAGAGTTTTCCAAGCAGGACTTTAAGGGTTAACAGGTATGCCATCCTTAACAGGTATGCCCAGTTAGCAGGAATGCCATCCTTTTATTTCCTCTTGTCTTCAGTTCAATGCAAATCTGATGAACGGAGTCATAGAATTGTAGAAATAGAAGGGACACAAAAAGTTGTTGAGTACAGCCTCTTGAGGAATTAGGAAATCCACAGTTAAAATTGTCTATTTGGGGAATATGTTAAATGAAAATCGGTATCCCGAGGTAGAGATTAAAATACAAATAGAAAAAGCAAGATCCACCTTCACAAAAATGCAACACTTGTTATGCAGTGAAGATCTAACTCTTGCTACAGAGATCCGAATAGTGAGATATTACATATTCCCAGTGTTGCTATATGGAGTTGAAGCTTGTGGACATTGGCTAAAGCAGGAGTTCTCAACCTTTTTAAGCCGGGGGCCGTGTCACGCTCCCCCAGATAGCTTTGGGGACTGGCCAGCCATTTTGCCCTTCCTCCACCACATGGCACTTCTGGGTATGGTGGAGCCGGTGGGGGGCCACATGAAATGGCACCAGGGGCCGCATCCGGCTCACGGGCTGCAGTTTGAGAATCCCTGGACTAAAGCATCTGAAAGGAGAATCGAAGCTTTCAAAATTTGGATCTATAGACGGCTGCTAAAGATATCACAGGTTGACCATGTGACTAACGAAGTGTTGCACTGGATAGATAAAGGAACAAGAACTGTTTAAGACCATTAAGCAAAGAAAGCTCCAATACCTTGGCCATATCACAAGGAACAACATAAAGTATAGAATACTCCAACTCACTCTGCAAGGAAAGATCCCTGGGAAGAGAGGCCCTGGACGTAGACGGACTTCATGGCTGAAGAACCTGAGAGACTGGTGTGGCATGTCCTCAGAAGAACTTTTCCAAGCAGTTCACAGGAAGACTATCGCCATGATGATAGCCAATATCCGGAACGGATACGGCACCTGAAGAACAGTTAAAGAATTCTTCACTCATGGCCATCCATTCTCTTTTCAAAAGTCTCTGATGAAGGGAATACCAAAATCTCCTGGTCCATTTCTTTGCCAAATAGTTCATCCTGTCAGGAATTTCACTGGTAAACATCCAAGTGGAAGGCCCAGCATGGTACAATTCAGCTTTAAGTTGAGGTTTTCTCTTTCTCTACTTCTATTCTTTTCACAGGTAACTCGACAGATCCAGGAGCATGAACAAGACTCAGCCCTGCGGGACCAGATGAGTGGCTACAAACGGATGCGACGTCAGCACCAGAAACAGCTGCTGGCTCTGGAGAACAAGCTCCGGGCTGAACTGGATGAGCACCAGCTGCGTCTCGACAAGGAGCTGGAAGCGCATCGCAACAACTTCTCTGCTGAGGCAGAGAAACTCGCCAAGAAGCACCAGGCTATCTTTGAGAAGGAGGTGAATGGGGGAGACTTGTGCAGGGAAAGGTGACCTGGATGGAACCCGTGGGTTATGGGGTAGAAAATAAGTAATGTAAGTAATGTTGGAATACAGAAGGATAAACCACAGTACACAAGTCGAGAGCTTACACAACCTTGCGGACGAAAAGCTCCAGTAGAAAGGTCTTTTCCAGAACATGGCCATTGGTTAGGTTGGCTGGTACATTCTGGAAATTGTTGTCCAAAATGCTAACTTTTTCCAGGCTTTGGTTCTCTCGGCTGTGGAAGCTACTATTAGAGCTGTGATGGCGAACCTTTTCACTCCAGATGTTATTGGACTTCAATTCCCAGAAGTGCAAAGCACCCTGTGAATCCACACAAATGGGTTTACTGCGATTCATCTGGCCCGCGCTCGTCGCTCCCAGAAGCGGAAATAAAACGCGCCCGTACGAAGGAAGGGTTAACCCGGAAGAGTCTTAACCGTACAGGCGCGTTTTACTTCCGCTTCCGGGAGCACTGAAAGCGGCGCAAGCCGGATGAATCGCAGTAAACCCATTCGTGTGGATTCACAGGGTGCTTGGGCTTCTGGGAATTGAAGTCCAAGAACATCTGGAGTGACAGGGTTCGCCATCACGGTATTAGAGTGATGTAGTGGTAGGATACGTGAAGAACTTGTTTGCAACCGTGAATCTACCTTTTATTCATTCCTCCCTTTTCCTGGTGTCCAGTTCTTGCTCCAATTGATTCAGCCAGATGGGAGAGAAGTACCTTTTTTCAGATTCCCACTCTGATTTTTTTCCCATTCCTTCCAGCTAGAGCAGGGCCCCCCAAACTTTTCGGGCCACAGGCCGGTTACATGGTTCAACAGGCCAGTCACGTGGTTCCTCCCACCAGAAAAGGAAGTAAAATGCACCCTCACATGCGCAGAATGCTGCCGTAAATGCACCCACGGCTGTCAGAAACACAGGTTCATTTATGGCAGCATTCTGCGCATGCACGAGCGCATCTTCTGCTTCTGGGAGCAGCATGGGACGGATGAATTGGCATCAAGGGCCATAGTTTGGGCACCCCTGTACTGGAACAACTGGTGCTTGGTCACTCCATGCCCTTGGGATAATTGTAATTAACTCTTGCAAAGCAGCCAGGTTTCATGGTTTCCTGCTCTTGGAGGAAACTTGTGCTTCGAGCAGCCAACTGTTTTGTATTTGGTGCACTGGTTGGCCACACTTCTTTGAATACTTGCATACACACACCAAAAAAGTGGGTTGTTTCTTGTATATGTTGTGTGAGTTCATATCATTCTGCCAGTCACAAGCAATGAGCAAGGAGTTGTGTTGATGTTTACAATAATTGTGAATACCACTCAGTTCAACATTCTGGATTTGAAGATCTTGCCAGTTGTTGTCTGCACGTTGTACAGGCTTCAATCACCATAAAGACTAAAAGCCCTTTTTTAAAACTCTCGAATCATTTTCTGCACTTGCATAGTATTGCAACATACATGGAACCCAGACATTACTATGTTGTCTTCTATATTTCACTTTCCCTTTATTATTGACTACCTATCCCTTCAATTCAGGCAAAGGCAGCCATGGCTGAGGAGAAGAAATTCCAGCAGCATATCTTGGGGCAACAGAAAAAGGAATTGGGTAACTTGCTGGAATCGCAGAAACGGCAGTATAAATTACGCAAGGAACAGCTCAAAGAGGTACCTTCTTTTAAGGGGAATGGAGCATGGCTGGAATTGAAACTCTGATAGAGGGCTGTTACAATTGCATTTGCTGTCCCACAAAAGTCTCTCTATTAAGCTTTGTTTATCCAAATTTCTTCTATGTTTCTTCTGCGTCTTAGGAAATTGAAATATGTGCTTGCCACTAAATGTGGGGATAGCCTTGTTAATAATTCTTGACCCTCATTTTCCATATGTGGTGTTGCTGGTTTTTTCAGTTACTTAAAATAGGGTCCCTGAAGAAGCTTACTAAAGAGCAAGTGTGATAACTGTAACAGGCTTCAAGGGAATAAAGAAAATAATTGAAAAGGAGAGGAAGGTTTTTTTTTTCCTGTGAATATTCCAACATTCTTCTACGTTGAGTCTCATAGAATGCTTTGCAAGCTGTAACTGAGTTCCATGTATGAATTAGTGCCATAGATTGTTGCCCTGAGAACGAATGACTGGCCATTCTCTGTGTGTGTGCACGTGTGTGTGCACGCACATCCAACACTTGCATTCTTTCAGACCTCTTGCTCAGTGAGAGCAAGAGAAGTCAGGAGGTGCTAAAATAAATTAATGAAGGTTTAGCAAAAGGGCCTATGTTGCAATTTTTCTGTGGAGAGACTTCACTGGTTGTTCTTTTTATGTGTCTAGCCGCCAGCTGTGATTTGACCCTTTAAGCATTGTGCCAACCCCCCTGGCGTGAGTTTACAGGGAAGCTGTCTCCATACTTCCTACTGTCCAGTTTCCCATTGCATTCTGCTCCCTCTCTTAGGAGCTGCAGGAGAACCAGAGTACACCGAAGCGGGAGAAGCAGGAGTGGCTACTGAGGCAGAAAGAAAACATGCAGCATTATCAGGCAGAAGAGGAGGCCAACCTTCTGCGCCGCCAGCGGCAGTACTTTGAGCTGCAGTGCCGCCAGTACAAGCGCAAGATGCTGCTGGCACGCCACAATCTGGACCAGGACCTGCTGCGGGAGGTGGGAATCCAGTCGGGGAGAAGACACAATATTAGATGTGGTTAAAAAGCCAGAACTTGTAAGACAGGGGTGCCCAAACTTTTTGTGCCATGGGCCGGTCATGTGGTTTAGTGGGCCAGTCATGTGGTTCATCAGGCCAGTCACGTGGTTCCTCCCACCAGAAGTGGATGTAAAACGTGCTTTGCAATCTGTTTTTCGACAGATATGTTTTACAACAGGATGAGATAGATTTTAGGCTGTGGTTTTCTCTGCTTAAAGCAGGGGAGCCCAAACTATGGGCCATGGGACATTGCCTGCTCCTAATGGTAAAGAAGTACAGAAAATCAGAATTCGTGTGTCCCACCTTCTGACAACTTAGCAGTTCACAAGTAGAAAATTGCAAGTACAGTATATAAATAGATACCACTTTGGCAGAAAAGGTAACAGGGTTCCGTGTGCTCCGGCATCTAGTCATGCCTGCCACATGACCATAGAAACTTCTAGCACTGGCTCTTTAGCTGTGAAGAGAGATGAGCAGCACCCTTTAGAGTTGGACATGATTGGCTTTCAAGCAAGGGAGACCTTCCTTCTTTTCTCTTCTGCACTGTCAGCGGCTGTGGGTGGAAAGCTCTAGTTCCTGTGTAAACTACTAAGAGTGCCAAAGGCCTCAGTGGGATTGAAATGACACAACAAATTTGAGCTGCTGGTCCCCTTGGCAAACAATCTAGCAACCTTATTTTTTTACTGAGGCAATATTGATTTTGCATATATACACTCCCATGTTCTATTTATTTATTTAATCACATTTATACACCATCCATCTGGTAACAAGACCACCCTGGGCAGCTTTCCAACAAGAAAGTGTATGGTCTGAATTTCTTGTAGATGCCACTTATAGAACAGAATTTTTAATGTCCTGACTCTTTGGCATCTTGTCTTTCTGTTTCGGGCACTAAACAGAAGAGAGGAAAAACCAGCTGATATCTGCACTTTTTAAAGAGGCATTTAAGGATATTCTCCCCAGTTCCAATTAGTAATTGTTTTTATATTTGGGTTGCCAGCCTTGGACACCGTTAGTTGATTGGTTAATTAATCGTTGTTGTTAAATGTCAATTGTATATTGTTTTTAACTGCTATACACTGCAGTGGCTCAAGTGGTTAAGATGCTGAGCTTGATGACTGGAAGGTCGGAGTTCGATTCCCGAGCACTGCACGACTGAGTGAGCTCCCGTCACTGTTCTAGCTCCTGCCAACCTAGCAGTTTGAAAGCAAGAAATTACAAGTAGATAAATAGGTACCACTTTGGTGGGAAGGTAAACAGCCTTCCGTGCACTCCGGTGTCTAGTCATGGCTGCCACATGCCCACAGAAATGTCTTTGGCTATAAAGAGAGATGAGCACTGAATCCTACAGTCAGATATGACTGGCTTTCAAGCCAGGGCAACCTTTACCTTTACACTGCCCAGAATGGGAAGAGGCAGACACCTAGATTTTGGTGTGTCTTTAAAAACAATAAAGAAATTTGACTTTTTAAGAATTCTGATTTTTTCATCTGCTCCCCAATTTGTTGTTAGTGGAGCAAGAGAAAAATATCTCTGCTTTCAGGTTCTTGAGTTTGGCTTTTTTATTTTGGCACAACAGACCCGAAATTCGCCCATGGTCAAGTGGTCATAATCATTGGAAACATTTGGATTCCATGTGTTTTAAGAGCTTTGAGACTGTGGAGAAGTTGGTCTGTGTGGATCTTCCGCTCTGATATCGTTGGCTTTTTCTTCCTTCAGGAGCTGAACAAAAAACAGACCCAGAAGGATTTGGAGTGCGCCATGTTGCTGCGCCAGCATGAGTCTACCCAAGAGCTGGAATTCCGGCACCTGCACACCGTCCAGCGCACCCGCACAGAGCTCACCCGTCTGCAACACCAAACAGAGCTTTCAAACCAGCTAGAATACAACAAGCGCCGTGAGCAGGAGCTGCGCCAGAAACATGCCATGGAGGTCCGGCAACAGCCTAAGAGCCTCAAAGTAGGTGCTACCTACTCCCCGCCTTGCTGCCAGTGTTGCCCAGAAGGGCAGGATTCGGGGGTTCTGGAGGCAGGGCGGGGGCACCAAGGGTTTATGGAAATGGACATATGTGAGGATGGAAGGCTGGAGTCTGTACGGGACCATGTGGGTGGGCTTGCTCCATGTGAATGTGTGACAGGGGTTCCTGAGCACCTGGTGGACACACACTTGGAATGTGTCCATGTTGGGCACCTTGACCCGGAAGGATGTGAATCAGCGGTAACGGAATCAGGCAGTCCTTGTTGCAGTCATCCAGGCCATTGCAAACATGTCCGAGAGGTTCTGGAAGCAGCTCAGGGTAATGTTAACGTTGTGGGCTCAGGAACGAAATGTCTAGACCTTTTAGGGAGGTACAGCCATGCAAGGGCAATTGTAGATCCTGAGCTAGACAATCAAGGGCATATGGTTCTAGATTACTGCCAGGAGGAGCATGATCTAGATGTGGAAGCCATGTCTGCTGGGGCACTTGGACAGGGCTGGTCACAGAAGGGCATTCTGGATCTAAGTGAGGAAGAGTTGGTGCCTTTCATGTCTGAATCCAGATGTTCAAGGGGTGTAGAGCCAGGCTGGAAATGCCTATCCGGTGCCACTCCAGATGGACAGGAAGCGACAGCTCTAGAGCAGAGGCAGGAGTGTCTAGGGCTCAGTGGCCAGTTCGTTGAATGCAGGAATGAAGGGCAGGTTCTGAATTTCATTGGTGCAAGTCTGAAACAGCAAGACCTTTATGAAGAGGGAATTAAGGATCTGGACTTAAACCAAACGTTTCTGGAAGGGCTGGATCAGAGCAGAGATGGCTGTAGGATGATTTTACCCATTCGAGGGTGCCCTGGTGTACCTGAGCCTGATGGGCAAGAGGCTGATAAGCTAGAGCCATTCACCTGTGAAGGTCATTTGTACCCCCAACCCTTACCTGCTATCCTAGAGGAGGAAGACCAGAGAGGTCCAGGTGATGGCTGTCCAGCCCCTGAAGACCCCTACAGTCAGGAAGGCAGCAGCAAAACACGCCCTCTTCCTTCTCCCATGACAGCCATTTTCCCTCATGCTCTCTGTGTAGCTTTGGCGTTGTTGGTGTCTGCTTATCCCTGTGCTCCAACTCTCCTGTTGCTCCTGGCTGCTCTTTGGGCCCAAGGAGGAGGGTTTCAGGAGATCCTTCTGGCCCTGGAGGGAGCACTAGTAGGCCTGGGAGTTAGCTACACCTTGTTGCATTCGGTTTTCCTGCTCTCAGGGGCGTCCTTTCTACTTTTGGCCAAGATGGCAGGGGCGGTAGGTGTGGTGGGGTTGAGTGCCAGCAGGGGCCGCCTATATGTCCCGGTCATTCTCCTGGCCTCTTATCTTCTAGCTTCTCCTTGGCTTTTCTTACCCCTTTATCTTTTGGGAGCCATGGCAAGGCATAGCATTAGGGGACTCCCACGTCGGGCCCGCCGGTTTTGGCTCCTGGCCCTCCTCCATCTCCCACGGCCAGCGTTCCGCACCCTACAGCGCCTAGGCCTGGTCAGTGAGCGGGGGCTGTTCTGCCTCTTCCCCAAAACCAACAAGGGGGGCTTCCGTAGCCGCATCCCGGTGCTTTCACGACAATGGCAGCCGCCACTCCCCTGGCACCGCAAGGCGGCTGCTTTCCTTGCCAAGCCAGTGTGCAGCCTCAACAAGCTCCTCACCCAGGTGATTTGTGCTCAGCTGCCCCCTTCAGCTCTGCGTTGTCTCAAAGGACTACACGTCCTCCGCGAAGAGAGGCCCAGCCGCATCCCCCGTTTGATGGGGCACGCAACCCGGCCGAGAAGCCAGTCTGTTGGCTCGGTGAGGCGGCTTAGTCAAAGAAGCTGCAGGCAGACCAACCAGCTGGTTAGAAAGCCCTGGAGATGATTGGCCCCACAGTCTTGGACTTCCTAGAACCCAGTTCTAGACTCATGAAGCAAGTAGATCCATTGGAACTCTTGACATCCTAAATCAGGAGTTCTCAACCTTTTTTTAGCTGGGGGCTGGGTCAGGTCCCCTCAGACAGCTTTGGGGGCCGGACAGCCATTTTGCCCTTCCTCCACCACATGGCACTTCCTGGTGTGGTGGAGGTGGTGGAGGCCACATGAAATGGCACCATGGGCCGCATTTGGTCTCCAGGTTGAGAATCCCTCTCCTGAATCATCTGCCTACCCATAGAAATCTGGAAGGTTGGCTAGTTTCTGGAGTCCTGATTGATCAGGCAGAACTACTGGCAATATTAACTATGGCAGCAACTTCTTTCCACCTTGAGTGTGATATTGAGTTGATGAGACCCACCTCACAGGCAGATAATTTGATGTTTCAATCCTGGGGTTGAATGGGTTGGGGGGAGGGGGCTGAGCCTTCATCAGACGCAGGGTTTGCTTGAGGAAAGAGGTCCGGAGGTTCAGCAGGGAGGGGAGACCTGAGATTTGTGCCAGCTCCCTCTTTGTTTACATATTGGGGATGGCTGAGGCGTTGTTGTGTGTTCATTATCCTAACGAGGAAAGAATCACCTGACGCCCTGTTGAGCTGGCAGTTTGGGTGGGTGTAAATAGTTCTTGTGCCCATCCAGACTGACTAAGGGGGAAGGTGGGAAGAATTTTTTGCCATATGGTTTCCATTCCCCTTAATACTGAAGTGCTGAGGTATGGGTACCAACATAGGCACAGATTTGAGGCTGTGACAGCTCCTGAATCCACACCTCCCAGTGAAAGAAGGACTGTGATGCAGGCTTGCAGAAGGAGACACTCCTACAAACAGTTTTCAGTAACTCCCTTTTTAAAAATCCTGCAACAGCTCCTCGCTTTTTCTTGAACAGGAAGAAAATACAGATTGTCTTTCCTTTCTGCCAACATTGCAAGCACAAACACACACATACTGTAGTAGAGGATGTTGGGATAAAACACATTAATATATAGATGTAGG
Source organism: Bradypodion ventrale (assembly GCA_035047345.1). NCBI lineage: Eukaryota > Metazoa > Chordata > Lepidosauria > Squamata > Chamaeleonidae > Bradypodion > Bradypodion ventrale. Next base: position 10,775,331 of record JAWDJE010000006.1, read on the forward strand.
TCTGTTCATTATTATGTCCTGAAGAGTTTCCAATTAAATACAGTTATTATTCATCTTCTCCTACAAAACACCTTACCTTTCTCAAATTGATATGGAAACTTAAGAAACTAAAAGGTATACATATCCCAAGAAATCAGACTCTACCCAGCTCCTGAGGGTTTACTAACTAGGTGATTCTTTCGCCGTTCGTATATATATATATTTCCATAATTTTATGAATATATATATTTATCATTTCCATTCTATTTGTAACACCCCCTTCATTTCATTTTTGTTTTGAATGTATATATTTGTGTATATTTGTAAGGTTGATAAATTTTACATGGAACATTTTTTTTGTGAAGGGGGGAAGAACTAATTTGAGTGATTTTTTTTAAAAAAATGACTGAAAATGGGAGAAATCCACTTTAAATGAACCTTACTAACGTAGGGTTTTTTCCCATCTTGAAAGCACAATGGGCCAAACAGCAGTCCAATCTTTTTCTGTTTCCAGTATGACTGAAAATGTGAAAGCACATGCTAGGAATTTGAAGTAACTGCTCAGCTTTTAACCAGTTTTCTTTATCATAGGCAGTTACATATTAAGTTTTTAAAATATGAAATATATCCTATTAGGGTCATGTCTGTGTTAAGTGGCATTTCCAAGCTTTTAAAGTCACACACAAAATAAATTTGTCTTAACATCCTCCCAGTGTTGGGAAAGTCAAGGGAGAAGCCAGATATGTATTAATCTTAATAAGTGGAAGTAGAGATCGCTTCCATTTTGTGCAACTTGAAGAAGTTCAGGGATCACTCTGGGAATTGTACTGTCCTTATTTTTTCCCCTTCCCAGGGAATCAGTGCCACCAAAATCTGGGTGTCTGCCTCTTTAGACTCTTAACTTGTATTGGTCTGCCACTATACAAGCTCAGCCAGGGAGCCATTCCATTGAGCTGCTCTGAATAAGATGTTAACACATGGCTACTTGGCTGTCATGACTTTTTCCTCTCTGGCTATCTGGCGATTGAGCTGAAAACGGCATTACAAGAGAGCGCCTGGAAGCTTAGTGGCCCTGTCACATCCAGATGAAATGTCTGCCTTTGCAATACAGGTAGCAGCCATGTAGAAGAATTCCTGTTAATGCAGCTGTAGTATTCCTACCCTGATAATAAGTCTGCCATCAAAAACCATTAGGCTAAATTCAATATTATTCCAAGCTAGAGTAGAACCATTGGAATGAATTGAGCAGGTCAGTCAATGTTGATGAACGTCGCATCTTCCGTTGACTAAAATTGGCTTCATCCTATCAACCAGGCCTGTTTTAACGCTTTGCAGGCAAGCATCAGAATACTAGAGCAGCCTCTCTGGTCTTATGGATCTGGAGAGCATGATGCTGGGATAAAACTGAGCTACAAAACCATGTCATAAGTCAGTGATGGTGAACTTTGGCACTCCAGGTATTCCTAAACTTCAGTTCCCTGTGAATCCACATGAATGGATTCACATACGGCACATACACAGTAAACCCATTTGTGTAGATTCACAGAGACTTGGGCTTCTGGAAATTGAAGTTTAGAAACACCTGGAGTGCCAAGGTTCACCGTCATGGTCCTAGGTCGTGTGACTAGCTTTGCTGCTAATGTTTGTTTTAAATATGTTTTTAGGAACAAAAGTTAGCTTGCCTGCGATGAATACGCTCACAGAGTCTGATAGGCACAAAATGGGCAATGTTTTAAAGCACAGCCTTGCCTATCAACATTTCTGATTTCCTTGCTCACAAATATAGTGATCCTAAACATCCCTGCTTTGAGAGTAAATCTCATTTTCTTCAGTGGTGTTTTTAAGTAAATTTGTTGAGGCATTGTTAGGATTTTCACATTCCTTTTTATTGATTATTATGTGATGGCAGACCATGTTTTTATACAGTTAACGTCATTTGAGGTCTAATAGTTTATAATTCTTGTTATAAATAGCCTTCATCTGTTCACATTGGAACAGTGCTTTTGTTTTTGCCACTCTGAGGTTATCCTTTAATGATAGTTTTAATTCCACATTCATCTGTTCAGGTTTTTTTCCCTGTCCCATTTGTGCATTAAGTACTTGCCTTGCATTTCTCCCTTTTTTGGTTCATCTGTGGTCATATTTATTCTAATTTTGTTCTAGTCATGGATTTATTTTTATTTTATTTTTTGCATTCCTGTTTTTTTAATGGCCAAACTTTATTTTTATTATCCAAATTCTATTTTGTTCATTTTAATAGTGTATTTGTATTTCTTCCCATTTTGTATGTGTTTTCCCCTACCATCCTTGGATTTTTTTAAAAAAATCTGTTAAATATTTTTAATTTATTTCTCCTCTTTTGTGTTGGGAGGCATTCATTTGTGGTTTATTTATTTCACCCTACCCTGTTGTGGATGCATGTGAAATTCTGAAGCAAAATCAATAAAAAAAATTCTGCACCACAATGCACCACCTCTGTATCGTGCGTTTTGAGTTTCATTTTATTCCTTTCTCACATTTTTAATAAAATGAAGCACTTCATGCTTAGGAGCTGGGCTATGAGTCTGTTTTCACATCCTCTGTTCCCTCAAATAGTTCCTTTGCATCCCCTCCCCAAATCATGCATCATAAAAATTAGAACATTGTGTAGACCTTGCAATGGAAAGGATATACCGTATTTGCCGGTGTATAAGACCCAATTCCCCCCCCCCCCCCCCCCAATTAAAATACACTGGGAAAATGGAGTGTGTCTTGTACTGTATATAGTGGCCTATAATGGGCTATTTTGGTAATAACAGGGTGCATCTTATACTCCGATGTGTCTTATACACTGGCAAATACGGTATATTTACTTTAGTTTCTCATTAGTTGTGAGATGTGCCCCATATTTATAACTGTCTCCATTCAGGGCAACCATGGAAGCAGAAGAAACACTGGATCGCAGGAAGGCTTATCACTAGAATTCATGTTTGATTGCTGAAGCAAAGTAAAAGATGTGAAAGTTGTGAAAAGATTCACCTTGTTTGAGGCATTTGCCTCAGGAAAATGGATCTTGGGTACCGTTAAAGTCAATTGAAGACTAGCTCCCATAAGAAAGGAATGGTGAAACATTTCTGAGTATTCTCTATTTAAGAAACCCTGGAAAAAGTCGGTTGTAAGTTAAAGGTAAAGGTTTCCCTTGCTTGAAAGCCAGTAGTATCCGACTCTAGGGTGCAGTGCTCATCTCTGTTTCTAAGCCGAAGAGCCAGCGCTGTCTGCTTCTGCAGACGTTTCCGTGGTCATGTGGCAGGCATGACTAGACACCGGAGCGCACGGAATGCTGTTACCTTCCCACCGAAGTGGTCCCTACTTATCTACTTGCAATTTCTTGCTTTCGAACTGCTAGGTTGGCAGGAGCTGGGATGAAGACGGGAGCTCATTTCCGTCCTGCAGTACTCGGGAATCAAACTGCTGACCTTCCGCTTCCCAGTCAGTGTCTTAGCGACTTGAGCCACTGCAGTAAGTTAGGTTTGATTTATAAGTTTGGTTTGATTTAATGGTGTAGTTGTAGATAGTGATGGACTCAAGCTCAGGTTCAAATCCTTGCAGGAACATTGAAACGCAAGGGTTGGGTGGCAATTAGAGCTAGTAAAACCACTCCTTACGTATCTCATTTGTCTTGAAATGCCTAATTGGTTGCTACAAGTCCCTTCCTGCTTGATGGCATGTGGACATCTAAGTAGGAGTTGGCTTTGATTTGCAGGAATAATTGACAAGGAAAGACTCCATGCAAGCCATATAGATAATGAGTTTGAGGAGCTTCTCTCTATGAGGAGTACTGTGGAGTTGTTTTTGGCGGGTCACACCCTGCATGAACAAATGAGGAAAAGATGCGACACTTGTATTTTCTGCTGGCACCAAAATGTGCACCGGTCCTTTATGTATTGTTGAGATCCACGGAACAACTGTACACATTGCTGTCACACAAAAATAGCACATGCGGGTATTAAAATAAATGCTGGGTCCTCTCGAAATTTTAGTAGCCCCCAGGCAAATGGATTTCTGCCCCATCATTTGTCAGATATCCCTCTGACTGAGGGCTGCCCAGCCATGGAAAAGATGCCTTCTGTTTTCCATGGACCAGTTCTAAGCCTGCCCGATCCAGATATTCTCTGGTAGACTATATAACTCACTTTGGAAGGTTTTTTGCTGCATGGTTTACTAGGCGTACATTGGAGTAGCTCTCTTAATTTCATCAGAAATAAATACCTTCTGATCAGAGTATGGATAATATATTTAATAAATAATTGATTCTCATTATTCTTTGCAGGATTTGGAAAGTAGCCTCTTATTGTTACAAGTTCCATGATTGGAAAAAAATAACATTTCTATTACTTTCCCATTACATTCCAGCACAGCATGGAAATTTTTCTTTATTGAGTACAGCTGGAGTTTGGGAGCTGTAGTCTTTTTAAAAAGGACCTTTTCCATGCTTTTCTTCCCATTCCATTTGGAGACAGAGGAATCCCTCAAGGTGTAAAAATGGCAGATAATATTGAAAAGCATGTGTCAAAATGCCTTATAAATAACTTTTGGAAAATTACTCATTATGCCAATACTGTATGTGGATTCATTTCTGCTCGTTTCATTACTCTCCATATGTAACGTGGATACACCATAAGTAATTACTGTTACTTAGCAATCTCTGCTTCTGAGAGGCCAGTGGTGGAGTCAGTCTCTTGTCCCAGGGATGGGACTCAAGGTTGAATCTAGGGCAGTGATGTCTAACCTTGGCACTCCAGATGTTCTTGGAACTTCAATTCCCAGAAGCTCTGATCAGCAGGAGTGCTGACTTGGGCTTCTGGGAATTAAAGTCCAAGAACGCCTGGCGTGCCAAGGTTCGTCATCACTGGTCTAGGGTCTTGTCAAGCACAAAGTGTTTCCCAGCCTCAGCGCATGAGATCCTTTAAAGTATGGGAGGGAACCTTCTGGCTCTCAAAATGTGAACTTCTTCCGTGTTTAGCTCAGACATGAAACTGACAGAATGAAGCCACCTTTGATGAAGTTATTCTGTTGTTCCTTTTGCCTGAACTAGTGTAAGAAAGATTAGCTGGCACAAAGTTGCCGTTGCCCAGAGTCTGCCTGATTGTGGTTCACAAATACCACAGTCTTCAAGGAGGCTCTCTGTGTGTGCCCCTTGTCGTGAACTACAACTTATGCAGCCTTGTATTGATGTCCATGCTAGGTGGGACTGACGGGAATTCTAGGCCGACATATCTGGAAGAATATCCAGGTCCTTTATTGCCTTACGTGGAGGTCTGACTTTCTGCAGGAAACATTGACTCTCTGCCCTTGAACTGCACCCTTATTCCTTATTGGAACTGAAAGCGGCATTCTTTAAGTGTGATGAGAATGCTTCCTAATGTAGGAAACATGTTGAATTTAAGTAGTTTTGACTGGGATGGGTGGAGATGGAATGGTTGAATGAATGATTGTTCTTCCCACCAACCCCTAATGGTGGGCACTGTTAGTCTAACTCACATGCTCCTGTCTCTCTCTCTCTCTCTCCACCCCTTTTCCTTCTTCTCTTCCCTCTTATGTTTTTGGCACTCTCCGTGTTCACCTCCTGCTCCCCTCCTTTTCCAATCACTTGGGCTGCCCCTATGTTTGCTTTATTTCTTTGCTTCCTGCTTTGTCTTCTTCCCACTTCTACTACTCTCCAGTCCAAGGAGCTGCAAATTAAAAAGCAGTTCCAGGACACCTGCAAGATCCAGACGCGACAGTACAAGGCCCTTCGCAACCATCTTTTGGAGACCACCCCGAAGAGCGAACACAAGGGGATCCTCAAGCGGCTGAAGGACGAGCAGACCCGCAAGCTGGCCATCCTAGCTGAGCAGTATGACCACAGCATCAATGAAATGCTCTCCACCCAGGCCGTAGGTACCCTACACTGCCTTCCCCCCCATGATGGTGGTGGTTTTTTGGGTTTTTTTGCCTCTGCTTCAGAGTCCAGGTTGTAAGATCAATACTGTGTTTTTTTGTTGTTGTTGTTTTTTTTTGGGGGGGGGTCACCTTCCTGTTCCCTTTGTTCAGTCATGCTTAATGCATGGTTCTTTTTTAAAAAAAATAAGAATGTTTCATCCGTTTCTTTCTTCAGAGGGCACAGAAGGCGGGCTTCCTTTGTGCAGAATTGACACAGCCCTTGTAAAAATTAGTATGAAGGCTTATCTGCACTGCAAAGTTGTATTGAGTTCATCTCACGTTGTTGTTGTTGTTGTTGTTGTTGTTGTTGTTGTTGTGCTTCCCTTCACTCCTGAAAGAATCATGGGAAAGGATGGTTTGAGAATATTGTTAAGGAACCCCACCACTTATCCTCCCTTTATGAAATTATCATTCCTGGGGATCCCTCGGAAAAATGAGCTAAATCAGGGTTTCCCAACCTTTTCAAGCCAGGGGCCAGCTTTTCAGTCAGCTTCAAGGGCCGGATGGCCATTTTACCCTGCCTGCACAGTGAGGGTGGCCATTTTGTCCCAAAAGCTTCACAGGGGCAGTCATTTTGTTTCTTGAATGCCCTTGGAGGGGTACGGGGGCACATGAAATGTTGCTGCGGGCCGGATCCAGCCCACGGGCCTTAGGTTGGGAACCCCTGAGCTAAATATTAAACCACTGACTCTGTAATGTGGCTGTTCTTTGGGCCAGGTTAGCACGGGAAAGAGTACTTTACTGAGTCATAACTCTAGCACTTTCAAAATATCCTTCTGAAATAGTTACTACTATTTTTCCACCATGAGGGAGGCTCTTTGGCCTATGAATACTAAGGGCAGGCTTCCTCAACCTGCTGGCTGGGAATGATGGGTGTTATATTCCAATACATCTGCAGGTAGCAAGTGAGAAAAGCTGCCCAATGGCTGAGATGTGGTTTGGTCTCTTTACTCTTAGGTCTAAGACTAATTTTGTTTTCTGCATTTTGCTCTGTATTCACATCCCTGCTCCCATTCTCTTTTATGTGCCTCTCCCAGCAGGCAAATTTGAATGTGTAGTTTACTCTTGCTGTCAGATTCCCCTATTGAACTTCTTTCTATCCTGCAATGGTTACTAAGCAAGACCCAGCAGGGCAGGGTTGTTGGCTGGTCAGGGACGAAAACAAAGGTGTCTGAACTTAGCTCTATAAAGAGCAGCCAAACCCCACTCTCTGAAGTAGCGCCTTGGTGTTACCCCCTTTCCTAATTTCTTCCTGTTTGTCCCCTCTTAGCTGCGGCTGGATGAGACACAGGAGGCAGAGTATCAAGTGCTACGGATGCAACTGCAGCAAGAGTTGGAGCTGCTGAATGCCTATCAGAGCAAAATCAAGATCCACACTGAAGCGCAGCATGAGCGTGAGATAAAAGAGCTTGAACAGCGGGTCTCTATCCGTCGGGCACTGCTAGAGCAAAGGGTAGGTAACCTCTTGCTCCCGCCCCGCGGAAATCTATAAGTTTTGTTTCCTTAACATGCAAAGTACATATCTGCTGAAGGACTAGACACAGTAATGGCGAACCTTTTAGAGACTGAGTGCCAAAACTGCAACACGGCGGGGAGAACTCTGCTGGGGGGAGGGAGGAAGCGCTCCCATTGGGCTGCTAGGCAGAGGGGCAGGGGGAGCTCTGGGCTGGGGGAGGGAGGAAGTGCTCCTGTTGGGCAGAGGGTCGGACTGGACTCTGCTGGGGCAACACTGCATCTGCCCACACAGAAGGCTCTTGAGTGCCCCCTCTGGCACACGTACCATAGGTTTGCCTCCACTGGACTAGAGTCTGAACATTAAAAATAAATAAATCTTTTTTCCAAACTCTGCCCTTTCTGAGGATCAGCTGTACAAAACTCAGTGGCCTCTGCCTCCAGTTTAAGTTTAGATTTAAGTAGGCAATTCAGATTAGCCAGTGAAACCTACATAAACATTGATTTACTAACCTCTCCTTGATTTGATGTATTCTATTCTAGTTGGTGCTAACAGCTGGATTTAGACTAGTGGGATTTTCTTCTAAATAAGCTGGCATGGCTAGAAACAGATGGTAGCATATGCCCGATTGTTTTCTTCATGGTTCTTCCTTCAGCTATAATACAATCTTCATTGCTCCACTAATATGTTAAAAAAAGACCTGCAACCAAATGGACATTTTTGCTCTAAAGCTTTTAAAGCAAGAGCCTGTGGAACAAATTTTGTCAAAGAAAGAAAAATATTTCCCTTTTTTACCTTCCATGTTTCTTTCCATTTTTTTTTTCATTCTAGCAAGACAGAGATGGTTGTGGTCAGACAAAATGTAGATTAGAGATTAAGGATTCCACATGTGCTAGTGGGAAAGGGGGGGGGGCGCTTTCTTGATTAAATTCAGGCTTACAGCTTGGGTATATTCATGGATTCAGCCTTGAACCTTAGACACCCAGTAGCCAAGAGCAACTTTGCACAAGTGAAACTAGTGCCCGAGCTGTGTCCATTCCTGGAGGTGTCTGATGGACTGTGGCAGTGATGGTGAATCTTGGCACTCCAGATGTTCTTGAACTTCAAATCCCAGAAGCCCTGATCAGCAGGAGTACTGACTTGGGCTTCTGGGAATCGAAGGTTGCCTATCACTGGACTATAGTGACCCATATTTTTCACCCAGAGGATCACTGGTCTATGGAACTCCCTGCCAGAAGAAGTGGTGACACCTGTCAGACTTGACAGCTTTAAGAAAGGATTAGACAAGTTCATGGAGGACAAGGGTATCAATGGCTATAATTATGGATACCTAAGGACAACCTCTGGGTTTGAGAGATAGGCAGGATATCTCTCAATGCCATTTCCAGGGAATCCTAAACAAGGGAAGGCATCTCCTTGGGAATGATACCCTGAAGCAAATGGTGAGCCACTGTGTGAGACAGAATGCTGGACTGGATGGGCTCCTGTGGCCTGTTCCAGCAAGGCTGTTCTTATATTTTAGTCAGATACATTTGGATTACTGTAATGCATTGTATCTGAGGCAGCATTTGAAGACTCTTCATTTAGTCCAGTGGTTCCCAACATAAAAGCCCACGCCCCACAGGGGTGGGTGGGTTCAATTCTCAGAAGCCTAAGGCAGTACATTGGCTGATCAGTGCTTTGGAGAATTGACTTAGGCTTCTGGGAATTGAAGTCCAAAAACCAAAGGTTGGGAACACACTGATGTTAATTCAAAGTGCTACAGCCAAACGGTGGATTATAGCTCGTTCATCTGTTATTCAGTAGCATATAACTGCCTTGCTGCTACAGTTTCTCTGGCTTCTTGGGCATGAGGTTCAGCCCTGAGGTTGGATTCTCTCCTTTGGATGTCATCTCTTTCTTTGTCTTTGTCCCTAGATTGAAGAGGAGATGTTGGCCTTGCAGAACGAGCGCTCTGACCGCATCCGGAGCCTCTTGGAGCGCCAGGCCCGGGAGATCGAGGCCTTTGACTCTGAGAGTATGCGCCTCGGCTTCAGCAACATGGCACTTACAGGCATTCCCGCCGAAGCCTTCAACCAAGGCTACACTGCTCCTCCTCAGCCCTGGCCCTCCCGCCCTGTCCCACGCAGTGGCTCCCATTGGAGCCATGGGGTCCAGAATACAGCCGGTGCCCCACACGCTTGGAGACAGCCCCCCATGCTTGCCCCACCCCCTTCAGCTTGGCTCCACCCTCCTTCTTCATCCCCCTCCTCTTCCTCCTCCTCCTCCTCCTCAGCCCCTGGGGGCCGCTCCAACGTGGTCATGCTGAGGAACAGCCCCCAGCCCCTGCGGCGCACGGCCTCCGGTGGCCAGTCGGACCAGGGTATCAGCCGTTCAGCCAGCGTCACCTCTCACATCCTCAACGGGTCGCACTTTTCCTACTCGTGAGGCGATTGGGAGAGAAACAGGGAGACTCTGCCAGAGGGAGACGGAAGGAAGGGGGGGAATTGGCCGGTGGAACGGGGTGGGAGGCGGGGCATGTTTTGCCAGGGCTCGACAAGCTTGAATAGCGGGAGAGGCTGTGAGACTGAACCACACTGGAAGGAAGGCTCCCCAGTCGTCGTCATCGTTGTCGGTAGCCGATGAGTTTCCACCATCTTGCAAGCAGCAAAGACACAGAAGATTGGCTGGTGAGATGGAAAGGTTGTCTTCTTGCCCTCCAAAGCACGGCTGGTGCCTCCTCAGATTGTGGTTTCCTATCCCCGTCCGATGGATAGAAACACCAAAGCTGCAGACATGACGTCGGCAATCAGTTCCTTGCACCCCCTGATTGTTGTTGATTGCTCGCCCAGCGTTGCCACAATCTGTTGATGGAGAGAGGCAGAAAAATGGATCTCTTCAGGGTGAGGCAGAATATTCCTGATCCCACTCTGAGAAGAGGGGAGGGGGGATAACAATGTCCTACATAGCAATGATTCCAGAATTCTTTATTGTGCACCCGTAGCTTGTCTGTGGTGCTGCGAACAGAGCTGCTATGGCCACAAAGCCTCTTCTGGTGTGTTTTACCCCCCAGGTTCCTTAAACCAGTCCAAGCAGGGAGAAGAGTTAAAATAATGGGCCTGGATTGTCATTGGTGGCGGCGGCAGTGGCCAGTCAGTGCATGCGTAGTAGAACTGTTGGACTGAGAGTGGTGAACATTGACTTCTGACCATGCCCAATCCCACAGGCAACAGAATTTAGTCTGCTTCTGGACCGTCCTCTGCTTCCAGAACCTTCCTTACCTCACCCATAGTCTGTGGATGGCAAGAGAAGTGTCCTTTGAAGGATGCTGTGGGCTTATGACCATGTTGCCCCCATTTTCCTGAGAGGTGGGCCCTTTTTCCAGCTCTTGAGGCTAGTGTCTTTACATCAGGCTAGTCCCACATGACCACGGTGGGAACTGTGGAGAAGAAGTAATCCAGTCGAATCCTCACATTCCTGTCATGAGCCAGAATGTAGGCATTAAACGGTGCCCACCACCCACTTTGCCCCCATGCGTCTATTTTGAAATGTGGCTCTGGCTCCGAGCCAGCCCAGGGATCTTTTCTCTCCATAGTCCACGTAGATTTCATCTCACACACACGCCTTCCTAGGAAAAACCATCTTGTGGTGCTCCTCCTGTGCTAAGCTTTGACAATAGTGTCTCAGCCACAACCTAACTCTCTGTAAGGGCTGGCAGGAAATTTTGCTAGTGAGGCGCTTTGTGCTCACCTTTCTCTATTGTACTTGGGTTGCTCTGTTGCACCTCTTCTTCCTCCTAAAACAGGGGTGGCCAACCTTGGTGCCACTGAAGTCATGAACTTCAATTCCCAGAAGCCCTGATCCCCAGGTGTGCTTACTCGAGCTTCTGGGAGTTGAAGTCCAAGAATACTTGGAGCACCAAAGTTGTCCACCCCGGCCCTAAAACTCCTTCCACTCTCCACGTTTGCCCCCCCCCCCCAATTTGACCCTGGTCTTTTCTTTGTAAGGCTGTTTTGCAGTCTGCACACCCTATCTCCATAATGGTGAACCTTGGCACTTCAGCTGTTCTTGGACTCCAAGTCCCAGAAGCCCAAGTACCTGTGAATCCACACAAATGGGTTTACTGCACGTACACAGTAAACCCAGAGTAAGCCCACAGGGACTTGGGCTTCTATGAATTGAGGTTGAAGAACAACTGGAGTGCCAAGGTTTGCCATCACTGCCCTATTTCATCACATCTGCCTCTACGTTTATATTCACTTGCATGGGACTCAGTTGCAGAATGAAGAGTACCCAGCAGAGTTGAGACTATCCCATGGCTAAAAATTCACACCCAGAGCACCTTCTTCACTTCTCCGTGGTTTTCTTCTTCCTGTACAATCTCCCCTTCTTCTCCCTCCGTTTGTGTGCTTGTGAGCAAGAACTCATTTAATGCCCAATATGATCAAACCCCAAGGCTGGCTACCCAGGGTTTGGGATCAGGGTCAAGGCCCAGTTGTTCTTCTCTATTCTTTTTATTGAAATAACTCCACAATTATAAAAGATCAAATGGCTTTTCTGGTGGGAGCCAGTTCCTTGTCCTATCTCCCACAGAACCTGCTTGGATCACACCAAAATAGTCCTATCAAACCCAACAGAAAACCATTCATAAATTTGATGTGCTCTTTACCCAGTGACTAGAGGAATTTTGAAGTCAAGCATTTCAACTCTGGGTTGACAAACTTTTCTCACAATGAATGCAATGCTTTCCATTTTTCTCTCTTGTAGAACCTGTTGAAGCTTGGTAAGGGGTTTCTTTTGAACGAAGGGAGGAAAGGTGTTGAAACGAAGGATCTGGAAGATTTTGTATCATAAATAGGAGATTAAAGCAGAGCATTCTTGGAAGGGCATGCCAATCTATAAGTGTGGATAGTTTTGAATCACCCTTTTCTTTTGCCCCACCAAGCAGGTGGAGATTCTGAAACAGTGGCACAACTTCTAGCCTAGTGATCTCCAGATATAGACTACAGTGTCCATCATTCCCACCCAACATATCCATTGGCCCTCTGATGGCTGATAATGAGTGTGGCAGTCCAGTTGCCCCTGGAGCACATCCATATGAGGAAGACGGGAATAGTTCTCGAGCAAGAAGCAGGGACTTCTTACAAAACATTCTTAGGGTTAAGAGGAACCTAGAGGCCACTGATATAGGGCTCCGTTGAAGGAAAGAGCATAGAGAAGGATTGGCATGCTAAAAATATCAGTAAACAGCCTTGTGAACTGTCATTTATTTTCCTCTCCAGTTATTACATATGATCACATCTCTAGCAACGTCCATGTTCACCCCCAATAGCAGATGAGGTGGAGGATTGCATGCATGGCTGAACCCTTAAAGAATGTCCTCTGTAGGAATTTCCTCTTTGCTACATAGGCTATGTATATATGGAGATGTCCTTCACCACCATCCCTCACCACCAGACAAGCAGTTCACCATTTTGACTGAATTGTCACTGAGTAGCACGGCATAGGACCATGATGGCGAACCTTGGGGCTCCAGATGTTCTTGGACTTCAATTCCCAGAAGCCCAAGCCCCCATGAATCCGCACAAATGGGTTTACTGCGATTCATCCGGCCCACGCCGCCCTCGTCGCTCCTGGAAGCAGAAGTAAAACACGCCCATACGGGCGTGTTTTACTTCCGCTTCCAGGAGCGATGAGGGCGGCGTGGGCCGGATGAATCGCAGTAAACCCATTTGTGCGGATTCATGGGGGCTTGGGCTTCTGGGAATTGAAGTCCAAGAACATCTGGAGCCCCAAGGTTCGCCATGACTGGCATAGGGGCACTTCGACCAATTCTGTCTGCTTTTTGTGTGTGTGAATTAAGGCCTGTTCTCAATACAGAAGGAAACAATATGTCTCACATGTAAAAAGAGCCACAAACATCTGGGCGAGGAGAGGAAATCTATGCTTCTCTTTCTGTTGTAACAGGTAGAGGAGAAATCATTTTTGCTTTCCTGAGGAGACGTAGGAAATGTGGAATAAAAATCCCCCAAATTTTCCCCCCCGAGCTCTTCTAGTGAGTAGGAAAGGTGTGGTGGGCCTGTGCAGAAAATGGAGAAGTGTTTCTCACCCATGTGGAACTCCACAAAGAATATGAAAACAACCTATTCTTTTTGTAAAACAAGGAAAGCTTTCTGGCAGCTTCTCACAAGTAGGCGCGATGGGAAACTTGGAAGCAAACAGCTTTTGCGAAGAGGGGCTATATTTAATCAAATCTGTCTTGCTCCATAGGAAATGGTTGATACGTACTGGAGTTTTCCATCTTGGGTTAGGGGGACTATAAAACAATTGTTTCTTCATGAAACACCTCAAGAGGTTTTCCATGCTCCCCTTGCCCCATAACCTCACATAACCTCACAAATCCTCCTGTCTGTACTTGCTTTCTTCCCACCACAGGCACTGTTTAGGCCCCCAACCCTACATCTCCCCTGTTTTGTGAGATTTCTGGGGAGTGAGATGTTGCCCAGAACCCTCTTCTGAGATTTCAAGTTAATTTTCTAATTGAATAAGGCCGCCATCAGGAGGGAGGTGGGGAGGGGGTGAGAGAGTGGTTTTGGGGTTTCGTTCTAATTTCAAGATGTCCAGTCAAGTGGTTTTTTTCTGCCTGCCTGGGATTGGGAAACGGGTTATGGGGAGGGATGGGTCTGTGGGGGGGTTTGATGTATTATAATAATAATTAATCCTTACATTTCTTAAAAAAAAGAAACTTTTCCCTTTTTTTTCTTTTCCTTCTTTCTCTTTTCTTTTTGTGTGCCATAACTACCCCCATGTACAGTTTACCTCTTCTGTCTTTTTTATTTTATGCTTTCGTTCTTTTCTCCTGTCCCATTTTTCCCCTGTCTCCCTCTGTATGGGTGATTAAAAACTAATGTGAGTGTGTGTATGTATGTGTGTATGTCTTTTTTTATATATGAAGAAAAATGTTGGGGGAACTTAGACATATGTGTCCTATGGAATGTATTAGAAAATAAAACACTTTTTTTTAAAAAAAAAGCAACAACATTAATGGGATGGGGAAGCTTGAATCTTACTTGGCAGAAGCAAAAAAAACAATGTAAAGAAAACACAAAGATGGAATGGGTTGCGTGCTCTCTCTCTCTCGAGGGCTATCAGTGGGAGAGAAATCTTTTAATAAAATGTTGAATATTTAACAACAAAAAGTATTCTTTTTTTTAACGGAGAGACCAATGGTCTGTGTTTCACCAGGATGGGATCCTAAAGTTCATCTCAGAACTACTCCCTACAACCCATCAATATCCCATTTCTATACACATTATGTGAGGTTAAAGCAGGGATTCCCAACCTTTTCAAGCCAGGGGCCGGGTCACGCTCTCTCAGTCAGCTTCGAGGGCCTGACAGTCATTTTGCACTGCCTGCATGATGGGAGTAGCCATTTTGTCCCAACAGCTTTGAAGGGGCAGCCATTTTGTTTAATGAATGCCCTTGGAGGGGGTGGGGGGCCACATGGAATGGCACTATGGGCCAGATCCAGCCCATGGGCCTTAGGTTGGAACCACTGGATTAAAGGATTTGTTTCAGTCTTACTCAAGGCATTAAACATGAAGATCCTAAACCAGTGATCCTCTACCACTGATAACCAAAAGTAGGTGAGATGTAGAGTATTCATAATTACAAAGAAGCCATGCTCTAATTACCTGTATCTTTCTACAAGTGTAACAAGGTGTCTCTTAACTCTTTAAGTCCTTTTTTAAAAATGACATAGTAACAAAAAAAATTAAACATATACAGTATACGCTATTGTTGGGGAAAATAGCGTTTGTTTCTATCATTGTGAGACTCAAGTTCTTTGGTAGAGTGATTGACAGGACATAAGACAAAAAGGTTTGATACTCAGTACCTAAACTACTCTATTTATATTGTGGCAGAGCGGTAGTGATCACTCTATACTGAATTACTCTGGAATAACAATCAGATAAGGGTATGCGTCCTCTTGTGTTGAATTAGGATACTTCCATTCATTCATCTGGTTTCTGGATACTTGGAGGGATTCTTGGTCTGGTAAACATTGGGTTTCCAGCAGCAAATAGAGACAAGAGTAAATTTATTGAGTTAATGGAATTTACTCAGGAGTTGACTCAACAAATCCCCACTGATTCAATGGGACTACTACTACAGTACAGTCCTGGGTTTCAGTCATTGGATTGTGCCACTCTTCATAGCTTAATCTGTATTTTCAGTTGGCAGATATAGTAAATTAAAAATATATATATTCTGGGTTGAGCTCATATTTACTTTCCTCTTTCTCAAAATACAGTCCTTTGTCTGCTGTTGTAGCTCTGTATTCTGCAGCCTGCAAACATTCAATCCTCTTTCATTAGAAGGAATTCCATTGCTTAGCAACCGAGCTCTGGAAGCATTCCCATGGCAACTGCATCCGTGGCAGTTGGGTACCAAGTTGGGCATCTTGGTTGCATTTTGTTTCCTGCACCAGGGGTGGCAAAGCAGGGGATGGGGTAATGGTTTGTATCCAAGGTAGCCAACAGTGGTTATCTGTTTCTTTCTCTAAAAAGGGCAGGGGTGGATGGGGAGATCATCATTTTTCTAGGAATATTTCCTAGCAAGCCATGTGGATATTCTAATGGTGCCATTTCAGGATGATTACTTATCTTTTCTATGTGGGGCCAAACTCCCTTTAAAGTTGGAGGGCGAGACATGAGCTGACAGCCAAATTGTGTTTTACCTATTTCAACTCGAGTGCTGGTTTTATGTGTCTGTTAGAGCAAATGGCCAGCTGGTGTAGAGATATAGCTTTCCCCATCCTTGTGTGGCAGAGATGTGGTACCATCTGACATGAGTTGACAGAGATGTGGATACCCACAAATGGAGCCTCTGCCATGCTGTTATTCTTCTTACCACTTTAAAGACTTTCTTTTATTCGTGCATATAATAACATACAAAGCTAAAATTAACACATCTAAAAATATATATAGTATTAAAAAGGGCTAGATGATGTCCACCCAATATTGGGCCACATCAACAGCATTTCCTCTTGCCAACATAAGGTCGTCCTCAGTGCACGTTAAGACTGGGATGGAGTAACATTAATTTTAAGAGTGAAGGGTGTTGGCCAATTAAGACAATTTACCCTTTTTTTTCTATCCAATGCTTAATAATGTTACCTTCTTGGATGTAATCAAAATCTATGATTATTATTTTTTTGTCATAGCCCAGAAAAGCAACTTCCCTGTAACTGTGGCTAAAACCACACTCCTCTTGTCCTTCCTGCTGACCATAGAGACCTACGTCTGCATGGAATTGATAACAACATTTTTGAATGTCCAAAAGTCATAGATATATGAATTAAACTGCATAATGTTTGGGGCAATGACTCCTACAATTTCTTACTATCAGGTTTGCAGAGTGAGGTTATTGGAAGGTGTCGGTGAAGCATCTGAGAGAGCTAGATTTCTCCTTCTCTGCCATGGTTCGTTTTGAGGTTTTTGCCAAGTTTGCAGTAGAAAAAAGGCAATTACTATTTTATGTTACGTTAGGCCTCACCTTGAATGCTGTGTCTGGCTCTGGACACTGCACTTTAAGAAAGACGCAGACAACCTGGAATAGGTTGAGGAAAAGACAACATGAATGGTTTCAGAACTGGAAACCAAGCTGTGAGAGGAAAAAGTGAAAGAACTGAGCATGTCTAGCTTTCAGGGAAAGAGGTTGAGAAATGATATGATGGCACTTTTCAACTGCTTGAAAGGTCATATAAAGAAAGGGCAAAATTTGTTGTCAATCATTCCAGAATACAACACACAACAATGTGCTCCAGTCACAGGAAGACAGATTTCATCTGAGTATCAGGGGAAAAGGTCCTGACTATACACCCACACACCAGACAGACACACACACCAAATGCTAGAGGCATTCAAGAGAAAGTTAGATAGCCATCTATCCGATATACTTTATTTTGGTTTTTTATAATAACAACTGTATGAAGAGAGTCAGCCTCTGCAAACTGTAGGTGCATGTTAGGGAAAACGGAAGGGCTTAAAGCCTTTTCCAGTGGTAAGATGTTTTCACTGTGTGTGGCTGCCTTGCCTAACCTTTTCCCAGGTTTTCTTTTGCACCACACACATAATCCCAAGCTCTCCTTTGGAATTATGAGGACTATCAACTTGTTTCAGGCCTAGAAGCCCTAATTGCCTCTGGTTTGCACTTTTGTATAATACAGGTAAGAGCTAAAAATGAAAGTATATGATTGGTTTCCCTTATGTTGTTACATATGTCAAATATATTTGTTTTGTCTTTGTTTGCTTCTTTTTAAGCAAAGCAGCATTCAATTTAAATAAAAAGATATGACAAAAAAAGCCGCAGTATGTGACAACATCGGGTTGCTTAAAAATATTTGAAATATCATTAAATGCTGGAGGAGGGGAGATAAGAAATTATTTATCTGGTGTTTGAATGTCAACAAATTTGGCACCCGGAAAACAGAAAGGGTTTTCTTCTATGTATAGCCCAGACGTGAAACTGCCAAAGTGAATGCATCTTTCGTTGAGTGCATTCTGCAGTTCCTTTGCCTGACCTAGTGTGAGAAAGATTAGCCGGCAACAAAGGTTACCGTTACCAAGATACGCCCAATTGTGGTTCAAAAATAACACAGTCTTCAAAGAGGCTCTTTCTGTGTAACCCAACAGAAAGCTTGAGGGAGTTTCATAAGTTGAAGTGCCACCACTAAGAGAGAAAGATGCCTCTGGTAGTCTCAGAAGGTGCAGCATACCTGGCATTGCACAACTGCATGTGGTAATCTTGCTGGGTGAAGGCTGAAGGAAAAGAGGACAACTAACTATGAGAAGGATTTACTCAAGAAAGGAACCACAGCCTTGCATTTGTAAGACATGAATGTGGCTGTTTACAATAAGACATTGATGTTGGGGTTGGAGTCACTACTGCATAGGGCCCTGGATGGCACGCGACCACCATGAATGAACCTTGCATGCAAGAAGATTTAAATCTTGGGAAAAACATTGATCCAGCCTTACAGAATTAACCGTGTGAGTTATAATATGCCCCATTTCTTTCTGAGTCTGAAGATGTATGTCCCTGGAGGTAGGAAACACTGTGCATGGCCACACACACACTTTCTGTATTCTTATTCTTCTTCAAGTGCCATATACTATTCCGAATATTGGCTGTCAAGATTGTCGTGGGAACAATATAATGCAGTGGCCTTCAATCTGCCTTCCGCATCGCAGCGTGCCACCCGTGCCACTGACCTTGTTCAACGAGTCACTTTCTGGTCCTGAGCCCTTTTGGCACACAAGGTCCTCATCAGCCCCAGGCCAGTATTGATGAAGCTACTGCCCACCATCAAGATTGATTCAAATGGTATTTAATCCCACTTGGGGACCATCACATTTCTCCAAGGACTTCGCCAACTAAGCCCATTAGTCCTCAGAGTTGCCAGGTTAGTTAACTGCCACCTGACAGTCAGCAGTGAGTCACTGGGAGTAAGGTCTACCTTATTATCATAGCAGGATAACCTGGCCATAACCTGGCCAGCTGAAACAATGGATAGCTCCAGTTGGTGATTTGCAAGAACGAAGCATGTCCCACTTCAAACAACTTCTGAAACAAAACTGAGACTGCAGTCACATGATCTTTGTCTCTGATTCGTGATTTTGCCTTTTGACTTAAAGATCTTTTGCACTTCCATACTCTAGCTAGTAGTGATGGCAAACCATGTGTTCTTGGACTTCAATTCCCAGAAGCCCAGATCAGCAGGAGTGTTGGCTTGGGCTTCTGGCAATTGAAGTCCAAGACACATGGAGTGCCAAGGTTCACCATCACTCCACCTAGCTCTGTGATGGCGAATCCTGGCACTCCAGATGTTCTTGGACTTCAATTCCCAGAAGCCCCATGAATCCACACGAATGAGTTCGCTGCAATTCATCCGGCCCGGCCCACCCTCGTCGCTCCTGGAAGCGGAAGTAAAACGCGCCCATACGGGCGCGTTTTACTTCCACTTCCAGGAGCGACGAGGGTGGGCCGGGCCGGATGAATCGCAGCAAACCCATTTGTGTGGATTCATAGGGGCTTGGGCTTCTGGGAATTGAAGTCCAAGAACATCTGGAGTGCCAAGATTAGCCATCGCTCCATCTAGCTACTCCTCTTGCTACCAAATGCAACACACTTGCCTTGCTTCATTCAGAGATCAGTGGAATCCCATATTTCTGGCTGGATGGCACTAGGCAGGCTCTCTATTACCTTTTGCATTCAGTAGCAACCCACCTTTCACATTTTGTTTCTTGCTTAGGTCCAGGATGGAAGAGAGCTCTCAGCCTGCCCAGGACTCTCCTTTTCAAGTTGACAAAGCAGCCCCGGCAGATTTTGAACCCCGAATATCAGAAGCCATGGCTGAATTCTTAGTAAACACTGTTGCTAGCACTGCCAAAATGGTCCAGCTGTCTGTAGAAGCCCAAAAGTCTGCTCAGGTATCCACCTCTCAGCTGAGTGTAAACCAAGACCAGGGGGTTAGTGTGGTTGGAGAGAGAGTGCGCATAGGAACAAAGAACAGGGGTCAAGGGTGATGGGAGCTATGGTCAAGCAATAACTGGGGCAGAGCCTGGAAATGTATGTTTAAGAAGAATTACGGCCACGAGAGAATTATTCTAGCTGTTCAGTAATGGATATTGTTAACATTTATTTGGTGAGTTTGGTTTGGTTTGGTTTGGCTTCAAGAAAGTCATTGTATTTCTCTTTCCATTTAATTCTTACAGTGATCTTCAAAAGTAGGGCAAGCAGAAAGATGCGATTGACTCAAAGTCGCCCAGTGAGATAAATGGCTGGGTGGAGATTTTAACTCAGGTCTCCTGAAACCTGATCAAATGCTGTAACTACTGTGCCATTTTTCTTCTACATTTAAAAATCACAATTAAAACCCCATTAAAACCTACTACAAAACATTCCCTACCCTCCCACCGGTTTAAAAAGAGGGAGAGAGTGTTCTTAAATCAGCCAGCAGGCTGGGGCCACAGCACTGCCGGTGCCCCACACCTGCTCCGCCAGCCCGGTTCTTAAACCTTTCCTGAAGGGCAGCAACCATACCTGTCAACCATCGTGATTTGGCCGGGATTACCTTGTAATTCGGTGCCGATTTGCACCATTTCCCGACCCGCGCTGCCAAAACCCCGTAATTTGGCAGCGGGGGAAAGGAGGCACTGCGCAGCCCATCTGCGCAGGTCGCGTTGCACGCATGCGTGGAGAGCTCTACACTTCCGTAGCTCCCTTCCACGCATGCACAGAAGGCTATGCTGCCTGCGTAGAAGGCGACGCAAGTGGCATAGCCCTCCACGCGCATGCGTACAACGCGACCTGCGAAGGCTGCGTTGCACGCATGCGTGGAAGGGCTCTACACTTCCATAGCTCCCTTCCACACATGCGCAGAAGGCTACGCTGCCTGCGTAGAAGGCTACGCAAGTGGCGTAGCCCTCCACGTGCATGCGTACAACGTGACATGCGAAGGTCGCGTTGCACGCATGCATGGAAGGGCTCTACACTTCCGTAGCTCCCTTCCACGCATGCGCAGAAGGCTATGCTGCCTGCGTAGAAGGCTGCGCACATGCGTACAACGCAACCTGCGCAAACCTGGTCTGCGCAGGTCCCAGATTCGCCGGAGCCACGGTTGACAGGTATGGCAGCAACTCCGTCTGGAGACGCAACTCGGTTGGCAAGAGGTTCCATAGGGCCGGAGCAGACACTGAGAAGGCCCTTCTTCTAGTGCTAGAGAGACGCGCCTCTCTAGCAGATGGAACAATTAGAGAGCCTCTCTGGTCCACTCTGGTGGGATGGACAGATGTTCTTGGGGTGATGCGGTCTCTTTACGTATCCTGGCCCACTACTATGTAGGGCTTCAAAGGTAATAACCAGCACCTTGAATTGCACCCAGAGGCATACAGGCAACCAGTGCAGCTCCTGAAGCAGTGGTATGGCCTGGGCATACCGCCCGCACCCCATCACCACCCAGGCAGCCGCATTCTGGACCAGTTGCAGCTTCTGAATGGTCATCAAGGGCAGCACCATGTAGATCGCATTGCAGTAGTCAAGTCTGGAGGTGACTAGAGCATGCGTGACCATAAGCAAGGAGTCCCAATCTAGGAGCGGCATAACTGGCGTATGACACGAAGTTGTGCAAAAGCCCTCCTGGCCATGGCTGCCACCTGCTCTTCAAGCAATAGACGTGAGTCCAGGAGGACCCCCAGATTACGCACCGGATCTGTTTGGGGCAAAGTAGCCCCATCCACAACCAAAGATGGTAGCTCCCGAGATAATATGGGGCCCCTAACCCATAATCACTCAGTCTTGCCGGGATTCAGTTGTAGCCCGCTATCCCCCATACAGGCCCCAACAGCCTCCAAGCACTTGGAAAGGACTCTGAGTGCATTGCTGGGATCACCATGGGCTGAGATGTATAGTTTAGTATCATCAGCATACTGATGATACCTCACCCCGTGGGAACAGATGTTCTCCCCCAGCGGCTTCATGTAAATGTTAAATAGAAGAGGGGAGGGAACCGAGCCCTGAGGCACCCCATACTGGAGAGGCCTAGGGCTGGACACCTCATCCTCTAAACACACCGACTGGGTCCGGCCCCTCAGAAATTAGGCAAACCAGGACAAAACAGTGCCCTGGATCCCCAATCCTTGGAGCCGTCCCAGAAGTATACCGTGGTCGATGGTACTGAAGGCCGCTGTGAGGTCAAGAAGAGCAAGGATGGACAGAAGACCTCCGTCCTGCTCCTGCCAGAGATTGTCCAGCAGCATGACCAATGCAGACTCAGTATCATATCTGGGCCTGAATCCTGATTGAAAGGGGTCCAGATAATCCGCTTCATCAAGAACACCCTGCAACTGTAGCGCTAATGTCTTCTCCAGGACCCTCCATAAAAAGGGGAGGTTGGAGACAGGCCAGAAGTTGGCCAATATCATTGGGTCAAGCGCTGGCTTCTTCAGGAGGGGACGCACCAAAGCATGTTTTAATGGTGCAGGAAGCACCTATCTAGATATTAGTAAATTCTCAGAGGCTAATGCAGGATTCAAAGCCTGTCTTACTGTGATCTTTCCTCTGCCATCTCTTCAGCTAGCCTGTTTCCATGCGGAGCAATCACTGAGCCAAGCCCGTGTGGCCTACATAGCAGCACGAGGGTTGACTGAGCAACTTTTGGGTTTCCTGAGCCCCCCTGACTACCAGGGTCTATTCTACACCCTGTCACAGCCTCCCATCCCATATGCTGAGTTCTGTAACATCATCCGGCGTACAGAAAATGGTAAGTGAGTGCCATTCCCTGTTATTTCTGCTTGTCTGGTTTCATGGCCTTGTCCAGATGTGGAGGATGGGTTGCCTTCCAAATATTGGCAGACATCTCCCATCAGCCTTAGCCGGCATAGCACATCACGAGGATGCATGAAAGTTGCAGTCCAGCAAGATTTGGAAGGTGACACTGTTCTCTTCCTTGCCTCAAATACTGGCCTAGCCTACATCCACTGAACTCTTGGGTTCAATGAAAGCCAGATGTTACATCCCTTATTTTCTCACACATTGCAGCTCTCATGCACCCTGTCCTTAAGTGTCAGCCAGGATTCCCAGCCCAACGGGAGCCCAGCCCAGGATCTGAATGCAGATGCCCGTAAGTGACTTTGTGGGAGGAGCAAGTTTGGAAAGTGGGTGGAGCCTGAGAGGCAAATCCATTTGCTCTGGTTCCAGCCTTTTACATACATATTGCTCCTATTTCCAGGGCAGACATTCT
Source organism: Bradypodion ventrale (assembly GCA_035047345.1). Classification (NCBI taxonomy): domain Eukaryota; kingdom Metazoa; phylum Chordata; class Lepidosauria; order Squamata; family Chamaeleonidae; genus Bradypodion; species Bradypodion ventrale. Next base: position 10,798,508 of record JAWDJE010000006.1, read on the forward strand.
GGATGATAACCGTCAAGGTGGGATTAATGATCTCCGGTTCCTTAGATCCCCTTTTAGTCATGCAACGGTAAGTGAAACATATCCTGGTGATCCTGAGACTGCCTTAAAAGTAGGGTGACCATTGACGCAAAAAATAGCATGCATTACCAAAAGAGAGAGAGAGGATAACAATCTGGACCAAATTCTATATACTACCTGATATGTTCAGATGTGAAACTAGAATGGACTTCCTGGCAGTTAAAGCTGTTTGACAATCTAAAAATGGGGTGAACTCCCCTTTGTCGGAGGCTTTTAAAAGAAGAATGGTGGTTCATCTGTTTTAGTTGTGGATTGCAAACCCCAATTTAGTTGTTAAGTGAGTTTTTGGTTGGTTTTAGTTGTTAAGCAAGGCAACCATTCAGAGAAAATTATGCTCTTTAAGCGAGTTAGTCTCTAAGCGAGGTAATCTTTATGCAAGGTTTTACTGTAATTGTTGTTGTTGTTGTTGTTCAGTCGCACAGTCGGTTCCGACTCTTTGCGACCCTATGGACCATTGTTCTCCAGGCGCCTCTGTCCTCCACCATCCTCCTCAGCACTCCCAGTCCTGTGCCCATTGTGTCTACAATACCATCTAGCCATCTCATCTTTGGCCTCCCCCTTCTTCTTTTGCCCTCCACCTTTCCCAACATCAGGACCTTCTCAAGTGAATCCTCCCTTCTCATTTGATGTCCAAAGTACTTTAGCTTCGTCTTTACTATTAGCCCTTCCAATGAGCAGTCAGTGTTGATTTCTTCTAAGATTGACCTATTTGTTCTCCTCGCTGTCCAGGGTACCCTCAAAACTCTCCTCCAGCACCACATTTCAAAGGCATCTATTCTTCTGCGTTCAGCTTTCCTTATTGTCCAGCTCTCGCATCCGTACATTACCACTGGGAATACCATTGCTTTGACTATTCTAATTTTTGTTTTCAGTGTGATGTCTCTGCTTTTCACTATGTTCCCCAGGTTTCTCATGGCTTGTCTCCCAAGAATCAGTCGCCTTTTTATTTCATGGCTGCAATCCCCATCTGCCGTGATCTTTGATCCCAGGAAAGTAAAATCTGTCACTGCTTCTACTTCTTCCCCATCTATTTTCCAGGAACTGATCGGACCTGTTGCCATTATCTTGGTTTTCTTGATATTGAGTCTCAAGCCAGCTTTTGCACTCTCTTCCTTCAAACCGATCAAGAGATTCTTTAGGTCTTCCTCACTTTCTGCCATTAGGGTGGTATCGTCTGCATATCTCAGATTATTGATGTTTCTCCCAGCGATTTTAATCCCATATTGTGATTCCTCCATCCCTGCACTGCGCATTATGTGCTCTGTGTATAGGTTGAATAAGCAGGGTGATAAAATGCAGCCTTGTCTTTGTGAGAGTGTTTCAGATGGTTCGGCCCAATAACTCCAGAGACAGTATATTATAATTAAAGTCTTTTATTCTCACTGCCCGCATGGCAGTCAGTGACTGTATCAAGGATCAAAGATGGAAAAAAGGCGGGTATGAGTTGGAGGTGGTTCTTTTATAGGGTTGGATGAGGTCAGAGGCATAAGGTTCAAGGGAATAGGGTTACAGTGGCAAGGCATTGTGGTACATGTAGTTCAGGTCAGTTTGATATTACATCTGACAAAACCCCTTCTAATATCATATGGACTGACTACATTGAGTGCATACCTGAGCATTTTATTTTCTAAGACACAAACTGCCAAACAGGTACTCATGCTGAGCTGAGGGGAGTGGTTTGGTCAGTATGTCTGCCACCTGTTCCTTTGTCTCACAATGTGTTAGCTCTATAAAGCCTTCTCTTATCATCTGTCTCATGTTCTTGCACTTGATATCTATATGTCTAGATTTCCGGTTTATAGTTTCACCTTTTGCTATCTCTATGGCCGCCTGGCTATCTTCGTGGATGGTGATGGGGAGCTTGGGCTTTTCCCAGATAAGGGAGATCAGTTCGTTTATCCAGATAAGGTCACATGCAGCGTTTGACAGGCAGACATATTCGGCCTCGGCGGTGGAAGTAGAAACCAGTCTCTGTTTCTCGGTGCGCCAGTATATTGGGCTGCCATTCAACATCACCATGTAGCCGGATGTGCTCTTCCTGGTTCCTGAGCATCCGCCCCAGTCAGCATCGGCGTAGCATGACAGGTTGATTTCTTCATCTATTCGAGGGGTGAGCAGTAATTCTGTCTCCATGGTGCCCTTCAGGTATCTCAGCAGTCTCTTGACGGCCGCCCAATGAAACGTCTTTGGGTTACTGGAATGGCGTGAGAGAAGGTTCACTGCCAGCGTAATGTCGGGCCTGGTCCAGTTGGCTATGTGTAACAGCGATCCAATGATGGATCTGTAGAGGCTGACGTCTTCGAACTGTTCCCCTTTCTCGTAGGCGTTTTTCAAGAAATCTGTTTGCATAGGCGTCCCACAGGGGTGAGCGTTTGACATGTTGCATCTGTCAAGGAGTTCAGCTATTTTCTCCTTCTGGGAGAGTCCAAAGCCATTGGGTATCCTTGAGACTTGCACCCCTAGGTATTTGTTCACTCTCCCCAAGTTTTTCAGGGAGAATTCATTTTGCAGTCCATGAGCGAACTCGTCGCATTTGGACTTACTTTTCCCAAAGTACAATAGGTCGTCGACATACACTAGGACCTTTTCAACTTCCTCTGGTGATTTCCTTAGAAATACACATTTGTCGGCTTCGGCTGGGAAGAAGTTCAATTGCCTCATTGCCTCGGCCAGACACTCGTACCACCTCCTGCCGGACTGTTTTAGGCCATAGAGGCTTTTGCTGAGTAGCCACGTTTCCCCTCTATTGCGCCCAAAACCAGGTGGTGCTCTGACGTATATTTCCTTGTCAAGGTCTGCATGGAGGTATGCTGTCTGTACATCAAACTGGTACACTTGTTCCTCGAGGATGGTTGCCATCACTAAAGCGGCCTTTACGCTTTCTGGCTTCACTGTGGGGGAGTACGTGTCTTCGTAGTCGTCGGGGTATCGTTGGGTGAATCCTTGGGCGACTAGTCGCGCTTTGTACATTACCCCTTCATTTTCCAAAGATTTTACTTTAAACACCCACTTTGTCCCCACTGTCCTCTGGCCCTCAGGAACCTCAGCAGGAGCGTACACTCCGAGGGCCTTGAGGCTCTCCATCTCCCTTTCCATTGCCGCCTGCCACTTGTCCTGTTCTTCGGGAGGCAGTTTGTCTATGTCATCAAAGCTTGCTGGTGTCCCGGGGTAGGTGTTTATGCCCAGCACATACTCCTTTAGTCCTTTGGGAGTTAGGCCTTTGGTTGGCCTGGTTGACCTGCGGGGCGCCTCTGCTGGGGTTTTTGGAGGTTCAGTCTCCACAACACTAGTGGTATTTTGGTGCGACCGCCTGGTCTCATCCCTCTCTGGTGGCGTGTCCGCTGGTCTGTTGGGCCTTGAGTTGGACGAGGGTGCTTTGGTTCCCTCTTGTGCTGGCTCATTTGTCAGTACCTCGTTTGCGTGTATCTTACTCCAATTCACGTGTTCATGGAACGTGGCCGACCTGGAAATCACTATTCTCAGGTTGTGGTCTAGGAAGCGGTATGCCTTCGAGCCCGGTTCGTACCCCATGAACCTTAGCTTCTTCGTTATCTTGTCCCCCTTCTTTCTTAGTTGTTTCGGTATGTGTACGTCTGCGAACACACCGAAGATGTGAAGGTGGCTCAACTTGGGCTTCTGCCTGTACATGGCTTCATAGGGCGTTTTTCCGATAACGCCAGACCATAGCCTGTTCAGTGTGTAGTTGGAGTACAGCAAAGCTTCCCCCCAGTATGAGAAGCTTAGGCCTGCATCTTCAATTGCGCATCTGATCATGGTCTGGAGCACTTCGTTCGGCGACTCCGTTCTGGAAGGCTGAGAATGGTGCGGTTTTGTAGTGTAGCATCCCCTTCTCGGTTATCCAGTCTTGGAACTCTTTGGACAGGAATTCCGATCCTCTGTCCGTCATCAGTTTCTTTATGTTGGTGTTGTTCTGGGTTTGCACCCTTTGGTAGAACTCTTTGAACTTGCTGAAGGTCTCGTCCTTGCTTTTGAGGGTGTATACGAAACCGTATCGGCTGTAGTCATCGACTATCGTCAAGAAGAATCTCTTCTGGCCCAAGGATCTCTCGAGTGGCCCCACCAGGTCGAGGTGGACCAATTCGAAAGGGTGGCTTGACTTCCTGGAGGATGTCTTCGGTCGTGCCTCGGTTTTTGTCTTGGAGCTTTTGCATATGGAGCACTCCAGGTAGTTCTCACAATTCTTGATCCTTAGTCCTTTTGAACACCCTAGCATCTTCTTGACTGTCGGAAAACCTATGTGTCCCAATCTCCTGTGCAACAGGTGCGCGCACTCATCATGTATTTGTTTCCCTATGGATATCCTCAGTGTTCTATGCTCTGCGCTGCCGACCCCTTCATTTCTTGTGGGACTGCCGTAATCATTGTTTTCCCTTTCTGGGTCTTCATGTTCGGGTTCCCTGGGGTCGTCTGTGGTGCAGTCCTGCATCTCTTCATCGTCAGTGCCATCGATTAGGCCTATTGTGGCCTGTCCATCCTCGGCTTCCTTGGCAATGAGGTACGGTAGGCCGCCTATGAGCTCCACTCTTCCAATCTGCTTTCCCCTTCTTTCGATGGACACCCTCTTGTTTTCGAAGACTATCCTGAGGCCGGGGTCTTCTGTGAGCTTGGTGATGGCCAGGACATTATATGGAATTTCAGGGGAGTAAAGGACGCCTTTGACCTGACCAATTCCAGGGATGAGTACGTCGCCCCTGCCGGTTACTCTTGCATGTTCCTGGTTGGCGACTTTGATTCTGAAGGAATCTTTTTCAAATGAGTTGAATATTTCCTTGTGGCATGATGTGTGGGTGGTTGCCCCGGAGTCGATCAGCCACCGCTGTAGGTGTGCATTTGAAGACCTGTCTGCCCTGTGGCTGCTGGTCCCTTCACTGTGCTTGACCACGTTCACTGAATCTGGTTTGTATCCATCTTGCCCCTTCTGTGGCTTAAGCTCTCTCTTTGGGCTAGGTGATCTTCGTCGTCTGTCCCCCCTGTCGTTGTCGCCCTTGTGTCTGTGTGGGTATTCGTCCTGTGACCCACGCCTGGGTCTCGGAGTGTCCTCATGGCGTCTTTGATCGCATGTGGGTTTGTGTTTCCTTGGTCCACATGTGTGACACTCGAAACTAGGGCTCCCCTGTTCAGGGAAACTGACTCTTTTGCGTGGCCTGTCCTCTCTGCGTGTGGTGGCCCTACTTCTCCTAAGGTTATCCTCAGCTATGAGTTTCTTAGTGATGTACCCCAATGTGGCATTGTCACTTCCCAAATTATCCAGCTGAGTCAGGAAGTAGTCCCAGCTTGAATCGAGGGAGTTGTATATAATGCTAATCTGGTGCTGATCCGTCACGATTTCCCCCCTTCTTATGAGGTCGGATCTCATGTTGTTTAATGTCATCAGGTGCTCGCTCATTGTTGATCCCTCTTTCATTTTGTATGCATACAACTCTCTCAATAGCAAGCAGGTCGTAGTCCTTTCATTGCAATAAAACATTTCATACAATATTCCCCAAACCTCATGCACAGTTAGCCCATCAGGGATACTCCCATACATTGAAGTGTCAATAGAGCTTAAAAGCAAACAGAACACTCTGTGGTGTAGTCTGTCCACCTTTAGGGTCCATGGCTTTCTTGGCGGGTCCTGGATCAGGTACAGTGCCCCCTCCCTCATCAGAATTACCTGGAATTGTTGTGCCCAGTCCATTAGGTTCTCCCCAGTCATGCGAAGGATTGGGAAGTTGTGAGGTAGTTGGCTGTGCTGGCCGGCATTGCTTCCTTTGCTGGATCTGGCCTGGTGCCCTGGGCTGTCTCTATATTGGCAGTGGGGGATGGGTACACATATATTTGCTATTGGATGTCCCATTTGCAGTTTTTCTGGTCGCCTGTAGAGGGAGTTCGCTGGTCCTCTGCCCATGGAGCGACCTGAGTTGACCTGCAGTTCCTCTTCTTCGCCAGAGAGGGAGTTCTCCTGCTCCTCTTGCGCCTGCGTGAACCTCATTGTTTGCTGGCTGCCGAGGTGAGCGGATCTCTGTCTCGGAGGTCCTGCTGCTTCAGGTTGGAGCGTCTGTGAGGAGATGCTTTCGTCGCTGGAGCTGCTTTCTTCATCGGAGGATTCTGTGGAGCTGTCGCGTGGAGGCCGCCATCTTTGCTGGACTGATGGGGGTTCGGGTCGTCGTAGCTCCGGCTCCTCGGGTCGTGGCTCCGCGTGGAGGTCGGCTTCCTTCTCCGGACGTTCCCTGCGTTTGGTTCGGGCAGACAGCGGGTCGTGGTAGGTCTCACTTTCTTTGTTCTGTCTTGCGTGTGCTTCGGGTCTTCCCGCGTGGATGCGTGCCTTGCGGGTCTCGCGCCCCTCCCGTTCGCGGTAGTGTGTTTCTGAGGGGGGGCTGCGTCCCCTTCGGTTTCTAGCTGGGAAGGGTTTGCGGTGGCTTTCCTCTGAGGAGAGGTCATGTCTCCTTCGGCCTTTGATTGTGAAGGGGGCTTCTGCCCATGTGAGGAGTTCGGCCCGGTTGTCAGCAGCGCCTCTCTTGGGGGCGTGGTGCCTGCTTGGGGGTCTCCGCTCCTCTTCTAGTTCCTGGGGGCTGAGGGTCGGCATTTCTAGGGTCTGTGTGTCCACCCTCCGGGGTCCCAGGGCCATTTCTTTCCTTCGCGTGGTTGGGACGCGCGGGTTATCTGCGGGTATCGTTGTCCCGGTGGATTTTCCCACCGGTGTGTTCGAATCTAGGGCCGCCGCTTGTAATTGGTCGGCTAGATTTGAACTCGGCTCGGTGCTTGGGGTTCCCGCCATGGAGGATCTCGGGGTAGAGCTTACCGTGCCGTTGGTGTGGGGTTCATCTCCGATGTTCATCAAGGCCAGTAGCTCTGCCGTGGGGATCATTCCTCTCCCGGCTATCGCCCTGTGGATTTTGGTTGTTAGGCTTTCGTCTTGGTCGTCCCTTTCGGTGGGTGCCCCTCCGGTTTCGGCCTTCGTTTGGCCATCTGGGTCCGTCTCCGTGATGGTCCGGTTGGGGTTGTCCTCTTCCATTACCGTTTGGGGTCGTGCGATTGCCTGTTCCAGAGTTTCGGGTCCAGTTGGTCTTTTGTTTTAATTTTGGAGTTGTTTGTGGGTGAACCAAACCTCTGCTACCATTTTGTGAGAGTGTTTCAGATGGTTCGGCCCAATAACTCCAGAGACAGTATATTATAATTAAAGTCTTTTATTCTCACTGCCCGCATGGCAGTCAGTGACTGTATCAAGGATCAAAGATGGAAAAAAGGCGGGTATGAGTTGGAGGTGGTTCTTTTATAGGGTTGGATGAGGTCAGAGGCATAAGGTTCAAGGGAATAGGGTTACAGTGGCAAGGCATTGTGGTACATGTAGTTCAGGTCAGTTTGATATTACATCTGACAGTCTTACTCCTTTTCCTATTCCAAACCACTCTGTCATTCCGTGTTCTGTCCTAACTGTTGCTTCTTGGTTCATGTACAGATTTCTCAGGAGGCATATGAGGTGCTCTGGTATTCCCATCTCTTTAATTACTTGCCACATCTTGTTGTGGTCCACACAGTCAAATGCCTTAGTGTAATCAATGAAACAAAAGTAAACTTGTTTCTGATATTCCTTTGTTTTCTCCATGATCCAACGTATGTTGGCAATGTGGTCTCTAGTCCCCCTGCCTCTTCTGAAACCAGCCTGCACCTCTGGTAGTTCTCTCTCCACATGTTGCTGAAGTCTGTCCTGTATTATCTTGAGCATCACCTTGCTGGCGTGTGGGATGAGTGCAATTGTTCGGTAATTTGAGCATTCTTTGGCGTTGCCCTTTTTTGGGATTGGGACGTATACTGATCTTTTCCAATCCTGTGGCCACTGTTTTGTTTTCCAGATTTGCTGGCATATTGAATGCAGTAATTTGACGCCATCATCTTTTAGAGCTTTGAAAAATTCAACTGGGATACCATCATATCCACTAGCTTTGTTGTTTGCAGTGCTCTTTAGGGCCTTTATAACTTCGCTCTCCAGGATGTCTGGCTCGAGTTCAGTTTTTTCATCATTGTGGTTATCAGGAGTGTTGAGGTCCTTTTTGTAGAGTTCCTCTGTGTACTCTTTCCATCTTTTCTTTATCTCTTCTGCATCAGCTAGCTCTTTTCCGTCTTTGTCCCTTATCATGGTCATTTTTGCTTTAAATGTTCCCTTTATTTCCCCAATTTTTCTGAAGAGATCTCTAGTCCTGCCTCTTTTGTTGTTTTCCTCCATTTCTTTGCACTGTTCTTTTAGGTAGTTTTCCTTATCTCTCCTTGCTTTTCTTTGAAATTCTGTGTTCAGAAGATTGTATTTTTTCCTTTCTCTTTTGACTTTTGCATTCCTTCTTTCCTCTGCTATTTTAAGAGCCTCATCAGACAACCATTATAATTATAAAGAGTAATTATAAAGAGTTATAAGCAATTTTTGTTATGGTTGGAGATGGTAGGTCTGTGCCATTGCATTGGCAAATTTTGCCCCCTGGCTTATAGCCCCTTCTGCATAGCCCTAGTTACCACACTGATCTAAAGTCTCAGGTACTGAGGGCTGTTGTTATTGGCGACACAGAGGGAAGCGAATGAGGCTTCCCCAGAAAGGTGAGTGAACACAGAAAATAGCAGAAAGAAGACCATAAGAGGCAATGAAACAGTGAGAGAGGTGAGGCTGTGGTGACCCAGTGGTTAAGAAGCTCACCTTGTTAACTGGAAGGCCAGCAAGTCGGCAGTTCAAGACCCAGGTACTGCATGATGGAATGAGTGCCTGTCTCTGTCCTGGCTCCTGCCAACCTAGCAGATCGAAAGCAAGAAATTGCAAATAGATAAATAGGGACCACTTTGGTGGGGAATAATCTTAGAGACATGAAATGAGCCTCATTCAGGCGTCCTATGGTGGGCATCAGCAGGTTCGCACCAGTTTGCCAGGATCGGTAGCAGTAATTCTGGCTGGCCTTGCCCATCTAAGTTTTGAAATAGAGTAGTCCTAATTCAGGTGCAACGCAGGCCTTTTCCCCATACCACGCCTAGAGTAGGTAGTAAAAAAAAATTGGAGCCCACCACTGCAAGCGTCCCCTGAGCAGAGTTTCTCCAGCAAAAATCCTTTCATCTCAGAATAATTTTTGACATGAAATTACTATAGTGAGAGAGGTCATGCTAATAAACAAGCAGAAACAAACCCTTCTGTCATTCATTCCCCATTTCTACCACCCCTTCCCTTTACAGGATGAAGATGGGACTGATGAGGAAGAGGATCGACCTCTGCCAATTCGGGGAAGAAATCCTTCACGACACAAACAAGTATGAGTCTCTCTCTTCTTCCCCCCCCCCCCCCCCCAATCTGCTATTTCATTTTTAACTTACATGATACTGGCAATGGTCTGGCGTGGATGCCTTTTCTCCAAGCACCCCTACGTGAAGGGGCATTTAGACAGCTGTTACCTTTAAGTCACTCCTTTGCCTGTACATGAGAGAGACAGAGAAAGAAGTGCTGGCTAGCTCAATGGGTTTTGTACCTGGCTGGTGGTTTAGTGGTGAAGATGCTAAACTTGAAGACTGGAAGGTCAGGGTTTGATCCCAGAGCGCTGCACGACGGATCTTGGGGACATGAAAGGAGCCTCATTCGGGTGTCCCCTGAGCAGTTTCTCCAGCAAAAATATTTTCAACCCAGAGTAATTTCTGACACAAAAAGTATTTATTTACCTGGCTGTGGATCCAAAGGTTAGGAGATCAATACCTCACTGCACCTCCTTGATAGAGGCTGAATTTGATGATTCATACAACCCTTTGCAATTCTTTTGTTGTTCAGTCACATAGTCGATTCCGACCCTTCGCGACCCCATGGACCATTGTCCTCCAGGCACCTCTGTCATCCACCATTCTCCTCAACCCACCCAGCTCTGTGCCCATTGCATCTACAATACCATCTAGCCATCTCATTCTAAGATTTTTATTATTTTGCTTATTCTCACTATTATGACTAAAGCAATAAAGAGCCTTTCTGGCGCCTTGCGAGACTTTGTGATGGGAAATCACCTTCCAATGTATAATGTTTATCTGGGGCAAATATGATGGACTCTTCCTTTTGCACAATGTTTGCTTCTTTCTATGTTTATTTGATATGACAATGGACACTGGACCATATCCCTCATCCCTGAAATAGAGGGATGTGATCTCTCCATCTAATCTACCAACTGTGAATACCACACCTGCATCCAATGGAGTGGGCTCTTGTCCATGAAGGTGATTTCATGAAAATTTGGAAGTCCTTCAGACTAAGGTGGAGAACGTCTGGTCCGTCCAGCTTGGTAATGTTCTTGTGTGTTTGTGAAGCACACGCACACACAGAAGTATGTGTATATATATATTCTGCGACTTGTATTCTGGGGGAAATCTTCCCAACTCTGGTCCCAACCACCATGGCCAATGGCTAGGGTTGAGCAATGTCTGTAGGGCCACTGCTTCCCTGCCATCTGTCTTAAAATAGCACAAGAACCTTTTTCCTGCAACCCTAAGCTCCCCTTTGGGTGTGTGTGTGACTTCAGATCTCGCCCCCCCACCCCGTCTCATTCTCTTTCCTTCCATTCCAGGTGGAAACAGTGCTTCTGGAGGATCAGATGAGGGGCACCTATGTTACCCACCGCCGTCGCTCACCTCGGCGGTCCCCATCAGCTGGGATGGATGGACTTTCTCCTCTGGTATCTGAGCAGGACCTCAACACTATTCAGGTACTGAACCACCAAGAATAAAACATCATAGGACATTGGAGAAGAGAGACCATAGAGTGGGTTTTCCCAGGTCACGTTCACAACTCAATGGATACTGTTTCTTCAGGCTTGAGAATGTGATGGCTGGGAAATCTTCACCAGTATTGTATTATACATAAGCAGGGCCACAGAAAATTAGCCAGGAGAGTGAGGAGGAGTGAGAAAAGAAGGCAGGCAGAACCCTAGACTAGTGTAGCACCACTCCTAACAAGGAGAGTAAGAACAGGAGATGGACCCTGCTGGGTCAAATCAAGGGCCTGTTTAGTCCAGTTTTCTATGCCCACAATGGCCAAGAAGATGCTTCTGGGAAGCCTAAAGTAGGATTTGACGATTAGCACCCTCCTACTTGTGTCACCTAGGGGACTACAGTGGCTTAGTGGTTAAGACGCTGAACTTGGCAACTGGAAGGTCAGCAGTTTGAGACCCAAATGCTCCATGACAGAGTGAGCTCCCAATTTCTGTCCTAGCTCCTGCCAACCTAGCGGTTCGAAAGCAAGAAATTGCAAGTAAATAGGTACCACTTTGGTGGGAAAGGTAATAGTGTTCCATGCACTCCAGTGTCGTCATGCCTGCCACATGGCCACAGAAAGGTCTGCAGATGTAGACACCACTGACTCTTGGGCTGTAAATAGAGATGAGCACTGCACTCTAGTGTCAGATACAACTGGCTTTCGAGCAAGGGTGACCTATACCTTTCCTTGTGCCACCAGCTAACTGGTATTGATAGGCAGGTTGCTTCTAGTACTGGAACCCCCTACAGAGGCTGCTCGCATAGAGCTATTGCACATCAAACTTAAGTTAACTGCAGGATTCAGGACCTTTATAGACCTTTTAAGCCATGTGGGGCTGCTTGAGAACCCTGGGAGATGTACGGGTGGTGCATAGTCACATTGCCTTGCATACACAGAGGGAAGAAGAGCTCAACAAGATGCCCAGTAGCTGATGGACTATGTTTCTGTGATTAGCAGAAACAAACAAACAAACAATTATTATTAGGCAGAAATTAGCAGAGCTATACAACTCTTTAGAGATAATAATAATTATAGTTTCATGTCAGAAATTTTTCTGGGTTAAGAGGATTTTTGCAGAAGAAACTACACTCAGGGAATGCCCAAATGAGACTCCTTTCATGTCCCCGAGAGCTGGGACAGAGACAGGCGCTCAATCCATCATGCAGTACCCGAGTCTCAAACTGCCAACTTGCCAGCCTTCCAGCTAACAAGGTGACCTTCTTAACCACTGACCCACAGAGTTGTACTTCTTTGGTATAATCCTGGAGGCCTGCCACTGAAGAGGGGTAGGAGGGGGGAGGGGGTGCTGGATGCAAAGGAGTGGGGAAATTTCTTAAATAAGCACAGCTATACCCGCACCTTTCCTCTCAGAAAACCAGGTTATGGGATTTTCACATGTTGTTCTCATGATAATGCAGTGAGTCAGGCTAGGCTGAGAAAGCAAGCAAGCTACTTCATGTCTGACTGGGGATTTGAACCTGGACCTCCCAAGTTCCACAGACTGGCTCTCACACATGTCATACCCATGTAGAAGAAGTAGGAGGCAACTACACTGTCAACTAATGTGGGAAATGCTCCAGGATTGGGGAGATCAGATTTGTCGTATGCCATCTGCTTTCCATGCAAGTCAATACAAATCAACTTGGAGTTTGCCTCCAAATCTGTATTTTTTCCCCATTCAATGTCTGCACCACTTTCTCTTCCTACACAAATGATACGGGTATCTATCAGCTATGAAGCAAGGACAAAGAGAGAGGGAAGGGCCTTCTGAGGCAGTGCTTCTCAACGTTTGGTGTGCCAGATGTTTTGGACTACAATTCCCAGAAACCCTGACCTCTGGCCGCAGTAGGTTGGACTCATGGAAGATGGCATTCAAAATATAAGTTAGGGAGCACTCCTCCAAGGTATAAATTTCAAAGACATCTTTTCCTCCAGCAGGGAATGAAAGGATTATGCTGTCTCAGCCCTTCCCGAATCAGCCCCCGCAACATGTTATAATATAGTTCCCATCATCCTCAGCAAAGATGGGACAATCTACCTAGGTCTGTGATGGCGAACCTTGGCACTCCAGATGTTCTTGGACTTCAATTCCCAGAAGCCCAAGCCCCCATGAATGATGCACACGAAGGGGTTTACTGCGATTCATCTGGCCCATGCAGTCCTCGTCGCTCCCGGAAGCGGAAGTATAACGGGCCCAGACGCGTTTTACTTCTGCTTCCAGGAGCGATGAGGGCAGCGTGGGCCAGATGAATCGCAGTAAACCCCTTCGTGTGCATTCACGGGGGCTTGGGCTTCTGGGAATGGAAGTCCAAGAACATCTGGAGTGCCAAGGTTCGCCATCACGGACCTAGGATGATGAAAGATACAGCAGACTAAGGAAGGGTTGCTGTATCTCAGCTGCTTTAAAATGTTCAAATCCTTTAGGGTTGCCACCTCGCCACTGGTTTCCTACTCTCCCGCAGTGAGGTTTGTCATACTCTTTTACCAGAGTAGACAAGTGGGATGTTGGGAAGGAAAGAGACAAACTGTTTTAAATTTGGATATATTTCAAGCAAAAAGCAAAAGCAATCAAACTTATATATCACCCCATAGTGCTTGGTGCACTCTCTGGGCAATTCACAAGTTTATTAGCATTTTGCCCCCATCTTGCCGGGTACTCATTTTACTGACCTCCTCAGGATGGAAGGCTGAGTCAACCTGGATCCCCACTGGTTGCAGTGCAGCAGTTTAATCAGGGCTCCTTTAAGTGAATTAACACATGTAAAAGAGCAATAGTCATTTTCCTAACCCCACCTAGAGCTGGGCCAAGTTGAGTTCTGGGATCATCATTCTCAGAATGCCCCAGTCAGCAAAGCAATTTTTCCCAACCCTAGTTTTGCCCCAGGGTCTTAAGGAGAGGTGGCAACCCTAATGCTATACTTGTGGCAGATCCTGTACTTGGTCTTGACCCAAACCACCTATGCCTTAGGACCTTTCTCCTAATTCCAAGATACTGTCACTAGAAGCTGTGCCATTCAGAATTGTGTAGTGTTTCTTACACACTCCCTCCCTTACGCTACAGCCCTTGATCTGCTGCCCATCACGTCAGGGTGGATCAGGCAAGTTTCTGAGCAAAGTGACTCGGCGCAAGGATCAGCCTCAGCAGGACAATTCGGACAGCGACACTGACCAAGCAACTACCTCGGCTAAAAATACTGGATAAAGCTAGCTCTGAACTTGCTCTATCCAGAGAGAGGGTGATAAATACCAATATTGTACCTTGAACTTTCTTCTTCCCCAAAACCTGGAGGAGGAAGGAATTGTGCACCTGTCAGTCATTAAATAGTTAGTAGAATAACAGAGAGTATTGGGGGGTGAGCAGGGAAATAGGTGCAAAGCTGTAAACTTTATCCTGGGTAAACCTTGATCCTGGGAATGGGCTGGAAGAGGCATTCAGGGGCAAAGGATGCTGACTCTTCCATGAACAGAAATATATAAATAAATAAAAATAAATAAAAATACACTAATAAATAAACAACTTGACTATTGCTCTTTTACATATAAGATTGAATTCACCTGTGGTCTGCAATGGGGTGGAAAACCTGTGGTTCTCCAGATACTGCTGGCCTACAACTCCCATCATACCTGTCTAAGGTTATATCAGCTGGCTATGTTGATGTGTATTGGGATCCAATAATAGTTATAGGGGAAATGGTTCCTGAGCTTAGTTTACAGCTTAGGTGGCAATGTTGTCAACAACAAAAATGGCAATATATTTAGTAGCTAGGGCCGTGATGGCAAACCTTGGCACTCTGGATGTTCTTGGACTTCATTTTCCAGAAGCCCAAGCCTCCGTGAATCCACACGAATGGGTTTACTGCGATTAATCTGGCCCGCACCGCCCTCATCGCTCCTGGAAGCGGAAGTAAAACATGCCCATATGTAATCTATTCAGTGTAATGTGTGTGGCCGCATGTTCCATGCCAAGATCAGTTTATTGAGTCACCAGAGACACATCCATCAACTGAGAAAATGACTTACAGGAAAATGTTTGCTCAGATATGAGTAGCAGCCGACAATGATTTGCAAAGCACAAGAATATTAATAACTCTTGAACTTGAAATGTTGTGCTCCATTTCAACCTTCTATAAATGGCAATGCCTTTTAAGATGAATTTTTATTAAAAAAATTAAGAAATTTGTCAGATTTATCATAGTTACATTTGTCTTAGACCAACCAGATGGATTATACAGCTGTGTTGGCTAGGGGCAATGGAAGAATATGAAGTTGTGGAAGTCTGCCCTAAACATTGCCATAGTAAAGGTAAAGGTTTCCCTTGCTCGAAAGCCAGTCGTATCTGACTCTAGGGTTTAGTGCTCATCTCTGTTTCAAAGCTGAAGAGCCAGCGTTGTCTGTTTCTGCATACATTTCCGTGGTCATGTGGCAGGCATGAGTAGACACCGGAGTGCACGGAGTGCTGTTACCTTCCCACCGAAGTGGTCCCTGTTTATCTACTTGCAATTTCTTGCTTTTGAACTGCTAGGTTGGCAAGAGCTGGGACAAAGACAGGAGCCCATTCCGTCCTGCGGTACTCGGGAATTGAACTGCTGACCTTCCGCTTCCCAGTCAGCGTCTTAGCCACTTGAGCCACTGCAGTCCTATAAACATTACCATAAACATTATTAAAACAATATTACCAAGGCTATAATATAATTTCGTGTCAGAAATTATTCTGGGTTATTAAAAATTATTCTGGTTTCATCAAAGGAGGCTATGATCCTTTAATGAAAGAGACAATCGCTATTCACCCCTCCTCATCTATTACCCTAGAAGAGAGCTACAGTAAAGGTAAAGCTTTCCCTTGCTCGAAAGCCAGTCGTATCCGACTCTAGGGTTCAGTGCTTATCTCTGTTTCAAAGCCGAAGAGCCAGCATTGTCTGTTTCTGCAGACGTTTCCATGGTCATGTGGCAGGCATGACTAGACATGGAACGCTGTTACCTTCCCACTGAAGTGATGTTGTGTTCTAATACTGTACCTTTTACAATGTATCCATTCACGTGTATCCAATGTAACCATGCTTGTGTAACATTATAACCAGCAGCTGCTTAACTGTAGCCCTTACAA
Source organism: Bradypodion ventrale (assembly GCA_035047345.1). Lineage (NCBI taxonomy): Eukaryota > Metazoa > Chordata > Lepidosauria > Squamata > Chamaeleonidae > Bradypodion > Bradypodion ventrale. The sequence goes on from JAWDJE010000006.1 coordinate 10,814,449, forward strand.
TAGGACGCGAGCTAATGACCACCGGGTGGCAATAGCGAGCGTTCAAGCTCTCCTGGCCCAGACTCACCAGCAAACAACAGCGCGGGAAGATTCCCGCCATCACCTACACCTGGACAAGAAGGGCGTGACCGTCCATGACGTCACGCGGAGAGTAACCAATAGACTGTCGAGGAGCCACATTCAAAATGTATAGTCACTGTATATATTGAGCTACCCATCCGCCATTACCTCATGTTCCCCCGGATCATCATGCAATAAACCTGTGTTAAGCCAACCCTTCGGCTGTTTCATTGTCTCTGGTCCCATACACTAAATTGGCGACGAAGGTGGGATATGGCTGCCCACGGGACCAAGACATGCGCCGGGTTCGAAATCAGGAGACCGGCAGACTGGGACATCTTCGAGATGGACTTCCAGGGAGCCCTGGTGGAATCCGAAGTCACGGATGAGGCAAAGAAAAGGGCCATCTTCACCAGGATGCTGGGGCCAGACACCAAGAGGGTCTTGGTGGACCTGATCGCGCCGAGGAGGGCGAGTGAATTCAAGGTGAAGGAGCTCATGCACATGCTGCGCGAGTACTTCCGGCCCTCGACGGCGATGTTCCCTGCTCGGAGCGCGTTTTGGAGGCGAGTCCAAGCGCCCGGGGAGACGGTCGCCGACTTCGCAGCGGCCCATGCAAATGGGAGAACGCAGAAATCACACTAAGAGACTGCGTGCTGTGCGGCCTGAGCGACGCCGAAACTCAGCGCACATTGATGAACCGGGAGCCACCCCCCACGTTGCAGGAGGTCCTGAAGGAGGCACAAGCCGCGGAAGCTACGAAGGCCGGGGTCCAGGAGCTCCAGGACTGGCGGCCAAAGACGGGCAAGGCAGAGACTTCGGTGCACGTTTCGGTGCACGCGGCCCGGCGAGTTTCGAAGTCGTCCGCGGAGAGCAGCGACGACGAGGACGTCCGGAAGGTCTGGAAGGAAGGCCGGCGTTGCGACGGCTGCGGAGCGAACCACGACCGCGCCAAATGCCCCTTCAGAAAGGCCGAGTGTCACAACTGCGGCTGCCGCGGGCACATCGCCAAGGTCTGCAGGAAACGGCGCGAGGCCCGGAAGAGCTCGAGAGACCGCGCGACGAGACCCAAGGACAGCACCCAGGCCACGAGGAAGCGAGACGGCGTGGGCCGCATCACCGACGACAGCGAGGACGACGCACCGGTGTTCAGCGTGTCCGCGGGACACCCCCGTTACTTTGTTGAGGTACTAGTACAAGGGGCCCCCATTAGGATGGAAATTGACTCGGGTTCCTCATATTCCATCATTCCCCAGAAGGAGTTTCTGAAAATTGCCCCCCACGTGCGGCCCAAACTCAAAGCTTTGAGGTCCACGCTACGGGACGTGCAAGGGAACTACATTCCAGTGTTGGGGATTGGAAAATTTCAGGTCCAATTTAAGAAACACGCCGCGACTCTCCCCCTAGTTGTTCTTAAAGGGGGGAATTGCAGCCTCCTCGGGACTCAATGGTTCCAGCCCCTGGGTTTGTTCATTGGGGGGGTGCACGCCGTTGCCGTTGGGACTGACCCGATTCAGGAGGTGTGCGACGCGCACCCCGAAGTCTTCAAAAAGGGACTTGGGAAATTTAAGGGACCCCCAGTAGCCTTCGACCTAGACCCTGAGGTCCGCCCAATAAGACTCAAACCGCGCCGGGTGCCATTCGCGCTCAAGGACAAAATAGAGGCGGAACTGGACAAATTGGTGGGCCAGGGGATTCTTGTTCCTGTTGATTCTGCGGAGTGGGAAACTCCAATTGTAACAGCACTAAAGGCCAATGGGGAGGTGCACATATGCGCTGATTACAAGTGCACCATCAACAAGGCCATTCGCCCTAATGCGTATCCGGTGCCGGTAGTCAGCCATTTGCTGGCCAGGTTACATGGGGGAAAGTGTTTCGCTAAACTCGACTTAGCACAAGCCTACCAGCAGCTCTCGGTGACCCCAGCCGCAGCGGCTGCCCAAACCATAGTCACCCATAAGGGGGCGTTCCAGGTGACGCGCCTTCAGTTCGGCGTAAACTCGGCGCCTGGAATTTTCCAGTCACTCGTGGAACGCCTCCTGAAGGGGCTCGAGGGGGTGTTGCCTTATTTTGATGACGTATTGATAACGGGGGGGAGTAGGGCCGAATTGGCAAAAAGGTTGGGCAAGGTTCTAGCGATATTCGAAAAAGCGGGGTTGAGACTGCGAAAAGACAAATGTGTCTTCTTCGCGACCGAGGTCGAATTCCTAGGGTTCCGTGTCACTCCTGAGGGAATAAGGCCGTCCACATCTAAGGTAGCCGCCATCAAGAAAGCCCCTCGCCCCACCTCCAAGCCCGAGTTGCAGTCGTTCCTAGGGCTGCTGAATTTTTACCACTCCTTCCTTCCCCGGAAAGCAGCCGTGGCCGAACCGTTGCACAGATTGCTTTAAAAGGACGAGGCATGGAAGTGGGGCGACGAGCAAGAGAGGGCATTTACTGAGCTAAAGCAGCTTCTGGCGTCTGATGCCATCCTCACCCATTTCAACCCCAAGCGGCCAGTGGTCCTGATCTGTGACGCATCCCCGGTGGGGGTGGGGGCGGTGCTGTGCCACGTGCTGGAAAACGGGAGGGAGGCCCCGATAGCGTTCTATTCCAGGTCCCTGTCCCAAGCGGAGAGAAACTACGCCCAGACAGACAGGGAAGCATTAGCGATAATTGCGGGAACAAAAAAGTTCCACGACTTCCTGTACGGCCGCCCCTTCACAATCGTAACCGATCACAAGCCCCTGCTAGGCATTTTTACCGCAGATAAGCCCACGCCACAGATCCTGTCCCCAAGGATGCTTAGGTGGGCCATTTTTCTCAACGCGTATCAGCACGCGTTAGTGTACAGGCCCGGGAGGGAGATCAGCCATGCGGACGCTCTATCGAGGTCTCCCTTTCCCCAGGATAACAGCCACGTGGGCGGGGAGGAGCCAGACCACCAGGTGCTGATGATAGAGGTCCTCGACTCGCCCCCAATACTGCCCGCCGACATCGCCAAGGCGACCGGCAAGGACAACATTTTAGCAAAGGTTAGCTCCTGGGTGCAGAAAGGGTGGCCAGCGTCCTCCCCGGCAGTGGAGTTCGACCCATTTTTTCGAAAGAAGTTAGAGTTGTCCCTTGAGAGGGGGTGCCTTCTGTGGGGCCAGCGAGTAGTGATCCCGGCGTCCTTACGACCGCGGGTACTCAAACTCCTGCACGTCAGTCACCCTGGAATTGTGCGCTCCAAAGCCCTGGCACGGAGCTATTTCTGGTGGCCCCAGCTAGACGCCGACATCGAGCACATGGTCGGCACTTGTGAGCCTTGCCAAAGCTCCAGACCAGAAGAAGCCCGCCTGCCTCACAGGGAGTGGGACGCGGCGAAGGGGCCGTGGTCCCGGGTTCATGTAGACTTTGCTGGCCCGTTCCGTGGGACGCTGTTTCTCCCTGTGGTGGATGCTTTCTCCAAGTGGTTGGAGGTCATTCCGGTTACAAGCACGTCCACGGCCACAACCATAAAGCACTTGCGGAGGGTTTTTTCCACGTTCGGTTTACCCGACACTCTCGTAAGCGACAACGCAAGTTGTTTCACATCCTCTGAGTTCAGGGCATTCACAGAAATCAACGCCATTCGGCACATCACCTCCGCTCCTTTTCACCCTGCCACAAACGGCCAAGTAGAGCGCCTTGTGCGCACCACCAAGGATGCGCTGCGGCGCATGGGGCCCGGGGACCTAAACCATCAAGTGTGCCAGTTTCTGCTAGGTTACAGAGTGACTCCCCTAGCGTCAGGGTACTCCCCCGCGGAGCTGCTTATGCGCAGGAAACTGACCACCATACTAACTAGGCTAGACCCCACGAGAGTAGAGGACAAGGGGAAGAACATTTGGATAGAGGACACAAAGAGTTTCGACGTGGGTGCCCCCGTGTATTGCAGGAACTACGCCAGCGCGGGTCCGGCCTGGGTACCGGGCGTCATCTTAGAGCAGACCGGTCCCGTCTCGTACCGCGTCGAGACCGGCACAGGTCTACTCTGGAGGCGGCACGCAGACCAGCTCCGGCGCAGGGTCCCCGACGAGCAGGGCACGGACCGCGGGAAACAGGATTCAGCGTTAGGGTTCTCCCCCACCCGTTCAGCCCAAGGGGGAGGAAAGGGGGGCCATGGGTCCCCACCAAGAGGGGAGGAAAGGGAATCTGTCCTCGTAGATATCCTGCAGGATCGGTCAGCAGAGAGAAGGGAAGCCGATCTCATAGATATCCCGCGGGATCTCCCCACTAATACGGATACCCCAACAGAGTTAGATTTTGATTTTCAGAACCGGGGAAGTTTTGCGGTGTGGTCCCCCACCCGTCCAAGCGAGAAGAGGGGTTTTTCGTTAGCCCCGAGTGTCTCCGGTCTGCCCACAATGGAGTTCTTCCCTTCCCCCAAAACCGCAAAACCACGGCAAGCCGCTAACAAGTCTCCCTCTCGCGTTTCAGGACAAGGGACCAGGGAACGAGGAAGCAGTAGCGCCCCTGGGGCAGGTCAGCCCACATCGCGGCCCAAACGCGTTTGCAATAAGCCATCTTGGCTGAGGGACTTCATCCCGTCCTAGGGGGGAGGGATGTTGTGTTCTATTACTGTACCTTTTACAATGTATCCATTCACGTGTATCCAATGTAACCATGCTTGTGTAACATTATAACCAGCAGCTGCTTAACTGTAGCCCTTACAATAGGACGCGAGCTAATGACCACCGGGTGGCAATAGCGAGCGTTCAAGCTCTCCTGGCCCAGACTCACCAGCAAACAACAGCGCGGGAAGATTCCCGCCATCACCTACACCTGGACAAGAAGGGCGTGACCGTCCATGACGTCACGCGGACAGTAACCAATAGACTGTTGAGGAGCCACATTCAAAATGTATAGTCACTGTATATATTGAGCTACCCATCCGCCATTACCTCATGTTCCCCCGGATCATCATGCAATAAACCTGTGTTAAGCCAACCCTTCGGCTGTTTCATTGTCTCTGGTCCCATACACTAAAAGTGGTCCCTATTTATCTACTTGCAATTTCTTGCTTTCGAACTGCTAGGTTGGCAGGAGCTGGGACAAAGACGGGAGCTCATTCCGTCCTGCAGTACTCGGGAATCGAACTGCTGACCTTCTGCCTCCCAGTCAGCGTCTCAGCCACTTGAGCCACTGCAGTCAATAATAATAATAATAATAATAATAATAATAATAATAATAATAATAATAATAATAATAATAATAATAATAATAAATAAATAAATAAATTAATTAATTAATTAATTAATTAATTTCGTGTCAGAAATTATTCTGGTTTCATTAAAGGAGGCTATGATACTCCTTTAATGAAACAATCACCATCCATCCCTCATCTATTACCATGGAGGTATAATAATAATAATAATAATAATAATAATAATAATAATAATAATAATAATAATAATAATAATAATAATAATAATAATAATAATAATAATAATAATATACCTCCATGTCTATTTCTACAAGAGAGCTACTCTAGCCTTAGTCCTCCGAGGACTCTATGAACAGTATAGCTCTTGGAAAGAGGGAGAAGCATACCTCCATGGGGAGAAGAGACTTTCTAGCCTCTCGTCGTATTCTATGGTTCGGGTTAAACCAAACAGAAGCCGGGGGGGGGGGGAGTGGAAACTTATTTCCGGAAATTTGCCTTGTGTAAAACGCAGTGTGAGAAACAGGGTGTTTTTTTTTTCTCTCTCTCTCTCTCTCTCAAAATGCGACGCCCTTCCTTCGCCCCAGTCCGTTTCCAAAAGTGCTCGTTAAAAGAGAAAAGGCGGTCCCGCCCTGTAGTCCGTCAGGTGCAGCAGCAGCAGCAGCACTGACCCTGTCAGGGGGGGGGGGGGGCGAGTCCCCAGGGGTTTTAAAGGGACAGCCCAGGGAGGGCAGGGCATCCCTCGCTTTCACCGCTTGCGGAGGGGAAAAACAGCCCGAGGAGGTTGCACACGCGCCGGCCCGGGAAAGGGGTGGAATTGGAGCAGGACGGAGGAGAAGAAGAGCGAAGGGTGGGCGCAAGGGAGGCTCGAACTCACAGAGGCGGAGGAGGCGGAAGGAATAAGGCTCCAAGCTCCCGGTCCCGGGGGGGGGGGGGGGGCGCTGGCGGGTCTCTTGCACGGTTTCATTTTTGCTTAAGTTGGGCATTTCGGGCTGGGCAGCAGCAGCAGGAGAGGCAGAGAGGCTCCGAGCTCCGCAACCCGACAGCTGGGAGGAGGATGGAGGAAGAAAACGTGTTCCTCTTCGTCCCCAACCTCATCGGTACGTGTGTGGGGTGTGTGTGAGGAGGGGGGTTTCTGATGGGATGCTCGGGTCGGACTCGGGAGGAGGGGGCTGCGGCCATGCAAGCCATCCTAAGTCAATTGCAAGGGAATCCTGCCCGACGTGGAGCAGGGGTGCGCAAACTAGTCCCGCGGGCCGGATCCGGCCCCTGACACCAAATTCATCCTGCCCACGCTGCCCTCATTGCTCCCGGAAGTACCGATCTGGGCAGGGGGCAGACACACTTTACTTCTGCTTCTGGGAGCGACGAGGGCAGCTTGAGCAGGATGAATTGGTGTCAGGGGCTGTCCCTGGCCCCTGTGTCGTAGTTTGGGCACCCTGGGTTTAAGCAGAGAAAATGGCAGACTAAAAGTTCCTGCCAACCTAGCAGTTCGAAAGCAAGAAACTGCAAGTTGATAAATAGGGACTACTTCGGTGGGAAGGTAAGAGCGTTCTGCGCGTTCCGGTGTCTAGTCATGCGTGCCGCATGACCACGGAAACGGCTGCAGAAGCAGACAGCGCTGGCTCTTCGGCTTTGAAACAGAGATGAGCACTGAACCCTAGAGTCGACTGGCTTTCGAGCAAGGGAAACCTAACCTAAAAATTTGATCTCATCCTGTTGCAAAACAGATTGCAGGGCACGTTTCACTTCCGATTCTGGTGGGGGAACCATGTGACCGGCCCACTGAACCACATGACCGGCCCGTGGCCTAAAAGGTTTGGCCACCCCTGCCGTAGAGCATAGAAGCATAATTCGGAGTATGAATGCCTGGTGATGCAGCGACGACTGGAATCTCAATGTGGGGGATGCTTTCCAGGGATGATCCTTAGGGATGAGAGGCTTCAGTGTATTTCTGCAGACAGATCCTAAGGGACAAAGAGAAGGGTGGAGAGTAATAGCAACCCCACTTATATACTTAATACACTCTGGGAGGTCCACAAATTAATTAGCATCATGCCTCCAACATGCTGGGTACTCATTTTACCAACCGCAGAAGGATGGAAGGCTGAATCAACCTTGGGCCCTGTCAGGATCGACCTCACCTGCATTTTGGCTGCAGTACAGCAGATGAATCACTGCACCACCAGGGCTCCTTATCCTCCTTCTCCAAAGTACCTAGTTGGCCCCTCTGGGAAGAATGGATAATATATTAAAGCACGGGTTCCCAACCTTTTCAAGCTGGGTGGCCGGGTCACACTCTCTCAGTCAGCTTCAAGGGCCGAATGGCCATTTTGCCCTGCCTGCACGAAGGGGGTGGCCATTTTGTCTCTTGAATGGCCTTGTAGGGTGTGGGTGGCCACATGAAATGGTGCCACGGGTCGGATCTGGCTTGCAGGCCTTTGGTTGGGAATCCCTGGATTAAAGTGTGGTCTTTGGTGAGATCTTCAGTCTAGGCCACTCTTTTGTTCTTTACGCTGTAAAGAACATTCACTCTTTCTACATCCATTATTTTATGGTATTCTTCTTCCATCCTGTCCATTTTCTCCTGCTGCTTTTGTAAATGAAAATGCTGCAGCAAAAGGTAGCGAAACCAAAACTAGAAACGCTCCTTTCAGAGCTGACTAAAGGTCCAGGACCTTTAGTTATCTGAATTGCCCCAGTCCCTACATCCCACACTGTCAACATGGTAATGGGTTGCCAACCCGGGAACCTCAAATTACCGTATGTTTGAAGCCAAATTACCGTACTTATACCGTATGGGCAGTGGACGGAGTTGTGGGCAGAGTCTGGGTGAACGTTTTTTTTGACTATTTTTCAGGAAATAACCGGAAGTGACTTTTTAAAAAAATATCTCTCAGGAAAAACCAGAAGCAACTTTTTTTAAAAAATATTTGTCAGTATTTTTCTAAATTACCGTACTTCTCCATACGGTAACCGTACACCATACGGAGGGCCTAATTACCGTACGGTACGGTAATTACCGTACAGATTGGCAACAGGTTTTGGCAATTGAAGAAAAAGAAGGCCCCACAAGTACACCTCTCTTCTTCCTTGGCAAAAAAAAGTACAAGAATACCAAAGCACATAAGGAAAAATCTGCTATTCTGTTCTGCTGGATTTGGATCACTTTGCTTTATGGCAGGCCCTACACATATCTTGTTGCAGGACCCACCATTTACTTTTTTTGCAGGAACTTTATATATCAGGGAAGAAGAGGCTGTCTCTAAAATCTGGGAATTTGTTACTTCTCTTTAGCATCCTTGTATCAGAAGGAAGTGTCATAGCTGTGATGGCGAACCTTGGCATTCCAGACGTTCTTGGATTTCAATTCCCAGAAGCCCAAGTCTCTGTGAATCCACACACAAATGGGTTTACTGCACATACACCTGGAGTACTAAGGTTTGCCATCACTGTGTTATAGATATCTAGCATAGATACACTCTTGCTGAGAGAACTGGAGAGTTAAAGTTGTGAGCATTGCATTGAAAATCAAGGTTAAGGGGGACTAGAGCTCCCAGAACTATCCAGGAAATATAGCAAGCAGCTCTGCCCTCTGAGGAGTTCTGGGATTTATAGTTCTAAAGTTCCTATTCCGACCTCTAGCCTTGAGCAACTTTGGAGGGGAATGATTCAAGGATACTGTAATACCATTTTTCTTTCCTTCACAGGTTATGCCCGCATAATCTTTGCTTTTATTGCTTTCTATTTTATGCCAACCTCCCATGTGGTGGCATCATTCTTTTACCTACTTAGTGGTTTCCTTGATGCCTTTGATGGTTATGCAGCCCGGGCTCTTAACCAGGGTAAGCTCCTTCCTTTTTGTATTGCCAGGGGGAAGGTGGGGGGGGGGGGGAGAGACCTCTTTCCCTTGTGTTGAATGTGTCTTCCCAAAATAGTTATGATAGGTTAGCCCCACTGTAACTATCATGGCTTTTCACTGTGGTATCCTGAGATTTGTAATTTGATTAAGTTAGATGGAAAGGAGCTAGCTGATGCAGAAGAAATTAAGAAAAGATGGAAAGAGTACACAGAGGAACTTTACAAAAAGGACCTCAACACTCCTGATAATCACAATGATGAAGAAATTGAACTTGAGCCAGACATCCTGGAGAGCGAAGTCATAAAGGCCCTAAAGAGCACTGCAAACAACAAAGCTAGTGGAGATGATGGTATCCCAGTTGAATTTTTCAAAGCGCTAAAAGATGATGGCGTCAAATTACTGCATTCAATATGCCAGCAGATTTGGAAAACAAAACAGTGGCCACAGGATTGGAAAAGATCAGTATACGTCCCAATCCCAAAAAAGGGCAATGCCAAAGAATGTTCAAATTATCGAACAATCGCGCTCATCCCACATGCCAGCAAGGTGATGCTCAAGATAATACAGGATAGACTTCAGCAGCATGTGGAAAGAGAATTACCAGAGGTGCAGGCTGGTTTCAGAAGAGGCAGGGGGACTAGAGACCACATCGCCAACATACGCTGGATCATGGAGAAAACAAAGGAATACCAGAAACAAGTTTACTTTTGTTTTATTGACTACACTAAGGCATTTGACTGTGTGGACCACAACAAGATGTGGCAAGTAATTAAAGAGATGGGAATACCAGAGCACCTCATATGCCTCCTGAGAAATCTGTACATGAACCAAGAAGCAACAGTTAGGACAGAACATGGAATAACAGAGTGGTTTGGAATAGGAAAAGGAGTAAGACAAGGCTGCATTTTGTCACCATGCTTATTCAACCTATACACAGAGCACATAATGCGCAGTGCAGGGATGGAGGAATCACAATATGGGATTAAAATCGCTGGGAGAAACATCAATAATCTGAGATATGCAGACGATACCACCCTAATGGCAGAAAGTGAGGAAGACCTAAAGAATCTCTTGATTGGGCTGAAGGAGGAGAGTGCAAAAGCTGGCTTGAGACTCAATATCAAGAAAACCAAGATAATGGCAACAGGCCCAATCAGTTCATGGAAAATAGACGGGGAAGAAGTAGAAGCAGTGACAGATTTCACTTTCTTAGGATCAAAGATCACTGCAGATGGGGATTGCAGCCATGAAATAAAAAGGCGACTGATTCTTGGGAGACAAGCGATGAGAAACCTGGGGAACATAGTGAAAAGCAGAGACATTACATTGCAAACAAAAATTAGAATAGTCAAAGCAATGGTTTTCCCAGTAGTAATGTATGGATGTGAGAGCTGGACAATTAGGAAAGCTGAACGCAGAAGAATAGATGCCTTTGAAATGTGGTGTTGGAGGAGGGTTTTGAGAGTCCCCTGGACAGCGAGGAGAACAAATAGGTCAATCTTAGAAGAAATTAACCCTGACTGCTCATTGGAAGGTCAAATAGTAAAGATGAAGCTAAAATACTTTGGACATCAAATGAGAAGGGAGGATTCACTTGAGAAGGCATTGATGTTGGGAAAGGTGGAGGGCAAAAGAAGAAGGGGGAGGCCAAGGATGAGATGGCTAGATGGTATTATAGACACAATGGGCACAGAGCTGGGAGGGCTGAGGGGGATGGTAGAGGACAGAGGCGCCTGGAGGAAAATGGTCCATGGGGTCGCAAAGGGTCGGAGTCGACTGTGCGACTGAACAACAACAAAGTGCTGTCCAGGGTCGTAAAGACTGCGGAGGGAATAATCGGGTGTACTCTTCCCACTCTAGATCAAATCTATGCCTCCAGGTGTTATAAGAAAGCTGTAGAGATTGCGCAGGATAGTACGCACCCCGGAAATGATCTCTTTCAGCTTCTGCTTTCTAGAAGAAGGTATAGGGGTCATAAAGACCAGGACCAGCCACTTGAGAAATAGTTTCTACCCAAAAGCGGTTCTGGCTTCAAATGGAGCAAAATGCAGTTTATGAGGGAGCTTCTGTATTTTAGTTTTTAGAGTTTTAGAGCTTTTCAGGGGTTAAATGTGTATATGTGGGGTGGGAGTATGTCGATAATTTTGTACCGTTGTATTTTGTTAGGTTTTGTCAAGTCGATAAATAGATTTTCAATCTCGTTCTGTACAGGACAATGACAATAAAGATTTATCGTATCATATCATGTCGTAATTCCATCCATTCAAGAGGTTTCTTCTATTTGGGACCAACAGTGGGATTTACGCTACTGAGTTTTCTAAATTCCTTGTCAAGGGTTAATGTCCCAAACTCTTGCTGTTTTTCTGTTTTGAGGATGGTTGAACAAAATATGTTTTGCTTCTTCAATGTACCTGGATAGCACATCTTGGAAAAGTTCCTTTTTTTGTGTGCTGTGACTCCCAGAATCATATGCTGGGTAGGGAATTTTGAACATCACCATACAAAAAAATGACTTTAAAAATACTTTTCCAAGTTGTGATCTTGGGACCCACCACCAGACAGACTTCATGGCTGAAGATCCTGAGAGACTGGTGTGGAATCTCCTTAGAAGAACTGTTCCAAGAAGTTAAGAACAGGAAGACTATCGCCATGATGATAGCCAATATCTGGAATGTATACGGCACCTGAAGAAGATGTTTGGGAGGGGCTGGAGCTCCTGTGATTTTTTCCCCACTGCTTGTTATAATAGCTAGAGTTGGTAGGAGGACACAATCTAGAACATCTCTTGAAGAGTCATTCCTTCCCCATCCGATTATGTACCTACCACTCCCTATATTTTTACACCTTGTTTTAAAGCATGCACTTAGCACCCCTTTCTCTTCCTGATGTATGACTTCTGTCCTAGGCACTCGCTTCGGCGCCATGCTGGACATGTTGACCGACCGTTGTGCTACTATGTGCCTGTTGGTAAACCTGGCTATGCTGTATCCTGAATATGCCCTCTTGTTCCAGCTTAGCATGACCCTTGATGTGGCTTCCCATTGGCTTCATCTACACAGGTATCAGCTGGGGTAAAGGAGGAGATGGATATAAGTTGTGTTACCGGTAAATTCAATAGGGTTATCATCTGGATAGAGCCACATAGGGTTCTACTATAGAAATGAGCTATGAATTTGGAATTTCCTGGAATTTTGTCTCATCCAAGCTGAAAAAATCATCAGACAGCATTAGGCAAACTTCTCTGTCTTAGCCTCAGTCAACCCATCTGCAGTATGGAGATATTAAACATTGCTCTACCTTAGGACATTATAAAAGTTAAAATGAGTTGATATATATGACATGCCTTAAGGTGTTAAAAGTGTTTCAAAATTTATTTTACAATTGCTTTTGTCTCTGTTATGAAAATGTGGTTGTCAAGAAGGAGAGCTGTAAATTTTCTTTTTCTTTTGAAAAGTTAATGTTTTTTAACGCAGGCACCATTTTTATGTGTGTGTGTGTGTGTGTGTGTGTGATCAGATGTGAGGAACCTGTTAAAGACAGAAGAATGTTTCACTCTTAAGTGTAAGATAGGAGTGGGAAATGGTGAATATTCTAAACTCCTCATTTGAATGTTCTCATTCTGCTTTTACCAGCACCACAGTGAAAGGTGGTGAGAGCCACAAGAGCATTGACTTATCAGGGAACAGGATTCTGCGAATGTATTACAGCTCTCGGGTGAGTAATGTTTGTTTACAGCCCTTCTCTGAGTTCTTTCTACTGTGGCTTTCCAATCTCCCAGCATCCTAACCTTAGACATAATCCCTTACTCTTTCCTCTGCAGCAAGGTGCTGTCTTGCTCATTCTTACACTACCATGATAGCCTACAGTCACTGTCGTGTCTGATTTCCTCTGGGCTTTCTCTCCCATTTCTCCAAATCAGAGGCAATTAGACTGTAATCCCCACATCCCAGTTTTCATTAAGAAATATGCAGCAATGCTCATGAGTGCATGAATCACTTTTAAGATGTTCATGGCAAGGGGAGGCCCTTAGCCATGATTATTCTATCAATCTTCATTTAAGGCTTAAAGTTGAGGACTTCACCGCCCCTCCCCCTGAGCCCACACCAACGGCCGGGGGGAAGAAGAAGCAAGGGCAGGTTGAGGACTTGCCCCCCTCCCCCGAACCCCCATCTACATATTGTAATGTAATGTATTGTTTGTAAGCCGCTCTGAGTCGCTTCAGCAAATGGGAGGCAATATAAATTTGAACTAATAAATAAATAAGCCCCCTCTTCCCAAACTGGACCGGATGGACAGACTGTTTTGGATTTCTGATTCACAGTATAATAAGAATTTTGTGTCAGAAATTATTCTGGGTTGAAAGGATTTTTGCTGGAGAATCTCCACTCAGGGGACACCTGAATGATGCTCCTTTCATGATACCCAAGATTTTTTCCCACCCAAGTGTTCCCTATTTATCTACTTGCAATTTCTTGCTTTTGAATTGCTAAATTGGCAGGAGCTGGGACAGAGACGGGCACTCAAACTGTCATGCAGTACCTGGGCCTAAAACTGCTGACTTGCCGGCCTTGCAGCTAACAAGGCGAGGTTCTTAACCACTGAGCCATCACAGCCCGATTCACAGTACAGTGGAACCCTGCATAACGAAAAAGCTCTGTTCCACGGAGCTCTTCGTTATGCGTTTTCCCCCGTTATGTGGATCAACTAGGCGATACCCTGCATAACGGGAAAAAATGTTTGTTATACCCCGCTTAACGAAAACCCCATATAATGAAAAAATCGTTATGCGGGGTGTCGCGATTGCTGTACGAACGCTTCGTTATGCGAAATTGTTGTTATGCGGGGTTCCACTGTAATATTGTTCTTTTCTGGTTAGATTTGAGAGCCAGTTTAGTGTTGACATTACAGGGACTCTGGTGGCTTAGTGGTTAAGACTCTAAACTTGACAACTGGAAGGTTGGCAACTCAGCAGTTCAAGGCCCGAGTGCTGCATAATAGAGTGAGCACTGCCGTCTGTCCCAGCTCCTGCCAACCTAGCAATTTGAAAGCAAGAAATTGCAAGTAGATAAATAGGTACTATTTCAGTGGAAAGGTAACAGTGTTCTGTGTGCTCCAGTGTCTAGTCATGCCTGCCATATGACCATGGAAACATCTGCAAATGTAGACAGCACTGGCTCTTTGGCTCTAAATGGAGCTGAACACCACTACCTAGAGTTGGATACGATTGGCTTTCGACCAAGGAAGACCTTTACCTTTAGTGTTGTTATTAACATTTAAAGGTCTGAATGATGTGAGCTGAGGATAATTTAAGGGTTGTTTCATCTCGTATGAGTCGAGAATCACCCCCCACCCACCCACCCCATTATTTGAAAGTTTTCCTGGGAATGGAGATTGACCAGGACTCCAGGAAAAAGATCTGAGAGAAACGTTGCTTCGTATAACAAAAATGTTTGTACAAAGCATGCTTTGTATAATGAAATTTCCTATGGGGCAATTTGTATAATGAAAATCTCCATGGGAATGCATTGAAAACCATCAGGACCTCAGGAAAAAAATCTGGGAGAAATGTTGCTTCGTATAACAAAAATGTTCACTATACGAGGCAACAGTTTTCTTCAAATTCCTTTCGTTATATGAGTTTTTCGTTATAAGAGCCCTTCTTTATACGGGGTTTTACTGTACTCTTTTCCCATAACTAGAGAGGGAAGACATTAGCTTTTCATGCAACAGCACCAGAAGCCCACAACCAGTTTGGCTACCAGCCACATTTCCCATATCTGGGTGTAACTGAATGCTGCTTTTATTAACTTTTTTAAAAAACATGATGTTACAATTCTGTACAGCATGCTTGTTTTAATCAATCAACAATAAAACGTAACAGATAATGAATATGTACATACTGGGGCGGAGTCTATTACCCTGAAGAGTTTCTTTCTGCTGCCTTTTCACAGCTTGTTTTGCCTGACATTATTTGTCTTCTTTCTGTCTCTACATTCAGGTCATACTGTTCACGATGTGTGCTGGCAACGAACTCTTCTACTGTATTCTGTACTTGCAATGTTTTGGTGAAGGACCACAAAGTGAGTATATGAATCTAAAGCCGTGATGGCGAACCTTAGCACTCCAGATGTTCTTGGACTTCAATTCCCAGAAGCCCAAGCCCCCATGAATCCACACGAATGGGTTTGCTGCGATTCATCCGGTCCACGCCGCCTCGTCGCTCCGTATGGGCGCATTTTACTTCTGCTTCCAGGAGTGACGTGGGCAGCGTGGGCCGGATGAATCTCAGCAAACCCATTTGTGTGGATTCATGGGGGCTTGGGCTTCTGGAAATTGAAGTCCAATAACATCTGGAGTGCCAAGGTTCGCCATCACTGATCTAGTGCAGTGGTGGTGAACCTATGGCCCACATGCTAGAGGGAGCACTCAAAGCCCTTTCTGTGGGTACGCATGCCGTTGTCCCAGCACAGAGTTCATCCCACCCCTCTGCCCAGCAGGCCAATGGGAGCGCTTCCTCCCTCTCCCAAAACAGAGTTCCACGTCCCTCTGTTTGGGCACTTGGTCTCTAAAAGGTTTGCCATCACTGATCTAGAGCAATTATGGGCGGGTCGTTTGGAAATGCAGAGGTGCAGCTGATTACCCCCTTCATCCCACCCTCTTTCTCTGTGTTTCTTTTTTTTACCTTCCAGTCCTGCCAGGATCCATCAGCCTCTACCACCTGATTCTGTGGGTTTCCACCCCCATCGCTATCATCAAGAGTCTCATCAGCCTAATCCACCTGGTGTCTGCCTCATACAATATGGCCGCTTTGGATACTGCTGAACGTGCCAAAAGGAAGTAGTACAGTGGTACCTCGGTTAACGTAATTAATGCGTTCTCCAGGACATTTCTTACAGCGAAACTTAGTTTAACCAAAATGCGGTTTCCCATAGGAATGCATTTGAAACCATTTAATCCATTCCAGAGCTCAGAAATAAGGGGCGGGGGGAGGGGGATATTTTTTCTGTTCAAAACTCTTTGGAAAGCACTTTGGAATTTTTGCCACTTTATAAAGATAAAAGACTTTCCCCCCACTTATTTCTGAGCTCTGAAATTGGTTTTCAATGCATTTCAATGCATTTTCTGCATCTCCGACAGCAGTCTGTAGTGGCCAGCTCTGGTAACTCATCACCAACGATCAGCTGTTAGTTTCCCCGCCATCCTGGAAGTGCCGAACACTGCTCTTAAGCTGCTGTAAAGCAGCAAAAAATTTCAGAAGCCAAGCAGAAATGCTCCGAATACCCTCCTGCCACCATGAAAAGCGGTGGTGGGTGCTCAAGCAGCCCAAAAAAGCTTCGTTGTGTGAAATAAATCCTTAAGCCGAGGCACTGTTTTTCTCTGGATTTCATTTCGCACACCGATTGTTACGTTAACTGAGCCGTTCGTAAACCCAAGGCTCCACTGTATTTCAAGGCTGTATGGAAGAACTCGGGGCATCCCTTCCTTTGCTCTCCTGATGGAACTAGTTCTCTGCATGGTGGGATGGGGTTTCACCTCCAATTAGCCACTCCAGTTGTGCAGTTCTTGCTTGATGAGATGCCTCTGCCGTCCCATGATAAGTCTGTGGAGTGTGGGAGATGATGAACTACATCTTGTTCTTCCAGTCTTCCTCCTTCACTCCCATATAATTGTTAACACTGTACAGGAAAGTGGGCTAATGAGGAGGAATTTGCCTCAGATTGGATTGGGGGGAAAAGGGGTGGGATGGTGGTTTGGTCGCTAATCCTGCTGGTATTATTTTTTGGGGAAACAGATTCAGGTCCGGGAGGAGTCTTGTTTAGTCCTGTCCTATCTCCCTCCACCCCCAAATGGCACAATCATTCTCAGAATGGCATGTATATATCTGGGTCTGGGCAGGGAGTGGATTAGTCATTTACTTTTGTCCACACTAGTACATGTTTTTAAATATTGAATATCTGACATTCTTATGAAGTAGCCTTATAAGGGCCTGAGATCCCAATATCCACTACCCAGTGTGTACATTAGTCCTCTAGAATTCTCTCTGGTTGTTCAGTTTAACCTTTGTGTATCTAGTTGTCCTGACAGAAGTATATGAAATGTATAGATTGGCCATACGGAAACAGGTATTATGGAATCATGTTTGTCAGACATCCTTTTCTGGAAGAGCACCATGCTTTCAGTACGTCTATATTATTTCCTCTTCAGCCACCAAATGTTTTTTCCAGTGCAGAAAACTGTAAGCAATGGGCTTTATGCCTGTGGAGTGTCTCTTCACACATCATTCGTATAACTCTGCACACAATTCCAGCTTGACCATAGTTGCAATCTACTTTTCTCAATCATGCATTTATACCAGGGGTTCTCAACCTGATCTTGCCTGTGGTGTCAAATAATCCAGTCCTTGCTCCAGCCGCCGCCGCCACCACCACCAGAATCAGCTGCAGACTCATTTACGGCCATCGTAAACACATTCACAATGGCCGTAAATGAGTCCGCGGTCTTCATAAATGCATTTACAACAACCGTAAACAGCGGGGAGACAACCATTCCAGCCTCCTCAACTGTTTGAGGGAGCGTGACCCAGCCCCTGCTTTAAAGAACCCCTGCTTTATACCTTTGGAGTTCAGTAGAACCCCAATGGGAGATAAATGGCGACCAGCTTCAGCATCCGTCCTGTCTATCTTCCTTTAAGTAGAAATGTTGCCTTCTATGGAGGGCAAAGATATATTTTCCTACCAGACCTTGAGCACTCAGTACCTTGAGATAATTGAGAATCCTGTCTTCCACATCATCCACAATCATTGGCACATGTATGCAATTTGCCACTTTGCTGAATTGTTCTGCCCCCTTCACACACACCTTTGTCAATAATGACTAAGCTTACAGTGTCATAGATTTGCCTGTTGGGTAAGGTTAGACTTGCCTATTCTTTAGGCTTTCAGCTTCTCACCTGCCCACAAAAGCCAGCTCCTCACATCCAGGTTGCAGCTGGAGGTTGATAGGGTAGAAGAGACAGGGAACCCCTGAGCTAAGCTATATTACCTTGCTTTGTACTCTGCTGAAAAGGGTGGGGAGACATACTCTGAGGAAATAATGATTCCTCTTTGCTTCCTTGGATTCTCCCTCCCTGTCTCTTGCACAAAGGGGACTGGCTGACCTTAGCTTGCCAGGCCTTCCCACTGTTACTGCCACACACCTTGAAACCTTCCCCACCCCTGCAACCAACTGTACAGTATGTAATTTCTACATACACTTTTACAGGCTATGTTTTGGGTGCAATATGAGCTCTGTCTCCCTCTCTCAGTAGAGTGAGTGAGGCTTGCTTTAATAAAGACCATCTGTGTGACCATCTGATCCTGTGTCTTAATTTGGCTGCCTCTGAGGTAATGGTTTATATAAGGAACTTGAAGAAAACCTACAGTAAGTTGCGGGTGGATGTTGTTCAACAACAGTTCTCCACGCAGAATTTAACTGTATTCTGGAAATAGTCAAGGCTGACAATATGATAAAGGGTGAGGGTGGCATCTTGGTTCTCTATTCTCATAGAAGAGCAGAATCTAAGCTTGTGATATCTGACAGGGGGAGGTGACCGTGTTTCTGATTTTGTTTTGTTGCATGTTTGAAAGATATACTTCGAATCAAAGAATTTTGAGTCCAGGAATGTACTGTTGGTCTGCAATATAACTCAACTATTGGCTATTTTAAATCTCTCTCCTCCTCCTCCCCCCTAAACCCCCCCCCCAAAAAAAAAACCCCACACCACACACACTCTTTATTTTTTTGTAATTGTCACTGAAAATTAGAAATCCTTGTTAGTTTACTTCATATCATTAAGAGGTATATTAATGGCCCCTAATATTCATTCTACCCACCATCTCATTTACTCATTGGAAGAAGGATGAAGAATTAATGATTTATGGGAGATTTCTATCCAGCCACTAACTTCTCTTTCTGAAAACCTTTTACTGTTTATCAGAGAGAGAAGATAAAACAGGTTGTCTTCTTCCTTATTACCATGATGCTTTAAAAGCCACTGAGGGCCACTCTATTTAAAAATTCGCCTTCACCACCACTCGTGAAAGATTTTGAAAAACCTCTATATGGGGAGAAGTTTTGTATGAGAGAAGGAATAAAATACAGTAAAACCCCTACTTATGAAAAAAGTCAGTTCCGTAGGCTTTTGCTTAAATTGAATTTTTTGTAACTTGAAACAAACCCATAGGAAAAATTATTTTTACGTAACTTGAAGCAAACCCATTGAAAAAATAAAATTTTTATGTTAATCGAAGTAAACCCATAGGGAAATGAATTTTGATGTAACTCGAAGCAAACCCATAGGAAAAAGCATCTTTATGTAACTTGAAGAAAAACCCGTAGGAGATTGTTTAAATCAGGACATGGTTTTAGCACAGAATCATTATGTAAGTCGAATGTTATGTAACTCGTGACATTTGTAAATTGGGGTTTTACTGTAATCGGTTCTGGTCAGCCTTGTTCACTGCTAGTACTGTACAAAAACACTTCTGAATTAATTTCCCTGAATAAATTTGTCCATAAGGCCAAAAAGAGATTCCCAATCCCTGCAGAAGAAAGATTTAGGCCTAGTTGCTTTCCCCGTGGTGGTCTGTGATTCTGTAATCCACGGGTTCTCAACCTACGGCCCATAGGCCGGCCCCGGCCGCCGCCACCGGAAGTGGAACTGGATGCAGTTTACTGTGGGGGAAACTACCAGTCTGGCCTGCTCAGCTTTGAGGGGGCGTGGTCCGGCCCACTGCTTAAAAAGGTTGAGAATCCCAGCTATAATCAGTTTCTCATAGTTGAAAACTGAATGTGAAAACTCCTTGCCATATAATTTGCACACATGGGATGAAGGCTGGTTCTGGACCATGCTTCTTCAGAATACTTGCAATAAATTAGTAACTACTAACTAAACAACTAGATGTTAATGAGTTGAATTCAAATTTAACTTCCTTGCTACTGAAAGTGCAGAAAGGGGTTTTAATTACCTCCACTGTTTTCTCCTTGATCTACCTCTAATGAACATAGACTATAGGGTTCTTTTTACCTCGTTGTTGGCAATCTGTTTAAACTGTTAAGAGCAAAAGTTAGCTTTCTTTTGTAGGTAATCTTTTGGGCTGCTTGTTGGTTGTCCATGAGACCAGAGCCAAGGGTAGGCGAGATCAGATAATAGACAAAGAGCTGCATTTTACCTATTCATCTGCTGTTAAGAAGTATTCTGAACTCTGAGTAGCCATGTTATACTGAAATTAAACACATTCACACCTCCATATTATTTTGTAAGGGAACTTGATAAGGATTTTTGTAGATTTTAAAAAGCAGTGGGTTAAGGAGTCCACCTCTGAAACAGATCGGATAAAACGAGATAAGCTGTCCTCATGCACCTGAGTTTATTTACTCAATCCATGCATCAATACAAAAAAATTGTTGCAGTTTATAATTTCACCACATCCCATTTCCCTCCCACCCACCCCACCATTTCTTTATACAAATGGGTATCAAGATTTGTAACCGTTTGCAGCAATACCCACCCCCTCAAAACAATTCTGAATTCCACAAAAGAGTTTGATTGGTCTGTGTCTCAGAAAGACCCCCGCACTCTTCCATGTATCCAACAAAAATCATTTCAGTTGGCAAGAATAAATAATTATGGAAGAAACTGAAAAGAAAAATGCAAGAAAATAAAACAACAACTGTCATACAGTAAATAAATATGTGAATAAAAGCATTGACCAGTTTTGGCTCAACAGTGAGTATGTAATGTTCACCAGATAAGCAATAATGGACTATGCTTTGTTTTTGGAATAATTGCATGATTTAAATTTGTTTTCATAGCAACAAAATCCTTGCGCCTGCATGATTCTTGCAAGAAAGATGTGAAAATTTCTATTTCTAATAATAGAGGGACAAGAAGCCTAAGACATTGATGATACTTCCTGGTTACTCATCAACACTGTTGTATGTGAAGCCACAAACTAATGCTTTATAAAGTGAGAAACTAAGCTATATGTATCTCAAAAGTAGGGGGACAGGAAATAAAAAATAAAATCTCCCTCCTGTTTCCCCCTTAAAAGCATAACGCCCTTTAAAACTATATAATAAAGCAAACGTTGTTCTTCAGAATCCAAAATTTTGCCCACCCCAAATATGAAAACATCTATCAAGCATCATGACAAAGGTATAGTTTACATTGTTTTCATCCATTAGCTGATACAGTATGTGTAAATGTAAAACCACTCTTCCATTGCAGCAAACCAGCTTCCAAACTGGCAACTGTACTCTTTATCAGGTCGGTCATTCTGTAGCTCTCCTTCCAAATTCTCATTTCCTCTTCTATCCACTCTCCTCCCATTTCTCCAGTTCTGGTTGTTGTTTTTAAAGCACATTTATTATGAGGCTAAATTTGAAGGCAACTTACTCGGTTTTTAGAACTGGAGGAATGGGTCAAGTACAAAGTAGCTTTCAGACAACCTCTCCCTCTGAAATGCATGGTGGATCGCATTTGATCTTAAAATGCAAACTAACAGGTCATTTTTCTTAAGAGGATATGGTTTGGGGGATTATACCCTCTCCTCCAAGGGAACAAATGCATTTATTTAGAGGTCTACTTCCTTTAGCAACACCCGTATATAGTGTCTACTGATAACTCCAAAAGGATTCCTTACCTCTAAACTCCCTTTCTCTTTGTATGTGAGATTTCGGATGTCTTTGGATTTCCTTGGGCCCATCTCACCATCTGTCTCCTTCATAGTAGTTCCTTGCCACTATATCCCACCAGATTCAAACCCATTTCCCCTCCTGCAAGTTACTGTTCCAAACATCTCTTCCGTAAGGTTTCCAATTTTAAGCCCATTTAAGCATCTCCACATTGAATCACACCATAATATACTCTCAATGTCCTGTCCCATTTCTCTCCCTCCCATCCCACCATTTGCCCTCCACATTCCCAATTATGATCATATAAAAACATGCAGATAGAATACTTGCATTTCAACATCAAAGTACATCAACCTGTCTCCACCATTCCTTGTTTCCAACCCCCAGAGATTAACAGTCTCCAGAAGGCAGGGGAGGGGGAAAAACCCCTCTAAAATTGCCCTACTCTGGCCTTCCCTAGATTGGGCCCTCCCAGAGGTATTAGACTACAACTCCATATCACACAATAGTTATTATGGGAGTTGTAGTTCAATGTACCTGGGGGGCCTTATGATAAGGGAGGCTGTTTTACGTCATGCAAGGGAAGTCAATTTCTTTCTTTTTTAAAAAAAAATATTATTGTCCCCTTTGGAGGAATGGTCGAGAGAGGTGGTTAGAGGTTAATAATTCGTGCAGAAGGGATTAAGAAGGAAAGGGGTTAAAGATCACCTTTCCCTCAAAATAAAGTTCTGTGTCCTCATCCCAAGCAGGGTTTTAGGTGAAGACAACAGATCAACCCCCGTTCCCATATCCCCACCCTTTCTCCCACCCACCCACCCCTTTGTATAACAGTCTGCGAAACAAAAATTAAAGTCACATTGTGCCGGGTGTAAATTCATGTCTGACACACATAAGTATCGGCTGGTGCCCTTTCCCTGCCCCACCCCAATTGTTTCTGTCCATTAGCCCACACGATAATCCATCAGGCCCTTTAAAAATATTTGTTGTTGTTTGCCATGTTGTGTATGCTTGTCAGGAATATTCATCCACCAGTGAAGTTTCCTTCAACACTTCTGTACCAGCACATTTTTCTGCCCTTTTTTAAAAAATAAAATCTGATTATAATTTTTTTTCATAACTTCGAGCTGTTGTCTTTTATTTCACTGAAAAAGATAGTGCATTTCCAATGTATGTGTCCATCCCAGTTGAATGGTTTTCTGTTTCATTCTGGAGAAGATAATTCTTCTGGTTTTTATCTAAGCATTGTGTGTCCGTCCATCCATTCATCTCTTTCTCCACTCACTTTAATGGGCTAGTGTATCCTTTGGTGCTTTCTTCAGCCAGTCATTCTGGCTCTCTCTCTCTCTTTAAACCTGGCTTTTGACCTTCTGATTGCCTTGAGTTACATTTGTACCTAGCCATTAAGAGCAGGGTTTCATTCCTCTTATGTTTCATAATCCTGTGTGTAGGTAGTTGTACAGTTTCATCTATCCAGCACTTTCTCACTCTGTTCTCGCCACTGACTATATGTTTTAACAGCTTGGAAAAGCTGGTTTTTTGAGACTACAGCTCACAGAATCTCCTAACTAGCATGAAAAATTCTGAAGATGTAGTCTCAAAATTAGTTTTTCCATGTAGATATGGCAATAACTCACCCTTTTCTATGTCGCATCCTTTTCTCTTTCACATACTTTTCTCATCATATATTTTGAGACTGGCTTTCTGACTCATGTGTCTTGGCACATGATCATTGCCGCATCATGCTTCCTTGGACACTACTTTATTTCTGAGGCTTTAGTTTAGGGATGGACAACATCTGGCCATACAGATGTTGTGGAGCTACCTATCCCTGTAATTGTCAATAGATAACAGCCCCCATCAATCCACACTATCAATCCACATAGGCTGTGGTGACATTAAATTATTATTATTATTATTATTATTATTATTATTATTATTATTATTATTATTATTATTATTATTATTATTATTATTATTATTATTATTATTATTATTACTACATAGGCTAGGGCTGATAGGTCTTAGAGTTGCACAACATTTCTACAGCCATACGTTGTTGTTGTTATGTAGCATCAAGTCAGAATTGATTTACAGCAGCCCTGATAGGATTTTCAAACTAAATGAGGTATTAAAGGAGTGGTTCTACCATTTTCATCCCCCAGTGAGTCTCCATGGCTAGGCGGGGGTTTGAACCCAGCCTCCTGAGTCTTAGTCTGTCACTCTATCCATTACACCATATTGGTGTAGCTGTACAGTCTTTCGTTACCCACCTCTAAATTATAGCCTCAGAAATGAAGCAAAGGCAAAGAAAGGATCATGTGGTTATACGTAGAGCAAATCCATTGAAATCCATGGGATCCATATGTCTATTTAATGGGATATATTAAAGGCCCATTGACTTTCAATTGATCTGTTCTAATTCTGGATTCAGTACTTTGTCCAAAATTTTGTTGCTTAATGCAACCAATTACACTAGATTAGGTCCATTGAATCAATAGGAATTTGGTAAGTCAACATCTCCATAAATTTCATTGATTCTAATGGGCTTATTCTTTAATCTACTGTGCTAAAGTAAGCTGCAATTAGATTAGACCCATTTGAATTAATGGAACCTATGGAGGATATGTATCACCAAATCCCCATTGATTCAATGGGCCTACTTTAGTAAAATTTACTAAACTAAGTAAAAGGATTTTGGTTGTAGCTTCCACAAAACAGCTTTTGTTCTATGTATCTTTATTATCTCCCTAAGTGACTGTTCTACTTTCTATGGACACATCAGTGCTAAAACCAGGACCTGAGCAAATTATCTTTATTAGATAATAGCTCCCAGAATTCTCCCAGCCAGCAAAGTTAGTGGCTGTGCTGGCAAAGGTATTATGGGGGTTGTCACCCCCAAAAAAGTTATTTGCAAAGTTTTGGCCAAATCTTTAAAATTAGACCCGCGATTTATAAATTGAAACTAAGGAAGAACTGACATCAACAGCCAGTGACCTCTTTTGTATCATTCTAACAACCACCAGCTCAATCGCTCCTACTGGTATACTCTCTAGCTTCCTCTGTTAGCTACCTTGCATTTTGTTCATGTGTCAGTATTCCAGCTACTACTTAATCCCTGCCTGGTATTTCCATTTTCTCTCAACTATGTTCAACCAAGATTCATATCAGCCAATAGCCAAGCTGACATTTTAGAGTTAGCATTTAAGATTGACTTCAGTTTTTCTTCCTGTTGAAAACTTTGCTTTTCCTTCATCTGCAAAATAATTCTATCCTAGACAAAAGTTTCTAGCCACAATCTTATGACCGTTTCTGGTCCC
The DNA here is from genome assembly GCA_035047345.1 of Bradypodion ventrale. NCBI lineage: Eukaryota > Metazoa > Chordata > Lepidosauria > Squamata > Chamaeleonidae > Bradypodion > Bradypodion ventrale. Next base: position 10,839,527 of record JAWDJE010000006.1, read on the forward strand.
TTGGAAACAAAGGAACCATTTTGAACGATGTGATTTTTATGTGTTTCCCCTCTTTGAACTGGATCCTGATGCTGTTCTATTATCCTCTGTTATCACTCCAATTTTTTTCATATACAAGGTAGCAGTACCTCTTCCTTTTGTGGCCGTTTTTAATTCTGTGAGCATGATGTTTTGTCCTCCTGCCATTCTATTCACTTCTTCACCTGTCTTTTTGCTTTCTCCTTTTTTTGGTGGTTGTTCCCATATGTTAATTTCATCTTTTGAAAAACAAAACAAAATCCTCTTCACCATTCTACTGGCCCATTCCCTTCTTTTCAAGGAATCAGGACTCTTTGGTCATTATTTTATTTTCTTCTTCATTGCATCTTCCATCTTCCCTACTTTCATGCTTCAAATCCCACCAGTCCCATTTGCTATATTATTTTGTTCTTTGCTCAAGTCTCTTGGTGTCAATTTTATTCCTTACTTTGCCCAACAACATAACATTTCATTGTCATTCCTTTTCCAATTGACTGGGCGGAGGATAGATTCGGTTCTCCTGTCCTCCTTTCACAGCGCTGAGATGTATGCAAACAAGTCTAAGTTGGCCATTCCACCTTACCATCTCATTTCCTGATGCATAGTGATTCAGTACAAACTCCCAACCCACCAGCTTCTAAACCAATCAATGGCACAATTCCCCAATCATTTCTCATCCTTGTTTGTTGTTGTTGTTTTGTAAACATGACAGATAAGAGCAAGAGATCTAAGAAGTGTTTTTCTCTCTTCCTGCGCTGGTTCTGTTCCTTTCTTTCCAGCAAACATGTAAACATGCTCTCCACCTCCCCCATAGAAGATGATGGAAAGAGCTTTTCCTCTGGTTGCTTCTTGTAAACATGGAATATCGAAAGAGTTTTATTTGCTATTGAAATTTGGCAGTGGATGGAAGATGGACTTGATGGGTCATTGATTGAATAGATGACTGGATGGAAGGAAAAGGAAAAAAAAGAGAGAGAGAGAGAGAGGGAGTGGGTGCTTATTTTCTGCCCTCCATCTGCTCTTCTGATTATTCGGATGACTAATATCTCGGGAAGGACAAGACAAAATTTCGTATCTCTCAGTTTCACACACTTGTGCGCCCTCTCTACTATTCTTGACTTCTGTCTCTCGCTCTCTTTCTCTGCTGTCTCCATCTTTGTGCTCCTGTTTTGCATGGTTTGGGGGCTGATGGGGAGGTGTGGGATGGGATGGAAAGAAGATACTGTAGTCATGCTGGCTCCCAGCTCCCAAGGTGGACATTTCAGTGCTAGGGAGGACATGGCAGCCAAGTGCTGCCCTCACTGGAACGCTGGGGAAGGAGAGAAATATAAGGGCAGAGGAAGAAGGGCAAACAGGTTGACAGGAGAAGGAACGTGAACATAGGGAACAAAAGGGAAAGAAAAAGAACATTTTACTCTCTGGAAAATAAAAAGATGAGGAGGAATTTTCACACATGCCCCAATTCAACCTCCCCACAGTTGACAACCACTGGAATCTGGAGCATGTGGGACCAGGTCATTAAAGAAAAGCAAGATGGAGGCTGATGACACAACATGAGGAAAGGGAAGGTAAAGTTCTCTTCCCCCATTTTGCCTACTTCAGCTTAAAATTAATGATGGCGGAAGGAAGAAGGAAGGAGAAAACGACTCTGGGGAGATGTTGCTCATTATGGAGACAGCCTATTACACAGAACTAGGTTCAAGTTTATGACTGAAGGTTGTAACCATCATAACTACAAAAAGCATATTTGGATTATAAGTGGCAACTATGGTGAGGTTGAAGGCACCTATTAGCTATCTCAGGAGAGAGATGGGAGTGGGGGATGAAAATAAAATATTTAGCAAAAGAAGGAAATTTAACTAGTCCACGTGGGCTATATCTTGCCCAGAAGGTCATTAGGAAGAAGATGAAGGAGTTTGGGAGATATAAAGCTGGTTTATTTAAAGAAGGAAAGGCTCTTGTCTCACGGTTCAAATTACAGCAAATTTCAGAGAGAGTGAAGTAGCTGTGTAAGTAAGTCTCAGCATGCAGGCAAAAATTAAAGAGGAGAAAGGAAGAAAAAAGATGAGAGAACAAAAACAAAATATTGTGGCATGTTTAAGATTAATGGATGTATTTCACCATGAGCTTTTACAGATCAAAATCCACTTCTTTAGACGTTGTTCCTTTGAAGAAGTGGATTTTAAGCTACTAAAGCTTACACTGAAATAAATCCATTCATCTTTGAAGTGCCATAATATTTTGACTTGTTTTCTTTTGTTCTTATTTATCCCTTTGATTTTTCTCAACTTCAGTTTCTAGTCATTCTGATTTGATAGCCTGAACGCCTAAAAAAGGCACCAAATAATGTTCTTTATATATACAGTGGTACTTCTAAGTCCGTGATGGTGAACCTTGGCACTCTAGATGTTCTTGGACTTCAATTCCCAGAAGCCCAAGCCCCTGTGAATCCCCACGAATGGGTTTACTGCCCTCATCGCTCCCGGAAGCGGAAGTAAAATGCGTCCATACTGGCACATTTTACTTCCGCTTCCAGGACTGACGAGGATGGCGTGGGCCGGATGAATTGCAGTAAACCCATTTGTATGGATTCACAGGGGCTTGGGCTTCTGGGAATTGAAGTCCAAGAACATCTGGAGTGCCAAGGTTCGCCAGCATGGTTCTAAGTGATAACAGAGATAGTTTTAGTATTTAAAGAATCTTGTGATTCCTTAAAGATTAACAGGTTTTGTAAACTGTGGTGGAATGCAGTCCATTCTCATGAGATGTATCTCATCTTTATGATGGCATAAGATTTTTTTCTTGTTTTCACTTTTTTGCAACCATTGTCTCACAGTTCTCAGCTCATTATCAAAGCTATGGAATGGTCAGTCATAAATCCAGATAAATAGGTTGACCCCTGTATTTGTTCCAAGCCCTGATATAGATACCTGAAACAAGGGATAACAGTGAATCCTATTATTTTACATTGCAAACAGTGGCCTCAAATGACCAGCTCTGGTAATGCACTATAGGAATATGTATTTCAAGGTTTTTTAAACTGAATATTTTTGGACCTGCGAATAACTGAAGCTGTGGTTACTGAACCCACATATATTTTATTTTATTTTAATTATTTTATTTTATTTTAATTATTTTATTTTATTTAATATTTACATTTACTATATATGGGGGTGATCGGTATAATCAGATGGAATGTATGCAAATGAGCTATGGAAATTTATTTTTCCTCAACATAACTATGTTTGCCTCTCAGAGCTGTACACCCCATCATGTTTTGTACAGAGGTATAGGCTTTCCTCTGACTGCACAAATTTAATTATTAATTTTACCATTCTAAAGGAAAAAGAATGAGAAATATCCCAGATGGGCACTAAAAAAAATGCAGTAATAAATAAATAACCTAAAAATGACTGCCCAAGATTCAGTTCTTCCTGTATCCTGAGTAAGGAGCATGGGACAAAATATTTAAGATAAAAGAAGAATTTGATAGTCTCATCCAGTTCTGGTTACATGGATACTCACCTCCGTAGTGGATGGCAAAAGAAGCCACAATTATGAGCATGCCGCCAACCAATGCGACGACACTCAGCATTTTCGCTACCTGTCCCAGACGCCGTGCTCCATCGATGTCTCCTTGCTGGAAGCTATTACGGGACTGACGAGGCAAAACGAAAAAGGATTAGGCAGCATCAGGAAAACTGTCCAATAAATGATTTTATTCGTTGACTTTTGTTCATCATTTTATACCTTAACTTGATGTCTTGTTCGGATTACTGTCTATAGCAAGGGTTCCCAACCTATAGTCCATGCGCCAGACTCGGCCCATGACAACATTCCAACCGGCCCATCACTATTTCCTCCACACCCAGAAGTAGAAGCAGGCACATTTACACTAGACGTAAAACATGCCCTCACATGCACAAACGCACCCATGGATGATGTAAATGCGCCCGCTTCCGCTTCCAGGGGTGTGGTCCAGCCCAATCAGCTGTTCCAGGGGCATGGTCAGTCCCGTGGCACAAAAAGGTTGGTCATCCCTGGTCTATAGAACCTCCCAGCTACAATGGTAGATGGATTATTGACTAGGCCTGGTTTAAGACAGCTGTATTTGTTCAAATGATTGAAAATGTGTATTATTTCCAAAATTGCTTAAATGGCTTTCTTTTGGTTATGGACTTTTTAATAGATGTTTTATCTGTGTGTGTGTGTGTGTGTGTGTGTGTGTGTGTGTGTGTGTGTGTGTGTGAATATATATATATATTCATTCATAAATTTACTGCTGATTTTGCTTTTTATTGTATTTTTAGGTTGTTGCTCCTTGAGCCGCACTTAGGAGGGGTACACTTTTAACAAACAAGAAGATACAATACCCATCAGTACGTTCAAAGACAGACTAGCATGTGGTTCATGTAAGCTGATCTGAATCTCTTAAAGGAAGAACAGGTCAAAATGAAAGTGACTATAACTTAATAGGTTCATTAGATAGGAATAAGCCCACACATTCCATGGCTAAATCTTGGCTTTTGTGTGATATGCTGGTAGTAAAAATCTCCCTTGCTTGAAAGCCATTTGTGTCCAACTGTAGGGCGTGGTGCTTATCAACATTTAAGAGCCAGTGCTGTCTGTACCTAATTATCTACTTGCAATTTCTTGCTTTTGAATAACTAGCTTGGCAATAGTTGGAACAAACAATGGGTGCTCAGTCTGTCATGCAGCACTCAGGTATCAAACTGCTGATCCACTGACCTTTCGGTTATCAAGCTCAGCATCTTAACCACTACTAATCCACCATGGATATGCTGGTAGGGTGTCCTAATTTGAAGAAAGTTGGTCTCTATTTGAAGGGCAATCCACGTCTAGTGTTATACTTTCCAGAATGAGGAAATTTTAAAAAAAATTTTTTAATGAAAACTCCTAGAATCCCCCAGCTAGCATGGATTCTGGTTTGTATGATTCCCCCCCCCACCCCAAAAGTAGTTTTCCCAAGCTGTAGCTAATCTTTTTGCACTTACCATGACAGAGTAAACAAAGGCGACAATGTTGATGGGCCAAATTGGACAGAAGCAAGAAAGGGCAGCAATGAATATGTAGTCTCTGGGTTTCGCCCCAGCCTCCCCACCTGCCGACCCTGTTGCCGAGGCCTGCCGGCTCAAGCTGGCCCGTGGAGAGCCAACAGACCCTGCTAGGTGCACCTGAGACCCAGACAAACTGCTCTTCCCAACAGAACGTGGGCCGCCATTGATGCTGTTCTGGGGTTTCAAGTCACTCAGCGATGCGGATTTGGAGTGGGTGGGCGGGCTTGTGGTTGGTGCCGGAGTGGTCCCTAGTTCTTCTGCTGAGCCAGCCCTCAGCCCTGGGGCGTCTCCGTTCTCCTGTGGGCCTTCCACAATCTCCTCCTCAATGGTCACTGTCACCATTACAGGTGATGCTGGAGCCTCAGAGGACGGGGGACTCTGAGGGGGCGATTGTGATGGCAGCTTCTCCTGTGGCTTATCTTCTTCTGGTTTTTGTTTGGGTTCAGGTTCTGTTTCTAGATCTGGTTTGGATTCTGCCTCTGGCTCTGGAGCTGACGTCAGCTTCGGCTCCACTTCTGACTCCTCTTCCTTTCTCTGCTCTTGCTCTTTCTTTTCCTCTTGCTCTGGTTCCTTAGCTGCTCCTGGGGGAACCTCATTCTTCTCAACATCATCCGACATGATCGGCAAATACCTGGATTAGAGGAGGATTGGGGGAAGGATGTGTTGAAAAGTAGGAAACTTCCAAGATCCCCCCCCCTCCCAGATACTACAGCTTAGATCAGGGGTTCCCAACCTATGGCCCGTGGGCTGGACCCGGCTCATGGTGCCATTTCATGTGGCCCACATCATCACTGTTTCCACACTGAAGTGGAAGCAGATGCATTTATGACAGCCATAAATGTGCCTGCTTCCAGGGGCATGGTTCAGCCTGCTCAGCTGTCTGAGGTGTGTGATCCATTCCACAGTGTAAAAAGATTGGAAACCCCTGTCTTAGATGAATTACTTGTCTTGACAACTGTCCACATCATCCAAAACAACTACTGGACCAATGACTGAACAACTTCTGAAGGTCAGAGATAGAGACAAGGAGAAGAAGACGCAATAAGACATTGTTTTTTCCCCCTGTCAGAACAGGAGATCCCATGGAATCCTTAAAATAGAAATCACACCTGTAGTCAAGTAGTATTCAGATTAGTTTTTTTGTCCCCATGCCACCCCAACCCTGCTAGTGATGTGTGTCTAACTCTTCTACATATTGTGAATTGTTTTGCTTTAGTTTGGATGTTGGGCATTTGGAGATTAGGATGTGTTTAATTTATGAATTGATTGGCCAAGCATGGAAGTTTGGAAGGATTATATCATGGGAAGGAAACATTTCATTACTCTCTAATTGAGTGACAAATCTACTTGTTGCCCTCAGAATCATTTCTAAACTCTGCAATCTAGCAGAATATGTGGATGAAACAGATGTAGGAATAGTTACCAACATAACCAAGATTGAAAGTGCTACTTCTACAATTCCCAGAATTTGCCAGCTAGCATAACCAAACTGCAGTTTTTAAGAATAATTTTCCCCGAACTCTTCTAATTCATTATTTGAAGAAGACCATTCACTTTGCTTGACATAGCACATAGTTGTGACAATGGGAATTTACATATTATCAATGCTAGCAGTAGGAAACCTATATATCTCTAGATTAAGCTTGACTACAGTTATCATTCATGAGCATTGGCCACAGTAGCTGTGACTAACAGAAACTGAAATCCAACATCATCAGTGGGAGACTATGAGTAGTTCACAAGATAATTATAATTTTGCCCCCAACATGCTGGATACTCATTTTACTGACCTCAGAAGTTTGGAAGGGTGAGAACCTGAGACCATTGGGATTGAACTCAGGTCATGAACAGAGTTTTGGTAGCAGTATATATAACTTTTTGTTACTTTAGGTAATTATGAATATACTCATGATGTAAAACCTAATCCTTTGTTTTCATTTATTTTAATTGCTTTATGGAGTGGTAATATCACATAGGCAGTATTTTTCAATAGAATAATTATATGTATTTTTATAGAATAATTATATAAGATAATTGTAATATATTGATAGAGTACTGTAATTGAAATTACTCTGCTGCAAATCTCACCTCAACGTGGCACAGCGGTGATCCTGGCTGTCCAATAGCTATGGTGGTGGGAGTGTATTCCCATGGCAGGTTCAACCATGCCACAAAGGTGTCGGCTAGTGGTCCACATTGGTTGTCCATTCTAGAACTGCAGGTCAGCTAAGTGGGGTTGGGTACTTTGGCAATGCACCTGGCCTGTGCATTGCTCTAACATAACCAACTTCAACATGAGCCCAGCCAGCTGTGTTGTCGTATTAAAATTGCTAAAGGAGCATCAGAAACATGGGCCTCAGTTCCCTGCTGTCATCAGACCCTGCTATGGTAGCGGTAGGACATCCCAATGGCAAGTAAGTAATTGGAATTTTGTGAATGTGTATACCTATACCATATGGCAATATGTTATAAAACTGGTAAGGTTCCAAGTTGGCTGGATTGCTGAGTGACTTAGGCATTTGACTGTGGAGACAGAGCTTGGGAGTCCTGTTTCCAACTGGGCATCCCAGAAGAGTCCACCTATGTGGCCTTGGGCAAGCTGCACAGTCTCAGAATGATCCCAGAAAAAGGGAATGGCAAACCACTTCTGAGTACTCATTACTTTTAAAAAAAAAACTAAAAAGCATTGCCACAAGTCAGAATTGACTTAAACAGCACATGATTATGATTATTAGTAATGATTCACATGCTTATGAATTTGTACAAATCAGTTTTTTAAATCCTTGTCACTAAGTAGCTACAACAGTCTGGCCAAGTTATCCTGCTATGGTAATAGAGTAGACCAGTGATGGTGAAACTTTTAGTGATCTAGTGCCCAAACTGCAACCCAAAACCCACTTATTTATCGCAAAGTGCCAACACAGCAACAGGGGAGGAAGGAAACACTCCCATTGGACTGCTGGGCAGAGGGGTGGGGAAAACGATGTGCTGGGTAAGGGAGGAAGCGCTCCCATTAGGCTGCTGGGCAGAGGGGTGGGGTAAACTGTGCTGGGGATGAAGGAAGCACTCCCATTGGGCTTCTGGGCAGAGGGGCGGAGCAAACTGTGCAGGGGTGACTGCACAGGTGCCCACAGAGAGGGCTCCGAGTGCCACCACTGGCAGGCATGCCATAGATTTGCCACCACTGTAGTAGACCATACTGCCAGTGACTCAACACTGAGTGTCAGGCGGCAGCTAACTAACCTAACCATCCGAGGACTAACGGCCTTGGGTGTCAAAATCCACAGGAAAGGGTGATGGTCCCCAAGTGGATTGAATCCCACTTGAATCCATCTTGATGGAGGGCAGCAGCTTCATCCATCCTGGCCTGGGGGCGATGAGGACTTTGTGTGCTGAAAGGGCTCTGGACCAGAAAGTGATTCGTGGCACTTGATCAGTGGCACGGCGGTCACACTGTGGTGTGAAAGGCAGATGAAAGGCCACAGTATTATATTCTCATGACAGTCTTCATGGCTGAACACCATGATGATCGCCAATATTCAGATTCGGAAATGGCAGAAGAAGTAGCTACAGTTCTCCTTTCCCTAGCTTAGGATTTCACTTGCAGGTCTTTAACTTTTTAAAAATGACCTCTAAATTGCAGATTTAGAGCACACACGGCCTTCTTCTATTCAACCATTTTTAGCTGATACTCTGCCAGTCAATGCAAGCTGATATTCCCAGACTGCTGTCTGTCTGGGAAGATGCATATACCTCTTCAGTGGCTGTTTGAAAAAATAACCACCTTCCAATCTATCTCTAGAGAGACCCCAAGAAACCTCACTTGTTTGCCTCATTGCTATCTTTAAGGCTATGTTAAGTGTTCAAATTTGAATCAAGACCAAATTTTAGAATAAAATTGTATGCTATTGAAAGCAGAATCTGACAGATACTTAACAAAGAACATAACACTGTGCTCTGAACTTTATGGAAATATATAATATAAATCTGTTTCCGATTTCAGTAAATGAGATTTCAGTGGGGCAAGGAGATAATAGCATTCAGGAGACAAGGCTTAGTAGCTGCTGGAAATATTATAAATTAATAAACAGACAAAGCACCTCATGTGGATGTTCAAGACATTTAAAAGAGAAAAACTGGATTTTTAAAAAAGCAATATTGTTGTGATTTATTTAATCTTTTTAAAATATCCGTAGCAACCTCCATCAATCTAGTACTTTCTGAATGGTTTGACTACAATTTCCATTGCCCACAGCCAGCTGTTTCTAGATAATGGGATCTGAGGTACAGCATAATTTATGAGTGCTATGGCTATATCTATCTCTGGTAGACAATGAATCACACACCATTCCATCCCTTAACTTTTTGCATACAGCAGGATTTGTCCCATAGCTGTACATAACTGTTTACTTGTTTAACAATACAGTAGTTAACATACAGGATTGGTAACTGGGTCAGACAACTGCAAAACAGCATATCACGTGAGTTATTTATTTATTTAAAATGTTTTAAATTACTTTCCTGCTCATCAGGATTTCCTTGTGAGCACTTGTACAATGAAACCATCTACATTACAACAAGTGAAACAGATAAAATATCATTTTAAAACATTTTTTTAAAAAACTAATTTTTACATGATTATCCCTCAACACCCAATGGGGTAAAAGAGGAAGCAAAAATGAAGTCATGGTAGATCAGTACTTTTGTAAATTCCACTGAGTCAATAAACTTAACTCTTAGGATACCAATGTGTCTTAGATGCTCAGCCTAAATATTCTGCATAAGAACATGAAGGGGAAAAATATTGTTCTTGGGTAGATAATCCCACAGATACAGTGAATGTTACCACAAAGGAAATTGGGTATGTGTGCGTGTGAGTTACGTGCCATCTCTAGCTCTGCTAAATGAAACTTTTCCCACTGAAGCAGTACCTGTTTACCTACTTGCAACTTCTTGATTTCAAACTGCTAAGCTGGCTGGAGCAGGGGCAGAAACGAGAGCTCACTCCGTCGTGAAGGCATGATGAAATTACATTTCAGAAATAAGATAATGAGTAGGAACGCCATTACTTTTACTGGTTCAATAAGTAACATCTTGTTATTTTTTAAACCTTACTTTTCCAGGACATTTCATTTTAACACAAAATTTTCAAGCTCCATATGTTTCCCTAAAAATAGGTTGTTTTAAAAGCAAAGAAAAAGCAGCAAGTATTGCAACAAAATAAGGCAAAAACAATACAAAACAACCCTGTCAGGTTATAGCAATGAATTGCTGTCAAATCCTATTATGAGTAATACAAAATGAATAAATTATGTTCAAAAAAGAATTTTCCATGCTCTGTTCTTGGCATACACTTCGCTCATTTCCTGCATGCTTCTTTCCTCTTCTTTCTGACATTACAGTCAGTATCTGAAGTCAGATTTTTCCTTACAGGAAAGAACCTTTCTGCCCCTCTCTCTTAATTTCTGCCCCATTCAAGGGGAGAACTTTTTAAAAATCCAAAGCTACTGGGATATTCTCCTCAGAGTCATAGCACTGTAGCCTCAATTTCCAGAAACTTGTAAAAAAGCAATTTCCCAGGGCTCTGCTTTCAACACCTGCTATACTCCTACTTGTTTTACTGTTTTTATTCTCGTTTAAGCTTAGCTTTTATTAATGGTGCCTAGATTTTTGTAAGAATGTGAACGCTATAGTACTGCAATGCTTCCAGCTGTGGAACACTAAAGCAGGCTCTTATCATGGGCAAAGATGTTAACCGCAAGGCATTATCAGGGAGCCACAAAATCCCCAATGAACATGTTAAAGTATAACTTACATATATTATTAATCACATTTCTCTCTTGCTTTTATTCTATCAGGCAGCTTAAGCTGGTGTTCTTGTCTAGATCCATCCTTATTCAGCTTCAGTGCGATTGCTGCATTGTGTGCCTTCAGAAATTATCCTATTATTAATAGAATCAGGTGGGACCAAGTCAAACGGAAAAAGCAATTTGCTCTAAATGTTAGTGCTAGATTTCATTGGGGAGAAGGATGGTGTTTCATGAAGGTCAGGGCCAGATATTGCCCTACTGACAGATGGGGCCCTGCCCACCTAACTCCACAGGACCTTCCATACCATCAATAAGGTACTTACAAAGTGCTGTGGAGATCATTCCATCTCTAGAGACTATTCCCTATACTCCATCAGGTTAAATGGGAAACTGCCATCACTGGGCAACTTTAACAGTTAACCTTTCATTCCTCAGCCTATGTGATAGACACTTTTAAAAGTCTAAATGTAAATGAAGAACTGCATATAAGATCAGGTGCAACACAAGCATCAGCGTTAATTGAGTTGGCAAGGCATAGGTGGCCCGGGCGTGTGTGCTGCTTCAATGATGGCAGGTGGACAAAAGCTATCACAGAGTGGATACCACTTGACATAAAGCAACCACTAGGAAGGTCAGCAACCAGATGGGAAGACCACTTTAGGGCAAAGCTCCCGAGGCCCTGGATGAGTCTGGCACGAGATCAGAAAAAGTAAGAGATGATGCTTAAAACTAGACGTGCGGAGCATGGATCAACCAAGTAAGTAAATGCAAATGGGAGAGGGAAAATTAGTGTACGAAGAAAATAAATTTTCAGGTCTGTGTGTGTCCAAAAGAGACTTGGGATTGTTGAATGGATGGAGACTTCCCATGGTCTTCTCTGGTCTGTGGGCTTGTAAGCTTCAATTCATGCTTTAAAATATGCCATATAACCATCATATTACAAGGTATTGGGAAGGACAAGGGAAATTGCTCTAAGGATAGAGATTCCAGAAAAGCATCCTTTTACAAGATAAATGGCTACCTTGAAAGTCCACAGATCTCAAATACACCTTGCAGAACAATGAGATGAGTAAAAGACTAAGCAGATGCTCATTAAATACAGGGACCATAAACTCCATCCTGCAAGTGAACTGCAGGTTGATATTAGGTGATAGGTAGGACAGAAGAGGGTGAAGCTGAACTCTGTAATAAATAATACCAAACCCATTGGTATTGTGAAAGAGAAATTAAAATATAGGCTCTGTTTTTCCATCAGCCTCCTTTAGTCTTGTTTTGTCTAGACATCCCTAGTCAGCTGTCTTCCTCTTAAAAATCTCTTTCTGCCTTGTTAGCTATGAATAATACCTGTGAATCATCCGCCCTCAATAATACCTTCTGTGTTATCACTAATGGCCAGCCTCTTGGGGGAAATGAGGCAAGTATTTTTTTAAAAAAACCCACAGAAGAGTGCATGTAGAGACAACACAGTTTCGGACATCATGTGTGGTTAGCATGGTGGTGGTAGAAGTAGTCATAGTAACTTTGTTACTCGAGTAAGATAGAACTGGTACAGATCTTGTCGGGAGGAGAATATCACGGATGAGAATAGAACTCAGATGATACGAAGGTCACCAGATTATCTACACCAGCAGAAGGGAGTGGGTAACCATCCAAATGTGAATGGATTCCAAGTTATATCGTTCCTCTTCTTATCATTGGCTATGCAAGGCCAGCCCTACCATTAGAGCTGCCCCAGACAACAAATTTTAGATGTGTTATGAAAGGGCAGCAAGTTGTTATTTCATGTTGAATTTCCCCTGCCAGAAGCAGGAGAAGCACTTCAATATTTTCTGCCTTCTCTGCCAATATAGCTTGGCTGGCCTAGGAAGCATGTACCTTGTTGTGAACAGGGGTGACATTATGCTCCATTTCAGGCAGCAAAACATCTTGGAATGGCCCTGCATGCTAAAACTAATAGGGGGCACAATCCAGTAATGTCTAGAGCAGTGTTAGCGAACCTTGGCACTCCAGATGTTCTTGGACTTCAATTCCCAGAAGCCCAAGCACCCTGTGAATCCACACAAATGGGTTTACTGCAATTCATCTGGCCCGCACTGCCCTCGTCGCTCCCAGAAGCGGAAGTAAAACACACCCATATGGAGAAAGGGTTAATCGTACGGGTGCATTTTACTTCTGTTTCCAGGAGCAACGAGGGCAGCATGGGCCGGATGAATCGCAGTAAACCCATTCATGTGGGTTCACAGGGTGCTTGGGCTTCTGGGAATTGAAGTCCAAGAACATCTGGAGTGCTAAGGTTCGCCATCACGGGTCTAGAGGGTTACCCAGTCCTCATGCCTTATCTAGAGAGACTGAGTTAAACATGTGATCCTAGCCAAAAATCAATGTATGAAATGATGCCATTCCTAAACACAGTAACCCAGAAGTATTTTATGATTCCCATCTATAATTGCACTTATAAATGGAGCAGTGGGTTTTGGAAAGCAAATACTCCAATAATTGGCCTTATATACAAGTTCTAGCTAGTATATTTCTGTTTCCTGGCTGATATACTGATACACAGACTCCACTTTTATAATGAATGTCAGAAAAAAGTCTTGAGCTGACACAATAATTCAAATCCTATCAGACTCCACAGACAGTAAACTCCTCAACACAAGTAGCATGGACAGAACTGACATGTTGACTGCATTATATGTAATATTGACACATTCAGCGTCTAAATAACAATTTAGTGTTTCATTTTAATTCAGTAATAAACACACAAGATCTATAGTCGCATGGCAGCATGGCTATCACTTTGTATGATGTAAACACATGTACACATTGTTTTAAATTCTACACACATTTTATTGTCCATCAAAAGGCAGTTGGAATCACAGGAATAAATCTTCAGCCTTGATATGGTGCACAAACACCTCCAATTCTAATATGGTCGATCTCTCTGACATTCCCATACAATTTCCCTTTAACTGGTCCTGCCAATCTACAGAATGGTTTGAGCTGATGACCGAAGAAGACTGGGTTTTCCCATCATCTGAATTAATTCACCATGAACATCATGCTGAGAGGCAGGATGGCCCAAATGTACCCATCCCACTTCTATGGCATGCTCCCTTTCTCTCTTCCCACATACCTTCATGGGATGCCATTACATCATATACTCAATTCAGTGCTTTTTCTCATAAAAAGACAACACACACCCATTCACACAGCTCATACATCCCTTGGGTACTGCTTCAAATTCCCCATTTTGGATATTTTCTCTGCTTATATCTCCTACCAGTCTAATTTTCACCAGCATCTGTATTATTTCTTCAAATATATTCTTGCCAAAAGAGAAATGCTTGCCTCTCCGCAAAGTTAAGAACAGTTGATGGTATTAAAACACAGTGGAGTTAGTTATTCATTAACAGTATCATCCTGTATTATCTACATGTATCCATCATCACTGTGTCTCCACGCTCACAATGTTTATTTGTGTATCAAACTGTGGCTAAATATTTTATTTCATGTATCTGAGGAAGGGGACAGTAATCCAAGAAAGTTCATTGTGAAATAAATCTGTAATGATTTTCCCTAGTTTTTTTGTTTTGTTATAGATCTTGATCAATTTGAATGGGGCTTACTCTCAAGCAAGGGGATGTATAGGATTACAGCCTAAACCAGGAGCCGGTCACATGCCACGTGTCAGTCACATGGTTCCTCCCACCAGAAGTATAAGTAAAACATGCACGTGCAGGTGCGTTATGCACCCTTGCATACACATAACGCTGCTGTAAATGACCCATGGCTGTCGTAAATGCATTTATGACAGCCGTGGGTCATTTACAGCAGCATTATGTACGTGTACAGGTGCGTTATGAGCATGTGCATCCACATTTTACTTCCACTTTCAGAAGCAGCAAGGGCAGCACGGGCCAGATGATTTGGCACCACAGTTTGGGCACCCCTGGACTAAACAGTGAAAATTTTATAATAGTGTTAAGTTCCTTACAATAGAAATCATATTTGAATTAATATGACAATTCATCTTCTTAGAAAAAGTACATGGGAATGCAGATAGCAAACCCTTGGCCCTCTAGATATGGTGCAACAGCTGTCAAACACCCTGAGCAGTTACCACTGACCATGAGAACTGGGCCTGACAGAGGTCACAGTCCATCAATATTCAGTTTACTGTATATATCAACATTAATGTAGACAATTGAAGTTCATCATATGATAAATATTCATAAAATTATAGGCTCACCACCCCTGTGGTATAGGACCAAGGATGTCATGCATATGAATCTCTAGAGCACATACAAGCATATGTCTATCTTGCCCCAGTGATCAAAGCTTTCTACATCTAAAACCATGCTACTGGGATTAACTGCCTTTTTAACCACCACTTTTCCCCACCACTCTTACCATGGGAGTCCTTTCATAGTGGGTTAAGGTTGAGATGCTTTATATGATGTGATTTTGTAATTTGTTGGGGGGGGGGGGTTGTTGGAATATTTTGAAATGTTTTCCCCCTGCAATATGATGTTCTGTGATTGTGTTATTTTTATATTGTAATTTTGATGCTATACTGTATTTTTTTAACTTGTTTTCTATTCTATGATATTTGATGATTGTGTATTTACTTAAGCTTGTACTTATGGTTGCTTTGTTGTTTCATGAATATGTTGTTAACCGCTTTGAGTTTGTCATTGACAAAGGAAAGCGGTATATAAGTTCAAATATAATAATAATAGTCACTCATAACCATTATCTTACGGTGGTTCCCACTTCCTTTATGCGCGGTTTCTTTTTTTAAAAAAATCCCCTTCTCACATCCCACTTTGGTTGCCAGTTTCTCCCACCAATCCACTCCAGGCAGGCAGCATCCTGACACATTCTGTACTGCCAGAGCAGCAACCATACATTTATGTCCACTGCCTTTTCATGCCAAGGCGCACAGAACTCTGAGCCAAGGATGGTTACTTTGGCACCCGATGAAGGAAAGACAAGCCTCTCTCTCCCCACCGTTTTTACAATGGAAAACAACAACGACTAGCGGTAGTCAGATACTACGAACACTTTCCTGCCCCTCGGGTTCCTGCCTGACCGCCTCTCAAACGGGGCTACCTGTGGAGGAGGTTGGCCTCTTGCTCACTTTGCCTGATGGTAGGACCGGTCCAAGCCACGCCCACTGGACCCGCCCCTTTTCTTCCAACCAGAGGCTGGTCTGGTGCCAACTTTGCTCCTCTCATCTGTTGCCCTCCATCCTGTCTGTGGCTTCCTCTCTTCCTTCAGAGTCTCCCACCTCACCTCCTCCTCTTCCTCTTCCATTCGCCTCAGCAACAGCCCCCCGCCCCGCCCCCCACCCCTTTTGCTACCATGGCCAGCTCCTTGCGCTCGCTGCCCCCCCCCCCGCACCCCCCCCCCCTCGCCTTGTCTTGCAGCTCTCTCCACCCCGCGGAGCCTTCCTCCTCACAGCTGTTCCTATGCACAGAATGCCTCTCAGCGCCTGTCTTGGGTTTGATTCATGGCTCGCCCGACCTGCTCCCCAAATCCCCGGTTCCCTTTCAGCCTGGATCATGATCCACGACCCTTCTGTCACTCCCCCCCCCCCCCCCAGTATATTTCCCCATCCTGATTTCTTCTCCCCATTATTCAGTCCATTTGTTTTCCGGTTATCCCTGGCACGCCTTCCTCCTTTCCTCGCAACCGACGGGCTTCTCCGGTTCGAATCCCCTCACCCCACCCGCCCCGGGAACCACCCTCGCCCGTGGCTTCGCTCCCCCGCCAGACCCCCCCAGACCCCCCCCACCACAGCCCCTTTCAAGCGTTGGAAGACCCATTTTCTGTTTCCAGCACGCGCTCGCTGCCCCTCGCACACTCACGTACACACAAAGATCTCCCCCCCTCCCTGGGTATCCAAGCTCTCTCTCCCCCCCCCCCCGGGGGGACTCCCTCCCCCTCCCCGATCTCCTCCTACCCACCCGCTACTTTCCTCTCTCCTCTCCCTCTTCCCACGCACACCCACCCGCTTTGCCTACTCGCTGCACACATTTCCCTTCCCTGTTACCTGCTCCCCCCCCCCAGCTCTGCTTCCATAAGCAAGAAGAGCAAGGCAGGCGGGCTGCCCTCTCAACATCCCCTCCCCATTCCTCCCGTCCTTTCCACCCACCCACGACTCTTTCTCTTCCCCCCCCCAGCCCTCCCCTCCCTCCCACCTCCCCATTTCCACGGCCAGATGCCCCTATGCCTCCGGCCACCCACCTGCCCACCGGCGCCCTCCTCCGCCCCCCTCGCCACGAGCGATCCCCCTTCCCCGTCGCCCACACCCAGCCCTGCATGCATGCATGAATGCTCACTCGGGTTCCCTTTAGTCTTCTTCTTTCCCCCGCCCGCTTTTGCCGCAGCACCGATCCCCGCCTGGACAGAATAGGGAGAAGGGAACTGGACAGAGAGAGGGGACGGTGGGTCTCGAACCCGAGGTAGAGTCCCTCCTTCTCCTTACCTGGGCTTTTGGCTGGGTCCGATTGGCAGAAGGGAAGGGGGCGGATGGGCAAAACACCGGCAGGATGGACGCCCCCCTCCCCTTTACTCGCACATCATCACACCCCTCCCTCCCTTCTGCCGTATCCCTCCCTTTCTCCCCTCCCCTCCCCAAGAGGGAGGCTTAGGAAGAGAGATGGCAAGATGCTGCCTCCGCCCCCCAATCTCTCTCTTTCCTTTGCTCCCACCCACCGAAACCCACCCCTCTTACTTGCTCACTGGGCAGCTTTTGTCTGCAAAGTCACCCCCTCCCTCCCCTTTGCACTGGCGCACATCAGATGGTCTCATGGACCCCGTTTCTCCAATACAGACAGGGAGGAGGGTGGTGGTGGTGGTGGTGGTTGGGATTTTGACTTAATGAAGAATCTGGAGGGGGGGGGGAAGCGTTAGCAGACTCGACGCTGCTACAGAAAGAATTCCACATATTCTACACCCGCTTCTCTAGAATTAAGGAAAACTTGACATCCGCAAGCCACAAGTGCATGGGACACCAAAGGAGGTCGGAGGAGTGGAGCCCTGCCACTGCCCCTCTGGGACTGCTTGGCAAAAGGTGTGCAGGATAAAAATGAAGAGCTTGGAGGGGACTAGAGGAAAAGGAAACCCCTGGGGGATGGAGAGAGACGGAAACTCCAGGTTGGACAAGGAAGGCAGGGCATTATTTTTGCCGACAGCCAGGCTCACAGAGCTCGGGAAGCTGATGCAGGAGAAGAGCGCAGAAAAGCTGTTTTGAGGGAATCCTAGTTTGTCATCTCTCCCGCTCTGGGAGAAAATTATATAAAATCTCTCACTTCGTTTCTTATCAATTATTTATATCACACTCTGGCTGCTGCACAGGGAAGGAAGAACTGAGTGCACAGGTTAACCCTGCTTGCACCATGGCACAGTTCTAGTTAGCATTTGCTGCTGTCTTTGCCAAAGTACAGGCAACCTCCCTTTTGTTGTTGTCGATTCCAACAATTTGCAACCCTATGGACCATTGGCCTCCAGGCACCTCTGTCCTCCACCCTCCTCCTCAGTCCGCCCAGCTCCGTACCCACTGCGTCTACACCATCCATCCATCTCATCTTTGGATGCCCCCTTCTTCTTTTGCCCTCTGCTTTTCCTAGCATCAAGGCCTTCTCAAGTGAATCCTCCCTTCTCATCTTTGATGTCCAAAGTACTTTAGCTTCATCTTCACTATTTGACCTTCCAATGAGCAGTCAGGGTTGATTTCTTCTAAGATTGACCTATTTGTTCTCTTCGTTGCCCAGGGGACTCTCAAAACTCTCCTCCAACACCACATCTCAAAGGCATCTATTCTTCTGAGCTCAGCTTTCCTAGTGGTCCAGCTCTCACACCCATACATTACCACCGGGAATACCATTGCTTTGACTATGCGAATTTTTGGTTTTTTTTAAGGTGATGTCGCTACTTTTCACTATGTTCCCCAGGTTGTCTCCCCAAAGTTAATCGTCTTTTTATTTCATGGCCGCAATCACCATCTGCAGTGATCTTAGCTCCTAAGAAGGTAAAATCTGTCACTACTTCTACTTCTTCCCCATCTATTTTCCAGGGACTGATCGGACCTGTTGCCATTATCTTGGTTTTCTTGATATTGAGTCCCAAGCCAGCTTTGCACTCTTCTCTTTCAGCCCAATCAATAGATTCTTTAGGTCTTCCTCACTTTCTGCCATTAAGGTGGTATCATCTGCATATCTCAAATTGTTGATGTTCCTCCCAGCAATTTTGATCCCATATTGTGATTCCTCCATCCCTGCATTGCACATTATGTGCTCTGTGTATAGGTTGAATAGCAGGGTGACAACATGCAGCCCTGTCTTACTCCTTTTCCTATTCCAAACTACTCTGTCATTCCGTATCCTGTCCTAACCGTTGTTTCTTGATTTAAGTACTTGCCACATTTTGTTGTGGTCCACACAGTCAAATGCCTTGGTGTAGTCAATAAAACAGAAGTAGACTTGTTTCTGATATTGCTTTGTTTTCTCCATGATCCAACACATGTTTGCAATGTGGGCCCTAGTCCCCCTGCCTCTTCTGAAACCAGCCTGCACCTCTAGTAGTTCTCTCTCTACGTGCTGCTGAAGTCTATCTTGTATTATCTTGAGCATCACTTTGCTGGCGTGTGGGATGAGCGCAATTGTTCGATAATTTGAGCATTCTTTGGCAATGCCCTTTTTTTGGGATTGGAACATATACTGATCTTTTCCGCTCCTGTGGCCATTGTTCTGTTCTCCAAATCTGCTGGCATATTGTATGCAGTAATTTGATTCCATCATCTTCTAGGGCTTTGAAATATTCAACTGGGATACCATCATTTCCACTGTCTTTGTTGTTTGCAGTGCTTTTTAGTGCCTTTCTGACTTCACTCTCCAGAATGTCTGGCTCAAGTTCCATTTCCTCCTCATTGTTATTATCAGGGGTGTTGAGATCCTTTTTGTAGAGTTCCTCTGTGTACTCTTGCCATCTTTCTTTATCTTTTCTGCATCACATCAGCTAACTCCTTTCCATCTTTGTCCCTTACCATGGTCATTTTTCTTTAAATGTTCCCTTGATTTCTCCAAATCTTTTTTGAAAAGATCTCTAGTCCTGCCTCTTGTGTTATTTTCCTCTATTTCTTTGCACTGTTCATTTAGGTAGCACTCCTTATCTATCCTTGCTTTTCTTTTAAATTCTGTATTCAAGTGATTGTATTTTTTCCTTTCTCCTGTGACTTTTGCGTTCCTTCTTTCTTCTGCTATCTTTAGAGCCTCATCCGACAACCACTTTGCTTACGCTTTTTTTTTTTGGTATGGTTTTCCTTGTTGCGCCCTGTATTACGTCCTGCATTGGCACTCCCTACGCGCCACTACTATCCAAAGTCCAACCATAAAGCAGCATTTGTTCCTTCTTCTGTAAAAGGGAGTTATAAACACAGCAAGAAGGGGTAGATTTATTCTCGTGCGTAAACAGTGGAAATAAGTCAGTGTCTGTCCCATTTCCTGCCAATGTAGCAGTTCAAAATAGGTACCACTTCATTGGGAAGACAAACAGCGTGTCTAGTCATACCTGCCACATGACCACAGACATGTTTTCAGATGCAGGTAGTGCTGGCTCTTTGGCTATAAACAGAGATGAGCACCACACCCTAGAGTCGGATACAACTGGCTTTCGAGCAAAGGCGGCCTTTACATATAGGGAAACCCATAAGATCTGTGATCTACTATGAGCTTCATTAGCCAATTTAAATAAACATCAGGTGATCTGGATGGGGCAAAGAGGTAGAAAGGACAAGAGGCCACAAAGCTCAATTATTTTCCTTTATACTCTTGAGTGACACAGAAACAATCAGACAATAAAGAGACACAAGTATGGATTTCTTTTCCTTCAATGTTTTTACTAAAATTGTTTGCTTTTGAGACACAGATCCAGAAAGGGTGCACATAAGAAGAAATGGGGCTAAAGGGAGGATCAAGGCGAGAGGATAGATGGACATCTTCATTACATTTCATGTTAACAAAAACAAAAAACACAAAGGGGGTTATTTTAAATGTCAGGGGATTTTTTTAATATATAATACAAAAAAGCGAGAGACTCTAACCCCAAATTGTGGGAGGTTGCATGCAACAAGGAAGGAAATTCAGCAGGTGGGGGTATCAATGCTTGGTGTCGAGGGCTGATGCGTTTGGGACACGAATCACGAGAAGCTGAGGGAATGGAGCATTAAAACAGACACCACAGAAGAATGAGGTGCTGGGGTGAGAAGGGAAATTCAGAACATCTCCTCATCAGGGGAATGGAGAACACTCCACAGTGAACTCATGGAGAAATACAACTCCTCCTCCACCACATCCCACTGCAGCCCTCCCACTGCCCCAAGCTTGAGCTCCAAGTGCCCTTGAATCCTGATTTGTATCCCTCTTCTAACCGGTCTGTGGGCTCATCAAACTCTGTCTATTCCTTAACCAAAACCCTATTATTCCCAATTAAGGGGCCCCTCAAGCTGCAATGTCACCCCATCATTCTGTTCTACAGCTATCCCAGCTTTAAACCTTCCTCTTCCTGAGTGAACGTGAAAAGTCTTTCTCTCCCAATTATTTTTGGGTAGCTGACCTGGGACAAAGAGGGCACTGCTGAAATGAGCGCAAGATTGACAGTGATGAAGACTGTAGCTAGGGAAAAGAGGGGAGCAATGGTTGTGTGGGACTTTTCAGGGAACCTAGGAGTTGATTCTTGAGCAGGGGAGTCAATAAAACAAGGGTGCTTTCTGAATGCACACAAAGCCCTTCCATGGTTTTTAGAACAAGAGTTGTCTTGGCTGGGCAGGTGCTTTCCCAGCCCCATCTTTTTACGAGCATTGGTGGGGGAGAGAATGCAAGAAACCACCATTAAATGAGAAGCCCAAATATGGCCACTGCATATCCATCGGGGCTTGGGGGCTCCAGCTGCCAGTGAGGGAGAGGGATAGGACTGGGGAGATGGGCTTCTGCCTCCTCACTCCCAGAAATCACCAGGGTTGTGTGGGGAGAGCTTGGCTCACAACCGAAGCTCCCTCCATCGGCAGCACCGTGACGGCAGCGGGAGGTTGGGCCGAGACAGCTGCCGCAAGGGGGCAGACCTCACCCGTACCTGTGGAGGAAGAGAGAGATGCAGAAAGTCAAAGCAGTTTCTCACCTTCATGGTGTTTATTGTAAAAAGCAATTGTCAATACCGTTTTGGAAATGCTGCCCAATCTACTGCCTTGAAATTGAATGCTTGGGTACAGACAGAGCTGATTTCATGTGGTAAAAATAAGATGGATGCAGCTGCCCCTTTTTCCTAAACACCAGATTTAGCCACATCCTGAAGGAAATTTTCTCTCTCTAAAAGCTTGGGGGTGGGGGTGGGGGTGGGGGTGGGGATCAAGGAATGATTTTTCTAGGTCCACGTGTACTGAAGTTTATTGCTTACACCAGGGGTGCCCAAACTTTTTGGGCAAGTCATGTGGGTCAGGAAGCCGGTCACTATGGCCCAGGGGGGCGGATTTGGCTCCCAATGCCAATTCATCTGGCCCACAAAGCCCTCGTTGCTCCTGGAAGCAGAGGTAAAACACACCCATACGGGACCCGGCCCCCGGGCTGTAGTTTGGACACCCCTGGCTTACACATTATGAATCTTAAAATTATGAAGCAGTGGACCGTGAAACTGCTGTCATGGTGTATAATAAAAGATTAAAATTCCTCAAGTTAACTCCCAAGGTGATAATCCATCTGACATAGTATTCGAGGAAGGGTAATGCAGCCTATCATTGAATGCATCTCCAGCACCTCAGATTTTAGGGAAATTTGTGTACAGAACCACTATGATCAGTGTTATTTCAAAAACAATGTAACATACAGTACGGTGTTTTGTAAGAAAAAGGCAAAAAAGAACCACTGATAGATGCCCATTGATTCTGTTCCTAACATTAAGATACAACATATGGCTCCCATTCCCAACTGAGCCACCTGTTGAAAAATTAACTTTCTATTGCTCTCTGGGGAAAAAAGCTATATTCACCTGGGACAGCGTTCAGATAAATACATTCAAAAGAATGTATGTCTTTGGATTTTTTTCTCAATAAATACTTAAATCTTGGTTCTATCCTTAGTAAGATGGATGGGGAAATTCCCAATTAAGACATGAAGCCTAAATGCAGCATGTAAAAACGTGAATGTCGACAGAGGGGTTCTAATTTAGGATGCAGCCACCCCAGGGGTGCTGGGGTTCTTCCTTTTCACCACTAATAAGGATACCTGGAAACCCTATGGGGCATATATGGGCACCCTCCCTTCCCCAGGACAGAAGTAAGTGGCTCTTGCCTGGTGGCCCGGCCAGCGTTTCACCGCAGCGGGTGGCCCTCAGTGGCCGCAGCCCCTTCTCCCGCGTGCGTCTGCAGATGCCCGTTGAGCTGAGCTGGGGTCTTGCAGTGCACGCCACACAGCTTGCAAAGGAAACGCTCCAGCCGCGGGGCGGCCAGTCCGTGGTCCTTGACCGCGTGGACCCTGAGGTAGGCCGCTGTGGTGAACCCTACGGGAGGGGGAGAAGGACAGAAACCAGCCAGGTCAGTGTCCGGTCTAGTGAAAGCGTTCCCCAGTGTCCTGCAATGGTTGGTTGTGTTTCACCCTAGAGGCGGCTACATCTTGACATCTAGTGACAGATCTACACAGCTTCTCCACCCCAGAGATGGCTGAATTCTGACACCAGACAGACTATCTAAAAAAAACAGCAAAACCCACCCTAGGGGCAGCTGCATCTGTGTACCAAGGAAATCAACTTGAGGGATGAAAAGACATTCCGAGACCAAAAATATTGGGATGAGAGAAATTCTGCAGCCCACTCTCCCAGATTTCCCTCCACCCCTACATCCACAAAGATCTAGGCTAAGTTATCTATATGCTCTGCAAAATATTTGAAACCACACTAGAATTTTAGGAAATGATTAACAGCATAGCACTGCCTTGTTTTTGAAAATCCAGAGACTTAAAATATGTTAATGACACGATTTCTAATCTGTAGGTAAGGCACACAGGATTAGGAACATTATCCACATAGATAATACAAGATTTAGAAAAGAAAAAAGCATAACTTTTTAAAAACCCATTGTGTCCTGTAGCTTTTTCTAGTTAATCTGTGCATCATAGAAAGAGTTCTGATTAATATTTTAAGGATATTTATTCTTTTGGAGAAATCAGACTAGGCACTAGGCATATCAGATGGATAAATTTGGGAAAACAGCTGCACCCCAGCCTCGTAAGAGTACATTGCTAAAGAAGCAATGAGGAGGCTCATTGCTCAATATGCTGTAATGATGAACACAAGCACCACACAGCATGAGATGGAACAACTACTACACACATCTACCTACTCATTGGAGTACATCTATGGTCAGAATGCTAGTGATGTCTGGCAGAATTTCACATGATCTATAGTGTGCAGTTGCACAACTGGAGATCATCCAGTTAGGGAAAAAATGGCTTCTACTTGCACATGCAGAAGAAGCCATTTTTACTTAGGAAATGTCAAAACAAAACATACAGTGAACTACCGCATGGACAGTTTCATCACACAGTATCCTGACCTAAATGGAACATGATTAAACTTAAGAATATACAGTAAATCATGTCATCTTTCATTCAAAGTGATGCAATTTTATATTGTAAGAAACAAAACTAAGATTGGACATGTAAATAGGAAATGAACATCAGAGGCCCACTGTCTTGCAAAACAATTTATTTTATGCTTTCTTAAGAGAAATAGACAGTATGAGCATCAGTTATATGCCAAATATAGACACTATTCTTAAAAACTGTTTATTTAATGGGACAACAGCAAAACAAAGTCATGTTTTCTTTGCAACGATGCAGCCAGCAAATTTAATTCAATGTATAGAAATTATACTTTTCTTCAAACCTAGCCTACTTCTTAAGTAGGCCTATCCATTTTCTGATCTGTGGAAATGAATTTGTATAACTGGACATGAACTGCAGTTTAGTTTAGGTCACTAAAATTCCTATATGATGATAGTGTCATCATATGTAGCTGTTTAGTTGTGTTCATGTCGGTGGGAATCATTCAGGACAAAGGCTTATGAAGAATTGTTATTATATTTGATCAAACTAGTGAGCAAAAGAATGAACAAGAGAGTTGTATAGGTAGGAACCAAAGATGGCCCAAATTTGTCACTGCACATATTCATCAACTAAAATAAGCTGAGTGAAAAACATTGTTAGAGGCAGTGAGTAAGTCTATTAAATAAATGTGCAATCCTATGCAACCTCTTCCTTGAAGTAAGCTCTACAACAACACACTAGGACTTGTATCTGAGTAAATCTGCATAGGATGGCACTGTGGGCATTCTAATGTTCCTTAAAGAAAACTGACAGCTTCATTCGTCATGCCTCATTCTCTGACGCTCTTTCACATAACCTTGTTCACCTACCTTTGTTGCACAGTTCACAGACATGATTAGGCCCTTGGCTGTGTACTTTCATGTGGTCCGTGATGTAGGAAGCACTCAGCATCTTCCCGCAAACATGACATGGCACCTTCTCCTCATGACGGACTGTGTGAGCACGCAGTCGGTCCTTGGTGGCAAAGGCTGCTTCACATGTCTACAAAAACAAAGGTAAAAGAATCACAAGGGGAAAAAACCTTTTGGCCATAATCCTATTGTGAAATACAACACATAAGGACAAGTGTGCAAGCAGTTTTCACAACTTTCTGACTGCACAACTTAGCTATATCAAGAAAGCACCATACAGCTGAAACAACTGCACATACCAGTTATATAATTTCCAGTTTTATGCTATGTCAATGCAACAGGATCCTATCCTTTGTCTTCTATGGCCCACTTTCCAAAGCAACCCAAGGTTAAAGGATTAAACGAAATATAAGGGTTCCTTTAAGTAAATGGCACTAAAAGTATTTTCCTACTTGCACCAGGAAATGGCAGAATTGGTAATAACAATCTGAGGTGGGAGTATGAATCAATGCAGCTGTACTCTCCAGGCAAAGGTACCTCACATTTGAAGGGCCTCTCTGTTGAGTGGACTTGTCGCACATGGCTATTCAGATGATCTGGCCTGTGGAAGGAAAGAAAGATGCAAGTAAGGCAAGCAACCTTTTAAACCCCAAATCTAAAGCCCCACATTTTCCTCAGTATTATACTCACTTTCTATATAGGGGCCTTAGTAAATTAATTTTATTCCTTCTATCAACTTTTCATAGAATCTGACATTTTGTTTTTAAAATGTGTTAACTATGTTGCAACATTTAAATTGGAGCTGACACTGCACGTTTTTATAAATTTTCCCCACTTGCAAGCATCCAATGTCTTTAAGAGTTTCAAGAGATAATTATCTCTAGTCTTTCAAAGAATAGTACTCCAGAATGCCTACACAGTACCTTTCAAATGTTGTAAGGCACCGGATCCTGTCATTAAAAATGTACAATCTATTTTTCTTACAGGCACTATAGTCTGAAATTCCAAACAGGCAAAAGGCAATATGAAATATTCTGCAATACTTAATTCTGTTGATGGTGTTAGGGAACCTGCAATAGTTCCTGATTAATGAACTGTTCCCTTGCTGATTAGTCATAAAACAGTTGCAGGTGGGTACTAAGTGATAAAAGCTTGAATGGAAGAATAACTCTGGAGCTACTAGTGGTATTTACAAATCAAGAAGCAAGGTGATGTCAGAAACAATGAAACTGAAATAACTTTTAATGCTTTTGGAAGATGATGTGCTTAAAATGAAGTTTTTATTATACAGAACTAGCCTATCCAGCACTAACTTCCCAGAAAGTTTAATCTATCTTATTTTAGGATATACTGCTAGTAATCAGAGTACTGAGAACAAATTGTGTTATGTATTCCTTATGCCTCCATTTTGTTGTTAAGTCTATAAATTCTCAGATTGTATTTTGACTTCATTATTGTTATAAGCCAGCAGCTAGAAACAATCATGATCTTTTGTATGTTTGTGATTAGGAGCAAAACTATCTTTAAAAAAAAAAACACAGCCCAGAAAACACAAGGACATTAGTGCTTTCTCTAAGAGTTCATAGGAAACTCTAAATGTCATGATGCAAATTATTGGAGAAATGTGTTTCTTTGGTGCTTGTTTATATTGAAAAACTATAAGACTATTCTAGTATTTCATGCATCTACACAGAAATCTGAGCCTGATATAAACATTGGGATAAGTCAAGCATATAGTAATTCATAGTTAAATAGAAAAGTAGACAAACTTAAATACAGCTCCTAGTGAAAACTTGATAGAAGTGATATAGAACGTTTTAATGAAGGTGAGATAGTGCAGTACTGCAATTCCAGGTTTCTCTTGCTCCTCTTTCCAGATCGGCATCTTCAATTTTTATTGTTGACTATGAATCCCATCATTCTTCAAAAGCTAAACTGGGGCACCAAGCCATAGAAATGTATTACCCATTCTATTTTGCATTTGGTAAAATGAAACTTTCAAGTTGCGGGTTTTACTTTTAAAATTGAGGAAATACTTTTAGACCTTGAGTGTTTGAAAATCAAGATAAGAGGTGTGACTGCCAATTAGTGAAGGGTATAAACTTTTTAACCCCTATATAAGTTGATCCCTACATCTGCAGGTATAATAATTGCAGTTTCTGTATCTGTGGATCTAGAAATATTTTTAAAATCCCTGAAATACATAATTAATGTATTTCTATGGTGTTTCCAGAAATAGCCATTAGAGGGCACTGTCTGCACTGTAAATCTAGTGTTCAGTTATCAGTGGTTTCAGGTATCTGTAGTAGGCCAATGAATAAGGGGGAGCACAACCTATAATAATCTGTCATTGCTACCAAAATCCTTGGGGTGGTGGTAGTGGGAATCTTTTGAAACAAAACAAAAACCTCATGATACATAAACATGTTCATATTGAATCTATTATTAGTAGTGAATATATACTTTCTTTTTGCACTTGCCCATAGAACAAATTATTATTCTAAGACTGTTCTCCAATCTTTCGCCTGCCTGCTTTCTGTGATTCCTTCCTTGTCTGACAATCTACATTTAAGCTATGAGGTTTTACTACTTTATTCTGTTGATAATATTGCAGATTCTTGATAGTTGTTTTGCAGTTTTCTCACTTTTGTTCTGTCAATGTAGTATTTTTGGAATGGACAATATTTTGCAATTGAAACTTTTTGATACTAGCATATAGGTTGACTGCCAGCCTTGTATTACCATGCTATTACTCACTTTAGTTTTAAAAGTGTAACATTTCCCCCCAACAAGCTGGCCATGTTGATCCAAGAATTTAATGAAATATGTAGAAATTGAATATGATCACATACTTTGTCAGAAATATATTAAATCAAAGTGCAGGCAAGGGATTCCATGCTTGTGTGTAACTCTCAATTAAACAACAAAAAAAACAACCCTATAGAGATTAGCACACTGAGAGCTTTTAAATTGGCTCTTCTTTTTGACATGCTAGATCTGTATACAGGGTATTTGTTTTACAAAGAATACTAAATCATGCTCAACCTTACTTGCTATCACTGTTTGAGTCTGCTATAAAATTAGAAGATTAAAAAGTTGTATATCTTGAAACTAGAATTGTATCTAAATTGTCTTGACACTTTCACAGTAAAATCTACCTGTTTTGTGACACAAGTTTCTTAGGTTCTAAGATTGTCTCCTAAGATCTGCCAATATATCTCAATTCTAGCAAGGAATCTTGTCAAGAGATGCAACATAATGTAAGAAAAAACTCTTGTGTTATGATCTTTAAAAAAACAACAACCCACTAGTAGCCAGCATGAAGAGGCTGTCTAGTTCAGGTTATGTGTTATTCAAAATATGTTATCAATTTAAAATTATTGGTATATACCCAAGGAAATATGACTTTACTCGTTGTCTTTTTCTCTTTCTCACGCACATAATCATGCTTGATCAGCTGTAATTTGTGCAGAACTCCAAGGAGGATGCTGATATCAGAAGAAATAGTGAGGACAGTAGAGTAGATCTCCTACATGCTTTCCTGTTCCTGAGACTTTTTATGGAAGTAAAGTCTGCTGATGTTTCTGAGAAAACCCAAGTGTGACCAAGTTAAGTCAAGAAATGGAGCCAGGAGGTACTATGTGTAAATCAGGCCAAGTTAGAAAGAGCTGGGGTCCTGACTTGGCTCACAGATATCCCTAAACCTATTTATATTCTAATACTTTTCTAACTCAGAATGGTCATTTTTCTTTACCACAGTTTTAGGCATGAAAGGAGAAGTACTTTATCCAGATGTCAATCTCTGTATGTAAACCCTGAATCAACTCCCATTTAAACTGTCTCTTCCCTGTACCCTTGACTTCATCGTACCGGGAGAAACTCTTCCCACAGTGGCTGCAGATGTACGGCTTGTGCACAGCACCATCATGCGAACGGACGTGATAGCTCATGCGGTCCTTCCGCTTGAACCGTTGCTGGCAAACTGGACACTGGTAGGGCTTCTCATCTGAATGTGACAACTTATGCCGATTAAGATGGTAGACGTCCCGGAAAGCTTTCCCACACATCTCACATGCGTGATTCTTCCGGATGCGTTTGCCTGATGCTGTAGTGGTTATCAACCCTGCCCCTGCCGTGTTTCCTGAACCCTCAGAAGGGGCAGGTGTTGCAGGAGCTGTACCACCAATGGCAGAAACACTAAGCAAGCTGAGGGGAACCATGGTTGGCATCTTCATGGTTGTGGGCCCCGACCGAGAAGCTTTGGCCCCCGTGTGAATGGCTTCATGACGCCGCAGGTTGTAGCCATTTTTGAATTCTTTTGTGCACAGGGTACAGATATATGGCCCTTTGCTCTTCTGCTTCTTCTGGGCGTCACCTGCCTGTTGTGTGGCAGGAGCTGCCTGAGAAGTTGGAGCTTGGGTGTTCTGAGCAGATGGTGCTACCTGCCCACCACCAGCCTCAGAGGCAGAAGGCTGCTGCTGTTTCAAGGCAGCGGTGTCTACTGTGGAAGCAGTTGGTGCAGAGCCAGTGGCAGCAGCAACTACAGCAGCAGCAGCCGCTGTTTCTTGGGCTGCAGCCAAGACAGGCAGGAGGTCCACTTGAAGGGACTCAGCAGAGGTGGCTGTCTGTTGGGGAGGGGCTGTGGTAGTAGCAGTCTGGAGAGAAAAGAGATCACAAATTGAGTACAAGTGTGATAAACCAATCTGGAAAGCCTGCATTATTCTAGTAACAAGTCAGAGGAGAAATAATAATACATTTACACTACAAAACTATCACTTATTTAAGGTAGAAATCAGCCCGGGGGGGGGGGGGGTTCCAAAGAGAGCTGGATTAATCATTCTGCACCAGGATACTGAATAGGATTCAAACAAAGACCCTCAGTAAATTATCTAAGAATGCCTGTATGGATTATCTTCACCCAAAACAAGCCTCTTTAAGAATTTCTCCACCATTCAAGACTATAGTGATTATTTATCAGATAATTACTCCCAGTATATTTCACAACTAATGACCTAGGTTGCATGAACAATAAGTGCTGCATGTAAGCAACCCCCATAAAATGCCTGTGTTTTTGCTATGACGATGCTGAGAAGCAAGAGTTTACAGGGCCAAAAGGGATAATGCCACAATGAAAATATGGTTCAGGACACCATATCACAGCTTTTCAGAGAATGTATGTCAATATGATGAAGTTCTTCTCGTTTGGTAAAAATGTATCAGTGCTTCATAGTTTGATAGAAACTTGATAGTTTCCAAACAAGCAGTAAAGCCTGATTTATGTTATGCTTTATACTCTTAATTTCCCAAGTTCTCAGTGCAGGGGTTTGCTTAGGAAAAAGATGAATTAATAAATCAAAGTTCAGCCAAGTGAAAACTGCAGATCTGACAAATGTCTTCATAGATAAGTAAAGCCTTTTAAAAAGTAGATGTATATCAGATCAACTTTCGAAACATGATAAATGAAACTTGAATGGGAGAAAGCCATTTGCAACAATGTTGTTATTATATGTCATCAAGTTATTTCCAATTTAAAACAACCCTATGAATTAATCATATAATTGCTCAGTTCTTACATATGAAAGGCCACAGAATTTATTTACTGAGTCAATACATCATGTTAGATCTTCCTCTTTTCCTATTACCTTAAACCAAGGATTCTCAACTTGCGGCCCATGGCACCATTTCATGTGCCCACCCCCCTGCCTCCACCACACCAAAAAGTGCCATGTGGTGGAGGAAGGGCAAAATGCCGTCTGGCCCCCAAAGCTGTCTGAGGGAGCGTGACACAGGCCCCTGGCTTAAAAAGCTTGAGAACTCCTGCCTTAAACTCTGTCAGATCATTACTGAAGAGTCACAGTCCAATCATTCTAACAATGCATAATTGACTTCAAATTAATTATAAGGATAGCTAAACATCTGTAAAACAATATTTATAGTATCTGCATAAATTAATTTTTAATCCAAGCCTTTGAATAGTGATCAACCCCTTTGAAATAGAAGCAGTTCTTTAACAACTTGGTCACTGCAAAGTATAGGTAGCTGTCTCAAAATTTAGTTAATTTCAAAGAGGTCTGATTTGTTCCAAACAAAACTCACCTGGAAGGGGCTCTGACTGCAGCCCTGAGCAGCAAAAAACCTGGACTGGAGTTCACTCCCAACCTGCAGAGGGTTCTGAGTATGACTCTGCTAAAGAGATAAAAAGAAATAAAATCAGAGAACCTTATAAGAAAACAAACCTCCCTCTCTCCCAACCCTTCAGGTAGAGGTGTTGATTGGCGTTTGTAAAGATTTGAACAATAAGTGAGAATTTGGGTGACAACAGTTGAAAGCAAAGACATTTGGATAACTCTACAGTGAGTTTAAGCATCTCATTTAAACAGTGAGAAAAGAGCTTAATATTGGGGATAAAATATGCTGGTTATAGTAACATGAATTTGGGCAGTATGTTTATTTATTTTGTTCATACTTGTATTGCTGACCCCTCGCCGGGACAACTCTGGGCGGCTTACAAACAAAACACAAACAAAATAACACACTAAAACCCTTTAAAATAAACCCTATCGACCCTATTCTTAAAAAAGCAAAGAGAGCCAGGTTTTAAGCTCTTTCCTAAAGGGCAGCATGATAGTAGTAGTTTGTTTTTAAACTTTAGGCGACACTGCAAATACAGCACATGTGTACAGCTGGGAGAAAAAAACTAAGAAATATAGCATGTTAAGACTAAGACACTAAGAACACCAGTGATATGGAATCCAGTATGAATTAAAAGTAAATCAGATCAAACAGGTTGAGATGAAGTACTGCATAGCATATGAGAAAGTAAAACTTCCTTCTGGTGGGGAAAAAGAGCAAGGGAATAGGCAATGAATTCCAAATAGCAGATATAGGGAACCACTATGTAATGTTTTGTTGGGACATGTTGAATGTAAAAAGAATGGTGCTATGATAACAGAAATAGAAACTACTTTTGGTGATAGGAGCTATGTATGAGATTGAAGAATTAGAATCTAGAAAAACAATGTCGGGGACTTCACAATAAATATATATTACAAGAAGGGGGTGTTGAACAAAACAGGAAGGTTCTAACCATGCACTGCTATTAGGAAACCCTGGGCAGCAGGAAGAAGCACTAGTAGGAGGATCATTACAGGAAGCACTGGAGATGCAACATTGACTTGCAGCAGAAAACTAGAGGGAGGACACCAGGAAGAAAGTTATTCCTTGGATAAACTCTTAGAAAGGGCAAGAGACAAGGTAAGGTTGTGGGCTGAAAAAAAGAAATGGCACGGGATGCTTGGAAGTCAGGAAGGGCAGGGAATGGAGAGAAAATGTAAGGCAGGTGAGAAGCATGATATGGGGTGGGACCTATAAAGTTCTAGACACCATCAAGTCATCCTTACCCATTTGCAACAAGAGTGCAAATTAGAGATGGCTATTAGGTGACTCTACAACTAATAATGTTGGTCATCATAATTAGCTACAATTTTTCCCCACCACAAGTCGACCAGACATGAGGCAGGTGGACAATTCACAATACACCTGTTGGCACCAGAAGATGTGAGGTAGCTAACATCTATTAATGTGTAACTAGACTTTTAAAGGTAAGGAAGTCCTCAGGGCCAGAAAACAAGCAACTATAGGGCCAAGGCCGAAGGAAGTGGGGGTGAGGAGATGGACGTCAAAACCCACCCCACCCCAAGGCATGGGTATGAAAAGAGGGGGAAACCAACAAGGCAGGGGGCATTTTACGGGGTGCTGGCAGGGCATTATGGCATGAGGAGATCATCATCAACGTGGGGGAGGGGGGAGAACAGCCTTGTAGGGTGGAGACGGAGATAATGTGTGAGGATTTTTTTCTTATTAAGTTTTTTTTTTTTTTTTTTTTGGGGGGGGGGAAGAATCACTAGGACCGAGAAGGCACGACTAGCAGCAGAATAGGTGGGGGTGGGTCGTGGGGAGACGCGCGTGAGTGAGGGGCTGGGAAGAGCGAGAGAGGGAGGTGACCGGTGGTGGTGATGGGGGGCGGGGGGGGTGAGAGAAGAAGCGCAAGGAGGCGCAGGGAGGGGCTGTGTGGGCGCAGCTAGCGTAGAGAACGCGGCGGGGGTAGAGTAGAGGGGAGCGCGAGGCAGCGCGCTGGGCGGAGGGAGGTGACCGTTGGGGCAGCGCGAGGCGGAGGGGAGGGGGAGGAGGAGGGAGGGGGGCAGCGGCGCGTGCTGAGTGCGCCCTGCTGGCCCGCGCGCGCAAGGGCCCCCCCGCCCGCTGGGATTCCCGAGGGGAGGGGCGGGGCAGGGAGGGTGTGTGAGCGGCGGGGAGCCTAGAGCTCTCGCTCGTTGCGCTACTGCTCTCTCTCGCTCTCTCTCTCGTCCTTCCCCGCTCGTGCTCGCGCGCTTCCCAACACCCTCCCCCCCTTTTTTTGGCGGAGAAGGGAGGGGGGAGGTGGAGGGGAAAGGAAGGAGGGGGGGTTACCTGGAAGATGAAGCTGCTCCAGTTGCTCGGGTCCATGGCGGCGGCAACGAGCGGGGGAGGGGGGGGTCCGGCTCGGCGAGAGGGGGGGTTGGGAAGGGAGGGGGAGTGAGTGGGGAGCAGCAACAACGTCGCGCGGGCGGGGGGAGTGAGGTGGGAGGGGGGATAGAGCGAGGAGGAGGAGGCGGCGGCGGCGGCGCGAGGAAACCTCGGCGCGCAAGCTGATTGGCCCCTTTTCGCTCGCGTGCGCGCGCGCGCGGCCCCCACCACTACCACAGCGCCAATGTGTTTCAGGGCGGGAGGGGGGGGAAGAGGCCAAGAGGGGGATGTCTGTATGGAGAAGGAGGCGGCAGGTAGCGATTGGGTGGGGCTGCAGCGCTCGCCTCCGACGCGCGCGGGATCGGAGAAAACGGACCCCCGTGTGTCGCGCTTGGCGATTGGGCGGCGTGACGAGCGTTGTGACCGTGAAGCTCTTTTCTTTTGAACAAGACAGTTGATTGGCCGGTGCCGACGCGGCCACGCGCGAGTAACGGTTGTCTCCTTTCCCCTCCCGTTAGCTTTCTATGGAGTGTCACTGTGTTCCTTCTCACAAAATGGCTGCCCAGGTTTCTTCTTAATTCGCTTACAACAACCGAGGCTGTACCGTCATTCATTCGTTCACCCTTTGCCCCTCCTTCAGTATTATTCAGTCCTTCAGAAGAGTCTCACTCTTATATTTGATAAAGTGGACTTGATCCACAAAAGCTAACCTTAAAATACAGCAGTTAGTGTTTAAGGTGCCACAACGTTTTTTGTCTTTTTCTTTTGTTTACTCTCTGATATCTTTATATCAGGAGTCTTTTTGTGTGTGTGTAATATTACAGAGAAGTAGAACGAGGTTCACGGTGCATTTGAGCTTAAACATTTTCATGTTGATCAGTAAATATGTATCGAAGGATAAATTACAGCTGGGTGCATTGTGATCTGGAATTCGTACAGGAAAAATGAAGCTGAAATGCTTATTGTGCTAATAGAGCAGTGTTTCCCAACCTTTGATTTTTTGGATTTCAGTTCCCAGAAGCCTAAGTCAATTCCCCAAAGCACTGAATAGCCAATGTACTGACTTAGGCTTCTGGGAATTGAAGTCCAAAAACCAAAGGTTGGGAAACACTACTAGAGTTAACTGTCTTAAGTAGAAAGCAATCAGAACAAGTGAATTGCTTAGAGATGTTTGAAGTGGTAGCCGTGTTAGTCTGGGCGAGTATATCAGATGAGGTGGATTTGGTCCACGAAAGCTTACGTTTAAATACAGGAGTTGGTCTTAAGGTGCCACAACATTTTTGTCTTTTACTATTTTGTTTACTCTCTGATATGCTTAGTAGAGAGTGGGCTCTTTTATCTTTCTTGTAAAAAAATTTGTAGTAGTTCCTTTGGTTCAAATGTTATCATGAAACTACAGTAATTGTCTTGTCAATTTTCAATTAAAGAGTGCTTTAATGTTTTGGCACAACAGGCTTGAGAACCCCCTCCAGGGTCAATTGGTAAACGAAATGGTCTAAATTCAGTTCACACAATTAGAAACATCCACCCTATGTTGTGCATAGATAGCGGATTATTGCTCTCAACTGTTTTAAAAACACGCTGTGACCTGGTGGGTGCTCTCATTTCTTTTTTAATTGAAAGTAGGCCAGTCTCTTACACTTGTGAGTTTTGCAATATAAAATGTATTGAAACTCCCAAAGAAGTACGGTAGTCAAGTTAGCTTGTCACAGCACTTGGGGAAAAGAAAACAGCAAAATAAGCAAAGACTATTAGTTTTATTTCTAAGTTTTGCCTTGAAGTAACAGAGCTCTGAAAGAAATAGCAGCAGCTTTTTTTTTAGAGGTGAACAACAAAAAGGTTTTTTTTATTCAGAGAGAAAAAGTATAATTTGCAAACGTGCCTCAATTTCAGAATAGAAACTGGTAGGGATACTGTACTATACCTCAGAATATGACCTCCCTTAAATAGTTTATCAGAAAGTACAGAACAATGTACAAAGAGATTTTATGTGAACATTCAAAAAAATCTGAGTATAGCAACACTAAATAGATTCACCTTTGTTCAGTTTATCTCAAAGTTCTAAGGTTTTGCAGCAAACTGCTACAGCAACCTCGTGGAACAGCATTATGGTCTCAGGGTATGCTGCTGCTACAGTGCCAATCCTGGCACTCCTGTACTTCACAGTCCCCCACAGAGTAAGCTTTCATAGATCAAAATCTAGTTCATCGAAGATAATATTTGTCAGACACAAATTTATGTTTAACTTATTTTTTTATTTCAGGTTTTCGTGAACTGCCTGCACATGCGATGCCTCTAAAGGAGCTAGCTATACAAGTATTTTTAATAAAAAATAAATACACACAAGCAAGCAGTTTAATGTAGACACAACCATTTTCAGTGCCAACCTTGGTGAAGATTACTGTGTGATTGTTTTCCTCTGATTCCTGTTATACCCATATTACTTGTACTACTGTAAAATAATAAAGAATAAAGTAGATGCCAGACTTGAAGTTATTTTATTTCAGTAGTTTTTAAAGTTACAACTATGTTTTTAATATTAAACTGATTAAATTATGTTTCAATATTTATAGTGGTTTTTAATTTTACTTGGTTGAGTCTTTGTTTTTAGGATAAAGGTAAGATAGATATAATACAGTTATTTCAAGTCCCCATTTTCATTATATAAGATTCTCGAAAGCCAGTTGTATCCGACTCAAGGATTCAGTGCTCATATCTGTTTCAGAGCCGAAGAGCCAGCGCTGTCTGCTGCAGGCATTTCTGTGGTCATGTGACAGGCATGACTAGACACTAGCGCGCACATCAAAGTCCCTATTTATCTACTTGTAATTTATTGCTTTTGAACTGCTAAATTGGCAGGAGCTAGGACAAAGATTGGAGCTCATTCCGTCCTGCAGTACTCTGGAATCGAACTGCTGACCTCCCGCCTTCCAGTCAGATTGTCTATTTTTCCTCAAATAATCTATCTCGATGTATGTGATTTCCTTTCTCCCAAGAAAGGAACTCGATTAGAGCTGAGAGTAACTAGCCCAAAATCACCAAGACTTTGGTAACCCCTCTCCATCGTTCAGCTTCAGGGCTGGATAGATGTTTAAAGCCAAGTTGTCTTTGACCTAGTCTGAGAATAGTACAGTACTGTACCTTTAGTGCACTGGATGTCTGGGCTGAACTACCCACTCCTGCCAACCTAGCAGTTCGAAAGCAAGAAATTGCAAGTAGATAAATAGGGACCACTTCGGTGGGAAGGTAAACAGCATTCTGTGTTTTCTGGTATCTAGTCATGCCTGCCACATGACCACAGAAATGACTGCAGAAGCAGATAGCGCTGGCTCTTTGGCTTTGAAACAGATGAGCACTGAACCCTAGAGTTGGATACGACTGGCTTTCGAGAAAGGGAAACCTTTACCTTTACACATTGTAAAGCAACAAAACCTGCTCTTATGCAAATGCTCTAAGCAGCTCTTCTTTCTTGTTCAGTTGGGCTATTATTCTGGGTTCCCCTCAAATTTCCCACAAAACTTGAATTTTTTCATGAGACTGATGTTTTAGAAGAGTGACAGTGAAGGCAGTCAGTACATATTTGTATCTATATAGTAAGAGTTAAGTAATTGCAGTACATAGTTTAGGTGGAAGACTGTTGCCTGAATTACCAGGTCATTGTCATGGGGTTGCAGCCGAGTTTTCTAAATTGAAAGTAGAAAAGAAAATGAAATCCAAATGTCTACCAGATTGACAATAATTGTGTGCTGTCACATCAATTTCAATTTATTGGAAACCATTTCCTGGTAAAAAAAAATGCACCTTCTCGGGGTATCTTCAGCTGCACAGGCTGGTTTTTCTCCTTGAAAGCAATGAGAAATCAAACTGCCATCTGTTGCAATGGCTACCAGGTGTAGGAGTGGCTGGCCGCAAGGAAGACACGCGAGACAATTGTGCGGTGAAGCCCAGCCCCGATCTTGGTCAGGTGGTACGTGTTTATTACCCTGCCTTGGGGTGATGCGCGCGTAGGTTGCGTGTGACCCCCTAATACAGAAGGCTTGCATACATGGCATTTTCTGGTGGTCAAGACAATACCTGCTCTTGGACATTGCCCTGTGGTTAATAGACAACGCACAACTAATTAAGGTCTGGGCTGGCGAAACCCATTGTTCCTGCCCTATCTCGGAGCCTTATGTGTATTGACTCCGGGTACCTAGCTTGTTCTGCTCTCTGGCGCGGCTTATTTGCTCAACTTAATCTGCAGCCAGAAGCGGAGGATTGTGTATTTCCATTAGAGTCACCATCTCTGGTTTTTGCCCTGTTTCCATCACAGCCATCAGCCAAGGCTTTATGATTTGCCCCCCAAACTAACTAGCCCGTACCCCAATTGCCTTTCCTGCAAAGCCCTGTTGGTCCCCGGATCTGTTGAAGGCCGGGCGAACCCCTGGGGAAAGGTTTGGCCAATTATTCTCACGGGCAACCCACACAATCCAATTAGGAAACTGAAAGTTGTTGAAACTAATAGGAATTTAGTCAAATGCTTTTTGGGAACAGATCTGAATAAGGAACAGGATGGTA
The DNA here is from genome assembly GCA_035047345.1 of Bradypodion ventrale. Taxonomy (NCBI): domain Eukaryota; kingdom Metazoa; phylum Chordata; class Lepidosauria; order Squamata; family Chamaeleonidae; genus Bradypodion; species Bradypodion ventrale. The sequence continues at coordinate 10,877,998 of JAWDJE010000006.1, forward strand.
GTATGCAGCACCATCCAATCTTTATTCAAGTTAATATCTCCAGCGTTAGTGGCCATAGAATGGTAGCTACACAACCCATTCTTATTATACTTGCTCCGTCTTCATTGGGTCAAAATTTCCAAGTATTGTAATGTGGAGCTGGAAGATGCCCTGCTGCGAAACTGACGTTTTGTCAGATAATGTATGCTGCATTCGGAATCTTATATTAAATAAGCAGCTTTAAAACATCCAGGTGCCAAAATACAGTTGCTTTAATCTTGGCAGTAAATGATACTTTGTTCAGCGGGTTCCACTCAAAAATCAGTAGTTGTGATAAATGGAAATCGGGTTACAGCGCATATCCAGTCGGCAGTAAAAGTGAGATTATGTAGCCAGTCTGATTATAATAAAGCAGAGAAAATGGCTGACATTAGCAACAGGAAAACATTACAACTCGGGTGACGCTTTCCCGCTTTGAGGGGTCCAACCGTCCCTTTAATTCTGAAGACTCCACTGACTGGACATCGAAAATCGCTTTGAAATTTTGCACAGTCGAGGACAATAAGCTACAAAACTTGCGTCGTTTTTAAAAGCTGATTTTCTCAATGAGCATGCGCGAAACTGTTCGGCTTCATAGTCAATTTAGTCAAGAAGGAAACAGCGCATGCGCTAGAAGGCACCAGATGGAACGTAGCGGCGCGTAGCCCGACGCGGGCGCTTGGCGACAACAATACGCTCGTGCGCAATCCATCCACCTTCTGAATTCGCTGTGTCGCGCGCCCCGTTAACTGATAGTGTAAACAAGCAAAGGCGCATGCGCTTTACCTAGTTTCCTGTTCCAGCTGGCAGCATCTTTTACCGTGTATTAGCAGTGGGATGCCGGGAATTAGAAAAGGCAATATCGGACGCATGCGCAGTTCAAGAGTCAAGGAGATGAATAATGCGGGATAGTTTTTGCCCAGGCGTAATCTGAACATCTGGCGGCTGACTCTACACTTCCTTTATTTTCTGTTTGATTCATTATCTCCATTTCCCGCTCAGATACGGGGGTGATGAAGGGTTTTGCCTGTATGGAAGAAAGTAAAAACCGGATCAGTGAAATAAAAAGGATCCTCCTGAGTCTTTATAATTTTAAAATTGGGCCATTCCCCCAAGCACCATTAAATCATAGATTCCATTCTTGCCCACACAATAGGCTATAAACTTCATGGATCCTTTGTTGCACTCCACTGCATTAGCATAAAAGCACAGATCCAAGGCATGGTCTTATGAATCAACACAATTTTTAAATCGGATTCCCCCCCATCCCCAAACGACTGTCAAATCGTAGATAACATCTCTGCCCATACATTCAACTGGAGCAGGGATTCTCAACCTGTGGGCTGGATATGGCCTATGGCACCTTTTCATGTGGGCCTCCCACCGCCTCCACACCAAACAACACCATGGTGCAAAAATATGGATCTAGAATACATATTCTAATTGATCCATATGGTATTTACTCAAGATCATCTGAAAACCAAGATTGTCATCTATGCTATCTGTAGATGTCCTCATGTATCCCCGTGAGGATCCATAATTTGTATTGTATCCATGTTTTTGCAACATGGCAGTGTCATGCATCAGTGAGACATAATTTTATGCTTTAATCCAGGGGTTCTCAACCTTTTAAAGTCTTGGGTTGGACCACACCCTCTCAGACTGCCACTGCCGGCAGGATCAACCTGAGCCCTGCCCACTCCCCCCCCCCACACACACACACACACACTGCTTCCCTGCTTACCAGGCTGTCCTTCTCCCCCGTGCTTGGCTCCACCTGCAGAGACCCAATGCAGAGATCCTCATGGATCACTGTCAATTCACCTCCATCCATGCTTGTTCATGACTCTCAAAAGATCACAGATGTCTCACAACACACCACCACCATGGCACAGACAGACCAAAAGCATGGATCCTCATAATTTTATAGGAATTTTCCAAAAGACAGTATCAAATCATAGATCCTATCTGCACTCATAGATTAAAGCAGGGGTTCTCAACCTACAGCCCACCAGCCCATGGCACCATTTCATGTGGGCTACACCCTTGTTGTAGTTGCTGCTTCTGCCGCTGCCTCCTCAATCCTTTCCCCCTCCACTTGGCTTGGTGTGTCCCTAATGGCACTCCATAACAGGGCAGATGTTGTAAACCTTACAACACGAGTTTCCAATTTATGGCCCATGAGACTAATCTGGCCTGTGCCGCCAATTGATCAGGCCCAGGGTGAGGACCTAGGCACCACCGGAAGCTCACCACCACCACCAGAAGTGCTGGAAACACGACAAAAAATAATAAAAACACAGTGAAAATGTTCCACCCTCCCCCCCAACCCCAGCCTCCATGGACAGTGGTGAAGGTTGCAAAAGCAGCTGAAGAAGAATGTGGTGTCCGCGGGCGCAATTGGCATTAACTGTCCCTGACAAAGGTTACACCGGTTGAGGGAGGCTCCTGGTCACTGGCCTTTGCGGGTACAGAAATTGGGGTGTGGATTAATAGTCATAAGATTGATTCACCCATATCTGACCTGGCAGGCAGTTCGGCAGGAGGAGGTTGAATATCTAACGCCAGTTAGGAATTAGGTAATTCCACACTTGGATATTAGCCCAAACCCTAGCGCAAATAGTGGCCATGTTTACTCTTGAGCAAGCCATGAACAATGGATTTCCCCTGTCAGTATTTGCCTTAGTTAATTAACTTCCCCAAGAGAGGTTCCCAATTAACCCGGGTAAATGGGTGATGTGATTTTCTGTCAGATCACGATTCTACCACACGCAGCCTTGAACATAATATATACTGATGATTTTCCCTCAATAAACCACTGGTCTTCGCTCCATCTTGTCTCGTGTCGTTACTTGACCAGTCTCCTCCAGGACCTCAAGGGCCGCTTCACGGCCCCAATCCAACAGAAGAAGAAGAAGCCGCAATTGCACCTGCCACCATCGTGGAAACCAGAAGCACCTGAAGCAGCTGGAGGAACCATGCCTCTGGCCCACGCAGCTATGTGCCGGAGTGGGTCTGACTCATGGTGTGAAAGCTTTGGCCACCCCTGCCTTACAACATCTGCCCTGCTACAGATTGCTGTTAAGAACATGTCAAGCCAAGTGGAGGGGGAAAGGATTGAGGAGGTTGAAAGTTAACACTTTATATGCTGGATTAAACTAAAATAATTATTTAAAAAGCATGTCTTCATTCCTGGAGCCTGGCTGACTCCCAGGATCGGTCGACTGGCCAAGGGCCGGTGGTGGATCGGGTTGGGGAAGGTCTCCTCGGGAGTAAGACAGTAAAAGTTCATTTAATTCCAATTGGCTCCAACTTGGAAAGTGCGGGTTTCTTGAAATTGGATTTCTCCCTGCCTCTTCTCCTGCCTAAAAGTCAAGTGTGACTGCAATGGCAGAGTAAAAATTAAGGTTTTAAAATGATTTAAAAGTAATTGCGGTTTGAATTAAAATGCATTTTCCCCGTCTCTGGAGCCACGCTTGACTATAGGCATGACGAACCTGATTCTTAGATCCCTGATTGATCTCTAATTAGCGTTTGCAATTAAATGTTCCAAAAATCCTTAGAAATATTGTAAAATCATTCTAACATGTTCTATTTTGTATTTTCAAAGCAGGAAACTTCCACAATATTTTCTTTAAGCTTGATCCTGTCTCGGTAGACCCAAGAGGCTTACCATGCTCCACAGGAAAAATTCAATTAACACCTGATGCCCAGGGGGCCCCACACCCTTCTCTAAACTTCCTAAAAGTCTGCAGCAAAAACTACCATCTTGTTTGCTTTAAGGATTATTCTTTTGTGTTTGTTTCTCTTGTCTTTGTTTCTGAGGTCTGTAATTGCCATACAGTATGTACATAATGCTAGTTAGTTTCTGCCTGGAGACAGGGTGGGATTATTTAGGTGGGAACTGCCAAGAAATTCATCAAGTGAAGTCCTCATCAAGTGAGTTCCATTGATGCTGACTGGTCAGTCAGCCTCCCGCTTCGGACGTGCAACGTTTCTGATTGGTTCCTGTCTTCAAGCCAAGTGTGTTCATTGGGGGCACGCTCAACAACTTCACTCTGCTATTGGTTACTGTATTGACTTGTCTCCACCTAATCCCTCAACCTCCTCCCTCTATTCTTTCCTAAAATTTGTAATCTTTTACCAAATACCACCATTTACATAAAAACTTACTATTGTAACTCAAAATTGACTTATTTGCCTGTGAAATAACAGCCTGCTGCTAGGTTATTGTTTTCTTTGTAAAAGCTGTATTGTAACTTTAGATAGGATAGGATTAGTCTGTATTTGTAGAACTGTATAAAAGGACGTCGCGATGTCAAGACTCCAGCTCTCTCTGAACAAATTAGTTAGGGAAGCTCATGTTTAGATTTTTGTAGTAGGCAAAGGTTGTAAACTGTCTTTACCCGCAGCAGGCCACTGTTGATTAAATGCATATTCAATAAACCTTTTTATTTTTGCCTGAAATTCAAGTCTCTGTGGTTCTTGTGGGCCTCTGCCAGTAGAAGAACTTTTTAATTTCGGAAACGCATCTCCGGTGATCACAGGTCTTCCTGTGACAGAGAAAACGGGGATAGCGATTTTCAGGTAACAACCTCAAACCCACTGAAGCCTACTATGCTGGGAGGACTGTCTTTTAAGATGCTGGTGAGAATGAGATAGCTCTATTAGCAAATACAGTACAGCAAAAATTAGCAAACTTTACTTGCATGCACTTTTCTGGACTACAGCATGGTTTATTACATGACTACATTATTACTTAAAATAAGCATGCTTATAAGGATGGCAAGAGAAGAAGGAGAATAATTACTGAATGGTAATTTCCCTTTAGGGGACAGTGATGGCTTAGTAGTTAAGATGCTGAAATTGATGACTGGAAGGTTGGCAAGTCAACATTTTGAGACCCAAGTGCTGCACTATGGAGTGAGCTCCCATCTCTGTCCCAGCTCCTGCCAACCTAGCAGTTCAAAAGCAAGACATTGCAAGTAGATAACTAGGGCCCACTTTGGTGGGAAGGTAACAGCATTCTGTGCACTTTGGTGTCTAGGCATTCCTGCCACATGTCCATGGAAACATCTGTAGACGCAAACAGCACTGGCTCTTTGGAGATGAGCACCGAACCATAGAGTCTGTTATGACTGGCTTTCGAGCAAGGGCGACCTTTACATTTACCTAGTTTCCCTTTATATAATCTGGCCAGGTTATCATGCTATGGTAATAGAGTCATACTTGTCAAGTATCCTGGATTGGCCAGCATTTCCCGTATTTCCGCGCCACTAACTCTACTTTCCTGCTGCTGTCCCGTAATTTGGCCAGTGGGGAAAGTAGTTACTGTGCATGCGCATATGTGCAGGACCTTTCTGCACATGCACAGAACCCTTCTGCGCATGCGCAGAATCCTTCTGCACATGTGCAGAACCCTTCTGCGCATGCACAGAACCTTTTGCACAGAAGGGTTCTGCGCAGGTCCCGTATTTTCCGGAGCCGTGCTTGATAGGTTTGAATAAAGTAGAGACCATACTGCCAGTGATGCAGATCGTGACGCAGCGGTTAACTAACTTAACAACCCTGGGGACTAAATGCCTTGGATGGCAAAGTTCACAAGGAAAGGTGATGGTCCCCAAGTGGATTAAATCCCACCACCTGAATCCATCTTGATGGATGTCAGCAACTTCATCATAATAGTGGCCTGGAGTTGAGGAAGACTTTGTGTGCCAAAAGGGCTCAGGACCAGAAAGTGACTTGCAGAACTGGATCGGTGGTATGGAAGGCAAAGGGAAGGCCACTGCATTATATTATCCCCTGCACACTTTTCATGGTTAATCACCATGACGAGAGCCAATATTCGGAATCGGATACGGCACTTTAAGAAGAAGAAGAAGTTTCCCTTTAAGAGGCAACACTAGGCTTTGCTCCTCCTCTGCCAGGAATTTCCCTTCCCTTCCCTTCCCAGCATTGAGTGTGGCGGGGTGGGGGAAGAAAAGTCTCTCTGCTGGAAGGTAAGCAAGGGTTGTGTTCTCCTCTGGTTTTCAGAGATTTCCCCCTATCACCTACTACTCTGTGTGTGGACACAGGCTTTTCCCATAGATAACAGGATTTCCCCCTTCCTGTTTATTTTGGAGACTGTGTATCTATTAGATTTTGTGGCGGCAGCTGCAAACTCTTCCTTAGTTGTTTGAGTTTTTAGTTTTATTATTACCATTATTAAACAGGAACTTTGTGGTCATTATTAAAGACAAAAACAATATCTCTCAACTGTTGAAAGTTCCTGAAGAGTGTGAGAATCACCCTCACCTAAGAGACTGATGACCGCAGTTTCTTATGGGGAAGAAAATAAAACAGAAGAGCAAAGAAGAAAGATATAACCCTAGTTCCAGTTCATATTCAGCCACTTGGATTGACGATATCCTAATTCCAGAAGAGCTGGTAAGTTACCACTCCATTCTCTTAGCCCTAATAAATTCACAACTTTGAACTCTGACTCTTAAATCAGCTAACTATTTTCAGACTGATTCTAACGTGGCTGTAGATTCCCCTCCTTCTCTTCAGCAAAACAGAGAATTAAACATTTCATCCTTGTCTCAGGAATCAGAAAAAACTCCATAATTAGTAAAGGGATTCTTTGCCAAAACTCCAAAAGAAATCGGCTGTGGGCACTTATAGGGAAAGCTTATTTTTATTTTTTTACAGATGAGATAGTTATGCTGTTTTTCTCCAGTATATCTCTAATGATAATAATAATAATGATAAATTCCATGTCAGAAATTATTCTGGGTTGAAAGGATTTTTGCTGGAGAAACTCTGCTCAGGGGACGTCCGAATGTGGCTCCTTTCATGTCCCTAAGATCTTTTCCCACCGAAGTGGTCCCTATTTATCTACTTGCAATTTCTTGCTTTTGAACTACTAGGTTGGCAGGAGCTGGGATAGAGATGGGCGCTCATTCTGTCATGCAATACCCGGGTCTCTATTTACCAACCTTCCAGCTAACAAGGAAAGTTTCTGAGCCCCCGGAGCCCCCATATCATTAATAAATTAGAGTGACTTGACTGTGATTTAAAGGTTTCCAGCCAGCTGGCTCAAATCATTCCACTTAGGCACAACAAACAAAAAGTGGGTTCTCTGAACAGTTCTACAGGTGGTCTGTTAACTCACAGACAGGGGAGACTCACCAAAACAACTGTGCATTATGGAAAGGGGGTGGTGTGGGGACAGCTGGGAGAAATTACTGTACCATGGAATGAGCCTAATCCAGTCCCAAAGCATTTAGCACTTAGCTTCTCAACCTCGGCCCCCAGCTGTTCTTGGACTTCAATTCCCAGAAGCCCTGATCAGCAGGTATGGTGACTTGGGCTTCTGGTAATTGAAGTCCAAGAACACCTGGAGGCCCAAGGTTGAGAAACCCTGATTTAGCATATACCAAAAGAGAAGGCTACAGTAAAATAGGAAGGACTTCACTGAAGAAACAAGCCAATGTCAATTTATCAGGGCTGAGAGCTCAAGGCACACTTTGAAATTATCAGAATCTATACACCTGTCTTATGATGGTTAAGTTGAATCCCAAACATAGAAACAAAGGTGATAATTATAACCATTACCTTTTGTATTTAAAACAAAAATAGTCCTATGCAGTGGTGGGATTTAAAAAAATTAAATCTTATTTTGTTGGCGTGGTATGGTGGGCATGGCCAGGGGGAAAGCCCTGCATTGCACCCAAATTAGGGCTACAGTACAGTACTGTATTTCAAAACTTGGATGGGCAAGGCCCGCCAGAATTCCTGCTACCGGTTTCTGGTGAACTGGGGCGAACTTGCTGAATCCCACCACTGGCCCTATGAATAATATAATTTAACATAGATGGTTTGAGTAATCCTACTCTTCTTCTTTTGTGACTGCAAAAATGAAGCCACTTTCTTCGCTTTGCCATTGCCCAAACCCAAGTCCTCATGTCTTTGGCAGCAATCAGCAGACCTATTTTAAAAAACGAAGAATAAAGAGAATAATAGAAGAAGACCCTGATATTTTGCTTTTGTAAGAGATACATATTAAAGGAGGCCCACCAGCTGAGCTCGGATATATGTAAAGATCCCAAAAGGTGTTTCATTTTTCTAAAGGTATCACAGAAAGAGGAATAAAATAACTAGTGGATCCTTCTACAACTCAAACACCAAAGTACCTTCTAGAAGGATACTCTAGTCCTATTGGAACCTTTTAAGGAGGTAGAGATCATTATTGGAGGGAACTTAAACTGCCCTATAGACAAAATGAATTTCAGTAACCAAAGAATACAATAGTTGATAAACCTTTAATATAAATGGGAAATTGGCTTACGGTGCCCATAAAGGCCAGAATGCTAAAATTTATGCTGTAATAATTATATGCTAGCGTAAAGGGTCTCAAAGAAGTCTTGTGGAAAAGACTAAATTTACTATTGGAGATAAAGACCAGGAAAGGGTGTGGAGTTAAAAAAACACCCTTTTGAATCAATTTCAGCACCTGTAGCATTTTAGCATTTGCTAAAAGTGAAACACCAGTGATATTATAATTCATGCAAATTGAATTGACTAAAACAAACATCTGGATCCAAATTGTTGGAGAGGCTGAAAAGCTATTGGTATATATTTGCATTCCTGGTGCCACTACCCTAAAATATTTAATTTCCAGGTGAATGTGTTTTATATGATTGGAAAGGTAACACCACATAGGAGTATCATTAATCAAAATTAATGAATTTACCTTTTGGATATCACTGCATTATTACATCATAAGTTAATAACTTTTTTTGCAGTAGAGAGCAGTAAAAATATCAATGAAGATTTGGGAATCTATAGCAGGGGTTCCCAACCTAAGGCCCACGGGCTGGATTTGGTCCATGTCGCCATTTCATGTGCCCCACCCCACCCCTCTAAGGGCATTCAGGAAATAGCTGCCCCCTTTGAAACTGTTGGGACAAAATGGCTACCCCCATCGTGCAGGCAGGGCAAAATGGCCATCTGGCCCTCGAAGCTGACAGAGAGTGTGGCCCAGCACCTGGCTTGAAAAGGTTGAGAACCCCTGATCTAGAGTATGGAAATTAGCATTGATGAAAAATGAAACTCACTGCAGATTCACAATTCACATGCTAGAATTCCAGCACAGATTCAGTCTATAAAACATGACTTCCTTATATTCAGTGTTGTGATAATTATATTGATTCATCAATACCCCAGTTTCTCATGTTGACCTATAGAAAAATGTGTTAGTTTAATTTAATAATACCATATGGTGCTCTTGGTGTTTATATTATTCTAGAGCAGGGGTGCCCAAACCATTTGGGCCATGGGCCGGCCACGTGGTACAGGGGGTGGGTCACTATGGCCTGGGGGCTGGATCTGGCCTGCAACGCCAATTCATCTGGCCCATGACACCCTCATCACTCCCGGAAGCGGAAGTGAAACATGCCCGTACAGGTGCATTTTACTTACATTTCCAGGAATGATGAGGGTGTCATGGGCCAGATGAATTGGTGTCATGGGCCGGATCCAGCCCCTGGGCCGTAGTTTGGACACCCCTTTTGTAGAGGATTGTAATTTTTACTGTTGTGATTGTATAATATATTTTATTTACTTTTTTAAAAGGAGAGAATTAGGAAGTTTGCTAATTATAGGCATGTGTGATGAAAGTGGGTGGGAAACTATTCTCTCATAAGATAGGATGTCAAATTATTGAGCAACCTGGGTTCTAAGCCAGAGGTTCCCAGCCTAAGGTCTGTGGCCCATATCCAGCCCGTGGCACCATTTCATGTGGCTCCCACATCTCCAACAGCATTTGAGAAACAAAATGGCTACCCATTTTAAAGCAGTTGGGACAAAATGGCCACCACCATCATGCAGGCAGGGCAAAATGGCCATCTGGTCCTCGAAGCTGACTGAGTGAGCATGACCCAGCTCCTGGCTTGAAAAAGGTTGGGAACTTCTGCTCTAAGCCTTCCAGATAGCCAATGCATAAAAACAATCTTAATATGCTTTATTTCTAAGCTCAGGTACCCTTAAATGTGTCCATAACCTCAAGTCTATCTGTGGTTTATAGTTTCAACAGGATCTAGGCCTGTTTATTTCTTCTCTTGATTTTCTCACGGTAGTCTTTATGTGCTTGGCAGCTAATTAGTCCCCCTGTTACTACTAGAGGAGGTTGATTCTGTTGAGTGGAAGGGTGTGTATCATAGTAACAGCACCTCCAGGGTGCAGATTACTGCATAATAGCTTCTACTCCCAGGATGAACTGGTTCAAATTTGCTGAAGGATTAAATACAGTGAATACACTGCTGATAAGTCAATAGTTTGCAAAGCATATCCCAGGCAGCCTCAAAAACCCTGCCTTTTGTGGTCAAAGGGTGGAGGGATGAGTCAGGAGCAATGGCATTTCTATGGCACATCCTCATCCCTGCCCAGAGCCCTCTGTCTATGTTTGGACTGCAACACCCATCATCCTCAACCTGCAAGCTATTTGGAGATGTGTCCCACGCATACCTGGAATGGTTTGGGTTGACAGAAGGCAGCTGCAGCATCTCCTATCAGATATTTTCTATCAAAGTTCTCATCTAATGATTTGAACTCTCTTTGCAGCCCACATCAACAGACGAGATGGCTGCTGAATCAATCATCCGGATCCCACCATACCATTATACCCATGTCTTGGACCAGAACTCAAATGTGACTCGGGTGGAAGTGGGACCAAAGACCTACATCCGACAGGATAATGAGAGGTGAGCAGGGGGAAAATTGGGTGGAAATTAAAATCTGCTTTGCTTATTAACTTCTGCTGGTCTGTGCCACCAATTCTACCTTTAGCCTGCACTGAAAGAAATGTTCTTCTCTTTCTTCCAAGCTTTCTGTGACTCCTAGAGAGGGTAAGGGAGAGGAAGACGGTTTGCTGGCTTGCAAAGAGGCAGATTCTGCTGTTTTCTGTGCAATTCTGCTGTTTTCTGCAAATCAAAAGACTACTTGTCTCTCTCTCTCTCTCTCTCCATCCTTCCAGCAAGCTCAGAGATGTAAGGGAGAGACACCTGGGGGTTACTTCCTCAGAGTTAAGGATAGAGGCTGGAAAGTTCCTTGTAGCTTCTGTTCTTAGCGAAATTACTGCTCTGGTATGGACCTCTTGCCCAGAGAGCAAGAGACAGCTGTTCATGCCATGAGTAATCCTGTTGATGCCTGGATGAATGTTTGACAGAGAAGCAGCTTGAAGCAGATTCTCAACCTGCACCCCCGCGGGCCAGATGCAGCCCTTGGCACCATTTCATATGTCCCACCACCACCACCACCCCGGGAAGTGCCATGTGGTGGAGGAAGGACAAAATGGCCATCTTGCCCCCAAAGCTGTCTGAGGGAGCGTGACCTGGCCCCCAGCTTAAAAAGGTTGAGATCTCCTGACTTAAAGGAAGTGAAAGGTGCATATTTGGATCCAGTATCAGTTCCCACTCCCTTTCTTTTGTGTTGCTGTGAATTATTGGAGATCATGGCTTCTGTTGATGGGTTTCCCTCCCTCTTCCGCAAAATGCACCCTTATCTGCTGCTTACATGTGATTATGTGACTGCTTTCTGGTGACTATAGCTGAGGCTTCTGATAAAGAAATTGGACCTATTTTGTGAGACGAAAGTGAGCTTTGCAAGACTGCGGGTCAAGTCGGACAACTGGGCTGAGCCTTACTTGCTAAGGACTGCAGATTGCCTTCCTTCTTTGGAGAACCTAACAGTTCAAAATCCTAGCTGCCTGTCTAAATTCTTCCTACCAAATCTCTCTCCCATTCTAGGATCATCTTTCCCCCAGTGAAAATGGTGGTGATCCCCCCACGTTATTACTGCATAATCCTCAATCCCGTGGTTCGGGGAGCTGATGGTGCAGTTCAGCTCGATGCCATGGGGCAGGTGCGGCTCAGACATGCCGACCTAGACATCCGACTGGCTCAGGACCCGTTCCCTTTGTACCCAGGAGAGGAGCTACATCAAGTAAGGATGGGTGAACATTGTATTTTACAGAGGGGTCGGAAGTCAGGACATAAGTCCTCCCTCTTGGCATTGCCATAAAGTCTTGAGCATATGTCCATCTGCCCCATGGCCCCATGTCCACTCCCAACTGGAAGATTCTTGGAGATGTAGTCCAAAACCCAAATCCAACTAGTCCTACAGTAGACCTATTGAATTAATGTCATTTACATAAGTGTTGATTAAGCTTTTGCTAATCGATTTAATAGCTTTATGTTAACTAGAACGACCAGTTAGACTTGGAAGCCCCAAGATTGACTTTTCCAAGTGCTGCTCTGTTGATTTTGCTGCTTCTAGCTCTCCTTGTTCATTGCCATTTCCATACTTCTCTTTACAGGGCGTCACACCTCTGCAGGTCGTCTTAGCTAACACTGCCCTACACCTGAAAGCCCTCTTGGATTTTGAGGATGATCAAGGGGGCAAGTACGTTGCTGGAGATGAATGGCTATTTGAAGGGCCTGGTAAGTGACAGTGGTCACAGAAGGAAGCTAACATGGCTATCACTTCAAAAATTCTAACAGAAGGAAATGTTAATTCTGTAGTCAAATATATGCTTTGGACACAGAAAGTGTCAGCTTTAATCTGTTAAAAGAATCTATTTTGGAATGTTAAAATTCCTCTTGGCTAGCAAAGTATGAGGTAGAAAAAAAGCACAATTTTTTAAAAAAGAGATCAGCTCAGTCTCAGTAAACACCACACCTTTGATTTCCCCTCACAGACTAGCCCTTTGTGTGATAAAATTACTCTAGTAAAGGTAAAGGTTTCCCTTGCTCGAAAGCCAGTCGTATCCGACTCTAGGGTTTCAGTGCTCATCTCTGTTTCAAAGCCAAAGAGTCAGCGCTGTCTGCTTCTGCAGACCTTTCCATGGTCATGTGGCAGGCATGACTAGACACCAGAGCGCATGGAACGCTGTTACCTTCCCACCCGAAGTGGTCCCTATTTATCTACTTGCAATTTCTTGCTTTCGAACTGCTAGGTTGACAGGAGCTGGGACAGAGATGGGAGTTCATTCCGTCCTGCAGTACTCAGGAATCGAATTGCTTACCTTCTGCCTCCCAGTCAGCATCTTAGCCACTTCAGTAAAAAAAGTCATTTGCAGTTGCAGTCAGGAAAAAAAAAATATTAGTAGTTGAAGACTACAGCAGCCACTACAGCAGCCTTGTGCTTAGACTGGAACTATTGAGGAGATTGGTCTTAAATAAAACAGCAACATCATAAGCCCTAAACCTGATTGTTTTTTATAGGGAACCACAAACTTAAGTAAAAAGCAAAGCAATCACACTTATAGATCTCCCCATAGTGCTTAGTGCACTCTCTGGGTGGTTCACAAGTTAATTAGCAGGGGAAATGGAGTCTCCAGCACATGGAAAGAACCCCCATACTTGTTGCTTGATCAGAGAAAGAAAGAAGGAACTATCAAGAAAACAAAGAAAATAAACAGGAATATGGGGCGGGGTTTGTTTCACATACCAGAGATGGGAAAAGAATTTTACTAATTGAGTTGGTGGCAAAGGGCCATTACACTAGGATTACAGCCATCTCTCACTGATACCCAGTATTAGTACATGCAAGATTGTTATTATCCTAGTGGAATCAAATAGCAGGGAATGGTGGTGATATCTTCCTGAGATCCTGGAAAGCTGTTGTCAGCCAGAATTGACCAACCCTTCACCAGTCTGCTGACCTTTAACGTATCACACCATAACTCCCATCACCATGCATCGAATCCCTGGGCTACTGGGAAAGGCAGCAGGTGCAGTGCAACATCCCTAGAGGTTGCCAGGTTGAGGAATGCTAGAGTAAATAGTCCTGGTTAGAAAGGCAGGGAGGTCATCCAGTCCAAGATGGTGTCTTCTCTTCCATTCTCTTAGGCATGGTGTGATGCCTAACAATTTTGTGCAACAAGTCACTGTTTTTGTTGTGTTTTTGCAGGCATTTACATCCCACGCAAGGAGGTGGAGGTAGTGGAGACGATCCAAGCCTCCACCATCCGGCCCAACCAAGCCCTGAGAATTCAGGCGCGGAAGGAATTCAAGGACCGAGAGGGGATTAAACGTGTCACGGGTATGTTGGCTATCTTGCCTGTAGTCCTCTGAGGGGCTCCTCTTTCTGACACCCCCACAATCATGACAGGGCATATGTCACATCTCCCTTTCCTTTGCAGGTGAGGAATGGCTTGTGAAGCGAGTTGGGGCTTACCTGCCTGGTGTATTTGAAGAAGTCATTGATACTGTGAATGCCTATGTTCTGACTGAGAAGGTGAGTGAGGTTTCCCCTGACGATGAGTGGAAGAAGTTTAAGTGTGTATATGCGCATGCTTTTAAGATTATTAGTAGTTGAAGGCCACAGCAGCCTTGTGCTAAGACTGAAACTATTGAGGAGATTGGTCATTAAATAAAACAGCAACATCGTAAGCCCTAAACTGGATTGTTTTTATAGGGAACCACAATCTTAAGCAAAATCAAAGCAATCACACTTATATACATTCCCCATAGTGCTTAGTGCACTCTCTGGGTGGTTCACAAGTTAATTAGCATTTTGCCCTCAACATGCTGGGTACTCATTTTACCAACTTCGGAAAGATTGAAGGCCGAGTTTAACCTTGATCCATGGCCAGGATCGAACTCATAACCTTTTGGTTGCAGTACAGCAGTTTAACTACTGTGCCACTAGGAGATATGTGCAACCATCTTTTGAGGGGTATACCTACTTTTACCATCTGTAGCCCAAATTGTTTAATTTTAGAAGTATTTTCTTCTTTTTACTCCCCCACTGGGCACCCCCATTTTTTTTTAAAGGATGGTGAATGTCACTCAAAATGTGGCTAAATTGTCTCCTGAGAAAGCAAAAGGAGATTTTTTGAGCCAAACTTTTTTTTAATTTAAAGTGTTGGTTAGGAACTCCATGTGTGCTGGTTTCTTACCTAAGAAATCCATCCAGACTGGTAGGAAATTCTGAACTAAGTAACAAAAACCCCTAGAGATGAGTTTTAAGTGTGTGGGATTTGCTGACATGCAAAACTGACTAAAATCCTGTTGCACAGTTACACCAAAGCAGTAACCTTTAGAGGTAAATTGCTGTAATTTATGAAATCTCATAACAGAAATTTTCCATGGAGATTTCTAAACATACAGCCTTTTTGTCTCTAAATGTTATGGCTTTTGTCTAACTGTGCAACAAGATTTTGACTTCTATTTATAGTGCTGTACCTGTTCAGTATGCTGATGGATTAAGCGCCAAAAATGCAGTTTGGGTTTGGTAGCAAAAGATACTATTTCTATTTCAAAAAGAAAATGACTTTTGACAGGAGGGAAGAAAACCTAGGAATAACAATCTATATGTAGGTCCAGCTTTTAAGAAGGATAGCAGATAATGTCCTTAACCAGGGGTTCCCAACCTTTTCAAGCTGGGGGCCGGGTCACTCTCTCAGTCAACTTCGAGGGCCGGATGGCTGTTTTATCCTGCCTGAACAATGGGGGTGGCCGTTTTGTCCCAACAGCTTAAAAGGGGTGGCCATTTTATTTCTTAAATGCCCTTAGTGGGGTGGGGAGCACATGAAATGGCACCGCAGGCCAGATCCAGCCCACGGGCCTTAGGTTGGGAACCCCTGTCCTAAACCCAGTTACTCAGAATGTCCTTGGACTCTATTATACCACTGAATCTCAGGATTAGTTATTTCACATAGATGAACCTTGGCACTCCAGATGTTCTAGGACTTCAATTCCTAGAAGTGCAAGTCAGCACACCTGCTGATCAGGGCTTCTGGGAATTGAAGTTCAAGAACAGCTGGAGTGCCAAGGTTCGTCATCACTGACATAGATGTTCTAGATCAGCGTTTCCCAACCTTTGGTTTTTTTGGTCTTCATTTCCCAGAAGCCTGAGTCAGTTTCCCAAAGCACTGTTTGGCCAATGTACTGCCTTAGGCTTCTGGGAACTGAAGTCCAAAAACCAAAGGTTGGGAAACGCTGATCTAGAGGAACAGAGCAACTGCTCTGGGCTTTTCATCAGTTCATTTAGCTAATTATTGATAGTATTAAATTACAGAAGAGGTTTGTTTGTTTGTCAAGTACTGTAGTTGTGTAGCAACTGTAGCTTTACAGCTTAACCTTTGCCTGCTTACTCAGAGGGACCACACCTTCTGAGATCAACAGAGTTTGCAGTTGCGAAATGTACAGAAGAAGTGTAGCTACAGTAATCTTGTCTTAATAATCTATGCACGAGAAAAAGTCTGCAGTTTATATAACCTCCAGCCACAAAATGTGTTGTTTTTAAGATTCTCAGAAAATTTCTTGGAAAACTTCTCATTTGTTTTTCACATTTGTAATAAAAGAATTGGAGAAAGAGATCTAAATATCTTACTGGTTGCATTCCATGTTACAGTGTTATGGTACAGAGTAGAAGTTATAAATGTTACATAGCTGGCCATTTAGCAAGCATGCTTATTTTATTTACTACATTGTTAGGTTGCTCAATAACCACTGTTTTCTGATGAACACAATATTAGCAATCTAGGGCTAAATCCAATGTTAAGTCTTGCTCAGAGTAGACCCACTGAAATCATGGGATTTAAAGTACTGTAAGTGTGATTAACAAAGCACATTCATCTCATTGGATTGTCTGTAGGTAAGACCAGGAGTTCTCAACCTTTTAAAGCCGAGGTCCAGGTCATGCTCCCTCAGAATCTTTGGCGGTCGGATGGCCATTTTGCCCTTCTTCCACCACATGGCACTTCCTGATGTGGTGGAGGCAACAGGGAGGGGGCACATGAAATGGTGCCACAGGTTGAGAATCCCTGGGTAAGACCTAGCAGATGAAAAACTCCAGTACAATGATAATTCCAGGATAATGTAAAATAAACAAGAGCAAAGAATAAAACCACTACAGCATATAAAGCCAAATGAGAGGCAAAACTAGCAACAAAATAAAGAGAGAGCTTTGATCTAGAGGCACTTGAAAGAGTTTCTGAAAATGAAAGAGTGACTAAAAATAGATTTTGATCTGGCACATAAGTACACTCACATGTCCTGTCCTAGATCATCTTTTTTTAAAAGGGGCAGGGAGTGTTCAAAAGCTGTGAAATGATTTGCAGATTAAGCTGGCAATCAAATCAATCAGTTGATCAATCCATCATTCGTTAACCTAGATAAAGACTGAGTTGTTGCATAAAGCATTCAGTCTGCCGCTGATGTCTCCTTCAGAAATAATGCCTACTTAAAATTATAGCTGTAGTCACAGCTGGCAGCAAAACATAACTGCTGGTTACCCAGTCAGGCCAGAGTAACTGAAGTTCTGTATTGATTGCAAGGATCCTAATTGGGAAACTTGTGAGAAGAGTCTGAAAAGCAAGAATGTGTCTCTTGGCCTACACAAAAGTTACAAAAATTACTTTTGGTGGCTACTTCTTGTAGCAACTTAAAAAGTATTAAGTCTTATTTGGCACCAGCCTTTGTTTGCCAAAGTCAGCCTGGTTGTGGTGATGAACAAAAAGCTGCATAACCATTCAAGGCAGAGATGGGGAACTTTGGCACTCCAGGTGTTCTTGGACTTCAATTCCCAGAAGCCCAAGTCTACGCTCCTGCTGATCCGGGCTTCTGGGAATTGAAGTCCAAGAACACTTGGAGTGTCAAAGTTGGCCATCACTGAATAAGGTATCATAACACAGGAGTTCTCAGCCTTTTTAAGCCGGGGGCTGGGTCATGCTCCCTCAGACAGCTTTGGGGGCCAGACCGCCATTTTGCCCTTCCTCCGCCACATGGCACTTCCTGGTGTGGTCGAGGCGATGGTGGGCCACATGAAATGGTGCTGTGATGGGCCACATCCAGGCCGCAGGTTGAGAATCCCGATATAACATGTTTGTTCAAGATTACAGCTCCCTGAATCCCCAGCCAGCATTTTGGGAGTTTAAGTCCACAAAGGCAAGTTTGCCAAGACAAGGGCTTCCACACCTCTCTCTTTCCCTCTTGAAGAAAGCACTGCTCCTTCGGGCCACCAAGGCATTCCAGGACTTCAAAGGCATCGTAAGAAAGACCGGGGAAGAGTGGTTGGTCACCCTGGCTGATACTGACAACCACATCCCAGATGTTTACGAGGAAGTAGTGGGTGTAGTTGACATTACTACCCTCAACAGTTGCCAGTACTGTGTGGTTTGTGACCCCGTGGGAGAAGATGGCAAACCCCAACTTGGGCAGAAGAAGGTGATTAAGGTATGTACCTCTGTCTAAGTAATGCAGAAGATTTGAGTTGGCCAAGTTCTTTGACAGCAGATAGCATCACAGTCATTTTGTATTAGTAATTATGGGAGATCACAGCCATCTTGTTCAGCCCCCCCGCCCCCATCATTGTAGGAAATCCACCCTGAAAGCATCCATGACAGATGGATGTTTAATCTATGATGAATCTACCCTCCAGTGAAGGAGCATTTACCCCCGTGATGGTGAAGCTTGGCACTCCAGATGTTCTTGGACTTCAATTCCCAGAAGCCACCGTGTGAATCCACACGGATGGGTTTACTGTGATTCATCTGGCCCGCGCTGCCCTCATCACTTCCAGAAGCAGAAGTAAAACGCGCCTGTGTGGATTCACAGGGTGCTTGGGTTTCTGGGAATTGAAGTCCAAGAACATCTGGAGTGCCAAGCTTAGCCATCACTGATCTACCCCATTCTAAGATATGCCCACTCTATTGCTGGGTGGTTTTTTTACTGTCAGGAAGTTCATCTTGATTGTTGATCAACGTTGCCTTGTCAGTCAAATCCGCTGGTTGAGATGCTTCCTGCTGAACAGCAGAAAATATGGTTCTTCTGTGGTACATGTGACGACCTGTAACTAGTGGGTGTAAGTGGTAGGGAAGCAGATTTCAGTTCATTATTAAAAGGAACTAGACTTCCGAGCACTGTGAGCAGCTCTGTGACATATGTCCCTGACCTGGACATGTTTGAGTTGAGTCTGGATGGCCTTTTGATAGCCATACCCTGCTTTGCAGGTTTGCAGTGAGTTGCGGGTTGAATTCCAAGAGCCTTCCCAGATTATTATATCTTGATATTGTTTTTTCTATTGTATTTTGTTTGTATTTAATTTGTATTTAATTACCTTTATTTGTATTTAATTATATTGTAATGCCGCCCTGAGTTGGCCTTGCGCTGAGTAGGGTGGGGTAGAAATTCAATAAATAAAAATTAAATAATGAATATTACAATCAATGTGTCATATGCAGTAGTTGTATGGCATGTACAGGATTCTGTGGCGTGTACTTTGGTGACCAGTTCGTTCATACAAGAGGGTTCTAGTCCAGCATTTGACTCCCAGAAGCCTTCAGCCAGTATGGTTGCTATCTGTGCAGTCTGGAGGAGCCTGGGAGCATTTGGTTGGGGTTTTTTTTAAGTAAGTTCTCCAGTTTTGCATTGGCAGGCTGTTTGACCCTGGATGTTCCCTTGCCCATTGATCTGCTCTGTACTCTTCTGTATATGTGAGTTACTGAATGAAACTGGTAATGGTTGGCAGGATGAGTCCAAGAAGTCCTCTAAAGTCTTTGGCTGTCCTTCCAACATATTATTTGTTACATCTCATAATTCACAAAACTCTGAACATCCTGTTAAATCTATTTCCTTGGTCTTTAGATTTTAGGTAGTTGGCTCACTAAAACTAAAGAGCAGGTACCCTACCTCTTGATGTGCATGGGTGTGCTACATAAAGAGTGCTTCTGAAGATGTTAACTGGCTGGGGAGACACAATATTTCTCAAGCTGGTGTTGAGCCTCACTCCTTGTTCTCTCCACCTCATTGCTCTTCCACAGGGGGAGATGTCCTTCTTCCTGCAGCCTGGAGAGTGGCTAGAGAAAGGCATCGAGAACATCTACATCCTTTCAGAAGAAGATGGCCTCCTGCTACGTGCAGTCCGTCCCTTTGAAGACATTGATGAGGTAGGGGGACTTCAGTCAACGGTGGGCACAGGCAAAGCTCAAGTAAGGTAAAGGTCACCTTTGCATGAAAACCAGTCGTATCCGTCTCTAGGGTTCAGTGCTCATCTCTGTTTACAGCCAAAGAGCCAGCGCTGTCTGCATCTGCAGATGTTTCCGTGGTCATGTGGCAGGCATGCTTGCACGGAACACTGCTGAGCTTCCCACCGAAGTGGTACCTATTTATCTACTTGCAGTTTCTCGCTTTCAAACTGCTAGGTTGGCAGGAGCTGGGACAGAGACTACTTGCTATAAATGACTATTTAATTGCAGTTCTTTTCTCTAATAAAAAAATCATTCCATTGCTTCACAAGTGGGTCTTTTGGAGAAATAACTTCACTCCTTTTATGCGGTTACTGTAACTTTAAATGTTACAGAGGTAGGGACTCCTTATATGCAGAGGAGGGATGTCATAGGGCAGTGATGATGAACCTTAGCATTCCAGATGTTCTTCGACTTCAGTTACCAGAAGTTCAAGTCAGCACTCCTGCTGATCAAGACTTCTGGGAATTGAAGTTCAAGAACAGCTGGAGTGCCAAGGTTTACCATCACTGTCATAGGGTTTCAGAGCTGGATCTTGGTGCTACCTGATGCTCTTGTCAGTGCAGAAATGATGAAGTGGACAGAAATAAATTGTTTTGTATAGAGGTTGGAAACATTATTCTTTGGGTCTACAACTCCCAGACCTCCCTAGCCAACCTGCCCATTGGTTTGCTAGAGGATTTTGGTAGTTATAATGCCAAGAGGTTTCCAAACCAGTTTTGCCCCACAGGCCAGTGGCTTGTAAATGTAACTGAGAAGCAACTTGATTAACACATTTTTGTAAAACAGGAACATAAAGTTATTTTACATCAGGGGTGGCCAATCTTTTTGAGCCAAGGGCCTGTCCACATCCCCAAAAGAGCTGAATGGACTGGACCACACACCCCAAAAGCGGAAGCAGGCGCATTTACGGCTGTCATAAATGTGCCCACTTCCACGTTTACATCAGCCACAGGCACATCTGCACATGCACGGGCACATTTTACAGCTGACGTGAACACACCTGCTTCCATCTCCAGGGAGGGGAGACAGCAACAGGCTGGATGGAATGGTGTCATGGGCTGGGGCCAGCCTGTAGGTTGGGAACCCCTGCTTTAAATAATTACAACTATATTGGTAGCTTAACTACTTCAGGGAGCTTAAAGCTACAACTGTAACCAATTGCTTTTTTAGTGTAACTGCCCAGGTTCTGGATGGGGAAAGGAAAAAAGGTGGCCAGGTATGAATGAACACCAGAGTTTCTCCCCCTTCTATCTCTGTCTCTCATCCAGGATGGAGAAAAAATTATGCGCAAACCAGGTGACCGTTGGCTGATCCAGGGCCCCTTGGAGTATGTGCCACCTGTGGAGGTGGAGGTACTGGAACAGCGACACTCTATCCCACTGGCTGAGAGTGAGGGCATTTATGTGCGGGATATCAAGACGGGAAAGGTAAGCAGAGCAGATAGAACAGCAGTTACTGGATATAGTGATAACAGTTATGCTTATATACCACCCCATTGCACTTAGTGCATTCTCTGGGTGGTTCACAAGTTAATTAGCATTTTGTCCCCAAGATGACCTTCTGAAGTCATTTTGCTGACTTCGGAAGGAAGGAAGGCTGAGTCAACATTGATCCCCTTCAGGATCAAACTCATAACATTGTGGCTGCAGTACAGCAGTTTAACCACTGTGCCACCAGCGCTGTTTCTGCTACTTCTATCTGCTGAAGAAGATCCTACCCTGTGCAGGCTAAATGCACCAATAAGCAGCACCTTTGGGATCCCTTCCTTTAAGGGTCCATCCAAAGCTCCCAGAAAAGGTTTGCAATAGAGTCCACAGTTGTGAGATAAAGGATGTAAAGTGTTTTTTGCTGGAGCGTTTCTGTGTTGGCACAGTGAGTGTATAAAGAGGCCTGTAAGTAAGCTACTCAGCTTTTGTTTTCTCAAGCCTCAACAACTACCTGAGTGGCAGAGGCCAGGGGAAGAAGAAGCCAGGGCAGGTTGAGGACTTCGCCGCCCCTCCCCATGAGCCCCCATCAACATATTGCATTGTAATGTAATGTATTGTTTGTAAGCTGCCCTGAGTCACGATGGTGAGTGGGCGGCAATATAAATTTGAACTAAATAATAATAATAATACCTGACCAGCTGAATCAATGGGACTTAAAGAAGAGTTGATTTAACAGAGATCTTCTTCGCTTCCTCTTTTACCCCATTGGGTCTCAAACTTTGTACAGTATTGCTGTCACAAATGGAAAGGGAAGGGACGTGTGCCAAAATATAGGATTTCCCGGCCAATCTGGGATACTTGGCACTCGATGAAACTTTTGGGTACTAGTTCTCAAACAAATAAGAGAAAGTACTTTTTCACCCAGAGGATTACTGGTCTATGGAACTCCCTGCCAGAAGAAGTGGTGACAGCTGTCAGTCTTGACCGCTTTAAGAAAGGATTAGACAAGTTCATGGAGGACAAGGGTATCAATGGCTATAATTATGGATTCTTAAGGACAACCTTGGGGTTTGAGAGATAGGCAGGATATCTCTCAATGCCATTTCCAGGGAATCCTAAGCAGGTGAAGGCATCTCCTTGGGAATACCCTGAAGGAAATGGTGAGCCACTGTGTGAGACAGAATGCTGGACTGGATGGGCTGTGGCCTGTTCCAGGAAGGCTGTTCTTATGTTCTTATGACAGGAATGTACTAGAGCTCTGTGCGAATATGTTTACCCATAGGTCCGAGCTGTCGTCGGCCACACTTATATGCTATCTCAGGATGAGGAGCTGTGGGAGAAGGCTCTACCCCCTCATGTGGATGCTTTATTGACTGCTGAGAGGGACCCTCTTGTCGATCGTTCCAGAGAAGCAAAGGAAGGGGATGCCGAGTTTCTCCGCGATAAGACCAGCGTTGTGTCTTACCGTGTCCCTCACAATGCAGCGGTGCAGGTGTATGACTACAAGGAGCGCAAAGCCAGGTATGAGGGTCAGGTATTGGGGGGGGGGGGGGCTGGAAGAGAGACTCAGGAAAAGCCAATTTTTTAAATAGCCTGTGTTTCAAGCACATCAGAGACAAAAAATTGTTGTGGCACTTTAAAGACTAAGGGCAGCACGTCTTTAAAACACCACAACATTTTTTTGTCTTGTTTTGTCTCTGATATTGATATTCAGGAAAAGCCAGTTTGTCCTGAAAGGAAAGGTTTGAGAAGAAGGTGAATGACCCCCAACAGAAAGGATTGTGAGTGGTGGTGAAAGGAATGTTATTTAGAAGAGCAAGAGCAAACCTTTGTAATTGTATAGACAGTTTAGCTGAAGGGCAAAAGGAGTGGTGAAACAGAAAAAGAGATTTGGTTTGGGGCCAGTGATTTTGAAGCACAAAACTCATGGTCCCTAACCTATTTTAACCTGTATTTTCCTCTTTCTGTTAAAATAGGGCACTTTTCTCTAAAAAAAGAAGAAACGTGGAAAAAACCCACACATTTATAGAATAGGAGCCAGCTTTTTAAAAGGGCAATTAATTAATTAATTAATTAATGACCGTGGTGGCTTAGTGGTTAAGACCCTGTACTAAATGGCTGGAAAGCCAGAAGGTCAGCAGTTTGAGACCCAAGTGCTGCACAAAGGAGTGAGCTCCCATCTCTGTCCCAGCTCCTGCCAATCTAGCAGTTCGAAAACAAGAAATTGCAAGTAGATTAATAGGGGACCACTTTGGTAGGAAGGTAAGCAGCGTTCTGTGCACTCTGGCGTCTAGTTATGTCTGCCACATGTCCATGGAAATGTCTGCAGACACAGACAATGCTGGCTCCTTGGGGGGCCACATGAAATGCCCGCGCCTCGCCACTGCTCCGGGAGCTGCACTGGTTACCATTATGTCTCTGGGTGCAAATCAAGGTGCTGGTAATGACCTTTAAAGCCCTACATGGTAGTGGGCCAGGATATCTGAGAGACCGCATCCCCCCGAGAACGTCTGTCCGTCCAACCAGAGTGGACCGGAGGGGCTCTCTAATTGTACCATCGGCTAGGGGGGCTCGTCTCTCTAGCACAAGAAGGAGGGCCTTCTCTGTGTCCGCCCCGGCCCTATGGAACCTCCTGCCAACAGAGTTACAGCAGACGGAATTGCTGCCCTTTAGGAAAGCATTGAAAACCTAGCTGGCAGGGCAGGTGTGGGGCACCGATGGAGAGGTGACCCCTGCCTGCTGGCTCATATAAAGATTTCTCCCTCTCTTTTAATGGATGGGGTGAGTGGGTAAATTATTTAGAATTTTTAATGAGGTTTTAGGGCTTTTTAATTAGTTTGATGTTGCTTTTAATTGTTGTTAGCCACCCAGAGTCGTTGCCGAGTTGGGCTGCAATAGAAATTTGAAGAATAAATAAATAAATAAATATAGACATGGATGAGCACTGGACCCTAGAGTCGGATACGACTGGCTTTTGAGCAAGGGTGACCTTTATTTAATTGCTGATGCTGCTAATATTCTGTATAGGAAGAAATAAAACAGGATGTATATGCAGGGAGGAAACTTGTAGTGAATTTTGCAGGGGACCAATTTCCAAATAAGACATTACCTTTTGAGTAAATGTTACAGAAGGAAAAGACTGGTTAATGCTACACTCTGTTTGGTGCATGGCAGGAACCTCAGTCATCTCAATTGAATCCCTCCTTCCTCTCAGGGTGGTCTTTGGGCCAGAACTGGTGCTCCTGGGCCCAGATGAGCAGTTCACGGTGCTGAGTCTGTCTGGAGGCCGACCCAAGCGCCCTCATGCCCGTCGTGCAATCTGCCTCCTCCTGGGGCCTGACTTCTGTACTGATGTCATTACGATTGAAACAGCCGATCACGCCCGCCTGCAGCTTCAGCTGGCCTATAACTGGTGAGTCAGGGGCAGACTTTTCTCCTGGGCTGCTTTCAGAGCTGAACCTCTTCAGACCGACCCTTTTAAGTTTTTCTTTGGTGCTACATTTATGAAAGGACCTGTGGTGGCTTATTGGTTAAGATGCTGAACCTGATGACTGGAAAGTCGGCAGTTCAGCAGTTTGAGACCCGAGTGCTGCATGACGGAGTGAGGCCCTGTCTCTCTCCCAGCTCCTGCCAATCTAGACTTTCAAAAGCAAGAAATTGCAAGTAGATAAATAGGTATCACTATGGTGAGAAGGTAAACAGCGTTCCGTGCACTCCGGTGTTTAGACATGCTATTTGTCCATGGAAACATCTGGAGACACAAAAAGAGCTGGCTCTTTGGCTATAAACAAAGATGAGCACTGAACCCTAGAGTCAGATACGACTAGTTTTCGAACAAGGGTGACCTTTACCTTTATGGAAGAAATCCATCCCAGTCTTTCTCTTCTATCTTCTATATATTATTATTTATACACCTAATAAAGCAAAGGTGTGGGTTCAATGTCCGGAATGGGCTGCCACACCCCTTGACCAAACCCCATGAGATTCGGCACACACGTACCTTGCGCATGTGAGCAGGTCACTGTCGGGGTCCCGAAGCCCGGGGGGTTCCCCCTTAAATTGATCTGCAAAGAGGGGTATATTCAACAGAAGGGTTTGTGTCTTCCCCAGTGCTAGGCCAATCAGGGAGGGATTGTGATGTCATCACCAAACTCACATCACAGGCCCACCCCTGGCCAGTGGGTTTCCCGGGCAACACTGGCACTCAGCTAGCCGGGTTGGGACCACCTGGGTGAAGCCAGGCACCCCTGCTAGTCTAAATTAATAGGAAGATACCTGGCCAACATTTCTTGCCACCTCTCATTTGACCTGGAATAATTTGAACTTCCATGCTGGCTAATCTTTCTCACGGTAGGTCAGGCAAAAGGAACTACCAAAAGGTGGCTTTATTTGGGCAGTTTCACTTCTGGCCTAGACACTGTTACCAGCCAGTCAGAAAAATACAGGGAAATGCTCTCTGGTTCTCTCTTATGGCCAAGTCTGATATTGCACCTTGGATTTTTTTGTTGTTGTAAAAATCTGAAAGACAAAAGTGAATAATACCTTACTTGCCATTTAGGATGGATATGTGAATGGCTTAAAACCTGTATCATATGTGTTGAAATGCCTCTAACAATTCCTGAAAATTCTGTTTGAAAGTAACTAGCCAGAATCCTGATGACGTTCACAGTTAGGCGTGAGTTCAGTTATGTGCCTGATTGCACAAGTTGTGTGTGTGTCCCATTAGCTTCTCAATTAGTCACTATTAGCCACCGCAGGTTATGTAAACTTTGTTTCCAGCTATGGAGTGCTACTTGCCACATGGGCATTACTTGTTACACCTAAAAACTAAATATCATTTACAGTACTTATCATTCAAACTAGTTGCAGACAACATGTTACTTACCACTAATTACATCCAAGCTCTGCTCTGGAACTATAGACTGGAAGATGGGCAATTAATTTAAACAACAGATATGTAGATAGGAAAAAAAATCAATAGGAAGGAATGCAATGTGATTATGGGTATTTGGCTCTACTGGCTCATGAAGTTTGGGATGTAGTTCTCAACATTGGTCAGAAAAACAACAATGAGGAATTAGGACTTTAAAAAAAGCCATATTTTATGTACTGTAATAAAGCAAAGCAAAAGCAATCACACTTCTATTCCACCCCATAGTGCTTAGTGCACTCTCTGGGCAGTTCTCAAGTTAATTAGCATTTTTCCCCCAACATGCTGGGTACTCATTTTACAGACCTCGGAAGGATGGATGGCTGAGTCAACCTTGATCCTGGTAAGGATCAAACAACCTTTTGGTTGCAGTGTGGCAGTTTAACCATTGCAATACCAGGGCAAAAGTGTATTGACAACTGGTGAGCAGGCTTTCTAAATGTTGACGAAACACGACTGCCATATCCTTAGCAGAACTCAAAAGCAGTGGCTTTTGAGAGACTGCAACTCCCATCGTTTCATGACCCATCCTAGTTGGGGATGATGGGGACTGTTATCCAAAGAAGACATTTCTCTGTTCTTTTATGCTACTCTGTAAAGTGTATGCTCCTCCTGCCTCTTTCTCCAGGCACTTTGAGATTCCCAAAGATGGTGAAGCATCCTGCCTGTTTAGTGTTCCAGATTTTGTAGGCGACGCCTGCAAGACTTTGGCCTCGCGCATCCGGGGGGCTGTGGCTGCCGTCACCTTTGATGACTTCCATAAGGTGAGTTGTGTTTCCCGTGAGAACCGTCTTTGGCTTCAGCCCTCTATGTCTCAGGGATTAGATTACAGATGCACATTAATACCTCTCTTTTCCCATTTCCTTCCTTTGAATCACATTCACCCATGTTTAGGTTGAAAGCAAAGCAATCACACTTATAAACTGCCCCCTTGCGCTTAGTGCACTCTCTGGGCAGTTCACAAGTTAATTAGCATTTTGCCCCCAACATGCTAGGACTCATTATACTGACCTCGGAAGGATGAAAGGCTGAGGCAACCTTGAGTCCAGGTCAGGATCGAACTTGCAACCTTTTGGTTGTAGTGCAGCAGTTTAACCACTATGCCATCATGGTTGGCACTGGCAGTTATTTCGAACTTGGAGCCCAATTTGACTGTACTGCCCAGCATTCTGCACCATTGGCTATGCTGGCTTGGGTGCATGGCATTGTAGTGCCGCAACATCTGGTGGGCTACACTTTGGCCACTCTGATGTATGCTGTCTCTAGCCATTGGACTGTTGGTTGAGAGATTATGCTTGTATGACAATCACCCATTGGGAGCCACAGCTGCATGGAGAAGTAAACTTGGCTATCTCAGGGCAGGATTCTCACTGTAACTGTTGTGCCATACTGGTTCACAATAGCAATTATACTTATATACCACCCCATTGTGCTTAGTGCACTCTCTGGGAGGTTCACAAGTTAATTAGAATTTTGCCCCCAGCATGCTGGGTACTAACTTTACCCACCTCAGAAGGTGAGTCAACCTTTATGCCCCTCAGGATCAAACTCACAACATTTTTGCTGCAGTACAGCAGTTTAACCATAGCGCCACCAGGCTCTTTTAAGACTTCATGCTTGGAGAGGCAAGTGGTTTTGCAGTCTTCTCCCAGTGTCATTAAAGATTTTGCTGGTGTCGGGGTGTTTTTCACAGCACTCTGTGCTTCCTTAAAGCAAGCAGAACCCCTGCTGCCTTTTCATCTATGCTGCATTAAATGTCCGCAGAATTCAAACCGTCTGATCTGCGCGGCGGTGTTTGGGTTTGATGGGGAAGGGGCACTACGGAATTCCTTGCGCTTTTCCCCCAACGGCCTCGTCATCAGCAGCATTGACATCCAGAGTGTGGAGCCTGTGGATCAGAGGACCCGCGACTCCCTCCAACGCAGTGTCCAGCTTGCCATTGAGATCACCACCAACTCTCAAGAGGCAGCGGCCCGGTAATGGATGGCTTGGGGTGGGGCAGAAGGATTTGGGTGTGGGATGCTCATGGAGCAGCCATATTCTCAGCTTGCTTTTATTTTATGTTTCAATCTTCCACAGCAGATGAGACAGATCTCTAGCCCGAGAACCCAAGTTATGTTGATGATGATGATGATAATAATTCTGTGTCAGAAATTATTCTGGTTTGAAAGGATTTTTGCTGGAGAACTCTGCTCAGGGGATGCCTGAATGAGGCTCCTTTCATGTCCCCAAGATCTTTCCCCACTGAATTGGTCCCTATTTGCAATTTCTTGCTTTCAACCTGCTAGGTTGGCAGGAGCTGGGACAGAGATTGGCGCTCAAACCGTCATGCACTATTCGGGTCTCAAACCGCCAACTTGCTGGCCTTCCAGTTAACAAGGCAAGATTCTTAACCACTGAGCCACTGTAGCCCCTTAGTTGATTTCCAAAGAAATTAAAAGACCATAAAAGAATAAAACTGACATTAACATCTCGAACAAGAGATGTTTAGCCTGGGCAACTCTGATGATCCCTAGAGCAGGCATTCTCAGCCTATGGCCTGTGGGCCAAACCCAGCCCCTGAATCCTTTTCATCTGGGCCCTGACATCCTCCTCATTGGCGGCGTCACTGCCTGGAAGCACTGAAACCCAGCAAAAATGTGCATTTTTGATGAGTTGTCATGTGAAATCTTGTGAGATCTCACTGGAAACTCGCTGGAGATCTTGCCGAAAATGCGTGTTTTCGCACAAGAACTCACGTGGAAACATGTGACTGGCCCGCACAGCCATTCTGAGGAGAGTGATCCAGCCCCCAGCCCGAAAAGGTTGAGAAAGCCTGCCATAGAGGATGATTTTCCCACCTCAGGGTCTGTTGTAGGCCGCCCTCGCTCCAGGGTGTTGTTGGGAAGGTCCCTTGTTTGCCTTCTCCCATCACTGTTTGCCACTGTGATGGAGGATCACAGAAGCGAGAGTCCCACAACATCTGGAGGAAACATTCTTGGCCATGCCTGTTCCAAACAGAGGGCTCTCTCTGCTTTGTTCCTCTCTTCCTCTCTCTTCCTGTTTTCCCCTTTTCTGATCTTCTCTTCTTCTCTCTGCCCGGCCTCAGGCATGAGGCAGAAAGACTGGAGCAGGAGGCCCGAGGACGTCTGGAGAGGCAGAAAATCCTGGACCAGGCTGAGGCTGAAAAGGTCCGCAAGGAGCTACTAGAACTGGAAGCGCTGAGGTGACATTGCGGGATTCAGGCTAAAGAAACCATTCAGAGGATGGGCCAGCTTGCTGACAGGGAGACTCCATGTTCCTCACTCTTCTTTTTTTTACAGCACTGCAGTGGAGAGCACAGGGGTAGCCAAGGCTGAAGCCCAGTCGCGCGCAGAAGCCAGTCGGATTGAAGGGGAAGGGGCAGTTCTGCAGGCCAAGCTGAAGGCAGAAGCTGCTGCTATAGATACTGTGAGTTAATTCTTCCTCTCTTGAGCTTTTGACAACCTGGCTTTCCTCTTAGCATGAAGATATATGTCTGCGATACAATTATAGCAGTTTATTTATTTATTTATTTCGATTTTTATGCTGCCCTCTCAGGTAAAAACCCGACTCAGGGCGGCGTACAACCATAAAAAATACATAAAAACAAGTTAAAACCCCAATCACCCATTATCTATCTACCCACCCTCCTTCCACTTCCCCTTTAAAAAGCTAAAAAGGGGCAAAGGGGAATACATAAATACAAAAAGAAGGGCATTGACTGAACTCAGTTTAGCTAAGGATGAACTCGCCACATTCCCATCAGGGCCCCACACCTGCCCTGCCAGCCAGGTCTTCAAACCTTTTCTAAAAGGCAGCAGCTCCATCTGAAGCCTAAGCTCTATTGGCAGGAGGTTCCAGAGGGCTGGTGCGGACACGGAGAAGGCCCTTTTCCGTGTGACAGAAAGACGAGCCCCTCTGGCTGATGGCACAACTAGAGAGCCCCTCCGGTCCACTGGTCGGATGGGCAGACACTCTTGGGACGATGCAATCTCTCAGGTATCCTGGCCCACTGCCATATAGGGCTTTAAAAGTCAAAACCAGCACCTTGAATTGCACCCAGAGACAAACTGGTAACCAGTGCAGCTCCCAGAGTAGCGGAGAGGCGTGGACATAATGTCCACACCCCATCACCACCCGGGCAGCCGCATTCTGAACCAGCTGTAGTCTCCAAATGGTCATCAAGGACAGCCCCATGTAGAGCGCATTACAGTAATCTAGTCTGGAGGTGACCAGAGCATGAGTGACCATGAGTAAGGAGTCCCAGTCCAGAAGTGGGTGCAACTGGCAGATTAAAGCTCTCCTGGCCACGGCTTGATAATACAGTACTTCAGTTATAATGGCACCTCCTCCTCCTCCTCCTTCTTCTTCTTGTGTTCTCAGGGCCATAGCCAAGATTCTAGATGTGGGTGGGCAAATATTTTTTCAGGATGGGAAACAAAGCTCTTTTCAATGCATTTCTATAGAAAACCGCACTTTGCCAGGGTGGGCAAATGATAACTCAGGGTATCGTGGTTGTTCCACCTGTCGGCAGGCTACATTCCCCTCCGTTAGAGGTTCTGCAGTCCGCTGCACAGGCAGAAGCCACGGATTGGCTAGCGGGCCGTAAGGGTGGCTTCCTCAAGGCTTGGCTGAGGAAGGATTGGTCCAGATAATCTGGCTCATAGGTTCATAGAGAAATGGCGATCCGGGACTAACTACGCAGGGGAAATTAGCTGCAAAGACCCCTGGGATGGAAACGCCAACTTTCCCATATGAAAATCACCCTTATCTTGCTTCTGGGGAACTTCTGGCTTTCGCTGTGTGAAGATGCGTGAGGGTAAATCTCTGTTACCTTTGTAGCAGCAACTTGCTGATCCCGGGGTGCAGAACAAGGTTTCTTCTCCAGAGTAACAGGCCCGATGGAGTTGGTAAAAATAGACTCAGTCCTTCTTACAATAAAGGCTTATTGTTAAAGTTCCCCCTCCTCAATTTGCTCCATTGGCAGTGGGAGCAAAAAGGAGTACTCTTGACAAACCAAGTCCATTTTGTCAGTTTGATGAAAAATAGCAAAGTTCCAATAAATGCAGAATATAAAGAAAACTTTAGACATTACTGCCCTAAGAAAGAAATAAAATAATTAACTAACACTTGTCTAAAGTAAACAGCAGCGGTCTTTGCCGCCCCATATGAGATGGTACAGATTGAGGCCCATCAAGATGACAAGCGATACTGGTCCTCGTAGCATTGGAGAATGGACCTCCCAATGAAGAAATTGGCTAGGTTTTTATACCTTCTCCATGAGAAACTGTCCTGGAAAAGTGTTAATTGACTTGTCAAAGTGATCAAAGATACCAGATGGCTTGTTGTCAGAGATTTCATATCTTCTCGTGAGAGGAGTCCACCTCTTGGGTCGCTTCCCAGACCTTGGCCTTGAGGAAAGAACAAGAGATGATTTCCCATTGTCTTAGGAAAATGGCGGAGTGTGCTTTTTAAAATGGCTGCACTTAGGCTAAGTGGCATAACTCATAGAAAGAAAAGAAAAGCAGTGCTAGCATTTCTAGATTAAAATCCTACTAAACTAACAAGTAATTAACATAAAAAGATGTCATCCCCACATGGAATCATCTTTACGCAGGGTAACCAAGCCCACCCTGGCCAACCCCGGCTACAACTCTGTGTGTTGTATCCAATTCCAAATATTGGTGAGATTGGGAGTAAAACAATGCAGGGTTTATAGCCCACAATTCTAAGTATCATGTTGAATTCTAAGTTGCATGATTTTGTAGAGCATAACCACACTCAAGTGGCTAAGAGGCTAAGACACTGACTGGAAGGCAGGAGGTCAGTAGTTCGATTCCCCACTACTGCAGGACAGAATGAGCCCCTGTCTTTGTCACAGTTGCTGCTAATCTAGCAGTTTGAAAGCAAGAAATTGCAAGTAGATAAATAGGGACCACTTCGGTGGGAAGGTAAACAGCATTCTTTGCCTGCCACGAAACATCTGCAGAAGCAGACAGCGCTGGCTCTTCGGCTTTGAAACAGAGATGAGCACTAAACCATAGAGTCGGATACGACTGGCTTTCGAGCAAGGGAAACCGTTATCTTTAACCATGATAATAGAACATAACCATGATAATTTTACAAACTGTCAGTCTGTTACAACTGTACTGTGTAAATCGGGTTCCCAAACCTTTTGGGCTGTGGGCTGGTTATGTGATTCCAGCGGGCCAGTCACGTGGTTCCTTCCACCGGAAGCAGAAGTAAAACACACCCACACATGCACAAAATGCTGCTATATATGCATCTGTGGCTGTCGTAAATGCTTTTACGACAGTCATGGGTACATTTATGGCAGTGTTTTGTGCATGCTCGGTCATGTTTTATTTCCGCTTCCGGGAGCAGCGAGGGTGGCGGGGGCCAGACAATCTGGCAGTACGGGCAAATCTAGCCAATGGGCTATAGTTTGGCCACCCCTGGTGTAAATAAATGCTAAGGTTCTGCCTAACCCTTTGCACTGTGGTGTGGAAGAACATAGCCACTCCTCTCCAAAGTATGTCCTCTTGGACCAGTTCTACCAGTTTACACTGCCTTTTCTTAACTCTAAACTTTTTTTGACTGCAGTTCTACTCTGATCTCATATGCTTCTATTTATTCCCCCCTTAAAAAAAATTCTTAAATGACATTACTCTGTTTGTAGCCAGAGTTGTGACAATACCTAGACTGGGGTGCCCAAACTTTTCAGGCTGTGAGCCAATCACATGGTTCAGGGAGCCGGTCACTAAGGTCTGGAGGCCGGATGAGGCTCCCAATGCCAATTCATCCGGCCCACGAAGCCCTTGTCACTCCTGGAAGCGGAAGGAAAATGCACCCATACGGGTGCATTTTACTTCCACTTCCAGGAGCGATGAGGCTCCGTGAGCCAGATAAAATGGTGTTGGGGGCCACATCCAGCCCCCGGGCCTTAGTTTGGGCACCCCTGACCTAGACACACATGCAGTGATTGGAAGGGTTCCTTTTTTTGGCCTGTAACTCACAGAAAGATCAGACCGCATGGCTCCTGGCCAATTAGTTGGGTGAATCCTGGAAACTTTGGTCCAAGGTTTAATTTCCCCCAAGATCTATCATGGAAGTGTCTCGTGCTATAGCTTGAGGTGAGAAAATAAAATCCAGCCCCACATTTCAGCTTGCAAAAGATCACCTTCAAGAACCAGAAGTATGTGAATCTGCTGAATTGCAGACTGCTAGGATGACGTTTAAATAGCAGCACTAGTGTTCAATGTGTCTCTTCCATTCACAGATCTTTGGATCTAGTCTACTCTCCCCATATTTCTGGAAGTGTGATTTTCCCCTACAGACACCAGTCAAACCATCAAGTCTCATAATTATGTTGAACATGTTGTCTTCCCTACTCCATATTACTTTGCAGGAATCAGAATTGCAGCGTCTGGCACAAGCACGGGAACAGGATCTGCGCTTTGCCAAGAATCAAGCTGATCTGGATGTAGCCCGTGCAGAGGCTCTTGCTACCGTCGAAGTGAGGAAATTTGAGGCAGTGATTAAGTCGCTGGGGGCCAACACCATCCGTGACATTGCTGTGGCTGGGCCTGAGATGCAGGTATGAAGCAACAAAGTATGGGAGAAACTGGGGGTAGATACTCCAGACAAATCACATAAGCAGGAGGAAGAAGCTCATTGGACAAGGAATAAAATTAAAGGAGGATTTAGCTGAGGAACTCAACCTCCCCTACTTCCCTTGGAGGACCCTGAATAGGCTGAGGGTTGGAGTCCCTTAATGCAAAGTCAACATGCTCAAGTGGGGGGCTGCTGGCAGATAACAACATGCTGTGCAAATGTGGGTGAGATACAGAATCTGGCTCATTTACTTGTCTGCCGATCACTACCAGATTTAATTTTGGCCAACGACAAAGCCACGAAATTGGCTTCATTTTGGTAGCCCAAAGTTTGATCTGGACATGAAAGAAGAAGACAACTCATGCAGGAAGGGGCCTAAGGACCTCAGTGTGGCAAAGGAGAGAGTTTGCATGCGTAAGGTCCCAAGTTCTATCCTTGGCTGGGAGGTCACCATGAAGGCACTGATCTCATGTGTTGTCACATGGTCACACCTAGTTCAGAAAGAGCACCAGAGTGTAAGAGCTGCCTCTAGGTAGGGCAGACTTGACTCATGCCTGAAAGTCCAAACAGCCAGTGCCTACCAGTCAGAGTTGCTGGGGTTGGGCAGGATGGGCCAGTGGTCTCACTCAACTGGCCTATCTTCCGTTGGGATTGGCCTAGTCAATAGGTGCTTAGAAAGACCTTTGCTTGAGACTCCTGATAAACCAGAGTAGAAGATCCTGGGGCAGATGAACAAGTAGGTTGATCAGTCGATAGATGGGTGCCTGACCTTCGTAAGAAGAACTCGGGAAAGTTAGCTGCTCTTGACAAGTCCCCAAAATCTTTGCAGTCTAAGAATCTAACCTTTCAAAGTTCTGTAAGAAGAAAAGATCTTGAATGTGTCAGCAATCTTAGATTGGAACTCATGTTACCAAAGGGCAAAGAGATGATAAAAGGGCGACAAAGAGGATTTCCAGACTAATGGTTAACAGAAGGGTGTTGGAAGCCTCACTAAATTCCTATTTTTCTTCCTCTCCCACAGGCAAAACTGCTTCAAGGCCTGGGCATCCAGTCCACACTAATCACAGATGGCTCTTCTCCTATCAACCTCTTTACAACTGCAGGGGGGATGCTGGGGATCCTGCCTAAACCTGCCACGAATTAGTGATGGGAGATGGATCACCTTCCTACCTTTTGAGCCTTCGTTGAGTGCTTTAGAGATGACACAGTCTTGGCCAGGGCTTCCTTTCCCTCTAGACTTCCTCTGAGTTATATCCCTTTTGCATTTATTAAAAGGAATGCACACATTTATTGCAATCAGGAAACATTATTGCAAACAGAGACAGGGGTGGGGTGGGGGGCAAAAAAGTGTCCCTGGGTTGAGAAAAGCCTGAAAGAAAGTGGGAGGGACACATCCTGTGAGGTCACAGAAGGTGGGTGTGGCCAGGAGAGTAGCAATGTGGACCTTGGAGGGATCTTTGCTACTTCAGTTCTTGTGGGCTTTAGCTATTCTCACTCAGGAGATTCTGGCTGCCTCTCAGCTTGTGACAGGTGAGCCCAGGTGATCCAGCACCTTTTAGCACTATATCCCAACCCTTTCACTTGGCTCGCCAACTCTGTCTTGCTAGCTGTGCGTGTGACAAGTGTTGGAAGGGGGAACATGACTCTAAGTGGAAGGGATCATAGCTGTGTGATAGAGCTGCAGGAAGGACTCCTAGGGTTTCTACCTAAACCTGCCATGGCGTGATTAGTGGCTTGAATACAGGAGATCCTAGCTTTAACTTGGCATCATCTCTAGTTGAGGGGGATTTACAGGTAATAGACAAGAAGCCATTGCCTCTGTGTTCTACTCAAATGAGCAACTGCTAATCGGGATAGGAAAGCAACGAGGTTAGCTATAAAATCATCGAATCACTGAGTTGGAAGGGGCCTTTCAGGCCAAACACCCCCCACCCCCTGCTCAATGCAGGAGTTTGAATCAAAGCAGATCTGGCATATAGTTGTCGAATTCTCTCTTGGATGCTTCCAGTGTTGTAGCGCTAGTCACCACCTCTCGAGACAGTTGGTTCCACTATCACACTAAGGCAGGGGTTCCCAAACTTTTCAAGCCTGGGGCCAGGTCACACACACTCAGCTTTGAGGGCCGGTTGGCCATTTTGCCCTGCCTGCACGATGGGGGACGCCATTTTGTCCCAACAGCTTCAAAGGGGTGCTATTTTGTTTTTTAAATGCCCTTGGAGGGGGGGGGCATATGAAATGGTGCCATGGGCCGGATCCAGCCTTTGGGCCTTAGGTTGGGAACCCGTGCACTATAGTGTTTTTGTAATGATATTCCACCTATATCTGGCTTCCTTTAGCTTCAGCCCGTTATTAGGTGTCCTGCACTCTGAGAACAGATCCCGCCACTCTTTTTAATGACCATCTTTCAGGTGTTTGAAGAGTGCTATCATCATCAACCCTCTCAGCCTCCTTTGCTCAAGGTTCAACATTCCCAGTTCCTTCAGTCTTTCCTCAGAGGCAGCTTTCCATAACTCAGATTACCTGTGGGAAGCCTGAGGTGTTTTTAATAGGGTTTGCATTCACAAGTTGCGATCGCTAAGTGCTTTGCTCTGGTTTCTGACCTAAAGCGTTCTTGGAACATTCTTGGCATTAACGCTATGGCAGCACTCTTGCAGAATTAACAAACATCATTAAGTTTGGTCCTAGTCCTGCACTCACCATGGGAAAGCAGCCTGAAACCAGTTTCAACATTCTGCTGCACAAATGTCTTTCTCAACCCAGTGGCTTCTGCCAGAGGTGTTTGATATAACCGTTATCAGTCATGGCCAGCATAGTGACCATGACATGTGGATGATAGAGGCTGTAGTCCCAACATATCTAGAGAGGGAAAAGACTGAAGAAGGAGTACCGTGAATTAATCCTTGTTGAGTGAGGTAGTTACTCTCACCCAGGTTACACCAGCATCCATGTTTCACATCAAAAAGTATTGTTGCACTCTGGCTTGTCTTACATCTAACTATGGAGCAGGAGTTTCTTCTCCACATCTCTCTTGTATGTAGATTGTGAAAGAAACCCGTTTGATTTTCTCACCCATGCAAAGGAACGTGGGAGAGCTGTTCATGGATGTGATAGATAAAGAGGGAAGGGAAGGTTGTCCTTGCTCGAAAGCCAGTCATAGCAGACTCTAGGGTTCAGTGCTCATCTCTGCTTATAACCAAAGAGCCAGTGCTGTCTGTGTTTGCAGACATTTCTGTGGACATGTGGCTTGGCATGACTAAACACTGGAGTGCACAGAACGCTGTTTACCTTCCCACCGAAGTTGTATCTATTTGCTTGCAGTTTCTTGCTTTCAAACTGCTAGTTTGGCAGGAGCTAGAACAGAGACGGGAACTCACACCATCATGCTGCACTTGGGTCTCGAACTGCTGACCTGCCAACCTTCCAGTCATCAAGTTCAGCATCTTAACCACTAAGCCACTGCTGTCCCTTTTAAGGAGAGATGAAAGATGCCTAAGTCAGGATTTCAGTAGAGCACACCCAGGTAGATGGTGGGAGGCAGAATTAAGGGCCAACATGGGTATTCATACACAACACATACACACCCAGATACAGGCTGACAGTCAAGCAAGCAGTGAGTCCCACACAGCAGGAGGGTCATGACCCTCTATCTTTGGAAGGTGGATTTGCCCAAATAAACTAGCAAGTACTACTCATTGTTGGGCTGGAGCCATGCTGTAGAAACACAATTCATGGGGAATTCTCATTCTCTAAAGAAAATGAAAGAAAGGTATGCTGTACGTACAATGATTGCATAAGGAAGCTGTGGCCCTCCAGATATTGCTAAAGAACCTTTCCCGTCACCTCTCACAGGTGAGTTGTTTGGAAGGGGGGCAGGGCATTTCAAAACTCTGATTTCCAATGTGCCCCACACCTTTCCACTGACAGGTATTTCTGGCACAGCATCTGCAGAAAATCTGGGGGAGACCACCGAGACAACTGACTCCCTGCCACGCCAGCCCCTCTGGTTTGATTATCCTGACTCTGATAAAAAGAAGATCTTGGCTGTTTATAAGCTTATTGGAGAAGAGCATGTCTTTGTTCGCCCAAGTAAGACCTTCAACCGACCGTCAAGTCTTGCAGCCCCTCCAACTCTCACTTCCAAACATTTCACGAGAACCTCCTGATCCTAATTTCCATGCTTGCCTTGGCCAGGCAGAATTGAGAAAAGATACTTCCTTGGTATCTCAAAAGTTGCTGCTGGTCAGCACAGGATGATGCCACACGTAATGGGACCAACTGCCTGGGCTGGACACAGCAGCTTCCTGTGCCAGTTTTAGAATGCATTGGCCCCTGGCATGCTGGAGAGGTGCTTCTAGCAATGCTAATCCCCCATTTATTTATTTTTCCTTGACCTCTGACCCACTCGGCTCTTTCTGACTGCAAAAGCCATGCTGTCACACAGCAGTCTCCAATGGGATTCTCTCCCTTATGTCCTCTGCAGGTTCCTTCCCCCACATCCTGCGCTATATCCTTGTGGGAGCCGTCGTCCTTATTGTGCTCTTCTTCCTCTATCAAATCCTCTCCAAAGTGTATGTGTTGTACTGGCTGGGGGGGGGGGGCGTGTTGTGGGGCAAATAGATCCCTGCCCCAAGACCTTTCTCCTTTAGTCAAAGGGAGAAGGACCATGGGTACAACAAGGTCATTTTAGATGTAAAACTCAACCATTTTTATGGTGGTGAAGATCTTCTATGGGTTGTTACATGTACAGTAGAACCCTGTTTTACAGAAGCCTCATTTTACAGAAACCCTGCTTTACAGAAAGTTCCCACCTGAAAACGTATCCTGTTTTACAGGGGGGAAAACCATTTTACAGAATGTGATTTCCTAGAGCACATTGCACCTGGTGGGCTATAAATGACCACCTGCAGCCATTCTGGGCCCAGTGGATGACAGTAGAGTGGTTTGGAGAGGAGTTAAGTTTTTTTAAAAAAAAATTGGGGTGGTGGTGGGTGGGAATGTTTCCCCCCCCCCCCTTCAATATGTTTTTATGGGAATGCCTCATTTTATGGGGGAAAACGAGTTAAGGCAAAAGCTACGGAACAGACTTTTTCAGTAAAACGGGGTCTTACTGTATTGCAAAACTTTGGAACCAGCCCTGCAGCGTATTTTGTGGGGGCGAGAGGGAGAGGTATTTGAACTTGTGCCCAAACAACACCACTGAGACGGTGGTTTACTCCTATAACTATCATCTGACTCCCAGCCTGATAAAAATCTTCCTGGCTTTCTTTTAGGATAGCCAAGAGGCCACGTGTCTGATTAACCTTTGGAAAATGAGATTACACACCGACACCAACCAGCTGTCTCCTGCCTCTTTCCGA
Source organism: Bradypodion ventrale (assembly GCA_035047345.1). Lineage (NCBI taxonomy): Eukaryota > Metazoa > Chordata > Lepidosauria > Squamata > Chamaeleonidae > Bradypodion > Bradypodion ventrale. The sequence goes on from JAWDJE010000006.1 coordinate 10,917,358, forward strand.
CTCAATAAAAGGCTTTCCTTTTGTCGACATGTCTTGTTCTTGTGTGTGTATGTCTAGGGCCATGATGGTGAACCTTGGCACTCCAGGTGTTCTTGGACTTCAATTCCCAGAAGCTCAAGTTCCTGTGAACCCACACGAATGGGTTTACTGCATGTATGTGCAGTAATCCCATTCGTGTGGATTCACAGGGACTTGTGCTTCTGGGAATTGAAGTCCAAGAACACCTGGAGTGCCACTGTTTGCCATCACGGCCCTAGGGTTTAACCCAGAGATGGTGGTGGGTGGATCACAGTTTCCAGGACCATCCAACCAGCATGACTAAGTGTAGTTTGAAAGAAGCAACTTATCCGAGCTCTGGGTTAGCCAGATGACCTCGACAAAGGCAAACCAAAGGGGGAGAGATGAGAATCGAGTCAGTGGTTATGAAATGCTCCACCATTCTACCAAGAGGTAGCTCTAAATTCAGGAGTGCAGGATGTGTGCATGGCTTACCAGGGAGAAAGCAGCAAAAACACACCATGGCCTTCAGATGGCATTGGATAACGGCTCCTTTTAATACTTTGCAGACCTTGAGTTATAAATACACCCCACCCATCCATCCCCTATTTACAGTTGTGTCCCCCTAGAGTGGGGATTTCTAGGGGGGAGAGAGTGAAGGGGTTATGTGCTGACTGGGGGAGGAAGTGGCAAAGGAGGAGGAAGTCCTCTCCTGCTTGGGTTATTGCTAGTTGGGGGCCATACATAAGATAAGAAGCACCCTCTGGTTACCTTTGCAATACATCTCAGGGTATAAAAGCATAATACTGAGAATCTTAGTGATGCAGCAGCACCCAAAAAATACAGGCTGCTAAATTGCCCTCTGGGGGCAATGCTACAGCAGCAACGACTAATTCTGCTGCTAGAACCCTAATAATTGTGGCGTGGGGAAATCAAAGCCCCTGACCAGCAGCTTTTATTAATAATCCTGTGGCTGTAGATAATAGCACAGAATTTTTTTTTAAAAAAAATGTCTATTTTTCACACCATTACCATCTGCATCACTAGCATCTGTCTCTGTTTTCAAGTAGTGGAATCTCTCTCTCACACACAAACCCCAAAATGGTAGGGGCTGACTGCTTAGCAAACAATTGGGTAATTGTAGGGTTTGTTATCTTCAATTGAGTGGTGAGAACCGTTTGCATCAAGATACTTTTTTTTTTTGCATTTGGCAGCCCCCCCCCCTCTACAAGCCCCCCACCCCACCCCACCCATCCCGAAATTCCATCATATCTTAAGTTTTGGCTTTTCTGCACTCAAACCAGACTGGACGTCTACCCAGAAAAGTATACCTTCAATATTCTTCCTTGGCTTGGGATTCAGCCCCGAGAAATGTTTGTTTAAAAACAGTGTTGCCTTTGGCAGAAGAACTCCACACCATCAAACCCAGGAATTTGGGGTTTTGTGCCCTCCCAAATACTTGTGCTGGAGAGCCCTCCCTTTCCAGCCCCACCCCAACCCTTTTTGGCCTTAAGGAGCCCCCTTCCCCCTACATCCATCCGATTCCCTCCCATCTCCCAATAAATAAATAAATAAGTTAAGGAAGGGGGGAGGGAGAGGAGAAAGGTGGTCTGTCCAATTGTGAAGGAGGGAGTGCCAGGGGTCAGTCCAGGGCTTGGTTCTCTGGTCTGTGCCCATTTCGTAGCACCTGCTCTTTGGAGGCCGAGCCCCGGGCACGAAACACGCGGAAAGCTCCTCGGCAGATGAGGCCAAACCAGTAAATCTGGGGCGCCATGAGGATGGCCGAGCCCAAGTTGTACTCCGCAGGGATGGCGAAGGGCACGCGGTAAAAGGGCATGTCAGCGTATCGCCCATAGACCCAGTACATGTAGGGAAAGAGCAGGATCCGGCAGCAGAAGAAGGTAATCAACATGAACAACCCGTTCACCTTATGAAGAAGCGTATGTTGCTGCTTGTACTGCAAGAGGAAAAAGAAAAGTTGGGAGAGCTTTTTTTTAAAGAAATAATCAACCCCTTTCTTCCCCTCAGTTCTGCTTAAGAGGCAAAGTGGCCTAGTGGCTAGAGTAGTTGGCTAGGACTCAGGCGAACTGGCTTCAAAACCCAGCTGTCGGTCAAATTTCCTGGGTGATCTGGAGCCAGTTCCTCTCTCTTACTTAGCCTGATCATTCTGAAGATACAGTAGAAGAAAAATCTCATGTTTGATTTATGGGAGGAAAGGTGGAATATAAAATGCCGTGTTCCATCCTTGTGTCAGTCGTCTTATCTCTCGCTCTCTCTGGCCTACCTAACAGGAGTGTTAAAAAGAGAAAAGGGAGAGCCACACATTTCACCTTCAGCTCACTGGAGGTGAAGCAAAAGATAGGCTCAAATTCTAAGTACAGTATTAAATAAATATTTTTTTAATTTTAGCAGCCCTATTCTGAGTCTTTCGGTAAAGGTAAAGGTCTCCCTTGCTCACAAGCCAGTCATGCCTGACTCTGAAGACATTTCCATGGTCATGTGGCAGGCACTAGATGCCGGAACACACAGAACAATGTTACCTTTCTTGCTGAAGCAGTACCTATTTATCTACTTTCAAAATCTTGCTTTCAAACTGCTAGGTTGGCAGGAGCTAGGACAGATGATGGGAGCTCACTCGGTCACGCAGGACTCAGATCTCAATGTGCCGACCTTTCAGTCATCAAGCTCTGTGCCTTAAACCAGTAAGCCACTGTGGCCCTCTTTCAAGTCATTAGGGACCTACTCTTCTTATCCAAGGAAGGACAACTTTGTCCCATTGAATTGGGTTTCTTCCCTCCAGACAACCCCTTGGGATCTGGCCATACTCACCAAGATGAGCACCTTCCCGAGGCAGACAAAGGGGGTGCTGAGTTCAGCCATCAACATACAACCAAGGAAGAAGTCGCCTTTGCCCTGGCGCCACACCTGAAGCAGGGAAATTTGAGAAAGGGGTGTGTGTAACTCTTATACGGGCCTGTCATGGCACAGTGCTCCCCTGGGTCCATCCCTGGAAAGCTGTATGCTCTGCGGATTGGGACTCTTATCCTCTGAGATGGTAGAAGTCCCTATTTTGTGGATTGTGATTTCCAAAATTTCCCAGTCAGCACCCCAAAAATGGAGGTTTTCCATTTGACCATCCCATCCCTTCCGTAACTCTTGATATGCCCAGAATTTGGAATAGTTCACTTTTATTTTTTTTATTTATATTTTGGATTACTGCTCCCAGAACTCCCAATCAGTGTATCATTATTGACTGGGGTTTTATGGGAAGCCGTAGCCCAGAAAAGAAAGGTTTCCCAGCAGGGCATGCTAAGGTTCCCTCGGCCCCACTCACCACAGACACGGGGAAGCAAACCAGCACCATGAACAGATGGTGGACCACCATGAGGAACTCCTTGCGCAGGTAGGCCCGGATGACAGTGCGGAGCGTCTGCCTCCCCACTGAGCTTGACTCGTGCCCTTTGACTCGGTACTTGTGCCAGTGACACATGAACATGGCGTAGATGTCGTAGATGAAGTAGGGGACGGCAAACTGGGTGTAGGCAGAGGTGAGCCAGTGCCTGGAGCGAGCAAAAAAGGGATGGGGATCGTGAACTGCTGCTGTTCCAGACTAAAAGGTAAAGGTAAAGGTTTCCCTTGCTCGAAAGCCAGTCGTATCCGACTCTAGGGTGCAGTGCTCATCTCTGTTTCTAAGCCGAAGAGCCAGCGCTGTCTGCTTCTGCAGACGTTTCCGTGGTCATGTGGCAGGCATGACTAGACACCGGAGCGCACGGAACTAACACTCCCACAATCTCTCAACCCAGTACGGGAGTGATAGTAAAGCTGCTTATTATTATTTTTTTGGCAAAGCCAGTGGTGGTGAACCTATGACATGCATGTCAGAGGGAATACTTACAGCCCTCTCTATTGGCACGTGCGCTGTCGCCTCAGCACAGAGTTCACCCCGCCCCTCTGCCCAGCAGCCCAATGGGAACGCTTCCTCCCTCCCCCAGCACAGAGTTCATCCCTCCCCTTTGTTTGGGCACTTGGTCTCTAAAATGTTCGCCATCACTGGCCTAAGCTGTAGCTGGGAGTGTTGAACAGCCGCAGCAGTCTCAGTAAGTGACTGAACCCTGCAGAACAAGAGGATTGCAAAAGAGGAGGTAGGGAAGGAGACACCCTGTCCACTTGGATCAGGCTCAAGGACACAATCAATAAATATTGATGCCCAACTAATGCACTAATGCACAAGGGCAATGAGAACATAGAGTCTGCCTAGGCCAGACTTGGTGCCTGGGTTGTCCTCTGGTTCACAATCATCTGCTACTAGAGCATTGGGCTCTCTATGACCCATAACACCCCATTTCTAGGCTACTCCAGTCACTGCTTTCCTCTCTTTCTTTCAACTTTCAAATCCCAGTATGACTGGTTCCTTCCCTGACCCCTCACCACACAACTAAAATCACTGCTCCCTCAACCCCCTTATGCTTTGGATCTTTGGTGCGGTTTACCAACTCCACACTGTCACTGTTGACTATTTGCTAGCTTGAGTGTCCTATAAAAAGGCAATAGGATTAATTGCAATAAGTTCAGGAGTTGGGCTTAATCCCTTTCCCCCGGAGGTGACAGGAGGTGAACGCCAAAACCTTTAAAAAGGTGTTTTTTGGTCCTAATTCAGCTCTAGAAGAATTGATAATGGGCTGAGACGGAAGCAAATAGCACTCTGTTTCTTTAAGTAAAGGCTGTGGCTTCACTGTCAGCCACTTCCAGCTTAGTTCTCTCCAAATCTTCACACACCCCTTCCTTCCCTTCCCATTTCGGGCAGGCTGGCCTTTTGTGCTGACAACACATCCCGCTCTTTACAAGGTGATTAGGCCAAAAGCCAAACAAACCACCAGGGTGCTGCAGTGCAACATGGAATTGAGGGCCCATTGGAAAGTGGGACGCCATGCGGGACTTCAGCAGACTTTTGACTAGGTGGGTGTGGTGATCGGCAGATATGATTTCCCACATCAGAATTGGGGGGGGGGGGGAATGCTCCTTTTTTAGACTACAGTTCCCAGAATCCTCCCTGGCATAGGCATCCTAAATATATTGCGGGACATCTGGGCACTGGAGCCCTATAAGGAGACATTTCAGAAGAGTTGAGAAGTTGCCAAGGAAATAACAGCATCATTTCCCAATAAAAGACATTTCCAATGCATAGAGCCATGATGTCGAACCATGACACTCCAGATGTTCTTGGACTTCAATCCCAGAAGCCCAAGACCCCATGAATCCACACGAATGTGTTTGCTGCAATTCATCCGGCCCACGCCACCCCCGTCGCTCCTGGAAATGGAAGTAAAACATGCCTGTATGGGTGCGTTTTACTTCAGCTTCGAGGAGCGACGGGGGCAGCGTGGGCCGGATGAATCGCAGCAAATCCATTCGTGTAGATTCATGGGGGTTTGGGCTTCTGGGAATTGAAGTCCAAAAACATCTGGAGTGCCAAGGTTCGCCATCACGCACACAGAGCATAACAATCTCTTTGGAAGAATCAGTTTTTAAAAAGCCTGTTTAAGCTTAGCCTTGCAATTCTTCATACAGTCCAAGCGTCCCACCTTAGTCTTGCCTGCTCATCTTCTCTGTACGAAATAAGAGAATTTCGCAACCCATACAGAACCCAGAATCCTATGTCTGTATGATCTAACCCAGGGGTGCCCAAACCTTTCAGGCTGTGGGCCGGTCACATGGTTCAGTGGGCCAGCCACATGGTTCCTCCCACCAGAACCAGAAGTAAACATGCCTTGCAATATGTTTTGCAACAGATATGTTTTGTAACAGGATGAGATACATTTTAGGCTGCCATTTTCTCTGCTTAAATCAGGGGAGCCCAAACTATGGCCCATGGGCCAGATCTGGCCCCCAATGTCAATTCATCCAGCCTACGCCACCCTCATCACTCCCAGAAGCGGAAGTAAAACACGTCGGTATGGGTGCATTTTACTTCTGCTTCCAGGAATGACAAGGGAAGTGTGGCCTGGATGGATTGGTACCAGGGCCTGGATCCAGCCCACAGGCCATAGTTTGGGCACCCCTGATATAATCCATCATCAGTGGCTACCCAATAAAGCTAATAATGAGCCCAAAGAAGGCAAATCAGCAACAGAAACAGGTTTTGCTTTGATTTAATCCCCTCAGATGCTCCCTGCTAATAGGGGAGTTAGTCCTTGGCCGCACCTAGCAACTCCTGGAAGTGGGGGGAGGGAGAAATTAATCCCAGCTAAATTCATTAGTGTGAAACAAAACCATCTCGATAACATAGCAAGGCAGTAGGATCATGGAAAGGGGTTGTGGAAAGAACATTTCCTCCCCTCTATTTGCTCTTTATCCCTCTTGTCTCTCTGGTCTTCCATTTCCCTCAAGAGCCATCAGGGAGTCTCTCTCTCTCAGTGTTTATAGTCCTGCATGTCCTGCAGACTTGCCCTCTTGCCAAAGCAGATTCTGCAGAGGCCAAGGTCTGGCAGCCATCCCAGAATCTAAAAGATTTATGTCAAATTATTCAATTTTTTTAGAAAAAAAGGGGGAAAGAAATGGTAATTCCTGCTGGAAGGTCTTTCCAACACCCACTTGGGGAATCCCCTTCCCTTGCAAACTGGATGAGACTTGGAGACTCCTCAATCAAGGAAGCTCTCCATGGTGCTGAAAGAGAAGGCAAATACTGTACGTAATACGTTTCCAGTGTCTGCAGCACCACGGACAGTGCTCTGGTTCCAACAGGCCAAGTGGCCTCAGTCGTTGCCCTTGCTTTGGTACAGTACTGTCCTCTTCAGTGCACCCTTTGGGGTTGCAGAAGTGGAAATGGTTTTTCCAAACCCAAGTTCTGGTAAAGGTCTCCTTTGCTCAAAAGCCAGTTGTGTCTGACTCTCGGTTGCGGTGCTCATCTTCAGCCAAAGAGCCAGCACTGTCTGTATCTGCAGATGTTTCCATGGTCATGTGGCAGGCATGACTAGACACAAGAGTGCATGGAACACTGTTACCTTCCCACTAAAGCAGAACCTATTTATCTACTTGCAATTTCTTGCTTTTGAACTGCTAGGTTGGCAGGAGCTGAAACAAAGACAGGAGCTCAACCCATTGTACAGCACTCAGATCTTGAACTGCTGACCTGCCAACATTCCAGTCATCTCAGCATCTTTACCAATAAGCTAGGGGTGGCCAAACTATGGCCTGTGGGCCATACTGGCCCGCAGCACCATTTAATGTGGCCTGCATTCCCAGAAGCGGAAGTGGTTACGTGGTTCAGTGGGCCAGTCAAGTGGTTCCTCCTGCCGTAAAACATGCCCACGCATGCATAAATGTGCCCACACCTACCGTAAACACATTTTACAACAGCCGCAGGCACGTTTTACAGCAGAAGGAACCACGTGACTGGCCCACTCAACCACATGACCGGCCTGTGGTGCAAAAAGTTTGGGAACTCCTGCTCTAAGCCACCTTATAGAAATATATCTTTATGGGGCAGGACCCGAAGTGCTCTTCTCTGTTTCCACAAGCTACTGACCACAACTGCCCTCCTGCACCACCTACTACTGGTGAGACCCATTCACTGCAGCATAGCTTCCTGTTCCTTCTATTGAACGGGCCTATCCTTTGCCGCCCACCTGCCTGTAACGTGTTACTGTCATCCTGTTCTAAATTTGGTGCCCCCTCTCCCGGTGCGGGTGTCAGGTTTCTCCCGAGTGTGACCTTGCCAAGCATGCTGGCAGAACAAGCACACAGAAAAGTGAGATTTGGAAAGGGATGGAGGAAAGGTTTGTTACTGCACTGCAGCACTGCTGGGCCCCCAGGGATGGTCCATGCTGACTTACTGGTCATTGATAACATGCTTGCAGGATGTGGAAATGATGTAGCCAACGGTGGAAGCCATGATGGCCTGCATCGAAGAGACGAGTCTGTTGTGGGTAGGTAGATAACAAAGGGGAAGATTAAGTAATTTAGTCACATTTTCCTCTCTGATATAAAAACTACGTTGTTATTATGTTGCTGAACCCTTGCTATCCAGATCACCAGGCCTCAGACCATGCAAAGTTTCCTGAGATCCAACCCACGTTCCTTGCATGGTTCCAGTCCGCCATCAATTTAGCCAGACTCCTTCCATTCTACCTTTGCCACCCCTTATCGGCTACTATTGCCGGAGTCTCTGAGAAGATCAGCAATGATTGCTAAGAATCCCACTTGCTCCTTGTCTGTCCCTCCCAAGTGCAACACTTTAGGACAGTCGAGAGAAGTGGTCAGTACAGAAAAAACAACGTCCAAGCACCAAAAGAGATCTTCCATATGCTATCAGCCAAGCGTCTTGTACCACCTGAAAGACTATTTGATATAAGCTTTTGTAGAGCACAGTCTACTTGCACCTGATTGTAGTTAGGTGATTGGAGGCTTCATAAGCTTATACTAATAGAACTGTTTAGTCTTGAAGGTAGCATAAGCCTCTTTAATGTTTTTGCTGGAACTGAGTAAGACAGACATCCCTTGGGAAAATATCATTGATAGCCAATTAGTAGTTCACCCCCATTTGACCCCAGTTTACACCCCTGGAATCCTTGACAGGATTCCATGATACTTTCATGTAGGTTCCGATGCAAAATGACCCTGATTTTCTGGAGCAATTCAACTCCTGATCCTGAAGAATCTCATTTGTGGACTGTCAGGCCACTGTCATCTGCCTCACAATTTCCAGACCTTGTCAAACCTTAATCTTCACCCTAAGCTCATTGACACCTCTAGGCTAGGCTCCAAAAACAGCTTACTAAGTAAAAAGGGAACCTTAGTTTTATGGGTCATTGCTACTCTTGATCAACACACCAGAGTTGTGAGACTGCATCCCACTGAGTTCCCTTCTTGGCTCTTAGTTCATTGGCTCCACTCTTTCTTTTGGGATGCAGGAATTCCATCTCATGCAATCCTAGACTATTTATTCTTCCAGGACTCTCTTTATTATGGACAGCCCTACAGATCCTATATGAGGATGGCAAATAAATAGAAACACAGCTGCAGGGTTCAAGAACAAAACCCCAAAGTCAGACATTGAATATTCTGGGTCCAATATAGGAACAGGCTGTTTGCAACTCCATCCACTCTGGTTTCAACAGATCCTTGGACCCTTGGTTCCTAGCCAGCTGTCCACTTGATTTTTGGGGCTCAAGGAAATAGCTAGGGAAAGAAATGGTCTACAACAGTGATGGCCAAGTTTGGCATTCCAGGTGTTCTTGGACTTCAATTCCCAGAAGCCCTGATCATCAGGAGTGCGGATTTGGGCTTCTGGAAATTGAAGTCCCAAAACACCTGGAGTGCCAAGCTTGGCAATCACTAGTCTACACCATCCATTCTCTTTAGACCTACCACTCCTCTTTCAGGAAGAGCTTCTTCAGCCTTCTCCTCCAGACTCCTAGGGACCCAGTTTCTCCTACTCTCTACTCCAGCCAGCCAGCCAGCCAACCAATCCATCCACCAACTCTTGTCCCTGGTCCCCCACACCTGAGTCCTTCTGTTGAGCAGCCACCATCTGATACTGAGAACTACCCACCCCCCCACCCTCCCTCCAGGGCTAGAGATCTTGAGGAAGGCATATGCAGGGTGCCTGTCGGTCCAGTCTCTCAGTCTCTCCATCTCTCTTTCCCTGCATCCTTGGTTACCTGGCGGAGACGATGACCGCGTCGGCCTCCTCCCATCGCAGCCCCGGCAGCCACTTGAGGCCGTGCTTGGACAACAAGAAGAGGCCCGGGAAGACAATGCCCCCCGCTACCAAGGCGTGAAACATCTCGCTCGGGCTGCAGGGTTGGGGCGGGGCGGGGATCGGGCGGGTGTGGTGGTGGTGGTGGTGGAGGAGGAGGATCGAGGAGGAGGAGGAAGGCCGGGAGCGTGGCGGGGAACCACAGTAGCACAGGCGGGGAGGGTCACCGCGGCTCGGCTCCCTCCGGGCGGTCCCCTGGAGGCAGGCTCATCGTGGTCCCAGAGGAGGGCCAGAGGGGTGGGGTGGGGGATGGATGGATGGATGAGTGGAGAGATGGATGGAGAGAGGGAAGGGGGGTGGGGGCGGCGGCGATGCGTCCGGGCTGGTCCCAGGCAGAGCTGCTGTGACAGACAGACCGAGAGGGAGACGGAGCCCCGGGGAGGGAGAGATGGAGGAGGGGAGGAAGGGGGGGAGCAGCTGTTAGCACAGTGCGGGAGGAACTTAAAGAGACAGCGGCCTGCCGAGAGGGGAAAGAGGGGGGGGGGGGGGTTGTCGCTGTCCCTGCTGCTTGGCCGACCGAAAGGAGCGGATCAGGATCAACGAAGCAGCAGGAGCTCAGCATGCAGGGCGGGGGCGGGTTGGCAATGCGGAGGGACCGGGGAGGGGAGGGAGAGGCGATCGCAAGAGAACCAGGGGCCTGATCTCCAGGATGAATGGGGAAGCTTAAGGGGAAGGGCGGAGCGGGGCGGGTCCAACACCCCTGGGGAGTGCCAGTCCGAGGAGGGGGTTTGGGGCAGCCAGGAAGGGAGGCGGAGGTGGGCGCGGTCTGCGCCCGTTCATGGCTGGCCTCCAAAGTCCCCCACCCCCCCTTCTAAACCTTTGCCAGGCAGGTATGTCAGGGGCAGGTGAGGGGCATCGGATTTAACCCGTGAGCTGCCATCTGAGAACTTCCTTTTTTTTCGGGGGGGGGGGGAGGGTTGTCTCTGGATCTCTCTCCCGCCCTCCTCCTGCTCGACAAGAAACCGGGCTCGCGGGATGAGATGGACTAATCCTATAATCCCCCGCCTGGTTTGCGAGCCTACGGGCTGGCCGAGCGCAGAGTGGTCCAGTGGTTCGGAGAAAGGATGGGAGTTAACTCTTTCCTTTCCAGGGCAGTCAAAAGCTAATCGCGCTCACCTGCTGAGCAGGTGACCTTTGGGCAGCGCCTGGTAGGCGCCTGCTTGGAAGGGACTAAGCGCAACAGCGGCATCTGCAGGCTGATTTTCGGTACTGCACCACCGCCCGCTGCTCCCTAGCTTTAGAACGCGGGATTAAAACTCAATTCTATAAACAAAAAGGTAGTGGAAATGTGTTGGCATAAAAAAGGAATCGCCAAAATCCATTCTTGTTTTTATTAGGTGAACAAAAAGTGTACACTTTTTTTTGAAAACAGTCTATTCATCAGATAAAATCTAAAATGTAAGAGAAAGGGAAAGGGCTTGAGAAGGCTGGGTCTTTAATCCTTTTTGTCTGTATATTACAGGAAGGACATTGCAGACCAAGAGGGTGTCTCATCGAGTAACAATGATGTTAAAGTCTACTTGGTTTAATCCAGTTTTATGAAAATCCTAAACTTTATCCTAGACAGAGCATATCTCTCTTTCTCTCCCCTCCCCCTCCCTTTTATTTTATTTTATTATTTTTTTAGTACCCACATGTCCTGGAGAACTCTCACCTGGCAGATATAAAGACTGCATTGGGATCCTCCATCTGCCCAAAATGAAGAAAGGACCAACGAAATGTAAAATAAAGAGCAGGATAGGTGGCTAAGCCCAGCATGAAGATGTGCGGAAACTGCAAAAGCAGAGGAGTTTCAAAGATTAATCAGCATTTTAAAAAAATCTTTAAAAGATTGGCCTTGTTACTTTTCTACAAAAAAAATCTTGCTTTCTAAAGCAAGTGTAGGTTTCCGAGGCCTTACAAACATTGTATGCTTTCCAAACATTGTTAGACTGCAACCGCCATAAAAGGTGATAGGAATTATGGTCTAAATCAGTGGTTCTCAACCTACGGACCATGGGTCAAACCCAGGCCCCCAATGCCAATTCATTCAGCCCCTGATGCCCTCGCCAATCCCAGAAGTGGAATTAAAACACATTCTGCACATGTGCGATGGTGCATTTTACTTCTGCTTCCAGGCGGGAGGAAACACGTGACCAGCCCGATCAGCAGTCCAGGTGCCGTGGTCAGGCCCGCAACCTGAAAACCTTGAGAAAGCCTGGTCTAAATCAAGAGGACTACATGTTCACCACTGCAGAATGTGTGGCCATCAACAGATCCTGGTCCATCGTGACAGGGGGATCCTAGGAGTTATATTTCAAGAAAGAAGTCAAACTGTGCCTCTTACACAAATATGCTAGAAGGAGCAAGCAAGAGGGTTACAGTTAGCATGCTCCAAATCTGACTTGTTGACTGGAAACAAACATGAGTCTAGATCAGGGTTCCTCAAATTTGACTCTCCAGGTGTTCTTGGACTTCAATTATCAGAAGACCAACCAGCACACCTGTTGGTCAGTTTGAGGAACCCTGGATGAGCCCTTTGGCTTGAGACAGCATGGCAGTTTGTTTATCAGCCAATTACTTAATTTAATTTAATTTAATTTTTGAATTTAAATGCCGCCCACTCAGGTAAAACCCGACTCAGGGCAGCTCACACAAAATATACAATCACAATAAAAGCTAAACACGGGAACTAAACAAATAAAAACAGATAAAAACCATTCCCATTAAAACCCACCCACCCCATTCATAAAAAGAGAAAAGAGGGGGACCTTGAATATTATGCAAGCCAACAGGCAGGGGCCAGGGGTTCACAACCTACAGCCCCAGTCCCAATGCCATTCCATCCGGCCCATCCTTTCTGACTTAAGGAACTCATCTTTCAACACATTATAAGATTTTCATGGCAAGGAAAGTTCAGCAGCGGTTTACCACTGCCACATACTGTGGAGTATTACCACAAGTTAGCTTGGGTATCACTGCCATTGCCTCCCCTGCCTATGTCACCTTCACCTACTTCTCCTGTCCAGTTAACTGTCCCTACCATCACTGGACTACTCAATCTCTTCTGCTGAAGATTAGAAGCAGTATTTACACAGTGTGGTTGCGATGATAATATGTGGAGCAGGAGTTTCAACAACACTACTTTGAACTCAAAAAGGAAGCTGTACCAGGTGACTGCAGTGGCTCAAGTGGTTAAGATGCTGAACTAGCAGTCAGCAGGCCAGCAGTTTGAGACCCAAATACTGCATAACAGAATGAGCTCCCATCTCTGCCCCAGCTCCTGCAAATCTAGCAGTTTGAAAGTCCAGTGTTGAGGCATGCCTGCCATGTGTCCATGGAAATGTTTGCAGATGCAGACAGCACTGGCTCTTTGGCTATAAACAGAGATGAGCACTGAACCCTAGAGTCAGATACGACTGGCATGGGTGACCTTTACCAAGAGTCCTTCTGGAGTTCTGCTAGAGGCTCAATGCCTACATCATCTTAAAATGCAACACCTGAACACAGAATGCAAGGACTTGTGCAGATCCCCAAAAACCATGGGCAATAGCTTTGCAATCATGCAGTGCTTGACAAGAAAGAGGAAGAGTGAACCATTCCTCATTAAAATTTCCTGACTGTCCAAACATTAAAAGCAGACGAGGATGTTAGACAGGAATTTGCAAATACAGAATTCTTAGAAAAAACTTCCCCCTATTTTAAGCAGGGAAAAAATTAGTTTTTTCCATGGTTTTTTAAAAAAACTTAAAAGGAAAGACAGTCAAAGCACGACTAAAATTTGTAAGTAACTATTGATTTTGATTCAACTGTTTAAAGATTTTGAACATGCATAATCAAAGCATTATTTTCTTACAAAGGACTGGTTGATTAAATGAGCTGCCTTTTTGGGTCAGATCAGAGATTTTGTTTAGAATCCTTTAACTTCTGAACTACCGTTTCCTCTTCTGGAAGTATTTCTCAGAAGCATGACTTATGAGGAAAAATGTAAAGAAGCCTGTTCACTGTTAAGAGAATATGATTACAAGTGAAATGACAACCTTCTGCAAATATGTGATGGGGCCTTATATAATTGATGAGGAAAAATTTATTGTCTACTGCTCCGAACCAGTGGGACCAAATTATAGAAAAATGAGAGATTTCCATTAAATGATAGGAAGAACTCCTTAACATACTGTTTTGGAAAATGATAGGTTCTACTTTGTAAAAAGGGTTTTAAGCAGAAACTGGATACTTTTCAGGGATACCATACATAGCTAGTTTGGTCATGGATCAGCAGGGTTGAACTAAATGATGTTTGAGGTGCCTTCCAACACTCATATTCTTTTCTGCTCCATCTTTTGAACAAAATAGACATTTCCTATGCTTCATTCCATACAACTTCACTTTTTTGTTGCTATTGAAATTACAACAAATACATTTGCACCCATCAGAGTTCAACTAGTTGACTTACCTGTTTTTCTATCATCCTTGCCAATACCGGAACAGCAATAACTGGCAGTGGGAACATTGTGGGTCCTTTTCTATGAAGGGTATCTCATATTGGCAAGAGATCTCTCCTTAAGGGGCTAATTAAAACATGTGAAATCATATAACTTCCAAGAAGTCTGTTTTAATAATACGTAATCCCATCATGCAAGTTATTCAGCAGAAGAAATTACTATGACAATAAACTAGGAAATTACTAACAATAGACATAGTGAGCAAGTGGCTGGAGTTCCAGATTTAGATCAGTAAGTTCAAATCCCTCCCTTTTTGATAAGGATCACTTACGTCAACCCAAGCTATCTTTCTGGGTCATTGTGATGATAAATTGACATAATATGTGTGTTTATGGAAATAATGGACATATCAAATGAGCATCAACTTGTATGGAAACACAGAACACAATACAACCCAAACACTGGACTTTTAAATGCCAGTTATTTCAGCAGGACTGGTACAGTCTATACTCATAAATAACTCCCACTGACTTCAACATTACTTCCAAGTAAGCATGTATAGAATTACAGCTCAACAACTTCATGTTAATCCCTTTTACTGAAAGTAACAAGAATTAAATATGCCTTTTAAATATAAGAATCATATGTACAGGTGAAACTCGGAAAATTAGAATATCGTGCAAATGTTCATTCATTTCACTTAAAAGGTGAAACAAATATATGAGATATACTCACTACATGCAAAGCGAGAGATGTAATGCCTTAATTCATTATAATTGTGATGATCATCGCATACAGCGTACATGAGATTGTGATGATTATGAGGTACATGAGATTGTGGGATTGGGTTTTTCATAAACTGTAAGCCATAAGCATCAATATTATAACAATGTAAGGCTTAAACTATCTCGCGTTGCATGCAATGAGTCTCTCTATTTGTTTCACCTTTTAAGTTGCATTACTGAACTGAATGAACATTTGTATGATATTGTAATTTTCTGAGTTTCACTTATATACTAACATAAAAAAATCAGCACTCCGCTAAATTTGGTCTAGTTTTCTTGAATATATTCTATCTTCCCATAGATAATTTATGTATTTTAGATCGTGTATCAAGGTTTACCAAACTGCCATCAACATTATCATTAACAATGTGCAAGCACATTGCCATGACAAAATGTGGAGTAACATCTGGCCTGAACTTCTGATAGTAATCAGAAAACCTAATACAGTGAGGGTGAACCTTGTCATTCCAGGTGTTCTTGGACTTCAATCATCAGAAGCTCAGGTCAGCGCCACTGCTGCTCAGGACTTCTGGGAATTGAAGTTCGAGAGCACCTGGAGTGCCAAGGTTCACCATCACTGACTTAGTGAACACAGATAGGAACAGGATTACAAATAGATCTTGCACAGGAGAGATTTGGACCAGAGCTAGGAACAGGTCAGCAGAACCAATAGGATTCAGCTTCTTCCCAGGTACCATCACTCATCTTTCTTTTTCCTTTACAAGTGGACAAAGTGGAAACTTACTTGCCTGAATGGATGAGAAAAGCAAGTAATAAGAACTGCAAAGATACGGGGTGGGAAGTGCTATTGCAGTTTATGCTGCAGTTCTTACACAGCATTGAAGGTAAAAGTGCAACACTTAAGTCAAAGCCCGACAATCCTATACTAAGACTATGTGTGTATTCAGCTTTGCACAGCCAGCAAAGAGTTGGGCTTGTGTTTCTTGAGTCTCAGTCCCACCAGTATTATGAAAGATGCTTGAATAATTATTTAGGTGGTGGTTTTCTATCTGCTTTAGACTTGAGCCCTTAACATGGCTCACAACACTTAAAGAAAGGGGGAAAATATTGGGGGGGGGGGGGGGGGGAACCATCAATTCAATACATCACTATGCAGTGAAAATGAGCAGGCTGGATAATTAACTAATATTCTAATAATTTTCATATATTTAGTAAGTCTAACTGGAAATTTGTTGATTTTTTTCAGTTTAAATGGCTGTATTTAGTTAAATCAAACTATTTGCTGTTGTAATAATGGTTTAGCATGCTAACTTCTGCCTGCACTTAAGTTAAATTAATAGGTTGTTAGGGAGATGCTGGACTGCAGTGGCTCAAGTGTTTAAGATGCTGACTGGGAGGTGGAAAGTCAGCAGTTCAAAACCCAAGTACTGCATGACGGAATGAGCGCCTGTCTCTGTCTCAGCTCCTGCCAACCTAGCAATTTGACAGCATGAAATTGCAAGTAAATAAATAGGGACCACTTTGGTGGGAATTTAGCATAAACAGTGTTCCATGCACTTTGGTGTCTAGGCATGCCTGCCACATGTCCATGGAAATGTGTGCAAATGCAGACAGTGCTGGCTATTAGGCTATAAACATAGATGAGCACTGAACCATAGAGTGGATACAACTGGCTTTTGAGCAAGGGTGACCTTTACCTAGGGAGATGCTCCTATAATGATGATGAAAAGGTTGAACCAGCAATTGTTCTGATAGTGCATGTGAAGCACTTTATTATCATCTTTCATACCAGATGCATAGCTAGTCTTGCTGGCATGGAACTTTTGCTACTAACTATTGACCAGCCTGAAGTACACAGAAAGAGCCTCTTCAAAGATTGTGGTCTTTTTGAACCACAATTGGGGGTAAACCCAGATAACGACAACCTTGTGCCAGCTAATCTTTGTCACACTAGGTTAGGTGAAAGGAATTACGGAATGAATTCACCAAAAGGTGTCTTCATTTTGGCAGTTTCACGTCTGACCTAGACATGGAAGTTGAAAAGAAATTGACCAGCCTTCCTTAATTTCATGCTTCCTCCACCGTGCAGGGCTACAAGTCCCTTGGGAGTTGTAGTCCAAACCTGGAGGCACAAAGTTGGAGGAATGCTCCTACAGCTTGTCAACCAGTATAACTAAAATACAGAATGTTAGAAGACATACTTGAAGACTAAGGTTGAAATCTGATACAATACATCTGCTTAAGGTAAAGGTTTCCCTTGCTCGAAAGCCAGTCATATCCAACTCTAGGGTTCAGTGCTCATCTCTGTTTCAAAGCTGAAGAGCCAGCGCTGTCTGCTTCTGCAGATGTTTTCATGGTCATGTGGCAGGCATGACTAGACACCGGAGCACACAGAGCGCTATTACCTTCCCACCGAAGTGGTCCCTATTTATCTACTTGCAAATACAGTTGCTTTCAAACTGCTAGGTTGGCAGGAGCTGGGACAAAGACGGGAGCTCATTCCGTCCTGCAGTACTCAGGAATCGAACCACTGACCTTCCGCCTCCCAGTCAGCATCTTAGCCGTAATTTTCAATTCAGTGGAGTTTTAGTTCTCAGTAGGCAGGGATGGATTGTGCTATAAATGTAAAATAAATTGATTTGTTTGCTTGTCTATATAGTGGTTTTTATTTTGCTTATCTGACTAGAAGTCAGTTCACAATAATGAATAAAGGAAAGGTTTAGAACATTTTGATGCATGTGCATATAACCCAAAAAGGAAGAAAATCA
Organism: Bradypodion ventrale; assembly: GCA_035047345.1. Lineage (NCBI taxonomy): Eukaryota > Metazoa > Chordata > Lepidosauria > Squamata > Chamaeleonidae > Bradypodion > Bradypodion ventrale. The sequence goes on from JAWDJE010000006.1 coordinate 10,935,047, forward strand.
GTAATTTAGCATATACTAAACGCCAGAAGCCAATCTGAGGGGGCGGGGGGAGGAGAGATATTTGGTAGTAAAAATGAAACAATCATCTAAAGTGACTGTCATATTAATCCATAGTACAGTTGAATATATGCATATTCCTGTTTTAATTGCTACATCTCTGTGTGTTTCCCCTCCCCCCCCCCTGAATGTCCTTCTCGCAGCAATGGGATTAATTAATAGGTAATATGGCAGAAAATATGTGCACGTTTTTAAACCAAGCTTGCCCTTCCTTCTTTTTCCATCTGCCTAATGTCACCTGGCCGGGGGTGTGTGGTGGGTGTTATTCTAAACTACCTCATTGTCCCAATATACATTTTTGTCGCCGCCTCGAGCTTGTGGTTTCCATAGTAACGAAACGCTATCCGCGGTAACGCCCAAGATGGCCGCGAGGACGCTGTACGCATGCGTAAAATAGTGTCTGACTTAGTGACTTCTGAGATAAGATCTAGAAAAGATAAGAGTAGCCCCGATGCAATTTTCGGAAGAGGAAGCCTTTAAATCCTTAGGGCGGCTAAATTAGGCTAGGGTTTCGTCACCTCAGACAGATATTATAGTAAAGGTTTCCCTTGCTCGAAAGCCGGTCGTATCCGACTCTAGGGTTTCAGTGCTCATCTCTGTTTCAAAGCCGAAGAGCCAGCGCTGTCTGCTTCTGCAGACCTTTCCATGGTCATGTGGCAGGCATGACTAGACACCAGAGCGCACGGAACGCTGTTACCTTCCCACCCGAAGTGGTCCCTATTTATCTACTTGCAATTTCTTGCTTTCGAACTGCTAGGTTGGCAGGAGACAGATAAGTGATAGATATTAGATACTAAAATGGCTCGACAGGACCCAGGAGCTTCACGACACAACTTGTTTCTCTCCACTTGAGTTGGATTGCAATTCCTAATCAGCCCTATGATCCTGTGAAGCTCTTGCTGTTAAGGGATTTGTAAAGTTGTTAGAGTTGGAGGGCACCAAGTTCGACTTGGAAACGTTGGTTTCTTTTGTGTGTGTGTATACTACAGATTCTTGAATATGGCTGGGATTCTTCTGGGAGCTGTAGTCCAAAAGGCAAGGCCTCCAAACTGGCAAAAAGGCCATTGTGTTCTATAAAAATTCTACTTCAATTGTAAGAACAGTTTGTGATTTCTAACATGCATCAAACTTTTGTGTGCAAAATGCTCTCCAAATATTTAAAGAAACTACTATTAAAAGGCTATCAGGAATGTATTTTGGACATCAAATGAGAAGGGAGGATTCACTTGAGAAGGCCCTGATGTTGGGAAAGGTGGAGGGCAAAAGAAGAAGGGGGAGGCCAAAGATGAGATGGATAGATGGTATTGTAGACACAATGGGCACAGAACTGGGAGTGCTGAGGGGGATGGTGGAGGACAGAGGTGCCTGGAGAACAATGGTCCATAGGGTCGCAAAGGGTCGGAACCGACTGTGCGACTGAACAACAACAACAACAACAAACTCGCATAGTCGCCACAATACGATGCTGACCTAGAACAATGTTGTAATCCCCCCACCCCCACCCAAAAAACCCACTTCTCTATTTGAGGTACGTTGATGACATTTTGATTTGGACACAAATAAGTACAAAAACCTTGTGCCCGATCGATTTGCATAATATACAGATTATCCTTTATCAGAGAGTAAACAAAACAAAACAAAAACAAAAAACGTTGTTGCACTTCAAAAACTAAGTGCTGTATTTTAATGTTCGCTTTCATGGATCAAGTGTATTTTTAATTAAAATGGAATATCAGAAAGCAAAAACGCTGCAGTATTTTAAAGACTAACTGCTATTTTTTTTAATTTGAGCTTTTGTGGATCAAGTCCACTTCATCAGACATAGGAGTGAAACTTCAAGGCATGAGCTTATAATACGACAGATAGAGAGGCATCTGTTTGTACCTGTTTAGTGTATGAGAACCAAGACACAGGAAACAGCCACGGGCTGGTTTAACTCAGGTTTATTGCATGGTGGTCAGAGGGAACATGAGGTAATGGCGGATGCATAGCTCAATATATACAGTAGTAAAACATTCGAATGTGGCTCCACGATAGCCTATTGGCTATTGTCTGCGTGACGTCATTGTTAGTCACGCCCTTCTTGTCCAGGTGTAGGTAGTGGCGGGAAACTCCGCGCTGTAGCCTTTGATGAGTATGGACCGAGAGAGCTTGGACGCTCGCCGCTGCCCACTGGTGGTCATTAGCTCGCGTCCTCATACAGGGTTTATAGTGATACAGCTGAAGGCTATATTGTTACTGGTAGGAAATGATACATTGTTATCACATGAAGATGGTTACCCTATTAGAACACAACACTCCTCCCCCCTAGGATGAGACGAAGTCTCTCAGCCAAGATGGCTTATTTCGAACACGCTGGGGTCTCGGTGTGGGCTGCCCTGCCCCGGGTTTGCTACCTTCTCTTTGTCCCCTGGCTTCCTGTCCTGTAATTGGAGAGGGAGACTTGTTAGTGCCTTGCCGCGGTTCTGCGGCTTTGTCGGGAGGTGCGTGCTTTATTTGGGAATAACCGGGGGCACTGGGGGCTAACGAAAAACCCCTCTTCTCGCTTGGATGGGTGGGGGAACACTCCCAAAACCCCCCCCGGCTCGCAAAATCAAAATCAAATTCGGGGGCAGCGGTCGCAAACTCCTCTCCCTCTCCCCCGGGCTCCGATAGGGAGTCGGGACCGCTGCTTCTCTTTGATAGGACTGGTGTATCAAAAGGATATGAGTCGGGACCGCTGCCTCCCCCCCTTGTTTGGGACTGTTGCCCTTCGTTGTCTCCCCCTTGGGATAAACGGGTGGGGGAGGACCCTAACGCTGAGGCAATCTCCGTGCCGTCCGTGGCTTGCTCCCTGGGAACCCGGCTCCGGAGCTGATCCGCATGCCGCCTCCACAGTAGGCCGGTGCTCGTTTCCACCCGATATGACACTGGCCCCGTCTGTTCTACAACTCTCCCTGGTACCCAGGCTGGCCCGGTGCTGGCGTAGTTCCTGCAATGCACAGGATCGCCGGCGGCGAAACCTTTCAACACCGCTACCCCTACGTTCTTCCCTTTGTCCTCGACCCTCGTCGGGTCTAACCTGGACAGAATCGTGGTCAGTTTTCTCCGCATCAGCAGCTCTGCCGGCGAGTATCCGGATGCTAAGGGGGTCACCCTATACGCTAATAAAAACTGACATACTTGGTGATTCAGGTCCCCCGAGCCCATGCGCCGCAGCGCATCCTTTGTTGTCCGCACCAGCCGCTCCACTTGGCCATTCGTGGCCGGGTGAAACGGCGCAGATGTTACGTGCCGAATGGCGTTTGCCTCCGTGAATGCCCTGAACTCAGCGGACGTGAAACAACTGGCGTTATCGCTGACCAGAGTGTCGGGTAAACCGAACGTGGAAAAGACTCTCCTTAGTTGGCCAATTGTGGTGGCGGAGGACGTGCTCTTTACCGGAATCACCTCCAGCCACTTAGAGTACGCATCCACTACCAGGAGAAAAACGGTTCCTCGGAACGGGCCAGCGAAATCTACGTGCACTCTGGACCACGGCCCCCTTGCTGCGTCCCATTCCCTATGCGGGAGGCGAGCCACCTCCGGTCGGGAGCCCTGGCACGCCTCACAAGTGCCGACCATGTGCTCTATGTCTGCGTCCAGCTGGGGCCACCAGAAGTAACTCCGGGCTAGCGCCTTGGAACGGACGATCCCCGGGTGGCTGACGTGCAGCAGTTTGAGCACCCTCGGTCGTAGGGCTGTAGGGACCACCACCCGTTGGCCCCACAAAAGGCACCCCCTCTCTAGGGACAACTCTATTTTTTTCCGAAAAAATGGGTCGAATTCCGTACCTGGGGAGGACGCCGGCCACCCCTTCTGTACCCATGAGCTTACTTTCTCCAGCGTTCTGTCCTTGCCTGTCGCCCTGGCAATGTCGGCTGGTACTATTGGGGGTGAATCTAAGACCTCTATTAACAATACCTGGTGGTCTCTCTCTACCCCTGCCTTTTGGTCGCCCGACAGGGGCAAAGGAGACCTTGAGAGTGCGTCTGCATGGCTGATCTCCTTCCCTGGCCGGTATTCCAATTCATGTTGGTATGCGTTGAGAAAGATAGCCCACCGCAGCATCCTCGGGGACAGGATCTGTGGCGTGGGCTTATTTGCAGTGAAAATTCCTAACAGGGGCTTGTGATCGGTCACGATCTTGAACGGGCGACCATACAGGAAATCGTGAAATTTTTTGGTTCCCGCTACTATCGCTAATGCCTCCCTGTCGGTCTGTGCGTAATTCCGCTTTGCTTGGGACAGGGACCTTGAATAAAACGCTATTGGGGCCTCCCTTCCGTCGTCCAACACGTGGCACAGCACCGCCCCCACCCCCACCGGGGATGCGTCACAGACTAAGACCACTGGCCGTTTGGGATCGAAATGAGTCAGGATTGCCTCGGATGTTAGGAGTTGCTTTAACTCTTTAAACGCCCTCTCTTGCTCGTCCCCCCACAGCCAAGTTTCCTCCTTTTTAAGCAACCGATGGAGCGGTTCGGCCACCGACGCCTTCCGTGGAAGGAAGGTATGGTAAAAATTGAGGAGCCCCAGAAATGACTGTAGTTCGGTTTTGGATGTGGGGCGAGGAGCCTTCTTGATGGCGGCTACTTTGGATTTGGACGGCATAATTCCCTCGGGCGTGACCCGGAACCCTAAAAATTCAACCTCTGTTTCGAAAAAAACGCATTTGTCTTTTCTCAGCCGCAGCCCCGCTTTCTCGAACACAGTCAGTACTTTATCCAATCTCTTTGCCAGTTCGGCCTCACTCCCCCCTGTTATCAATACGTCATCAAAGTAACACAACACCCCCTCCAGCCCCTTCAGGAGGCGTTCCACAATCGACTGAAAAAGGCCGGGTGCCGAGTTCACGCCGAACTGTAAACGCGACACCTGGAACGCCCCTTTATGTGTGACTATTGTTTGTGCCGCTGCCGTAGCGGGGGTTACAGGGAGTTGCTGGTAGGCTTGTGCTAAATCGAGCTTAGCGAAACACTTTCCCCCATTCAGCCTGGCCAGAAGGTGGCTGACCACCGGTACCGGGTATGCATTAGGGCGGATCGCCTTGTTAATTGTACACTTATAATCAGCGCAAATGCGCACCTCCCCGTTAGCCTTCAGTGCTGTTACAATTGGGGTTTCCCACTCCGCGGAATCCACAGGAACAAGAATCCCCTGGTCCACCAGCTTGTCCAGTTCCGCCTCTATTTTGTCCTTTAGTGCGAACGGCACCCTGCGTGGTTTGAGTCTTATCGGGCGGACCTCCGGGTCTAGGTCGAAGGCTACAGGGGGTCCCTTGAACTTTCCCAAACCTTTTTTAAAAATGGCGGGGTGCGCGTCGCAGACCGCTTGTATTGGGTCCGCACCCACGGCATGCACTCCCCCTATGAACAAACCCAAAGGCTGAAACCACTGCGTCCCGAGGAGGCTACAACTTCCCCCTTTGAGAACAACTAGGGGGAGTTCCGCAGAATGTCTCTTAAAACGGACCCGAAATTTCCCGACCCCCAACACTGGAATGCTGTTCCCCTGTACGTCTCGTAGCGTGGACCTCAACGTTTTAAGTTTGGGCCGCACGTGGGGGTCGATTTTCAAGAACTCTCTCTGGGGAATTATAGAATAGGAGGACCCCGAGTCAATTTCCATCCTAATAGGGGCCCCTTGTACTAGTACCTCAACGAAGTAATGGGGTTGTCCTGCGGACACGCTGAACACGGGAGCGTCGTCCTCGCTGTCGTCCGAGATGCGGCCCACGCCGTCCTGCCTCCTCGTGGTCCGGGCGCCATCTTTTGACCTCGCTGGACGGTCCGGCCTGGCCGAACGGTCTTGTGAATGCCTCCGGACCTCTTTCCTCTTCCTGCACGCCTTGGCGATGTGCCCCCGACGGCCGCAGTTGTAACACTCGGTTTTTCTGAATGGGCACTTCGCGCGCTCATGGGCCGCTCCGCAACCATCGCAGCGGCGCCCTCCTTTTCGGACCTTCTGGACCTCCTCGCCGTCGCTGCCTTCCGTAGACGACTTCGAGGTTCGTCGGGTTGCGTGCACCGACTGTCCGGACTTTCCGTGCACCGAATTATCCGCTTTGCCGGCCCTAGGACGCCACTCACGCCACTGGTGCATTTCGTCTACCCCAGCATTCGTGGATTCCGCGGATTCCGCGGCCTCCACAACCTCTGCCAGCGTGGGTGGTGGCTCCTTGTTCATCAGGCTGCGCTGCACTTCCTTGTCCTTCAGGCCACACAGAACTCCGTCCCTGAGGGCCATCTCTAGGTTGTCCCATCTGCAGGGGGCGGCTGCTATTCTCATGGCTGTTACGAAGGTCTCAACCGACTCGTCCGGCGCTTGGACTCGCCTCCAAAACGCGCTCCGAGCGGGAAACATTGCCCTCGAGGGTCGGAACCGCTCACGCAGCAGTTTCATGATGTCCTCGGCTTTGAAGTCACTCATCTTCTTCGGTGCGATGATGCTCACCAGCGTTCGCTTGGTTTCCATCCCAAGCATTCGGGTGAGGATGGCCCTCTTCCTCTCCTCGTCGTCTTTGACTTTGAGTTCCACCAGTGCCGCCTGGAAGTCCATCTCAAAAAGCTCCCAGTCTTGCGGTTTGGTAATGTTGAACCCGCTCTGTGCCCTGGCTCCTTGGGAATCCATAATCCCACCTTCGTCGCCAATTTAGTGTATGAGAACCAAGACACAGGAAACAGCCACGGGCTGGTTTAACTCAGGTTTATTGCATGGTGGTCAGAGGGAACATGAGGTAATGGCGGATGCATAGCTCAATATATACAGTAGTAAAACATTCGAATGTGGCTCCACGGTAGCCTATTGGCTATTGTCTGCGTGACGTCATTGTTAGTCACGCCCTTCTTGTCCAGGTGTAGGTAGTGGCGGGAAACTCCGCGCTGTAGAACTTTGATGAGTATGGACCGAGAGAGCTTGGACGCTCGCCGCTGCCCACTGGTGGTCATTAGCTCGCGTCCTCATACAGGGTTTATAGTGATACAGCTGAAGGCTATATTGTTACTGGTAGGAAATGATACATTGTTATCACATGAAGATGGTTACCCTATTAGAACACAACAACCTGACTGGGAGGCAGTTCGATTCCCGAGTACTGCAGGACGGAATGAGCTCCGTCTTTGTCCCAGCTCCTGCCAACCTAGCTAGCAGTTCGTTCGAAAGCAAGAAATTGCAAGTAGATAAATAGGGACCACTTCGGTGGGAAGGTAACAGCGTTCCGGTGTCTCGTCATGCCTGCCACATGTCCACGGAAACGTCTGCAGCTGCAGACAGCGCTGGCTCTTCGGCTTTCAAACAGAGATAAGAACTGCACCCTAGAGTCGGATACGACTGGCTTTCGAGCAAGGGAAACCTTTACCTTAACAATACGCAAAATTATCCCGGAAGTTGTTCTATTTGTGCGTGTCTTCTATTTATACGTTTCTGGTCTGCAATCTTCATTCTGTATGACGTTACACGCATGCGCTGTGCTTTAAGAAAAACCGCGCTGAGAAAGAATTTACGACGCCGCAAGTGATGCGCGCGCAGGTGGCATAACGGCCAATTGAGGATACTCAAGCGCCAGTCCTATAATAATACGCCCCACCCCTTATTCGTACAACTCGGACCGTGATTGGTTCTTACAGGGCTGGCTCGTTGCTGGGTGGATTTACTTCTTAAATGTGTTCCTTTTTTTGTCAGAAGGAAGGAAGGAAGGATCAAAGGAAAAGACAGAGATTATGTAATGATTATACCAGGAAAAAACTCATGGGTGCTTTTTCTCCTCAAATGAAGACAATTCAGGACAAGTTAGTTATTATTTATTGTGAAATGGGAGTGACTAAAATACTTTCCCCCCCCCGCGCCAGTTTATGAATGGAAAAGTCCATTCTATTACTCTCTTTGTGACGTCACTATTGGCGCAAGCGCCGCATTTCCGCCAGTAAGCCAATAGGAAGACCTTCTAAGGAGGGCGTTGTTCCATTGTGCCGCGAGTATCTCTAGAAGACGTGAGGTGACAGAAGAAGCACTTCCGGTAGTGAGCGGGGCGGCTCCCCTACGTCATTTCCGCAAAGAGATACAAAGGCTTGTTGAAGAAATCTGGCCGCAGTCTGAGTGCAACTGCAGAAGCCACTGCGCGTGCGCCAGTTTCCCAGGCAACAGAGGCGCGTTATTTGTTTCTATCTCGCCTGGTGGGTTTTCCTCCAAGGAGCTTAAGGCGGCGTACATGTTTCTTCCTTTATCCCTCCTTTGGGTCCCTTCACCAGCAACCTTGTGAGGTTGGGCCGAGAGAGAATGAGAGGCCAAAGGAGAACTGAAAAACGTTCATGTCTTAGTGGGTGTTAGTTTTAGGCCGAATAAGGTGCGGCGCCTTAGTGGTTAAGACGCTGAACTTGAGGACTGTCAAACCTAGCAGTTTGAAAGCAAGAAATTGCAAGTAGATAAATAGGTACCACTTCAGCAGGGAAGGTAACATCCCGTGCGCTTCAGGGTCATGCCTGCCTCATGACTATGCAAATATCTGCAGATGCAGACAGCGGTGGCTACTTGGCTGTAAATGGAGATGAGCACCACACCCTAAAGTTGGTCACGGCTGGCTTTCGAGCAAAGAAGACCTTTTACCTTTATAAGGGGCAAAGAGCTTGTGAACTGTATGGATATTAATTGGATATGTTAATATTCAGGAGGCTGGAATGCAAGCAGGGAGGTTCTGTTAGCTTTCAAAGTTGAGTGCAGGTTCTCTTTATTAATAAAGCTACACAGTGATTAATGATAGGAATTCATGAAAGTGTTAGCAGCAGAGAAAAGAAATTGGTTGCATCCTGGTTCCAGGACTGTATGTTGTTTCCTCTGGTTTAAGAAGGAGAGAACTTCTGGGAGAAAGATTGAGGTCTTATTTATTAGTATTGCTAAACAGAATAGAAAAGTCTCAAGAAGGGGATTGTGTGGAACAGAAATACGTACAGATCTTTATTTCCTAATTTGAAAATAAATCAAATTATAATTAGATCTAAAATATTTGATATTATTTAACAATATGAATAAAAGAGGTACACACTGAAATGTTATTGATTATGTGTATCTAAAAGCTTTGAAACCTGTTTTTTTAAGTTTTAGTATGATAGGGAAAAATGAATTCTGTTCCAAGTTAGTGCATATGGTGATTTATCGAAACTCAGCTGTGTTGCTAAATCCTGACCACTTTTTTTATCTAGCAGGTTACAATGTTTTTTTAATGTGTTGGTTATAAGAGATGCTGTCATGGTAGTCTGAAAAGATTTCTTTCTGCCTGCAGACATGTTGAGATCCATGGAGCCCCCAGGGGTTGAACCATAGTTCCTCACCAGCTGAGGAATGGCAGTAAGTAGAGCATGTGTCTTGACATCGATATTTCCTTAGCCTGATGCTATATCTGAAATTTAGAACAAAACTTTAGGCATATTGCAGCACTTAACATGGATTTGGTGTAAGTGCTGGTAAATTAAGGAAGTCATCCAACTTTCACATGTTTCAAGTATCAGAGAAGTAACCCAATTAGTAAATGTGCTTCCAATCAATGAAGAAACACTATGTCAGATCTCTTATATTTATTTGTTTGTTTGTTTATTATTCATACTTCTATTGCCACCCCCTCGCCGAAGTGACTCCAGGCGGCTAACAATAAAACATGAACAAAAACCACAATAAAAACATTTAAAATCATTTAAAACCAATTTAAAAACCATCAATCTTAAAAACCCACCCACCACCTTATATTTATCTCTTTTTAGCACAAAGTAAAAAGCTGGACATCAGTGTTTATTCAAGTAATGCCTTTTATAGCCCGCTTCCTGTACCTCATAAACTCTGTACTGTTGGATTCCGTTCTCCTTTGGCTTTCTTCACCTTACAGACTCCGTCGCTGAACCCTCCACCAGACCTCCCTTTTGCTGCCACCTTGTTCCTGCCCCTCCCTGCCATCGTTTTTTTGGTTGTTGGTTCCTATCTGCTACTCCTCATCCTGGTCCTGGTTCTCCGACAGTGCCTTCTGGTAACGGAGGGGTGGGAAGGGGACAGTTGACACAACAAAGTCCTGTGGGTTTTAGAGGTGAAGCAATAAATGAGAGTAGCTCAGTCTTTTCCATAATATTACACAAGAGTTGAAATGTTTGAAATGGTAGCCATGTTGGTCTGTGTAAGCATATCAGAGAGTAAACAAAACAAAACAGCAAAGAGAGAGAGAGAGAGAGAAAAAATGTTGCGACACCTTAAAGCTAACTTGTGGACTTAGTCCATGAAAGCTCACATTTAAATACAGGAGTTAGTCTTTAAGGTGCCACAACATTTTTGTATATTTTTTTTGCTGTCTTGTTTTGTTTACTCTCGTGATATTACACAGAGTGTTTCCTCAAACATAGCAGTACATTCTGAGATGAATTTCCATTAAGGAGAAAGCAAAAAGGAGTGTCAATGTGCAGTGCTATTATTCAGGATTGGGCTGTCCTTGGCTCTAACTGACCATGTTAATTGACAAACCACAGTGCACTGTATGGAGTAGAAAATACAAACTAACTTTCAATTTCCCACTATTTGCTTGGCTTTTTTCCCCATACCAGGTTTCGTAATCTACACTGACACTGTCCTGATAAATCTGGATTATTTCTAGTATACAAAGTGTAGCAGTCTAATGCAGTGGGATACAGTATAGACACACTTGTTACTTTACTTGTATCATGCCGGCTGAACCACGTTTGATGTTCTTTTCTTATTGCTTCACAGGCCCGAGGCGTTTGTGCCAATTGCTGTTCCTGTGAAAAGATGTCTTGGCCAAGCATGTGTGAGTGCTGCATGGCTTGTGCAGAGTCATGTGACTGTGTCCTTCCTTCTCCATCCCGCTGTTTGGATCACTGCTGTTCCTGTACTAGTGTAAGTTTTCCCCATCTTTTGCTTCCCCCAAAGTGTAATTGAGTATGTTATTAAGCATATCATTGATTGGTGTTCCATGAGGTCAGCGAATTATACTAAACTTAAAGTCTCGAATGGAAAGAAGTTGCAGGCCTTATCAGAGAAAGATGTAGAAAGTGGTCCAAAAATGCGGATTTCTTCCATCAATAAAACCTCAGATCTTGTTTTTTTAATAAAATGATTGGAAAAAGTCCAGCACCTTTAATCAGAACATCGAAGAGCAAGAGAGAGATTTTGTGCTGGACAGCGCCTTTACTTTCTAGAGCTTTTGTGGTTCACAAGAAACTTAGCAATGGATCATATGACCACATGATGTTAATCTTAAACTAGTAACATTTCCCCTTCTTTTTTATGACTCAGTAGGTTTTTTTTGTCATCTTTGCAAAGTAATATTCATTTTGTCTTGATTTGTCCTGGAGGATGGGATTTTCCACTGTTTTGCAAGTGGTGCTTTCCACTTGATTTCTACAGCCTGAGGAGCACCACATTGTGCTACTGTGCAAAGGAGTTGTGGGTTACAGCATTATTTAGTCTAAAATATCTAGGGCAAGTGCTTTTTTTATAGTTGCAAAAAGAGAAGTAGTTATGATTATTCAGAAAGTTTTACAGGTAATTAGTTAGTTTCCCACAAAAGTAGCTGTACCATAAAAATAGACTTCTAACATTATTTGCAAGGCTTTCAGTGATATCCTGAAGAAAAGCAACATTGTTTTTGAAAGTTCAGTTTTGACTGTTACCTTGATTAGGACTGTTCTTATTCAAGACAAAACAGCACAGTTGTTACAAATTGGGACAGACATTTCTAATAGGAGTGTTTAGAAAAGCATAAGTAGCAATTCCCATTCTTCAAGAAGTATGTTTCATTGTTCTCTCAGAGTGAATGTCTCTTCTAAGATCATGTGTGATGTAATACATTTCTGTATTGTCTGTACAGTGTGGGCAAAATGCAGTGCCCCAGGGCTGTTTTTACAGCCTCATCAGACTCCCTGACCCTCCATAAAATAACAAGTTTTCCCCAGCAAAACACGTGGGTTGTTGATAGTGGTAAGATCGAGAAGTAGTACATTTCCTTTTACTAGGCTGTAGGATCCCTCCTCCAGCAGTGTTTAACACCAAAATTAACCATTTTTAATAAGCAGAAATTGACTTTTGTCTTCTTTTTTTTAAAAAAAAATTGAGTGATTGATTTTGCCTTGAAAGAACCCTGAGGATGGAAAATTAGCCCTAGAGGCAATATTGTGGCTCATCCTGTTTGGTATTCAAAGACTTTCCTCCCTCAGACTCTTTCTTTCATTGTGAGCAAATTTATGTTTTTAATCACTTTACTAATACAGTAGGTCGATTCCATTTGGCTGATAGATCAGCTGAGGTTGTAATTCTATATACCCGCTCCAAATATAAGCCACAGCTGAGCAAAATAACTTCCTGAGTAACAGTGCATAGAATTAAAAAGGGAAAAAGAAAGAAGAGGAAGAATATAAATAAGAGTGGCTTACAAAAGTTGTTCAAGGATGATTAAGGGAAACTTTTCCAAATCCCCAAATACGCTGAAATCATGAAAGGAAATTGGGAAAAGTGTTCAGACCTACTGTTGTGTTGATATCTTTTTTCAAACACTGCATGTTTATCAGTTTATTTAAAATGTTTGCCTAAGAGTATTACTAGTAGTCTTGGATTAATTTTTCTGTTCTTCAAAATGACAGTTCTCTATACACTTGGGTGCAGATGAGTCTGTAGGTTAAGAGTATTTGATTTCTTTCTTGCCAGCAGGGCTGGGAGCCAGGGACATGTTCCTTACCTCACTTTTGTCCGCTGTGCGATTGTGCCTGCACCTACCAACCACCAGACTGTCACAACATAAACTGCATTTGCTTCGAGATCAAATTACGCTAAGGGACCCCAAATAACAGGAAATTATGGCTGTATTGCAGGAGTGTATGATGACATGGGAATCTCTTCATTACAAGTGGTGGACAAGTAAAATGGACAATTGTTTATGTTGGCTAAATTAGTTATTCTGACTCAAGGAGACTTGAAACTTTGCTTTTCTTGTTCCTGTTGATTTTTCAAATGCTTTTTAATACTATGTATTTGATATTGCTTTTATTAAAAACTGCAGAATTTTATAATAAAGCTAGTTATGCTTCCTGTCTTTGTCTTTAATGGGAGTTCAAAGAAGAGGACATTTGCTACAATGTTGAATTAAGTTGTCAGATTTTTTGGAAAAGGTTAGATAGTCATATATATTTTTGCTGGACAATGTTTAGTGTTGGTGGGAGGTTTGGCTAAAAAGATGTTTAGGATACCCACAGATTTTATTAATAAAAAAGCAAAGCACACAGAAGGAAACCACCTCTTTTCCAGTGAAGAAATTCATTTTTCCTAGTTGAAGATTTTTTCCCGGCACAGTAAATCATACTAGTGGCAATCTGTGAAAATTATATCAGTGGTAAAGAAAGAGAAATAGATTGTAATTCAAATGATTACTGTATACTCTTGAAAGGACCTACTTTTAAAGGAACAGAGCTGAATCTCTTTATTTAGAAGCCAATTTGCAAACATGTGTTGGAGATATTTGTATGTACAGTTAAAGAAAAATGGTAGATTCTAGTTAGTCAACACTTTAAAAAAAGCTCTAATTAATTATACCATAAGTATTCTGACTTTCCTCTTCCAGGCTGTTCAAGGTAGCCTCTATATTTCTTCTCCTTGTGAGAAACCTTGGGCATGAGCCCCAAATGACTTCATGAGCTGCATAGAGGCTTTGAACCAAGTTAACTTTTGGACTACAGCTCTGAGTCACACAGCCAACACAGCTAGTGTAAGCCTCCTCTGTTTCTTGTGTGATATTTGACAACACTGCTTGTCTAGCAATAAAACTCTATTTGGATTTGTGAGACGTTTTCCTGCAAAACTGAGCAAGAGGATTGATGTCCTTGTGCATCCAAAACTTTTGGCATAAGAACTTATGCTGTAGCTTTCCCTTCTGTGAAGGCCACATCTACCGGTAAGTGGAAATGCAGCAATGAACTAGAGACCTTATTGATGCAAAGGGTCTGGATATCACAGCTTGTATGCCTGCAGTTGCACGATGCAGTTTCTTGTTTAATTTGGGTGGACAGTTGAAGGTCCATATTGTCACAATAATATGAGCATTGCCAGAAATTATTCGTGAGCAAGCAGCAGTTGGAATACATGTATCTATAAAGTTTGCATTTATGTACTATATCTGTGTGCTTCTGTTGAGGTTTTTGGTTTTAACAGACCTCAAGTGATTGTTTTTTAGTTTTTCAAACCTATTTTAAATTACAGTATATGCATTTCTTGAAACTGCTCCCATTGACTAATAGATCTTAAGGAATGTTTTACATGCTTTTGAAATGCACTTTTTATGTGCACAGAATTCTAATTGTACATTTCTCACTAGGATAGTACATATCTGTCTGAGTGAAGATTCTGTTGGGCAAACTTCATAGGCATTCCATAAAATGTGGGTTGAGGCAAGGCAGCTGAACCATGCGCTGTAATAATCCCCCCCCATATTGATAGTCAAAAAGCTGCTTTTCAGAAATGTGGCATACAATAGTAAATGTGCCATCTTAAATTAATAGCAGTGTTCTTAAGGCCACTAGCATAAATTAAACAAATACTCAACACAGGTGTATATGTGGATATGGTAAGAGAAAATCTGCATCACAGATGACACATGACTGTGCAAACATGAAGGATAAAGGACCAAGCCATGCAGAGATGTGTGTGTGTGTGCGCGCGCAAGGTCATTGTGCTGCAAGGTGGATTACAGGATTGCAGTTGGAATGTACTTTCTGGGATGCTGATCTAATTGCCTAAACGCTTGTGATCAGATCATGCTTTAGAATGGCTTATCCTATAAGGAAAGCAGGTTAATCCATTTTCATGGCACTCCCTACAATAGCTGACACCAGTTTCCTACATCTAGTATCATGATAGGTAAAAGCTGCCTGATGTCAACAGAAGGGGGATTAACGTTGTTTCTTCACTTTACTGTATTTAGATATCCAAATACAGTACAGTATTTTTAATGTTTTCCTCCCAATTTGCTGTCCACTCTAATGAAGCATTTTACAGAAACAGCTTTAAGCAATTGTAGAAGTGTGCAAGATTTAATGTAATAGCTCCTTGACCCATACTTTGGCAAGTGTGAATCTGAAAAACAACCACAAAACCAGCTTCATTTAAAAATATATAGCAAAATTCTGTTTAACCAAAGATTCCTGTTATGATAGTGTGTAAAATGAGATTCATTATAAATTGTTTCATGGTTTGCACTTTTTGCACTTCTATTACGTCCAACATGCAATAAGATTGGGCTGGATGTAGAACATAAAATGTTTTCAGTTACCTTAAACCAGGGGTGCCCAAACCTTTCAGGCCGTGGGATGGTCACATGGTTCAGGAAGCCAATCACATAGGACGTGTTTTACTTCCACTTGAACAAGGGCTTTGCGGGACGGATGAATTGGCATCGGGGGCCACATCCAACCCCCGGACCATAGTTTGGGAAAACCCTGCCTTAAACAACTGCAACTCTTGCAGAGATGGCAACAGTAGCTTTGTGGTTTTGAGACCTGTCTTCAGTTCTGGCTAGAGATGAACTTGGAATTCTACAAGATAACCACAATTTAAAAAGGCTACAGTATTTGCCAAAAGCAAAATTACAACTTCTTTTTGGCTAGCAGCCATAATTTGTGTGTATGGGTATGTCCGGATTTTAGCTCAACCAGCCCCTTTACCAGGGTAAGCAATTAGTATGCAAACAGTGTAAATAAGATGTATGCATAGGTGTGTCTTATGAATGAACTTTAGCAAGCATAGGTAAAGATAAAGGTCTCCCTTGCTCGAAAGCCAGTCGTGTCTGACTCAAGGGTGCAGTGCTCATCTGTTTACAGCCAAAGGGCAGACATTTCCGCAGTCACGTGGCAGACATGACTAAATGCCAGAGCACATGGAACACTGTTATCTTTCCCACCAAAGCGGTACCTATCTATCTACTTGCAATTTCTTGCTTCTGAACTGGTGGGTTGCAGGAGTCGGATGGGAGAGGGAGTTCACTCCGTCGTGCAACACTCGAATCTCGAACTGCTGACCTGCATCACTGCAGTGGCTCAAATGGCTAAGACGCTGATTAGGAGGCGGAAGGTCAGCAGTTCGATTCCCGAGTACTGCAGGACGGAATGAGCTCCC
The DNA here is from genome assembly GCA_035047345.1 of Bradypodion ventrale. Taxonomy (NCBI): domain Eukaryota; kingdom Metazoa; phylum Chordata; class Lepidosauria; order Squamata; family Chamaeleonidae; genus Bradypodion; species Bradypodion ventrale. The sequence continues at coordinate 10,951,271 of JAWDJE010000006.1, forward strand.
GTCTTTGGCCCAGCTCCTGCCAACCTAGCAGTTCGAAAGCAACTGTATTTGCAAGTAAATAAATAGGGACCACTTCGGTGGGAAGGTAAACAGCGCTCCGTGCGCTGGCTCCGGTGTCTAGTCATGCCTGCCACATGACCACGGAAAGGTCTGCAGAAGCAGACAGCGCTGGCTCTTCGGCTTTGAAACAGAGATGAGCACTGAACCCTAGAGTCGGATACGACTGGCTTTTGAGCAAGTGACACTTTTACCTTTACTCAATTAATTATTAATTATATATTAATTAATTATCGTATCAGATATTGACGCCAATGAAATGAAGAGAACGGCGGGTGGTGGGGCTGCATAGCTCAGTCAAATTAGCCATCACGAGAGTCAACTGGCCATTTATTTGGCAGCCAGCTGAGAACTTCTCAGTGAGAAGATGGGACGGGTCCATCTTGGAAATTGGGGCGCCGCGCATCCCCACAGCCCACACTCAAGATGGTCGCACTGCCATCACTGCAGCTTCGCCGGCTGCTGTGCCCGGCCTCAAAATGGCTGCCCGCCCACCTACCGCCGCGGTTTAAAAGGAGGAGGGGGGCGCGTCATTTTCCCAGCAACCCTTCCTACTAGAGCTGCAAAGCAATCGGGATTGTGGGCAACGCTTGGAGTCGGGGCGGGGGGAGGGGAGGCTGCGAGCCGGGGTCTCGGATGGGCAGGAGCCGGAGAAGGGGGACTCGGATGCCCATGCTCCCCGACAGAAGGCGTGGGGTTTCTATAGGTTGCACTACGGATCTGGGAACCAGGCATCGCGGGTTCCCTGGGAGAGGAGCCGAAAGGGCAGGGAAGACATGGGCAGCTTAGGGCGAAGGGGCTTTTTTTATTGCGGGGCTGTTGCCGCGTGACATGCTGGGGAGCCCTTGTAGGGTGCACGGTTGATTTGGGAAATCTTTTGGGGGGGGGGTGGTAATATAGGCTTTGAAGAGTGCAGAGGCTGCGATGCAGTACTGGGGTGTACGGGGAAAGGGTGTACGTGAAAACGGGATGGGGAGGAGGGGTTGCATTATTGTAGGGCTGTGCTAGCCCAGATCTCCCGGTGGGTTCGTGGAGAGGAAGATTTAGGGGGGCTAGCTGTAACAATCTGGGGGAAGGGGCTGGGGAGATTTGCTACTTCTGGGGTGTTTTTACTATTACTTTGCAGCACTGAGGCCATTTGGAGGGGAATGCTAGTCAATTTATCCTATACACCGGGGGTTTGAGGGAGTGGTCTTAACTAGTTTTGTGGAAGCTTTAAATAAGGTGCTGTAATTGTTCACGACTAGTTAGTTGGGAAATAGAGCTAGTGACTGAGTGGACTTGTGGAAAATTATCTCTAGTTATTTTTCAGATTTCGTTTGACATTGGAATTGAAATACTTTCCTATGCAAAGATTGCAATACTGTAGAATATTTCATTTTCATTTGGTGGTTATGCGCTCTGCCTTCTGTGTCTAGGAAATACTAAGCCTTTGAAAATGCTAGTACCTCCAAACTTGATTTTAAAACAAAAACATCCTGTTATAGTTCTGTGGTGCTGATGACTGGTGGGCTATTCAAGCTTTGGTGATTCCAGGCATATCATACAGGTTAAACTGGGGGATTTGCTTTGCTACATATATCCCCTTGAATTTTGTAGGAACTTTTGAGCACCCGAGGACGTGAAAGGCTGTAAATGTTCCTCTGTAGATATACCACTGCTTTGGTTGTATTGTTTATTGGTCGATATTTGGTAGACTGTGTCTTGGATTCTGTATTTAATTTCTAGTAACATAGTTTATTAAGTGAAAGGTGCACTCACATTCTTGAAAGTGTGCCCCTATTAGACTGGTGCTCTATAAGTCTTCATGGCACCCCATTGACATTAATAATTTGAAGTTTTATTTGCATTCCTGAGAAACTTATTTCTTTAAAAACCTGTGGGGTATATTTAATGAATATCAAATCTGGGGCTGTAACATAATTTGTAGTGGAAGGACACACACCCACACACACAAACCCCCAACTTATTCAATTGTTGAGCAGGGTGTATTCCAAGGTCACACAAACTTGAAGAAGCAAGAGCTGCTAAATGAGATTACATTTTAGTTATTTGATAGGATAAACTTTCCTGCAACCCGAGTTCTCAAGCTGTCAGCAACGGCATCAGTTATCTCTGAAATAATATTCAGTAAGGGGAGAGTGGGGTTCCCCACCCTCCGATGCTACCCCAAGCCATGTCTGCTTTTGGGGATGCCCATGAGTGGTACATGGGAGCTCTGAGCCGGCAAGAAGCAGCTGCCTGTCTCCAGGGCCACCGACACGGGACCTTTCTGGTACGGGACAGTACCACCTGCCCTGGTGACTACGTGCTTTCCGTCAGCGAGAACTCAAAGGTGCATTTCCCAAAACCTCTTAATGTCTTGATGAGAAAAGTAGAGAAAGAAGGGCTGTGTTGGGGGAGTTGAAATGGCTTAATTACAGATTAAATATTGTGGACAGGTCTACTCCCAAGCCATACATAGATGGTCACCTATTCCTTTCCTTCTCCAGGTCTCTCATTACATCATCAACAGCCTCCCTGGGCGCTTACGGATCGGGGAACATGAGTTTGATGGCTTCCCTGCTCTACTAGACTTCTACCGCCTCCACTACCTGGACACCACCACCCTGGTTGCCCCTGTGGGTCGGGTGGTGGCCCCTGCTTCTGCCCAGCCACCTCCAGCAGGTGAATGGGTCCGTGCCCTCTACGACTTTGTTGGCCGGGATCAGGAAGACCTCCCTTTCAGCAAAGGGGAACCCTTGAGGGTGTTGGCAAAACCCGAAGAGCAATGGTGGACAGCGCAGCGTGCGGATGGGCGTGTGGGTATGATACCTGTGCCCTATGTCCAGCCCTGTCCCTATGCTCACCCCAGCAGCCACAGTACCCCCCGGCATGCTCCAGTAATAGCAAGAGCGGTACAGCGAAGAGTGCCTGGAGCAAGTGACAAGACGGCACTGGCCTTTGAGGCAAGTCATAGGATCATGTTGTTATGGAATCGTGCAGAAAAGGAGTGCATGTCCAGTTAGAGCAGAACTTTGGAGAGTTGGTTTCTCTTTGGGCTACACTTCCCAGAATCACTCAGCCAACAGTGGCCACAGTTGGAATTCTGGGAGTTGTAATCCAAACAAGAGATTCCCATGTGGTGGATAAAGTGATGGAGATCTTGGTTAAAGTCTCGTCTCAGCTATGGGAAATCACTTGGCAGTAGCATTGGTAAATATCTCAAATACCGTGAAAACTTTATTAGGTTAATATTAGTCGGGTGTGATGGCACATGACAATAGTCCAAAATTAGCTTTTCAAATCTTTGGCATAGCATGAGGTCATATCTGATGGTCATTAGTCTGTAGATTTCTATTGGACAATGTCTTGTATGGAATTCCAGACTGGCATGCCTCTACCCCACCCCCCAAAATCCCTGTGATCAGAACAGTTTCCAAATGTAAAGTTTAAGGTCTCTGTGGGGGTAGAAAGCCCTGTTCATGCTCTCATTGGACTCTTCTTCCATTATCAAGCTATTCTCTATAATCACAAAGGCAAAGAACTTTTTCCTAAAGGGAAAAGAATAAAGGTCAGAAGGGTTTTGGACCCTTTCATTCCCCATCTCCAATTACTTGACATAAACAACAAACATGAGGTTGAGAAGCTAAGTGGAGAGGATTGCCTGAGAAATAAAACAACACCCCTGTTTTTTTTGTTTCCTGAACTCTCCTTGTATCTCCTGATGCTTTGCAGGTGGGCGATCTCATTGCAGTCACCAAGATGAACGTCAATGGCCAGTGGGAGGGCGAGTTGAATGGGCGTCGTGGCCACTTTCCCTTCACTCATGTCAAGGTCCTGGATCCTGAGGAAGCTAGCTGAGCATCTAATGTAACCCTTGGACTTTCCCCAAAGGGGGTCATGATCCCTGAACTCTTCTGACCTGTGACTATCTGCCTGTCTTGCACACTGTATTTTCTGACACGAACCTTGAATTTTGACCTACCTGGCAGGTCTTATTGGTCATCCAACTCACTGCTATTCACTTCCTTGGATATGGACCTTTTCTGCCATCTTGAACAATGAACACTGTTCCTTGACATGCTGTTCTTATATGCTGTGATAGTCGGCTCTTATCAACTTTAACCCTTTGTGGGCTCTGTTCTTACTGGCTTCCCGAAAACGATATTCCTTACAGCCTTATGGTTTTCAACTTCTGAGTATGTGCCCCTAAACCTTGCTACTCTGCATCCTGTGATCTGTGAACCTGAGAAGCTCTTAAGCATTGATTGACTCCCTTTAATCTGTGTGTGTTTTTCATTTGACCCTACTTTCATTGGGGATTGGGGGGGGGGGGCAGTGTTTGGCTTTAAATGGGTAACAGGAATCTTACCACCCCTTAACAGAAATCCCAGGCCTCTTGTTGTCTATTCCAAACCAACTTGTTAATTAAAGTTTCTTGCTGAGTATTCCTTCCTGACATTTTCTCTTTTTGGGGAGGGAGGGGCCCCCCCAGAGAAGATAAAGATGGGGAAAGTGGCAGTGTTGCTGTGGTAACCAGCATCACAAATCCAGGCCTTGAAAGTTTCCATGGTGATATGGTACATAGCCTTTTGCTATAAGCAGGAAGAAACTGGAGCAAATAATACTCATGCTGGTGGAGGGCAGCTTAGTTTCCATCTTTTTGCCATCTCACTTATCTTGCCATTTTGTATGAAGATCAATACTAAGTCTCCATGCATACCAACTGTTCCTGCTGAGTAGGTACTGGCCCTGTTTTTTTACCTGGATTTATATACCTCTAGTAGTGTCCCTGTGCCAATTTGTACCTCCTAAGATTTGTACCTCCTACTTCTATTTTGATCGTTTTGCTAATAATAATTTCATGTCAGAAATTATTCTGGGACAGAGACAGGCGCTCAAACTCATACAGTCCCCAGGTCTCAAACTGCTGACTTGCTAGCCTTCCAGCTAATGAGGTGAGCTTCTTAACTATTGAGCCACCACAGTCCTTTGCTAATAACATCATCCTGAGTTTAGTATAGTTTTCAAAGGCTAGATTTGTCCTGTTGTGGTGGCTTAGTGGTTAAGATGCTGAACTTGACAACTGGAAGGTTGGCAGGTCAGCAGTTTGAGACCCGAGTGCTGCATGACAGAGTGAGCTCCCGTCTCTCCCCCAGCTCCTGCCAACCTAGCAGTTCAAAAGCAAGAAATTGCAAGTAGATAAATAGGTACCACTTTGGTGGGAAGGTAAACAGTGTTCCTTGCACTCCAGTGTCTAGTCATGCCTATCCCATGTCCGTGGAAATGTCTGCAGACAGTGCTGGCTTTTGAGCAAGATTTACCTTTACCAAATAAACACATACTGTACAACTAAACACATGCACACATACAATACTGTTTAATAGATGTGAGTGTGCAAGTGTATTATAGTGGTAAGGAACATGTGGTCCTCCAGATACCTTTTTGCTCTGGCCACCCAAGCCAAAGATCAAACAGGATGGGAGTAGCTGTCCCCCTCCTCCCCTAGAGCTACCATATCTTCCCCTTAATCTTTTCCCTAGGCTAAACACACAAAGCTCTTTTTTTTCAACGAGGATGTGCCTGTGGTTCCTAATATTGTGTAGTAGTCTATCCTGTCTACTTTCAAGGAAGTATCTTCTTCAGGTTGACACTTTCTGCCACACCCAGGGGCTCTGATTTTATAGCGTAAAATGAGAATACTGTACATTTTTAAAAATCTGGCAGACATTGGAGGAAGTCAGTCAGCCAGTCTCATGTTAGTAAGATGTCTTTTAGAACCCTCTTCCATTCCCAACGGTGAAGTCGTTTCTGCCACGCTGCTAATAATATTATCCGAGAATATTGTACTTGATTTCCAGGTCTAATCAGTGTTAAATATGATTAATGGACTGGGTGAAAATAAGATCCTGCATTTCACAGTAGCACTGTATCTTCAAAATCTCCCCTCCCTCTCCACATCCCAAATATCATGAACATAAATATGTAACCCTTTTGTAAAACTAAAGAACTTTCCCCATTTTTGATCTATCGTCCTCTTCCGGAGTCCTGTTGGAGAAGGGAAACCTGCCCTTACCTAAAGGCAAGGGCTTCCTGGCTGTCAAACGGAATGGCTCCAGTTGGTTACCTGTGTTTTCTTCCTCTTTTACCCTTTCTGGTACTTACTTAAAAACATGTCACATTTTCCCGCTACGGTAATGGAGCAGACGGTACAGCCAGCGACTCAATGCCGCATGTTGGCCAGCAGTAAATAACCTGACTCCTTAAATGGGCCAACGGCTATGGGTGGATGAGCCCCTTTAGGTGGGGTGATTATCCCCTCAGTGGAGGAAATGCCACTAAAAACCATCATATTGGGCCCAACGGCAAAATGAGGGGAGGAGGAACTCTGATTCTCAACTGTATGGAGGCGGAAGAGGCCATGCCAGATGGACTGGCTGTGAAGGCGCACCTTGATAATATCCTCAAGGCTGTGGCAGTCCATTGCAGTCCTGGTGTTAAATCCTGCATGTCTCATTTCATATGTGCCACAGGAGATGGCTCCATGTTCATAGTGTATGGGTCACTTCATGGCAAGCTGGGATCCACCTTAAACAAATTCACGCCAACAGCATTTTTCCTGCTTCAGGAAAAAATGTATTCTCGGATAGGAGTTGCAGCCTCCGCTAATTCTTTAATGAGGTAAACTCTTGGCGTTGGCCTGCAGCTCTTCCTTGGTGACAGCAGGTGGCGTTGGGAGACCAAAAGCTGTTTTCTGGGCAGCTGCATTTTTAATGCTGTACAGTATAGTACAGTCATGCCTGCCACATGACCACGAAATGCCTGCATAAGCAGACAGCGCTGGCTCTTCGGCTTTGAAATAGAGATAAGCACTGAACCCTAGAGTCGGATACGACTGGGTTTCGAGCAAGGGAAACTTTTACCTTTAACCTTACAGTACGTATAGTATGGAAACCTTTATGTTGCCAATGAATACCCAGGAAAATTCGGGGTTCTCGGACAAGATGGAGGGACAAAAATGGAAGTCACCCCATTAAGGCGTTTTGTTGGATCTGGAGTTTTGGGGTAGGGTGGGAGGAGAAAAGCAATAGCTTACATATGGAATGCCTCACCTCCAAAGCACTGGTGTGATCAGGATTTCAGCTAATGCGCTAGAACAAATTTGAGGTCAATAAAACCCCAAATAAGAGATTGGCATATGGAAGGCAAGTGCATGTTGAGATGGAGCCATATGGGAGGTGGGTAGGGCAGGACTGTGCCCCACAGGCCTTTCAGCCTTTTGCCCCGTGACCGTCTCTCGGGCTGGCTTGCAATTTCTTGCTCCGCGGGGAATGTCAAGGGCCTCATCTTTCACATTCCAAGAACCCCACAGTCCTATATTTAATCCACTTTGCTAAAGGGCAGGGGTCGGGGAGAAGGTTAGTGCTGCCCCTCCCACCCACCGGATCCCCCCTTTTTATTGCCTGGATCCAGGCTTTGCCTCTTCCAGTCACCCAGCGCCCTCCGGAGTCGCAGTGTCCTGCTAGAGTCCCCTGTTGTACCCACGGTATGAGGGAAGATGGTGGAGCCAACTGGGTGGGGGAGAGTTTTATCTGCAATGAGAGAGACTGACAAGGAAGGGTGTTGTTTTGCTGGGGAAGTGTTGTCATTGTGGTAGGAATGGAAAGAGGGGGAACTGGAGCCCACAAGGGATGGTCTTGAGAGAATAAGATGGAGTGCACAAAGATCGCAGTAAGGGTTGGGTTGCCGATAAGGTTATGTACAGGATACGGGGAAACTACAGTTATGTGGATATGACATGCTACGGAAAGGCATACTTTCAGTACCTAAAGAAAGGATGGAACTCAAAATCCAGTTCCTGGTCCCAAGTAGAATAGACTCACTGAATTAATAGGGCATGGTTTGTCATCCCTAATGTTGGTCCCAAGGTCAACTTTGGCAATTGTGATTACACCTCTCATTCTTCCCCTTTCTCGATGGCAAACTTATGTTTTTAGCCATTCCAAAAAGGGTCCCTGTTTTTCCCCTTTTACATTTGAAAGTCTGAACTTTTTCTTCTTTAAAAAAAAGTCTGTTGGTCCCTCTCCGAGATTAAGGTTTTAGATATCAGATTTATTGGGATTGCCTTACCTTATTTTGGAACTCAGTACTATCTGTTCTTAACTTGACCTGTGCGTCATCTTGGTTTTGCCTCTCTTCTTTTAAGAGCAAAAAGGAGCTGTTGACCATCACCACTCCCATACTATCAAGTTCAAAAGTTTCCTTTTTTGACCAGTCTAATGACTTGCAAAAAAAAACCTTGCTCAATCCATAATTGTTTGAGGAAGTAGAAGTCCTTTTTGCTTAATGTCCTAATCTCTGGGACACAGCAACATAAAACAGGTCCCAGTCTAACTCTTTCCCTTGCTGCCACTGGTTGACCACTCTTTGCTTCCCTGATTTAGGTGTGTGCTGCCTAAATATCATATAATAATAATCATCAAGTCTATAGTCTCACATTGCGTATGAGATTCCATTGCTATGTAACTCATTTTGAAAAGTCTCCCAAACCTCCTTCCATTTTGGTCTTGTTTTTTTACGTGATTTTTTAAAAAAAATTACAATCCCCGTACCATTAACCCAAATGTAACCTCTACATGTAATGTAAATTTTGTGTTTTTTAAAATCTTACCTGCTGCTTTCCATCATGTATTTTCTCCAATGCATTTTAGACAAAAAATATTCCTTCCCTGTAAAAACACCTCTAATATCTTAGTGAGATCCTCTAGAGTGGTGGTTCCCAACATGGAGCACATGCCCCCACAGGGATGCAATTTGATTTTTAAGGGGGCAATTCAAGAAGGAGTTATTAACAGTGAATGGCCTTTTTGCCTTCCTCTACGTGAATAGTTCACTTTTTGAATAATTAGATAATGTCACGGGGCTGTGTGTCAGGATTTTAGAGATGCTCAGGTGGGACATGGCCCAAAATAGGTTGAGAACCTATTTCTCTGCTCTAGAGAAAGACTGCATTCACGCTGGGGGCTGCATATCAAATTGTTACTCAACTTCAATCACTTGTTGGAAAGGGGCTTTTTGTGAGGTTCACTCTGTTGTGATAAGCAACCATTTGTTCTGTGTACAGATGAAGACCGTGCCAACACTATTAGATGGATTGCACCAAAAGCTTTTCTCTTTGCTGTGTTGTATGTGTGGGGTTGTGATTAATGTGCAGGCATTTTGATAGCATTTTATTTAGCATAGAGATGGCAATTCTGGGGAAAGAATTCCAGTTCCTAAATTTCTGCTTGGTAGGCAACAGAGACACAGGAAAGAAAAAGGGTGGCAGTCTGGAATCTTGGCTATTCCCCAAATTCTTTTTAAACAGGAACCTAATTGTTTTATTTTTCCTTAAAGCATTAAGGAAGAGCAGCTGCTTGAGTGCATTATTCAAACTTTTTGAGGAATTGAGAAAGGGAGATAAAATTGCCCTGTTTAGAAGAAGGAAAAAAAATTAGGATAAGTAATGTAGCTATGTCTGTCCCTCCCCGTCTCTGTATTTTTTTAATGCTGAAATCCAAAATGGCGATTGAGTCTATCTGGGAGGGGCTTAACCTGTTGAATGGTTGCCTGTCCTGCCAACAGTAAAGAGAAAAGAAGGGGAAGAGAAGCAGAAGCCTTAAAAAGTGGGAAATTTTAGGGATGAAGGAGAAAAGGGAAAGCTGGCAAAAACCAGGAGGGGACACTGAAGATGAAGAATAAAGGGGAGGGGATTGAGTTTATTGCCTGCAAGAAGAGAAAGTCAGTTGGATGGTGACCTTTCCCTCCTTTAAGCAGCAGTGAGTTATACTGGGCTCTGGCAGGACAGACCCTTGGTAGCCTCAACCCACCGATTGGGTTGGGACAGGAGTCAAACAGAAAGAGGGCTTCCCTCTGGTACCCTCCCGCTGCCTTTTGCTACGTGCTTTCCTGCACAAAACCCAGTGACTCAGCTGCTACCGTAATCATTCCAAGAGAAGCCCATGTTGAATTTGGGCTTAGGCTGGGCTCTCAAGAAGATTCCAGAAGGGGTACAACCAAGAGAGGAGGCATTGTATTCCTTTGTTACATGGACCCTGCAGGTGTCTAGCCTTTTCCCTCCTGCCATAAATCAAACAGCAGCTGTTTTCTCACTTTCCAGGCATTGAGGTGTTATATAACCCAGTGAGGTTCCCTGGCAGCATCCCTTAAGACCCTAAAACCTTTCTACTCCATTTGCTGCCTCATCAAATAGCCTACTTTGACAGATCACGTTTCTTTCAGTAGTAATGCCCACCACACATACTGTCGTTACTGTGAGCTAAACAGAACTATTTATTTGTTTGTTTTATTTCTTAGATTTGTATCACTGTCCCAAAACTAAGACAAGTCCCTTTTTTAAAAAATGCAAGTACTAGAATCCTTCACCTGGCATATTTCAATTGACTGAGAATTCTGGAAGCTTTAGTTCAACAAGATAATTCTTCAAATGGAGGGGAGTACTGTATATCATTATTTCGACCTGGTTCTCAATTTACTCCTTATCTTGTTATAAACAAACAATGGAAAAGTATGCCCTTTTAGGAACTATCACCCTATTGTAAATGTATCACTGTTGACTAAAGCATGTATATCTTGCTTCTGTAATTACTCTTTTCCTCTTTTTGCAAAAGGAGTTTGGTTTTAGAGCAAAATCAGATAGAATAACATCTTGTAAAATGAGTATGCCTGGGGCATGAATGAGTTTGGACTTTCATCCCAGTAAGCAAAAGGCATTTTGCCCATGGGAAATGCTCTTTTAGAAATAGATTGCAATATCGGATCACAGCAAAATGAAGACAAATTCTGGAAAGAAATTATGACTCCAGGCTCTGAACATAAGTCAAAAAAGTTCAAATGATGCCTCCTCTTTAAAAAAAAAAAAAGATAGCTGAGTGGGTTAAGTATCTGGGTTCTAAGGTTCAAGAACACAGGGTGCATGCAAAAATATTTAAGTTTGCTTTTTTTTTAAAAGCAATAAACCGGCATCCGATGTCAAGAAATCTTTGCCTGCTTCTGGTCCTGCAATTTTTTGGGCAATTCCCCGCCAGCCCTGTTTCTGATTAATTGGACCTCTTACCCATTAGCAGAAGAATGTGAGAAAAACAGTACTGGATCAGACCAAAAGCTCCTCTATTCCAGCTTTCTGTTCTCACCCAGTGACCAATTGCACACTTACAGGAAGTTTGTACAATCACCATGTGTCACTATGTTTCCTAGCAGCTAATTTATGGAAACAAATGTCCTGGTAGTGGCGAAGATCATGCAGGAACCATGATGGCCTTTTCCTCTATGGATTTACGTAACCCCTTCTGAAGCTGGCCAAATTGGTAACCAGCAACATGCATGACATGCAGTGGTTTCAAATGCAGACTCCTTCCCTAGGGTGCTAACTTGGCTGCCTGGGGGGATTTTTCTATTACTCCTCTGGTTGTCTGTGTTTTTCCCCTTTCATCCTAAATCTTATTTTTCCCTTTTTCTTTCCCCCATTTCTCTTGTCATCCTGCTGCCGATTCTGTCATTTCTCTCACACCCATCACTTCTCGCTCAGTGACTACCTCTCTTTTCATAGCTAAAGCCGTCCACATTCACGGGATGGGGGCATCCAGAAATAGCAACATGTCCTTCAGGAAAGAGCAGGGGAGCCAGAGGAAGGGGGATCAGGTGTCCCCTTGAAAGGTCAACACTGAAACTGGACTCGGAGAGAGGATGAAAAGAGGAACGATCCGTGGAGCCACTAGTTTGACTTAATTTCCCACAACACACACACCTTGGGGGAAAATACGCTTTATTTTTATTTTAAAAACAGAGATTATGATTGCGTTTAATCTTAGTAGTAAGAAGCCAAGGCATTGAAAACTGGATTTCAATATCTGCTCTCAGTACGCATTTAGATAAATGAAGTTTTTAATTCATCTTCACTATTTTAAACGTGAAACCAGGTCTTCAGATTCGATTTTTCACTCCTAGGTAATCAAGCACACGGCCCCACTCCCCTCGTTCGAAGCCCGGGCCTCCTGCCAAGCCACATTAATCATCATTTCGTGCTTTGTAGGCTTGATTCAAACGGGAAAAGGGACCAATTCGATCTCCCCGCTGCACCGCCTTTTCCCTTATATTTAAATAAATACCTCTCCCCGCAACTTGAGGGAGGACTTGGGCCCTTTAAAAGTCTCCTCCCCTCCGCCCCAATGAGTCAACTGCGCACCCTTTTCCGCCGGGCTGAGTAGTTACATCTCGTTCGATTGTGGAACGTTGAGGTTCTGAACGTTCCATTCGCCTTGTTCCTTTTTCCCTCGCGCGCCTCTTAGAGCAGCGGCTGTTGCTGGTTTTCCCTACGCACGAATACCTGCAAGGAAAAGAAAGCGGTGGTGAGCCATCCATCTTGATTGAGAGATTAGAAGGGATGGATGGGGGGGGGGGGGAGACGACGACACGAGGAGCATCCCCCCCGGAGGGGTGGGGGCGGGCGATCGAGGCATTTTGAAGGCACTTTCCCCCTCATTTCCTCTTCGGGTTTATCAAAATGTAGAAATCTGATTTCCGAAGAAAAAATACATACACGCCACAAGGAAGTGCGAAGAAAATCCTACGGGTGGGGTTGGGTTGGGGAACGTCGGATTAAGTCACATGGCGAGACTTCTTATGTGTGCAACTGTTGCGCGGGGGGAGAGAGGGGGCCACACTCCCCCCGCCTTAATAGGAAGAGAACGATTTGTATTTCTCGATCATAATTTTATTTTTAAATTAAAAATCGGGTTCTCGTTTCTCTTTTTTAGCCCACGTTTTCTAGCTTCCGGCTATGGTGCTTGGTGGTTCCTTCCACAGCAGTTTAAAGGGAAGGAGAAATCGCATTGCGATTCTGAAGATTGATATCAGGGAAATTAGGGTTTGCGATTTGGGACCAAGAACTATTTCCGTCCTTGAAATGCCCTTGACTTGGTTTCATCTGCTGTAGACTTTCTTTTTGAAATGCCTCCCTCCACCTTGCGTTAATTCTGAAATCCTCTTTGGTCCTAGTGGGAATCCCTTGATCTCTGTGCAAACAAGATGAGCAGAATTGTTGATTTCTAAGTTCTGCCTCTCTTCTCCTCCCCTTCTTTTGGTCTGCATAGCCATGAAGGTCAATGTGGGAGACTGCAGTCAGAAACAAGGAAACAAGTAAGGAGGCCACATGGTGAGGATATTAATGTTTTCTTTCCTCTTTTAGTTTAATCAGTCAAGATGCCACACGAATATCCAAACTTGAGTCCTGAGCAGAAGAAGGAGCTGGCAGATAATGCCCGCCGCATCGTAGCACCTGGCAAAGGCATCCTCGCTGCTGACGAATCCACTGGTAAGAAGTAGGGAGAGGGAAGATGGACAGAAGCAAACCATATGAGAATTGAGCATCTTGATTTATTAGCTCAATGCCCTTCTGCTTTGTCCTCTTCTCTACCTCCTAGGCAGCATTGCCAAGCGCCTACAGTCCATCGGTGCTGAGAATACAGAAGAGAACCGGCGCTTCTACAGGCAGCTCCTCTTCACCGCAGATAGCCGTGTCAACCCTTGCATTGGGGGGGTTATCCTCTTCCATGAGACTATGTACCAGAATGCCGATGATGGCAGCCAGTTCACCAAGGTCATTAAGGACAAAGGTGGTCTTATAGGCATCAAGGTAAGTGATGGATGCAATGAATTTTGATATTGGTGACATTAAAATCTGTAAATTCTCACATCAGGAGAGTGGGACGGTGCTTGTGTTTTCGGGGCAATTCGCATTCATCATCTGTTGGAAGGCCTTCATAGCAGAGACAGATGGTCCTCCAGTTGGGTTGCAATTCCCATTGGCTCCCCCTCTGTTGGCTGTGCTGGGTGCAAATGGTGGGATTTGGAGTCCAACATTAAGTGGAGACCTTCATGTTAATTTTAATTTAATTTAATCTTCACACTTATATCACTGCCCCCTCGCCAGAATGACTCCGGCCAGCTTAACAATTTAAAAACATACGAATATAAAACAGATAAAACCGTCCCCCATTAAAACCCACCCACCCCATCCATAGAAAGAGGGATTGTCTTGAATATCACATGAGCCAGCAGTCAGGGCCACATTTCCATCAAGGCCCCACACCTGCCCCGCCAGCCAGGTTTTAAGATTTTTCCTAAAGGGCAGCAATTCTGTCTGTAGCCGTAGCTCTATTGGCAGGAGGTTCCATAGGGCCAGTGTGGACACAGAGAAGGCCCTCCTTCTTGTGCTAGAGAGATGAGCCCCTCTAGCTGATGGTACAGTTAGAGAGCCCCTTCGGTCCACTCTGGTTGTCCATTATTGTAGAAGATGACACAAGGCAGTAGGAAGGGGGCTTTAATATGTGGGAAGATGAAATCTTGAAAGTGCTTCCTTTTCACGAATTTCTATTGCAGACTAATTGTATTGCTCAGTGGGATAAAATGTGTTTGGGTGCAAGTCAGCCATTGTTGGTTTTACAGACTTCTTTCTTATTCCCCAATAGGTGGACAAAGGCGTTGTACCCCTTGCTGGAACTAATGGAGAGACCACCACCCAGGGTGAGTGCTTGAGAGACAAGTTCTGAGTGGAAGGGAAAGTATGAAGGAAACATGGAATGAGGTTGCAGTCAAGGATTACAGAAAGGCATAGGGATTGTTCAAAGGCCTTTGTCCTTAGCCTTCTCTCTCCTGTGCAGGTCTGGATGGCTTGTCTGAACGCTGTGCTCAGTATAAGAAAGATGGAGCGGACTTTGCCAAGTGGCGCTCCGTCCTGAAGATCACTGCAACCACTCCTTCCCAACTGGCCATCATGGAGAACGCCAATGTCCTGGCCCGTTATGCCAGCATTTGCCAGCAGGTGGGTGCCAAGCAATTGTGTCGCAGTGATTTCTTGCCTGCGGGTCTGCATTGTGATGAAGGCGCCGTCTATAATGGCTAGAGTGGGAGGGACACCTCTGCCTATGATTGTGGAGACCAAGCCCCAACCAGGGATGGGAGCCAATATTCTGTTGCCGTATAAGGCAATTCCTTAAGTGTGTATCACAATTAGGCTACAGAAAGTCTGTCTCCAAGTGGAAGTGTTGAAAGTGCCGTTTCACGATCCTCACCAAAGGCAGTTCTGGGAAAGCTCCCAAGGACATTTAGTGTCACTGCTTTTGCCAGTAGGTGGAGGCTCTCTCCCACAGCTGCAATACTTGGGTGTTGCAGGAAGAGGGCACCAAATAATTTATCATGTCAGACATGAGGTTGCATAATTTTCCCACCCAATGAAAATTTTATTTATCTATCTATCCCATCCATCCATCCATCCAGTATTATGATGTATATTTTATATAATATGCCACCCTGAGTGGTGCTCACATCAAAAGGGTGGGATTTAAATGTGAATAAATAAAATGAATATACGGTTACCTTAATGGCTACCTAAAATACAGTACAGTATATTTTCAAGATGTGCAACTCATTGTTTTGTCTAGTAAATTTGATTTTATTTATTTATTTGCTTGTTGCTTCCTCCATTATGTATCTGATATTCTAACTGTTCCCTGTTGTGCCTCTGAACTATAGAATGGTATTGTTCCTATTGTGGAACCTGAAATCCTTCCTGACGGTGACCATGATCTCAAGCGCTGCCAGTATGTAACAGAGAAGGTGAGAGAGGTTGTGTTAAAAGGGGAGGACTTATTTTTTTAAAAAAAATATTGATAATATCAACAGGAAAAATACATATAAACATAAATACAACATTAAAATAATTAAAAATAGCATTACAGTCAAATCTTTACATACAAATTTAATTCGTTCCTCAAAGTTGGTTGTATCTCAAAAAATTCTTATCTTGAATTTCCCATAGGAATTATTGAATGCAATTTCCCATAAGAATCTAGGTAGCATGTATTTTGAAAAAATCCTATTAAAAAACCTGATTTTTTCCTGAGATTTCTGGATGTATCACAAGTTTTTCTTAAGTCGAGCTGTTCTTATCTCAAGGTTTAATTGTACATCGACACAGATGTGCACCCACCACCAATGGGAAATTATAGGGGAGGACTTATTTACGTTACAGTGATACCTCAGACAACGTCCAAAGTTGGTTCCACAAGTTTGGACTTTATATGGATTTGGACTTTGTATGAGGCATGCAAAATCTTAGCCGCGTTGCCTCATACAACGTCCAAATCCTTGCCGCAATGCCTCATACAACGTCGTTTCCATAGAGATACATTGTACTGTAACAGCACAGACTTCAGGGCAAAGTCAAGGAAACAGACAGGAAACTGACAGAACTTTAAGAAATCATTGTCTAAAGGCTAAAAACATTACAAAAACTTGTCAAAAACTCTGATTGTCCAAGAACCTGAAGAATGCTGCAAAAATCCCAGGAATGCTTCTAAAAATTCTGACGAAAAAATCCAAAATTGCGCTCAAAACTACTCCTAAACACTCTTTGCCTCATGCAAAACCCACAAGAGCAATGCACACATGTGTCCTGCCTTTTATACTGCACAGGCACAATGCAACTTGGGAAAACCCCAATGCCTCATACAACGTCACACGACTTTGTATGAGGCAACTTTTTTCAAGGAATTAGGCGATGTTGTATGAATCCGATGTTGTATGAAGCGGACTTTGTATGAGGTATTACTGTAGTGAGGTTTCTATGAGGCTGATGGGTTTTCTATCGGTGTGAGCCAAAAGTTAGGAGACACATTTCTTAAGGCCGACCTCTTCTCCCTTCTGCTATGGGTAGGTTCTGGCTGCTGTGTACAAGGCCTTGAGTGACCACCATATCTACCTGGAGGGGACTCTGCTGAAGCCAAACATGGTGACCGGGGGCCACGGCTGCACCCAGAAATACACTCCTGAGGAGGTTGCCATGGCAACAGTTACCGCTCTGCGCCGCACTGTACCTCCAGCTGTGCCTGGTAAGAAAAGGAGTCTCTTAAGTGCCTCTTCTGCTGCTCATTTGGTGTAGAGTAAGACTTGTGAGGCCTGGGTTTAAATCTCCACTCCCCTTGAAACTCATTGGTATTCACTTAGGGTTTGCATCTTTTCCTGTGGCTAATTGCAACCAACTTGTGAGGTGCTGGTGGTGTATGTTCATTGTCCATTAGCTCACATGCCTGATCACAAAACTGAGATGCTGTCTAGCATCTCACTAAGCAGCTACAATTAACTGTGTCAAGTTATGGAAAGACCTTAGGATTGGCTCAGTCTCACTCTCACAGTCTTGTGAGGACTAAGTGGGGAGGAAGAGAATTATGCACTCCACCCTGGGGATATAAATCAAGGGTTTCCAACCTATGGCCAGTGGGCCTAACCCAGCCCATGGAGCTCATAAATATGGCCCACGGTGGCCGCCCCGGCACCTCCAGAAGCTCTCCCCACCACTGTCCCAATACATCACTTACTGTAGTGACAGCAGTAGTAATTGCACCATTTTTGCAGCTTCTTTCACAGCCTCTGCTGCTTCCCAGGGCAGTAGGAGGCTTCAGAGCATTTCTGCTCAATTTTGGGGTTTTTTTGCCGCTTCTCCGCTGCATTTCGGCAGTTAAACTGCAGCGGTTGGGGACTTCCAGTGTGGAGCTTACATCAGTGCTTTGGTTCACACCGCAGAAACAAAGTGCCCAACTGCCGCGGTTTAGCTGCCAAAACACAGTGGAGAAGCAGTGGAAAAAATTCCAAAATGGAGTGAAAATGCTCTGAAAAGCCTCCCACCACTGTGGGAAGCAGCGGAGGCTGTGCAGAAAGAAGCCAAAATGGTGCAATTACCACCACCACCACTGAAAACGTAATCAGTGGGAGCAACCATGCCTCCGCACCCCTGCACCCCCACAGCTGAGTCGGGGCAGGTCTGGCCCGTAGTGGGAAAATGTTGGGAATCCCTGATATAAATAGTATAAATAACTTTTTCAGTGCCAAGGCCAGATGTGAAACTGCCAAAATGAAGGCACCTTTTGATATGTTCATTCTGAAGTTCCTTTTGCTTGACCTAGTGTGAGAAAGATTAGCTGGCAACACAAGGTTGCAGTTACCAGAGTATGCCAGATTGTGGTTCAAAAATACCACGATCTTCAAGGTGGCTTTTTCTGTGCACCCCATATAAATAGCTGATCTTATAGGTCTGTGATGGTGAACCTTGGCACTTCAGGTGTTCTTGGATTTCAATTACCAGAAGCCCAAGTCAGCATTCCTGCTGATAAGGGCTTCTGGGAATTAAAGTTCTAGTCCATCCTTACCTTTTCTCTCTCTCCTGGCACTGCCTATTGCATGAAGAGCTTCTTGGGGCCACTGCCCCATCCTACCTACTTTCAGAATATTTTGTCCAGGTTGCATTCCATCCGCTTACAGAAACTACTTCCTCAATATATTGGGTGGTTATTCATGAGACGGATGGAGGGCAGGGATACTTTGGCATCTCCTCCTCATGTTTTGTGCTATTGAACTTGGCCAGTGGAAGCTCTTCCTTCTCTTCCCTTTTATTTTGCTTTCTTTAAATCTTCAAGCCTACACAACTAACTTCATTGTCTTCCTATCACAGGAATCACCTTTCTGTCTGGTGGCCAGAGTGAAGAAGAGGCTACCATCAACTTAAATGCCATCAACAAATGCCCTCTCCATAAGCCATGGGCCTTGACCTTCTCCTTTGGCCGTGCTCTGCAAGCTTCTGCTCTCAAGGCCTGGGGTGGCAAGAATGAAAACCTCAAGAATGCTCAGGAGGAATACATCAAGCGTGCTTTGGTACGTGTTGCCAAGTCTTATCCTTGGGGATCTGGACCGTAGGAAGGTGCTGAGGGTCGCCTGGGTGTTTTTTTACAGCAGCAAGAAAATGTAGAGAACAGTGTCTCCTAAAAGTCAGTTGTCTTAGGGAGTTTTCAGAGCTGCACTCGCCCAGGGGTGCCCAAACTATGGCCCATGGGCCAGATCCAGCCCCTGATGCCAATTCATCCAGCCTGCACCATCTGTGCCACTCCCAGAAGCAGAAGTAAAATGCACTTGTGCAGAATGCTGCTGTAAATGCACCCGCAGTTGTCGTAAATGCGTCTATTACAGCCGCGGGTGCATTTATGGTAGCTTTCTGCACATGTGATTTCACTTCTGCTTCCGGTGGGAGGAACCACATGACCGGCACCCCTGCACTAGCCTGTTTCAGCAGCAATAAAAGCATAACATACAGAAGTATTGTGGTGCCTGTAAAATGACTACATTAATTTATTTATAAAGAGTGAGCTTTCATGGGTTACAATCTTCTTCTTTAAACACTCAGTGGCTTCAAACCCTTTATTTTCAGTAAAAGGAGTAGATAAAACAGTTCTAGCAGATTAGAAAAATATCACCCTAGGAACCAAATGCACTTGGGCTCTGTTCATCCAGCCATTGATGACGGGAAGATAAATGAGCCCTGATGGTGCAGTGGTTAAATTGCTGTAGTGCAGCCAGAACGTTGTGAGTTCAACCTGATGGGGATCAAGGTTGTCTCAACCTTCCATCCTTCTGGGATTGGTAAAATTGAGTGTCCAGCATGTTGGGGGAAAATATTAATTAACGTGAACTGCCCAGAGAGTGCACTAAGAGCGATGGGGTGGCATAGAAGTGTAATTGCTATTTCTACATGGCGACAAAGCTTTTTTGTTTTTGTATTCTTTGGCTTTCTTTTTCTGTGTCTCAAGGCAAAGGATGGGGAATCAGTGTTTGTGGGTCAGGGAGGTGGGGATATAAATTGCTAGTTTCGATGGTGGCTCTCTGTGAATCTAAAAAGAAGCAGAGGGTATAGTGATGTTTGGAATGAGATGTCACTTTTCTCCTGTTGAGATAACAATTTTTGTTTCTTTTATAGGCCAACCACCTTGCCAGCCAAGGCAAATATGTTCCATCTGCCAAAGCTGGAACTGCTGCCGGCGAGTCTCTCTTTGTCAAAGACCATGCTTATTAAAATGAAAAGCTTGGTTGCACTGTTTGCTCTCTTTTGTTGTTACATTGTGCCTGAGCTACTGTAGTGTCTGTTACTTGTTCTTCACCTCTTCCACTCTTTTCCTCATCTGCCAGCTTCTCTACTCAGAGAAAGGTGGAAATCTTTGCCTTGAAAGAACCTGGACATCTTGGCTTATTCCTTTTCTCTAATGCCTTTTCTCTAACTCACCGATTCACCTAATGTATGCCTTTGTGTGTGTGGTGTCTGGCTTCTTGTGGTGACCGACAACACTCCTGGTCCGTGTGCAAAACACCAAAATATCTCCGGAGCTGGAATACCTGACTCACGGACCTCTAGAAATAAAGATAATCTATTTAAACATTGTCAGGTGCCTCTGTTTTCTTCCTCTGAAAGCAGGGATTGGCAGAAGGTAGATCCTGAATGATATGCAGTTTATTAGCTAAGATTTCTGATGCTCTGTTATTGAATAAGACTAGTAGCAAAATTATCCCATCCTCTGGTCTGGTCTGCAGTGGCTTAAGTGGCTAAGATGCTGAACTTGACGACTGGAAGGGTGGCAGATCAGCAGTTCAAGACCCAAGTACTGCACAATGGAATGAGCTCCCGTCTGTCCCAGCTCCTGCCAACCTAGCAGTTCGAAAGCAAGAAATTGCAAGTAGATAAATAGGTACCACTTTAGTGGGAAGGTAAACAGTGTTCCATGTACTCAAATCTGTCACACGTCCATGGAAACTTCTGCAGATGCAGACAGCGCTCTTTGTCTGTAATCAGAGATGAGCACAACCCTAGAGTCATATATGACTGGCTGACCTTTACCTTTACTGATCATTAAAGAATACTGCTGTACTGAATAAAGACTGAAGTAATCAGAAATAGTTTTGGTTAGTTCTGCTACTCAGAACAAATTCCTGGATGCAGAAGGCCTTCATTCTAGGTCAGGGATGGTGAACCTTTTAGAGAACGAGTGCCCAAACTGCAACTTCCCAAAAAACACTTATTTATCGCAAAGTGTCAACGCAGCAACAGGTGAGGAAGTAAATGCTCCCATTCGGCTACTGAGCAGAGGTGAACTCTGTGCTGGGAGAGGGAGGAAGTGCTCCCATTGGGCTGCTGGGCAGAGGGGTGGGGTGAACTTTGTGTTGGGGTGACTGCTTGGGTGCCCACAGAGAAGGTTCTGAGTATTACCTGACCTCTGGCATGCTTGCCATAGGTTCACCACCACTGTTCTAGGTATACTTCAAGCTTCTGTTAGTATGTTTGTGGGTTCTAACAAAAAAGGAAAGATTCTGTGAGCCTGAAGTCTGCCTTCCCCTGATCTAGTACGCTAAACTTCTGACTACATGGTTTTACTTGTTTCTGCCCTACAAAGTTAGGAGTTAACTCTTTCAGGCTTAGTTCTCTCATTAACTTCATAAGTGCCAAATCCTATCCAACAATGGGCAACAATCCTGTTGCGTAAAAGTTATTCCAGTATAAACTGGATATGGATCTAAACTGAAAGCTTCTGATTCTCACCGCATTCAGGTTCTAAGGTCTGTTAAAGGTTTTGGTGTTGTTTTTTGCTCTGGAGAAACTTTAGGAAAGGTGGGCAGAGGAGCCTTCCAATAGTCAAAAATGGCCATCACCTCCAGATACTGTAACTAGATTAATTTGGAGAAGGTCCTAGGATTTACAAGCATGAAAAAAACACCTATAGCTGAATTATTGTACCAGAACAATTAGTACTAATCTTTGGGGAGTATGAGCTGTCAAAACATTTTGGCTTGATTGCCTACTGTACATGCTGTGTAAAAATGCTGCATCAAGAAACACAAAATAGTATCTTCCCACATGAAAGTATTTAACCAGGGGACAGTATAATGTAGATATCACATGCCATAGGAATTTACCTTTCAGTACTCATTTAAGACTTTGTACTGCACCGGACAAGCTCTTGCTTAGATAAATAGGAAAAGTAAGCCAAGATCACTACTAGAGTACAATATTTTAAAACTGAAAATATGAAATGTTTGGAATGTTCCAAAAGCATTTTTCAGATAGCTTTATTGGGATTAATTGAACTTTGCATGACCCAAACTCTCAGAAGGGACAATGACTATAGCTTGATTGTATGGGAAATTGTTTTAATTTTTCTTCCATAGCCGCCTCCCTTTGAAGGGAAGCAACTCTGATGTGGTAAAGTTAACAAAATCCTGGTAAAGTGAGCTTTATGGGAGGTGTGTAACCTCTCATTGACTTAGAAACTACTTGATTGGGCTGAGGAACATATTTTGCCAAGTGATGAGAGGCAGTGAGAAAACGCGTAATTGGATCAGAATTCCATGTTGACAGGAATGTAGGAAACTGCTATATGATTATGACCCCTTGGTCAATTTATTCCACTATTGTCTGAGGTGGCTGACAAATGTACCCTCCTCACCAGTGGTGAGTGCCAAAATATTTTACTACCACACTGTGGCCGTGGTATGGTGGCCGTGGCCAGGGGGGGGACCCTGTGTTGCACCCAAATTAGGACTACTTTATTTCAAAACTTGGATGGGTGGGGCCAGCCAGAATTTCTGCCACCGGTTCTGGCAAACTGGTGCGAACCTGCTGATGCCCACCACTGCTCCTCACTGACTCTAGGGTCTTCTACCTTTGAAGCACACATTTCACCTTCCACTTATCTAGGGCCTCTCCCATTTTGCTATCATTTGCAAGTAAGAGAGCTCTAGTGCAGGGGTTCCCAACCTATGGCCCACGGGATTAATCCAGCCCATGGTGCCAATTAATCTGGCCTGTGGTGGGAACCTAGGCACCGTTGGAAGCTCCCCCCACCACTGGAAGTGCCAAAATGCTGCACTTTTGCTGCAAAAACGAAAAATTCCAAAAATGGAGCAAAAATGCGCTGCACACCCTCCCACCGCCATGGGAAAGCGGAGGAGACTGTCAAAGCAGACAAAAAAAAGTGGCACAACTGCGCCAGCTGCCACCACTGGAGGAAATGGTAGCACCAGGAGAAACCACACCTCCAGCCTGCACAGCTGTGTGTCAGGGGCAGGTCCAGCCCGTGGGGGGGAAATGTTGGCCACCCCTGCTCTAGTGGCACAGTGGTTAAACTGCTGCACTGCAGCCATAACGTGAGCTCAATCCTGACAGGGATCAAAGTTGACTCAGCCTTCCATCTTTCCGAGGTCAGTAAAATGAGTACCCAGAATGTTGGGGACAAAAATACTAATTACCTGTAAAACTGCCCAGAGAGTGCACTAAGGGCTATGGAATGATATAGAGCTATAATTGCTATTCTGCATTTTTCTCCTTCCCAGCAAAACCCAAGTGCAGCACCTCTCAATACATACACCACACCACCACCACCCATAAGAATGTTGCATAGGTACCATTATGCTAGGAAAGCAAGGGCAGGTTATACCTTTATTAGAAGAGTAATTTAAAAAATAATAATGCTAGTATTTGACCCACACAAGTTTTCTTCAGCTGAAGCACAGGTTTTCAACCTCCATTGTAGAACTCACTTTTGAGAAGTAGACCTGGGCACAGACATCTACCTTGACTTGTGAAATTTTTGTTTTTCCCCTGAAGCATCCATCCCGCATGGGTGCCCAGCCTGTCGAAGACCTGTAGGAGTGGAAAGATCGCTTTGGGGGAAAGAAAGGTAACATAAAAGTATCATCTGCCTTTGCTTTTGTATTGTGTAAGGACCACATGGCTTCCTGTTTCTGGGTTACAGTAGGCACGCTCCTTAATTACCAACCTTTGGAAGCACTAAATGTGCCCTTAACAGCATGGATACTCGTGCCCTCATTGAGCACCCATGTCTGGCAACCCTTCAGCAACCAACCTCCTTCAGGACCAGAGAGAGGAGGAACCATCCCAGTTTGCCCACACTTGTAGTTTCCTCTTCCTCTTCCACCCATGCTTATGACAGTCTGTGCCAACACCCTGCTGCCCCTGTTTCTTCACTGTGTGCTGGCGTCCATAAAATACATGACTATATATAAGACATCATGGGACACAGTAATATGCCGTGTTACCTGAGGGAAGGAGTGTGTGTAAACTTAATGACAAAACTAGCGATGTTTTACATAAACCCAATTAAAATGTCAAAAAATGCAGAAAGAAGCTGATGCCTTTTATGGGTTCACTTAAAAAATTACACATTGTTGCACGCTTTCATAATTCAAAGATTACTTCATCAGGCAAAATAAACTATCATGGCTGTATAGGCTGTATAGGCCAGGTACAATTCCTTAAGTGTTCCGTGGGGACAGAAGCAGCAGATTACATCATTCTGTAAACAGGAAGGCCAGATTTCTGCTTATTGAACTGCCAATTAAAATGTGTTACTTCAAAATGTATCAAAAGATTTGATTATTATAACGGTTATGAGATGGTTAATTGTTAAAAAATAGAAAATATTTTGTGAATCATATTTGGAGGATTGTTTTAAAGAATTATGGAATATGGCAATGAATGATAGACTGACATGTGAATTAAAATTAAAGGAATATCTCTCAAAAATGATTTTAAAGAGATTTGGAGAGTTTATGGAGTATGTATTAGTTAATTTAAAAGAAACGGGATTGGTACAAGAATATGTGGCTTTTTGGAAATAGAGAACAAGACAGTATATATGTATATATAAATATATATTATATACTATTATAATATATATACAGTATTGCAATATAAGATGGTTAATAATAATGTTTTATTTATATACCACTTTATCTTGGCCCGGAGGCGACTCAAAGCAGTGCACAATGTAGCATGCTACATTAAAAGGGGGGGGGGGATATATTAAAATACATATTATAATTATTGTCGTTGTTCAGTCGCACAGTCGATTCCGACCCTTTGTGACCCCATGGACCATTTTCCAGGCATCTCTATCCTCCACCATCCTCCTCAGCACGCCCAGCTCAGTGCTCATTGCATCTACAATACCATCTAGCCATCTCATCCTTGGATGCCCCCTTCTTCTCCTGCCCTCCACCTTTCCCAGCATCACGGCCTTCTCAAGTGAGTCCTCCCTTCTCATTTGATGTCCAAAATACTTTAGCTTCATCTTCACTATTTGTCCCTCCAATGAACAGTCAGGGTTGATTTCTTCTAATATTAACCTATTTGCTCTCTTTGCTGTCGAGAGGACTCTCAGGACTTTCCTCCAACACCACATTTCAAAGGCATCTATTCTTCTGCGCTCAGCTTTCCGAATGGTCCAGCTCTCACACCCATACATTACCACCGGGAATACGATTGCTTTGACTATGCGAATTTTTGTTTTCAAGGTGATGTCTCTGCTTTTCACTATATTCCCCAGGTTTCTCATAGCTTGTCTCCCCAGAATCAGTCGTCTTTTTATTTTATGGCTACATTCGCCATCTGCAGTGATCGTAGATCCAAGGAAAGTAAAGTCTGTCAGTGCTTCTACTTCCTCCCCATCAATTTCCCAGGGACTGATTGGACCTGTTGCCATTATCTTGGTTTTCTTGATATTGAGTCTCAAGCTAGCTTTTGCACTCTCCTCCTTCAATCCAATCAAGAGGTTCTTTAGGTCTTCCTCACTTTCTGCCATTAGGGTGGTATCGTCTGCATATCTCAAATTGTTGATGTTGTTGATGTATTATATAATCATTATTAATATGAATATATTATAAATATTTAGTATCTTTACCTATAAAATCGAGGGTTAACCGTTGGAACTTGCAATAGCTCCTTAGCCAGGCCCTACTAGCCCGCACTCACCATTTGTGCACACGCCCGAACTGGGTACGCAGGTAAACGCAAGATTGAGAAATGCGCCAGTGGGGCAAGAGCCCCACAAACGCGAAAAAAGGGAAACAACTTCATTTCCCAAAGTTATTTGCGCCGCGCCGCGCCACACCCAATCAGGCTGAGAGGCGAGAGCACAAAGAACCTGGGGAAACGCGCCGCGGCCAATCAAAAACTATCCGCACAAAAAAAACGAGCACAAAAGGAAAACAAACGAAAAACTACAATTCCCAGTGTCCTGCGTGCCATGAGAGCGCAGAACGCTGAAAAAGGCGCCACACGAAAAATAAAAATAAAAATGCACCGCCTCAGAACAACACAGGCCGCGTTAAGGAAAGTCCCCCCCCCCCCCGCCGCTGATGGCCTTCCTTAACGTGGCATGGCCAGAGAGCCCATGCCGCATTAAGGAAAGCCCCCCACCCCCACCGGCCTTCCTTAATGCGGCATGGCCAGAGAGCCCACGCCGCGTTAAGGAAAGCCCCACCACCACTGATGGCCTTCCTTAACACGGCATGGCCAGAGAGCCCACACCACGTTAAGGAAAGCCCCCCCCCACGCCGCCGATGGCCTTCCTTAACGCGGCATGGCCAGAAAGCCCACGCGCGTTAAGGAAAGCCCCCCCCCCCCGCCGCCGATGGCCTTCCTTAATGCGGCATGACCAGAGAGCCTACACCGCGTTAAGGAAAGCCCCCCACCCCCACCACTATCAAACAGCAACATCCAAAAAACACAAATCCAACCAAAAATACCAACAAAAACAATAAACAGTAAGCAAAAACAACCAAACACAAACAGCACCAAGCCAAACAACAACAAATCAAAAATAAACCAAACAATTAAAAATCCAACCCCCACCCCCACCCCAACACCACAAAAGAAAGAACACAAAGCAACTCACCAGCACATGTCCTCCCTCAAGACAGCCGGAAAAGAAATGAATACAGAGAGTACTTACCGGAAGAAGCTCCACCCAGAGGCCAAGACAGAAAAAACATTCAAAATAAAATAGAACACATTACCAACACCACCTGCTACTTTACAAAAAAATTATACATGTACATCAATTAAAAAAAAAATTTTAACAACACAATTCCTCATTTTTACACAGCATCAAAACAAACCCATTTTAAACAGCCCGGCAACGCCGGCCAACCTCTGCTAGTATATTCATAATAATGGTAGAAATCCATACTGTCCTATGGGTGCACTTATTAGTTATTTGTCTTTTTTGTCTTATTAGTTAAGTAATTTTGTTATACATTTTTAAAAGGCTGTTTAGGTTATGTTTGTTGTTGATGTTAGATGTATAAATAGTATGTTACATTTTGTAATTTTCAGATTTATTAACAAAATACATTTTACAAAAATGTATCCCCTCCTTAGACTCAATGGATAGAGTGCCAGAAGAATTATGGACAGAGATGAGGGACATCATGCAGGAAGCAGCAAAGAAAACCATACCAAAAGAAAAGAAGAGTAAGAAAGCAAAGTGGTTGTCCGATGAGGCTCTTAAAATAGCAGAGGAAAGAAGGAACGCAAAAGTCAAAGGAGAAAGGAAAAAATACAATCATTTGAACACAGAATTTCAAAGAAAAGCAAGGAGAGATAAGGAAAACTACCTAAAAGAACAGTGCAGAGAAGTGGAGGAAAACAACAAAAGAGGCAGAACCAGAGATCTTTTCAAAAAAATCGGGGAAATTAAGGGAACATTTAAAGCAAAAATGACCATGATAAGGGACAAAGAAGGAAAAGAGCTAGCTGATGCAGAAGAGATTAAGAAAAGATGGAAAGAGTACACAGAGGAACTCTACAAAAAGGACCTCAACACCCCTGATAATCACGTTGATGAAGAAATAGAATTTGAGCCAGACATCCTGGAGAGCGAAGTCATAAAGGCCCTAAAGAGCACCGCAAACAACAAAGCTAGTGGAGATGATGGTATCCCAGTTGAATTTTTCAAAGCGCTAAAAGACGACGGCGTCAAATTACTGCATTCAATATGCCAGCAGATTTGGAAAACAAAACAGTGGCCACAGGATTGGAAAAGATCAGTATACGTCCCAATCCCAAAAAAGGGCAATGCCAAAGAATGTTAAAATTATCGAACAATTGCGCTCATCCCACATGCCAGCAAGGTGATGCTCAAGATAATACAGGATAGACTTCAGCAACATGTGGAGAGAGAATTACCAGAGGTGCAGGCTGGTTTCAGAAGAGGCAGGGGGACTAGAGACCACATTGCCAACATACGCTGGATCATGGAGAAAACAAAGGAATACCAGAAACAAGTTTACTTTTGTTTTATTGATTACACTAAGGCATTTGACTGTGTGGACCACAACAAGATGTGGCAAGTAATTAAAGAGATGGGAATACCAGAGCACCTCATATGCCTCCTGAGAAATCTGTACATGAACCAAGAAGCAACAGTTAGGACAGAACACGGAATGACAGAATGGTTTGGAATAGGAAAAGGAGTAAGACAAGGCTGCATTTTGTCACCATGCTTATTCAACCTATACACAGAGCACATAATGCGCAGTGCAGGGATGGAGGAATCACAATATGGGATTAAAATCGCTGGGAGAAACATCAACAATCTGAGATATGCAGACGATACCACCCTAATGGCAGAAAGTGAGGAAGACCTAAAGAATCTCTTGATTGGGTTGAAGGAGGAGAGTGCAAAAGCTGGCTTGAGACTCAATATCAAGAAAACCAAGATAATGGCAACAGGCCCCATCAGTTCCTGGAAAATAGACGGGGAAGAAGTAGAAGCAGTGACAGATTTTACATTCTTAGGATCAAAGATCACTGCAGATGGGGATTGTAGCCATGAAATAAAAAGGCGACTGATCCTTGGGAGACAAGCGATGAGAAACCTGGGGAACATAGTGAAAAGCAGAGACATCACATTGCAAACAAAAATTAGAATAGTCAAAGCAATGGTTTTCCCAGTAGTAATGTACGGATGTGAGAGCTGGACAATTAGGAAGGCTGAACGTAGAAGAATAGATGCCTTTGAAATGTGGTGTTGGAGGAGGGTTTTGAGAGTCCCCTGGACAGCGAGGAGAACAAATAGGTCAATCTTAGAAGAAAGTAACCCTGACTGCTCATTGGAAGGTCAAATAGTAAAGATGAAGATGAAGTACTTTGGACATCAAATGAGAAGGGAGGATTCACTTGAGAAGGCATTGATGTTGGGAAAGGTGGAAGGTAAAAGAAGAAGGGGGAGGCCAAGGATGAGATGGCTAGATGGCATTGTAGACACAATGGGTACAGAGCTGGGAGGGCTGAGGGGGATGGTGGAGGACAGAGGCGCCTGGAGAACAATGGTCCATAGGGTCGCAAAGGGTCGGAGTCGACTGTGCGACTGAAC
Organism: Bradypodion ventrale; assembly: GCA_035047345.1. NCBI lineage: Eukaryota > Metazoa > Chordata > Lepidosauria > Squamata > Chamaeleonidae > Bradypodion > Bradypodion ventrale. The sequence goes on from JAWDJE010000006.1 coordinate 10,980,418, forward strand.
AACAACAACAAATCCCCTCCTTCCGCCCTCTCAGGTCTGCCCTTCTGCCCCCGCCCCCCGAATGACGTCGTTTTTCGTCAGTACATATTGCGCGTCACTTCCTTCTCGTCAGAGTGGTTGCATGTCAAAGGCAGAAAGCAGCGAAAGGAAGTCCCGCCCACGTCGGTCTTGTTCAAGGAAGCGGAAGTGACGTTCTGCGTTCTCTCGTTAGTGGGGAGCCGGAAGGAGAGAGGGAGAGAGAGAGAAGAGGGGGAAGGGCCGGGCCCGGGAGCCGGAGGGAGCCGCGGAGCAGCCGCCACCGTTGCCGCCAGGTCCGCAGGTAGAAAGCCGGGTTTCTCGTGCGCATGCGCGAGACAGCCTTTCCATTTGGGTCGCTTCTTGCCTCGTGTGAAGGTCTTTGAGGGGGGGGGGGGGTGCCGGGGAAAGTTGGTTGCTATAGAGACAGGAGTGCCGCGGGCTCGGGAAAGGGAAGACTGAGGAAGGTTGTCATTGAGGGTCGGAGGCAGGAGGGCCTTGGGGCACCCTCCGGGCAAGGCAGCAAAGCCTGGCCAGGGAGTGGAAAGAGGGCTGGGGCTAGATTAAGCCTTGGGTGCAAGAGGGAAGACGAGAGGAATTACCATCACTGGTGGGTTGCCTGGCAATTTCCAAGGAAAAGGGCTAGGTTGACCCTGGCACAAGGTCTTCTTACCTTTACGGGGGTGGCTTCCCACAAAGGAGGGCTTAGCAATGGCCGTGGCTTTCTCCTGTGACCCAAAACAAGCCATTTACAGATATTCTCTTATATATTGATTTTTCCTGGGATGTGGAGGACTCCTTAAGCATCTCATTTATTTTCTTGGGTACCTGGAGTTCAAAAGATGTGGTGGACTCCTAGTCTCCAGTAGGTAGGTGGTGGTACCACCACAAAAATGGTGTGTAGTGGATGGAAGGAATGGGACCTAGTCAAGATCCTGTGGGAGAAGAGACTCGGCAAGTTGTTCTCAGGATGCATTTTTTGGCTAGAAGACCTTGTTTTTCCTTCTTCTATGCCACTCCTAATTTCTTTATCACTGGTGTCCAGATAATGATGTCAGATAAATGTGATCAGCTTGTAACATAGAGACGTGGATTCTTAAGAATTATGAGATGAATGCTGTTGGGTAAGCAAGGGAAAGAAGAGGAGGTGCTTATGGAAAAGATGGTCTGTTTTCTTTGTCACTGCTGAAAATTAGATTTATGACACAATATCGGTGTTCCCACTCCACTAAAATGGGTAATATTTTCTTGCCTTGAATGCTAAGACTAATAGAAATAGTCTTTTTCAGAAATGGGTCTCTCTCTATAGACATATACATTTCAGACATCAGTGTACATATCTAGAGAGAGAGAGAGAGAGAGAGAGCTTTCTCAATGGTAGCCCCTTTTCTCTGGAATAATCTTCCTATTGAGATCCCTCCAGGCCTTCTAAAAACAACAGAAAACCATTTTTATAGAAAGGTGTTTGCACATATCCTACCCAGTAGGGATGCTTTACTTTAGGTCTTTCCTTGTCTGCTTTGAGTTCTCTTTTTTCTAATGTATTTAATTTATGCTGCAAATTTGTTAAGTTTTTATTGCATCTTATTTTTATTATAAGATTTTACACATATGTATGTACCTTAAGATGTAGGAATGTCCCCAGAATAGTATTCAGGCTAAGTCAGGCAGTATGCATATGTAGGATTCTTTTCCAAACATTTATCCCATCTTGATTCAGCCTTCCTCAGTCTGTTGCCCTCTAAAAGTGTTGGACTACAGAACCCATCAGCCCGTCTTAACTTGAAATGTGCTCCTTTTGTGTGAAATAGCTCCCAATATTGCAGAGAGAGGCTTGAAAAGGTCAAACTATTTAAAGCAGAGGTATGGAACATGTAGTCTTCCAGCTGTTATGGAACTGCATCTTGCATCAGTCTGAGCCTGCATCACTGATGGTAAAGAAGATATAGATTGCATATCTTGAGGCTAACATGTTTTCAGTCATCATCGTAAAAAGACTATCTTCTTTATTGTTTTGTCTAGATAGTGCTTTTGTTCCTTTGTAATGATTCATTGGTCAGTCTTGAACAGAGGATTGGACTCTTTTCATGTGACTTTTATCTACATCTTTTCTGAGAGGGAGATTTTTGACAAGTTCATTCTTGCTTTGTCTTGTTTACTGTTAAAATTTCATGTCTTCATTTTGTTTTAAATTGACTTGACCCCAATTTGCACTTCTGAACTCTAACAATAATTTAGTGTCAGAAATTATTCTGGGTTGAAAGGATTTTTGCAGAAGAAACTCAGGGAACACCCAAATAAGGTTCCTTTCATGTCCCCAAGAACTGGAACAGAGACGGGTGCTCAGTCCGTCATGCAGTACTCAGGTCTCAAACTGCTGACTTGCCAGCCTTCCAGCTAATGAGGCAAGATTCTTAACCACGGAGCCACTGCAGCCCTTATTTCTGTGCTGTTCTTTGGAATCCTTTCGATAAAAGGTACATAATTTTTTTTAATAATTAAAATTTATTTTTCAGGGGGAAAGATGGCTGAAATCAGTGACCTGGACCGTCAAATTGAACAGCTGCGGCGCTGTGAACTTATCAAAGAAAGTGAGGTCAAAGCCCTCTGTGCTAAGGCCAGGTATGTGGTGTTGGCAGGCGCTTCTAAGAATAGCAGTTGTGAAACTGTGAAATGTAGATGATTTGGGGGAAGACCAGTTGAATGTATCACATCTCTTTTTCCTCTCTTTAACAGAGAGATTTTGGTGGAAGAAAGCAATGTCCAGAGAGTAGATTCCCCAGTAACAGTGAGTTGGATTGTGGGGATTGTATCTTGGGAATAAGATAATTGGATTGTATCTTGGGAATAAGATAATGGTAGCAATACTTATATGAACATTGCTTCCCCAACCCTGTTGCATCTTTTTTCTCTCTAGGTTTGTGGAGATATCCATGGCCAATTCTATGACCTTAAGGAACTGTTCAGGGTAAGTACAGTCGCCCGTACAGTTCCACACTGCCCTTGTGAATTTTCAAGTTTTCATAAGCAATTTCCTTGATTCCTTTATCTTTTCGCTATAGGTGGGAGGTGATGTGCCGGAAACCAACTATCTGTTCATGGGAGACTTTGTTGACCGTGGCTTCTACAGTGTCGAAACATTCTTGCTACTGCTAGCGCTCAAGGTTAGGATTCTTCCTCCACAATTTATAAGTCACAAATTTTAACTTCAGGTGTGCTTGGCTCTGCAAATACAGGCTCTACATATTTCTCAGGAAGACCATGGGTCAGTGGCCTGACCTGGTTTGATTGGTTTCTTCTCATAGGTCCGCTACCCTGACCGAATCACCTTGATCCGTGGCAACCACGAAAGCAGGCAGATCACCCAAGTATATGGATTTTATGATGAATGCCTAAGGAAATATGGCTCTGTCACTGTGTGGCGATACTGTACTGAGATCTTTGACTACCTCAGCCTCTCTGCCATTATTGATGGAAAGGTGAGCATACTTAGTACACGCAGTGCTTTATGGAGTTAGAATGGGGACTGAGTTCTTTGGTTCGAATACACTGTAACTGCAATAGTAGGAATTTCATGCTAAATTCATGAAAGCGAGGGAGTAGGACATCCAATGAGAAGAGAGGATTCACTTGAGAAAGCCTTGATGCTGGGAAAGGTCGAGGGCAAAAGAAGAAGGGGGTCGGAATCGACTGTGCGACTGAACAACAACAAAAGTGGAGACCTAAGAGTGCTTTTTCGCCCTAGACTTTTGAAGTCCAGCTTTCCAAGTGCACCTATCTTCTCTTTTTGTAGATTTTCTGTGTCCATGGCGGTTTATCTCCATCCATCCAGACACTGGACCAGATACGAACGATAGATCGCAAACAAGAGGTTCCTCATGATGGCCCCATGTGTGATCTTCTCTGGTCTGATCCTGAAGGTATAAATGAGGATAGAGTGGGCTTGGTGCATTTGTATATTTGTGCATCATTCCACTATATGATAAGTTTCTTATAGCTGTTCTATAAATAGTATAATGTGAGGATGTGTTAAGGGAAGGCCATAGTATTATGGATATAAAAGTACAGTACTATCTTTAATTCTGATTTAGAATTGTAGCAGAACGTGAAGAGACAATGATGGGTAATTAAACATCTACCAGTGTTAATCTGTTCTTGTGCATCATTAATTCAGAAGAAGGAATGCAAGAATCTAATGAAGTTCTAACTGTGTTGCAGTGTTGATTTGATAAATCTTGCTTTGTGCTACAATTACTTAGTCTGAAAGAGAAATGGATGGAGGTTTTGTTAGAGGAGAGTAGAGAGCCTTATTTTTTTTACAAGTCTGATACTCAACCAGTGACACAATGGCTGAAATCCTATTGTGCCACTTTACACTTTGTAAGACTAATGACAACAGCTGTGATAGATCCCCTGTGAAGATTCAGAGGCTCCCCTTTTGTTATGGGGAAGTATTTTTAGGGGGGGGGATTAATCAGGGGTGTCTTTAATTTCCAAAAATTGCCTCACGTGATGACATTGTTAGCTTTGTGTAGCACAAAATTGCACAAAAGGGTTTCTGCCAACAAGTGAATAAGTATTAAACTAGAATTCTATTTTTTAAATTAATTTATTTTTGCTAAAGGAGATCAGATATTTTGTTTCCATTCTCATCCCCCTTCCCAAGTTATCTCTTAAAATGAATAGTTAGAAGAAGAAATGTAATACAGTAGTTGTTTTTGGAAAGCCATTGGAGAAGAGAGCTTTTTACTAACTCATATTGGTCTAATTTGTATTATATACAACCTTTCACTGTTGTTTCGGCTTATCTTGTAAGCTTCTCAGATATACATATTATCTTGGCTAGTGCATGATAACTGTTTTCCTGTGTCACACATTCTGCTGTTCCGCCTTTGCAGATACTACAGGCTGGGGAGTAAGCCCTCGTGGTGCTGGCTACTTATTCGGCAGTGATGTGGTAGCCCAGTTCAATGCAGCAAATGACATTGACATGATTTGTCGAGCACATCAGCTGGTCATGGAGGGCTACAAGTGGCACTTCAACGAGACAGTTCTTACTGTATGGTCGGCTCCCAACTATTGCTACCGGTGAGGAGATAGAAAGGTTATTGTGCAGGGACAGGTACTGCTAGACTTGGGCTGTTCCAGTTCAAGCTGTGTTTAGTACCGAAGGAATGCTAGATGTCTGGGCAGCTTTTGGGGTGGTAGGTTGCAAGAATAATAGTGGGGCAGGCATGCTCTTTTCATCCTTCTTTTATTTCCTCCATGTGCAGCTGTGGGAATGTGGCAGCCATCTTGGAACTGGATGAACATCTTCAAAAGGAATTTATCATCTTTGAAGCAGCCCCCCAAGAAACTCGGGGCATCCCATCTAAGAAACCTGTTGCGGACTACTTCCTGTGAATGCATCTGGCATCTCTCCCTGTGCGGTTTCTGTTTTCTATCTTGGCTAGGGTGGACAATCTCTCAAGTTTTGGCAAGGTTCAGGTCTCTTCTCCCCACCCCCACCCCGGTCTCCCTTCCCCTCCTGCCCAATAAATCTTCAGTTTTGGACTCCTTAGGCTGAATTGGGCATCTTCTTCTACACTACTGAATCCTAGCCAATCCCTCCATGGTTTTTTCGTGGCTGCCCTATGTGTTCTCCACTTAAAACACTGCTTGGGACTTCTGGTCATTGGAGAAACGTGAAATAAATTTCTCCCAAATCACCCCATGGATAAGAAAATCAAAGCAGAAAGGGACACTAGAGCTATAGATCTTCAGGATTCTCTGGCTTTGTAGCAGAATGGTGGAAAACTTCCTTGCCCAGCTCTCTGACTCACCTTCAGCACTTTTCTGCTGTTAGAAGGACTGGAAATTCTCAGTGGAGAATTAATCTGATAGAACTGGACTTGGAAGTAAGGAGAAATCAATGGCCAAAGAATGTCTGAAGCTATTAGGAGGACTAAATCTCAGGATTAGGTCTCTGTTTCTGTGTCACTTGCGTGCTTTCTGGCTAAACTCTTTTCTGTTCAGCTGATCTTGGAATTCTGTCATTTTGGTGCCATTATATAACTGAAGCAACAAACAGGAAAACAGGAAGTGGTATAAATTTTGCTGTCTGTGGTCGCTGGAAGATCTGAAATGCTAGTTTTTTAGCACTTCATGTTTTGTCTGCTAAAACTGTATGTAATAGAGGAGCATAGTTTAGGAAATGAGTTTCTTTGTGTTTCACCAGCTTTTGATTTTTTTACCTCTTTAAAAAAAAGATTTGGCCAATTGAAAACTAGACTGTGTCCAGTTCACTGTACTAGGAAGTTCCAATCTTTCAAAAAAGTTGTAGAATCCATCTACAGATTCATATGTGCTACAGAATCCATTTAAATCTGATGAATTTAGTAACTATTTTATTGGTATTTCTGTATCTTGGTTCTTCTTGCCCCTTTTCTCCTTGAGTGGGAAGACTGGGACCACATCACACTAGATAATTTGACCAATGGGGCATATACTCTGTCTTATCTCCCTCTTGATATCCTAACCCCTGTGGGGATGGTATATCCAAATTCCAGCTAGCTCAAAATTCCCCTGTCCCCTTCCGTTTATTTCTGTGAAAGGTATTCAGTCCAAATATCTATTTATAATTGAAAGGGGAGGGGAGACTTCCTGCCACGTCTCTTGTCTCGGAGAGGCTCTTCTCTCCTATCACCCATTATCTAGCTTGCTCTAATTTTATTTTGTTTTCCTTTTGATTTTTTCCTATTTACAACTTTTAGATACAAAATTCTAATAAAACTAAGAAAAATTGATACTTTGTGAATGTAAATTTCTGTTTTCACATGGTGGGTGAGCAGTGTGTGTATGAAGTGCTGCAGAAATGTCTGGTCTAATTTATTTATTTTTTATATTTATACCTCACCCTATTGGTGCAAGCACCACTCAGGGCGGCTTACAGTGTGAAGCAAATACAATAAACATATATGACAGAGCCTGGGCTCAACGTCCATGACGGAGCCCGGGGCTCAGCGTCCATGACGGAGCCCGGGATTCAACGTCTCTGGTACAGAGGTTTGCAGAAATGTGGTTTCATATATTTCCCTGTTGCATCCATAACTAATCTGGTTCTTGCAGGGGAAGGGAGAAGGAGTACTATACATTTCTTGCAGCAGAGGTTTCACTGAAAAGGATTCATGGATTAGTTATGGGAATATTCATAGCCTTCATTGATGCCTCATGGAACCTTTATCTTGTGTAACATGGTATCTGGATTATTAATCATTACACAGTACAGGTAATTGCATAAGACTTGAAGGTAAAGGTCTCACTTGCTTGAAAGCCAGTCGTGTCTGACTCTAGGGGGCGGTGCTCATTGCTGTGTACAGCCAAAGAGCCAGTGCTGTCTGCATCTGCAGACATTTTCATGGTCATGTGACAGGCATGACTTGATACCAGAGCGCATGGAATGCTGTTACCTTTCCCACCAAAACAATACCTATTTATCTACTTGCAATTTCTTAATGCTTTTAGTTCCGCATTGCTTGAAACTGTCTAGATGAGATGTCTTAAAATAATTTTTGAAACCACCTCAATTATACCTAAAAATAACCAGTTTGTTTTATTTGGTTTTCTCTTAAAAATGAGACAAAAAAACTAGGGTGGAGCTTAAGTGCTTTAGCTTTACAACCATCATGAAAGCAGACAATGTACAATAAAAGAGAAGCCTTTAAAAGGATTTAATTACAAGATAAGTAGGATACAAACATGTCTATGGCTGCCCTTCCAGAAGTCGACATGACTCAAAAAGAGAAAACATGATGAAAGAGTGTAAGCAAACTAGAAAAGAAAATGTTACCTGGAGGAGAGACTTCCAAGTTTTGCGGGAGGAACAGGAGTTAGAGCATAGGTGGCTGTGAGCTGGGGTAGCCAGAGGAAGGCCCATACATATGAGGGGGAGGTGGGTAGGGTGTGAAGCTGAATTTGAAAGGCGGGAAAGAGGAGGCATCTGGTGGTTCTGTACTTCCAAGGAAAGGAATAATATCCAGGCCATTCCAGCTTGTGGGGAGCATTGCTCTGTAATCTGCTTGCTCAGGAGGTGACTTGGTAGTAGGAGAAGATGGAGGAGCTGCTGTTGCTTGGCCAGGGCTGCAGAGACAGATGTAGGTAAGTCTAATATTGTTTTTTAAAAGAGATGGCCCCCTTAATTTTGCACGGGTACTGAGGTGCTCCTAATCTGGATTTGTGAATCTGTCCAATTGTCATCCTAGAGAAAGCTTTTTTTTCCAATACGCTACTTTCGTTTTCTATCTGCTGCTCCTTGTGTGCCTTTTTGAGAATGTGTGAAATTACCTCCCTCCCATCTGTCATGTTTTCTGCATTATTATTCTTGATCCCTTTCTGACAAACACCAGATTTATTAATGTCTACCTGCTTGAGAGTAAATGACAGGATTATTTGAGCAGTACAAGTTTGTTGTGGCAAAGGCATTTGAAAACATCCTTGCCCTTTTTAAATTGAAACTTAAACACATGAGTGAGATGGAAACTGTTTATATTTATATACATCAGGTACAGAGTAATTGGTTAGCATAATGGCGAAAATTAATAAATACGTAATCCAAATAACATCCAGAGATCTGCTATTAGGTAAAGGTAATGGTTGCCCTAGCTTGAAAGCCAGTCATATCCAACTCTAGAGTTCAGTGCTCACCTCTGTTTTTTTGTTTGTTCATTAGATTTATATCACCGCCCGCTTGCCACAGCGACTCAGGGCAGCTTGCAATCAACATAAAATACAGCTTAATTAAAAACAACTTGGGCAGACCTCAATCAGTCCCCAGATGATGGGTTATTTTAGAGAGGTCATATGAGCCAGGGGTGGGGAGGGGCAGCTCCCAACGTAGCACCCCACACCTGCTGGGCCAGCCAGGTCTTTAGGTTTATAGCCAAAGAGCCAGTCGGCATCTGCAGATGTTTCTGTCGATATGTGGCAGGCATGGCTAGACACTGGCATGCACGGAACACTGTTTACCTTCCCACCAAAGTGGTACCTATTTATCTACTTGCAATTTCTTGCTTTTGAACTGCTAGGTTGGCAGGAGCTGGGACAAAGAAGCTCACTCCGTCATGCAGCACTTAGCTCTTGAACTACTGACCTGCTGAACTTCCAGTCATCAAGTTCAGTGTCTTAACCACTAAGCTACCACTGCCAGTTGTAGAAAGCCATATTGATTTGTATACATATATGCTATGCTAACCCAGGAGTTCTTGACATTTCAAAGCCGGGGGCTGGGTCACGCTCCCTCAGAACCTTTGGAGGTGGAGGGCCATTTTGCCCTTCCTCCACCATATGGCACTTCCGGGAGTGGTGGAGGCGGTGGTGAGCCACATGAAATGGTGCCAGGGGCTGCATCTGGCCCCCGGGCCGCAGGTTGAGAGTCCCTGTTGTAACCAATCACTCTACCTGATGTATATAAATTGATGCCATGAAGCCTCCTATGTCTAATAAGGTGGACTTGATGTACGAAAGTTAACATTAAAATACATAAAGCAGTTAGTCTTTAAAGTGCTGCAATTATTTTTGTTTATCTGATAGATTTTAGTGTCACTCACCTGCTGTAGGGGGACGGTGCCCATCGTAAACCATGGAACGCAGCTGGATGCTGCATATAAGCTTCGGCACCAGTGGGATTGGTCCCTGCTGGGGAATAGAAGGAGCAAGAAGGTTGTGGGATCCCAGATGGCTGTTGAGGCTCCAGAGGTGTCTCGTCTGTCAGGGTTGAATCACAGGGCCCTTTCTTGCTGTCTAGGGGAAAAACGAACAGAAGGCTATGAACAGAAGGAGATAATAAAATAAGAATTACCGTACATGTGGAGGTTGTATGGATGCAGTGAGTGGGCATTCTTAGGCAAAACGTGGCATACACAAGTGGACCTTTTTGGTAAAAATACAAAGTTTGTAACAAGCTCAGACAACAGTTTCTTTAGAATATATTTTAAATAATAGAAAGATCATTATGTGACCTCAGATTAAGTGCCCTTTTAGCAAGATTATAGTATGAAGGTGAATGGAGTTGTATTTGTGAAAAGTGTCAGTTTTAAGAGATACCTGAGATTGGAAAAAAACAACAACCATGAAATGAGGACTAGTTTTAATGGGTTCTATAGGACTTCAGTGGCTCAAGTGGCTATGACGCTGATGGGAAAGTGGGAGGCCAGCAGTTCGATGCCCGAGTGCTGTAGGACGGAACGAGCTCCCATCTTTGTCCCAGCTCCTGCCAGCCTAGCAGTTCGAAAGCAAGAAATTGCAAATAGATAAATAGGGACCACATCGGTGGGAAGGTAAACAGTGATCCATGCGCTCCAGTGTCTAGTCATGCCTGCCACATGACCACAGAAACGTAAATTTCAATAAATTACTGGGGAATGTATTCCAGTGGCCTGTGCAGGACAAAATGTAAACAGTGTTTGACAACAAATACCAGACTATTTCAGCTTGTAGTCATTGTTGCCAGTAATAGAACATAGCAGAGGCATTTCATACCCTGAGAATCGGATGGTGTGAAGTAATAGAAAGCTGGGGACACAGCAAATACAAGTATCATAGAGAAGGGTGTGGTATGGCCATCTGGTGAGCCTCAGGGTGAGATTAGATTTGGAAAGCTATCCGTTTGTGGAATATGAAGAATGTGCTTCTCTTACCGTTTTCTCCCGCAGTGGCCTCACATTCATTCACCTTCATCTTCCTCTTGATTCTTGCCTCACGTTCCCTATATTATTTTAGCAAGAACTGTTGTAAAACATGGTAAAAACATGGTAGCGCCTCAGTCTACTTTCTATTGGCTGTCCCACATTATTTTCCAGGTTCTTTGAGATCAGTGCCATCTGCTCCTTCTATAACACTACTACCCCCCCTTAATGAGCAGTTATTCTGGTTAGCCAGTTAATTGGGAAGGCGATATTGGATGCCCTACTGTCAGGACTACAGCTAATTTTGTTATAGTATTGATGTTTTTTCCTCACCTTTTGCTATTCATGCCATTCTCTCGGAAGCCCTTTGCAAAAGGGTTGCTCTCTATCTTCATTTGGGTAATCTGAAGGAGAAACATGCTAGAAGTCAAAAGATATTATACACATTCTCTCTTTCTCTCTAATTTTTTAAATGGCCTTAATCCATAATTTAGGGAACATGGCGCTCCATTTAAAGAACTGTCCACCTTTTTGTAGTGGCCACCCTCCCCAAAGGTGAATTTCCCTGACAGCAGTGAAAAGAAAGGCTTTGATTGGTAAATTTGCCTAATCATCTTTCTCTCCTTTTAAAAAATTTAATGGTTTGGGATGGGGGTCATTTGGTACAAAAAGACACATACCACATACACACACTGATATAACTACAGATGCATGGCAGGAAACATGGCATGTCATGTCACTTTTGTATGAGCTTCTGATATGAAGCCAGTCCAAGGAGTAGACATCCTTCAAGGAGCATTCAGACAATTTATCTGAAATAACCGATTGTTGCCTAGCTATATATTTCAGCAAAACTACAGTGACCTCTGTTCCTTTTCTGTATAGGTTCGATAAGCTACAGAAAAATATAAGGTACAGGGCATTTCAGAAAACTTTTAAACCTTATTATGCCTTATTTGTTTTTTTCAATTTACTTTATGTCCTATTTTTTATCTCAGTGCTGCATCCCAAGATGGTTGCCTAGTTACAAACTTATGCACTATGCTGAGCAATAGAACATTTCCACTCAAATTATAGCAATAATGTCTAATTTTAATGATATTTGCATATATTAATTTACTTTTGTGTTATGTACCATCAAGTCAGAATCAATTTATAATGACTAAAAGGCCTTTCAAGGTAAGGAAAACGTTTAAAGAGTGTTTTTACTGATTCCATATCACCAACACATTTCCATGGCTGAATACAGATTCAGACCCAACACCCCACTCCTCCCCGGAGTCCTAGTCCACCAGTCCATCCATTATACCACACTGGGTATCTTCACCTTAAACTGGTATATAACATTGATTTACTACAAAAATATCCTTTATGTGGGGGAAAAAATCTTTTTTGGAGTGTTCTTTGTTCTCTGTTTTCATGACAGCTGTTCTCCTTTTTGTTGACCAAACACTGGCCACACTACTGTCTCCTTTCTGTCATTCAGCTACTACAACCAATTTAGCCACAAGGGAGTGGAACTATCTTAGAGATAATTAAAAATAAATTCCATTCTCCCTGAAATATAGGCATGGTAGTTGCTCTATGTACCTAGAATACACTGAAGGTTAGTCTGCAAAAACTTATCATATCCACTTTCCATTTCAAATGCACTGAATTGAAAGAATAGCAAAGTAGGCCTCATATATAGCTTGAAAGACTATTATGGTTGTATTTTAAAATAGAAACTGGAGTGTAGAAGGAGGGAGTTGAACAGCAGGAATAGACGCCTAGTCCAATGGTGGTTGTAGACCTGTATGAGGGCAGTGATTATATTGCACAATAAATTGTTATAGATAATATCAAAGAGACATGTTAAATAGCAGAGTTATAGAAGGATATGTTTGGGACCAAAATGTGTGAAAGATGATGGGGAAATGGGACAGAAAATACTTCCATGACAGATGTATAGTAATGGGGAATATGACTGAGTGCTGAAAAACTTAAACAGGGGCAGAAGAGTAACGAATTAAGAATGTACAAAAAGAAATATTAATAGATAATTTAGCAGAAGGATGAGAGCCATGTAGTAGCAGGAGGATTTTGTTAAAGAATGATGTGAAAGTATAGTACATGGAAGCCAGTAATATAGCCAGAGAAAGGAAGCTGATGCTAGAGATGTTAAGAGTACCGAGAGAAAGGGAAATGGGTGCAGAATATATGGCACATACATAAATTTGTGTTTTCTGTGAGGACTAGAGCTTATAAATGTTACTGTTTGGGGACTGAAACTTCCAGAATCCCAGAACAAGCTAGTTTGGGAGCAGGGGTTTCTGGGAATGATTGTTACCTCAACAAAGTAACATTTTCATGCTCTGGTAAAAATGGAGGACAAGTGTGGAATTGCTATACAGAGAAGTACCAAGGAAGTCCGCTGGACTTCTGTGAGGAACTTGTTTGTGTGAAGGGGTGCGTGTAAGAAAAATGAGTTATGAGAAGATGGAGGTGTTAGTGAGGTATGTCTTGACAAAGGGGGTGTCATGGGATGATATTTGGTTAGCTTTTAGAGGTTCAGTGGAACATTTACTCAGCATTGCTCTTCAACATGGCAGTTGCCCAAATTTAAAGCAGTGATGGTGTTTTACTCCTGGAAGCAGGGTCAGACATGAGAAAATAAAGGGACAGAGTCAGAGGAGTGGAAAAATGAGGGGCGGGGGGAAGCATCAGTGTTGTTTTTAAACCAGTGGGTCCCAACCTTTTTATTTTTTGGCCATGCCCCACCTAAGCATCTCTAAAATCCTGATGCCCATCCCCCATGACACATAATTCTTATTATTCAAAAAGTGAACTCCTATTCACATGGAGGAAGCCTGAAAGGCAATTTACTGTTAATAACTCATTTCTCAAATTGCCCCCCTTAAAAATCAAATTGCCCCCTTGTGGGGCGTGTGGGATGGTAGAGGAGGAAAAAAGGATTTTTCTTCAGTTCTCTTTTTTTGTAGTTCTTTCATATCATACCTTTCATCTGAAATAGTGGGATTTGTTCTAAGGAATATATTGAAGATTCATTTCATTTCATTTATTTAATTTGTATGCCACCCACTAAGCACATGCCGACTCAGGGCGGCTCACAACATATCAAACAAGAATACAATACAGCAAAAATGAAATATATAATAGATTCAACACTTGTGCTAGTTTTGTAGAATCTCTAGGAAAGAATCCAGCTTTTCTGATATTAGGTGGCTTGTGAGAGTACCAGGATTAATCTGTCTGTCCATTTAAAAAAAATTCCTAGCAGGGGTGGGCTCTACCTACCAGAGTGCTGTACTTCTCTTATTCGGACAGAATACCCATTCCAAATATACTTTATTTGAGGAAAGCTCTAAGCATTATTGAAAGTAAACTTCAGGAATAAAGCATATTTAGAAAAAACAGCCTTAAATATTTTTATTTCTGATTTCAGTTATACAGTATGTAGTATGTTTGTAAATTGTATTTCCTTTGAATTACTGGGAGAGGGCGGAGGAATTGGTCAGACCTCTTGTCCTGGTTGAGCAGGGGTTCCCAACAGTGGTGGGCTCCAAAAAAAATTACTACCACACTGTGGGCATGGTATGGTGGGTGTGCCAGAGGCAAAGACCTGTGTTGCACCTGAATTAGGACTACAGTTACAGTACTTCATTTCAAAACTTGGATGGGCAGAGCCAGCCAGAATTTCTGTTACTGGTTCTGGCAAACTGGTGCGAACCTGCTGATGCCCACCACTGGTTCCCAATCTAAGGCCCATGGGCCAGATCCGGCCCTCAGTGCCACTTCATGTGCCCCCCTCAGCCCTCCAAGGGCATTCAAGAAACAAAATGCCCCCCCCCCCCAAGCTGTTGGGACAAAATGGCCACCCCATTACGCAGGTAGTGCAAAATGGCCATCTGGCCCTCAAAGCATATGACCCGGTCCCTGGCTTGAAAAGGTTGTGAACTCCTGTGGTAGAGTTTCCTTCCTCTCTGCCCTATGAGAATAGATAGGTTTTGTAAAAAAGCAAATTTGAAATATATAACAGTTTATCTCTCACTTGTGGATTCTGGTAGGCCGTGACAGTCAGAAACTGGGTCTCTGGGAATGCGAAGGTGGCACAACCACCCCCTGCTCCACGGCGCCCTCCAGATCCAACGACATATATCCGTGGCTGGTATCGGTGCATGGAGTGAACGATTAGCTGAAAAGTACATTAAAAAAAATCAAAGGTGAGTTAAATCAGTGATGGATTTTTCTCTGCACATATACTTTTTCCTGTTGCATTCTATTCCTCTCCTAAACTGATGGTTTTCTCTCTGTGTAGAGCTAGGGTGTGTATGTGCTGTGATTCTGCAGCAGTTGCAGATTTTCTCTTTGGTTGACTGGATTCACCATTATGAAAGTTACGTGTTGAAAGAGGCAAGTTTCTAATCCTTACAATTGTAAAAATAGGTTCAGCTTCCCACACTAGGTGAAGTGGACTGAGTAGGATAGGAAACCAAATGTGGGGGTTCCATAAACTGTATAGCTTCCTTGCTGTTGCTTGTGAAAGATAGAATGGAGGTAAATTACATTTAATAAGCAGTATTGCAGTAAATGTAAATGTGCTTATATTGCAGGCTATCATTGGTTCCATAATAATTTTACCTTGGACGATTTTCAGGTTTTATTTTAAGTATAGTATATACAAAGCCCTAGGAACTTATATTCTCTTTTTAATACACACTATATCCAGTGGTGGGCTCAATTTTCTTTTACTACCACACTGTGGTAGTATGGTGGGCGTGGCCAGGGGGGAAACCCTGTGTTGCACCCGAATTAGGACTACTTTATTTCAAAACTTGGATGGGTGGGGTCAGCCAGAATTTCTGCTACCGATCCTGGCGAACTGGTGCGAACCTGCTGATGCCCACCACTGACTATATCCACCCCATTACCCCTCAGAATTATTTTGTCTAAAGGATTTTCCTGCTGACTGGATAGCTTAGTGTTTTAGGCATCTGGTTGAGTAGCCAGAGTTTGGGAGTTTAGTTCCCCACCTGCACCTCCAGGGAAATCAGCCAGCCTATGTTGTCATGGGCAAGCTGCACAGTCCCAGAGCCCCGCTAGAAAAAGGAAATGGTAAACTATTCCTGTATATTCTCTGCCTAGAACACCCTGAAAAGGTTGTCATAAATTAGGATTGGCTTGACAGCACACA
This sequence comes from Bradypodion ventrale, assembly GCA_035047345.1. Taxonomy (NCBI): domain Eukaryota; kingdom Metazoa; phylum Chordata; class Lepidosauria; order Squamata; family Chamaeleonidae; genus Bradypodion; species Bradypodion ventrale. Next base: position 10,996,288 of record JAWDJE010000006.1, read on the forward strand.
ATTGTTTAAAAGATTTTCGTATATACAGTATATATCAGTGTCCTCTTACTTATGGCTATACATGGGGCTCTTGAAGCTTTCCTTTTGCCAGTCCTTCTTTAATTTCTTAGTGTATGGTTCTGTTTGCTCTCCCACCCCCCCAAACCCGTTCTTGCCCACTCCATCCCCTCCATACATGTCCATGAGGATCCAACGTGTTGTTTGTGAGCTTGAGCCGGTGGAAGGATACAGGTTGACGCATCCAGTGGGCACCTGATGCAGGTGAGTCAGGGTGAATGTAGACCCGGTCTGGAGGTGGTAATTCAGCCTTCCCACTGGCCTCCCAGCGTTTCCCATGCCACTTGTAACGGGAGCCACCTACTGGGACTACATCCACTAGCAGCAGATATTTGGCTTCAGGATCCAGTCCTGTTACCGAAACTTTCAGTTGTGGAAACATCCTCCTGAAATGTAGATGAGAAATTGATTAGAAACTCCTAATCAAGGGGGAAAGAGTCTAAGCAAACTTAGATGCATTTAAAACTGATCAGTGACAGGATGATATTCTGGGACTTAAAGCATCATGCTACCATTGGTCAGTTATGTATGCTCTCAGTATGTAATTTCTAGGGGGGGGAATCCAGATTCTGGAAGCTCAACTACACTTTTATTCCAGGCAACAGCCATCTTTATGCTGTTTTTTTAACTATGAGTTTACAAGTTAAAGAAAATAAAACAGTATTATAGATGACCTATTCCCACCAGTCCCTATTTATCTACTTGCAATTTCTTGCTTTTGAACTGCTAGGTTGACAGGTGCTGGGACAGAGACAGGTGCTCAAACTGTCATGTAGGCACAGGGTCATGCAGTACCCGGGTCTTGAACTACCAACTTGCAGGCCTTCCAGCTAACAAGGCAAGCTTCTTAACCACTGAGCCACCGCAACCCTGCTGTGGTAATAAGATGTTGATAATGACATTGGGATGGGTTGTGGGGTCTAGTTAATGGAAGTTCTTCTCCCTCGTTTCCTTGTCTAAGGTGATGTAGCTTGGTAACTCACCTGCCTGCCTTGGTGATGATCATTTCTGTGCCAATGCTGCTGAACTGTTTCCAAAGCTCACCATTTTCTAGGCTTATCCGTACTCCAGGGGGTAGGCATGTAGCTGATGGGGGACCAGATGGGAGAGTCTGACCTGACCCATAAGGGATTCCAGGAGCTGGGGGTAGGATGTGTCCTGAGGGTTCCAGACCAGGAAAGAAGCTATCCAATTTGGGGGTAGCATCAAGATCTGAGTAAGAGAAAAGAGCAAGTTGGAAAAGAGGCTTATTGGAGTTAGGGGGGAATTGACAAAACAGTGTGGGATGTGGAAGGGTGGGGGTTGCAGACAAGATTGAGGAGTATCAGGTAGGAATTTGTCACCCTCCTGCTGGTTTCCGCCTGTTTTCAACCCCCTACCCAATTTCCCTGACCAGTTGGTCTTGGGTGCTAAAAATCCATCTGACGGGATGTAAGTAGCTGTAGGAAGCAAGCAACAGAATTTATGTGAATTGTAGATTTTTGTTCCCTTTCTGCTTTCCCAGACCTCTCATGGCCTGTCTAAACTGGTTGCAATCCTTGCCTACTCTGGATAAAACTTCTTTTTGTCTGCCTGCAGTTGACTTTCCTCTTGCTTTTTCAAATTTAAATTTCACTTTTCTCTAGGCAGACTTACCTCTTAGTCCCTTTCTACTATCACTATCCTCACAACAAACCCAGAAGCTGGAATTTGCAGTTCGATTCCCGAGTACTGCAGGACGGAAATGAGCTCCCGTCTTCGTCCCAGCTCCTGCCAACCTAGCAGTTCGAAAGCAAGAAATTGCAAGTAGATAAATAGGGACCACTTTGGGAAGGTAACAGCGTTCCGTGCGCTCCGGTGTCTAGTCATGCCTGCCACATGACCACAGAAACGTCTGCAGAAGCAGACAGCGCTGGCTCTTCGGCTTAGAAACAGAGATGAGCACTGCACCCTAGAGTCGGATACGACTGGCTTTCGAGCAAGGGAAACCTTTACCTTTACCTTTACCTTTACCTTTACCTCTCCTATTAAACTACAAAGCACAATTTCTCCCTTCATGAATCCTGACTTACATTCCACCTCGACATGGATGTGCATGTGAAAGATCTCTCAAATCCTTTACAGCCACTCCTATATCCTGGTTTTTGCTCTTAACCATCTCTGTCCCCATTAGGTAGGAATCTTAGATCTTGCCCTTTTGATCTAACATAACACTGCAGTGGCTCAAGTGGCTAAGATGCTGACTGGGAGGCGGAAGATCAGCAGTTCAATTCCCAAGTACTGCAGGACGGAATGAGCTCCCGTCTTTGTTCCAGCTCCTGCCAACCTAGCAGTTCGAAAGCAAGAAATTGCAAGTAGATAAATAGGGACCACTTCGGTGGGAAGGTAACAGATTTCCGTGCACTCTGGTGTCTAGTCATGCCTGCCACATGACCATAGAAATGTCTGCAGAAGCAGACAGTGCTGGCTCTTCGGCTTTGAAACAGATGAGCACTGAACCCTAGAGTCGGATACGACTGGCTTTCATGCAAGAGAAACCTTTAACTTTAACATGTAACACATTTTGATCCCACCTTTTAGGGATGCACACATGATATTTCTCCCACCCCATTTCATTTATCTTCAGAACAACCTTGTGAGGTAGTTAAGAGAAGTGTTAGCTGTCCCAGAGCCATTCAACTTAACAGTTGAACGACAGTGTCCTTGAAACCAATTACTTGTGAAAATTCCCAATATTCTTGGCTTCATTCTTCTTGGTCCTCTCTCTTGCTTTAGTTTTTCATATACCTCCCACTCTCCCCCCCCACCCCCACCCCAATTTCCCAATTTCTCACCTGGGTATCTGAAGGCTTCATACTGGGGTGCCTGACTCTGGGGATACCCAGTCCCAGGAGGTGGAGCAGGACGCAGAGGATAGGAGCCCCCATACTGTGAGAACATCTCTGAGGGGTGGTACATGGGTTGCAGAAGGAAACCTGGGAGCCACACTGGGGATCTAATAGATTAGGCCAGGTGAAGTTGGAAGCCAGGGTCCTGACTTCTGTGGGTTGGGGGGGAGGTTAGAGGGTTAGGAAGATGGTGCAGGATGGTAGGATCTGCCGGGAAGGGAGGGAAGGGAGACTTGCAAAGGATGAAGGGCTGGGAGCCAGGTTTCCTTGGTTCTGTCTGGGATGCATCCACTTCCAGATCGTCTTCTCTTCCTGAGGAGCCCCTGGCTGGGGTTGTATTTATGATTCCGCCAAAGCTCTTTGAAGTGAGTCCCCAAATGGCACATTCACACCTCACAAGGGGAGGGGTTTGGGGCTGAAGGCAGGGGAGCTGGAGGAGAGAAGCCACAAGGACATACATTCTCAGGCCCAGGATGCCCTATCTTTACACACCTTCTAGCTATTTCTATCATTGTCCCTCTATTTTACTCTACTTCCACCTCCCGTTCTGTTTCAGTCCTGGCTTGTGTGCCCTTATGCAAGATTTTGTCTCTGTGCCAGGTATGTCACCCATTCCTATGTAATTGTCACCCCAGTTCTAAGGATGCCCCCCCAATCAAAGTTCCCTTCCCTATAACAAGCTTCCCAACTTCATCTCAGACTTCATTAAGAGCATTGGCTGAGTCCTTTTCTGTGCCCATCACTCGTATCCCCCCCTAATTGCCTAATTAACACCCTGACTCAAAAGTTTCCTGATTGATCCTGACCTATGAGATTCTTGGTTTACAAGTGGGTGAGGGGGGGAGGTGCCATGGTCATTTGTCATCCAGATGTTTTCACAGCTGGGCAGGACAGCTGCAAGAGACTGGCAGATCTTGGGAGCAGAATTTGGGGTCCTGGTGAGTTTAGTTATAGCCTGATTTTGGGAGCCAAGAAAATACCTGGCTTTCTGAAGCTTAATAAAATAACAGTTTTTAAACTGTAATTTTAGTTGGTCTAGGAGGGTTTTACTTTTTATGATTAGTTATTTGGAACTGGATATTACTGATGTACTGTGATATCTAGAAAGTTACATCACTGATGATAGGAACGTAAGGCCTATACTGTATTTAACACATATTGAATATTTCCACTTCAACTATTAACTCTATAAGGTTGAGTGCTCATAATTAATAGGACTATGTGTAAAATGACCAAAAAGGCTTGTATTAGGGTAGCCATACTTACTGATTTATTTCTGTGTTCACTCCTTTCCAGGGAGCACAGGCCAACATACCTAGTGTGGTTCTCTCACATGGAATACCTCTGTGAAATAGCTTATAGACTGGAGATAGAAGATGTTCTAAAGCAGGGATTTTCATCCTGTGGCCCATGGGCTGGATGCGACCCATTGCCTCCACTACATCAGGAAGTGCCATGTGGTGGAGGAAGGGCAAAATGGCCATCTAGCCCCGAAGCTGTCTGAGGGAGCATGACCTGGCCCCCGGCTTTAAAAGGTTGAGAACTCCCATTCTAAAGTCTCCCAGTTAGCTTTATGACTGGGTGGAGGTAGGTCAACCTTGCTCGAAAGCCAATCGTATCAGACTCTAGGGTTCAGTGCTCATCTCTGTTAACAGCCAAGGAGCCAGTGCGGTCTGCATCGGCAGGTATTTCTGTGGAAATGTGCCAGACATGCCTAGGCACCAGAGTGCATGGGATGCTGTTTACCTTCTCACTCAAGTGGTATACCTGTTTATTTACTTGCAATTTCTTGCTTTCAAACTGCTAGGTTGGCAGGAGCTGGGACAGAGGCGGGTGCTCATGCCATTGTGCAGTATTTGGGTATCAAATTCCGACTTCCAGTCTTCAGGTTCAGTGTCTTAACCACTTGAGCCACTGCTGTCCTTAAATATAGACATCAGCACAAAATGCTGAATTCTGTGCCTGTTCTGATGTCTGCACTTGTCCCCGGTTGTGAAATTCTCAGCTTTGTCAACCAATATCTCTTGTTAGGGGTCTGCCAAGCAATACTAATGGAGAATGGGAAGAAATACCACCTATGTTGTCTCTTTGTTACTGGCAGTAGTATGTACGTTAATTTGTTTGGGGAGGGGCATGGAAGCTTGAGGAGAAGCAAATACAACTCCCATCCCATTGCTAGGATTTTTGATCTTCGGGAGGGTTTATATATACCAGTGATGGCGAATCGTGGCACTCCAGGTGTTCTTGAACTTTAATTCCCAGAAGCCATGATCAGCAGGAGTGCTGATCAGGGCTTTATATTGAACACAGTGCTATTCCATTTACCCTGCACATCTCTGAGAGTCAATTGCTCTTGAGTTCATATCATAGATTAATGCTGATTTTTGATAGTTATTTTCAGCTACTGAGGAAGATTTGTCTTTGCTTAATAGACAGGTGCAAGATATCTTTTTAATAGAATCAACATTTTGTTGGGGAGAACTACATGACGGTCTAATTGTCATAATGGAAAGCAGACAAAATGGACCTGTACCTTTTACAATAGGTTTGTTTATCTTTTCCTTTCCTAGCAGCCTCACTTAAAGATGAGCTTGCTTGTTATGCCACTCGGCAAGCTTCTGAGTTCTGCCAAATGGAGTCAGTTAAATAAAAAGCAGCATGCCCTTGGTGTGGGCAGCAAGGCACTGCTATGCGATGCTTACCACATTCCTAGACAATCTTGGCTATAGGACTTGAGCACCCCCTTGTGCTATTTCAGAGGAATGTACAATAAAAGAGAATTTCTTTCTTCAGTCACTGGTATTCTTTGAATAGAAATTAAAGGCATGGAAGTCTGAATGGGAATAAACCTATCCCTTTTCCATTGATATTACATTAAATTTCAGTGTTTGATTCTTGCATTGCCTATACAGTAGAATATATCTATATCTATCTATCTATCTAGATACAGTATAGATATATTCTACTGTATAGGTAATGCAAGAATCAAACACTGAAATTTAATGTAATATCAATGGAAAAGGGATAGGTTTATAGATAGATAGATAATCTACTGTATATGTAATGCAAGAATCAAACACTGACACACACACACACACACACACACACACACACACACACACACACACACACACACACACACACACACACACACACACACACACACACACACACACACACACACATGCACCTTTTACTTCTAATTCCGGGAACGACACGGGTGGCATGGGCCAGATGAATTGGCATCGGGGGCTGGATATGGCCCCTGGGCCATAGTTTGGGCACCCCTGGTATATGCTAATCCATGTTATTGATTATAAAAGAACTCTACCAACAAGAGTAGCATATTATCTTATCTGGGATAATCATAAGTGGAACTCTAGTTCTGTTACTTGACAGAAGGAATCCTTGAGCATTGCAAATTGGAACAATGTGTCACAGAGTACTGTTGGGATGCATGCTCAGTAGGGGCATGCTGGTTAAGCTAAAAGGGCGCTGGACAGGGAGTCTAACCCTAACAAAATATATATGTTCCCATTCATCTTCTAATTTCAACTCCCTTCTAGGGATTCAAATCAACAATCCTCTGCTTACAAGGCAAAATTGCAACCTCTAAGCCATGGTGGCTCTGCTGTCAATGGAGCTGCTTTTGTAATCTTATATTTGGCATCACAGGAGGAGGAAGGCAAGCAGAGGAACCTGGAGCCCCACTCCTTTGCTTGATAATTCCAGACATCGCAGCTCAGCTCGGCTCTTTGGATTTGCACCCAAGGCGGGCACCATGGTACTGGGGGTCTGGGGGGGGGGGCGCCCTGGGCTGAGTCCCGTTTGCCCAATGGGCAACCCACCACTGATGCTCAGGACATGATGGGAACAAGTCTGGTTCCTGAGCCCCACAAAAGAAAAACCTTTAATAGCATAAAATGCAGCTTCTTCTCCCTTCCCTACCCAACCCCTCCATCTCCTGAATTATTCAGCTGTTAAACCGTCAGGAACTTAGAATTTCCATGTCCTTTGAGATAATTGCTTGTTGGTGTTGGAGATTAAATGAATACCATATGGCACAAGGAGAAATCAAGAAAATGTAGAGAGAAATCTGAAAAACGACTCAGTCTCTTTTGTACACTTGGTAAGACTATATTTGGTGGTATTATAGTCCATCAAATGTTTTCATCTATAATTCTCATTGTCCCTGATCTTCAACCATGCTCCATGGAGCTAATTGGACTTATAGTTCAACAATATCTGGAGAGGAATCAATTAGTAAAGGATACTTTTCAGTCTCTAAAATGAGTTTTGTGTTTGGGCCGGTTCAGGAATTTTAATTTTAGAGGATGTTTTCTACTATCAGGTTCTATACACGAAGATGTGGCTCATAGTATAGCCACTAATGCTTGCCTTTGACGTAACTGATTTCCTGCTTCTCTTACTGTCACTTGTAAGTTTCCTTGAATCTCCGTTTTAGAATGGTGGGGTAATATATATATAGAATATATATAAGTAGAATATCCAAGATTAAGCTTCCACCAACTGGTTTCTGATAGAAAGCTGTAATTTCCTCCAGTTTACAGGGAAAATTTCTATCACTTCAAAACATTTATTTATATAATACATACAATCACACAAAGTCACAAATACTGTACAACCCAACCCTTCTCTTTCCCTCCCTGTTTTGCTGTACATTTGCCCCCTTTATCTTTTTAATCAAAGTCCCCTCTATACAACAAACCCAATACTCTTCCCCCCCTCCCCCAGCTCTGCTTGCACCCTGTCTGTGGCCTTGGTGCTTTCTTATGCGCTGCTGCCTTTTGCCACATGGTGGTGACATATCAGAGCCATGGGTATGGTCTCTTAGCAGAAGCTCTGCCTTGTTCTTCCCAGCTCACACACGGCCTCTGGAGATTATTTTTTAGATGGCAACCCATTGGTTGGGAAGTCAGAGGCAGGTTTTGGGGAAATTGTCACTTCATTTTTTTTTATGCTCCACCCCTGCACACAGTTGTCCAAACGTGAGAAGGGGGATTCTTTTGGTGCAGGCTTGTTTCAATCCCAGCCATTGTCCTTGATCATGTGGTTGAGTTCAATGATGTATTTCCCCTCCTTGTACTTCTGACTGGTTTCAAAAGCTTGTTCCTGCCAAGCGAGGGGAAAAATGAAGTCAATGGGTGAGGAACCATTGTGAACTTTCGTAATGCTTCTAAGAATTTGTTTTAAGAAAGCCTAGAGAGACTCACATATTTCCATCCAAGTGTGGTCTTGCAGTTCTCGCAGTATATATCAGCCACAGCATGCAGACCAGTCAGCAACACACGCTCTTCAGCTGGGCCGCAGCCAACGTTCACTCTGAGTAGAGAAAGCAGAATGGAAGAGCAGAGTGTCAGTTCTAATCCACCATACTCATTGGTATTTAAGTATTTTTAATTTAAGTAACCCCTTCCCCTTTAATCAGCAGTGGTGAGATAGAGCCTGCATTCCTGGTTGATGTTAAAACTGTCCTGTTCTTTCTGGTGAGTGTGACAAAGTCCATAATTCCTCCTGACCAGCATTTCTCAAAATTACTTTTTAAAGTACCAACACTTTCAGAATTTCTCAGCCTGCAAGGCTGGGAGTTGTACCAGCTTGGTGAATCTGGAAATAGTCCCCAAACAAACAAGCAAAAATTCCCCTAGCTCTCCAAAGGAGACATGGGAAAGCTCTTATAAGCTTTCCAAGTTCTGCTCCTGGCATTATCTGGGGAAGGACTAAAGCAGGGGTTTCCAACCTAAGGCCCGTGGGCTGGATCCAGCTCCTGCCACCATTTCATGTGCCCCCAACCCTCCAAGAGCATTTGAGAAACAAAATGGCTGCCCCTTTGAAGCTGTTGGGACAAAATGGCCACCCCCACCCCCCCAATCATGCAGGCAGGGCAAAGTTGCCATCTGGCCATTGAAGCTGACTGAGAGAGTGTGACCCGGTCCCCAGCTTGAAAAGGTTGGGGACCCCTGGTCTAAGGACCATCTTCATAGTTGTGTTATACCGTACTTCTAAGCCACTGCGCATGCCTTGAAAACACAATGCAACAAAAGCCCTTCTCCCAAGATGAAGGAGTCATTCTAGCGGTTGGGCTGAACTTCTGAAACACAATGCCACAGCTTAAGAGGAGGGCTGGGGCTCTTGAATTTCTGTGCTGAGTTTTGAAGCACTCTTAGCACATTGTTCAAGAGAGACTAACTGGAAAGGAGAAGAATCAATCAATCAATCAATCAGTTTAATTTATATCCCGCCTTCCTCAGCCGAGACCAACTCAAGGCGGCTAACAACATAATCCAACAAAGTAAAAATAAAAGGATAATACAGAGAAACAATAAATTCAAAATGGAAAACAATCCAGATAAGCATAATATCATAATACAAAAAACTACACTACATAATTAGGTCATAAAAATGCAATAAATATAATTATACTACAGCAAACCCAACATAGCAAGACCCCCATGTCCACTGGAGAACAGTCGTAGGAGCTACCACTCCCCCAACAACTTGGGGAAGGAGGTCCACGTCTCAGTCTCAACATGAGCCAAGGCAGCCACAGGAAGGAGCCAAAGACGGCGATGGTCCTGGGGCGGCAGCAGTCCTTGGCCTAGCCCGGCGGCCCATGGCCCTTTATCTCCTCCCGCAAGGGACGGGAGAGGAGGGCAGGGGCTCCTCGCAGCTGCGGCGATGGTCCTGGGGTGGCGGCAGTCCTCGGCCTGGCCCGGCGGCCCACGGCCCTTTATCTCCCCGCGCAAGGGACGGGAGAGGAGGGCGGGGCCCCCTCGCAGCTGCGACGATGGTCCTGGGGCGGCGGCAGTCCTTGGCCTGGCCCAGTGGCCCACGGCCCTTTATCTCCCCCCGCAAGGGATGGGAGAGGAGGGCGGGGCCCCCTCACAGCTGCGGCGATGGTCCTGGGGTGGCGGCAGTCCTCGGCCTGGTCCGGCGGCCCACAGACCTTTATCTCCCCCCGCAAGGGACGGGAGAGGACGGCGGGGGGCCCTTGCAGCTGCGGCGATGGTCCTGGGGCAGCGGCAGTCCTCGGCCTAGCCCGGCAGCCCACAGCCCTTCATCTCCCCCCACAAGAGACGGGAGAGGAGGGTGGGGGCCCCTTGCAGCTGCGGCGATGGTCCTGGGGTGGCGGCAGTCCACGTGACAGTCCATGTGACATGTTGGTTACTTGGTTGATCCATACTTCACACATATAGTTTGACTTGGTGAATCAAAGCATCATCCAGAGTCCTTTGGATAGGGCGGTATATAAATTGTTGGTTTACTCTGCCAGTGTGTGGATGCTGAACATTCTCATCCAAGCAACATCCATGCTTGGATAACATCTTGCTTTGATCACCTGCTATTCTGGGCTGAATGGCTACATTTCTCTCTTTTGAAGTCAAGCTTACTATGACAAATGCAGCTTAAAAAATAATAATGAGGGAGACCCAAGTCCAGCGGGCTGACCTTGACTTCACATGGTACAAATGTTAGGAATAGGGCTTCATCCCTGAGGACAAGGATCTGGCCAATCTCAAAAGTTTTGATTAGCTACCATAGCCAGGCTAAAGTTTCATGTGGAGCCCAGGATTCATTCCCTGGTACCTCCCAGGAAAGTGTAGGAAATAATAAACATTAGAGACTGAAAATTGGGGTTTGGGCTTTTTATCATTCAATGTTGCCTGAGCAGCAAGTTCTCTTTTAACAAAGGATTATCTATGATAAAAGTCAAGACCCTCTAGATGGTGATAAACTATTATTCCTAAAGCTATGGCTGATGGGAAATAAAGAGAAACACCCAATCTTGTTGTTTTATCTATTTTATGAAGTATTCTCCTACCTCCTGCCATAGATTTCATGTTGGATTTCTCCCTATATTTCACTAAACAAAGTTTCCACTTGTTTCTGATGAAGTAAGCAATAAATGCTCGGAAGACTGGTAGCTAACTAGTGTTTGGAGTAATACCATGTCAAAGTACAGGTGTTAGCTCATTTAAGAAACTGCAATAGAACTGAAATGCACCATTGTCTCCCAGTATTTTTACCCATGGAGGGCAATGGGAACATGTGATGCAGGTCTTCCCCTCCATAAATGACCTTCCCATGCTTCCTGGAAAGGTGTGAAGGAAATATGTACCTTGAGTAACTCTAATACAATGGTAAGTTATTCATGCGATTGGGTACCCTGCCCTAAATGGACATTGTAAACAAATTTAACAGAGTTAACTCAAACACAGCTATAGTTCTCCTTTGGATTTCCCAGTAATTATGGAGTAGTAGATCTCTGGCACAAAGCCCTGTTATTTTTCTGTATGTGAGTATCCCATACCTGAACAACATTATAGGAAACTAACCCATTTGAGAGAAAGTGAAGTGAATATCTTTCTGACATCTAGATTTACTTTTCCTTTGTTTTTCTTTTCTTTTTAAGAACTAACACTTCCTGATATGAACCTATAGCTTCCAATGCAAGGTGGCAAAACCCCGACATCCAGAGGTCACACCAGGATTAGAAAAGTATTTAAGTGTTACTGAGCTATTCTTTGATTCTGATCTCATCTTGTGATACTCACACAGAGTTGAATAAATATGCCCGGCCTTGACTTCCTTGAAAAGACTGTAATGACAAGGGGAAAGGGAACATGTTCAGTTTTTAAAAAAATGTTTTCCAGAGTGTTAGTCTTTTGCTTCAACCACAAAATAATATTGTGTCAGTTTACAGGCAAGGCAAACAGGTATTTGGCACCACAAAGTATTACCCATACGTAACCTTAAGTCAGCAGTTCGAGACACGGGTACTACATGACAAACAGAGCACCTATCTCTGTCCTAGCTCTCGGGGACATGAAAGGAGCCTCATTTGGGCATCCCCTGAGCGGAGTTTCTCCCGCAAAAATCCTTTCGACCCAGAATAATTTCTGACACAAAATTATTATTATACCCATAATTCCTGAATGCCTTCTCTACCATCACCACCACCCCAACTCTACATCTCAAGTTTAGTCTCAGCCCTTGCATTTCCTTGTTTGTTCTCTGGCTCACTTTCTGACACACCCCATTTATGCACACTAAACAATGTTTAATGATTAACCAGTTAGCAACTTAAACCTGTTGACCTTGCAGTATCTCCAGTATAAGGGTGGGGATAGCAAAGCAAGAATTAACAGGCCCCTTGGAAATAAATATTAGGTCTGGAGAAGCCAGGACCCCATCCCTTCCCCCACCCCTACTCCAGTTTCTTCCAGTGCTTTGCCTTGATGCTTTTGCTTCCAGACAGCTTTTCATTGGGAAAGTCTATCAATACTGTACTGTAGTTACTTTCTGTCAGATAATACCCTCACTTACAAAGCAAGGAATTGGCAGATAGTTTAACCCTTCTTTTTTTTGCTAAGCTTTTCACTGAGATGATTACTAAGTTAAGCTTCCATGGCTATATTCTCTGGCCTGTTTGGGAGGTGAATCATGATTTCCTTAGTATATTCTACTGCAAGTCATAGGTAGTGGCAAAAATGGGATCCTGAACTATATGTTAAGACTGAGGTCTGCTATGCTGAGATAACAACAGTGGATAATATATTTAATTAAAAGATCACAATTCAGATCTTATGCTTGCTCAAAGTTTGTACTCAGCCTTGGGAAATCCAAATATTCTCACTCATTTTCCTTTGTAAAACATTAATATTTAAGTGCTTGTGTTCAAAATATTTTACCCTGATTTTTTATTTCATTGTTAATGCAAAAAAATCATTTGAACTACCATGTAGGGTTATCATGTGAACAAGCAAAGATAAATTTTGTAAATACACATGGAAAATGCTAGCTATGAAATAATAAAAATATTACTGAGGTACAGTAAAATTCTGTAGAATAGAATAGAACTTCCCTTTGTTTCTTGCCCCCCCCTTCTTTTAAAACCAGATTTGCTGTTTCCCCTTTTAAAACTAGCTGACAGAATTAAAGCACAGCCCCTTCCCTCAGATACTGCAAGGTCCTCTACAACAGTGTATCAGGGATACACCTCTTTTTACCTTGGAGATGAGATCGTCGTGGTTGGCCAGGTGTGCTCGGCAATGCACACAACTGTAGCGTCGGTGACAGTTGTCCAGATAAGCTTGGAAAGTTTTTGGTTTGGATAGCCTCACCATTGTGGTGGGGTCACACAACAGGAGAAGCCACGGGAAAGTTGTAAAGAACAAGACAGTTCCTAGAGGTTATGATGTGAAGAATTCTCTCAAAGTCCTAAAAAAGGCAAGTCGTGAGAAAAGGATTACTAAAGTGTGGGCAAGCTGGGAAAAGTATCTGACAACATTGCAGCCGTTGTGATGCCTGGGTTTTGTTTCTTAGCTCTGGGAACTGGCCAAGTTCTGTCTAACCGGTCTGGTATCTAAACAAAAACAGTACCATGTGCTTCTCCTCCCTAGGCAGCTTCTTGGAGGCTTAGCCTGTAATTAACCCCTGGATGTAGGTCAGCACTGATCGTCTTGTGTCAAAACATTACCAGGAATAGAAGCCAAGTGTCCTACCACAAACACTTGACTTTCCTTACTGAAGAACCCAGGAATTCTTGGTTTTCCATCATCTTCATTATTCTACCTCCAATAATTTAACAAACCTTCCCATACTGACCAACTTTCTCTTCTCCTGCTTTGAGTTCCCTTTATGGGAAGGAAAGCGGTATAGAAATCTAAGCAATAAATAAATATAAATAAATAAATATCTATTATCCTTACTGGAAATATCTATCACTCACCTTGGCTGTCTGATCTCTTCCAAGCAAACAGGACTTGGAGTGCTATGGATTTGGGCCCAGAAAGTCTTTGAGAGAGAGACCAAGGAAAGAAAGATATAATAGAATATTAAACTATGTAGAAGGAATAATTAGTGGTTAGGGAAAGAAACAGCTGATCAGAGAAAGGTGGATGATGTGCAGAAATGTGAAAAGATGGTGGGAGTGGTGAGAATAATGACTCAATGCAATGTGATGCATGTAAAAGATTCTAGAGGAATGGCCATGAATGATGCAAAATTAATTTGAGGACATGCAGGAGAAGAGAGACAAAAAGACTGAAGAGATGGGTAGCAAGAATAGTTGGGCCTAAGTGCGAAAGAGAGAGCTATGCAGAAGAAGAGAGATATGAAAGCAGATTGGAGGACAGAGGAAATTGTAAATTCCAGCTGGATATGGCAGGAGGAGAGAAACACAAAGCAGCCTGCTGATGAGAGGAGGAGGAGGAGGAGGAGGAGGAGACAGAGAGGGAGAGAGAGAAGTAGTACAGCCAGTGGCAAGCAGCCGCAGGGAAATATAGTGGCTTCAACAAATGCAGTGTAGGGGATGAATTGGGGATGGGAAAGCTTCCTTGCAAAACGAAGTATGGATGAGGGAAAGGAAAGAGGTGGTTCCTTATAAAGGAAGCAAACCAGCCAGACATATGGGAAGAAGAGTAAAAGGGTAAATGGAGATTGAGGCTTAGTGTTTTAAAAAAAAAAAACAAATTGAGTTGGTGCTAGGAACGTGTGTGTGTGTGTGTGTGTGTGTGTGTGTGTGTGTGTGTGTGTGTGTGTGTGTGTGTGTGTGTGTGTGTGTGTGTGTGTGTGTGTGTGTGTTAGCATTTGATGCATTCTCATGAAAAAGACACAGCTCCTTACAAATTCTCTATCTCTTCTCATTGCAAGCTTTGGCTCTGTTCCCTTAAGCCTGTGATGGTGAACCTTGGCAACAACCTTGTTGTTCTTGGACTTCAATTCCCAGAAGCCAAAGTCTGTGTGAGTCCACACAAATGGGTTTGCTGCACATATGCACAGCAAACCCATTTGTGTGGACTCACAGAGACATGGGCTTCTGGAAATTAAATTGAAGATCAAGAATACCTAGAGCATACCTGTTAACCACGGCTCTAGACAATCCGGGACCTGCGCAGGTCACTTTTTATACATGCATAAAAGCCTTCTACGCATGCATAAAAGCAACTTGCGCAGAACCATTCTGCGCAGCTCGCTTCTACGCATGCATAGAAGGCTTTTACACATGCGTAGAAGGCTTCTATGATCCCCTTCTGCACAGAAGCCTTCTACACATGCGTAGAAGGGTTCTACGCAAGCGTAGAAGGGTTCTACGCATGCGTAAAAGCCTTCTACACATGCGTAAAAGTGAGCTGCGCAGAAGGGATGCGCAGTAACGCCTTTTCCCCAGCTGCCAAATTTCGGGGTTTCGGCAGCTCTGGGCGGGAAATGGCGAAAATTGGTGCCGAAAAACGGGAAATCCCGGCCAATCCGGGAAGGTTGACAGGTATGACCTAGAGTGCCAAGGTTCGCTCTCACGGCCCTAAGCACAAATGATTGTGGATAGTGGTAGTAAAATATGTCTCCTTTTAATACTTACAATGTAGTCTCCTATTTTTCTTACCCTTAGGTAAGAAGTCATGAGTTATAGAGTGAGAGGAACAGAGGGTGGTGGAAAAGAACATTAAAGGCAAAGATGAAGTAAAAGGTAAGACAGAAAAAAATGATTGGATGGAGATAAAAAGAAAATATTTCATTTCTAACTCCTCCAACTTTGAGTTAAAACTACATGCAAAATGCCACAAAAATGTAAATTCTATACCAAAACCTTACTGACTGGTCTCCTTATTAAACAACATAATGACAGTCTGTCTTAGTGGTAACTCAGATCTGCTTCATAGTACAAAAAGGCCTGATTGGCAGTAGAAACATACTAGCTATTAGGCTAGTTGATATGGAGGTACAGTACTTTATTATTAGAGAGATCATAAAGTTATGGCTACTGATTTCCTGAATACCTAGAAGAAAGAATGTTCCAGCCTAAACACCAAATATTTAAAGATAAAAATTACTCATATCTTATATATAATGTGCATTGAATATTAATTCCATCAGACAATAGCTTTCTTTGATAGGAAATATACCATGTTTGCATGCTAGAATTCATAATTTATAGAATAGATGGTTCCACCCACTTTGTTAAATACTGTAAATTTAATGTGAGAACCTATAAACGGATTTCAATCTTTTGTGAGGGTACAGGTTATTTTGACCTGAGACTCTTTGTTTTTAGAATAAATTTGGTTGTTTTTATATTAAACTATGCTGTTGGAGCCAGATATGAAATATAGGCTTTTAGTTTTATCTACCACTGCAAAAGAAAACATTGCAAGTTATTGACCTAATTCTGTGAGGAGGAAGCAATGGATTTGTGTATGGTGTAATATTTAAGCTAATAAGCTTTCAGGATAATAAACTCTATATTATACTACATTCACTTCTAGACAGTGTATGGGAGCATGAGTGTGTGTATGTGTGTATCTATCTATATCTATCTATATATGGGTTAATAGACCACTGGGAGGAGTGTAATGTGAGAGTGGAATGTGTCATTAATAGGAAGGTAAGCCAAGGGACTAGCATAAAGCATTTCCATTTTCTCTTATTGCAAAAGTTACTAGGCATATTTCTTAGTCTCTGATTCTTGCCCATTAAATAGGAAGTCTGTAATATAAAGAAGCAAATAGAAGGAAGAAGGAAACAGGATATGTGGTTCACACAGTTTTAAAATAAAATATAGACATTGTTGCAAAAATACGCTAAGTTTTCCACCTACAGCTAAATATTGGATCTATTAAGGGAATTTTAAAAAGTATTTTTAGAGAACTATTGAAAGTAGGAGAGAAAGCTGAAGGAGGAAGTAATTTTTTAAAACCTAATTGCTAACAAGAACCAAAATTCTGAGCTGGAAAACCCAGAATTTCCTAAATTGACCCTAAGATGATCACAGGACTCTAGGTAGTATGGTGGTTTACTTTCCTCCTTTTTTTAGCTGTAAAGATGTGGTTTAAGTTTCCTACTCTGTCATAACAATGCCCAAGCTTATGATGTGTTTACTTGGGCTCAGTGCTGCCAATCAATACTGTGCTTACAGTGTACTCTAGACGTAGAGGGTGCTATAGTACACTGAATTAGCCACAGCCTTTGTCTGTTTCTGCCCTTCCTTTCTGGTGGAGGATATAAGGGCCGCTTGGAAGGGAGATATTAGCCCTTTGAAATGCATAAAAGTGGGAATATGTAACATTTGGAGAAATGGCAAGTTTTAATTTTAATATAGTAATGGTGTGCTGTATATGAGTACTGTATATGAATGCATCTTAAAAGAGGGGAAGAAACATGTGAACAATGTCTGCTGTCAGGTTCAATAAGGTTAGAGCCCCAGGATGTGTTTCGCTCTTTGTTATTCACTTAAGCTATCACATACCTGTCAAGTTTTGGGAAATTTCTGTAAACCCCATATTTTACACACTTTCCCGCCGTCATCCCATATTAGTTAGACTGCAATTAGACTGGAGTTAGACTGGAGACCAGCACAGGATAAGCATAGCTGTCCAGTTTCCCGGTTTGGATGGAAAATCTCCCTTATTTGACAGGAATTTCCCAAAACTTGACAGGTATGAGCTATCAGTGGCTCAAGGGGCTAAGTTGCTGACTGGGAGGCGGAAGGTCAGCAGTTCGATTCCCGAGTACTGCAGGACGGAATGAGCTCCCGTCTTTGTCTCAGCTCCTGCCAAACCTAGCAGTTCGAAAGCAAGGAATTGCAAGTAGATAAATAGGGACCACGTCTCTGTAGTGGCTCAAGTAGCTAAGACGCTGACTGGGAAGCGGAAGGTCAGCAGTTCAATTCCTGAGTACTGCAGGACGGAATGAGCTCCCGTCTTTGTCCCAGCTCCTGCCAACCTTGCAGTTTGAAAACAAGAAATTGCAAGTAGATAAATAGGGACCACTTTGGTGGGAAGGTAACAGCGCTCCATGCGCTCCGGTGTCTAGTCGTGCCTGCCACATGACCACAGAAACATCCGCAGAAGCAGACAGCGCTGGCTCTTCAGCTTGGAAACAGAGATGAGCACTGCACCCTAGAATTGGATATGACTGGCTTTTGAGCAAGGGAGACCTGTAGGAAAATAACAGCGCTCCGTGCGTTCTGGTGTCTAGTCATGCCTGCCACATGACCACTGGTGTCTAGTTATGCCTGCCACATGACCACGGAAATGTCTGCAGAAGCAGACAGTGCTGGCTTTTCGGCTTTGAAACAAGAGATGAGCACTGCACCCTAGAGTCGGATGTGAGCAAGGGGAACCTTTTTACCTTTACCTTTGTCTGTCCCAGTGTTGCTCAACCTTTGGCTTTTGGACTTCAATTCCCAGAAGCCTAAGTCAGTACATGAACTGATCAGTGCTTTGGGAAACTGACTTAGGCTTCTGGGAATTGAAGTCCAAAAGCCAAAGGTTGAGAAACACTGGTTAACAAATGAGATGGAAGAGAGGTTTCTGCCAAATGGGCACCGCCACTGAATTCACCTACCTGCATACTCAATTTCCCACTTTGTGGCATTGCACACGTCCCCCATAAAACAGGATGAGCCCATTTTTTCAAAGCCCACCACTCTAATCTCACCTGGTCGACGAGAAATACAGGAAGGTTTGCTTTGTGCCAGGGATGGATAGATCAAGCCTCTGCTTCTCCTGCAACGGAGGCAAGGTGGTGGTGGGTAGTCCAGCAGCCCTGGGTAGGAGGAAGGGAGGAGGAGAGAGGGAGAGACCCACACGAGCCCCCCAAGAAAATCTCCAGCTGGAAGGTCTAGACTTCCTCTTGTTTACAAACCAAAGCTGAGAAACAAAGGTGTCTCCTCCCCTTTTTTTCCCTTCTCTCTCCCTCCTCCTCCTCCTCCTCCTCTCTGCGGGCTTTCCCCTTTGTTCCTTCCCCCTTTTCTGTTCCAGCCAATGAGGAGGACATGTGCAAACACACTGCAGAATTTTCAAAACCGATGTGTGTGCAGGAAGTACATACAGACTCTGGCACGCACGTTCTACGCCAGCGAGTCACACAGTGGAGCCTCATCCCACCCCAAAGCAAGGCTTTGGAACGAAATGTGAGCCACAGTGGACCTGTGCAGAGTGCTTTGCCTCTACTAGTAAAGGTAAAAGGTTTTCCTTTGTCAAAAGCCAGCCGTATCCGACTCTAGGGTTTGGTGCTCGTCTCTTGCTTAAGAGCTTTGAAACAGAGAAACAAAACAAAGACAGTTCTGGATGCGTGGAGGTAGTTGTCAATCAGCTGCCTCTTTTCCCTAAAGTTAATTGTCTTGTTGCAGATACAGCATAGGGCCGTGATGGTGAACCTTGGCACTCCCATGTTCTTGGACTTCAATTCTCAGAAGCCCCCTGTGAATCCACACGAATGGGTTTACTGCGATTCATCCGGCCCACGCCGCCCTCCTCGCTCCCAGAAGCGGAAGTAAAATGCGCCCATCCGAGAGCGACGAGGGCAGCATGAGCCGGATGAATCGCAGTAAACCCATTCGTGTGGATTCACAGGGGCATAACTGTTAAGTATCACTTATTGGCCAGGAAAACCCCTTATTTTACCCTCTTTCCCGCCGTCATCCCTTATTAATTAGACTATAATGCCCTATTGCTGCCATTGGAGGGCAGCACAGGATAAGCATAGCTGTCAAGTATCCTGTATTTGCCAGGAAATTTCCCTTATTTCCAAATCCAAAACTTGACAGGTATACACAGGGGGCTTGAGCTTCTGGGAATTTATTTATTTATAATTCAAATTTCTATGCCGCCCAATCAGGCGAACCCGACTCAGGGCGGCTCACAACGTGATTAAAACATACATATTAAAAACAATTAAAACCCCAACATACCCACCTACCTATTAAAAACTAGCTTGAAGTCCAAGAACATCTGGAGTGCCGAGGTTCGCCATCACGGGCATAAGGTGTGGACCACAAAATATTGTATGGCAAAACAAAAACAGACTCTCAATGTAGGTCTCTTTGCCGAAAAATCTGAAGGCTTGAGCAAACACAGTACGGTAGTTGCCACAAGCCGTGCTGACAACCGCCTTGCACAACCATCTGTCAGATTAACTTTGATTTGGATTTTTGCATTCAGCAGAGCGCTGGACTTGGATGCCTCATAGGCTACTTCCAACTTTATTATTCTATTCCATAAACCACTGCACATGATCTCTTTCTTTGTCTCTCCTCTCCTTTTACTCCCAAGGATGAAACATATAGTTTTGCATGTTATGTTTAATGGGAGAGCATTTGCTTTTGATGTTGGGTATCCAAGATTCAGTCACTAGCATCTCAGTTTAAAAACAAACAAACACAGATAGCAATTTATGGTAGACTTTTCCATGCTGGAGACCCTGAGTAAGATGGCTCATAATGTCTCCCTGACTATAAGGTTGGCTCATAACAGTCCTAAGAAATTGATTTGGTTTAGCCGTAAGAGTTGGGCCAATATAATGATTTAACATTGGTGATCAAGCATGGTTTCAGTCTATGTCAGGGGTGCTCAAACTTTTCGGACTGTGGGCCGGTCATGTGGTTCAGCGGGCCAGTCATGTGGTTCAATGGGCTGGTCATGTGGTTCCTCCCACCGAAAGCAGAAGTAAAACGCACCTTGCAATCTATCTTGCAACAGGATGAGATAGATTTTAGGCTGCCATTTTCTCTGCTTAAACCAGGGGTGCCAAACCTACGGCCCATGGGCCGGGTCCGGCCCCTGATGCCAATTCATCTGGCCCACGCCACCCTCATCGCTCCTGGAAGCAGAAGTAAAATGCGCCCATATGGGCCTGGGCCCCCCTGGTCTATGTGATCTAACAATCAGTATGCCACTTGTTTGTAAATGGATACAAGTATTGCATACTATACAAAATGGCTAGCAATGTGAAGTGTGCTGCAGCAAATAAATGGTCTTGTGGCATTTTAATAGATGATACATTTATTGTGGCATACCCTCTCATGAATTGCAGTGGCTCAAGTGGTTAAGATGCTGAACTCGCTGACTGGAAAGTTGGAGTTTAATTCCTGGGTACTGCATGACAGAGTGAGCTCCCATCTTTGTCCCAGCTCCTGCCAACCTAGCAGTTTGAAAGCAAGAAACTGCAAGTAGATAAATAGGGACCACTTTGGTCGGAAGGTAAGCAGCATTCTGTGCACTCCGTTTTTGAGGCGTCTGCCACATGTCCACGGAAACGTCTGCAGATACAGACAGGTGCTGGCTCTTTGGCTATAAACAGAAATGAACACTGAATCCTAGAGTCGGATATGACTGGCTTTTGAGCAAGGGTGACCTTTAACTTCTCATTAGCCAAAGCCCATGAGGTGTATATGCTCTGAACATAGAGAGATATTTCTGCTTTAATAGCTAGTGCTAAAAACCCCAGTATATGCAAAGAGATCAACCAGTGTGCCCTAGTGCAAAGCAAACTATTGTAAAAATGAATAAGTAATCCACTCCAGTGAATTCAAGATCCAACCTGCTTAGAAGCAATTCAGTCCCAATGTGTAGCTTCAGGTGATTATATAAGCATTACAAGGTTGATATTATATGCTAAGTGCTTCAAGGTGTTTTGTTATGAGCTTTCTGCTTTCTTCTGATGGCTGTTTATTTTATTACACCTTGCAAATGTTTACCAAAAGACAAAAAATAATGTTTGCCATTTGGGATTGATAAAAGCATTGCAGAAAAGCTGAAAAATTCATCTCAAATTCATCTCAAATGTTTTAAAATGCTCTCTCAGAAATAACTTTTGAATATACAATGGAACCTCATACAACAATCACCCCGTATAGCAACAAAATTGCATAACAATTAGGTTTTTGGGGGAAATGGCGTCCCACATAACAATTTTTCCTATGGAAAAAAATCATACAACATTTCTCAATGGAAAAAACCACTTAGCAAAAAAAACAATTATCATTGTATGATGCATCTCATAGGGAAAATTGCTATATGATGCATGCATTGTATAGCAATTGTTTCGTACAACAACGAGCCGCGTGGAACGGATTAAAATCATTGTCTGAGGTACTACTGTAACTAGAAAATGTTATTCATTACACCTTATCAGAAAAAACTATCACTACTTGTTACATTAGTTTTATTGTAACAGATTGTTACTTTGAAGTAGTTAGTTGCAGGTAACTGTTATTGTAACTTTGCTTGGGCAAGTGAGTAAACACATGTTAGCTTTGCTACTAAGTTAACTACTGTATAGGTTTGATGGTTTCAGGAATTCAATGCACAGCTAAATTCTTGAACATATGAAGTTGCCTTATACAGTACTCCAATCATTTGTCTGTCAACCCAAGTACAGTATTGCCTAGATCCGTGATGGTGAACCTTGGCACTCTAGATGTTCTTGGACTGCAATTCCCAGAAGCCCAAGCCCCTGTGAATCCGCACGAATGGGTTTGCTGTGATTCATCCAGCCTGCGCCGCCCTCGTCGCTCCTGGAAGTGGAAGTAAAATGCGCCCATACAGAGGAAGGGTTAACCCGGAAGAGCTTCCAGGAGCAATGAAGGCGGCGCAGGCTAGATGAATCACAGCAAACCCATTGCTAGTCAGTAGAAAGTCATTCAAGACTGGGATTTATTTTGTTTTAGAAGAGGTTATGCTTCCAATGATAGATCAAATTTGCTGTCTGGGAATATTTACTGATTCTGCACTATTCTTGAACTCCCAGATTGCAGCAGTGACAAAGAGTTCCTTTGCATGGCTATGTTTATTGTGCCAGGTACAGCCTTCCCCATTAAGATTTGCTGCATAGGTTCACCTAAGGGCGTGACTGCATTGGCAAAATGAAGCAGGGTGCTTTGGATTAACATCACCTTAATTTGTAGTCCCTTGGGTGAATACATTCAGTTTAGATGACCAAACAAAGACCCTAGGTTTGATCTATACCCACAGCTCCCCTTCCTGTGATACAACCCTTTTGCCAGTCCAGAGCTCTCCTTGCCTGGTCTGCAGTTAAGCTGCTGGGACTGTTTAAAACAGGGGTTCCCAAACTTTTTGGGCCATGGGCTGGTCACATGGTTCAGCGGGCCAGACACATGGTTCCTCCCACTAGAAGTGGAAATAAAATATGCCTGCTCGTGCATAAAATGCTGCCATAAATGCACCTGTGGCTGTTGTAAATGCATTTATGACAGCTGCGGGTTCATTTATGGCAGCATTTTGTGCATGCGCACGGGCACTTTTTACTTATGCAGGCGCCATCTGGCCCAGATTTGGCCACCCCTGGTTTAAAGAGTTGTACTACAGTAAGGAAAAAAGGGACAGTTTTCCAAAGTTCTCATATACATACAAACATGCCATGGAAATATTATAATCTGCTAGAGTATGTCAGAGTTGTTTTGATTTTATATCAATTTTTATCTCTTTTTTTGATGTATGCAGAAGCAATCTAATGTGAAACTAATGTAGCAATTAAGTGATCTAGCACTATAAAGTTATCTAATGCTAGGCTCAATGGGTTTTTTAAAAGATAAAATACTTTAGGATGACTATGGAGAAAGAGCAAAGGGTGGGTGTTCCCACTGTCCCAAAACATAAGCCTCAACTTATTACGTTATCAGATAACCAACTAAAATCATGTCTCCCCAGCCCTTTTGTAGAATTAAAGGAATGATCATTCAGGTTAAACACAGCTTGGATCATTGGGGTTAGGGAGGGAAAATAGACATTTCCAGCCACAGAGAGGAAAAGTCCAGAATGGAAAGGAAAAAGGATGGTCTGATTTGCATTGACCTTTATTTTAGGTTTTTTTTATTTATTAAATTTTTAAACTAATCATACAAAAAGGAAAAGAATTACAACTAAAGAAATGTTGACGTTCACCTGACCTTTATTTTGTGTGATCATTAAAAATACTTCAAATTCACCTGTGCTAATTCTTGAGTAAAAATTGAGAAGTATTTTTGAATGTACAGTAATTGTATGCTCACAGGCACATAGGAAACAGCTTTGTCCTCTGTGGATCCAGAGTGTGGGGGAAAACTCACTTTGGAATTGTGATCAGTTTCAACTCTTGTTGCTTTTAAGAAGGATGTTGAAATACTGTACGTCTATTGTAACTGGCATACAGTGTTTAATCTGTTGTGTTGTTTTTAGTTCGGCATTTAGTTGATCATAATGGTTTCAACGGTGGGCAAGTTTTTACTTTATTTTAATGATTAAATTTGGTTTTACTGTACTGTACTTGTTTTTATTGTTCTATAAAGGATAGGGGTGCCTGGAGTGTGGTGCCCATGGGGTCACAAAGGGTTGGACTCGACTATGCGACTGAACAACAACTGAAGTTTGTACGCTGCCTTGAGCACTCTTTGCAGTGGAAAGGTAGGGTATACATGCAAGAAAAAATACAAATACCTACTACTAGTAACTATAATGTTTAATACAGTATTTAAAAACCCATCTTTACACCCAACACACACACACACAAAGATTTCTTTCATTGCCTTCTGACTCTGGAACAGGTGTGTGTGCATATTATACAGTATATGCAATGGGTGTAGAGCTGAGCTGTCTGCGGAGGATGGTGGAGGATAGGGGTGCCTGGCATGCAGTGGTCCATGGTGTCACAAAGGGTTGGACTCGACTATGCGTCTGAACAACAACAATACCATTTTCTGGATTATTACTTGTAAAGAGGTGGATGAGTGTCTAGATATTTTCGAAGGCAGGTGGGATAATCAGTCATGACTCCAGAGATCCCAAAATTAAAGGCTTCTTCAAAATCTTTATCTTCATTCAGGACCCAAAAAAGTACCTGTATTGGAGAAGTGGAGAGAGGAAAAAAGTGGCTTTAAAGCCTTCATAGTCATGCTGAAAATAAAATTTCCTTCCAAGTTGCTTCATTATTTGTGCATATATTGACCCCAAATGTTCAAGATGTTGTGTCTGGAGGAGGCGTGCCACAACTGCTACTGTGTAAGCAGCAGAATGTTGTTGGAGGGGTGCTTGTCCCTTTCTGATAAGGAGAGTCACCATGAACATGTTAATGATGGGCTGTAGTAAGAATCAGCCATCTGAAAACAAATACTATATCAGTAGATTGTCAGGTTTCAGGTAGAAAGCTGCTGGTTTAGATTTCATCTTAGCTACAGTTTTTTGTTTGCTTACTAAGGATTAAGCACAATACATACTGTTATTTCCAAGTTTTAGTTCTGCATTTGTGATAGGGATATGGATGTTTTATAGGGTTGTGGAGATAGTTGCAGTAATATAGATAAGGTCGTCCTTGCTCGAAAGCCGATCATATCTGACTCTAGGGTTCAGTGTTCATCTCTGTTTATAGCCAAAGAGCCAGCGCCATCTGTGTCTGCAGATGTTTCTGTGGACACGTGGCAGGCATGTCTCAATGCCAGAGTGCATGGAATGCTGTTTATCTTCCCACCGAAGTGGTCCCAATTTATCTACTTGCAATCTCTTGCTTTCAAACTGCTAGGTTGGCAGGAGCTGGGACAGACGGGAGCTCACTCCATCATGCAGTACCCAGGAATCGAACTCCGACCTTCCAGTTAGCAAGTTCAGCATCTTAACCACATGAGCCACCGCAGTCACTCAGTAATATAGGTAAAGCACCATAAATCTTTTAGATGTGCTATATTGGAGAGCAGGGGAGAAGAGCTGAATAATGTATTACAGCAAAAATAGTTGTTTTTGCATTTGAGAGGCTAAAAACTACAGTATATTGTGGCAAGCTTTTGTGGGCCAGATAAAATTAGCTTCTAGACTTTTGCTACTTGATTGCTTTTTAAAAATATTTACTTGTTAAAGAGCAACAAGACAATGTTGTTGCTTCTTTGTTGTGTTTTGGTATGTTCTCCCTACCTTTCATTTTGTAAAAAGAAAATACTTGGTTTGTGTGATGGGTGATTTAAAACAACAACACGTTTTGCTGTGCAGTTATAGTGCAGCCAGTCCATCATGGGCAGGCAAATGTTAAGGACTCAGGTGGCAGAGAGGAGCAGTCGGCAACCAGTGAATGAGAAAGTAACAAGATCAGTCTGCAACCAATTATCACCATGTCTTTATATATTATTTTTTCTCTTAATCGAGAGCTGAGCAGGACCAATCCCTTAAAACAGGGATTCTCAACATGCAGCCCACAGCACCATTTAATGTGGCCCAACTCCATCACACAGGGAAGTGCCATGTGGTTGAGGAAGGGCAAAATGGACATCCGGCCCCCAAAGCTGTCTGAGGGAGCATGAGCTGATCCCCGCCTTGAAAAGATTGAGAACTTCTGCCTTAAGAATTCATGTTGTAATCAATTTGTTAGTCTGTTACAAAATTCTGTGACAATAGGTAGGAAGTATTATCAAATATAAATCTAGTCCTTCCAAAAGTTGAGTTGGGCAGCAATATAAATCAGAAATAATAAAAAAAGGTTTGAAGTAGGAAAATAGCAATGTACAAGAACGTACAGTATTGAAATCTTAAAATAATGGTTCCTAGGAGAGGGGAAACCTAAAGTTGGAGGGTAATTTGACAACTCTTATTCCAGAGTTGTCAGTGAGACCATAAACTGTATGTATAGCTGTTTGTCATACACTTAGGAAGATTATGTTATTATATGTGGGACTGCAGTGGCTCAAGTAGCTAAGACGCTGACTGGGAGGCGGGAGGTCAGCGGTTCAATTCCTGAGTACTGCAGGACGGAATGAGCTCCCGTCTTTGTCCCAGCTCCTGCCAACCTAGCAGTTTGAAAGCAAGAAATTGCAAGTAGATAAATAAGGACCACTTCAGTGGGAAGGTAAACAGCGTTCCATGCACTTCAGTGTCTAGTCATGCCTGCCATATGACCACAGAGACATCTACAGAAGCAAACAGCGTTGGCTCTTCGGCTTTGAAACAGAGATGAGCACTGAACCCTAGAGTTGGATATGACTGGCTTTCGACCTTTACTTTTACCTATATGTTGACAAAATATTTCTTATGTATGATAACCCCATTGTGGGCCTTGAATTATGTGAGACACTCTAAGAGTAATTTACCATTAATTTTATCACGTCCCCTCTGTGAGTTTCCATGATAGATTGGGATTTGAACCCAGTACTCCTGGCTCCTAGTCTGAACCAATGCTGGCTTATTTATGAATTCAGTTATTCTTTATATTTCTGTCCTTCTTGAGAGAAAGGTAGGCACTGATATATAAATGTAACTAATAATTTTATTTCTCCTCCTTTGCTTTCCTAATCCACAGCTTGAAGTCTCAAAAATCTGTTTGACAGAATATGTTTTCTTTGTCACAAAAAAACCTGGGTAATTAAAAACATTTTTAATTACCCAACTGTGCGGCTGGTGGGCTATAAAACCCACCACGGCTACCGCCGCCACCAGATGCACCCTCGGCTGGAAGGAAGAGGACATGGGTGGTGGGGTTGAGTTAGCGACGTTTTTCGTGTTTTTTTTTTGAAGTTTTGTGTTGGGATGGGTTGATGCTTTACAATGGTGGGTGGTTGGGATATTTGTTGAAATGCTTCTGAAATGTTGAAATGCTTCTGAGATGTTTCTGTAATTGTTATTTTGTAATTGCAACTGTGATGTTGTGTTTCCTTGTTAGCCGCCCAGAGTTGCTGTGCGAGTGGGGCGGCATACAAATTGAAAATTGAATTGAATTGAATTTTTACAACATTACCAGCTCAGGCTGAACCTCTGGTATTTCACTGGGAATAAAGACTGTAGCCCCCACTTTATTGCATCCTGATTTATCAGCTCCCTCTAACTTACCTGTATTCCTCTATCTTCCAAATGCTTTAAAAGTTTTTTTCTCATTGTCACCCTGTTTGAAAAGGAATGAACAGGATATGAAATATTTACAAGATTGAAATGCAAGCATAATCCTACCTTTTCTGCTTGTAATATCACCACCGCACACCAAGAAAGAAAGAAAGAAAGTGGGGAAAGGGGGGGGGGAGAAGTGGGGTGAAACATTTAGTGATATTTTAGCTACTGTTTTTTAAGGTTACAATGTGAGCTCATGATTTGTATTTTGTCTGATATGCTTGCACAGACTAACATGGCTACCACTTTAAAAATATATTGGGTAATGTTCCACAAATAAAAGGAGAGATAAAGAATGTGATGTAATATACCCTGAGCTTTGATGGTAGATTGGGATACTTCATGAAAACTGAGCAAGTTAAGCTTTGTTTGGTTTCACTTACTTGTAGGTAAGTTTTTCCAACAGTGCTCCATAAATGCCTTTTCTCACTGGAAAGTAGGTCCTATAATTGAACAAAATTACAACGTGGTAAAGGTATTTTCATGCCAATAAGAAATCTCCACCTCCTCTAATTCCTCCTCTGAGGTAATTGATCTCATTTTCTTATGGACAACCCCCCATATTATTTTCTTCAGTGCACCAAACATTTTCGTTACTTAATTTTACTCCCTTGTCATACCAGAAGGTTTTTTGTTTTTTGCTAGGAACAATATTCTGAGGAAAATAACAGGCACAAGTTGGGTGTGCACAACCACACACATTAAGAACCTCTGCGCTACCTTTATGTTATTCTGTCGGACAGTATGCTAGTCCAGTGTGGTACAGATCAAAACATGCAAAACAGGTAGATGTGGCTTTAAGTGAAACAGTGAGGCTGGTCACAGGATGTTTAAAACCAGCTCCAATACAAAAAGTGCATTACTTAGCTGGCATCCCTCCACTAAATTTTCCTGGGAAAGTGCTGCTAAGAAAGAGTGGGTCAAAGCAAGTTCCTCGGAAGCACAACTGCTGTTTGATCACCAACCACCAAAGCAGAGACTGAAATCACAACTTCTACCCCTCCAAACAACCAGCCTCCATAGATCACCTTAGAACTATGGAAGGCAAGCAAGAAGCTGCCTGAAAACTGGGCAGAACTACATAATTCTCTACCGCCTGGCCAAGAACAACCATGGCCTGGGCTAATCTGAGAAAGTGGGGTTTCCCTGTAAATGACAGCCTGTGTGAATGCAGAGAAGTACAAACTATCTCCCATATGAGGTAATGCACATGATGCCCCTGAAAAGGACCTTACATTGGCAAGAGGAAATGCTGTTGATGTAGCCTGATATTGGGTGGATGTCATCTAGCCCTTTTTAATTCTATTTGTTTTTAGATATGTTAATTTTAGCTTTATATGCTGGTGGGGCATCTGACACGAATAAAGAAAATATAGGGAAAATAAAATTTCCCTCCTCTGTTCTTGGGGTCAGCCTCCTCTTCCTGTTTACATGGGATATAATTTGCAATTCAAGCCACTTTTTTAACTACAGAAAGGGGTAGGCTTCTTTGTTAAGGGAGGAATGGTGAGACTGGGTTAAGTTTGTCACACTTCTCTGGTTTTTTTCTGCCTGGTGCTTTGCTAAGAAAAGGAGGAACTAATGAATTCCTAGTACTGTATAACTCTTACCAAAAATTCCTAACACTCACATCCAAAAAGGAGTCTTGGCAGAACTGATTTTTTTAAAAATCTAGTAAAAAGGGTGTGAAGCAACCCAAGGAAGACTGAATGTCATCAGTTGCTGCTAAATGATGCCTGCTTTTTAAGAGGACTCTGCGTTGTAATATTTGATTTATTAGGCTTCCACTTTTCAAGCCTAATAAACATAGTAGGACACTTCCTTCATGAGCTCTCATTCTTAATACAGGTACGTATTAGAGTTTCATCTCAATGCTCTGGCACTCCAATCAGCAGTCATTTTTAGACAAGGATGACTATGCGATAGATATGGAGGGTGTCTGACTATGTTACACATCTGCTTCCCAAAGTGGACAGCCAACAAGTCTTGTTGACCTGGTGACCACAAAAATCACATTGCCCTTTTCATGATAATAGGGTATACAGTATTTGGTCCTTAGGCTTCCAGGTGCTTATCTCTATTCTAGGAATACTGTACATCTCTCCACCCCACTGCTAATCACCTGTTTATGAGGGAAGGCAGTACAAATTCAAGGAAGGATTCTTTCAGTGGCAAGAAGGGCAGGAGTCCCACATAGTACAAAAGGATGACTAAAGCACCACGCTTCACAGAAAAGATATATGGCATCTCTGTGTTCTGCAGAATGAGAGAAAAGAAGAGAAAATTATTTTCTGTTATGTAGGATGAGGAGTGTATAATATCTAGATCAGGGGTTCCCAACCTAAGGCCCACTGGCCAGATCTGGCCCATGGTGCCATTTCATGTGTCCCTCTTCTAGGGCATTTGAGAAACAAAATGGATACCCCTTTAAAGCTGTTGGGACAAAATGGCCACCCCGATCGTGCAGGCAGGGCAAAATGGCCATCCAGCCTTCGAAGCTGACAGAGAGTGTGACCCAGTCCCCGGCTTGAAAAGGTTGGGAACCCCTGATCTAGACATAAGATTAGATTAGATTTAGGACACAACCTTTATGGGATTGTGATAATTGTGCTGCTTTTTTGATTATTTGTATATTGAATATTGTAATGCATATTGATTCTGTGCTGTGCTGCTTTGTTAATTGGAATTTTTGTGGTATATTTTAAGATACTGTTGTTTATAGACTAGTCTTTTTTGCATTGTGTTTTTGTAATATTGTATTTTTTGTCTTTTGCTAATGTATGTTTAGATGCTGTTGAACAGCCTTGAGTCACCCACCTGGTCGAAAAAGGCGGTATATAAATAAAACTATCTATCTATAAAGAAACATAAAAATTATGAGAAAGTGAGAATCCTCTGTAGGAAATAGCAATTAATTCCTACATCACGCTTAGAGCACCCTCTAGCATTTTTTGCCCCAATACACTGCTACTCATTTTACTGACCTCAGAAGGATGGAAGGCTGAGTCAACCTTGATCCAGCCAGCATTGAACTCACAACATGAGCAGTTTGGGCTGCAGTGCTACAAGTTAACCACTGTGCCACAAGGACTATTTTGTACGGAGATCCTTGATCAGATTGGGAATCCCTCTCTTTCACAAAAGTACAGTTCCCAGAAATTCTCAGGTGGAAAACATCACATCTTAACTGGTCTTAAATCATGAAGTATGCAGTGCAAAGAAAGTTTAAAAAAAGATAATTGATACATACAGCTGCACAACATTTCTTCAGTACTTTTCCGTCGAAAGAAGCCCAGATGCTTATATGAGAACGATCATATTGTCGGACAAGATCTGCTACCTGTGTGCATGAGAAGAAGACAGGACAGTACAACAGTGTCTATTTTTAAAGGAAGATTTATTTTTCATAATAAGAAATGGACAGAAGTTTGTGATCTGAAAGGATTCATAAGACTATTTCTAAAATTACTGCTGATTTGACACAAGCTATAAATGAGCCTTTTAGACATTCAGGAGCCTTTTAGACATTCAGCTCAATTTTCAGTAAGCAATGATTTCTGAAAATGCTAATTAACTTGTGAACCACCCAATACATGCTATGGGGCGGTAAGTGTCATTACCTTGGTTTTACTTTGCATTTCCAAAGATCAATGTTGCCAGGCATGGGCTGGGCCACCGGGACAGGGGGAATTAATTCTGGTGCGCCCTCGCCTCTGGCATCCTGGGGCACAAATAATAATTTTATTATTTTATCCGCTGGGCATGCTGCACTTTATATTAAGCCATGCTCCAAGCTCTCTCCTTCAGCTTGGTAAGTAAAGGTAAAGGTTTCCCTTGCTCGAAAGCCAGTCGTATCCGACTCTAGGGTGCAGTGCTCATCTCTGTTTCTAAGCCGAAGAGCCAGCATTGTCTGCTTTTGCAGACGTTTCCGTGGTCATGTGGCAGGCATGACTAGACACCGGAGTGCACGGAACGCTGTTACCTTCCCACCGAAGTGGTCCCTATTTATCTACTTGCAATTTCTTGCTTTCGAACTGCTAGGTTGGCAGGAGCTGGGACGAAGACGGGAGCTCATTTCCGTCCTGCAGTACTCAGGAATCGAACTGCTGACCTTCCACTTCCCAGTCAGCGTCTTAGCAACTTGTGCCACTGCAGTGGAGCAATGGTTTATTCTAAAGTGCCTAGCACTGGGTGGAGCAAGCGAGGGGCGGTGACCAAGTGGGTTCCTGGGGGCAGCCTTCTCCCCCATTCCTTGGTCGCCAGTCACCCCTCGCACCTGTCCAGCACCCTCTCATGGTGCCCAGCACACCCCTGAGTGTTGCTTGGGAAAATATTTTTTGGAATCCTACAGAGCATAGCTAAGATAACCTTTGCTAGCAAGAACCACAAAGTGTTGTGCTATCTTAAATCTTAATGCCTTTTATATGAGCTTAGAATCCTAAGAATAGAAAGATTATATGACAAATAATGCATGAACTTTTCTGAAATAATATGCCACATCTTCCAAAAAGTTTTGAGAAGCCTAGAATGACTATGAATCTGTTTCTGCCTAATTTTCTGCAACCTATGTGTTATGTATGCATGTACAATGTCTATTTAAATGTATGAATGTAACCAGCCACAATCACAATGTATCTCAGCTGCTAAGGAACGCGAGCAAGCCGCCCATAGAGGGCAGCTGCGAGCGTTCAGCCTCACATGGTCCACATTCCCCAAATCACGAACAGCCGCGGGAGATTCCCCGCATGACAAAGGACTACAGAAAACAACTACAAGAAGAGAGGCGTGACCTGGGCGAGGCCACACCAGTAGCAGCCAATGAGCTACCGTGCAACCAGATTCAAATGTATTATGTACTGTATATAATGAGATGTACCTCCGCCATTACCACATGTTCATACTGACCATCAATGAATAAACCTGTGTTAGTCCTTCCTGCGACTCCTTCTTTGTCTCCTGTGCAAGACACTAAATTGGCGACGAGGATGGGATTGATGGCGAATCCCAAAGTCAAGCCGTACCAGTTCGATGTCAGCGAACCCGAGCAGTGGGAGCTCTACGAGTGCCAGTTTTGGCACACGATGGAGGCCGCCGGCGTCGACGACGACGCGAAAATGCGCTCGCATTTCCTGTCCCAGGTGGGACCGGCCGCGATGCGGATCTTGATGACCCTTGTGGCCCCCCGAAAGGTGGACGAAGTGCCCATCGACCGCATCTTGGAGAAGCTTCGTGAGCACTTCCAACCGCCGGTCTCAATCTTCCCAGCCCGGGTCGCGTTCCACCGGCGAGACCAGCGCCCAGGCAAATCCGTGTCCGCCTACGCGGCGGCCCTCCGGCTGGCAGCGGTGCACTGCCAATGGGACGACCTGGACCAGGCCCTCCGAGACCGCATGTTGTGCGGTTTGAGGGACGAGGAGCTGCAGAGGCGCCTGATGACCCGCGACAGCCGCCTCACGTTCAACGAGGTACTGCGGGAGGCCCAAGCAGCCGAGGAGGCCAGGAGCGGGGTCAGGCTGTTTAAGTCCCGAGGGGCCGCGGCCGAGAGGGCCAAGTCGCCAGTGCAAGCGGCCCGGCGGACACCAACAAAGACTGCCTGGCGGGCCCCCAAGCCGCCCGCCGGCTCACCAGCGATGTCCGAGGAGTCGTCTACGACGGCAGACCCCTGTTCCAGCGAGGAGGACGACGTCCAGCGGATACGGAAGCGCGGGGAGAAGCGTGAGACCCGTGACAGGTAAGACCGCCGTTGCGACGGTTGTGGGGCGCCCCACGACTGCACGAGGTGCCCGTTTCACAAGGCCGAGTGCCACAACTGCGGCCGGAAAGGGCACATCGCCAGAGTTTGCAGGCACGGACGGACCGAGGACAGGAGCGGCCCAAGTCACCCCCGGGGACACCAGCGTAAGGCGACCGGCACGAGGAAGGTCTCAACCGGTTTCGACGAGGAAGGCGTCAACCGCGTGGGACTGGAGCACCGACGTTTTTTCGTTGAGGTACAGTTACAGGGGCTCCCAGTGAGAATGGAGATAGACTCGGGGTCATCCTATTCTATCCTATCCCAGAGAGAGTACATGCGCATTCCCCCAGAGGCGCGGCCCAAACTGCGGGCCTTAAGGTCAAACTTGCGGGACGTGCAGGGAAATGGGATCCCAGTGTTGGGGGTGGGAAAGTTCAAAGTAAAATTCAAGAACTATTCCGAGAGACTGCCCCTAGTCGTCCTCAAGGGGGGGAGATGCTGCCTTCTAGGAACACAGTGGTTTGCTCCCCTGGGAGTCGAACTGTCCGGCATTAACGCCATCGAGACTGACCCAATGCGGGATGTGTGCAATGCGCACCCGGACGTTTTCAAAAAGGGGCTCGGAACGTACAGGGCCCCCCCAGTCTCTTTTGAACTGGACCCAGAGATCCGGCCCATCCGCCTCAAACCAAGGAGAGTGCCATTCGCCCTAAAGGACAAGATCGAGGCAGAACTGGACAAACTGGTGGGGCAGGGGATTTTGGTTCCAGTTGATTCGGCGGAATGGGAAACGCCGATTGTTACGGCCCTTAAATCAAACGGGGAGGTCAGGATTTGTGCGGATTATAAATGTACGATTAATAAGGCCATTCGGCCAAATGCATACCCGGTGCCTGTGGTCAGCCACCTACTGGCCACGTTACATGGGGGGAGGTGTTTCGCCAAGCTAGACTTAGCGCAGGCATATCAGCAGCTCTCGGTAACCCCAGCTGCTGCCGCCGCACAGACGATTGTAACCCACAAGGGAGCCTTTAAAGTGACGCGCCTCCAGTTTGGCGTGAATTCGGCCCCCGGGATTTTCCAAGCCCTCGTGGAACGCCTATTAAAGGGACTCCCAGGTGTTCTCCCCTACTTCGACGATGTCCTGATAACAGCGGGGAGCGAGGCAGAGCTAGCCAGGAGGTTAGATGGGGTCCTCTCAGTTTTCGAAAAAGCGGGGCTTCGCCTTCGAAAAGACAAATGCGTATTTTTCGCAAGAGAGGTCGAATTCCTCGGGTTTAAGGTAACCCCAGAGGGAATTCGCCCCTCGGAGTCCAAGGTCGCGGCCGTAAAGAATGCCCCCCGCCCCACCGCAAAGCCAGAGTTGCAGTCTTTCCTAGGGCTCCTCAATTTTTATCACTCATTTCTGCCAAGGAAGGCATCGGTCGCGGAGCCACTGCACGCCCTACTAAAAAGGACGCGGCTTGGCGGTGGGGGGACAGGCAGGAGAAAGCATTTAAAGAGCTAAAGTCACTCCTTTCCTCGAATGCTGTCCTGACCCACTTCGATCCAAGAAAACCAGTGGTTCTAGTATGTGATGCGTCCCCGGTGGGGGTGGGGGCGGTCCTGTGCCACGTGCTAGAGAGCGGGCGGGAGGCCCCGGTGGCGTACTATTCAAGGTCCCTTTCAAAGGCTGAGCGCAATTACGCGCAAACGGATAGGGAGGCCCTAGCCATAATTGCGGGAACGAAAAAGTTCCATGACTTCTTGTATGGCCGCGAGTTTACGGTGGTGACTGATCACAAGCCGTTGCTGGGGATCTTCACTACCGGCAAACCGACCCCCCAAATTTTATCCCCCAGGATGCTGCGTTGGGCTATATTCCTCAACGCTTACCAGTACGAGCTGATTTACCGCCCAGGGAAGGAGATCTCCCATGCAGACGCACTATCCCGATCCCCTCTCCCTAGCCTAGGAGACCCCACATGCGAGGTGGAGCAGGACCACCAAGTCCTGCTGATCGAGGCCCTCGACTCACCCCCCATTGTTCCGGCCGACCTCGCCAAGGCGACGGCGGCCGACAAGACCCTAGCCCAAGTCAGCTCCTGGGTTAGAAAAGGGTGGCCCACTACTTCCCCGGGGGAGGAATTCCAGCCGTTTTGCAGACGCAGAGTGGAGCTCTCCCTGGAAAGGGGTTGCTTACTCTGGGGACAGCGGGTAGTCATTCCCGAAAAGTTGAGGGCCAGGGTGCTAAAGCTACTGCACACCAGTCACCCGGGAATCGTGCGCTCCAAGGCCCTAGCCAGGAGTTTTGTTTGGTGGCCCAAGATAGATGCAGATATAGAACGGTTAGTGGGCACGTGCGAGAGCTGCCAGAGCTCTCGGCCCGAGGAATCCAAGCTACCCCACAGGGAATGGGACACGGCCCGTGGGCCATGGTCCAGGATTCATGTCGACTTCGCTGGCCCGTTCCGCGGGGCCACGTTCCTACTGGTAGTCGACTCCTACTCCAAGTGGTTGGAGGTAATCCATATGAGCAGCACCTCCTCCGCGGCAACCATTAGGCAGTTGCACAAGCTTTTTGCCTGCTTCGGCCTGCCAGACGTTCTCATGAGCGATAACGCGAGTACCTTCACGTCTGCAGAGTTCAAAACGTTCATGGAAAGAAACGCAATTAGGCACATCACAGCTGCCCCATTCCACCCCGCCACAAACGGTCAGGTAGAGCGCCAAGTGCGCACTACGAAAGACGCACTGCGGCGCATGGGTCCTGGTGAGTTGAACCTGCATCTGTGCCAGTTCCTCATCTGCTACAGGACAACTCCCTTAGCCTCAGGTTTTTCCCCAGCCGAACTCCTCATGAGGAGGCGTCCGGTAACACTTTTTGACCGGATGGATCCGTCCAGGGTGGAGGATGAAGGGAGGAATATAAGTATGGGGGGAGGGAGCTCCAAAAGTTTTGCGATAGGGGACCCGGTTCACTGCAGAAACTACGCAGCCTCGGGACCAGCGTGGGTACCGGGCACAATTGTGGAGCAAACGGGGCCGGTATCCTACAGGGTCGAAACCAATTCAGGTCTACTGTGGAGAAGGCACGCCGACCAACTCAGAAGGCGAGTCACAGGGGAGGGGGCATCAGCGTTAGGGTCCTCCCCCACCTGCATTACCCAAGGGGGAGACACGGCGGAACCCGTGGATACAAACGCGTATCCTGGGTTCCCATTCACAGAGGAGGATACTTTGAAAGAGAGGGATCAGTTCAGTAATGATTTTGATTTTCCGTACCAGGGGGAGTTAGCGGAGTGGTCCCCCACCCGTCCTAGCGAGAAGAGGGGTTTCAGTTCAGCCCCTGGTACCTCCAGCCCCCCCGGTTCCTGCATCCTAGCGTACACCATAGCTCCGGCCCCTAAAAGACAGGCAGCCGGCGGGAGCTCGCCCGCCCCCGCCGCAATCTCCCGAACTCCCGAACAGACAGCAGGAGGTGGCGGGACCGCGAGGGCATCCTCGTCGGTCCCGAGGTTCGTGCTGGGAGGGTCCCCGGGCTCCTCAGGAAGTAGACAGGGGTTCACTTCCCAGCTGTTCATTCCATTCCCGTCCCCCAAGACAAGGGCATCGCAAGCTCCCCACAGAACCACTAACGAGTCTCCATTTTCCGTTGCAGGACGAGACTCCACAGAGCCAGGAGTCACAGGCTCCCCTGTATTAGGTCAGGCGGCCGCACGCCCCAGGCGCACTTGCGGCAAGCCACAATGGTTGAGGGACTTCGTCCCATCCTAGGGGGGAGGGATGTTATGTATGCATGTACAATGTCTCTTTAAATGTATGAATGTAACCAGCCACAATCACAATTATCTCAGCTGCTAAGGAACGCGAGCAAGCCGCCCATAGAGGGCAGCTGCGAGCGTTCAGCCTCACATGGTCCACATTCCCCAAATCACGAACAGCCGCGGGAGATTCCCCGCATGACAAAGGACTACAGAAAACAACTACAAGAAGAGAGGCGTGACCTGGGCGAGGCCACGCCGGTAGCAGCCAATGAGCTACCGTGCAACCAGATTCAAATGTATTATGTACTGTATATAATGAGATGTACCTCCGCCATTACCACATGTTCATACTGACCATCAATGAATAAACCTGTGTTAGTCCTTCCTGCGACTCCTTCTTTGTGTCCTGTGCAAGACACTAAACTATGTGTGTGACAGAATTATATGAATGGGAGAAAAGTTCAAGTAGGGCAATGGTGCCCATATTAGCCTTGTCCCTGAACACCAAAGAGGAAGCCTAGAGCTCCTTACAGATTAACAGGTTTATTGTGGCCTCTTTTTTTAAAACATATTTGAGCCCATCCTTCCTCAAGATTTCTTTTTATTTATCAAAGGGTTAATTTTCAGTATTTCCTGCATTATTAGATGAATTTGCTTCTAGATTTTATTTTATTGCTATTTTACATGTTTGCCACATATGATTAAAAAGATCCTTTTATCTCTTGACACTCCCAGCATGTATTGGTGACTCTCTTATATATTTAGGATAGCTTTCCTGGCATCATATACCATCTATACATCATTTTGTAAAACTCATTGTAAATTAAATTTCAATTCAGACTTCCACATACCTTCTCAATATTCCATTGGAATATTATAACCAATTGTTTTGCCCATTTGACCATACATTCCTTAACCTGTTCCTCCTCTATCACATTTCAGCAGCATTCTATATATTTTAAAGAGCAAATGTTCTTCATTTAAACATAGTTCTTTTTCAAAAACACTATTTCCTTTCTCAAAATGAAATACTTTTTTGTCTTTAATTTTTCCCCCTGATAATTGTACGTCAGCAAACCAAGAGCAGTCCTAACCATCTTTTATCATATTTTCTCTTGGTCTCATTTTATACTCCTGTTATAATTTTAGAATATCATTATAAGTTAACAATTAGCATTTAATCATCAATTTCCTTCTAAATAAAGTCATAATGGTATTTTTGGTGAGAATCTTCACTTAAAACTATGCCAAGTCTTTAAGATACTTTGCTGCACACAGTGGCTATTAAAGTCAACATTTACTTTCATTGTGTCATGCTAGAGGTATATGTAATGTCCAAATCTCAGATCATGGCCTTTCAAGTAGAATAATCTTTTATTTTTCAACATAAA
The DNA here is from genome assembly GCA_035047345.1 of Bradypodion ventrale. Taxonomy (NCBI): domain Eukaryota; kingdom Metazoa; phylum Chordata; class Lepidosauria; order Squamata; family Chamaeleonidae; genus Bradypodion; species Bradypodion ventrale. The sequence continues at coordinate 11,034,739 of JAWDJE010000006.1, forward strand.
CTATTCTTTCACCCAGACTAGACAGTTAGTTGCATTATACAATTTTAGACTCTTACTTTATGTATGAGTTCATCCTTATCTTGTTTAATTTCAATATTGATAGGTATCCCAGGGAATTTCTGGAAAACTTCCTCCAGCGTTGTTATCCGATGGTCTTTGCCGTGGGAAAATGAACCTATTGGGAAAGATAGATGGGATGACTGAAGAGGACTTGAGCATCTTTAGCTGAAAAAGAATTCCTCTGAATCATGTGCCTTCCCTTGCAGTACTCTTCATCATGAAGCAACTCTTACTTCTACTCACCTGGTGAAAAGGTCACCTCCAGAGAATCCTTGTAGGGTGGCAGATCCTATGGGACACAATGAGGGCAAAGTCTAAGCAGCCAGAACAACTGTAGTCTCTCTTGGTGAGATGAAGAATTAAGCAGCTTAAATGGGTATCTGTGTATAAATGGAATGGGCAAAAATTCTAGTATTTTTGGGGTGTAGCTTCCAAGATAGAGGCATGATACCAGAGATATCATCTAGAACTATGCAATACAGTAGCTTGTAGAAACTAGGTTCAGGTCTGTTTAGTGCTTGGGTGAGAGACTGAGTGGGAACTCCATATTCACTGAGTTCTATCACAGAAGAAAACTGGGACATCACTGTTAACAAAACCCATACATTACAGAAGCAAACTGAATTGGAAGCTAGAATCTCGGAATCCTCACCGCATAATCTGTCTTGCTGACCTCGATGTTGTGCCCTGTCTGACGTTCGAGGTTATTGTCGTGGGACACAACCACAACACCATCTCTTGTCATAAGACAGTCAAGTTCGAGCAGGTTTGTCCCTAGGGTCAATGCACTGGGAAAAAGGAAAGCGAGGTCAATGTAAGAGGCTAGATGGAAATATCAGTACAAGGTGGCCCAAGGGAAAGAAAGGTGGCATCACTTACTGACTAAAGGCTTCTATTGTGTTCTCAATCCGTTCTCCACATCCTGGGAAAGAAATAGAGATATTGAGAAGGCAAGCACTGATGCTTCCAATGCTTGATCATACCTTCTTCCCCTTCTCGCCAAGTGCCTGCACTTTGGGCTCTAGGAATGCAGCACTGCAAGTCTAGAGAAGTAGAGCAGAAAGAAATGTAAACATCCCACCTACTAGATGGAGATATGAGGGACCATTGGCTGATTTCTCCTCTTGGCTTTGCTGTTTTGTGTTTACTCACCTGGTGAAAGGTCACCTCCAGAGAATCCTTGTAGAGTGGCAGATCCAATGGGACACAATGAACTACAGCATATCCCTCCTCCTTTACAGGCTCCACAAAGGCTCCTCCAGCCAAATTCCCAAATAATGCAATAGAAACTCACCACCTCTGTGGGAAACGTGCCGACACCGGACAGGAAACTTCTTTGGTTTGTGGAGCAAATGTGGTTTCTTTAGCAGGTAGTGAGAGGCTACCATATAGATCCCAAGAGCAGGGAGCCCATAGAGGAAAATAGGGTAGCTCATCGCGTTACTGGAGAACACAGTTCTCTGGAAGTTCCAGATTTGTGAGTTAAGGCAAGAAAGACCTGAAGCCTGGACACCACCTTGGTTTTCTGAAAACTGTGTGATGCTCATGGATTGTGAGCAGAGAAGAAGAAGGAGAAAAGAAGCGTTAGTTGACAAGGTCTTCAGATCCTCTAGAAAGAGACCAGGATCAGTGGAGGAAATCTGCTAGACCTTAGTTTCCTGAATCCTTGGTCAGGTGCAAAGAGTGATGCGTATAGAGAAAAATGCCATCCTCTCCAGGAAAGGCTGGATCGGCAGGTTCATGTGGCTTTTGAAGTAAAAGAGCAGGAAGAAAGGTGTGTAGAGGACATAGAAACCTATCCCTCCCCTTTGCCTGCCAGAACCTCCCCAATCTTCATGTTGCACCTGTTCTTAGGTATGAGTAGCAGTAAAGTTGTGTTTTTGCTGCCACCGCCCCCCCTTCCTGGCAACCTGCCGAGCTTAAAGTCTTGCCACTCCCAGAGGATAAAGAGCAGTTTTCTTGGCAGCAAGGGGACAGGAGTGGGTGCTCTTGGTCTTTCCTGCTTAAAACCACTTGACCTCATTCTTTTATAGAGAGTCCTGGAAACCGGTCTTCTTAAACAGGACACATTTCCAGAGCACTCCTAAATCTTGCTAAGCCAGTAGATCTCAGACCTCATCTTTGAGGCCAAACAAGGCAACTGACCTATGAGGAATTTGCTTCCAATCTGAATAAGAGCTTCAGAAAAGGGATTTTTCTCATGAGCGTGATGGAGCTGGAAACAGTTACATTCCATCAAATTCTGTTACTTATCAGTGAGCCCCTCTCCACCCGATGCAATTTTCATTTTAAAACACTTACCGGCAGCCAAGTGTAGTTTGGGTTTAAGAGAGGGAGGGATTAGCATTACCTCTATCCTCTGTTATTGTGCCACCTTTTCTGGCAGCTACCTAAGACATTTTTGAATCCAACTGAGATAAGATTAACTTTCATCACCAGCTACCTGTTGATGAATAAAGAGGATCCATATTTCTGTCCAGTGGCCCAGGCTTTTCTGAAGGCTTTATTGCATTTTCTTCTGTATCTTTTTCTGTCAATTCACTGCTGCTTGTGCACATGTGCAGTTCAGTGATCAATGCATCACTTTCAGAACACGTACTTCCCTTCTTAAAGGAGGCAACGGATACAGCCCTCTTAAAGAAATCTAGACTCTGGCGATTATAATAACTGTATCCTAGTCTCTAGAGTATGTCTGTTATGGTGAACCTTGGCACTCCCAAGTGTTCTTGAACTTCAATTCCTAGAAGCCCTGGTCAACAGAAGTGGTAGCATAGGCTTCTGGTAATTGAAGTCCAAGAACACCTGAAGTGCCTAGGTTCACCATCACTGCCGTATGCGGCCCATGACACCATTTTATGTGCATCACCTCCACCTCCACCACACCAGGAAGTGCCATGTAGTGGAGGATAGGCAAAATGGCTGTCCGGCTCCTGAAGCTGTCTGAGGGAGCGTGACCCGGCCCTCGGCTTTAAAAGGTTGATAACTCCTGTTCTATACTCAGTTTTGGCTTTATTTATTAGACTTTTGTATGGGGCTAAGAGGAAGAGTATTACTTTCTACTACTTCTCATGGGAAATATCCTATGAAGATACTCAGGAACAAGCCTTTATAAATTAGTATAAAACATGGAGAATATAGCAGTTTCTCTTTGGGTTTGTATTTCAGGGTCTTCCCAGATAAGAAAGGGTAGCTCCTTTTCCTGGACTTGTGATAAAAATATTTTAAAAGGCCCAATCGTTGCCCATTTCCAAAGCTCTTTTTCCATTCTGCATCTTCCCTCACATCTATTTGAGAAGCATTCGCGTTTTCTTCCTACCTATGCTAGTTTATATCTGCACAGTGATTCAGTTCCTTCGTTATCACCATCTGCTCTACTACCTCCCCATCTGGTTTTTTGCCTTCCTATTGTCCTTCACTGATGCTGTTTTAGGCAATTTGTACCCTTAACAAACCTCTGGAGATGAAAAGCTAACTCCTTAGTTGCCAGGGAAACTCAGTACATAAGCGTTTCCCAGTGACAGTTACCTAGCAACCGTGGAGCACATGCTTACCAGAAGAAGAGAACATGCTTACCAGAAGAAGAGTGATAAGGATGATGTCTAGTCTCGCTGGAGGAAGGCACCAAACAGAAGTCTCCCAAAACAATGGTCCAGCTGCCTAATAGCTACCCATTTTTCAATAGATGCCATATAATAAGACAGAGAGAGTTGCTTGCTTGCTTGCTTGGGGCAAAATAATTAAAGAGTGAAGAGTAACAATTATTAGATGTTTTGTTTCTGTGATGCTTTGCACCTGTTGCTTGGCTATAGTCTCTTTGTTTTAATAGGCTGAGATTTGTAACCTTGGAGTGCTAGTGTGGAGAATACTGGTTTTAAAAGTGTTATTGTTCCCTAATGTTTTCTCTCAGATTTGTGAATTCAGAAAATAATATTTTAGGAGATGTTATGAACGATGTTGCTTAATCACACAAGAGTGTGCATAGTTTCCTAACAATAGCTAGATACCCTTGAGAAGCAGCACTTTATGGAGAAATAGCCAAACAATATTGTTTTTCTTAGTAGCCAATATTTACAGGGAAACTGCCTCTGACATGGATATTCCATTATTACCTAGTGGAGCTGTCAAGGGGCTGAATGAACTGACAGTGTGTCCAATTTGGCCTCCCCGCTGCATGGCTTCCTGCACACGGATTAGCTCTTGGGCTGCTGGCCTACCTTGGCCATGGAATTTTCTCTCCTCTCTGATTGCATCTTCACTCCCTGGGTGGAGCGTGGTTGGCAAAAACGAATGCGCTCTCAGGCAAGGTTTTGCGTATAACTGCCATTCCTTCTCATTAGTTGAACCAAGCAGTAAATTGCTCCCACACATTCTGGCTAAGATCAGGAGCCAATACTGAATTTAGTTACTTCAAAGTGTCCAAGGAACCTGCTGTTGAGAAAAAACTGACTGAGGCTTTGAACTTAATGGCTATATATTATAGGGATAACCAACTAAAGCCAAATGGTCTAAAAATTCAACTTTGTGCTTTTCATCTTGAAAAACCACGAGGCATCAAGAAAGTTGCAAGTGAACTGGAATGGCATCAGATTTGAACACTGCAACACCCCCAAATACCTGGGAGTCACCCTGGATCGGACTCTCGCCTTCAAGACCATTGCCTAAATAACAAACAGAAGGTTTTTGCCAGGGACAATCTTTTGAGGAAAATAACAGGCACAAGTTGGGGTGCCCAACCACACACATTAAGGACTTCTGCACTATATGTTACTCTGTAGGAGAGTATGCTAGTCCAGTGTGGTACAGATCAACACATGCAAAGCAGGTGGATGTGGCCCTAAATGAAACAGCGAGTCTGGTCACACGATGCTTAAAACCAACCCCAATACAAAAAGTGCATTACTTTGCTGGCATCCCTCCACCAAAATTTCGCTGAGAAAGTGCTGCTGAGAAAGAGTGGGTCAAAGCAAGATTGTCGGAAACACACCTGCTATTAGATCATCAACTACCAAAGCAGAAACTGAAATTAAGGCACAGTTTCCTCATAACTACTGCCCACCCCCCAAACAACTAGCCCCCACAGACCGACTTAGAACCATGGAAGGCGATCAAGGAGCTACCAGATAACTGGGCAGAACCAAATGACTCTCTACCACCTGGCCAAGAATAACCATGGCCTGTGTGGAAAGCTTTAATCAGACTGCATGCCAAGGTAGGAAGATCAAGGGCTAATCTGAGAAAGGGGTTTCCCTGTAGATGGTAGCCTGTGTGAATGCAGAGAAGAACAAACTATCACCCACATGATACAATGCACACAATGCCCCTCAAACCGCACCTTATGTTGGCAAGAGGAAATGCTGTTGATGTGGCCCGATATTGGGCAGATGTCATCTAACTCCTGTTTGTTTTAGATATGTTAATACAGTATATTAGCTTTGTATGTTATTATATGCTTGTGGTGCCTCTGACACGAATAAAGAAATAAACTGTTAACTGAAAATAGGCTTTTAAAAAGTTTTTTTTTAAAGGGTGGAACAATAAAGGCAAAAAAATAAGATATAGAAAAATCAAAAAACACAAACACTTGCAAATGCAGGGACTCAGGGTGGAAAGATAAGAGGTTCCAATAAAGCCAAAACTGAGTACAGTATAGAGCACGAGTTCTCAACTGTTTTAAGCCAGGGGCCGGGTCATGCTCCCTCAGACAGCTTCATGAGCTGGACAGCCATTTTGCCCTTCCTCCACCACATGGCACTTCCTGGTGTGGTGGAGGTGGGCCACATGAAATGGTGCTGTGGGCCACATCCAGCCAACAGGCTGCTGGTTGAAAATCCCTGGTATAGAACAAACTTCATAATTTGCCATTAAAAACAAGGGAGTGAAAGGGTAAAACCTCCATGCTGATTGTCCACTAAAACAAAGCACCAACCTTGCTCCCACTAAACAAACCTAACCTACCCTAAGTTCCACAGGTGCTAAACGTGCATGAAGCCCCTTGGTGGGAAAAGGCCAGGCAGCCAGACCTGGTCACACTGCATTCTGCTGAGGGTAGACCAAAAACTCATCATCATGCCTTATTCTGACAACCACTCTTATAAGCTATCGTCCTCTCGCCTGATCTCAATTGGTCAACCAAGGCTAGGGCACCACAGCTGAAGGGAAATTCTGCTTCCTCAAAGTTGATGATGGCTATAAGAGTGGTTGTCAGAATAAGGCCACCCTGAGTCAGCTTTGGCTGATTGGGCAGGGTAGAAATTGAACAAACAAACAAACAAATAAATAAAGACATGGTGATGAGTTTTTGGTGCAGCTCTTTAATGATCATCTGGGCTTTGCTGTCCTGAGAGTTTGCCTTGGGGCAGGAAGAAATAAGGAGAATGGTGGCCAATACCTTAACTCTTTTGTCTAGTACAGGGATTCTCAACCTGCGGCCCATGGGCCAGATTTGACCCACAGCATCATTTCATGTGCTCCCCCACTGCCTCCACTACACCAGGAAGTGCCATGTGGTGGAGAAAGGGCAAAATGGCCATCCGGCTCCCGAAGCTGTCTGAGGCTTTAAAAGATTGAGAACTCCTGGTCTAGTACTTAACACCTGCAGTGTTTCCCAACCTTTGGTTTTTGGACTTCAATTCCCAGAAGCCTAAGTTAATTTCCTACAGCACTGATCAGCCAATGTACTAACTTAGGCTTCTGGGAATTGAAGTCCCCCTGTGGGGCATAGGCCCCAAGTTGGGATCCACTGATAGAGCCCTGTTGAGCTGCTCCTCAGTTATGCTTAACCCTTGCAGGGTCAGTTTATTCTCAGATATAATAGCCCCAAGTTAAGCTGGTGGCAGACATTCCATTGTCTTTGTCTTCTTTTTAGGTGTTGTGACAGAATACAAAGAGCTTTCCGAAATACAGTATCTTAAATTCTAGAATCTAGACACTGACTTACCTTATAGGTTGCTTGTAAGAATTGCAACAATTAAAGGTATGGAAGTTATATTCCATTAAAAATAAGTTTAATTTAAGCATCCAAAGCATTAATGTAATTTTTATAGGCAAATTAATATTATTATGCCCATATTGCAGATGGTGAAGCTGTTACAATTGGCTTAAGGTCACTTCATGCATTCGCTAAAAAGGTTTGAACTAAAAACCTTTTGATATAACTTTAAGCTCCTATTCTACGATATTAACACTCTAGTATAGTAATGAATTTTCTAATGTGCAGGATGAGATATGAAGAATTACAAGCTTGGCCTTAAACAGATATGGCACATAGTAAAATATGTATTTGATTATAAGTTTAGAGTATGACTTACTGTCGCATGCTGTCAAATCATTTCTGAGTTATGATGACTCTAATAGGATTTTCAAGGTGTTTGCAGTGTTCAAAGAGTGATTTACCATTGCCATCTCCCAGTGAGATTTCATGGTCAAGTGGAGATTTGAACCCAGGTTTCCTAATGTCTACTCCACCATGCTGTTTACCACAACATAATGGCTCCCCAGTTCTTTGGATACCTAGCTGACCATTGTGGACAGATAATGCTCCTGGGCTAGAAGGAGCTTTAGTCCTGCCTAACATGTTCTTGTATTTCCTGATAATACATAAAGGACTTTCTAATCTTATGTTTTTCAACTATTGTTGCCTTTGCTAAAACATTGAAGATTAGGTAACCTGGGTTTATTGTTACCCATTAATACTTAACTCAGAATGTGGAAAACACAATTGAAGTATGATAAAATGGTTGAATGGCCTTCTCAACCTTCCTTTAATACATTCCTGACAATGGCAAAAATATGAACTGCTTTAGTGATGCAGTGCGATTTGGAATTGTTTCACCAGTCTACTTATTCACATTCTTCTTGTAAGAATGTAGAAGCAGATAAACATTGCTTTACCACCCTTACTATGTAATAAATCAGGATTAGGGGGCATATAACTCTCTATTCCAGACATTGCTGGGCCTCAGTTCACATCAGCTGTAGTCAGCATGACCAACAGTGAGAAGTGGTTTGATTTGCAACATAACATCTAGAAGGCAATACATTTCCCAGCCATTGCAACTAGATTTTCAGAAACTCATGGTTGATGTCAAAAGTATGATCAGTCAGTAATAATTCATAAATAAATAAATAGGGAAATGAGAACAGCAGTGTTCTTGGAAGTATATATTTTTCCTGTACCTATGTCTGCTCTAATGAACTTTTACCTGACTAAAACTTTATAAGAAACTAGATATAATCCCAAACAAACACACACAAGATTTTATTGACTTTAATTGTGCTGCCTTTCAATTTTCTTTTGCCATTCTTCCTCTTCACGCCCCATAGGTTTCAAATAAATCAATTCCAATTCATTGCTTCCTGTTCATTGGTAAATTTTATTTATTTTGGATAAAGTCAGATGTATGTTTGTGGAAGGGACCAGAGATGGGCAGATTTGAGAAATTCAACATTTTTGTGCTCTTCAGTTCAAAAAGCAAAGTTTGAATATTGAGAGATGTGAACAGGATGGTTCGGTATGTAGTGCTCCATTTTGCCTCTGCATCCATCATTGAAATCAAAGGCCTGAAAGATGGGGATTTCCTTTCTCTGCATCCAACCTGAAAATACAGCAACCTGCTGGTGAAAGAAGGCAACTCATGTCTTCTCTGCCAGCCCCAGCAGACTAGGATGGGCTAACTTTTTGGCTATTAGCTTTTGTGGTTTTTTTAAAATGAAACCATTCTAAATATTTCACATAAAAACAAGACATTCTGAAGCAACTCTTTCTGTATACATATGTATTCATACACACACACTTGTAGAAGCGTGTTATGTCGATTTCAATCGATCCTGATGGAGTTCAAGGTTAACCTCAGCCTTCCATCCAGAGCCTTGGAAGTTATCATTATCCAGAATGGCCTCACAATATGCGTGTGAGTGGTTTCATTTGGTAGTTGTAGGTGAGCCGTGGTGGTGCAGTGCTTAAAACTGCTGATGCTGTGAGTTTGATCCTGACAGTTTGATCCTGACAGGGATCAAGGTTGACCTCAGCCTTCCATCCTTCACTGTCAGTAAAATGAGTACCCAGGATGCTGGGGGCAAAATGCTAATGACCTTGTGAACTGTCCAGAGTCCTCTAAGAACTATGGGGTGGTATATAAGTGTAATTGCTACTAATTGCTACTACTAACTGTTGTTCTTTCATTTTATCTTTTGGGTCTTTTAGCAGATTGCTTCTGGATACCATTCTTGACTTATCATTTTCCAGCTTAATGAGTGAGTGTTGTATAACCCTGGAAACATTGATGACAGAGGGGCATTATGTATATCACAATGCGGTAGAACAGGTCTAAGTTCTAAGATAATAAAATAGGCTAGATAACATCAAACAGGAGGTTTGAATGTTACTTTTAAAGACAATTATCTTCATATGGGTGGAAGACTAGCACACAGAGAGCAGACTGGGACAAGTTCCTTCCTGATGTTTAGTTGTGGGGCAATTTTTTTAAAAAATGTTTGAAATGCTCAAAATAGTAAACAGTCTGCAGTTTAAATTCTATTCCATCCCCTCATTCTCCTATGGCAGTGATGGCGAACCTTGACACTCTAGCTGTTCTCGAAATTCAATTCCCAGAAGCCCTGATTAGCAGGTGTGCTGCCTTGGGCTTCTGGTAATTGAAGTCCAAGAACACCTGGAGTGCAAGGTTCGCCATTATGGTCCTATGCACACATACAAAGTCTCAAACAAACTCTGAAGGCAGTTACTTCAGGCGCTGGCTATCACCTGCCCATTTGTAGCAAGCATTGTACTACTCTCCTGCTCCCAGTGAACCAGGTGAAATATAGCATATGGAGTTCTACATGAAGACCTCTGGCCCAAGCATGGAATTTTTACAGATGTAAAAATTAAATTAAATTAAATTAAATTAAGGTTGTCACCAAAGCTGGAAATCAATATGCTAGGTTTGGTATCAACACACCGTAGACTTAGAATAAATGAATAAATCAGTTTTTTAGATTATGTACTAGCTTGTTATATAAACACAAGTGTTTGGTAAGAAAATCAAGAAGGTTAAGACACTAACAAAAGAGTCATCTAGCTGTTTTCCCAATCAAATAGCATCCAGGCAGCTGAAGTGATGTCTGGCTAGTTTCTCTCACCTAGATCAAGATCTAAATATAAAGAACTGCGTAACAGTAGGCAAAGAGGTCAAGAATATATTGCACAAAATAGGTGCCAACAATTAAAGTGTAGGAAGAAGGCTCTAAAGTGATGACACAGTATAATTCCTTTTCACTGTATGGTGAACAATCTTCCTTATCTTCCTTACGTATGCATGAGTAACACTCTTCAGTAACACTCTGCCAAGTTTCTATGCATTTTCCATTTCATACTCTCATGCAGTCAGCCTATAAAATAATAGCTCACTCTTGTCTGCGCATGTATCTTTCCGTGGCATGTGGAGAACTTGTTTGATCATAACATTGCAAGAGAGGAAAGCCTCAGATTGTCCATGTGCTATTTTATTTCTACATAAACTTGCCCACATACACTTGGGTCCTCAGAGGAGCCCTGCTGTGTATCTTCCCAATCATGTCTGAAAGAGAATGAGGTACAGGGCTCTCTCGGTACCACCCATAGATACCTGGATGGCCCCTCATCTGTTCCTAGGCATCAAGTGAAACCTTTGTATAGACCATACGTTCCATGGAACATACATTTTACATACGTGAGATGCTGTTAAATCCTCAAATAGGGCTGGAAATAACCTGTTTAAAAACACAGGGATATTTATTGCTGATAGCCACATTGAGGTCTCCATTTCTTCTGTGTCAAGGCCAGATGTGAAACTGTCAAAATGAAGACAACCTTTGGTGAGTTCATTCTGCAGTTCCCTTCGCCTGATCTAGTGTGTGAAAGATTTGTCGGCAACACAAAGGTTGCCATTACCGGGGCACGCCTAGTTGTGGTTCAAGAATACCATAATTTTCAGGGAGGCTCTGTGTATCCCAGGTCTCCATTGAGATAGGATTATAACAAGTTATTGAAATAATAAAAAAATAATGTTCTTAGCTTCTTTTAACCTAGTGTATGTAGCACCTAAACAGACTCTGGGTGCGGACAGATTACTTGTGCACACTATATTGTTCACACTGCATCACAAACAAAATAAGAGAAAGTACTTTTTCACCCAGAGGATCACTGGTCTATGGAACTCCCTGCCAGAAGAAGTGGTGACAGCTGTCAGTCTTGATAGCTTTAAGAAAGGATTAGACAAGTTCATGGAGGACAAGGGTATCAATGGCTATAATTATGGATACCTAAGGACAACCTCCGGGTTGGAGAGATAGGCAGGATATCTCTCAATGCCATTTCCAGGGAATCCTAGGCAGGTGAAGGCATCTGCTTGGGAATAATACCCTGAAGCAAATGGTGAGCCACTGTGTGAGACAGGATGCTGGACTGGATGGGCTCCTGTGGCCTGTTCCAGCAAGGCTGTTCTTATGTTCTTTTATGGGGAAAACAATCTCCATTCTCTTTATCTACTTGGTTTGCAGCTCCCTATTGTTAGAATTCTAAAATTATACTGAAGTCATGTTTTAAGAGCAAATCTTGCTTATTCAAGGTAATCCTAGGAAAGGAATATATAATAGTTTAGGTTGACAACAGATTTTTGTTAATTACATCAATATATAAGAGTTTACAAATTAGTTAGAGATTATTCTAACAGAGTGGACTGCTTTTCCTCAGTCCATCCAACAGGTACCTGCTACTACTCATTAATTTTTGCACCTGTCATTCACAATTGTTGTAGGAAGAAATGGTGCCACTTGCCAAGTTCTGCTTGTACCAGTTTGGTATCCTATGGATTCCACATGGAGCAGCAGTAGCCGCCAGCTATAAAGGACAAAAAAGGAGTGTGCCAGTTTCAGCCAAATTTTTATTTCCTAGTGTTTGGGAATGCTACCACCTCCAAGTTTTCTTTGATGTGATTGTCAAGTACAAAGTGATTAGCAAATAATCATCCTTTGTAGCTGAATCCAAAGGAACGACTTTTAGAATATCAATATCACTTGAAAACAAAGGGTGTATGACAGAGGTTCTCAACCTTTTCAAGCCAGGGCCCAGGTCTTGCTGTCAGCTTTGAGGGCTGGGAGGCCATTTTGCCCTGCCTGCATGATGGGGTGGTGGCCATTTTGTTTCTCAAATGTCCTTGGAGTGGGTTGGGGCCACATGAAAAGGTGCCAGGAGGGGCTGGATCCCCGCACTGGCCTTAGGTTGGGAACCCCTGGTGTATGAGAACAGTTTTAGGCATGTAATGGGATGATGATTCTGACTTGTTAAATAATGGAACATTGGTCAATGTTTTCATGAACTGTTGGATAACTCAAGTGGCTTCAGTATATGCCTGCAGAGCCAGAGGCTGGGGATCTGATTCTCTGTTGGGCCTCCTTGATAACAGTTTGATTTGATAATCCATAGAGTCCCTTCCAGCTATGAAGTTCTAAAATATAATTCTGGGAATATTTCATTTTTGAAGTATGAATATTTTTAGATCTTACAATCACATTCGAAGCACCAGTTTGTTGACATTTTGTGGCCTCCACAGTCAGGAACAATAACAGCAATGTTACTAACATCTACAGTAAAACCCCTACGTATGAAAAAAATCCGTTCCGTAGGCTTTTGCTTAAATCGAATTTTTTTTTGTAACTCAAAACAAACCCATAGGAAAAAGAATTTTTATGTAACTCGAAGCAAACCCATAGGAAATCGTGCAAATCGGGACATAGTTTTAGCACAAAATCATTGTGTAAGTCAAATTTTATGTAACTCGAGGCATATGTAAGTCGGGGTTTCACTGTACTTGTACTCTTAATGCCTGACAGCACATAAATTCCTGACACCCTTTGTTGTACTTAAAACATGTCAGACAACTTCTTTTCTTTTAGAGTAATGGCCAACAATCTGTTAAGCTACAGAACCACCACTATCATTTCTTAAGTAGTTGCAACACCTAACAGATTTGTAGATGTTCACAATTAATCCTGATCACAGAAGTTTGAGATAGTGTGAACTGTGCCTTAACAGATAAACCAATTTCCAAACATTCAAAATCATCTTCCTTCGGTTCCAAGCTTCTTCCTGGTTTTGTAGAAGAGAGATGAGTACATTAAAAACCTCTCCTTCTTCAAAAGTTCATTTCCTATGAAATAGTAGCAAGCTGTTCAACAATGGAATAGACTGAGATGAAAAGTAATAAACTCTCCTTGCCAGACATGTAACGAAATATTTCCCGCAATGTGAAGGTACTTTTCAACATGACGATTTTTTAAATTGTCCCTCATCCTCTCCAAAAGAAAACATGACATTAGGCATTGAAGGAATAAAGGAATGATTTATTTCAGGGTCTTTATACAATTCAAAGCAAGAGGGATGGGGGAGGCATTTATTCCCTTCAATCCAAGTTTCCTCAAAACATTACACACTAAACAAAGGAAGCCCATCCCACATCATCATACCCAACTTCAGGAGCAACCTTTCCCAACTTAGGCCCCTCCACATGTGTCAGACTAAAACTTCAAGCACTGCCATGAAGCCTATTGACTATGGCTTGTGGGACCTGTAGTACAACGTATCTGGAGGTTGTGGTTGGGCAATGGCTGGTCTAAACAATTGAGCAATAGTGTTTGAACATGCTGAGACTTCTTCGTTATCCAGCAGGAGAGCTAAGGAAACCCAAAAGACCTCCCACAGTCCTTGCCCCCCTCTCCATACAGGATTTTCAAATTTGGGAAACCAACGATTTTGGCAGTTTCATTTCCAACTTTGGGAAATCAAGGGTTCTGGCAGTCTTATTCTTCCAAATTGGTACCCCGTAATGGCATACATGTAGATGGAAGGTCTTAGGAAGTTAATCCATATGAAAGGCAACACCCTTGAGGGGTCACTTTCAAAGTCAGGTGGTTTGACTCCTACTACATACAGTGGTTGCAAAAATGAATCACACACTCCTTTTAGTGCTCATGTATCTGATGTATCTCCTCCACCCACAAAGTTTAGCTATTAACAGGGTAGGCTGGGCTATTTCCTCAGGACACACAGATGTGATCATCCATCATCTCCCCAGCCTTCCCCTCCCTTTCAAAATCCACGTCTGCTGATCTGTGCAGGTTCTTTCCCATTCTGCTTTGCTTGACGGAGACTGGGAGTTTAAAAATATGCAGTTATTTAAAAATATCACCGAACAAGGAAAAATTAGAGGGCAGCCATGTTAGCTTGTAGCAGCAAGAAGACAAAGTGCCGTGCTCTTGCAGAAGCCAGTTGGTTTCTTGGTGTGTGCAAGAGTTTACATACCAATTTATCAGATGCAAATAAGGTTGGTGGGTAAAGGAGGGTGGTGAGGGAGACATCCATAAACTCTGCCTTCCCCAACTGGAGGAAGCAGATGAGCTTAGAAACCTTTCTTTCCATCTGCGGCAGCTTTTCAAATAAAACAGTTAAAGCAAAGAGGAGGAAAGACATTTCCCCCTCTTCAAGCCATGCATACTTTACAGCATCTGATGGCTCTTATCTTGCACTGCATACCAGATGTCATCCACAGTGATGAGTAAGGTCAGATGTGCATTACAAGCATTTCAGAATGGCACTAACCTATGGACAAAGGTTAGCACAAACATGCCCCTCCTTTTGTGAAGGGAAGGTTCGGGACTCCTGGGTTCTTGAGGAGTCTTGTGCAAAGCTGGGGGATAGAACTTTTGTATCCTGTTCCCATTTATAAAGAGGGGCGGGGGGGGCGGGGGCTCAGATGTATATAGGAGGGAGACTCCAGGAGTCAGCTTCCCTGCCAATAATGCCCAAGGGATGAGAGAATGGCCCTGCTAAAATCAGCATTAGTTTATTAACTCATTAACAAAGACAATAAAATGCCAAAAAAAAGGAGATGACACTTCCCCTTCATTTTCTTTGAAGAGGCATAAAGAGTAAGGGGAACCAAATTCCCTTCCCTCCTGTCAGGGGGAGGAGTGGCCCCTCCCCTGCCCCAACCTGGGCACCAGGGTGTCACCCTGACACATCACATTAAGGGGGTCCAGAGATGGGTTACCAGGGTTCACAGCCACGTAGCAAAGCGCAGTTGTACAGCAAGTCGACAGGGGCATCCCCTAATTGGTACCCCCTGAATCCTGTACTCCCCTCAGATCCAATAGGGGAGGCGAGTACAGTCCCAAATCAGCTCCTGGCAAAGCAGAGACCTGCAAGCAAAGAGGCGCTGATGATAATTCGTTATTTACAGTCAATCACTTAGCTATGATGCAGCAATTTTTAATAACTTGGTTTCAGGATGTACCGTTTTATCAGGCTTGGTTTGGGGAAGCCAAAACCAAGACAACCCAAATCCATATAAGAGTGTGTGTGTTTCTGAACTATGTAGCAGAAATACATCCACAAGTCCAGATAACGCCTGAGGAGCAGTAGGGAACACCGAGATGTTTCTTCTTCCACTCCTCCAAATCTTTGCACCCAGTAGGGTAGATGTACAGTATTTTCAGGCAATGATAAGATAGCAAAAAAAAAAAAAAGCTATACTACACTCACAAAAAAATTATGTAGCTGAATTTCTGCCAAGGCCCTTTCATGTGTTATGCTTAAGGCAGCACACCACGTATTCCACATATATTTCATAACTGATGTTATGCAAGCATGCTACACGAATCAGCACCATCATGTGGCAATTCCCCAACATGACAATATCTCCATGGGTTTGCTGGAAATGGGAGGAGGCTGCTTGACTTACTTGTTTAACAGGATGAAACAGAGTTTATACCCTCTGAGGTAAGTGGTTGTAGGAACCCCTTTTTGTTCAGAAACAAAATGCCACACAATTATCATTATCTACTTATGTATATCCTGCTTTTCCATTAACAATGCCAAAACAGATGTTTTGGTTCCTATCCTACGAATACGGTGTGAGACATCCTTAGGTCAAAACAACCATCATGTCACCCTGGAAACAAAAAAGTCAGGCCTAGTTAATCCTTGGATAAATAACTTCTAGGAAACACCATGTAATGTATTTGGGAAAGGGCACCGTCCAATCCTTTGTAGGCAGAAGACTAGGTTCAAACCACAGGTTGCCCTGGTTCGAAAGCCAGCCGTATCAGACTCTAGGGCTCGGTGCTCATCTCCGTTTATAGCCAGAGAGCTGTCTGCGTTTGCAGACATTTCCATGGACATGTGACAGGCATGACCAGACACGGAACACTGTTTTACCTTCCCACCGAAGTGGTACCTATTTATCTACTTGCAGTTTCTTGCTTTCAAACTGCTAGATTGGCAGGAACTGGGACAGAGACATGAGCTGGAGCATCACTCTGTTGTGCAGCACTCGGGTCTTGAACTGCTGACCTGCCAACCTTCCCGTCGTCAAGTTCAGCGTCTTAACCACTGAGCCACCGCAGTCAATCCTCAGCACACCACCAAACAAGGGGAGTATAAGGAAGAATCCCGTCCAAACCTTTGGACAGCCTCACCGCTCAGAATTGACAACAAGGGGCTGGATGGACGGACTCCAAATAAGGAAACCTCCTCTGTTCCTAAAGGCCATAGTAAGCCCAGCAACAATACTCACCAGTGGTCCAAACAGCCCTTCAGGGCCCTTGGTAGCCAGGCTGGAATCGTGCTGTTTCCTCAAATATCAGCTCTTTCAGCTTCTCTTTGGGAAGGTCATCCAGTTCCATGTCAAAAGTGAATGGCTCCTCTGCAACCGGCTAGTGTGGGCCAAACGAGGAAAGAGAGCGAAAGATAAAACCCCAACATTATGGATCCCAAAACGCCCTTCTATTTTCCCCCACCCTCCGCCCTGCCCTATTGATCGGAAAAGTATTCAATTCCAAGGAACCAAAGCACCTCATCCGAAGGATCATAGTACTGCTCTAAGTAAGGGTGAGCCAAGGACTCCTCAACAGTGATGCGCTTATTGGGGTTAAAGGTCAACATTTTGTCCAGCAGGTCCAGAGCTGGAAAAGAGGGGAAAACACAAGAGAAATACACTGTCAGCAACCAGACTGCTGAGGGCAACAAGAAAAATAGGCTAATGCATGGAGAAATTATTATTATAGGGACAGAACAGAGCCACAAGTGTTTATTATTCAAATAACAATACTGTACTGAAAGCTATTCAGGGTGGCAGTACTGAAAATTTCATTTGCTAATATCTTCCTAATAATTTCCATCACCTGAAGGCCTTTTTCCATTGCCAAAACAGTTTCGTGCTTTCATTGAGTTGTCCACCATAATTCTATCCTCTTGTATATTGATGAAGATCTCTTAAAAAGCTTTTTGAAATCTCTCTATATATATTTTATAGCTATAGTGGTTGAAACTGAAGATCAGATTGTTTAGTACCTGATACCATATAGGGCAGGGGTGATCCACAGGCCGGATCCGTCCAGACTCCTATGCATCTGGCCGACACCGCCCCTGGAAGCAGAAGTAAAATGTGCCCGTACAGGTGCATTTTACTTCTGCTTCCGGGAATGAGGGCGGCATGAGCCGGATGAATTGGCATCAGGGGACGGATCTGACCTGCGGGCCGTAGTTTGGACACACCTGGTTTAAGCAGAGAACGTGGCAGCTTAAAATCTATCTTATCCTGTTGCAAAATAGATTGCAAGGCATGTTTTACTTCTGCTTCCGGTGGGAGGAACCACGACTGGCACACTGAACCACATGACAGAATACTAGCATTCTTCTCTTATCAATCCAAATAATTACAGAATAGGTCCTCCTACTTAGATACCTAGTCTCTGCACTGAACTATCCAGACAGCTGGACTGCAGTTTTAAGGGAGTCATTCTGCAGTCTGGAAGCAATACAGGAGAAAGCCTGTCAACCTGTCTCTGGAAGTGTTGGGTGTTGTCAAGAGGGCATCATCTGATAATTTTAACATCTGGGGAGGTCCATAGGTAGGTAAAGGTCACCCTTTGGTCCTCATCTATGTTTATAGCCAAAGAGCCAGCACTCTCTGCATTTGCAGGAGTTTCCGTGGACATGTGGCAGGCATGCCTAGACACCGGAGTGCACGAAATGCCGTTTACCATGTATTGCTTTTGAACTGCTAGGTTGACAAGAGCTGGTTCAGAAACGGAAGCTCACTCTGTTGTGCAGTACTCGGGTATCGAACTCCAACGTTCCAGTCTTCAAGTTTAGTGTCTTAATCACTTAAGCCACTGCAGTCCCTAATGAGCTGGACCATCTTTTAAATAGTGAGACCCCCAAACATGCTTAAGAGTTTTAAAAATTAAAATCAACACATTGATTTGGGGCCCAGGAAACAACTAGCAACTATCGCAGGTGCTTTAAGGATATCAAAAGTCACCAAAAGATTCTGGACCAGTTGCGGCCTCCGAATGGTCATCAAGGGCAGCCCCATGTAGAGCACATTGCAGTAGTCAAGTCTGGAGGTGACCAGAGCATGGGTGACCATGAGCAAGGAGTCCCGATCTAGGAGCAGGCGTAACTGGCGTACTTGTACTAATAACCTTTTTATAACTTAATCCTAGAGAAGAGCAGGCTGCTCCTTGCTGAGTGGTACAGAAAAACTACTCTGCACATTTTATCATGTTATTATGGCTTTCAGAATTTTATTTTGGCTACCAAAGCAGATTAAAGCTTCATATATCATTCATTGTTGCACAAGGAAATTTTAACAGGTTCTGCATCTCTCATTCTTAACATTTAGTCAACCTAGTAAGTGAACAAAAATTGATTATTTAATTACTGTGGCATTTAGAGCCCATCTGCAGCATGTACTAGAATACATTTCAAAGAACGATCTTTAAACTTCCATTCAGTTCACACACAAAATCCTCTGTCTGCAACTAAGCCCTATTCGTTCCCGGGTCTAAAGACAATTTATTTTTAAAAAATAATGTGAAGAAACCACATAAATAACTGGAAATAAGGCTAGGCCATTATGATGCATATGAGGTATTGGGTTTGTGAAAATCTGAAGTGAACTCACAAACTTGGATGGATGCTTTATCATCTGCACATCCTCATGGGGCCCTACTTTTTATCAACTACTGACACATAAGGAATGAAAGGAGAGACAAACAGTTGTTAGAAAAGGAGTGTTTTGATTCATAGTGAAATTATGAATGGG
Organism: Bradypodion ventrale; assembly: GCA_035047345.1. Taxonomy (NCBI): domain Eukaryota; kingdom Metazoa; phylum Chordata; class Lepidosauria; order Squamata; family Chamaeleonidae; genus Bradypodion; species Bradypodion ventrale. The sequence continues at coordinate 11,053,941 of JAWDJE010000006.1, forward strand.
CTCCAGAATGGAAAAGGTTGAACAATTCTGGTACAAGCTGTTGGTAGGTGTTTGCCAACAATCCTATGGGATGTAGGTTATGAGCAATGCATAATTGGACATAGAATATGATTTTGCATCTTCATTACTTCTCTCTTACCTTTAGGATCAGCCTTTGGGAACAGTTTGGACCAGGGAACTTTCGGCTTTTGGGGCAGTGACTGGAGATAATTGCGAGCCTTCATGTTGATGATACAGTTGAGGTCATCCTGAGATGGCGACCCCAGAATACCTGTAGAAGTATATAGATAGAAAGCTAGTGACTATCTAGAACAGGGGCCGCCAACCTTTTAAAGTCAGGGGCCGGATCACACTCCCTCAGACAGTTGAGGCAGCTGGACTGGTTCCCCCCACCGGAAATGCATCCGCAGCTGCAGCAGTGGTTGGAGTGAGGGCAGGGGCCGGATTATTTGGTGCCATGGGCCGGATTCAGCCTGTGGGCCATAGGTTGCTGACCCCTGATCTAGAATGAAATACATCCTATTGTAGAAACAGGCATCAAACCTATAACAAAAAAGAGTATGGTCGTAGACCAGGAGAGAAGCTGGTTCAACCATTCCAACAGCAAGCTGAGAAAATCTGTCTGAAGCAAACTTGCTAAAAGCTCTTACCTAGGATGTGGTTGAGCTGGTCCAGGTAGTGCTTGCCAGGAAAGATGGGCCGGTTCGATAGCATCTCTGCCAGGATGCAGCCCACAGACCATATATCAATGGACTTGGTGTAGCCCTGGGAAATAGGAGAAGACATGGAAAGAGAACTCAGGATTTGAGATTCCTTGGTCCCTCTGTGCTGTTACCTATTAGGGTCTCATATACTAACTCTCTGAGATGAATGCTGCTCCCTCACGTCACAAGCAGCCACTTGGACCAGTTAAATCTCAAATTTTCCTTCGGGTAGTCCATGAATTCCCATCCTTAGGCAACATTTCCCGCTCTTTCCTCAGTTCTCTTTTTTCCGCTGCTGTAGCAGGAGTCCGTTAGAGAGCTCTCCCTCAATCTTGAATTTTTTTGGGGTGCTTTTTAAGCCTTAGCGTTCCTTTTTGGGTGATCTTGCCTAGGCAGGATTGCCCTCTGCTGATCTGCTCTCCCTTGTGGGAGCAGCCCTCAGCTTCAACTTTTCGCCATCTCTCCCTTGCGGGAGAGGCAGCAGCCTTCTTCAATTTTTCTACGCCGCCTTTTCCTCACAGCTTAGGCGGCGTTCTCTTCAATTTTTTTCGTCGGCCTTCTTCAGAGGAACGGCACTCTCCTAACCGTCTACTTTGCAGTGGGGTTTTTCCTTTCTCTTCATCTGACCACCGCAGTTGATGGCCTTCAAGTACTGTACTGTCTGCAAGAAAAAACTGCCTTTCACTGACGGTCATAGCGAGTGCCTTACTTGCTTGGGTGAGAATCATCATACACAATCCTGTGTCCATTGCAAGAAGTTTACTCACGTGGCCATCCAAAACCGGCAGAACCGACTCAAAGTCTACCTAATGGCCCAGACCTTGTCTCCCACTTCGGCTGCCCAGGCCTCACAAGCTCCCGCTCAAACTACGACTCCCAAGATGGCATCTAGGAGCGGGGAGAAGTCCAAGATGACAGAGAAGACATGTAAGAAGAAGAAAGACAAGACTGGAGAGAAGAAGTAGTTCAAGGAGATTGGTAGAAACCATCACTCCCTTCCTCCTACTCCAAGACCGAATCGGTCTCCTCAACCGTCAATCGTTTTCTTCCTCTTCGGCGATCATCCCACGTCACTGCTCACCAGATGCGGATTCCAGGTCTTCGGTGTTTGAGGAGCCTCTGTCATCCTCCAGCTCACCGTCAAAACCATTAAGGCGTTTCGCTTTGGGATCACCACCACCTTTGCCAGTACCACTCCGTCATTCACCCTCTCTACCGCCTCCATCCCCGCAAGGCAGGTCACTGTTCAGACGAGCGTCGGTTTCATCGCTACCTCCACCACAGGTCGACTTGGTACCATCTACCAGGAGCAGCACAACTGTTCTGTCGCCCGCCCTCCAGTTGGACTTCATCGCCCCTCTCATCCAGTCAGTTGTTCAGAAGATTGGTGATCAGCTGCTGGCTGCATCAAAGCTCATCAAGGACTTACCATTCTATGGCAAAGGGCTCTTTGCTGATGAAATGGATAAAGCCTTGAATGAGCTGCAACGGACGAGAACTACCGCAAGATCCTTTAGCCTTGTCTCACCGACCCAGTCCTCTATGCAACCCAGATACCAGCCATTTTACTGCAAACACCAGGGACAATACTTCTCTGAAACACCACATAGACAACAGTTCGAGAATCAAACCCAGTCATTCTACTGTCCCAAACAGGCAACGGTACCAACCCTACCGCCGACAAGAAACTAAGCACGCTGACTGCAAATCCAAACAACGTGTTTGACTTTTCTCCAGCCGAGACTCTCATCGATTTGCTCCCGTATGTCACCTCCAGAATTTCCTTTACTTTTGGTCGTGCCTGACAAACGACCGGTGGGTCCTGAAAATCCTGTCCACTGGCTACACTCTTGAATTCAAAAGAACACCTTAGATTGGAAAGTTCCGCCACACGCCTTCCTCCACACATCTACACGAAGAAGTCTCAACTCTATTGATGAAAGGAGCTATAGAAACCGTTCCACCATCCAAGTGGAGCGACGGTTTCTATTCGAGATACTTTGTAGTACAAAAGAAGGAACAGTTTAAGTATCAACTGAGGAAAGAGCGCAAAATGGCGTCTAAGGGTGGGCGGTCCTAACATTGAACTTTTAAATCCAATTAGCTTTGAGGCTCCGATAACGCCTCTGCGCAGGCGCGGAACCCATAAGTGGGAATTCACGGACTACATACTCGAAGAACAAAAGTTATCACTGGTAAGTGCAACTTAACTTTCTCCAACACAGAGAAGAATCTTAATGAATCTGACAAAAGAACAATAGTCAGAAATACATGAAAAATTAAAGCACATGACAAGCATGTTATCAACAGCAAATATAAACTGACACTTCAGGGAATGTAGAGAGAAAGAAGAAGAGCAAGAATGTCAATGGAGTGGGGGGTGTCTGAGGGGCCTTAAGGAGTTAATAGACAATGACTTTGACTAGGTTCAGGCACATGATAACAGGAAGGAAACAAAGACATTTAGTAATTACATTGTGGTTTTGTTTTCTCTCATTACAATGAGCTAACCAAACAACATAAGGCTCCTTCTACCAAAAGATGAGCTATACCTTAATTTTACAGGTGCCCCACATTTTTTAAAAAAAATTCTTCAAGCTGTTTTTATGTCCCAAGCTTAGACCTGGCTTTTCTTCCCAGGAAAGATGGGAAAGCTCACTCACAACTACCTAAACCAGGAGTGCCCAAGCTATGGCCCATGGGCTGGATCTAGTCCCCAACACCAACTCATCCGGCTCACGCCACCCTCGCCGCTCCTGGAAGCGGAAAACACGCCCATATGGAGTCTTTTGGTTTATAACAAACAACGTACGGGCGTGTTTTACTGCTGCTTCCGGGAGTGACGAGGGCGGCGTGTACCAGAGGAGTTGGCATCAGGGGCTGGATCTGGCCCATGGGTCATAGTTTGGGCACCCTTGGTTTAAGCAGAGAAAAATGGCAGCTTAAAATCTCATCCTGTTGCAAAACATATCTGTTGTAAAACAGATTGCAAGGCACGTTTTACTTCCGCTTCTGGTGGAAGGAACCACATGTCTGGTTAAACCACATGTCTGGTTAAACCACAGGCCATAGTTTGGGCACCCCTGAGTTCTATCTTCTAAGCTGTTCCATTCCATTCCATTCCACTTTATTTTTGTATACCGCCCCACCACGCCCCACCTGTTGCCATTCTAAACAACTTACCTTGGAATTAAGCATAATTTCTGGGGCTCGGTACCAGCGAGTGGCAACATACTCTGTCAAGAAGCCTGTGTGGTCATGGTCTGGGTCGGCAATCCGTGCCAGTCCAAAATCACAGATCTGTAAGGAGAAAAATAAGAAAGGGAGATGCAAGAGTGGTGAAAAAATTGAGCAGATTCAAGCAAAATCAGAACATGACTACGTTGCCATCAGAAGAAAAAGAGGAGATTTAGCAAAAGATGTTGAAAGTAACCTTTAGGTCACATGTCGTATTAATGAGAAGATTGCTGGGCTTCAGGTCCCGATGAAGCACATTGGCAGAGTGGATGTATTTCAGCCCTCGGAGAATCTGATAGAGGAAGTAGCAGATGTGGTCATTGCTGAGTTGCTGGGTTTTCAGCAGTTTATAGAGATCTGTCTCCATCAAATCCTGAACTATGTATCTGGAGAAAAGGAAATTGCATCCCCTCCAGGAAAGGGGAAGCAAGGGGAGCAGTCAAGGAAACTTAACTTTCTGCAAAGCAGACACAATCTTTGGGACAATATGTTAATAGTGCATGCACAATTAGATAACCCACAACACTACCTATAAACATCTCCCAACTGATAGTTGTAAGCCAAGCAGAAGGGACATCTGTCCATGAATCCCCAGCCAAATGTATCTTCATCATGATAAGGCAGCTATGGCTATCGCATCTGTACATGGCTGTGATTTAAAGAAGTGCCCTAGGGTGGTACCGAGAAGGTATTCTTACCCTAAAATGAAATGCCTAAGGAGAGATAGCTACTTAAACCCAAATTATTAACAGCATAATATCGATTCCAAACCCAAACATCCTCAGCAACTCCAATATCTATCATTTTGTTTTGAATCAGCTAAATCAGGGGTGCCCAAGCTATGGCCCAGGGGCCAGATCCAGCCCCTGATGACAATTCATCCGGCCCACAAGCCTTTGCCGCTCCCGGAAGCGGAAGTAAAACGTGCCTGTACAGGTTGTTGAAAGCAACCTTTGAGGCGGGGGCTTTATGGGCCGGATGAAGTGGCATTAGGGGCTGGAGTTGGCCCCTGGGCCATAGTGACCAGCCCCCTGAACCACATAGCCAGCCCGTGGCCCAAAATGTTTGGGCACCCCCGAGCTAGTTTCCAAGATCTACATTTGGTTCAAAGGTAACCTCTGGGTTATACTGGCTTCCTATTTCATTTACTAATCCATTTGCCAAATGATAATTTGGCTTCAAGCTCAGTTTTGTTAGCAAAATAGCCAAAGTCAACATTTAATTGTCAGAACAAAAACGCAGCAGCAGCCCTGCAGATCACAATAAAGTTCCCACCCTCTGCACACATAAGCATCAATTCGCATAGGAATCCTTTTACACTTGGAAGGCCCAGCAGTAGTTTGCAAGGATACACGTCACGCATCTGATCAATGGTGGAAGCACGCAGAATGTCATTGATACCGATGACATTCTCATGCTTGAAGCGCAGAAGGATCTTGATCTCTCGCAGTGTGCGTTGGCAGTATGTCTGGTGCTCAAAGGGACTAATCTTTTTGATAGCAGCCCGGATCTTGTTGACGTGGTCATAGGAAGAACTACAAAGAAAGTAAATTAAATTTGGATATGGCGCAAAAGCCCAGGTTTTGCCAATACAGTATCCAGTAGTTTTCCTCCCTATACTATATACTGTAGGCATACCTTCTTTCTCAAAATTTACATTTGCCATTTTCCTCCCCCTTCCGAAGATAGCAACCTCATAGCTGACAAGAACCACTAATGCGGAGAACTGCATCCAAGAAGCCAATAAGAAAACCCCAGGTCAGTGGTGGCGAACCTATGGCACTCATGCCAGATGGGACACTCCCAGCCCTCTCTGCTGGCATGTGCGCCATCACTCCAGCAGAGTTGGCTCTGCTCAGCAGCCCAGTGGGAGAACGTCTTCCCTCCCCTGAGCACAGAATTCACCCTACCCCTTTGCCAAGTAGCTCAATAGGAGCGCTTCCTCCCTCCCTCAGCTCAGAGTTCACCCGCCCCTCTGTTTGGGCACTCGGTCTCTAGGGTAGTTATGGCGAACCTTTTAGAGACTGAGTATCATCTAATATCACAATATTCCAAGTCACTACTCTGTCAGATCTAACTGTTCACCATCAATATTTCTGCCAAGTTACAATTCCCTATGCAAAACAGCTGGAAAATATGAATAACTATTAATTGTAATCTCTTTTCTATATTTATACACTTACTGTTTCTTCTTTTTCTCTATACAGTACTATACAGTTTCCCACTTCACTTTCTTATCTCTGTCCTTGAATCGATCTGGTTGTTCAAAATCCTGAATTGTAACTTGGCAGAAATATTGATGAACAACACTGTTAGATCTGACAGAGTAGTGACTTGGAATATTGTGATACTAGATGATTTGTAGCTCTTGAGACAAGGAGAATAAGTAGAAATACCTAGATAGATGTGCTTATTAACGTGGCAATAAATATTTATTTGTAAAGGGATCTGAAGATTGAAATATATAGGTGCTGAAGTATGAAACCAGACAACCATCTGTCAGATACATTTTGATTTGGATTCCTGCAATGAGCAGGGGTTTGGACTCAATAGCCTTATAGGCCCCTTCCAACTCTATGATTCTATGAGCTGCCAGAGCCAAGCTGTTCACACAGAAGTATGGTGGGTAGGTTTTGTATACTAGAATACTACAAAGAACATATTGGCTTGAAGGATCAGTTGGGAGTGCAACAGATGCATGTACAGTACTTCAGAAAGTTCTGGGACAGCTGCAGACTAGTATTAACACAGAAGCTGCAGGAAGAATATAGCTTTGAGTATACAAGCAAGAAGGCATAAGTGACCAGAACCAAGGAGCAACTAAGCAATATTACTGAAACTATATGTCCGTGATGGTGAACCTTGGCACTCCAGATGTTCTTGGACTTCAATTCCCAGAAGCCCAAGCACCCTGTGAATCCACACGAATGGGTTTTACTGTGATTCATCCAGCCCGCGTCGCCCCGTTGCTCCTGGAAGCGGAAGTAAAACACGCCCGTACGGGCGTGTTTTACTTCCGCTTCCAGGAGCGACCGGGTGACGCGGGCTGGATGAATCACAGTAAACCCATTTGTGTGGATTCACAGGGGATTCTGGGAATTGAAGTCCAAGAACATCTGGAGTACCAAGGTTCGCCATCATGGCTATATATGCTGCAAGTCTAACAGTGCCCAAACAAGGAAAGTATTCAGTAGAACTGACATCTTGATGTGGCTGTAAATTATTACAAGCAAAATAATAATAATAAAATAATGGCAGCAGGACATACTAACCAACTCTTGACTTCTGCAGTGTTTACACCAGTGCAAAAAGGAAAAGTTTACCAGGCCTAACTTTTGACAATATTGCAAGGATGAATAATCAAAAAAAGTAGCACTAAACAAAACATGTTCCCATTTCACAATTAAAAGGTGCAGGAAAACATTGCACCAGCTAGAGCCCAGGCACTACGAGGCGTTGAGCAGCGGCGTTGAGCAGCAGCCTGGTAAATATTGGTATAAGCAGATAGCACGGGTTTACAAAGGCCAGTCCCTTGGGAGGGGCTTGATAAGGTAACCATGATTTGCTAGGGTTAGGGTGGGTTTATGTGGTTCCACGTTAGTTACTCAAATTAGAGGTAAGGTTGCCCTTGCTCAAAAGCCAATCGTATCCGAGTCTTGGGTTCGGTGCTAATTTGTTTACAGCCAATGAGTCAGTGCTATCTGCTTCTGCAGACGTTTTTGTGGACATGTGGCAGTTACACTGTTGCCTGTTCCGCTGAAGTGGTACCTACTTATCTACTTGCAATTTTTTTGCTTTTGAACTGCTACATTGGCAGGAGCTGGGAATGGAAACTTTGGGCCCTGGCAGCACAGTGGTTAAAGCTGCTGTCCTGCAACCAAAAAGTTGTGTATTTGATCTTGGCCAAAGCGCATGGTTAACTCAGCCTTCCATCCTTAAAAGGTAAAGGTTTCCCTTGCTCGAAAGCCAGTTGTATCCGACTCTACAGTGTAGTGCTCATCTCTGTTTCAAAGCCAAAGAGCGAGCGTTGTCTGCTTCTGCAGACGTTTCCATGGTCATGTGGCAGGCATGACAAGACACCGGAGCGCATGCCATGGAACGCTATTACCTTCCCACCAAAGTGGTCCCTATTTATCTACTTGCAATTTCTTGCTTTCGAACTGCTAGGTCGGCAGGAGCTGGGACAAAGACGGGAGCTCAATCCGTCCTGCAGTACTCGGGAATCGAAGTGCTGACCTTCCGCCTCCCAGTCAGCGTCTTATCCACTTGAGCCACATCAGTAAAATGAGTACCCAGTGTGTTGAGGTCAAGATGCTAATTAACTTGTGAACCGGGCCAGAGAGTGTACTAAGCGCTTATATGGGGCGGTATAGAAGTGTGATTGCTTTGCTCTGCTAATCGCTCATCCCCGTCATGCAGTACTCGGGTCTCGGAACTGTTGACCTGCCAACCTTCCGGTCGCCAAGTTCAGCGTCTTAACCACTAAGCCGCCGTAGTCCCTCAAATTAGAGGAGGAGGATAAATCTGCAGCAGGAGAGATCTTAGGGCCGTGATGGCGAACCTTGGCACTCCAGATGTTCTTGGGACTTCAATTCCCAGAAGCCTAAGCCCCCCACGAATCCACACGAATGGGTTTGCTGCGATTCATCCGTACGGACGCGTTTTCTGCTTCCAGGAGCGACAAGGACGGCGCGGGACGGATGAATCGCAGCAAACCCATTCGTGTGGATTCGCGGGGGCTTCTGGGAATTGAAGTCCAAGAACATATGGAGTGCCAAGGTTCGCCATCACGGTCCTAGGGGGCAAATGGGCAGGATAGGTTTCTGAGGGCAAGAAAACAAAATGTTGCAGTCCAAAAGGGAGGGCAGCGGAGGAGAGTAAAACACGGACAACACCACAACAGCCCTCGTTACAAGGGTTGTTTTATTTTTTTTAAAGTAACTAGTAGGAAACAATATGGCGGAACCCTGTCCGATGATGGCTAGAGTACTACGGAAGCCGCGACGGGCCAATCCGGGGGAACAGAACCAAGCCGCCGCCCTAAGATTGGACTCTTCGCAGGTGTACGGCAGCCGGGCAGGGCCATTCCTCGCGGCTCGCGCTCAGTGTTCACTCACTCACCAGACCATGCCGTACGCCCCCTCGCCAATATACTGCAGATCCGTGTAGCGCGGCCCCACGTCGAACACCTGCCCTTTCACCGTCTCCACTCCCAGCCGCTGCCCTCCTGGGACCGGCACGGCTCCTGCCCCGCCCGGAGCTGCTGCTGTCGCCGCTGCCGCCATGGCCGGATCCGATCAAGAGAAGCCCCTTCTTCTTCTCCCCGCGCTGCTCCACCCGGAACCGACACCGCCCGGCAACACTGCGCGTGCGCTAGTTTTTCAGGGACGGAGGGGGCTGCCGCTGCGCATGCGCCCCTTCCGTAGCTGCAGCAGGAGAGAGAGCCCTCCCAGGGCGCATGCGCGCAGCGTGGACGTTGGTGTGGTTGCAAGTCGTGGCTCGCCAGGATCAGATCGAGCCGTCATGAACTCAACCCGCCCAAAAAAACATTCCTCTGCGCGCGAAGCCCCACCCCTTTCTAGGTCAGGGCCGGTAGGCCCCGCCTCTTGGCTCAGGAACTCTCCAATCCTCGACCGTACGCCAGGCTAAAGGCCCGCCTCTTAGGGGGAGCTCCTCTTGGAGTTGTTGCGGGTTCGAGTCTGGCTTTCCGCTAAAAAAAAAAGTGTGATGTAAACATTCGATTTTTTTTTTAGATGTAGAGAGCACTATATTTATTTTTATTTATTATTTGCATTTATATCTTCAGAAAAATCGGGGAAATAAAGGGAACATTTAAAGCAAAAATGACCATGATAAGGGACAAAGACGGAAAAGAGCTAGCTGATGCAGAAGAGATTAAGAAAAGATGGAAAGAGTACACAGAGGAACTCTACAAAAAGGACCTCAACACTCCTGATAACCACAATGATGAAAAAACTGAACTCGAGCCAGACATCCTGGAGAGCGAAGTTATAAAGGCCCTAAAGAGCACTGCAAACAACAAAGCTAGTGGATATGATGGTATCCCAGTCGAATTTTTCAAAGCGCTAAAAGATGATGGCGTCAAATTACTACACTCAATATGCCAGCAAATCTGGAAAACAAAACAGTGGCCACAGGATTGGAAAAGATCAGTATACGTCCCAATCCCAAAAAAGGGCAACGCCAAAGAATGCTCAAATTACCGAACAATTGCACTCATCCCACACGCCAGCAAGGTGATGCTCAAGATAATACAGGACAGACTTCAGCAGCATGTGGAGAGAGAACTACCAGAGGTGCAGGCCGGTTTCAGAAGAGGCAGGGGGACTAGAGACCACATTGCCAACATACGTTGGATCATGGAGAAAACAAAGGAATACCAGAAACAAGTTTACTTTTGTTTCATTGATTACACTAAGGCATTTGACTGTGTGGACCACAACAAGATGTGGCAAGTAATTAAAGAGATGGGAATACCAGAGCACATCATATGCCTCCTGAGAAATCTGTACATGAACCAAGAAGCAACAGTTAGGACAGAACATGGAATGACAGAGTGGTTTGGAATAGGAAAAGGAGTAAGACAAGGCTGCATTTTATCACCCTGCTTATTCAATCTATACACAGAGCACATAATGCGAAATGCAGGGATGGAGGAATCACAATATGGGATTAAAATTGCTGGGAGAAACATAAACAATCTGAGATATGCAGACGATACCACCCTAATGGCAGAAAGTGAGGAAGACCTAAAGAACCTCTTGATTGGGCTGAAGGAGGAGAGTGCAAAAGCTGGTTTGAGACTCAATATCAAGAAAACCAAGGTAATGGCAACAGGCCCAATCAGTTCCTGGAAAATAGATGGGGAAGAAGTAGAAGCAGTGACAGATTTTACTTTCCTGGGATCAAAGATCACGGCAGATGGGGATTGCAGCCATGAAATAAAAAGGCGACTGATTCTTGGGAGACAAGCCATGAGAAACCTGGGGAACATAGTGAAAAGCAGAGACATCACATTGCAAACAAAAATTAGAATAGTCAAAGCAATGGTATTCCCAGTGGTAATGTACGGATGTGAGAGCTGGACAATTAGAAAAGCTGAACGCAGAAGAATAGATGCCTTTGAAATGTGGTGTTGGAGGAGAGTTTTGAGAGTACCCTGGACAGCGAGGAGAACAAATAGGTCAATCTTAGAAGAAATCAACACTGACTGCTCATTGGAAGGGCTAATAGTAAAGACGAAGCTAAAGTATTTTGGACATCAAATGAGAAGGGAGGATTCACTTGAGAGGGCCCTGATGTTGGGAAAGGTGGAGGGCAAAAGAAGAAGGGGGAGGCCAAAGATGAGATGGCTAGATGGTATTGTGGACGCAACGGGCACAGAGCTGGGAGTGCTGAGGGGGATGGTGGAGGACAGAGGTGCCTGGAGAACAATGGTCCATAGGGTCGCAAAGGGTCGGAACCGACTGTGCGACTGAACAACAACAACATTTATATCCCGCCCATCTAGCATATTCTCCCACTCTGGGCGGATTACACAACACATTAAAATATTTACAATAGCAATAAGTAATTACACATAAAGAATAAACATATCTAGATTTCTCTCCCTCCTCGGTTCTCCTCCTTGTCCTCCATTCTCCTTTTTTTTCCTCCCTCCTTTTTTTCCCTCCCTCCTCCTCCTCCTCCTCTTGTTTTTCCTTATTTTAACGTTGATGCTATAGAGATCATTCACGATTATATCACGATTATAGACCACAGAGCTACACTGGTTAGGTAAATGACCGCTTTGTTTACATACCTGTCAAGTTTCGGGAAATTTCTGTCAAACCCCCGTATTTTATTCTCTTTCCCGCCTTCATCCTGTATTAGTTAGACTGCAATTAGACTGGAGTTAGACTGGAGGCCAGCACAGGATAAGCATAGCTGTCCAGTTTCCCGGTTTGGATGGAAAATTTCCCTTATTTGACAGGAATTTCCCAAAACTTGACAGGTATGTTTGTTTATTGTGCATTGAAAGGACCATTTATTAAGCTGCCTTTTAGCTATAAAGGTCCCAGCACAAATGTTTACACCATACCTGTCAAGTATCCTGGATTGGCCGGGATTTCCCGTATTTTCGCGCTGATTTTTGCCATTTCCCACCTGGAGCTGCCGCTACCCCATAATTTGGCATTGGGGTGGTGGTGGGGGAAGGAGTTACTGCACATCCCTTCTGCGCAGGTCCTTTCTACGCATGAGTAGAACTCTTCTACGCATGCGTAGAAGGCTTCTGTGCAGAAGGGGATGCGTAGAAGCCTTCTACGCATGCTTAGAAGTGAGCTGTGTAGAACGGTTCTGCGCAGGTCCATTCTACGCATGTGTAAAAGCCTTCTATGCATGCGTAGAACGGACCTAAGCAGAAACGTTCTACGCAGGTCCCGTAATCTCCGAAGCTGCGCTTGACAGGTATGGTTTACACTCTACATCAAGGAGCTGGATTGCTCAGTAGTTTTGGTATGTTTGAGAACTCAGTTCCTTCTTGTGCATTCCAGGAAAAAAAGCCAGCCTGTGTAGCCTTGCAGAAGGGAATGGTAAACTACCTGTGTATTCTATCCATTCTGGCCAGGTTATCCTGCTTTTTCTTTATCTTTCGGGTCGCGATCAAACCCTGGACTGCCAAAATGAAACCACTTTCTTGGCTTTGTCATTGGCCAAACTTAAGTCCTCATTGGTGCATGTTTCTGGCAGTAATCGGCAGTCCAGTAAATGAGCCGGATTCTGTATTTCTCCACACTCACACAGCATGTTGTTGTCTGCCAGCACAGCCCACACTTGTCTTGGGGTTATCCTGCTATGGTAATTGAGTAGACCATACTGCCAGTGACTCAATACTGATTTTTAGGCGGCGGATGATTAACCTGACAATCCTGAGGACTAATGGTTTTGGGTGGTTAAGTCCACAGGGAAAGGTGAGGTTCCCCAAGTGGAATAAATCCCACTTGAATCCATCTTGATGAAAGCCAGCAGCTTCATCAATACTGACCTGGGGTTGATCAGGACTTCTCCAGACGGAGTTGTTGCCCTTTAGGAAGGAACTAAAGACTTGGCTGGCAGGCCAAGTTTGGGTTGCGGGTGGGGATGGGGGTACCGTTGGGTGGTTGGTATAGAGAAGTGTGCCTTCCCCCAAGGTCCCTTCGGTATATGCACAACTTTTAGGGGTGGGTTTTTTAACTTTTAACTTTGTTTTATCATGTGTCTTTTTATGTATTTACTGTCCGCTATGTAAACCGCCCTGAGTTGGGTTGTACCTGAGTGGGCGGTATATAAGCGTAAAAAATAATAAATAAATAAATAAATAAATAAAAGGGCTCAGGACCAGAAAGCGACTCACAGAAACTGGATAAGTGGTACAGGGGTCATGCTGTGCTGCAGAAGGCAAGCGGGAGACTACTACATTATATTGTTCTCAGGAATATCTTCATGGATATTCGCCATGATGATAGCCAATATTCGAAATCGGATATGGCACGTGAAGAAGACGTATTCTCTATATAGAAAACCCTGGAAATGCTCTAGTAGGACAGAATCACCTTGACAGCACACAATTATTACAGTATTAAATAAACTAATGGGCAAAAGACTAACTGAATACTAGTGAATGCAAAACTATTGTAAAGAATTAAATCTGTTCAAGAGCAAAAATAAAATGCATCAGTCTTTTGCATATTTCTACAGAACCTAAGTCCTATTGGTCTAAATGGACTCTGTCCTCAAATTATAGTGTATGTTTTCAGCCTTGGCTTTGTTGTTGAAGGTACAGAGAGAAAAATAGATCTTTTTACAAAGGAGAAAAAGAGGCTAAGGCTGGCTCGCTGGAGTTCTTACATGTAAGGTTTGAAATTTACTGTCTGCACCAGAGTTTAGAGATAACTAGTTACAAGGAAATTTTTGGTAAAGAAGAAGGGACCATCTCAAATTAAAAAAAACAACAACAGTGGTATGGTAGGGTTTCCCCCACAAAGAATAACATTTTTTTGTTCTGTTAATTTTAAGAATTTGTAAATATTTTGAGACAATTCATATTTTTAAGCTACTTTGTTACCAATCTTAAGTGGCCAAGGAAGACCTTTGTTTAGTATATTGTGCGCTAGTGAGTAATAATTGTGTGCCATCAAGTCTGAATGGTGGACTAGGACTCAAGTGGCCTGGGTTCAAATCCTGATCAGTCATGGAAACTCATTGGGGTGGGGTAATGTAAAGGTAAAGGTCGCCCTTGCTCGAAAGCCAGTTGTATCCGACTCTAGGGTTCAGTGCTTATCTCTGTTTATAGCCAAAGAACCAGCGCTGTCTGCATTTGCAGACATTCCCATGGAAATGTGGCAGGCATGACTAGACACTGGAGTGCACGGAATGCTATTTACCTTTCCACCGAAGTGGTATCTATTTATCTACTTACAATTTCTTGCTTTCGAATTGCTAGGTTGTTAGAAGCTGGGACAGAGATGGGAGCTCATTCTGTCATGCAGTACTTGCATCTCGAACTGCTGACCTGCCAACTTTCTATTCATTCAGCATCTTAATCACTTGAGCCACCACAGTTCTGGAGTGGGGTAAAGCCATTGGGGACTGGAACACCTTCCTTACCATCTGAGGCTGCAACGGTATAAGGCACTCTTCAAGTGCCATATCCGATTCCTCTTCACTCTTGAACGACGGCGTCTAAGAGGTGACCTGATTGAAGTTATAAAATCATGCACGTGTGGACAAAGTAGATAAGGAAAAAATGTTTTCTCTATCGCATAACACTAGAACTAGGGGGCACTCCATGAAACGTTTGGGTGCTAGTTCTCAAACAAATAAGAGAAAGTACTTTTTCACCCAGAGGATTACTGGTCTATGGAACTCCCTGCCAGAAGAAGTGGTGACAGCTGTCAGTCTTGACAGCTTTAAGAAAGGATTAGACAAGTTCATGGAGGACAAGAGTATCAATGGCTATAATTATGGATACTTAAGGACAACCTCCGGGTTGGAGAGATAGGCTGGATATCTCTCAATATCATTTCCAGGGAATCCTAAGCAGGCATTTGCTTGGGAATACCCTGAAGGAAATGGTGAGCCACTGTGTGAGACAGAATGCTGGACTGGATGGGCTGTGGCCTGTTCCAGAAAGGCTGTTCTTATGTTAAAATATCTTAAAATATCTCACTTACCTTGAAAAGCCTATTAATAACTATGTGTTGTCAAATTGATTCTATCTTATGGTGATTTTTTTCCAGGGTTACCATTCCTTTCTTTATCAATGTGTGTCCTCCTAGGACTGTGTAGATTGCCCAATGAGACACAAGCTGGCTCTTCTCTCAAGAAACACAGTGGAGAATTGAACTCCCAGCGTTTGACTCCAAAGCCAGATATCTGAACAACTGTGAGCTGTCCAGACATCAAAAGCCCTGTTAGTTACAGTAGTTCCAAGTTGATAGCACATAACATGTTTGTAAACAGAGAGCCACTAGACTTCTGGAAATTTGGGTTCAGATCCCCTTTGGACTATGTAAACTCTTTGTGGAGTAGCAAAGATAAGTCTTGCCAGTCTGGCTATGTTAATAGAGTAGACCATACTTCCAGTGAGTCAATGCCAAGTGTCAGGCAGCGGTTAACTAACCTGACAATCCTGAGGACTAATGGCCTTGGGTGCTGAAGTCCACTGGGAAGGGTGATGGCCCCCAAGTGGATTAAATCCCACTTGAATCCATCTTGATGGAAGGTAGCAGATTAATCAATATTGACCTGGAGCTGATGAGGACTTTGCATGCCAAACGGGCTTCGGACCAGAAAGGGACTGACAGAACTGGATCAGTGATATGGGTGTCACGCTGCGATGCAGAAGACAAATAGAAGACTAATGCATTATATTGTCCTCAGGATAATCTTAATGGCTGATCACCATGAGGATTACCAATATTTGGATTTGGACACAGCAGTACAGCAACAACAAGAAAGATAAATCACTCTGGGAACGGCTCACATACCTCAAAGCCTGATTGGGGTCACCATAAATTAGAAGCCACTTGATGGCCCAAGAGCATCAGATAATTTGTAAATGTTTTCAAGGTGCAATATCAGGATCGGTTGTTTCTCCTTGACATGACATAAGATTAGGTGTGACTGAGCAGTGAGATTTGGAAGCAGAAAAAGGATGAAATCTGCTTGAAAGTAGTAAGTAAAGCAACCACTTCGTTTACAAAAAAAATGCTCCAAGCTCTGATTTATGATTGTAAAGCCCAGTGGATTGATAAATGCTCTCAGAAAGTTTCCAGTTGTCCTAGAAAGTGCCCAGTTTCAAGTGATGAGGGATCTGTTACAGTGCTATAATGTTCTATCAATGGTAAAATATTTGGTGTGAGGACAGATAATTCATATCAGCTCTGCTTTTGGCTCTTATGTCATGTAGTTGCTATGGAGGCATCGACAGCAGTATTTGTTACAATTTCATGGTATTAGCTTGAAGCTGTGGATAAAATACTTGGAGATTTGGTTGAATATTCCTGTCCTCATTCTTTCTCCAATAATGCCTAATTAAAAAGGTAGTCAAGGCTCAAGGGACATTCATCGAAGGGATCCAGGCTCTATTTAATGCTTCTACGTAATAGGGAGATGGGTTTTAGTGGCAGATTTTTCAGTCCGTCCTTTGCTGCTTCCTTCAGAATAGCCCAGGTGCCTTGAGTTGGGTGGTTGCATGGATATGCCTTCAGAAACTCTCTAGACTTGGAAAACATACATCAGTATCACCTAGTTGCAAGTATCTCTGTTTTAGACAAGGTCGTTGAACCTTTGCTTTCATCTTCTTGATCAGTTAAATTATTTGGATCCACCAGCTCTAGGCTGAGTATTGGCACCAAGACAAAGTTGCTTTGATCTTCTTTATTTTTTGGAAAAGGGTGTGTTCTTTCTTTGATCTTTCAACAAATCCCACCTCACATCTCAGTGTGGTGCAGCAGTGATTCTGGCCTTCTGACAACTATGGTACTGGGGGTGTATTCTCCTGGCAGGTTCAACCATGCCATAAATGTGTCAGCTAGCAGTCTGGAATGGTTCTCCATTCTGGAACTGCAAGTCAGCTAAGTGGGGTTGGGTACTCAGGCAATGCACCCAAGTTGCTCTAACATGGCCAACTTCGACATGAACCCAGCCAGCTGTGTTGTTGTATTTAAAATGGCTAAAGGACTATCGAAAACACGGGCCTCAGTCCCCCACACACCATTGGACCCTGCTACAGTAGCGGTCGGACTTCCTGATGGCAAAAGGCTGCTAAAATCTCATGAGAGATGATGCTTTGATCCGCCACGTCAAACTAGACATGTGAAGTATGGATCAACCAAGTAAGTAAGTATTAACAGACTATTGTGGAATTATTGTCTGATACTGTAGCATGTGTGTTAATGGGTCGTGTACAGTTCCATCAGATTAGCAAGGGAGTAATTGTAGATTTGGAGGAATAGCTCTCAGAGATATCAGGACCTGAGAAAATCCAAAGTGTTTTCTTTACTCATCCTAATCTGAAGTAGATTTTAGTCCACCCCTTCCTGCTTCCCTTCAGACTAACTCTTTTAACATGGTACCTTAATTTTTTTTGAATGTTCAGTCATGATGACCAGAAACAATCATGTGGCACACATTTTGCATAATTTTTTTAAACCTAAAGTTTAAATAATATTTTTCAACATCATAACATCTTAATGTTGTTATCCTAATTAACCAGATGCCTATGGCACCTTTAACATTAACATATTTATTTCAGTGTGTGCTTTAATGGACTACAATCTGTGATATGCAGTACAGTACTTGGGCCACACATTTGAGTGAATATTACAAGGATGTGGGAGAGAGATAAAACTAAAATAGTATATATAGAAGATAATGATTATTAGTAGAACTGTTAAGGAACTTTCACAATACTGATTACATAAATATTCTTGCAAAATATTGCTAATGACAAACATCATATTACAGTACAAGAGATTTTTGGGCCGGGAACATTAAAACTGTAATCTGTTTTAATATACATGAACTTTTAAATAGAAAAAAATCCCCAGTTTTATAAAAACCCAACTTTTAGAGGAAAAGTTTGGTGGTTCAGAAGTTCTATATGTATCCGTTAACATTCAGTTCCTTTTTTCCTTATCATCTGATTCACCAGAAGGCTGAGGAGGAGATGACCCACAATGACAACTCTAGGAGGAAGGCTAATAAGCCGAAACAGAATTCTGGCAAGATGAAGGTACTGTGGGTATTCTGGCAAAAGTTCTGGTGAAGTGGAGGTATTGTGGTTTGAATATCTGGTAGATGATTATTCATGCAGGTTGAATATGTTCCCAAATCTATCTTCATCATTAAAGCTTCATTAAAGTATCTTTTACCAGCTTTAATTCAGCTTTAACTCAACTTTAATTTAACTATTTTCAGAAATCCATGTTCTTTTAACTCCTTGTTTGGTTGTTACAACACATATGAGGGCCTCCCCTTATAAATAAACTGGAACCATCAGTTCCTGCAGAATATGGCAGCCAGGATTTTGATCGGTACATCTAGCCTATGGTATGCCACTGTACATGTGCTAAACCCAAGCTACTTTGGTTTAACCCAAATTCATCAGCTGCATAGCCATTTCCAGGCTCAGTTCAAGGTGCTAATCCTTCCACATCATTGTTTCCAAGCAGTAAGATCTTCTTCCTATATTAGCCAGCTGTTCTGGTCATCAGTTTGGCAGCTCAACTTCATCTCAAGGTAGAGGTTGCAACCTGAATTAATAATGGGTAGATGTACAACTCTGTCAGTTAGGTATCTGGCTGTGGAGTTAGAGATTGGGAGTTGAATTTACCACTGTGTCTCCTTGGGAGAAGAGCCAGCCTGTGTAGCCTTGAGCAAGCTGCATGATCCCAGAGTGTCCTCAGTGGGAGGGAATGTTAAACCATAGTTGAGTACTGTCTGTCTAGAAAACCCTGAAAATGTTCACTATCACTTTGAATTGGCTTGACAGTGCACATGCATACACACACATACACATGCAAACACAATCTTTGGCCAATTAGTAATTATTTAGTGGTTGATTTCACCATCCTCGGATACCGTTGGTTATTTTTGACTATTGTTATTAAATATTTTTATATGTTTAATCATTGTATACTGCCTAGAAGGGACTGCAGTGGCTTAGTGGTTAAGACACTGAACTTGAAGACTGGGAGGTCAGCAAGTTAGCAGTTTGAGACCCGAGTGTTGCATTACAGAGTGACCTACCTTCTCTGCCCCAGCTCAAATCAAAAATTTTTTTTATACAGTCACAGACCAGAGAAAAACTTTAGGTTCAGCTTTGGTGGTAAGGTAAACAGTGTTCGTGTCTAGTCATTCCTACCACATGACCATGGAAACATCTGCAGACGCAGACAGCACTAGCTCTTTGGCTGTAAACGGAGATGAGCACCGTGCCCTAGAGTTGGATACTACTGGCTTCTGAGCAAGGGCAACCTTTACTTTTATCATCTACAGTGGGAAAATATCTGATATGGGTGGCATATAAACAAACAAATAAATCTTATATCCCAGTAAGATGGTTTGGTGTCTTGCACGGAAGACAAAGAAGGAGTCGCAGGAAGGACTAACACAGGTTTATTCATTGATGGTCAGCATGAACATGTGGCAATGGCGGAGGTACATCTCATTATATACATGTTGTGTATTGAATGTAGTGTGTTGAATGTAATTGTAACCACACGAATGGGTACAGGTAACACTGTAACCTTCTGTATGAGGACGCGAGCTAGTGGCCACCGGGGGCAATAGCGAGCGCCCAGCGCACAGGGTTCACATTACTCAAATGCCTTCAGCTGCGCGGGAAAGATTCCCGCGCTCACCTCACCTGGACAAGAAAGGCGTGACCAAGGATGACGTCACTTGGACAGCAGCCAATGCCTGTCAAAGAGCCAGATTCAAGTAGATAGCCACCGTATAAAAAGAGCTGTTTGTCCGCCATTACCACATGTTCGTGCTGTACTCCATGCAATAAAGATGTGTTAGGCTAGCTTACAGCCGTTTCCTTTGTCTTGATTCCCAAACACCAAATTGGCGACGAAGGTGGGATATGGATTCCCACGGGGACAAGACAATAGCACAGAAGCCAGTTTTCGACGTGACCCATCCCGAGCGATGGGACTGGTTTGAAATGCATTTTAAGAGTACGGTGGCGTATGCGGGCATCACCGACGCTGGGAAGAAGAAGGGTCTTCTCACCACGATGCTTGGTTTCCACCCCGTGCAAGCGCTGATGGATCTGATGGCACCACGAGAGGTGGACCAGGTTTCGGTGACGGAAATACTGGCGGTTCTGCGGAGCCATTTCAAGCACAAGGTGTCCTTCTTCTCCGCCAGGGCAACCTTCCTGAGGAGGGACCAAAAGCCGGGTGAGTCAGTATCCGAGTATGCAGCGGCCCTCCGCGTCTTGGCAACCCCATGCGAATGGCGGGAAATTCTAGACGTGGCCCTAAGGGACAGGATGCTCTGCGGGATGAGAGACGGGGAGACCCAGAGGAAGCTCATGAACCGAGGCCACAACCTCACTTTTAAAGAGGTACTACAAGAGGCTCTAGCAGCTGAATCCACGTGGGCCGGGTACAAGCTGCTCAAGGCAAAGCCCCCACCAGTCGGGGCAGCTGCATCCGCCGTCCAGGCGGCCTGGAGGGCGACCCCTGCCCCACGCTCGCCCACATCCTCAGAGGCTTCCGTCCAGGCGGCCTGGAGGGCGACCCCTGCCCCACGCTCGCCCACATCCTCAGAGGCTTCTGCCACCCCAGGCTCCAGCGAAGATGAGGGGGTCCGGAAGGTCAGGAAAGGGCTGAGCGAGAAGAAAGGGAAGGGGGGCGGCGCTGCGATGGGTGCGGAGCGTCCCATGAGAGGAGCAAGTGTCCATTCCGGAAAGCTGAGTGCCACAACTGTGGGCGGAAGGGCCACATCGCCAGGGTCTGCAAGCAACGCCGGGAAGAGAGTAAGCGCTCCACGAGCAGCCGGGATGGCGTCGGCAGAGTCGGCGATGGCGGCGACGACCCAGAGGGGAACCACGTGTGCCTGCGAGTGCACGCGGAAGACGACGTGGCCGTCCACAGCGTGCCTCTAGGGCAACCACGTTTTTATACTGAGGTACTGTTGCAAGGGGTCCCTGTTAAGATGGAGATAGACTCGGGGTCTGTATACTCCCTCATTTCCCAAAAGGAATTTTTGCGGATTCCCCCGAAGGAGCGACCCAAACTCAAGGAGATGGGGGCGAACTTAAGAGATGTGCAGGGAAATGTAATTCCAGTATTGGGGATTGGGGACTTCGAGACACGGTACAAGGGACTCCGAAGGAAACTCCCCCTGGTAGTTCTAAGAGAGGGGGGGGGGTGTAATCTCCTGGGAACACAATGGTTCAAACCCCTGGACATTTTCATAGGCGGCGTCCATGCCATCGGGGGGAATGAGATTCAGGCAGTGTGCGACGCACACGCAGAGGTATTCAAGAAGGGACTCAGGAAGTACAAGGGGCCCCCAGTTTCCTTCGACCTGGACCCGGAGGTCCGCCCAATGAGACTCAAGCCACGTCGGGTTCCATTCGCCCTAAAGGACAAAATTGAGGCAGAACTGGACAAATTAGTGGGGCAAGGGATTTTAGTGCCGGTGGACTCTGCAGAGTGGGAGACTCCTATTGTCACAGTATTGAAAGCAAATGGGGAGGTGCGAATTTGCGCTGACTACAAGTGTACAATTAACAAGGCGATCCGCCCTAATGCCTATCCGGTGCCAGTAGTTAGCCATCTGCTGGCTACTTTACATGGGGGAAAAGTCTTTGCTAAACTAGATCTGGCGCAGGCATACCAGCAGCTTCCAGTAACCCCAGCCACAGCTGCTGCGCAGACCATTGTAACTCACAAGGGGGCATTCAAGGTGACGCGCCTACAGTTTGGCGTGAACTCGGCGCCGGGGATATTTCAGTCTCTTGTGGAACGTTTGTTAAAGAAATTACCAGGGGTCTTGCCATTTTTCGATGACATATTGATATCTGGGGAGAGCGAATCAGAACTGGCCCAGAGACTAGATAGGGTCCTTAGAGCCTTCGAATCCGCGGGGTTGAGGCTGCGGAGGGACAAATGTGTGTTTCTGGCCAGGGAGGTGGAGTTTCTGGGGTTCCGCATAACCTCTGCGGGGGTGAAACCCGCTGAGTCCAAAGTCTCAGCTATTCAAAACGCCCCTCGCCCCACCGCGAAACCGGAGCTGCAGTCCTTCCTGGGGCTGCTGAATTTTTACCATTCCTTCCTGCCCAGGAAAGCGACGATTGCAGAGCCCCTGCATGGGTTGCTGAAGAAGGATGCAGTTTGGCGGTGGGGAGAGAAGCAGGAGCGGGCTTTCAGGGAACTCAAGCAGCTTCTCTCTTCGGAGGCTATTCTATCCCACTTCGACCCAAAGAAGCCGGTAGTCTTGGTCTGCGACGCCTCACCAGTGGGGGTGGGGGCGGTCCTGTGCCACGTGCTAGAGGGGGGGCGAGAAGCCCCAGTTGCATTCTACTTGAGATCATTGTCCAAGGCAGAACGAAATTACGCCCAAACAGATAGGGAGGCACTTGCCATTGTCGCAGGGACAAAGAAGTTCCATGATTTTTTGTATGGTCGCCCATTCACCATTATAACAGATCACAAGCCGCTGTTGGGTATCTTCACCTCAGACAAGCCCACTCCACAGATCCTCTCCCCCAGGATGCTTAGGTGGGCGATTTTTCTGAATGCATACAGGGGGTTGTTAGAGTACCGCCCCGGGAAAGAGATAAGCCACGCGGACGCTCTCTCAAGGTCTCCTCTGCCCCACCTGGGGGACCCAAAGTGTGAGGTAGAACAGGATAGCCAAGTCCTCCTCATAGAAGCCCTAGATGCACCCCCCATTTTGCCCAAGGAAATAGCTGCCGAAACGGCCAAGGATAAAACGTTAGCCCTTGTGAGATCCTGGGTACAGAAGGGGTGGCCCACAGTTCCCCCCGCAGACGAGTTTGTGGCATTCTTCAGGAAGAGGGTTGAGTTGTCCGCAGAAAGGGGGTGTCTGTTGTGGGGGGAGAGGGTGGTGGTCCCACAAGCATTAAGAGCAAGGGTGCTACGGCTTTTACATGTCAGCCACCCAGGGATTGTGCGCTCTAAGGCGCTGGCCAGAAGCTACTTCTGGTGGCCTCAGCTAGACGCAGACATTGAACACATGAACACCTGTGAAAGTTGCCAGAGCTCTCGGCCTGAGGAGTCCCGCCTTCCACACAGAGAATGGGACACAGCTAGGGGACCGTGGTCCCGCCTCCACATAGACTTCGCAGGGCCATTCAGGGGTTCATTTTTTCTGCTGGTGGTGGACGCATACTCAAAGTGGTTAGAGGTAATTCCAATGCGCAACACCTCATCAGCTGGAACCATAAAACAACTGCGCAAACTGATATGCACCTTCGGGATACCTGACGTCATTATTAGTGACAATGCGAGTTGCTTCACGGCAGCCGAGTTCCAGGCGTTCTTAGAGTCCAACGCCATTCGGCACATTACCTCAGCCCCCTTTCACCCTGCAACAAATGGCCAGGCGGAACGTCTGGTGTGCACAATGAAAGAAGGGCTGCGGCGCATGGGTCCCGGGGATCTGGACCGGCAGCTCTGCCAGTTTCTGTTGGCATATCGAGTGACGCCATTGGCATCGGGATTCTCTCCCGCGGAACTCCTCATGAAAAGGAAGTTACACTCATTATTAACTAGATTGGACCCCACCCGGGTCGAGGATAGAGGAAGAAACATTGAGCACAGCCCCACCAAAAACTTCCAGATAGGAGAGCCTATTCATTGCAGAAACTACGCCACCACAGGGCCAGCATGGGTGCCGGGGGTAGTCATTAATCAAACAGGACCAGTCTCATACTGTGTCGAGACCAACACGGGTCTCCTCTGGAGGAGGCACGCTGACCAACTTAGGCACCGAGTGATTGGGGGGCCGGACAGAGGGGCTCAACAGCAAAGTTCAGCGTTAGGGTTCTCCCCCACCCGTTTATCCCAAGGGGGAGAAAACGAAGGGCAACAGTCCCAAACGAGGGGGGGGGGAGCTTAGGTTCAAACTCATATCCTTTTCATACGCCAGCTTTATCCAGTCCCTTGAAAGAGAGGAACGAGTTTGCCCCTGTAGTTCTACCCAGTCCCTCGAAGGAGGGGAATGAGTTTGCCACTGTTGCCCCTGAATTAGATTTTGAGTTACCAAACCGGGGGGGGGGGTTTCGGAGTGTTCCCCCACCCGTCCAAGCGAAGAGCGGGGTTTTTCTTTAGCCCCTAGTGCCCCCCGGTTTGTCCACATCCGCATCAGAAACCCTTCCTCCCCCTTCTCCTGCCCAGCCCAAAGCGGCAAGTCCGCGGCGAGTCACTAACGAGTCATCCTCTCCAATTGCAGGACAAGAACCAGGAGGACACAGACGAGGGGGGATGGCCGAGTAAAGCATAACGGCCGCACGGCCAAAACGCGCATGCAGGAAACCAGTTTGGTTAAGGGACTTTGTCCCATCTTAGGGGGGAGGGATGTTGTGTATTGAATGTAGTGTGTTGAATGTAATTGTAACCACACGAATGGGTACAGGTAACACTGTAACCTTCTGTATGAGGACGCGAGCTAGTGGCCACCGGGGGCAATAGCGAGCGCCCAGCTCACAGGGTTCACATTACTCAAATGCCTTCAGCTGCGCGGGAAAGATTCCCGCGCTCACCTCACCTGGACAAGAAAGGCGTGACCAAGGATGACGTCACTTGGACAGCAGCCAATGCTTGTCAAAGAGCCAGATTCAAGTAGATAGCCACCGTATAAAAAGAGCTGTTTGTCCGCCATTACCACATGTTCGTGCTGTACTCCATGCAATAAAGATGTGTTAGGCTAGCTTACAGCCGTTTCCATTGTCTTGATTCCCAAACACCAAAATACAGTAGCACAATACATTTGAATTTTGCTGCACGGTAGCTCATTGGCCGCTACCGGCGTGACATCGCCCAGGTCACGCCTCTCTTCTGTAGTTCTTCTTCTGTAGTTCTTGATCATGCGGGGAAGTTCCCGCGGCTGTTCATGATTTGGGGAATGTGAACCATGTGAGGTTGAACGCTCGCAGCTGCCCTCTATGGGCGGCTTGCTCGCGTTCCTTAACAGCTGAGATACATTGTGATTGTGGACTGGTTACATTCATATATTTAAAGTAACATTGTACATGCATACATAACAGATGGCAAACTCAATTGCAGCATCAGTCTCTTAAATGCTTCTCTGATGCAGTTTTTCGTGGAGGATAGGCTTCCCTAACCTCCATTTGATCATCACAACATCCTTGTGATGTAGATCAGACTGAGAGTCAGGAAATGACTGGCCCCAATGTTACTCTGAGTTTTACATCTCAGAAGGCATGAGAACTTGGATCTGTGCAAGTCCTCATCCAATGCTCTAGTCCAGAGGTTTGCAACCTATGGCCTGTGGGCTGGACACGACCCATGGCACCATTTCATGTGGCCCGCTGCCTCATGCCTGCCACCACCGCTAGAAGCGGTGAAAACACTCCAAAAACATGCCACCCCTTGCCCTTGCTCCTGCCGCCACTGCCGGAAACAGCAGAAGTGGCGAAAACACCCAGGAATGTACTGCCCTCACTCCTGCTGCCACCACTGACACCAGAAGCGGCGGAAGTGGCAAAAACAAGTGAAAACGCACTGTAAATGCTCCTGCAGCTGTCGTAAACACGTTTACGACAGCTGCAGGTGCATTTACGGCAGCGTTTATGGCGGGAGGAACCATGTGTCCTGCCCAATCAGCTGTCTGAAGGGGTGTGATCTGGCCCGCAGTGCAAAAAGGTTGAGAACCCCGCTCTAATTAGTACATAACGCTGTTTCTTGTGATTTCATACTGATGACTTCTGTGCTATTTGTGTGCCTTTCTTTTGCACAGAAGGAGCTGCAGTTTCCCCTAATGATACGAATGGGGAAAGCGGATGGGGAAGAAATTAGATAAATGGAAAGCAGGATGGAATACTGTATCTGAAGATCGATGCTGGTGGGGGGAAAAAAAGAGAAAAAGATGCTAAGCTGAGCTCCCTGAATGCTGGCCCTTTAAGAGACTAACCCTCCCAGTGCTGACAGTTCCAGGGCGATGGCTCTGTTAAAAAGCTCTGAGCAGCTTCATCGCCTCCAATTCAATTGTGTGCCACATCCGCTATAGAAGCTGCAGGTAATTGCTGCTTGGGTTTGACGGGTAAGAGGAGATGGGCTTAATCTGGATTGGACTGGGAGGGCAGGTCAAGGAGGGAGCCTTTAATTACAGAGCATTGGATGACTCCTACATTATTTTGATTGTGCCACCAGCATTTCTGAATGTGTAAAGCCACCTTCAGAATCCCACACATGCTTGTGAGGTAGATCGTGCATGGTCATATGCCCATTTTATAGCCTGGGAAACAGAAGACTGCTCCTGCAGTTCAGTCTCTGTTGGGAAGGAGAAGGGTGTCTACTCTTTGGCTGTGACTCGCACTCAAATAGCTGATATCCAGTTTGATTGGGGAAGAAGACTAGTTCTTTTTGCTATTTCCCTAATACAAGAGTATTAAGCTTGTGACCTGTGTTTAATTCTAGCTCCTTCAACTGTAAGGCAAACAGGTGGCTTTGAGCCAACTAATATCCATTATCTTGATCTACCCTGCAGGGTTGTTGCAGAGGTTTTTTTTTTAAAAAAGAACAAATTGCCTGGAGCAATTTAATGCACAAATATACTTATTTTGCATCCTCACTCTAATGTATGGCTTGACTTGACAGCTTGTGTGCCATCTCAACAGTTTTGACAGCCTAAAGGATGGAGCAGGCTTACTAGAGAGTATACCCATTGGAGCCACCTTTGCACTTAACTGGTGTAGAGTTAAGCTGGGTGCCATTCATCTGAAACACGAAAGCATCCCTAGGATAGGTTGTCTGTTCCATGCTTACGAAACTTCCTGCCACTCCTAATTTTTGTCAACGTTTTTGGATTAATTTCTTGGCCTGGATGCCTGCAGGACAGCTCCAAATATTATGAAGCAAGTGGAGGAGTCAAAGAAGGCAGAGGCTGCGTGATTGGCAGTTCTTCTTGCAATTTGCAGCCAACAGAAGGCATGGCTAAAATCAGAGCTTGGAACAGTGGATTTTTTTTTTTGGGACTACCACTCCTGGAATATGGCAGTCAGCATGGCCAGGGGCCCTTCTAATTGGGGGATTTTATTTTGAGAAGTATTTGTCGGTTGCCTGTTTTGATTTGTTGTGTGGTCTGTCATGTTATTTGACATTGGCTTGTACACCGCCCAGAGTGGGATACCACCCAAATGGGCGGTATGGAAATGTGATAAATAAATAAATAATTTATTTAATAAATAATCCTGGGAATTGTAATCCAGGAAGCGAGCATTTTCTGAAGCCCTGCCTAAAAGGAATCCTCTTAGATCTGCTGCTAAACTGCTGAGTTGAGAGTCGGAGGCAGTATGAAACGTAAGGGACTAAATTTGGGCAGATAATTTAAATGGCAGATATTTAGGCACAGGAAAAGGCATTCCGTGTGATGCTCTCAACAGGGACCGTGCGCTGTTAAGATCTGTGTCTTATCTCTTTTCCAGGAACCATGAGCCGCAAAGTCGTGAGGTCCAGCAAGTTCCGCCATGTCTATGGACAACCTGTCAAGGCTGACCAGTGTTATGATGACATCCGAGTTTCCCAGATGACCTGGGATGGGAATTTTTGCTCTGTGAACCCCAAATTCCTGGCTATCGTTGTAGAGGCTAGCGGTGGTGGAGCCTTCTTGGTCTTGCCGTTGGCTAAGGTACTGGGCCACCCCCTCTTGTGCCCCCCCCCAAACCTTTCCCAATCCTTCTCCAACCATCCATCCTTTAACTTAACTCTTATCTCCGGTCTCAGTTCAGTTACCACCTACCTCCAGCTTAAACTTGCATGCACAGACCTAACCTTTGGGGTGCCTTCCCCCTTCCCCACTAGTGTTTCCAGGGAACACGTTGGCAATGGTAGGGAAGAGGCACCACAGACTTGTGAAACTGTTGAAACAACAGATCTTTTTTTGTACAGAGCTTTTTTTCTTGCCTTAAATGGCTTGAAGTTTGAACCTGCTGCGGAAACGAGGCCCTGAAAAAAGAAGAAGAGGAAGTGGGTTTGGGGCAGGCGGTGGGGAAAGGAAGCGAGGAGTGGTTGGTGATCATTGAAGCTCTCTCCTGTTTGTCATGTGTTTGCCCCCACTTACACGCACACCTGAACTCACTCCCCATAACTGCATCCCCCCTCTCCCGCAAAAAAACAAAAAACTCTAGGCGTTTTGGGTTTCAGCCTCACCTGGTTTCCACCCATCTAGGGAATGGAAGGGACTGCAGTGGCTCAAGTGGTTAAGATGCTGAACTTGCTGACTGAAAGGTCAGAGTTCGATTCCTGGGTACTGCATGACGGAGTGAGCTCCCATCTCTGTCCCAGTTCCTGCCAACCTTGCAGTTCAAAAGCAAGAAATTGCAAGTAGATAAATAGGGACCACTTCGGTGGGAAGGCAAACAGCGTTCCGTGCACTCTGGTGTCGAGGCATGCCTGCCACATATCCACGGAAACGTCTGCAGATGCAGATAGCGCTGGCTCTTTGGCTATAAACAGAAATGAGCACTGAACCCTAGAGTCAGATACAATTGGCTTTCAAGTGAGGGCAACCTAGGAAATGGAAGTCACAGAAAGATGTGATTTCCACCCTGTTCTTACATTTTGTTTAAAGCTTGGAAACATTGAGTTTTATTTGGACACAAAAACTCCTAGAGTCCCCTAGCCAGGACTGCCCCCCCAAGTGACTTTCCAAGCTCTGATCCTATCCAGGTCACCCAGAAATATATTTGGGGCGCAGTTTCTATCAGAGATGCACAGTCTCTCTCGCCCCTCAATTTTTGGAATGCTTTTTGCAGTTTCCATTTTCACCTCCTTGACAGGGACACTTTATGTTTTGGGTTTTTTTTGTGCTTGTTGAGCCTTGGCCCATTCTAACTTCTGGTATACAGTACTGTATTTCCCAAAGATGCAAATTAAAGCTTGTATGGGTCTGACCGCCAGACCCATAC
Source organism: Bradypodion ventrale (assembly GCA_035047345.1). Lineage (NCBI taxonomy): Eukaryota > Metazoa > Chordata > Lepidosauria > Squamata > Chamaeleonidae > Bradypodion > Bradypodion ventrale. The sequence goes on from JAWDJE010000006.1 coordinate 11,083,059, forward strand.
AATGCATCGCAACCTTCAGTTGCGATGCATTGGAAAGACAAGAGTTTCATCTCTCTTTGGGTTGAGCAAGTTAGGTTTAGGCTGGCCCCCACTCCTCCCAACTTGATAGGTGAAGATCTTGTGCTTGCCCCTAGGAAATGTCTCATGACTCCAGCGTGATAGAAGATTTTGCATTCTAAAAGAGCAAGCACAACAAACCGAGAGGGGAGGGTGGTGGTGGAAAATAGAGTAGCCACATGAGCCTTGTCTGAGGCTGGGGAAAACAGCTCTAAGCGTTCTTTCCCATAGGGGCAAATGGTGGGTGTTAATCGGTGGCTTTGTTGCCTCATTTGAGATTCATCATGTTTTGTGGCTCTACCCCAACCATTGGCATGACAGGATAGGAGAATGGAAAGAGATCAATTTCAGTGCTGGCATGTACGACAGGAGGGTGGTTAGGGCACGTGGCACCAACCCAAGGATGAGTAGCAAGACATATTAGGACAGTGGTGGTGAACCTTAGCACTTCAGGTATTCTTGAACTTCAGTTCCCAGAAGGCCTGATCAGCAAGAGTGCTGACCTGGGCTTCTGGGAATCGAAGTCCAAGAACATCTGGGGTGCCAAGGTTGGCCATCACTGTATTAGGACATCTTATCATGGCTTACCACCATGATGGCAAACCTTAGCACTCTAGGTGTTCTTGAACTTCCATTCCCAGAAGCCCAAGTCTCTGTGAATCCACACAAATGGGTACATGCAGTAAACCCATTTGTGTGGATTCACAGAGACTTGGGCTTCTGGGAATGGAAGTTCAAGAACACCTAGAGTGCCAAGGTTCGCCATGACTGGCCTATCACATCTCAGTGCCTCCTAGTTGCTAGTTACAACATTAGCTCTGCAAGGATGCAAAAAGGGTATCCTATAGTGACAGATTTTACTTACTTAGGATCAAAGATCACTGCAGATGGTGATTACAGCCATGAAATAAAAAGGAGACTGATGCTTGGGAGACGAGCTATTAGAAACCTGAGGAACATAGTTAGAAGTGGAGACATCACCTTGCGAACAAAAATTCCCATAGTCAAAACAATGGTATTCCTGGTAATGTATGGTTGTGACAGTTGGACCATAAGGAAAGCTGAGCACAGAAGAATAGATGCCTTTGAGATGTGGTGTTGGAGGAGAGTTTTGAGAGTCCCATGGACAGCAAGGAGAACAAATAAGTCAATCTTAGAAGAAATCAACCCTGACTGCTCCTTAGAAGGTCAAATAGTAAAGATGAAGCTAAAGTACTTTGGACATCAAATGAGAAGAGAGGATTCACTTGAGAAAGCCTTGATGCTGGGAAAGGTGGAGGGCGAAAGAAGAAGGGGACGGCCGAAAATGAGATGGCTAGATGGTATTGTAGATGCACAGAGCTGGGTGGGCTGAGGAAGATGGTGGGGGACAGAGGTGCCTAGAGGGCAATGGTCCATTGGGTCGCAAAGGGTCGGAATCAACTGTGCAACTGAACAACAACAACAACAACATAGTGCATTATGAAAGCCTGTTAAGTCCCGGGTGTTCAGGTAACAGGCTTTCATAATGCACTATGTTAAAGCAAAGCCAGCTAGGCCTGCTTTTGTGCTTTTCATATCAGCTTGATGTCGGCAGTTTTTCAAAATATGGGGATAAATGCTATCTAATGTGTCTGTGGTTCCTCTTGTTAAGTGATGGATTAACTGAAGAAATAAAAAGCACCTGATGGTAATCATGTCTGCAAATTACTCTATTGTTAAAGGCACAGGTGTAGAGGGCTGGCTGAAAAGCTGGCAATTGTATGATTATTTTAGGCTGAAATTAGAATGGTGTGGGTGTTTTGGGAGAAGGTTATGTTAGAAGACAGGGGGAAAGTTGGCAGATGCCTGTGTGTGTAGAAAAATGTTAATTAGGGAAAGAGAATGGAGACTGGGTGAGAAAGAAATCTTCTTCTTCTGCCTTATCCAAATCCGAATATTAGCGATCCTCATGGCGATCAGCCATGAAGACTGTCCTGAGAATATAATGCAGTGGCCTTTCATCTGTCTTCCGATCACAGCATGACCCCTGTACCACTGATCCAGTTCCACAAGTCACTTTCTGGTCCTGAGCCCTTTTTGCATGCAAAGTCCTCCTCAGCCCCTAACCAGTATTGATGAAGCTGTTGCCCTCCATCAAGATGGATTCAACTAGGATTTAATCCATTTAGGGACCATCACCCTTTCCTGTGGACTTCGGCACCCAAGGCTATAGGTCCTCAGGATTGTCAGGTTAGTTAACTACTGCCTGATACTCAATGTTGAGTCGCTAGCAGTATGGTCTACTCTATTACTATAGCAAGATAACCTGGCCAGACTTGTTGAGACGGAAGTAGGCAAGGAATAATTTACGGAAAAGAAGGCAAAGGAATGCAGGTATTCACTAGCCCTTGGTGTTCCTAGTAAATGGCACCTGGATTGCAGGATTGGTTTCTGCTAGGCTCCTAGAAGTTTAGGCTCTGGCTAGCTCATTGAATTGGAGTATTTGGCTGCAGAGCTAGAAGTTGGGAGTTCGATTCCGCACTGTCCTTCGTGGATGCCCCCCGAAGAAGGGAACAGTAAAATATTTCTGGATATTCTCTACCTAGAATAGCTTGAGAAGAGTCATAATGAATTGGAATTGACTTATCTTTACAAAAAGAAAGATGTAGGTGTTGTGTATGCAAGGACACTGTTGCTTTAAGTAAATGAATGTAACCAGCCCCATATCACAATGTATCACAGCTGCTAAAGGAACGCGAGCGAGCCGCCCATCAAGGGCGGGTGCGAGCGTTCATACTCACATGGTTCAATCCCCAAATCACGGACAGCCGCGGGAAACTTCTCCGCATGAAGAACTACAGAAGAGGGGGGCGTGCCTCAAGACGACGCCCCCAACGGTGGCAGCCAATGAGCCACCGTGCAACCAGATTCAAATGTGTTTCATTGTTTCATTACTGTATATAATGTGATGTATCTCCGCCATTACCACATGTTCGTTCTGATCATCAACCAATAAACCTGTGTTAGTCCTCATTGCGACTCCTTCTTTGTCTTCCGTGCAAGACACTAAATTGGCGACGAAGGTGGGATTATGGCGAATCCCAGAGTCAAGACGTACCATTTCGACGTCAGCGAGCCTGACCAGTGGGAGCTCTACGAGTGCCAGTTTCGGCACGCGATGGAAGCAGCCGGCGTCGACGACGACGCGCTGATACGCTCCCATTTCCTGGCCCAGGTGGGACCGGCCACGCTGCGCATTCTCATGAACTTGGTGGCGCCAAAGAAGGTTGAAGCCGTGCCGATCGACCAACTCCTGGAGCTGCTGAGGGCACACTTCCAGCCCCCAGTCTCGATTTTTCCGGCCCGGGTCGCGTTCCACCGGCGAGACCAGCGTCCAGGCGAGTCCGTGTCCGACTACGCAGCGGCCCTCCGACTGGCGGCCGTGCACTGCAAGTGGGACGACCTGAACCAGGCTCTGCGAGACCGTCTGCTGTGCGGCCTGCGGGACGAAGAGCTACAAAGGAAGCTCATGACCCGCGACGAGCACCTCTCGTTCAATGAGGTGTTGCGAGAGGCACAAGCGGCCGAGGCGGCCAGGAGCGGGGTCAAGGTGTTCAAGGCCCGCAGCACAGCGTCCGAGCGGGCCAAGTCCCCCGTTCAAGCGGCACGGCGGACTCCAGCAAAGGCAGCCTGGCGGGCACCTAGGTCGCCCGCCGGCACTCCAGAGACCTCCGACGACTCGTCCGTAACGGCGGACTCCTACACCAGCGAGGACGACGGCGTCCAGAGAGTAAGGAAGCGCGGGGAGCGGCGGCAAGACCGAGAGCGGCAGGACCGCCGCTGCGACGGCTGTGGCGCGGGCCACGACCGCACGAGGTGTCCCTTCCGCAAGGCCGAGTGCCACAATTGCGGTCGAAAGGGGCACATCGCCCGAGTTTGCAGGCGCGGGCGACCCGAGAGCAAAGGCAGTTCCAGCCATCCCCAGCACCACCAGCGGAAGGCGGCCGGTTCCAGGAAGGTGTCCACCATTCGCGGCGAGGACGGCGTGCACCGCGTGGCCCTGGAGCACCGGCGATTCTACGTGGAGGTACAGTTGCAGGGGCGCCCCGTGAAAATGGAGATAGACTCAGGGTCGTCATACTCCATACTGTCCCAGAGGGAGTACTTGCGCATCCCCCCAGAGGCGCGGCCCAAGTTGCGGGCCATGCGGTCCCATCTGCGGGACGTACAGGGAAACGGGATCCCAGTGTTGGGGGTGGGGAAATTCAAGGTGAAGTTCAAGAATTTCTCCGAAAAGCTGCCCCTAGTGGTCCTCAAGGGGGGGAAGTGTTGCCTCCTAGGGACGCAGTGGTTTGCTCCCCTGGGAATAGAACTGTCCGGCATCCATGCCATAGAGACTGACCCAATGCAGGACGTTTGCAATGCGCACCCGGACGTTTTTAAAAAGGGGCTCGGGACTTACAGGGGGCCCCCAGTTTCATTCGAGTTGGACCCAGAAATCCGGCCCATCCGCCTTAAGCCGAGGAGGGTGCCCTTCGCACTCAAGGACAAGATCGAGGCGGAACTGGACAAATTGGTGGGGCAGGGGATTTTGGTTCCAGTTGATTCGGCAGAGTGGGAGACGCCGATTGTTACGGCCCTTAAATCAAACGGGGAGGTCAGGATTTGTGCGGACTATAAATGTACGATCAACAAGGCCATTAGGCCAAATGCATACCCAGTGCCCGTGGTCAGCCACCTGCTGGCCACACTCCATGGGGGGAGGTGTTTCGCCAAGTTAGACCTAGCCCAGGCCTATCAGCAACTTTCAGTGACCCCAGCCGCTGCCGCTGCGCAGACCATAGTAACGCATAAGGGGGCATTTAAGGTAACGCGCCTTCAGTTCGGCGTGAACTCGGCCCCCGGGATCTTCCAATCCCTCGTGGAACGCCTGTTAAAGGGGCTTCCAGGAGTTCTACCATACTTCGACGATGTGCTGATAACAGCGGGGAGCGAGGTAGAACTAGCTAAAAGACTAGATGGGGTCCTCTCAGTTTTCGAGAAAGCGGGACTTCGACTAAGGAAGGACAAGTGTGTGTTTTTTGCGAGGGAGGTTGAGTTCCTAGGTTTCAAAGTAACCCCAGAGGGGATCAGGCCCTCAGAGTCCAAGGTTGCAGCCGTACAGAATGCCCCTCGCCCCACCGCAAAACCGGAGCTGCAGTCGTTTCTGGGGCTCCTTAACTTCTATCACTCGTTCCTGCCTAGGAAGGCATCGGTTGCGGAGCCACTGCACGCCTTGTTAAAAAAGAACGCGGTTTGGCGGTGGGGGGACAAACAAGAGAGAGCCTTCCGAGAACTAAAATCATTCCTCTCCTCAGATGCGGTCCTGACACATTTTGACCCTAGGAAGCCAGTGGTTCTGGTGTGTGATGCGTCCCCGGTGGGGGTGGGGGCGGTCCTGTGCCACGTGTTAGAGAGCGGGCGGGAGGCCCCGGTGGCTTACTACTCCAGGTCCCTTTCGAAGGCTGAGCGCAATTACGCGCAGACAGACAGGGAGGCACTGGCCATAATCGCAGGGACCAAAAAGTTTCATGACTTTCTATACGGCCGCGAGTTTACGGTAGTGACTGATCACAAGCCGCTTCTGGGAATCTTCACTACCGGCAAACCTACCCCCCAAATTCTCTCCCCCAGGATGTTGCGTTGGGCCATATTCCTCAACGCCTACCAATACGAGTTAGTCTACCGCCCAGGGAAGGAGATCTCCCATGCAGACGCCCTGTCCCGATCTCCCCTCCCTAACCTGGGGGATTCCGCATGCGAGGTAGAGCAGGACCACCAGGTCATGTTAATCGAGTCCCTCGACTCACCCCCCATTGTCCCGGCCGACCTCGCCAAAGCCACGGCGGCCGACAAGATCCTAGCCCAGGTTAGCTCATGGGTGAAAAAGGGGTGGCCCACTACTCCCCCAGAGGAACCGTTCAAACCGTTCTGTAGGCGCAGGGTGGAACTTTCCCTGGAAAGGGGCTGTCTACTCTGGGGCCAGCGGGTGATTATTCCAGAGAAATTAAGGGCAAGGGTACTGAAGTTACTACACACCAGTCACCCGGGGATCGTGCGGTCCAAAGCCCTAGCCAGAAGTTTCTTTTGGTGGCCACAGATAGACGCTGACATAGAGCGTCTAGTGGGCACGTGCGAGAGCTGCCAGAGCTCCCGGCCCGAGGAGTCCCGATTACCCCATAGAGAGTGGGACACAGCCCGCGGGCCGTGGTCTCGTATCCATGTCGACTTCGCGGGGCCCTTCCGCGGGGCCACGTTCCTACTGGTTGTCGACTCCTACTCCAAGTGGTTGGAGGTAATCCCCGTGAGCAGCACCTCCTCCGCGACAACCATAAAGCAGTTGCGCAAACTCTTTGCTTGTTTCGGCCTGCCAGACGTCCTCGTGAGCGACAACGCAAGTTGCTTCACGTCGACCGAGTTCCAAACCTTCATGGAGAGGAACGCAATCAGACACATTACTGCTGCCCCATTCCACCCCGCCACAAACGGTCAGGTAGAGCGCCAAGTGCGCACTACGAAAGACGCACTGCGGCGCATGGGTCCCGGCGACCTGAACCTACACCTGTGCCAGTTCCTAATCACCTACAGGACCACCCCCCTAGCTTCAGGGTTCTCCCCGGCCGAGCTGCTTATGAAGAGGCGCCCGGCAACGCTGTTTGACCGGATGGATCCATCCAGGGTGGAGGATGAGGGGAGAAATATAAATTTAGGGGGGGGGGAGCTCCAAGAACTTTTCCACAGGGGACCCGGTTCATTGCAGGAACTACGCGGCCTCGGGGCCAGCGTGGGTGCCGGGGACAATCATCGAGCAAACGGGGCCAGTCTCCTACAGGGTCGAGACGAACTCAGGGCTAACATGGAGACGGCACGCCGATCAGCTCCGAAGGCGAGTCACTAGTGAGGGGGAATCAGCGTTAGGGTCCTCCCCCACCCGCATTACCCAAGGGGGAGACACGGAGGCGTCCGAGAACACTTTGAAAGAGAGGAATGAGTTTGTCCCCGCATATGAAGATGATTATAATTTCCCGTACCAGGGGGAGTTAGCGGAGTGGTCCCCCACCCGTCCTAGCGAGAAGAGGGGTTTCAGTTCAGCCCCTGGTACATCACGTCCCCAAAGCTCGGGCATGCTGGAGTACACCATAGCCCCGGCCCACAAAAGGCAAACGCCACATAGACAGGCAGCCAGCGGAATCTCGCCAGCCGCAAATCCCCAGACCCCCGAACAGGCAGCGGGAGACAGCGGGGCCACAAGGGTCTCATCGTCAGTCCCGAGGTTCGTACTAGGGGGGTCCCCGGGGCCTACAGGCGGTAGGCAAGGGTTCACTTCCCAACTGTTCATTCCGTTCCCGTCCCCGCAGGCAAGGTCACCGCAGCCTCATCACAGAACCTCTAGCGAGTCCCCACCTTACATTGCAGGACAAGACCGCGCGGGACCAGGAGCCACGGGCTCCCCTGTGTTAGGGCGAGCTGACACGCGCCCCAGACGCACGTGCGGGAAGCCACAATGGTTAAGGGACTTCGTCCCATCCTAGGGGGGAGGGATGTTGTGTATGCAAGGACACTGTTGCTTTAAGTAAATGAATGTAACCAGCCCCATATCACAATGTATCACAGCTGCTAAAGGAACGCGAGCGAGCCGCCCATCAAGGGCGGGTGCGAGCGTTCATACTCACATGGTTCAATCCCCAAATCACGGACAGCCGCGGGAAACTTCTCCGCATGAAGAACTACAGAAGAGGGGGGCGTGCCTCAAGACGACGCCCCCAACGGTGGCAGCCAATGAGCCACCGTGCAACCAGATTCAAATGTGTTTCATTGTTTCATTACTGTATATAATGTGATGTATCTCCGCCATTACCACATGTTCGTTCTGATCATCAACCAATAAACCTGTGTTAGTCCTCATTGCGACTCCTTCTTTGTCTTCCGTGCAAGACACTAAAGTAGGACTGTTAGTAAAGGTTAGCACAGCTGGACAACTGCCAAGATCATCCAGCCATCCCATTCACAACAATGGCAGGACCCATATCAGATATACTGAAGCTCTGAGCCAGCCAGGTGAAGTCTAAGAAGTGCTTGATCATTGTAAGATATGTAATTATCTGTAACAATTATGTAAACTATGAAGATTTTTTTTTTTTTGCCATTAGAGGCCCCTTGTAACTTGAACCTTTAGTTGTAACTTCCATTGCTTTGGTGTTAATCTGACGCTGGCAGGAAGCCCATTCTTGATCCATAGAACTGCCTAATTAGCCACCATTCTGTTGCTTCTTCACCTTCACCAATGGTTTTTCTACGAAAAGCAAATGTGGATTTGCAAGAAAGGAGGAAGCAAGTGATTCATGATGACCGTAGCCAGAGAGAGAAAGGGAAGATGCTGACACATTGACTAAGAGCTCATCAAATTCTGGAGACAGCACTGGGCCAGTTGTGTGTAGAAGATGTCTTGGCAAGGATGCCTGATTCACTAGAGCAGTGCTGGTGAATCTATGGCATGCATGCCAAATGTGGCATGCCCAGCCCTCTCTGTTGGCACATGTGCCATCACCGCAGCACAGAGTTCACTCTGTCCCTCTGCCCAGCAGCCCAATAGGAGTGCTTCCTCTCTCCCCTAGCACAGTGTTTGTCCCACCCCTCTGCCCAGCAGCCCAATCAAAGGGTTTCTTCCCTCCCCCAGCACAGAATTCACCCCACCCCTCGGCCCAGCAGCCTAATGAAAGTGCTTCCTCCCACCTCCCCGAGCACAGAGTTTGCCTCACCCCTCTATTTGGGCACTCGGTTTCTAAAAGGTTCGCCATCACTGCACTAGGGCAAAAAGGATTCTGCTTCACTGTAGGCTCAGGTCCAACCATCCCATTCCTGGCTGCCTTGCCAGATATTGGAGGCAACTATGAAAGAAAGAGGGATCAAAGTCTTAGGACATATAAAGATGTAGATTTAATACAATTCAAATCCTGCCTAAGTTGTAATATATCTATATTTTATACATTCTCAGACTTTCATCTCTCTTCCATAATTTGATGTAATGAATACTACCACTTCTTTTTCCCCTCCCCCGTTACCGGAGTTCTAGGGCGCAACATGTGTTTGCTTTCTGCTTGTTTGCCTTTCTCTCTCTTTATCTCTGTATTGTACCAGTTTTGCCTATGCCCATGATGGTGAACCTTGGCACTCCAGATGTTCTTGGACTTCAATTCCCAGAAGCCCAAGCCCCCTATGAATCCACACGAATGGGTTTACTGCGATTCATCCGGCCCACGCTGCCCTCATCGCTCCCGGGAGCGGAAGTAAAATGCGCCCGTACGGAGGAAGAGTTAACCCAGAAGAGTCTTAACCGTACGGGCGTGTTTTACTTCCGCTCCCGGGAGCGACGAGGGCAGCACGGGCCGGATGAATCGCAGTAAACCCATTCATGTGGATTCACAGGGGGCTTGGGGTTCTGGGAATTGAAGTCCAAGAACATCTGGAGTGCCAAGGTTTGCCATCATGGACCTATGCATGTGACACCTTCCTCCTGCTGCCAATTACAATAAGCCTCAGCCATCCACACTTGTTAGGCTGAGAAGGAGTGGGAGATTGTGGTGTTTTCTTTACCAAAAAAAATTGAACAGTGCTGCTCAGGTTGAAGGAGAAAAATGAAGGACTCTATCAGGATGAGTGATGATGGAGCTTTGATTACCTCCATTTTTAAACTTCTTCTTCGGTGTCTAGGCCAGATGTGAAACTGCCAAAATGAAATCACCTTTTTGGTGAGTTCTTTCTGCAGTTCCTTTTGCCTGATCTAGTGTGAGAAAGATTAGCTGGCAACACAAGGTTACTCCCAATTGTGGTTCAAAACTATCACAACCTTCGAGGAGGCTCTTTCTGTGTACCCCACTTTAACTGTGGCTGCCTGAAAATCCTACTGGCCATGCTGGCTGAAGGAGTCTGTACATTGTAGTCCAAGAAAGGAAAGTTTCCAACTTTGGGATGGAGGAGAGAATAGGGTCATCCCCACACATTAAAAGGTGTGATGACACCCGCCAGGACTGGAAATCATTAAAAAATAGTTTCTGCTTGCCCAGGAGAAGATGTGATGATGGTTCATGCTTGAGAAAGATTTGAAGTCTTGAAGATTTGGAGTTCCTATTTACAGTGCAAATTTTCTTTCTTTCTTTTCTTTTCTTTTCTTTCTTTCGAGGGGGTCAAGACCAGTGGGGTGGATGCTTCCGGCACTCCAAATTGAGATACTTTCCCACAGGCTCTTTCTGGAACCATCACCCACCTACAGTGGCCCAGTAAGGGGTGACCCTACCTAAGTCGCATAACATAGCCTGCAGGATGTTAATTGGAGCTGTTGCCAGTGATGTCCTTTCAGGGAGAAAATAAGTTAAATGGAAAGGTGTGTTTTATCCCCTGGAAATCAATAAATGAGCTCCCTTGCAGACTAAGGCAAAGTTTTGTGTAACAGAAAAGTTTGCATGTTTCATTCCAGGGGCAGTGAATAATGTAGTACAATATCGCAGACTGTCTTTCCTCTCCTTTCTGCTTTTGCAGACTGGTCGCCTGGATAAAGCCCACCCAGTAGTCTCAGGGCACACGGGCCCTGTCATGGATGTGGAATGGTGTCCTCACAATGACAATGTGATTGCCAGTGGATCTGAGGACTGTAGTGTTATGGTGAGTAGCCAGACAGAGTAAAGGTTGGGGGAGGGGGGAGAGGAAGGAGTTGGTCTAAAGCAGGGGTTCCCAACCTTTTCAAGCCAGGGGCCGAGTCACGCTTTCTCAGTCAGCTTTGAGGGCCAGATGGCCATTTTGCACTACATGCACGATGTGGGGGCCATTTTGTCCCAATAACTTCAAAGAAGTGACCATTTTGTTTCTCAAATGCCCTTGGATGGGTGGGTGGGGGCACATGAAATAGTGCTACAGGCTGGATCCAGCCCACGGGCCTTAGGTTGGGAACCTCTGGTCTAAAGGCTGCTGTTCCCAGAAGTAGGAGTCACATGGAGTAACTGGTCCTGGTCCTCCACAAAGTAAGCCCCTCGCATTGCCTCAGCCCCCCATGTGTATTTTCCCCCCAGCATGCTGTGTACTCATTTTACCAGCCTCAGAAGGATGGAAGGCTGAGTCAACCTTGATCCCCATCAGGATCAAATTCACAATGTTACCAGTTTTGGCTGCAATACAGCAGTTTATCCACTATACTGCCAGAGCCTCATTCATGTGACTACTGAGCAGACTGTCCCATAACAATGGGTTGTTTCTCATGAGCATTGAGTGATGTGCTCGAGAATTCTTTGCAAGCAACCTAATGGAGATTGTTGAGGAGCATAATCTAAGTCATGGATTCTCAACCTGTGGCCTGTGGGCCGGATGTGGCCCACGGCACAATTTCATATGGCCTGCCACCACTTCCACCACACGAGGAAGTGTGATTATCTACAGTGAAGATGGAGTGCAATGGGTACTTCATGCGGAGAGATGGAAGGAGGCAGGAAGGACGATGAAGGAGGCAGGAAGGACGATGTTACAGATGAGCCAGGAAAACAGTGTTGGGGATTACTTTTCTCCTCCTATTTATTGACTTTTGGCACCCTTCATCTTTTTTGTGTCTATCTCACTTCCAGGTCTGGGCAATTCCTGAAGGTGGTCTTGCACGTACTTTGAATGAACCCCTGGTGACCCTTGAAGGCCATTCCAAACGGGTGGGAATTGTCTCCTGGCACCCCACAGCGCAGAACCTTCTGTTGAGTGCAGGTAACAAGTAACTGAGACTGCGGTGGCTTAGTGGTTAAGATGCTGAAGTTGACAACTGGAAAGTCAACAGGTCATCAGTTCAAGACCCGAGTGCTGCGCGACAGTGAGCTCCTGTCATCTTTCCTAGCTCCTGCCAACCTAGCAGTTGGAAAGCAAGAAACTGCAAGTAGATGAATAGGTACCACTTTGGTGGGAAGGTAACAGTGTTCCATATGCTCCAGTGTCTAGTTATGCCTGCCACATGACCACAGAAGCATCTGCAGATGCAGACATCAGTGGCTCTTTGGCTGCAAATGGAGACGAACACCGAACCCTAGAGTCGGATGCGACTGGCTTTGGAGCAGGGGCGACCTTGATCTTTACCTAACAAGTAACAGGCTTGGCCTCTGGCAGAATGACAGCAGTGGTAGCCTGATACATACACCTGCCTTTCACAAGTCTATTGACATTCAGGTTGTCAGTTCTTCCTACTCAGTCTGTGTCTTCTCCTTCCCCCTGCAGGCTGTGACAATGTGGTCAAGGTCTGGGACGTGAGCATCGGGCAGGCACCCCTCTCGTTAGATGACCTGCACCCGGATGCCATCTACAGTGCCTCGTGGAACCAGGACGGATCTCTGCTCTGCACAGCCTGTCGGGATAAGCGTGTCCGACTGTTTGACCCACGGGCTGGGGGAACCATTGCCAATGTAAGTACCCACTGTAAGCAAGGGAACAAGTGCTGAAAGGAGCAAATTTAGACCAGTGTGCTGTTAAACAATTAGCTGCCTTATTAAGTTGAACCAAAGGAGTTCCAGCCCTAGAAATCTCAGACCAAACAATACTTTAAGAGCCACCCTTGCTCAAAAGCCAGTCGTATTCGACTATAGGGTTTGGTGCTCATCTGCTTCTGCAGCTGTTTCCATGGTCATGTGGCAAGCATGTTTAGACATGGAATGCTGTTACCTTTCCCACCTAAGTGGCACCTGATGATCTATTTGCAATTTCTTGCATTCAGACTGCTAGGTTGGAAGGAGCTGTCCAAAACTTTGGAGCCTTTAAATGCCACAAAAGTCTTTGTTGCCACTTATTTGGGACTTTTTTTTAAAAAAAACTCTAACTAATCACAACTAGATGCCTGGCCAATTTCTCAGCAGGTGTTTGGGAGCCTGCTGGTGCTCCCAGACATATTCAAATGCTGACCCCAGTTCTTGGCTTGCCAGTTCTTATGTAGCCAAAGCTGCACCAGATACCAGCAGTCTTTGAGGGAATCTTCGACTTTGCAAAAGTATATATATACAGGGTGTCCCAAAAGTCACCATACATAGGCAAAGTTGCATATCATCAGATATCTTGAAAATTGTTTGCCATGAATGGGAGAGAAGATTTTGTGTGGGTGTGTAGAAAGAGGCGGCCGATACATAGAGAATACAGTATTTTGTAAAAATTTGGGATGAATATTTTGTACATAAAGGAACACTAAGTTACAATTTCCCACTTCCCCTATGTATGGTGAGTTTGGGGACATGCTGTATTTAGTGAGGGGGGAAGGCAGTGGTAAGAAACTCCACTAAGACTGAGCATGCTTAGTGGCCACTAACTATCAGGGTTTGTGTGAAAAATCATGAAGAATGAGGGAGCATATAGATCCTGAACAGAAGTTCTCCATGCTGCAACATTTTGTTGCAAACCCCACAAGTCATAGCAGCCACTGAAGTACAAATTGGCTGAAATCCTATAGCTAGCAAAGTAATTGCACTAGAGTAGGCCTGTTTAAATCTATGGGATTTGGTGAGTCAATTTCTTTGTAAATCACATTGATTTAAATAGGTTTACTTCAATTACTACGCTATGGTAAATCACCATTAGATGAGGACCATTTAAAACAATGGAACATATGGAAAAGCAGGACCAACAAATCCCCACTGATTTAATAGGCCTACTCTAGTGCAATTTACTTTGCTAAGCAAGAGGGTCGCAGCCATTGCCTCATATTGCTTAATACTTTCAAAACCACTTCTGCTAGTGGGCTTTGCAACATCTTCCGAGTTGTTGAAGCCCAGAGAGCGACTTCCTTTTCTCCATCCTGCTGTCATTGCCAAATAGTTCAATTGTATAATCCTGAGTTTGAAATGCTTTGATCAAGAGAATAAGCAAGATAAAGCTATGTTGGGAGAAGGACTTAGGAACCATTCAACATAAAGAATCTCCAGACTGTGGAAGTGGGGTCCAAGTGTTGCCTTTACATTGATCAGTTTTATCTCTCATTGAGGATTACTGGAGCAATCCTACCTTTCTCACTGTAGATGGGTTTTTCCTTTGCCAAGGATCCAGACATGATTTCAGATGTCTCCATTTTGACCCCAGTTTACTTATTACTGGTACTCCCTCCTTCCTGATGCCTTCCTTGTCATTGGGTTTTGGACTTTAGTTGCCAGAAGCCTAAGTCAATTCCCCAAAGCACTGATCAGCCAATGAAATGACTTGGGCTTCTGGGAAATGAAGCCCCCCTGTGGGGTGCGGGCGCCATGTTGGGAACCACTGCTGTAGATGATGTATTTGGAGGTGTCATTTTCTCCACAAGGAAACCTTTTCATGCACTTCTTCCGTGTCTAAGCCAGACATGGAACTGCCAAAATGAAGGCACCTTTTGGTGAGTTCATTCTGCAGTTCCTTTCACTCGACTTAGTGTGAGAAAGATCGGCCAGAAACACAAGGTTGTCATTATCAGGGTACACCTGATTGTGGCTCAAAAACATCACAATCGTTGAGGAGGCTCTTTCTGTGTACAGTACCTCAAAACAAGATGTGTGTCTTTCTGAGGAGCTGAAATTAAAGTTTTACTTATTATGTTTATGCCTTCTTTCTCTTGGATTTTTCTCTAGCTGCTCTGTGTATGTGTGTGAGTGAACTAAAGAAAGTTATTATTTTTGAGTGTCGCATGCGTATATGCATGCGTGCATTATAAATGGGAGCCAGGAGGTTGCTCCTGCCACTTTTCACTTGGTGTTTTTTCTGCAAGTAAAGTTAACCTGGTTTATTTATAAATAAAGAAGCAGCAGTATCTGTTATTAAGCAAGCCACAAAGACTGTCTTAAAAAAATTAATAAAGTGAGTGACATAGCGAAACAGTGATGCATCTGACTAGCATGATACACCTGGAATTGCGCTGCATCAGTTAGAAAACTATTAAAAATTAGATTAGACAAAACTATAGGAAGGGGTTTCTCCATCGTTGGTTTTAATGTCGCAAACCATTGCATACATCACAGAGGTGTCACCCCTGATAACACCGCCTATGGTTCCACTTGATTGCCAAATACCCATCTGCCAGGGGCTACACAGCAAGATCAATGGGAGTACTACAAACCCACCCACCCCCTGAAGCCCTTTGCACTGTAGTGGAAAATGAGCACAACAGCTTTAAGAGGGTGGTGGTGGTGAAGTGTTCCATGTAAAAACAAATGGGGACATATTTCTTTCATGTCCAGGTCAGACTTTGAACTGGCAAAATTAAGCCACTTTCTTGGCCTTGTTGTTGGCCAAACTTAAATCCTCATCGATGGTACATGTTCCCGGCAGTAATCAGCCGACCAGCAAAAGAGCCGGATTCCATATCTCTCCATGTTCACACAGCGTGTTGTTGTCTGCCATCAGCCCCCAATGTTGGTCTTGCATTTAGGGACTACAACCCTCAACCTCTTCAAAGTACTCCAAGTGATGTAGGGGAGGTCAAGTTCCTCAGCCATATTTTTGTTATATTTAATGTTGTTATTTAATGTCCCTTCTCCATCTTGTAATTTGACTTTGATTTGAACCCAAAGAGCTCTGACTGCCGAGTATCTGGACGTGCTCATGGTTGATATTTAAGGCATTGCTGATGTCCCCTCTCATGTCTTTTCGTCTCTCCAACAGGAGCTGGCCCGTCTGCACGAGGGCTCACGTCCTGTCCGGGCTGTCACGGTGAACGACGGAAAGCTGTTCACAACCGGCTTCAGCCGCATGAGCGAGAGGCAGGTGGCGCTGTGGGACCCGGTGAGGAAAAGCAAAAATGTCCCCTTTTTAAGTTTCCCTTGCTCAAAAGCCAGTCGTATCTGACTCTAGAGTTTAGTGCTCATCTCTGTTTCAAAGCCGAAGAGCCAGCGCTGTCTTCTTCTGCAGACATTTCCATGGTCATGTGGCAGGCATGACTAGACATCGGAGCACATGGAACGCTGTTACCTTCCTTCCCACCAAAGGGGTCCCTATTTATCTACTTGCAATGTCTTGCTTTCGAACTGCTAGGTTGGCAGGAGTTGGGACAAAGATGGGAGCTCATTCTGTCCTGTTTTATTGACATGATTAGAGACACCCCTGTAGTACCCAAGGAGGGGGTCACCACACCACCTTTAACAACATTGTACCAAACAGCTTTAATCTTGGGTTGTTATTAACAGTCGGCAGACAAGCTTACATCATCACTCATGTGCTTCCCCAGTTCAGTGTTCATCTTTTGCATTACAGCAGGTGTGCCCAAACTACACCCCTGGGGCTGGATGTGGCCCCAACACCAATTCATCCGGCCCACAAAGCCCTCTTTGCTCCTGGGAGCAGAAGTAAAACACACCCATAGGAGTGCATTTTACTTGCGTTCCTGGGAGCAACGAGGGCTTCACGGGTCGGATGAAATGGTGTCAAGAACCCGATCCAGCCCCTGGGGCGTAGTCACCAGCCCCCTGAACCACGTGACTGGCCCGCAGCCCAAAAGGTTTGGGCACCCCTGCATTACAGCAACAATGATAAGCCCTGGTGGTGCAATGGTTAAAACTGCTGTTATGCAGCCAAAACTGCTGACATTGTGAGTTTGATCCTGATTGAGTTCATGATTGACTCAGCCTTCCCTCCTTCCAAGGTTGGTAAAACGAGTACCCAACAGGAGTGTGTGTTTGCTAATTACCTTGTGAAACCCACCCACCCCAAGAGAATGTACTATGTGATATGGGGCAGTATACACTGTATACATGTAATTGTGATTGTTAATTAACAGTAATAAGAAATAGACAAGCCTTTTAAAAATACCAGTTGTACATGAGCATTGGAAGGGGAACCACACTACTTGAAAAGTAACCTATCCCATCCAAGTTTTTAAATAATACTGTGTTGTTTATTTATTTATGTAGCAACATTAGTTGCTCAAAGCACTTGGTTTTAATAATCTTTATATGTTGTAGAAGGAGAGGGAGTGAGAAAGCTAGAAGTGCAATCTGACCTACCTAACATCAGCTTGTTCTGCTAGAAGCAACAACTGAATCAGAATCTCCTTATCTTGGCATCTTAGTGGTCTACCTCATGCTCATGTGCTGCCTTGTTTATCTTGAACTACACTTCCAAAAGTCCTCAGGCTTAATTGGGAATATAGATGCCATAGTTCAGTGGTGGTGAATCTTGGTACTCCAGATGTTCTTGGACTTCAATTTCCTGGAGCCCCAAGACTTGGGGTTCTGGGAATTGAAGTCCAAGAACATCTTGTGTGGATTCACAGAGACTTGGGGTTCTGGGAATTGAAGTCCAAGAACACCTGGAGTGCCAAGGTTTGTCATCATCACTGCCATAGTTCAACACTCCCTGAAATGTTATTCCTTGTTCTCCTTCTGTGACAGAGGAATCCTGAAGAACCGCTGACTCTCCAAGAGCTAGACACCAGCAGCGGAGTACTCTTACCTTACTATGATCCAGACACCAATGTGATTTACCTGACAGGCAAGGTGAGTTCTGAAAAGATGGAAGCAGCTTGTGTCTAATCTACTAGCAGGAATGTGCCACCTGCACATGTGAATTGATAAATCTAAAATGATTATATTATGTACTGTATTCAATTATTATGAAAGTTTCATTTTTAAGTGTATAAATATTGTGTTTTAATTTGATTTTTTTTTAAAAAAATACTTCATGGCAAGCTGGGATCCACCTTAAACAAATTCCCATCAATTGCATTTTTCCTGCTTCAGGAAAAAATGCATTCTCAGATACAAGTTGCAGCCGACAACTACTGTAAGCCACTTTGAGTCTCCCTGCAGGGAGAAAGGTGGCCTATCAATTAACTAACCAATCAGCCAGTCTGCCAGCCGATCAAATGCAAGACAGCAGGGGAGTTTGAAATTGTCATTTCAGTAGAAAGGGGAACAGAAACTGAGATGTGAAAGAGGACAGTCTCATCCTTTGGTAAACTTTTATTATTTTATATGCCATCAAGTGGGAACCGACCTTAACAGGGCTTTCAAGGTAGGTGAGATATTGAAAAGGTGGTTTTGCCAGTTCCATAGCCCCAGTGAGCTTCCAGGACTGAGCACGGACTTGAACCCATCATTCCATCCACTATACCAGTTATGGCGAACCTTATAGAGACCGAGTGCCCAAACTGCAACCCCAAACTAACTTATTTATCGCTAAGTGCCAACATAGCTACAGGGGAGGAAAGAAACACTCCCATTTGGTTGCTGGGCAAAGGGGTGGGGTGAAATCTGTGCTGGGGGAGGAGGAAGTGCTCCCATTGGGCTGCTGGGCAGAGGGGCGGGATGAACTCTGTGCTGGGGTGACTGCACAGGTGCCCTCAGTGGGCTCCGAGTGCCACCTCTGGCACGTATGCCATAGGTTCACCATTACTGCACTGTACCATATAGTGGGTATCAATGAACTTAGCTTGTTCATGGTTTGAGTTAATATCAAACCGTGTGGAGAGGAGAAGCTAGTTCCTTCACTGCTCCATCACTGGTTTCTCCTCCTGGAGAATAGCATGCCTGAAGAGGAGATAATCCTGCTCATGTATAGACTCTCTATGTGACTGACTACTCTGTTCTTGTTCATATTTAGATCTATTATATTAACACACACACTGCAGTATCTCCAGGGGTGTGCTGGGTACCATGGGAGGGCACTGGACAGGGTCAAGGGGGGGGTGACCAAGGGACGGGGGAGAAAGCTGCCTCCGGGAACCACTTGGTCACCGCCCCTCACTTGCTCCACCCAGTGCGCAGCACTTTAGTATAAACCATTGCTCCAAGATGAAGGAGGGGGCTTGGAGCAATGGCTTAATCTAAAGTGCAGTGTGCCGGGAGGATAAAATAATAAAATTATTATTTGCGCCCCAGGGTGCCAGAGGTGAGGGTGCACCAGGACGAATCCCCCTGTCCCGGTGGCCCAGCCCATGCCTGAGTATCTCCTCAGCTGTGTCACTCTCCACTTGCAAAAAACAATGAAGAGAGGGAACGGGCCAGAGACTCCTTTCTATGTATGCTGATAACAGATAGTAATGAGATGAATATGTGCCATAAACTCTGAGATATGGTGATCCTCCCTGGGTGTTCTAGATATAAACCTCTCAGAAGTGGTTAATCAATCCCTTCTTTTGTTGGCTGTTTGGGAATCTATGGCTTGCAAGACTACACAGCTGGCAGGACCTGCCAGCCAGGTACAACCCATGCTATTTCGGCTGGCCTGTCTCCTAGAAGACACAGTGGAGAGTTGAATCCTCAGCCCCTCCCTGAATATCTGTGGCAAGACAATCCTACTGACTGAGCTATATCAGCATTCTATGGATAACAACCAAATAGATCAGGGGTACCCAAACTACGGCCCGGGCGCTGGATCCAGCCCCCGATGGCAATTCATTTGGCCCACGAAGCCCTCATCGCTCCTGGAAGCAGAAGTAAAATGTGCCCATATGGGTGCCTTTTGCTTCCGCTTCCAGGAGCGATGAGGGCTTCATGGGCCAGATGAATTGATGTCAGGGGCCGGATCCGGTCCCTGGGCCATAGTGACCGGCTCCCTGAACCACGTGACCAGCTCACAGCCCAGAACGTTTGGGCACCCCTGAAATAGAGAATGCCAGAGCCGGGTTATTCTTTTGAGGGCATCTCAGTCCGCAGTAAGGAATGGGGTTCACCTCTGGGAAATCTTTGCACCTGCAGGGTGACAGCAGCATCCGCTATTTTGAGCTGACAGGCGAGGCGCCGTTCGTGCATTACCTTTCCATGTTCAGCTCCAAGGAATCACAGCGAGGAGGGGGGTGGATGCCTAAGCGAGGCCTGGATGTCAGCAAATGTGAGATTGCCAGGTATGTTATGCATGTACATCTGTCTGTCTGCTATCTTCAGAGCAGGATATCTAGTCCCCATCCTTTCTCATGTTATTCTCAACAACTCTGTTAGGTAGACATTTCTGAAGAGATGGCTGTATTACTCTCTCTCTCATGTTGACAAAAATAAGGGACTCTCCGCTCCTCCCAGCCAAATGCAAAGAACAAAATGTTGTGACACCCGCAGATCAACAGATTTGTTTCAGTGTGAACTTCCATGCATTAAAATCCACTTAGGTAAAGGTCGCCCTTGCACAAAAGCCAGTCGTATCCGACTCTAGGGTTCAATGCTCATCTCTGTTTATAGCTATTTGCATCTGCAGACTTTCCATGGACATGTGGCAGGCATGACTAGACACCGGAGTGCACAAAATGCTGTTTACCTTCACACCAAAGTAGTACCAATTTATCTACTTGCAATGTCTTGCTTTCAAACTGCTGGGTTGGCAGGAGCTGGGACAGAGACAGAAGCTCACTCCACCATGCAGCACTCGGGTCTCAAACTGCTGACCTGCCAACCTTCCAGTTGTCAAAGTTCAGCGTCTAAGCCATTGCAGTCCTAAAATCCACCTACTCGGATACAAAAGCAAGGGAAGGGAATATTTTAATGAAACTATAAAACTCCCCTTGCCTCCCCCAGAAAGCCCTCCCTAGCTTTCAACCTATATTAATCTTTGCCTCTTTTCTCAACCCATTTCTTGTCTTTTCCAGGTTTTACAAGCTCCATGAGAGGAAGTGTGAACCCATTGCCATGACAGTGCCTCGCAAGGTAATAGAAGATTCCTGTGTTATGTTGCTATATTCAAACTGGAGGTGTGGGCAGAGCCTGAAAAAAAACTTCCTTTGTACTACGTCTTTTATCATTCCCTTCCACCACCTATGCTGGTTAGGACAGATAGGAATGACAGGTGACCATCTCTGGCTTATGTATGTATGAAAATCTCATACATATGTATGAAAATCTCATAACAGGCTATGAGCCATGGCTGCTTATTAGATCAATGCTCAAGAACATCATTATCTACCAAATACCATTCAGTGGGGAGCAACATTAGGGACAAGTAGCTGCCAATGTGTGAAGCAGGATGCCAGCTTGGAAGAAACTTGCTATGCTGTAACAAAGTTCTTTCGATGGCAGAAGTGGACAACATTCTTGTACCTCTTTGCCAGAGTGAGTTGATGCACCTGGTCATTGCACTGGCTGTCTTTGAAATATTTCATTTTTGTGACTTCTAAACGGCTGAGAGCATCCTCTGGAGGAAGGAGTATCTTGTTAATGTAGGTTGCTATGTCACAAGGTTGGGGAACCTATGGCCTTCCAGATGTTCCTAGTCCTATAATCAGCACACCCAGTGGTGAGACTTGCAGAATTGACGTGTGGAAGAATGTACTGTGATCCACATATCTAGATTAAGAATGTGAGATGGGGGACCAAGCTAAATGTTGGCTTCCAAATGTGTTGGGCCTTTGCTATTTCTATACACAATCATTCTGCCTGAGACTGATGAGAGACAGAGAGCCAACTGCATCTGCAAGATCTATAGCAGTGATGGTGAACCTCTGGCACGCGTGCCAGAGGGGGCACTCCAAGCCCTCTCTGTGGGCACACACACTGTTGTCCCAGCACAGAGTTCGCCCCGCCCTTCTGCCAAGCAACCCAATGGGAGCACTTCCTACCTCCCCTCAGCACAGAGTTCACTCTGCCCAGCAGCCCAATGGGAGTGCTTCTTCCCTCCCCCCCAGCACAGAGTTTGCCCTGCCATCTGCCCAGCAGCCCAATGGGAGCACTTCCTCTCTCTGCCCAACACAGAGTGGGTTTGGGGTTGTAGTTTGGGCACTCAGTCTCTAAAAGGTTCACCATCACTGATCTATAGATTTGCCATCAATAGAACTCCTTTTGCTGCTTATCTCACTATTTATGAAAGGCTTCTCCTGTCACCATACCTCTACTTATGGGTCTGATGTAAGAATATTGATTTCCCCCTCTCAGGTTTACTTTTTATCTTGTGTCCTGCCATCTCTTTGGTTTTGGAGAGGCTTTTCAGTAAACCCCGTACAGACCTCTGTTCCACTAAAATATGGATCTAAAGAAAACTTCCTAAGTTCTGGTTAATTTAGGTTGTCTCAACTCTAAAAGACACCTTGCCAGGGATTTTGAAATTCCCTCTGAGAAACAGCAAGACAAACTGGGTTTTGCTTTTGTTTATCTCTCCTTTCGGTTGTCCTTGTGTCCTTTCCCCTGGAGATTTATGGTCACAGCACCAGATGCGTACACACACACTAGGTCGGTGATGGCGGACCTTGGCACTCCAGATGTTCTGGGACTTCAATTTCCAGAAGCCCAAGCTTCTGCTGAAATTGTGAGTTTGATCCTGACTGGATCAAAGCCACCTCTTAATTTCCAGAAGCCCAAGCCCCCATGAATCCACACAAATGGGTTTGCTGTGATTCTTCCAGCCTGTGCCGGCCTCATCACTCCCGGAAGCGGAAGTAAAACGCCCCCGTACTGGGGGGGGCAGGTGGGAACGTGCCTGGAAGCGGAAGTAAAATGTGCCCGTATGGCTGGATGAATCACAGCAAACCCATTCGTGTGGATTCACGGGGGCTTGGGCTTCTGGAAATTGAAGTCCAAGAACATCTGGAATGCCAAGGTTCACCATCATGACACTAGGTGATTGCTAAGAAAAAAGTCTAATAATCTATGCAGGACCAAAAAACATTTAATTTCTATAAATTCCAGGATCAGTCCTAATTTCACAAATGATTATGATTGAAAAAGTGAGAACAGAAACATGAGGGACAAAAATATGGAATAGTCTTCACCAACCAAGTGAAGATGTTGTGATTCCTAGCAAGGACTTCCAGCTCAACATGTAGGATGGATCTTTCTACCTTGATCCCTTGAATCATTGTTTTGCAGTCAGACCTGTTCCAAGAAGATCTCTATCCAGACACAGCTGGTCCGGATGCTGCACTGACATCCCAGCAGTGGCTGTCAGGGGAGAATGGCAGCCCAATTCTTATCTCCCTCAAAGATGGCTACACTCCCCAGAAGACCCGAGAGTTCAAGGTCAACCAGACTCTCCTTCAAGGTCCAAAGAGAAGCAATGAAGGCACACCATCTGGGGTAAGGAGGGGAGACTCTACGGTAGTGATGGCGAACCATGACACTCCAGCTGTTCTTGGACTTCAATTCCTAGAAGCTCAAGTCCCTGTGAATCCACATGAATCCACACAAATGGGTTTACAAGCAGTAAACCCATTCGTGTCACTTCACAGGGACTTGGGCTTCTGGGAACTCAAGTCCAAGAACAGCTGGAGTGCCAAGGTTCGCCATCACAGCTCTAAGGCCATTCTGGTTGGGAAATATGGCCATTATATTCCAACACATTTAGGGGAGGCGGCTGCTTTGGGAAGATTGGTCTGGATCTTGGATTATCAGCCAAAGGAGGCCAATGAATTGGAGATACAAGGTGGAAACCAAAGTCAGATATGGGTTGAAGGCCTTCAAGAGATAGATCAGAGCTATAGCAGGGAGAGACGTAAATGCTACGAGTCAAGAATGAAGGTTTTTGTATGATCTCTTGTAGGGTCCAGCTTTAGAGCAACTTTCAGAGGACTTGAAGCGGCTGCAGACCACAGTGTCAGAACAGGAGCGACGCATCTCGGAGCTGGAGAAGATTGTGAAGAAATAGCCTCCCTACCTCCACCTCAAAACCAATCCTGCTTGCCATCAGTCACATTGGACTTTGTTTTACTGGCCTTTTAAAAAAAAAAAACCTCTCAATTTCCTGCGGGTGGATCCTCAGGGCATTATTCAGCTCCACCCATTCCAAACTCAGGGCAAAACCTCAGCTTGCCATTTCCAGACAGGATAAATTTTTTTTGGCTAGCCACCTCCCACCTGCACCTAAGGCAGGGGTGCCCAAACTACGACCTGTGGGCTGGATCCGGCCCCTTATGCCAATTCATCTGGCCTGGCCAGGCCCTGGAAGTGGAAGTAAAATGTGCCCATACAGGTGCATTTTACTTCCGCTTCCGGGAGCGATGAGGGCAGTGCAGGCTGGATGAATTGATGTTGGGGGCCGGATCCAGTGCACTGGCCATAGTCTTGGGCACCCGTTTTAAGCAGAGAAAATGGCAGCCTAAAATCTATCTCATGTTGCAGAACAGATTACAAGGCACATTTTACTTCCACTTCAGGTGGAACCACGTGACTGGCCCAAAAAGTTTGGGAACCCCTGACCTAAGGTCTGTTTAGGTGATGTTTAAATTCCCATGCAAAACCCTCGTGAGGACGCAAAGAAAATGGGGCCTTTTGAGGCACAATCTGAAGGCCAATTATAGTCATGCATTTTCATCCATTACTAGTCCCCCCCCCCCCTTTCCAGGATTGCTTTGGAAATTGCTGAAGGACTAGCTCCTTTCCTCTGATTTTGAAGGCAGGAGCAGAGCTTGGAAAAGTTGTTTTTTGGACTAAAGCAGACAAAAAACATTGGAAAAACCCACAAAAGTATGTATTATTTTAAAGATTAATTTATATCGCATTGTCAGCTTTTGTGGCTCAAATCTGCTTCCTTAGAAACCTTTGGACAACTTTCAAACTACTAGTCTAGCCATGCTTCTTGGGAGGGTGGTAGTCCAAAAATGGAACTATTCCAAGCTCTGGTGCTTGGATTTTTATCTTGTTTTAATGTTTACATAATCTGATAATACAAGATGCATTGGTAATTTACTTAAAAATACACAAGGTACTTTTAGAAACTACAGATGGCCAGGACCATCTTAAACAAGCTGCCACTCATGTAGAAGAAAATACCTCTCAAGAGGTATGCTGCAACATGTGTTATCTAATAAAGGCTTGTCTCTTGAGAAGTCTTTCTAATGCACATGTTCAGGGAAATCTTACTTCCAAATCAGTCCATCATGATTTCTTCTATTGCATGGCAATCCTATTCAGATTGACCTAATGAAATTGTTCTGTCCTTCTGTTAACCCACCCAAAAATTCAGTACAGGGCAGGCTAGACTCAGGAAGCACTAAAGGACTTGGGTTTTCCCTGCTGCCCAAATTGGAAGCAGGCACTGCAAGCTCTTTTCCGGGACCAAACAAGGGCAATAAACAGAAAGCCTGTACCTAGTTGCACCGTCATTAGTTCCACTAACAAGTATTTTTCTTTAACATCAAGCCACATGGCCATATTGGCTGGGGCATTTTTGGATTTGTAGCCAAAGGAAAAGGAGAGATTTTGCCAGGCTCGGCCCCTGTTCCCAAGCAACCAGTATTTAGTTGCATGCTTTTACTGATAGTACTGATAGAGCCCTGGTGGTGCAGTGGTTAAATTGCTGTATTGCAGCTAAAACTGCTGCCATTGTAAGTTCGATCTTGATGTGGCTCAAGGTAGACTCAGCTTTCCATCCTTCTGAAGTCAGTAAAATGAGTACCCAGCATGTTGGGGGCAAAAATTCTAATTACCTTGTAAAACACCCAGAGTGCACACTTAACTCTATGGGGTGGTATATAAGTATTATTGCTAGTACAGGAAATGCAACCATGGATTGCTTTATTCTCCATGAACTTGTCTATATATACGGTAATGCAATTGACAGAAAACTCAGAGTTATCATCTTCACATCATACACTAGGAAATCTCATGTAACCATGTGCTATCTAAAGTACATTTTCCTCTCTACTGTCTTCAATCTCCTAGTGAAAAGCTTCTCATACTTTTTCCTTAGAGCCATAAGAAACAATTTAATCTACCAGTTCTTTGCAGGTCATGCAACATCGTATAGTTCGAGATGGCTGGCTGGCAGCTGTCTCCGTTGTAGGGGAGACCTTATAGCAGTTAATTCTGCAAACTGCTGCCAATGTTGGTTACGGTGGGCAATAGGGAAGTCAACTGAGTACAGCAAAACTCCAAAAAGGTTTTGAAATGGACAGGGTGAGACAAGGCATCTCTCTCAAGCACTGTTTTTTTTATTTAAAAAAAATAACCATAAGAATTTATATGGTTGGGGTAGGGGAAAATCCAGTTGTCCCTTTCAAATAAAAACAGAGTGAAAAAAGGAGTGGGTGCAGCCTTCCCTAACCCCTTATGCCAGAGTTTCCCAATTATGGGCCCCCAGAATTCCCAGAAGCCCAAGTCAGCACATCTGCTGATCAGGGCTACCGGGAATTGAAATCCAAGAACATCTGGGGGCCCAAGGTTGGGAAACCCTGCCCTATGCTATACAAGGACTGGACACATCATCCCACTATGCTAGCTGGTGATGATGGGACTTGCTGCTGCACCTATATAGACAGTACCAGATTATATCAAGTTTAGTTAAGATCAAGCTTAAGAGCAGATAGTCCACAGAGAGCATTAAGAGGTGGCTTTGACACCCAAGTTGTTTTCCAAAACTTTATTTTCTGCCTCATGTTGTTCAAAGTCCCACTAGTATTGTGGTGGAAGAGACCATGGAACCCCCCCCTTCCCCATCTGAGACATTTAAGTTAATTCCTTGTCCTCTTCAACCAATTGATTTGGTCTCTAAGGTGATGCTTTTCTGTCCAAAACAAAATACACCAGGGAGGCATCCTATCATTTAGCTTCTTGTTCTTTTTCCCACTGCTCTGGTGTCAGGGTTCTTTGCTCAAAGGCATGGATGTGCTTCAACTCCTCAGATAGTACTTCATTGACCAGCCTAAAAGGGTGAGATAGAGAAGAGGATAAAAGGGAGAGAGAAATTCAAGAATGTTTTGCTGTATCTTCTGATTACTTTTAGGCCAATAATACAAAGATCAAGTGTTCCAAATTTGTTACTCTTCATGAATATTAAACAATTATAAAGCCAACTGATAGTGATGAAGCCATATGGGAATGTTTGTTTTTAGATCATACCTTACAGCAGTGTTTCCCAACCTTTGATTTTTGGACGTCAATTCCCCAAAGCACTGATCAGACAATGTAATGACAGTGATGCTACTGTACTATATCTGATGGCGCAAAAATAATTTCTAAGAATGATGTGTTTCATTAAGTTAGAATGAACCCCAGCCCCTGCAGGTCAGTTATGAGCAGAAAGAAATTTCATGAAATATCTATACACAATACAAAGTTATTTAGGTTGTTAATGTGTTTTTTTCAGTGCCTTCGTTTTTTGTCTTAAGCAATGTTAAGAGAGGTCCGTGCAACTGACTTGTCTCATGTTAAACTATTTGCAAGTATTCCGATTAAAATAATTTCCAAATATACCATCGATCTGATCTGGGTGTCATATGTTAAACACTTCAAGTACACACGAAATAATATTTTTCCTCCAAACAAACGTTTTAAGTTTAAATGGGGAAAACCAGATATTTCAGTAATTTTACTTCAATTAAGTGAAAGCAACACAGCACATATTTTGTTTTATATACTAAATATGTCCAACATTAACATATTACGTAACCTGGTGGCTCGGTGGCTAAGAAGCTCGCCTTGTTAGCTGGAAGGCTGCCAAGTCGGCAGATGACGGATTGAGCGCCTGTCTCTGTCTCAGCTCTTGGGGACATGAAAGGTGCCTCATTTGGGCATCCCCTGAGTGGAGTTTCTTCCACAAAAATCCTTTCAACCCAGAATAATTTCTGACACGAAATTATTATTATACCTCCAGATCTGTAAAGAATTTTCTTGATTCAAAGCTTGCCACAAAATTAACATCACTAGTCAGAATTGTTTTATTAATTACTATGGGTTGCATTATTGTGCTTTACTCCAGGTGGTGTAAACAACTGCCTTACTCACTTTATCCTCTCAGACCTCCTGTGAACCCTGTCAAGGAGAGAAACTTGACTGGCATAAAGTCATCCAGTGAGTTTCATGGTTTAGCATAGAAAAGAATCTGTTGTTTCCAAGTTCCAGTCATCGCTAGCTTGTAAATACGGATTATCCCACTTTAAAATATATATATACTCTAGTTGTCCCCCACAAATGTTCTCCTGGCTTACAACTGCCATTGGTTCTATCTAGCATAGCCAATGGGGGTGGATTATGGGACCACTAGTCACAAAACATTTCGAGAAATAGACCTGACTGCCCATGCCTTAAGAAGAGAAACAGTTCATTCACACCCACCACATACTAAATTCCCCAGACTTACTACTACTTACCGGTGCCGCTGCAGCAGTGCTTTGCCCCGGAAACGCGGGGACACTACCAGGACCTTGAAACTTGTGGCACAGCGTCCAGGTGTTGTGTCTTCCACTTCCTTGTGCAGAATGAGGAAAAGGTTTAATATACATTACTGAGAGCAGGATAAATTCTTTCTTTGCAAATTCATTTCGTGGTAAAATACCACCAAACAACAAAACTGCTTGACAGGCAAAAGGAGAAAACGCACATACACAATGCATTAAAGGAAACTCTTGACCTATGGAGTCAGTCCTAGTCAACTTGATAGAATCTACCTTTGAATAAAGAGGCTATAGATGGGGCTGTAGATGGCACAGAGCCATGATGGCGAACCTTGGCACTCCAGGTGTTCTTGGACTTCAGTTCCCAGGAGCCCAAGTCTCTGTGAATCCACACAAATGAGTTTACTGTGTGTACAAATTTGTGTAGATTCACAGAGACATGGGCTTCTGGGAATTGAAGTCCAAGAACACGTGGAGTGCCAAGTTTCGCCATCACTGGCAAAGAGGCACCAAACTCATCTTTCTGGTCAGACCTGTTTTTGACATTTGACATCTATGACGATTTCATTTCTAGCCCTGTTGTTTCTGATGTTTACATATTTATTTCCTGACGTGTCCATTATGTGTTACTCCCACTTCACATATCAGTTAAACCAACATCTGCTCAGGAATAGTGTCAGGCTGGAATTCTGTACACATTTGCTTAGGAGCAAATCAAACAAACGCAATGCCATTTACTCCAAGGGAAACATGCAATGGTTTGCACTACGTGAGAAAGTGCAAGAGACCCTCCAGCCCTGGAGAAGGCAAAGGAGGGAGGGAGTAGCATAGGATTACTTTTTAGCTGCGCTCGCTTTCAAAACAAAGTTTTCCCAAAGAGGACCACAATGAAGATATTTATAAAGGACTAAAACATGTCAAACTGAAAAAGAACAGAATCCCTGTTTTAATGAAAAGGATTTTAGGAAACACATTTATTTTATTTAATAAATATTAGTCCTTTTGGACTAATATTTATTAAATAAAATAAATATTTGTTTTGGGGAACAAGTAAAATAAATATTTGTTTTGTACTGGGGAACATAGTGAAAAGCAGAGACATCACACTGAAAACAAAAATTAGAATAGTCAAAGCAATGGTTTTCCCAGTAGTAATGTATGGATGTGAGAGCTGGACAATTAGGAAGGCTGAACGCAGAAGAATAGATGCCTTTGAAATGTGGTGTTGGAGGAGGGTTTTGAGAGTGCCCTGGACAGCGAGGAGAACAAATAGGTCAATCTTAGAAGAAATTAACCCGGATTGCTCACTGGAAGGTCAAATAGTAAAGATGAAGCTAAAATACTTTGGACATCAAATGAGAAGGGAGGATTCACTTGAGAAGGCATTGATGTTGGGAAAGGTGGAAGGTAAAAGAAGAAGGGGGAGGCCAAGGATGAGATGGCTAGATGGCATTGTAGACACAATGGGCGCAGAGCTGGGAGGGCTGAGGGGGATGGTGGAGGACAGAGGCGCCTGGAGAACAATGGTCCATAGGGTCGCAAAGGGTCGGAATCGACTGTGCGACTGAACAACAACAACAACAACAACAACAACAAAATCCTTTTCGTTAAAACGGGGATTCTGTTCTTTTTGACGTGTTTTAGTCTGATTTCTGGAGGGACTGCAGTGACTCAAGTGACTATGACGCTCAATGGAAGGCAGGAGGTCAGCAGTTCGATTCCCAGGTACTGCAGAACGGAATGAGCTCCCGTCTTTGTCCCAGCTCCTGCCAACCTAGCAGTTCGAAAGCAAGAAATTGCAAGTAAATAAATAGGGACCACTTCGGTGGGAAGGTAAACAACGCTCCGGTGTCTAGTCATGCCTGCCACATGACCACGGAAACGTCTGCATATGCAGACAACGCTGGCTCTTCGGCTTTGAAACAGAGATGAGCAGCACTGAACCCTAGAGTCGGATACGACAGGCTTTCGAGCAAGGGAAACCTTTACCTTTACCTAGTCCTTTTGGAGGAGAGGGGTTTAATAATAATTTCGTGTCAGAAATTATTCTGGGTTGAAAGGATTTTTCTTGCGGAAGAAACTCCGCTCAGGGGACGCCCGAATGAGGCTCCTTTTATGTCCCCAACAGCTGAGACAGAGACGGGCGCTCAATCCGTCATGCAGTACCCGGGTCTCGAACTGCTGACTTGCCAGCCTTCCAGATAACAAGGCGAGCTTCTTAACCACTGAGCCACTGCAGCCCGGGGGTGGTTAATAATCAATGGGGAATGGGGATCTCCACCACTTACCACATGCTCAGCCTCCAGTCCCTGAAGCAGCCGCTCCCGCAAAGACTCTGCACTGAGCGAAGGCTCCATCATCCTCAACAGCGCGTCCGACTCCGTCCTCCCACGAAATGAAAGAGAATAACCAGCGTCCCAATATCCGCCCTATTCCCTGCATCACTTCCGGTCTTCCCTATACCGCCTCTTCCGCCCATACAAGTTGATTTCCAATATACATTTATGTCTGTTTCATGTAACCATAGAACGAAAGTTAAGAAGACACATATCCTCTCCCACTACTGTGACTGAAAACATCATTCTTTCTGTGTGAAGTGGTAGCCAATGTTAGTCTGTGCAAGTGCAACACACGCATATCTGAGAGTTAAACAAAACAGAACAGCAAAAAAAAAGGACAAAAAATGTTGTGGCACCTTAAAGACTAACTCCTGTATCGAAAGGCGAGCTTTCGTGGACCAAGGAAGTTGACTTGGTACATGAAAGCTCACATTTAAATACAGGAGTTAGTTTTTAAGGTGCCACAACATTTTATGC
The DNA here is from genome assembly GCA_035047345.1 of Bradypodion ventrale. Lineage (NCBI taxonomy): Eukaryota > Metazoa > Chordata > Lepidosauria > Squamata > Chamaeleonidae > Bradypodion > Bradypodion ventrale. Next base: position 11,113,920 of record JAWDJE010000006.1, read on the forward strand.
CCCCCTCTTTTCTTCTTCTTCTTTTTTTTTTTTTTTGCTGTTCTGTTTTGTTTACTCTCAAATATCACTCGAGAAGGCCTTGACGCTGGGAAAGATCGAAGGCAAAAGGAGGCTGTAGACTGCCCATGTAGCGGGGAATTGTATTAATATACTTCTCCTTAGAAGTTCGTTCGCCGGCCACAGCCGCGCCATAATTCAGGGTAAGACTTCCTATCTTGGAAGCACGGGCTTTGCTGGAGGAGATAGATAAAGATTGGGCATACATTCCTGAACTGCCTCCCGATTGACAGGCAACATCCTGGTTTAACATAACAATAGCCACAGATGTTTCCCTGAGTTAAGGTAAACAATAGAATAGCCATAGATGCTGATAGTGCCCAGGGAAACAGATGTTCCTGCTCCTTTAGTTTAGTGTAAACAATTAGAGACCCTTGCCCACGTGCAGCTGTTCCAGACTCGGGTAGTATAGTATAGGAATGACGTAGAAATGCTTAGCAAGGAGGGCCACTCTAACCAGGGGCGGCGACCACCTCAGGGTCTTACGCCCACAGGCAGGGTAATAAAAGTTTTTTGCCCACCTCATTTTGGGGATGTACCACTACATCACGGCCTCAATGTGTCTTTATTCCAGCACAGCAGGGTATCGCATTACAACAGAGGCAGCAAAGGATGAAATGGCTAGATGGCATTGTTGATGCAATGGGCGTAAAGCTGAGCAGGTCAGGATGCAGAGGATGGTGGAGAATAGGGGTGTCTGCCTGGCGTGTAGTAGACCATGGGGTTGCAAAGGGTCGGACTCGACTGTGTGACTGAACAACAACAACATCATTCTGTGTGTATTCATGAAAGTTTGAACAGAATTGGGCTGACAAACTTAAGTGGCCGCAATACTTTCTTTTCTACTTCTGTTATATGTCTCCTCCCATCCTTACATGGAAAATGAATCCGCTTTTCCCCAATTACTAACCATTTGCAATTCAAAAAGGCGAAGCTCCACAACTAATACGAATAGCAGGTGTTAGTAAAAGTTTCCCTTGCTTGAAAGCCAGTCATATCCAACTCTAGGGTTCAGTGCTCATCTTTGTTTCAAAGCTGAAGAGCCAGTGCTGGCTGCTTCTGCAGATGTTTCCGTGGTCATGTGGCAGGCATGACAGAGTTACCAGTTGTAAAAAAACCCCACAATGATTTGTATAGCAGAGGGAGGAGGACCTTATGTTAGCAATAGGAAATGTTGTTGATGTGGCCTGATATTGGGTGGATATCATCTTGTTGTTGTTCAGTCGCACAGTCGATTTTGACCCTTTGCGACCCTATGGACCCATCGTCCTCTAGGCACCCCTGTCCTCCACCATCCTCCTCAACACACCCAGCTCTGTGCCCACTGCGTCTGCAATACCATCTAGCCATCTCATCTTTGGCCGCCCCCTTCTTCTTTTGCCCTCTACCTTTCCCAGAATCAAAGCTTTCTCAAGTGAATCCTCTCTTCTCATTTGATGTCCAAACAAGTACTTCAGCTTCATCTTTACTATTTGACCTTCTAAGGAGTAGTCAGGGATGATTTATTTTAAGATTGACCATTTGTTCTCCTTGCTGTCCAGGGGACACAAAACTCTCCTCCATCACCACATCTCAAAGGCGTATATTCTTCTGCGTTCAGCTTTCCTAATTGTCCAGCTCTCACATTCATACATTACCACTGGGAATACCATTGCTTTGACTATACTGTACGAATTTTTGTTTGTAATGTGACGTCTCTACTTTTCGCTATGTTCCCCAGGTTTCTCATAGCTTGTCTCCCAAGAATTAGTCACCTTTTTATTTCATGGCTGCAATCACCATCTGCAGTGATCTTCGATCCTAAGAAAGCAAAATCATCTAGCCTTTTAAAATTCTATTTTGTTTTAGCTGTGTTAATTCTAGCTTTGTATGTTATTATATGCTGGTGGTGCGTCTGGCATGAATAAAGAAAAAACAAAAGGGGGGGAGGGGGAGACAAAAATTGTTGTGGCACTTTAAAGACTTAACTCCTGTATTTAAATGTGAGCTTTCGTGTACCCTTTTATGTTACACAAGGTCAGGTTTCGTGACTAGCAATAGCATTGCAATCACACTTACATACGCCCCATAGTAGCGCTTAGTGCACTCTCTGGGGCCTGGGCGGTTCACAAGGTACAATAATTAGCATTTTTGCGCCCAACATTGCTGGGAGGGTGCTCATTTGACCGACCTGGTCGGTTGAGTCAACCTTGGTTCAATCAGGATCGAACTCACAACGTTATGGCTGCAGTGACTGCGCCACCTGGGCTCATAATTCTGCTCCACCCCCTTACGGGTTCTAATGAAGGCGGGGCATCCTTTCGTGACAGCCAATAGAATGCAAACTACGCTAAATTTTAAAGAAACGGTCAGCGGGTGAGGGGAAGCGTTGCTAGGCGACAACCAACTAGAACTCATATTTGCAAAGGCAAGGTGGGGGGGGGGGAGGCGAGCAAGACGAGACTGCAATGCATGATGGGAGGACAGGCAGTAGCGCCCGGAGAGGCGGCGGCCCTTGATAGGCTGCAGTGTAGTAGAGCGAAGGCAGTGGGAAATATCGCTAAGCACGATGGGAAATGTCAGAGTTGGTAAATGGGCGGAAGAAGCAGCAACCCACCCGGGAGGGCCCTTACGCAGGTCACGTGCTCTAGCAAGAGAGACCGTTTACTCCGTACGTAGCAAGTAGAAATCCTGTTTTTAAAGACCACTGTGTTTGACAAGGGACGATTGATCATCCCTGAATCTTTATTATTGGGTTTATACCCCGCCCTGGCTATGGCCCGTGATGGCGAACCTTGGCACGCCAGATGTTCTTGGACTTCAATTCCCAGAAGCCCCCGTGGATCCGCACGAATGGGTTTACTGCGATACATCCGGCCCGCGCCGCCCTCGTCGCTCCTGGAAGCGGAAGTAAAACGCGCCCGTACGGGCGCGTTTTACTTCCGCTTCCAGGAGCGACGAGGGCGGCGCGGGCCGGATGAATCGCAGTAAACCTATTCGTGCGGATTCACGAGGGCTTGGGCTTCTGGGAACTGAAGTCCAAGAACATCTGGAGTGCCAAGCTTCCCCATCACGGGACTATGCAAATGCAGTGATATTTAGTCAATATGTCTCGATTGTTGTTTGTTTGCTATGTGCTGTGAAGCCGCAGCCAATTTATAGCGACCCTACGAGGGTGGTTTTATTTTTAAATGGGAGGTGAGATATTTAAGGAGTGATTTTACCGTCGCTGTCTCCCAGAGTTTCCATGGTGGAGTGGACATTAATTTCAAACCCAGGTCTCCTGAGCCCTCCTAGTCTGTCGTTATATTGCTACACCACATTGGATAATGATTGCAATCCTATCTGTAAAAAAGCTGGACGGTGAAAAAAGCTGACAAGGAAGAAACTGAATCACTTGAAATAAGAGTGCTAAAGAAAAGGTTTGTGGACACCCTGGACTGCCAGTAAGACAGATCAAAAGGTCTTAGATCAAACCAAGCTTTAACTTTTTATATGGAAGCAAAAATGTTGAACCTGAGGCTGACACATACTTCGGGTAGTTTATATGAAAGCAAGATTCTCTGAAAAAATAATATTGTGACAAGCTGAGAGCAGCAGAAAAAGAGAAACATGAGATAAGATTGATTTCATAAAGGATCACAGTCTAGTTTATCAAGAAATAAGCAGCACTGTTGAAGACAGGATATCTTTGAGATTGCTCATTCATAGGAGCGCCATAAACTAGACAAATTGACAGCACATAAGCCTGTTCTCCAGAAAAGGGTGAAAAATAGGAAAGTAAGACAAGTGTTGGGATGGGTGTACAGCCTGCACCTCTCTTGTAATGCTATCAGGCTGATAGTTGCAGTTCAGCATCATCTGGATGGCCACAAGTGGTCCTTCCATAGAATTGAGGAGCAACTGAAGCCACAAGGAAAAACAACAGTGCTACTAAAAGAGATTAGATTTCTAATGTTTGTTTCCTCCTTGCCGTAGATCTCCCAGACCTGTTCAGCACCTGGCCATAGCCATGGTGGTGGAAGTGTGCAGCTTCTTTGGGGTCTATCTTCTCTACTGCACCAACCCCCGTTATCATGGCCGGGTTTATGTAGGCTTCACAGTCAATCCGGAACGACGCATCAATCAGCACAATGGAGGGAAGCAGCGTGGCGGAGCTTGGAAGACAAGCGGCCGAGGGCCTTGGTAATTTTCGGGAAGGCCAAATTCTTTAAATGTTTTCAGATGCTTGCTTTTGAGGCCAGCAGTTTGGAGGGGACTCCGCAGTGTACCGTGAACTGGGCTTTCAGCTACGGATACTGATTGCTCTTCCTTTCTTTGCAGGGACATGGTGCTGATTATCCATGGTTTCCCCTCAGATGTGGCTGCTTTGCGGGTAAGGCACTTCTCAAATGTTGCCCATGGAATGTGTTTTCCTTTTATTAGCAGGGTCCTCAACATTCCCACTAACTTTAAACTCCTCCATTTGTTTATTTTCCCAGTTTGAGTGGGCCTGGCAGCACCCACACGCTTCCCGTCGCCTCACCCACGTTACTCGTCGCACCTCGCGGGAACGCCCGTTCGACTTCCACCTGCGCGTCTTGGCACACATGCTCCAAGTTGCCCCTTGGTGCCGCTTGCCCCTCACAATACGTTGGCTCAAGCAGGAATACCGCCGAGATTTTCCTCCAGGATTAGAACCCCCTTTGCACATGCCAGTGGCCTTTGGGCAAGTGCGAGCTGTCAAGCCTAAGGCGAATCCGACACCTTCACAGGAACTGATGGCTACTCCTAAACGCTGTAGTGTCTGCTTGGAAAAGCTCCAGGTAACATAAGAGTGTAGGAATTTTGGGGGAAGGAAAACAGTATCAAAGCAAGCTTGCTTCTCTTAAAGGTTGTTTTGATCAGGACGGACAGAAGCCCAGGGACCAGAAGAGAACCTGTGGGGATGGCATGTTAGTATCGCCTGTGGGATTCCTAACCTTGGCTTATTGGATCAAATCCCAATACCAGTTTTTCCTGTCTGGTTATGTGAGGTGTAAGCTGGTATGAACTACCTTTCTGCAATCTTTTTCTGCAGGATGGTGATATTCCTTTGCGCTGTTTTCACCCTAACTGCACCATGGCTGCTCATATTATTTGCCTCTCTCGGGTTTTCCTAGTGAAAGAGCCACATCATATCCTGCCCGTTGAAGGGCATTGCCCTGGGTAAGTAATTCTTCTGATGCACTGGCAGAATTGAAAAAATGGCATGATGTAGGTAGAATGTGGACATTGGAAGATTCCCTGTCATTATCCCAATTTTTCTTTCTTGGCCTTTTCTTTAGTTGCAAGAATCTTGTGCTTTGGGGAGATCTCATTCGCCACCATAAAGGCTGTTATGGTGACCTAGAACCTGATCTTAGCCCTTCCCAGGTAAAAATAAGAAATCACACCTTTATTCCTAAATTGTTCTGCTCAGTTCATAACAATGTAAAAATATGAGATACACATTTCATTCAACATAAACCATTTAGTGATCTGTGTAAGTCTTCTCTTATATTTCTCTAAATCACTTTTTTGCTCTAAAACAGTATAACCTCCTACACTAATTAAATTGCCACCTTTATTTTCACTTTTCTACCTATAGAATCTCATTTTCTTTCTGTACATTTTCTCTAGCTGCCTCACTATTGTCTATGTCCTATGTAATTTATCTTTACCTTCTTTTGTGCTGCAGGAACACTGGACCAATGAACTACAGCCTTGAAGGAGCCTGTATCTTTTTTCAGAAAATGGCTCTGACCATTTCAGAAGAATGCCCAGGGATCACAGCATTGACGGTGGACCAGCTCTTCTGCCTTTTCTACCAGAATCACACTCTCCTTAAAACCTTCCAGGAGGGGCCGGGGATTTAAAAGCTCCTATTGCCAGAATCATGCAACAAACGAAGGAATGGATTTTCTAAAATGGAACGATTAAAGAGGAAGATAGCAAATTGGGGAGGATGTTTATGAAATGAGAATGCAGCAGGGGAACACGACTCCTGGATTCTCTGGGAAAATGACAGAATGAACAATGGCTAGATCGGTGGGCAATGTGATGTTTTTAAAATATTATGGACTACAAGTAATAGCTGATCTCAAGCCAGGCAATGAATTTGAAAAGCTGGATGACATTCAAGTTGCCTACTTTAGCCTGACTATGTATTTAAAACCTATTGTATTTAATAGCAAACAGATAGTGTGTTTGTGCTTTTACTGAACATGAAAAAGACATTGTTCGGAAGCAGCATGCAGGAAAAATGGCAAATCTTTTAATTAATGATAGGCATATAATTCTTATGTAGCTTTTTTCTAAAACACTTAAAGCTCGTCCCTTAACAGTGTCTCAACTATTCTTACAACTCCTTCTCTTGGGTAATTGTTGCCTTTTTACTGGAAATGGGAAAATTGACTGAATATTACCGGTATGCAGACACCCTCCCCCCCAACCCTTTACTTTACAACTGTATTGGATCACTGTTCCTATAATCTTGCAGCCAGTATGAATGTTAATGAGAATTTTAACCAAGCATATCTGGAAGGCATTAGATTGGAGGAAGCTAATATATTTGTTTGCCTGATGTTTTTAAGAGAGTTTACAAATAAGGTAAACACTGAACCTGAGCAGTTATGGAGAGTTATTATTATGACTCACAAGTGGATATTTGCCATGCTGACAAGGGAATTCTGTTACTTGTAATTCAAAAAAGCAGTTTTGGCTAACTTTGATCCAGAGGCTTCTCACCTCAGTGCCATTCAAGTGAACATCTATGGTAGGATGTGATGCCTGGTTTCTTGTACAATAGGAATGCGGAACCTTTGGTGCTCCTCCAGTTGCACTAAAACTCCCATTGTGCCTCACTGTTAGTGATTAGGAATCATGGGAGCTGAAATCCAACAACATTTGAAGACTGCTCCCATCACCCCAGTTAAGAAACCAGCTATGTTGGATTTAAGAAATAATTAACCTGAACCCATATTAACTGTGATGATCATTGTGAAGCAACCTTTAGAGATGCAAATACTGTATCATGTTTTGAAAATAAAAGATGGTAGATATTAGGTACTTCAAGAAAAGTTAACATTTTCCATGTACATAAACTGCACTTTAAAAATACAGTAAAACTTTGAGTTATGAACGCCTCAACTTATGAAAAACCCGAGAAACAATCAGAAATCTTGGGGAAAATTTGTTTCGAGATGCAAATTTTTAATGGGATTTTTTGAGATACAGAAAAGTACACACTGGCCTCTAGTGGCCACTTCTGGTAAATGCAATGTATTTTGCACTGTGTTTTGAGATGCAATTTTTTAAAGATATGAATAACCTTGAGGTACAAGTTAAATTTGTATCTCGAGGTATCACTGTAATTTGTGTTCTTAAGTGAAAACAGAACTATAAAATGCTTAAGAAATAACAACTGCTGACTGACAGGTTTTATTAAAACAGATTATGCATGTTTGAGAATTTATGCCTTCTGCAGTCAAAGCTTGTAAGTGGATCATAGCCAAACTTTAGGAAAAGAGGAAAATAAATTACTACATAAATAGATGTGACATTTTTTTTAAAAGGCAAATTTAGACCATAGCAGCCATATCAATTCAAACCCTGGAAGAGCCATGTTCCAGTCCTGTGAGCATAATGAACTCCTCCCCATCCATAACCCAGAATAGGTGGCTGGTAGTTTCCTGTTTCTCATTCAGCCCTCCCATCTTAGAGCTGCCTGATTTTCAACAAGCTACTGCACTTATGCTTTTAGCAGCAGTCTAAGATCAGTAGGCGATGATACTGCCAACCCTACATGTGTTGTATAACCTCATGGTGGTCTGTCTTTTCCCCAGGTGAAGGCCTTGAGGATTTTTTTTCACCATGGAGACCTGAGTACTGCACAATGGACTGAGCTCCCATCTCTGTCCCAGTTCCTGCCAACCTAGCAGTTTGAAAGCAAGAAATTGCAAGTAGATAAATAGGTATTACTTCAGTGGGAAGGTAAACAGTGTTCTGTGCACTCTGGTGTTTAGTCATGCCTGCCGCATGTCCATGGAAACATCTGCAAACGCAGACAGCGCTGGATCTTTGGCTATAAACAGATGAGCACTGAACCCTAGAGTCGGATACGATTGGCTTTTGAGCAAGGGCAACCTTTAGATAACAGAGTCCTCTGACCTGATGAGGGTTGCTTAATTTAAAACTGTAAGTGATTTGCTCACTTAAAATTAACAGTTCTTCATAAACGTGCTCATTTGGGTACTAAATCTATGCCAGGTTCCATGATGAAAAGCCAACTCCTGTTCCAGCATATGGTCCTAAAATTAATAATTTGGAAATGGACCTCATTGCCTCCATTCTGGGTTGGGCATTACTGGATTCTCCTCCCTCTCAAATGCTCCTTTAGTTTCATTACCTGCTATTGAAGGACAAAGTGGCCAGAACTCTTTCCCAACAGGCTTAAAAACTGGTTATCTTCTGTTGCGTTTTGATCAGCAGTTACAATCACACATGCAGTGGACACTCTTAGAACCACTGATGTGCTACAGGAGCTGAGTTTGTATACTGAGCCTGGTGCCAGGAACATGCAGCAATCTCCTTATCCTCTGAGTACAAAAGTGAAATGCCGCCAGATTCCCAGTCTGTCATGTGCACCAGAAGCAGTGATTTCTTTGTCAAGACCTTCCTTGGCTGCAATCAAAACAGATATATTATTAAGGGGGGGGGGGGGGAGAGAACTGCAGAAAATCAAAGGTGACTCTTGTCACTTTTGGCTGATGCTGAAGGCCATTCCCTGACTTGTGGGAAGATGGATCAAAACTTTTAGAAGATGTGACACATTATTCCCAAGACTATGAGAAATCTGAATACAAATAAAGGGGACTAGTTATTGGATGCCATTTATCCATGCTAAAAGCTGTCTTGTCTCTTACCATGAAGTAGGAAAAGAAACTGGCTGCTCTCCCTTGGCTGGAACTGATCTCCACGGGACTTAGGTCAGAGTAGACATTGCACTCCAATAGGATTTTATTTCTCTATCAGGCTAAAGCTGTCCCAAATAAGAAATGCTTCCTGCCTTTTCTTCTTTTTTCCCCTTTGACCCTCCTCACCTTCTGTCTTAAGGGGCCGTTCAACAATTACGTGATCCTTAAAGTGGGGGGTGGGGGGTGTCTGCCATCTGAATTATGAAAAAATTATGTTGGGGGGTGGGGGTGTCAAGTCAAAGATTACGTAATCCATCTGGAGCTGTTGTACATTAGGCACCAATAGTGAAAAGCTCTAAAAATTAGAGCTTCGATACAAAAGCTGTGGATTATGTAATTTTAAAGGGGGGAGGGGGTCAAGGCTAAAATTATGGTCAGATTACATAGGGGAGGAGGGGATTAATCCCCCCCAAAAAAATGGATCACATAATTGTTCAATGGCCCCTAAGTATTTTTAATCTGTGGTATAAGGGGCCTCAATGACTTAGTGGTTAAGACACCGAACTTGATGGCCAGAAGTTTGGCAGGTCAGTACTGCATGATGAAGTGAGCACCTGTCATCTGTCCCAGCTCCTGCCAGCCTAGCAGTTTGAAAGCAAGAAACTGCAAGCAGATAAAAAGGTACCGTCTCTGTGGGAAAGGTGACAGCGTTCCAGTATCTAGTCACGCCTGTCACGTTAACGCAGAAATGTCTGCAGATCCAGACAGCTCTGGTCTTTGGCTATAAACAGAAATGAGCACTGACCCCTAGAATTGGACACAACTGACTTTCAAGCAAGGGTGACCTTTACCTATAAATGAATTACAAAGAAGAATGGAATGACACCTACCACGAATGCCTTCTCTGGTGGTTAATGACATGTGACCGCCTCGTGAACTTCTTCCCACAGTAGGCACATTGATGGGGCTTCTCCCCTGAGTGAATGAGGAGGTGTTTCGTGAGGGTTGTGTTGCGGTTGAAGCTGTTGCCGCATTCTGGGCACTGGTACGGTTTCTCACCCGTGTGGATCCTCTCATGCCTGATCAGGTCCCACTTTTTGCGGAAACGCCGGCCGCATTCCTTACACAGGTGCCGCTTGGCTTCCAGGTCTGTCAGAATGCTGCTGAGCCCCGTATCTTGGATCACTCGCACTGATAGGCAGTTTTTCGGTTGCCTTCTTACCCTGTCTTCGTTTGCATGGGATCTTTTGAGGTCAACCCTTGGGAAATCAATTTCTCTAAATCCTCTTTCTGGTTGTCTTCTTTGCTCCTCAGTCTCCCCTTCGTGAACATCTTTGACCCCATTTCTACTTGAAAAGTTGATGTCTGTTGGGTGAGTGGGTGGAGAAAGCAACTATGGGTCACTGGAAGGACACACCTATGTTGCATATGGAAATTGCCAGATTTGATTCTATCAAAACCCCATGGCCAGACTAGCTATGCTGGCTAGGGGATTCTGAGATAATTAGTGAACCTGGATTTCAGCATTTAAGGAATTTAATCTTTAGCTGTGTATGCTTTAAAAAAAAATCCCAGCCCTTAAAAAAATTCAAACAGGATAGGTAGATTTTACAGAAATCTCATATTTAAGATGTCCCACATTCGATTATCAAGATTAAATGACTTGAATATTCAACTAAGGTTCTGATCCATAATTTTGCCTAAATGTGTCAAGTTTTTTTAAATGTAAAAGGAAAACACTGATTCTATCTCTATGAAATACTAAATGTTTGAAAACAGAGCAATTCTTTCTAAAGCGCAGTCCAGTTTATCACATAAATGACTTATAGTTGTTTGAATTTTGATTAATCAAATCATTGGCACCAACTCTTTTAATCTGAAGAGAATGAGGCGTTCTAGAGGCTAGAGGTGTGGCATGAATTAGCAGTGACAGAACAGTCAACCTCATGGTCCTAATTCACAGTATCAGCACTGTTTAATTATGAGGTTGGAGCATAGAATGTCATATATAATACTTGGCATCTTAGGAGCCTGATAAAATTCTCATTTGACATCCTTTTTCTTGCGTAAAGTACAGATTTCCTCCCTTCTATTTTCCTGCCTTTTTGCTCACCATGATCTCTCAAGTGGCTGTTTACTCCCGGACAGGTTATGTTTAGCTTCCTTGCAGAAGAAAACATCATATATGAATGAGATAATATACTCTACCTGGATTTATAACAATACCCTTGTCTGTACCTGTTCACCTCTTGGAACACCCTAATCTATTGAGGCCTTTCTTTTTTCTGCAAAAAATTATTTCAGAACAAGAAGGAAAAGTGGTCTAAATTCTAAATCTAGAACTATCTTAGAAGAGTTTTGGACTACAATTCCCAGAATCCTCAACCAGCAGCTTCCCCAAGACTTGCCTGAATTCTAGATACCTGTATTGGTGAACAGGATCCCGCATTCAAGGGACCTACCTTTGCCATAACAATGCCACTGCCCCTTTTGCAAAACTGTTTTTTGTAAGAGTTACCCTATAAACTAATAATAATAATAATAATAATAATAATAATAATAATAATAATAATAATAATAATAATAATAATAATAATAATAATAACAACAACAACAATAACAACAACAACAATAATAACAACAATAACAACAACAATAACAACAACAATAACAATAATAATTTCATATCAGAAATTATTCTGGGTTGAAAGGATTTTTGCAGAAGAAACTCCACTCAGGGAACGCCCAAATGAGGCTCTGTCATGCAGTACCCAGGTCTTGAACTGCTGACGTCCCAGCCTTCCAGCTAACAAGGTGAGCTTCTTAACCACTGATATTATTACCTTGTAAACTGTTATCCTCATTGTGATTCTGTTTGACCTCTCTGTGCTGTTGTCTCTGTATTTCCTCTAACACAGTTTGTTCTGCAAGAGGAGCATTTACAATCACCATTTCAATTGGCATGGTTACCTGAAACAACAGAAACATAAAGGATGTGGTCAGGACCCTTCAAGCAAAGTGAGATAAATATTAGTTACGGTACTCTTAAGATACAGCATCTGCTTTCCTACTAGAATCAAAACCAGAGCCTAGAAATAAATTACAAGTTACCTATAACAAGCTATCTTTTCCCACTCCAGTACTTGAGGGCACTATGAAGTTGCATATCAAAAGTAATGCCATGAGTGGAAATGAAGCTCATTTGCTCTTGTAAACATCAATAGTTTCCTAGTTAGCTGTAAAAGGTATATGTCATGAAGTCAATTCCAGGAGAAATTTTTTCAAACTTTAAACCTGTTTGTTTATCAATCATAAGGTTGAAAAGCAAAGGAGACAAATAACATAATTGGTAACAGCTATTTCTGTAGCACAGCATGAAGTAATGATGAATTACTGCCCAAATGTCACAAAGAGTAGAAGAGACAGGCTGCTTTTAAAAAGTACCTTTACAAACTCTGATCCACCCTGCCACAGTACTTGGCCTCTATGGTTTGGACCGCTTAAGAAGCAAATACTGGATGTGGCATCTGGCATCCAGATAATAGTGGGAAAGTCCAGTATGCACATACCTAATTATATGTAATGTCAAAAATTTCCCTCGAAAGTACTGACACTTCCCATCTGTAAATGCAAATCTGACCTCCCTATCTGAACATTTCCTCACCTGTTGCACCCACTTCTCGGCCTCCCGCTGCTCCAGGAATTCCTCTGCCAGCGCTACAGCCCGATCGCAGGTCTCAGGGCCACGTTCCCTAACCCAGTCTTGCATTTCCCGGGGCAAGATGAAAAGGAACTGCTCTAAGACGAGCAAGTCCAAGATCTGCTCCTTGGTCTGGGTCTCAGGCTTCAACCAACGAAGACAAAGTTCCTGGAGCTGCTGGTGGGTCCCACGTGGCCCCTCGGCATCCTGGTAACAGAAGTGCCGAAAACCTTGACGGTGTGTCTCGGCGGCAATGTAGTTGTCTAGCCTCAAAATGGCCACCTTCACCTTTCCATAGTCGCCCTTGTCTTTGGACTCCAGGCTGAAACAGGCTTGCTGGGCTTGTCCGCTGAGAACAGGCATCAGCCGCGTCACCCATTCTTGTCGAGGCCACTGAGAAGCATTGGCCATCTGCTCAAAGGTGGCCAGGTAGGCCTCAGTGTTGGCCCCTTGATTCACAGGAGGCAAATGTAGATTGTCCCAAACTTGGGTGGTCACAGGAGTTGGAACCACCTCTAACACTTTCTGCCACTGGCAATCCCAGACCTGTGGAACTGGTGGTGGCTCTTCTAAGAGTTCCTGCTTCACCTTTGGCACAGATGTCTCTGTGACTAAGGCTTCGGCCATCCCAGGCTGGATTATGGTGGGACACTGCCCATCCCCTTCCCTTGTGCTGCTGTCTCCCTGGTGCTCAGCCTCCATTTTCACTCGACTCTGCACCGGGAGGCCTGGCTCTACCATTTCTCCTGGAGATGCTGCCATTTTGTTTGTGTAGAGGTCTGTGGCCATATTGTTTCTCAAGGGTCAGTAAAGCAGATGCTTCCGCCTGAGTTGCGCTTTCTCTCTCTCACGGAATGCAAATGCTCAGGTTGTGGCCTGTGGTTTCAAAAATAATAAGTGGTAAGGCACATTTCCACCAGAAAATTGGAACACTGTCCTTTCCATCTCCTTCAATGGATGTTCTACCTCTTAAAATCACAGCTTAAGGCCAAGATATATTTTACAAGGTTCCTGGCCCCTTTAATACAGGGGTAGGCCATGTGATCTTCCAGATCAGGGGTTCCCAACCTAAGGCCCGTGGGCTGGATCCAGCCCGCAGCACCGTTTCGTGTGGCCCCCTCACCCCTCCAAAGGCATTCAAGAAACACAATGGCCACCCCTTTGAAGCTGTTGGGACAAAATGGCCACCCCATTGTGCAGGCAGGACAAAATGGCCGTCCGGCCCTTGAAGCTGACTGAGAGAGCGTGACCTAGCCCCTGGCTTGAAAAGATTGGGAACACCTGCTCCAGATGTTTTGGGCATATAATTCCCATTAGCCCAAGTCATCAGCACTAGTGTCGAGAGACTATAAGCATTGTGGTCATGCATCTGGAAAACTACAATTTGTCCCCTCCACTCTATGACAAAGGGGGAATCCACTGTTTTGGGGGTGAAGATGCAAGAGTGGCTGTTTAAAAAGTCCTGAAACTCAGGGCCTAAAACTTGCCCATCTCCAACTCAGTAATTACCGTTGTCATTGGAGAGCTACAGGTCTTTGGCATCTGGTGCACATGCAACTGCTGTTGTGCTATTTCATGAAAATTGGCAAAAGGCGATGGGGTAAACATTTAAATGAAGCAGCAGAAAGAAGAACTAGGTCTAAAACTCAGGGCAGCCACTTTTTCTAGCTCAGTCTCTGCTGGTTGATATCAACTACAAGTATATTAGATATATCCATGATGGCGAACCTTGGCACTCCAGATGTTCTTGGACTTCAATTCCCAGATGCCCAAGCACCCCATGAATCCACACGAATGGATTTACTGTGATTCATCCAGCCCGCACTGCCCTTGTTGCTCCCGGAAGCGGAAGTAAGAAGAGTACAGAAGAAGAGTTAACCTGGAAGAGTCTTAATCGTATGGGCTCGTTTTTACTTCCGCTTCCAGGAGTGACGAGGGCAGCGCAGGCCGGATGAATCGCAGTAAACCCATTCGTGTAGATTCAAAGGGTGCTTGGGCTTCTGGGAATTGAAGTCCAAGAACATCTGGAGTGCCAAGGTTCACCATCACAGATATATAGGAACAGCCATGTACGAGGGTTTTTGCAAAGAATGAGAGGACTGTCCTCTGCTTTACAGGACTTATAATGGGAAAACAAACTTGAAATTACATTCAAAGGACAAAGAAGTGGAAGCAAGCATGAAATAAGCTACGCTGTGATTTCAGCTATCAGTGTTTCCCAACCTTTGGTTCTTGGACTTCAATTCCCAGAATTCTAAGTCAATTCCCCAAAGCACTGATCAGCCAATGTACTGACTTAGGCTTCTGAGAATTGAAGTCCTCCTATGGGGCCTAGGCCCAACATTGGGAATCACGGATACTGTACTTATATTTTGGTTTTTTAGTTATAGTATCATTATTAAGAAACAAGGGGTAGTATTAAAGAAAAGCACAGATTTCAAGGCAGATAGCAGCAGGTCAGAGGTGCAAAATTACGAACATTAGGAACAGAACAGAAGAAAGGGCAGATGCATCCGGAGACCTAAAGCTATCCAAAAGCAATGGCACTGGATATGCAAAAGTCACTTTATCGTCATTATGTGTCATTGGGTTACTTCAGGGCTACGATGGCAATGAATTATGACCTCCAAAAGGTCCCTGCTCAGGTTTTGCAAACTACAGATCATGGCTTCCTTTCTTAAGGCAAGCCATCTCACGTTAGGTCCTCCTCTTTCCCCACGGCCTTCAAATTTCCCTAGTGCAAAGGAAGGAGGGAAGAGGAGGAAAGAAAACTGTTGGAGGCTCGGTCCGCAGACTTAAGCCCTTCCTAAACTTAATACCTAAATATTGCAATGACTAGTAGGCGGAGAAAAGGGAAAGTGTAACTAGTCCCAGTTCATTCTAGATAGAAAATGGGCCTCACCTCTCCTTACGAGTCACCCGTCTAACTAGGAGGCTTTGGTTCTGTTTTGCAAAGGGAGGGATCCCATTCCCACAACAAGGTATTGCAATCTCTCTCCCCCCCCCCCCCCCCATTTTAAGGTAATAGTACGACCCTTGTTGTCTCACCTTCCTCTAACGCAGCCAGGCCTGCGATCTCCTCGTGCAGCAAAAGCCACTCCTGAACGAATGGACTGTACCATTTCAGACGAGGGGGGAGAGAAAAGGAATTCTCTCGTTTCATATGCCCCTGCAAGCCTATTTTTTTACCAGCAAAGGTCCAAAACAAACAGGGAAGGAGGGAGGTCTGGTTTCGGGATTGTCTCGCTTTCGGCTTGCCAGAGCATCACGGCTTCGGGTTGGTTGGATCCCCAGGAATGGCATCTTCCGACCGGGCCGCGTCTGGATTGCACACTACCCCTCATCCCCATTCATTCCGCGTTACTTACAGGCACTCTGGTGCCCGAATTTTTTGCACCCCAAAGGAAGTGATTCGGGAGTATAGAGCACCAGCTATGGGGACTGGGGAGGGAGTGCATCTATGGGGGTAAATGCGAGTAACAGGCCGACTTTACAAGGGCCCCCCAGGAATTTGTAGACAGCCCCCCAGGCGAGGGCTCTCGTGTCGTGACATGTGGAGTAAACAAGAGCTTCCTCTTTTTGTTGTTCAATCGCACAGTCGATTCCGAGTTGCGACCCTATGGACCATAGTCCTCCAGGCACCTCTGCTCTGTCCACCCAGCTCTGTGCCCATTAAGTCTACAATACCATCTAGCCATCTCATCTTTGGATCCCCCTTCTTCTTTTGTCTTCCACCTTTCCCAGCATCAAGGCCTTCTCAAGTGAATCCTCCCTTCTCATTTGATGTCTTTAGCTTCATCTTTACTATTTGATTGACCTTCTAATGGGCAGTCAGGGTTGATTTTTTTTAGGATCGACTTATTTGTTCTCCTGTCCAGGGAACTTTCAAAACCCTCCTCCAACACCATATTTCAAAGGCGTCTATTCTTTTGTGCTCAGCTTCCCTAATGGTCCAGCTCTCACAACCATACATTACCACTGGGGATACCATTGCTTTGACTATGGGAATTTTTGTTTGCAAGGTGATGTCTCTACTTTTCACTATGTTCCCCAGGTTTCTCATAGCTTGCCTCCCAAGAATCAGTCACCTTTTTATTTCATGGCTGCAATCACCACCTGCAGTGATCTTGGATCCTAAGAATGTGAAGTCTGTCACTGAATATTTTTTAAGTGGTTAGCCGTGTGAGTCTGTGCAAGCATGTCGGAGAGTAAATAAAACAAAAACAGGACAGAAATGTTGTGGCATCTTTAAAGGCTAACTACTGTACAGTATTTTAATTTTAGCCTTCGTAGAACAAGACGGGTATAAAAAGCCACACTGATCTATTACCTTCTCTGTTATAACTAACCAGCCATTTTCAGAGATTAAACAAAACAAAAAGACAAAAAAGTGGAAGTTTTCTTTTCTTTCCTGTTTCATACACTCATATCACTTGACAACCTAAAGTCTATTGGGTCAATTTGACAGCAGATGGAACAGATCCTATGATATCTCAAAATGTTATATACCTTACAACCATGATGGCGAACCTTGGCACTCCAGATGTTCTTGGACTTCAATTCCCAGAAGGCCAAGCCCCCTGTGAATAAACACAAATGGGTTTACTGCGATTCATCCGGCCCACGCTGTCCTCGTCGCTCCCAGAAGTGGAAGTAAAACGTGCCCGTACGGTTAAGACTCTTCCGGGTTAACCCTTCCTCCGTCCAGGCGTGTTTTACTTCTGCTTCCGGGAGCAACGAGGGCAGTGTAGGCCAGATGAATTGCAGTAAACCCATTTGTGTAGATTCACAGGGTGCTTGGGCTTCTGGGAATTGAAGTCCAAGAACATCTGGAGTGCCAAGGTTCGCCATCATGGCTTTACAACATAGGAGCATATACCTGTACAGTAATACCTCATACAAAGTCCACTTTGTACAACATCGAATTCATACATCGCCTAATTTCTTGAAAAAAGTTGCCTCATACAAAGTCACTGCGACTTTGTATGAGGCATTGGGGTTTCTCCCAGGTTTCATTGTGTCTGGGCAGTATAAAAGGCAGGACACATGCGTGCATTGCTCTTGTGGGTTTTGCACAAGACGAAGAGTGTTTAGAATGGTTTTGAGCATGATTTCGGAATTTTTTTTTGAATTTTTAGAAGCATTCCTGGGATTTTTGCAGCATTCTTCAGGTTCTTGCACAATCAGGGTTGTTTCACATGTTTTTGTAATGTATTTAGCCTTTAGACAATGATTTCTCAAAGTTCTGTTAGTTTCCTGTCTGTTTCCTTGACTTTGCCCTGAAGTCTGTGCTGTTACAGTACAGTGTATCGTTATGGAAACGACGTTGTACGATGTTGCGAATATCTGCCGCTAGGCGGCGCTTAGGTCCCGGAGGAGACTGATCAATAAGCGATACGAGGCAAGGAGTCAGGATCAGATCAGTGCTTTATTGGAAAATACACACACCTTTTATAGGTCAGAAGGCAGGTAGAAAAAACCGTCACCAGTGATTCAATCAAGTTACCTGTTTACTCAGGTTAATTGGGAAAACTCTTCAGGGGAAGTTAATTATGACAGGCAAACATTTGACAGGGGAAGCCCTATTGTTTCGGGCTTACCGGCTGGGCAAACATGGTCCCTGTTTGCGCCCGAGATTAGCGCCAAGCCAGGGGGAAAGAATGTTTACCTAATTATACACAGGAGATGCAGGAGATAGCGTTCTGCCGGTCTGGCAGAGCCGCTGGTCAGGTCACGTTAATTGGGTGAATCAAACCCTATAGCCCTATAATTTATTCACCCCCCTTGATATGGCTGCCCACAGAAGCCACCGCCAGGAGCCTTCTCACTCAAGCGGCCTCTGCCTGGCCGTCCCATGCCCAAAGGGGCACGGGGAAACCATATCTCCCCTTACTTATTTATATTAAGAACCTGACCAGCGACCCTGCGCAGAAGCGGCACCAGCTGTTGGTCTGGAATGACGTCACGGGGTTTCCTTCTCCGGCGGCATCTTGAGATTAGTGGGGGAGTACATTGAGCAAGACAACAGACTGTAATGCCTAGTATGACTACCCCCACCACTACCTTGATTACCGTCTGAAGCCACCCCCATGGGATCCACGACCACATCCATTTCCATAGTGAGCTCCACCAGGCCCCCCATGCAGAGCCCTCGGTGATGCCAGCCACTATGGCGTGAAGATCCGTGAGCTGGCTCTGAATCTTACGAGAGTTGTCCGTAAGGTTAAAGCAGCACATACCGTGAAAAGACTCGCAGCCCAAGTGGTGAAGCAGTAGGAGGTAGTCGATAGCCGCTCGATTATCGAGAATGGCATGGCGAAGTTCCGCCTGCTCCTGATGGAGGAGCGCTATCGCTGAGGAGGTATGGTTGATGGCCTTTGCTAAACCGCAAGCCAAGCGACCAATCCTCTTTGCGTTGCCGACGGCTAAGCCTGGCACGCCAAAGACGCTGATTGCCAAGGAGAGATACTCGGCGGGTCTCATTACCCTGAAGCTGCTTTCACATGAGCTGTCTAACGTCGTGGTGCGAGTGTGCCGCATGAGTGAAGGGACATTAGATACATTGGAAACATTAGGAACATTGAGGCTTGGGGCAATCATATCCTTAGTGGGGAGCAAGAGTGTCAACCGGCTAATACAGCAAATAGCATCTGACATATTGGCAGGAATGTAATTAAACGTATACTGGTTACAAGTGAAAAACCATCCAGATGGAAGGGTGATATGTGCATATGCTGTGCCGCGTGGCACTGGGTTACTGCAAGTCCAGTTGCCGCTGCCTACATTGAGGCATCGGCGCCGGGTTCGGCCGATTCCGGAGCAACCGTAAATTCGGCCACAGGTAGAGTTCGGGCTGACCGCCACTCGAGGAGTGTGGAGAGTGGCCGCATCAGCCGGCAAAGTCATGGTTAGCCGCATCTCCCAACGAGCATATTCCGAGGAAGCTGTTGGGATGTACGGGCTGAAGAATCGCTTCACCAGCCAGTCCCCATCCCGGGGGGGTGCGCCTGGAGAATGGCACACCGGGATGAGGCAGGTGCTGAGGATTGAAGCAGAACCGACGTCCTGTCTGAGGCAAAAATCGGACTGGTTGACAAGGCTTGCCAACCTTTCCCAAATGTTGTACTGCATGCGGGGAGAAAGGTCTCCGCCCGGCATTAAATCGCTGGCCTCCAGTGAGGCGGCCTGAACGCCTCCCCCCAAAAGCAGGGAAAGGATCAGGATGATGGTGACTGCCATGGAGTTGGCATGGATCTGGGCGAGAACTGCAACCACGAAGCTCTCTGGTGTCAGCTCCTTCTCCTCGCGCTGGATGGCATGCTGAGCATCATGGCAGAGGGTCTTGACCATCCCCCAGGTTATCTTCGGTGGTGTCGTCCGCGACCGCTGTCTCTCCCGGCGGGTCCCCTCGGTCAGAGTGAGGTCCTCCATCTCCGGGATCGGGCTCTGGTCGGTCTGTGTCCACGCCATATGGTTCCAAGTAGGGCTTGACGCACCGAGCTGGAATCCAAACGACACCTGTAGGGGACATAACTGCAGCATACCCTCTCCCCCATGTTATGAGCGGCACCGGGCCCCTCCAAGAAGGGTTCGGTGGCACTCGGTACCGGACCATAGGTCGCGGGAGAGCTTCCGAACGGCGGAAATGCTTCTCCTGCGGCGTACAGTCCGAAAAAACATTAAGGTGATTGTAAGTGAACAATACCTTATTTAAGCAAAACTGTGCCTGTCCCTGTGATTTGGGGAGGGCTGGTGGCTCCCCCCTTTCTGTTTGTTTGTCAATGTAGGACTTTAGCGTCCGATTGACCCGTTCTACAATCGCCTGCCCTTGCGGATTGTAGGGAATCCCAAATGTATGCTTGATGTCCCATGTGGCCATGAAGGCGGCCAACTGCTTGGAGCAGTAGGACGGGGCGTTATCTGTTTTCACGTGCCGCGGCTTGCCCATCGCCGCGATGCAGGAAAGGAGGTGCTGCTCCACGTGGGAGGCAGTTTCCCCTTTCTGCGCTGTGGCCCAAACGAACTGGGAAAAAGTATCAATACACACATGCATGTATTGCCATCTACCAAACTGCGGCACATGCGTGACATCCATCTGCCACACCTGATTGGCCTCTGTCCCCCGTGGGTTGACCCCCCACGAGGGCCCCCCCGGCGCCCCTGCACAATGCTGACAAGAGCGGACTATGCCTTGGGCTTGGGAAAGTGGCAGATTGAACTGTCGGGCGAGTGCTTTGGCATTTTGGTGGAAAAAGGCATGACTTTGGATCGGAGTAGTAAAAACACCCAAAACTGAACGTTGCTGAATTTCCTTTGCGGCCGCGCCCGCTCTGCTATTGCCCCCGGAAATCGGACCCGGTAGGTCTTGGTGACTTCGAATATGGGCAATATAGAGCGGCTCCGTGCGGTTTCGCAAATGAAATTGAGCGGTGAGAAACAGGCTAAGCAAATTCTTGTCTATCGCGGGAGTGATGTAAGCTCCCGGTAGACTGTGCAGCAAATTCCTAACATACAGACTGTCAGTTATGATATTTAAACGTTCCTGGGCGAAGGTGCGCAAGGCAAGGTTCACGGCTGCCAACTCTGCCCACTGAGCGGACTTCTGTGGAAGAGTTAGCAGCGTGCGCCAAGCTTCGCCCTCCTGCCAGGTCAGGACACCATATGTGTGACCTCCATCTGTGAAGACTGTTCTGGCCCCCTGAAGCGGGACCAGCGAGAGCAATTCGAACAAGCTGACTGTGCCTGTCTGTAGTGAAACGAGCCTAGGATCTTTGGGCAAATGGTATGCTAAACTCCCAGTGAAGCCTTCCAAAGCTATCGGAAGCGAATCACCTAGCTGCATTAACTGATGAATTTGTTCCTTGGTGAAAGGAACCACAATTTTGGCCAAATCATTTCCTGAAATGTCCCTAGCTCTCAGCCTGCCGCGGTAAATCACCGCGGAAACCAACTCTTGGGGCGGAACGATGTTCCGTGGTGATGTGTTAGGCAAGTAGACCCACTCCACAATTTTCGCTCCCTTCTCTGAGTCTACGCCTAGCGCCCCGGTGAACATGGATCCTGACCGTACGATGTACAAATTCAGGATCGGGGCATATGGCCCCTGGGCGATCCTATCCACCCACCTCTGGCTGAGAACTTGGTTCACTTTCTCGAGCGCCAAGCGCGCGTCTCGATAAATTTTTATCCGGTCTGCCGGCTGCTTACCTAAAGTTAGCAGCGAGAAGAGCGGTTTCAGAAGATCCGTATCCAATCGGAAATACGGTCTGGCCCAATTGATGTTTCCTAAAACTTGCTGTAACTCTACCAGGGTGACTGAGTCCTGTAAAGCTATCTGGGGCAAAACCGGTGCGGCAAAGGAACGGAGAAGCCGATGACCCAAGTATGAAAAGGGCTCGGTCTTCTGCACCTTTTCCGGGGCAATGAGTAGACCCTTGTCCCCCAGGCTGGCCTGGAGGTCAGAAAACACTGCGCCGCCGAGTTGCGGCAACGCTACTAAAATATCGTCCATGAAGTGACACACAATAGCTTTAGGGTAAAGGCTTCGGAACTTTGCCAGCGCGTTGTGAACATAAATTTGGCACAGGGTGGGCGAATTGAGCATGCCCTGTGGCAAATATTTCCACGCGTAACGCTGCGTGGGCTCGCTGTGGTTCACAACCGGCACTGTAAAGGTGAACCTTTCCCGGTCCCTGGGGTCTAAGGGGATTGTATAAAAGCAATCCTTGAGATCTACGACTAGAATCTCCCACCCCTCGGGAATCATATTAGGATTTGGGATGCCGCATTGAAGCGGACCCATCGGCTGAATGCATTTATTGATCTCTCTGAGATCGTGGAGGAGTCGCCACTTCCCCGACTTCTTCTTAATCACAAAAATTGGTGAATTCCAGGGACTCGTGGACTGTTCTATGTGTCCTGCGTCTAGCTGTTCTTTCACTAGCTGCTTGAGAGCAACCAATTTCTCTCCCACTACCGGCCATTGTTTTACCCAGACCGGAGTATCGGTGAGCCATTTAAGTGGCAACGCCATTACCCGAAGGTAAGGGTGGCACCGTACTGCTGGAGAATGTCTCGCCCCCAAAGATTGATGTGCACGTCAAGAATGTGCGGCCGAATCACCGCCGTGCCGTCAGCCCTTGGGATTGTGACTTCTACCCACTCTCGGCTCCTAAACGCTTCCTGAACGCCACCTACCCCCCACACATCGGAGACCGGCTCAATGGCCCACTCCTTCGGCCACTGGCTTCTGCTTATCACGGTCACATCCGCTCCGGTATCGAGTAACCCTGAGAACACTCTTTTGTTCAAAAATACCTCGATAACGGGGCGCTGCTTCCACTCAATGTTGGTCTCCACTGTCGCTAAGACCTGGTATCCTTGCACTGCCTCACTCGCGCTCGAGCGGTCTGTTGAACCGGGCTCTGAGCTGTCACCGAGCCTTCTCGGGTTGCCTGCTGGCGAGTGACAAGGAACCATGATCAGTTGCGCTAAGGTCTCTCCCTTGTGGATAATTTGGGGCAGGTGTGTCCAAAGTTGGACCTGGAGAACGCCTGAAAAATTTGAGTCAATGACTCCTGGAATTATGAAAATTCCGCGTGCTCCAGCTACACTACGGGGCAAAACTAAGCCTATAAAGCCTCTGGGTAGGGGTCCCATGTACTGAGAATCGACTAGATAGACTGTGCCTGGCAGATCGCATGTAACGTCCACCTGGCAAGCCAATTCTAGCCCTGTGCTACCCTTGGGGCTGGCCTGTGCCCTAGTAATGTCTGGAATGTGCCTAGCACCTAGTCTAGTTCTGGGGAGTTCTGGATCTGGTTGAAGGAAGCCTCTGTTTGGACTGGGGCCAGAGACATGCCCGGATTCCGGTTTCCCGAACTCGGACAAAACCTGGCCCAATGATAGCCCTTTTTGCACTTCGGGCAGGGGGTGTTTGGAGCCTTGGGACGGCCGGACTTTTGTCCGCCTCCCTTGGATCGGCACTCCCTAGCAAAGTGACCGACCTTGCCACAAGCGTGACATGCCCCCTTGATCTTGCTGTTGCCCTGATGTCTTCTCCCCCCCTGCACCGCTGCTGCTAGCAGACCCATCTTGTAAGAATCTGTGCCAACGTCGGAACATGCTCGGATCATGTCCGTTAAGGTTATGTCAGGGCGATTGCCCAGGGACTGCAAGATTTTACGGCAGTCCAAGTTGGCGTTGTCCTTTGCTAGCTTGATCATGAGCTCTTGCTGGGCTTGCTCATTATCAATCTGCCTGCTAATTGCCTCCTCCAGGCGATTGATGAAGTCCATGTAGGGCTCCTGGGCTCCCTGCTTAATAGCGGTGTAATTTTTGGCCGTTTTGCCAGATGCCGGGACCTTGAAGTATGCCCTATAGGCAGCTTCGGCTGACATCTCTAGGGTGGCGAGAGGCAAGTTGATCTGAGCGTTGATGGGCTCAAAGGCACCTGAACCATATAGCTGGTCAGGAATTACCGCGCCTCCCATCCTAGCAGCCCTGGCCTGAGCCTCGAGCCGAAACTCGCTGTCCCAGATCATGTACTGGCTAGGGGTCAGCATCATCCTCATGACGGCTTTCCAGTCATGAGGAATCCACATGGTGGTCTCGCACACTTGCTGAAGCGTGCCTCTGGTAAAACGACTTTGGAGCCCTGTCTCTGAGATTGCCTTCCGTAAAGCCATGAGAAGCTTGTACGGGACTGGGGAATGTACTACCTGCTGTGCGCCCGTGAGCGTGTCCATTTCTAGACGGATTGGACAAATTTGCCTAAGTTCAGCTAGCTGTTCCACTGACAATTCCCCCTTCTTTAGCTCGATCTCGGCGGTGCGCTGAAGGGCACTCTTAACAACTAGGGAACCTGGAGCTGTCAGAGAAGCGCCAGCGCCTCTCATTCCTTGCGTTCCTTCGGTGACGTCTGCAGCTGTCACCGCGGGAAGGCTCCCTACGCTGCTCTGCCGATAGCTAATTGACGGTTAGAATGACGTGGGCGCAGTCGGTTCGACTGGCTTGTCTGATGGCTTTTCTAATGGGGTTTCTTTGGCCTCTACCCGGACTGGCTCGATCTGCTCTAAGAGTCTCCTACACTTTCTCCATGTACTAACTATCCCTCCTGGAGCTTTCGGGGGTTGCTGAATGCAGTCTCCTATCTGATCCCAGAGCTTCAGGGTTAACGTACCTGCTTCTGGGTAAAGTAGGCAGTGTTCCCTGAGGTACGCCAAAAGTCTCGCTAGCTCCCTGCTGTGAAATCGTAACTGAAAAACCCTGGCCAGGATTTTGAACTCTTCCTCACGAGTTCTTTGGCTAGCGAACGGACTTGGTCTGTGAGAACAAGTCCCCATATTACCTGCAGATGGTCCTCTGAAGTTTCCTCCTCGGGACGAATGCGACGCGACTTGTCAGGCAACAGGTTCGGACGTCTAGTGTCTGGGGTAGACCTCGGAGCGTGGACCTTCCGCCACGGGCCCTTCTAACGGCCTCTGCGATGTCAGGGGCTCACAGCCTGCCCTGAGCGGAACGCGTTTCCCTCTATGGCAACCTCCTCGAAAGCGGGAGTAAGCTGTAGGAATGCCTCTCTGGAATGCCTCGCCGCAGGCCACTTCTCTGATCGGCTGGCTGCCGGTCAGAGTGCCGCGCTGTCCTCCGGGGTGACGGGTCGCGGTTCAAGCGTAGAACCGGACCGCGTGGATCGTTACTCACGAGTAGACCTCTCCGGGGTCCCTTACTCACGAGTAAATCACGTCGCGGGTCACCAGCTGTTGCGAATATCTGCCGCTAGGCGGCGCTTAGGTCCCGGAGGAGACTGATCAATAAGCGATACGAGGCAAGGAGTCAGGATCAGATCAGTGCTTTATTGGAAAATACACACACCTTTTATAGGTCAGAAGGCAGGTAGAAAAAACCGTCACCAGTGATTCAATCAAGTTACCTGTTTACTCAGGTTAATTGGGAAAACTCTTCAGGGGAAGTTAATTATGACAGGCAAACATTTGACAGGGGAAGCCCTATTGTTTCGGGCTTACCGGCTGGGCAAACATGGTCCCTGTTTGCGCCCGAGATTAGCGCCAAGCCAGGGGGAAAGAATGTTTACCTAATTATACACAGGAGATGCAGGAGATAGCGTTCTGCCGGTCTGGCAGAGCCGCTGGTCAGGTCACGTTAATTGGGTGAATCAAACCCTATAGCCCTATAATTTATTCACCCCCCTTGATATGGCTGCCCACAGAAGCCACCGCCAGGAGCCTTCTCACTCAAGCGGCCTCTGCCTGGCCGTCCCATGCCCAAAGGGGCACGGGGAAACCATAGTACGAGGCATCGCGGCAAGGATTTGGACGTTGTATGAGGCATCGTGGCTAGGATTTTGCATGCCTCATACAAAGTCCAAATCCGTATAAAGTCCAAACTTGTGGAACCAAGTTTGGACGTTGTATGAGGTATCACTGTACTTCCCAGTATCCTGGGTGCCATTTTCCCCCCTAGTGTTGTTCTATAGGACTGAGCAAAATGGCACAGTTCTAGTCAGCAGATGCTGCTTGGAAAACAGAACCCGAGGTGGTAAGGGAAGCAAGCAAGGGCAAACAAGCAAGCAAGCACTCTGTTGTGACTTTGTTTTATGGAATCTTGGGTGGCTTAGTGGTTAAGACATTGAACTTGAAGACTGGAAGGTCGGGGTTTGATACCCGAGTGTTGCATGACGGGAGTGAGCTCCCGTCTCTGTCCCATCTCCTGCCAACCTAGCAGTTCAAAAAGCAAAAAATTGCAAGTAGATAAATAGATACTGCTTCGGCGGGAAGGGTAACAGCATTCCGTATGCTTTGGCATCTAGTCATGCCTGCCACATGTTCATGAAACGTGTACAGACACAGACAGCGCTGGTTCTTTGGTTGTAAACAAAGATGAGCACTGAACACTAGAGTTGGATACGTCTGGCTTTCGAACAAGGACAACCTTTACCATTAACTAAGTACATGTAGGGGGTGTTGTCCTGCCCCATTTTCTCTCCTTTCATTGATATATATCTTCCAGATACCTGTGGAGCAAATCCCATCATATCTGACAGTGTAGTCAAGTCCTAAGCTGCATTACTGTCTCAATACAAGATAAACAATGACTTATAGAAAAGGCACAATGAAGACAGAAAATCTGATTTTTTTTTGATGCACCAAATTTATTTGTTTTTTTTTAAAAAATCTCACATCTATGGCTTATAATTCATTTCACATACTTTTAAAAACCCATTTCCTTCTAAACTTTCAAGTTCTGAAGGAACAAATACTGATTCCTATTCTTAAATGTTTCTTGCCATTTATGTAATTTAAATGAAGAAACAGCTGAGGTATGAATGAGATGAATCAGGACCTTGGCAGAAGGAAAAAAGAGGCCACCGCCTGAACTCCAATGACTGTTATGTGGAAGGGAAGAGGATGACTGTTTTCAAGTCTCAAAAGAAATATATATTTAAAGGTTAAAGAATAATCTACACCTGCCTTTTATCTCTGTCTTTACATTAAAGTCCTACATGGGTGCTATTTATTTACAGTAATACCTCATACAAAGTCCGCTTCATACAACATTGGATTCATACAACATCGCCTAATTCCTTGAAAAAAGTTGCCTCACACAAAGTCGTGTGACGTTGTATGAGGCATTGGGGTTTTCCCAGGTTGCATTGTGCCTGGCTAGTATAAAAGGCAGGACACATGCGTGCATTGCTCTTGTGGGTTTTGTATTAGACAAAGAGTGTTTAAAAGTGGTTTTAAGCGCGACTTTGGATTTTTTTGTATTTTTTCGTCAGAATTTTTAGAAGCATTCCTGGGATTTTTGCAGCATTCTTCAGGTTCTTGGACAATCAGGGTTGTTTGACAAGTTTTTGTAATGTTTTTAGCCTTTAGACAATGAAATCTTAAAGTTCTGTCAGTTTCCTTGACTTTGCCCTGAAGTCTGTGCTGTTACAGTACAATGTATCTCTATGGAAACGACGTTGTATGAGGCATTGCGGCAAGGATTTGGACGTTGTACGAAGCATTGCGGCAAGTATTTGGACGTTGTATGAGGCATCGTGGCTAAGATTTTGCATGCCTCATACAAAGTCCAAATCCGTATAAATTCCAAACTTGTGGAACCAAGTTTGGACGTTGTATGAGGTATCACTGTATTTGAAACTGCAGACCTATACACATAGATCTTACTTCTGAGTAGACATGTATAGAATTGAAGAGACATCAATTGGCTCTGCATTTGTTGGAACAGCATGCTAATGGATATAGCAAATGATTTGTTCAAGTGCAGGGGGGGGGGGACTAATAGGAAAAATAAAACCGAGGTATTTCCTCCTCTTTTTAAAATACTCACATTACAGCCTGTGTCAGATATCAGTTTTTTTTCTTAATTACAGTAATGGCTACATGATCAGACTTGCA
Organism: Bradypodion ventrale; assembly: GCA_035047345.1. Lineage (NCBI taxonomy): Eukaryota > Metazoa > Chordata > Lepidosauria > Squamata > Chamaeleonidae > Bradypodion > Bradypodion ventrale. The sequence goes on from JAWDJE010000006.1 coordinate 11,141,993, forward strand.
TTCATGTTAGTAATAAAGTTTCATACTGTATTTTTCTCCAGCACTATCTCTAAATTGATTTCCTAAGAAACAAAACTATAGTCTCTTTATGGCTTTTTTCCACTCCAAAGATTGTCATTTCTATTTCATACTCATAAGCTTAGAATGAAGTTGCCACATTCTGCTAGTAACTGCCGAACAATCCTAACAATATTAAATCAGGCCATTAATCTATCAAGACTTACACAGTCTGCTCTGATTGGTAGAAAGTGTCAAATTTTCAAGCGCGTGCATTTCCTAATTGCTATCCAAGACTCTTTTTATGTAGTGAAATGGAAAAAACAAACAGAAAACTTCTACAAGCAAGGCGTGGACTTTAACACCAAGGACCTACGTCCCACATCCAGATGGACGTAATGTACAGGTACTTATCCGCAAAATAACATGCAGATGAATTAAGCAAAGATAGTAGCCCTTTATACCTTTTATTTACAATCCGGGCTACTTTAAGAATTCACATTCTTTAGAGACACTTGAGATATACTAACTGGCTGAAATTCAGCAATATGAATGGACATGTAAAGCTGCATTATTCCTATATATGTCTCCATGTTGCCAATCTTACTATTTATTTCATTTTTACACTTTATCTTCTATATTATTTCTTAGCTATATTTTATTTTGCTTTATCCTCTGTAACAGAACGAAGTATACCCTGTGCTTTATTCTCTTTCAAAATGGTGGTTTCAAATCAGGGGGAGAGAGAAAATATGTAAACATCCTTGTGTTGTGTTCTCAACACTATGCCTTGTGTTCTCAATACTATGCCTTTAACATATATATCAATGTAACCCGTTGCAATTAGGACGCGAGCTAGTGACCACCTGGTGGCAATAGCGAGCGCCCAGCTCACAGGTCCCAATTCACCAAAGAACTACAGCGTGGGAAGATTCCCGCCACTACCTCACCTGGACAAGAAGGGCGTGACCAGATATGACGTCACACCAACGGTAGCCAATGGGCTATCGTGGAGCCACATTCAAATGTATAACCACCGTATATATTGAGCTGCTCGTCCGCCATTACCTCATGTTCCCCCGGACCACCATGAAATAAAGATGTGTTAAGCCAGTCCTTCGGCTGTTCCTTTGTCTTGATTCTCATACACTAAACCTTGCCTCATGAGTTGCCCCATGGTTTAGAAGAAATGAAACTTAATGTGTGATTGACATGTCTTATTGTAAGATCATTGATTGGAATTCCTAAGGGGAGGGCCAAAGGTGGACCCTGTGGGAGGAGATATAACCCAGACACATGCCGACACAGAGACACTCTCTGGAGTGCTGTGCTTTAAGCTGCCAAGATGTAGAGGTTTGAGAAAAGAGGGGGACTGTTGGCTATCCCTTGAACATGCAGTTTGCTTTCTGTTCTTTTGTTGGACTGTCTGTATCCTAAATCTTGCTATGTTTCAATACACTTATTAAAATGCCTGAAGAGACTTGGAGTGATTACTTGGCTCGACGCTACCTGAATCTACACATATCTAGATGCCTAGGTTATCCAGCCAGGGAGCTGCAACTCAGAAGAACAATAGGGCCTACTCGAGGGTAAGGCACCGTATTGTTACATCCTCCAAACTTCAGTATACCTTATTACATGGATTCTCATCCTTTGATATTTTACTCACTGCCAATTAATGTATTAAAGAACTTGAGTCTCACCATGACGGAAACAAAGGCAATCAACACCCCCCCCCCCCAAGCATATTTATATATTTATAAGTCTTATAGTTATTATTTGCAGGTTTGCATTTTGTTCATTTCTTTTCTTCTGTGGATAAATTGCAGGGTGAGGTAACAGAATTAACTGAAAAGGGTTCAAAGTTACAACTCAAGATGGTTCCAAACAGATAATTCAGTGCCGCTAGGTCAGTAGGAGGTGACAAATCACACTTTCAGAACAACACAGAGCCTGAAGGATAACGATCTCTTAGCAATTGCTATGAAAAGCCTGTGCCCCAGTTGGAGTACATTTGTATCCCACCATCAGTGGTATGCACTCTAGGATGATCGAGAACAGATCCTGCCCCTCTTTATGACTATCTTTCAAGTATTTGAAGAGTGCTATCATATCCCCTGATCATCCTTGTTGCCCTCCTTTGAACTTGTCTCAGTTTGCTAGTACCCTTCTTAAAGTGCAGTGTCAAGTAGATGAGGACTTACAGTGCTAAATAGAAGGAGACTAGTACCTCATAGGTTTTGAAGACTATACTGTACTTCAATTAAAGCAGTCTAAAACAGCATATGCCTTTTTTTGCAGCCTCATCCCACTAATGACTCATATCCAGCTTATGATCTACAACAATACTTGCTTCTTCTTCTTTCGTGTCCTGATCAAACCCTAGACTGCCGAAATGAAGCCACTTTCTTGGCTTTATTGTTGGCCAAACTCAAGTCCTCATCGGTGCATGTTTCTGACAGCAATCAGCAGACCAGTAGATGAGCTAGATTCTGAATCTCTCCACATTTACACCACATGTTGTCCACCAGCAGCCCCCACTTGAGCATGTTGGTCTTGCATTTAGGTAATACAACCCTCAGCCTATTCAGGGTCCTCCAAGTGATGTAGGGGAGGTTGACATCCTCAGCTATATCCTCCTTTAATTATGTTTCTTGCCCAGTGAGTTCCTTCCTCCATCTTCTAATTTGCTTTTGCTCTTGTGTACTGTACCTTCAAAAATGTTTGTTCTTGCCATAAAGCTCTTTCTGGATCTGAGCCAGTGGACTTGAGGCTCATATCCATTCAGAGGAAGTCAAGGCGAGGGTCATTCTCTTGTTTATTTCTCTCAGCGTTCACTGCTACTTCTCTCCTGATCTTAGGTTGAGTGATACCAACAAGAGGGTATATTTTTCAACTGGTGTAGATTTGAGGCATCCTGTCACTATACTCATGGCTTCATTAACAGCGATGTCAACTTGTTTTGTGTGTATGGATGTGCTCCATACTGGAGCAGCATACTCTGGTGCAGAGACACTCAGGGCCAAAACTGATGTACACATCATACACTCTTCAAATTATTGCTTATAGTATTACTGAATCATGTATCTTCCATCCCATAACTGTGCATTTATTTCCTCCCCCCCGCTCCAGGTATGTAACTTTGCATGATGTAACCCTCTTAAATTTCATTCTGTTGTTTTCAGCCCTGTGCTCAAATTTGTCAATATCTTTTTGAAATTTGTTCCTCTCTTCCAAGGTATTAGCTATTTATGCCAAGAATGAGAGAGTTCTTCTTAGCTCTTCCGATGTGGGATTCAGAAACAGCTATAGTCCTCGTATTGTTACCAGTGTTCTTTCTTCCACCAAGAGTAGTGCCTTTTGACTTTCTGCTGTTTTAATCATCAGAGATTATGAGCTCTGGAAACAGAAAGACTGGCTTAGGGTGAAGCCTGTTCCTATGAATAAAGAGTGTACTGTAATTGCAAAATAAAGACAGTGTGGTAAGATCTGAAAAGAATCAGTTGAGGGAACCTCTAGGACAGTGTCTCGCCAGGTTTTCCTGCTATAGTAACAGAGTACATCATACTGCCAGAGACTTAACACCAAGTGTCAGGTGGTGCTTAACTAACCTTACAACCCTGAGGACTAATGGCTTGGGTGCCAAAGTCCACCGGGAAGGGTGATGGTCCCCAAGTGGATTAAATCCCACTTGGATCTATCTTGATGAAGGGCAGCAGCTTTATCGATACTGGCCTGGGGCCAATGAGGACTCTGCGTGCCAAAAGGGCTCAGGACCAGAAAGCGACTTGCGGAACTGGATCAGTGGTATGGGTGTCAGGTTGCGATGCGGAAGGCAGATGAAAGGACACTGCATTATATTTTCAGGACAGTCTTCATGCATGATCACCATGAGGGTCACCAATATTCAGATTAAGATACAGCAGAACAAGAAGAAGAACCTCTAGAAGGCCTTTATGTGGGTGGATCTCACAGTCTTGGAGGATTTGTGCACTGCCTCCATACCTGAACACAGCAACAGCTTAGGAATGTTTTTCCACACCATTTTCCCTTCAGGTTTACTCAGAATTAAGTCAAGTGGGGCATCTTGACATGGCCAGTGAACACAAAGAATCTTGTCTTCCATTTTTACCAGTTCTGAAACATTTGGTTTTGATCCCCAAATTCCTGGTTGTTGTCCTTTCTGGCCATATTCCTATGGAAGTTTACTTAAAAGTAAGATCAGTAGTTTTCACTGGGGCTTAGTACAAGGTAAGCAGGCAAAAGATTACAGTACAGTAAAACCCCTACTTATGAAAAAAAGTTAGTTCCGTAGGCTTTTGCTTAAATCGGTTTTTTATGTAACTTGAAGCAAACCCATAGTAAAAATGAAATTTTTATGTAAATCAAAGCAAACCCATAGGGAAATGAATTTTTACGTAACTTGAAGCAAACCCATAGGAAAAATAATCTTTATGTAACTCGAAGCAAACCCATAGGTATTCGTGTAAATCGGGTCATGGTAAATTTTAGCACAAAATCATTATGTAAGTTGAATTTTATGTAACTCAAGGCATATGTAAATTGGGGTTTTACTGTATCTCTGTTTTTCCTCTTCTACTTTCCTGAATTCTGATCCACACTCTTCCAGTCACTTATTTTCCTTTGTCTGTTCAGGTCCTCTACGTTTCTGTTGCTTCTTCAGCTTCCTTTGTGTCATGGATAGTTGTAAACTTCAAATCCCACTGTCCCTAACCCTTGACCATGCTGGACAGGGGCATGAGAATTTGTAGATCTCAAATTTGGGGAGCCAAAGCTTCTCCACCCTTTCTCTATGTGGCATTTCCAGGCTGTGAGTAATCAGGGTTGGCAGGCGAAGCCCACGTTTTTGAGACCCAGGCAGTCTTCTGGTCTTGCTTGTTCAGAGCTGTCATTTTGAAGGAGCCTTTCCTCTTGGACTGTGAGAAACAGTTCTTGGGAGACTCAAAGAGTGAACCTCAGCAGATTTGGGCTTTGTTGGGCCTCTAGCACCTGGGTGCACTCGGTAATGTTTCGTGAGATGAGAGAGCTGGCTGAACTTCTGTTCACAGAAATCGCAGGCATAGGGCTTCTCCCCTGTGTGTATGCGTTCATGTTGTACCATAGTAGACCTGTCGGCAAAGCGCTTGCCGCAGATAGAGCAAGGGTATGGGCGCTCCCCTGTGTGCATTCGTTGGTGGATGGTGAGGTTGGACCGGTGGCGGAAGGTCTTGCTGCAGATGCAGCAGCTGAATGGTTTGCTGCCACTGTGGATCTGACGGTGTGTCCGGAGGTTACAGCTCTGGGAGAATGTCTTCCCACACTCTGGGCACCGGTGGGGCTTCTCACCACTGTGTGTCCGGAGGTGGATGTGCAGGTTGCTGGGATGTCGAAAATGCTTGTCGCACATGGTGCAGGCATAGGGCTTCTCTTGGGTGTGGACGTACCGGTGGTGGCGCAGGTCTGCCCTCTGCCGGAATGTCCGCCCACATTCTGGGCATGCCAGATCTGAGAGGACGGTGGCACAGAATGGTGGATACCAAGTAAACACGGAGAGGACACTTTTTTTGGGTTCTGCCCTTGGAGGCAACGGAATTGTCATTGGTTGCTCCTTCTCCTGCTGGTGACAGCTCTCCTTCTGAAGAGATGCCTTCTTTTCCGACTGTGGTTCCTTCTTCAACCTTGGGACTTCATCCTGAGACTCATTTTTGTTCTTCAGCTTGGGAGGCTCCCCTGTTGCCACTAACTGTTTCTTCAGCTTTGAGGGCCCATCCTGGGATCCCGGTCCCTTCTTTTGCTTGAGGTTCTTGGAGACTGAAATGGTGGTGTCAGATCCCAGTCCTCCAGCTGTTTCTCCTGTCAACGGTGGCTGAAGTTGCTTTCTCCCAGAGTCAGGTTCACCTAGTGGAGGGAGTTGCTGTTTTTTCCTTTTGCGGGCTTTATTTTGGGGGGCTGACCCTTGTTTTTTGGGGGAATGAGACTTGACTGGGGACTTCTTTGAAGTGCTATGCTTGAGACATTGAGGAAGCTGCTTCTCTGAGCTGGGGAATGCAACATTAGTTGCTCCAACTGAGTCCAGATGGTGCTGAGTTACCTCTGTTGCTGTGGATTGTTCTTCCACATCCATCTCTGCTTTCTTTGAAACAATCTTCTTTTCTGCAGGATGTCTGTTAAAGTTTGGAAGCTGTGCATTATCTGTGGAAGAAGAAAGAAGGAAAAGAGGATGTGAGTTTGTGTCAATGGATGGTCTCTTCCTCAATGCAGAGAAGGACAGAAGGGGAAGACCTGTTGTCAAATACTGCACTGTAGGATACATAACTTTTGATTCACCTGCTAGAAAGAGAAGCTAAATGAATGAAGATTATATACATCCCCTGAAGGATCAAGGGCATGACAAGATCATAATCACCTACCAGAAATCTACATTTGACACTCTGGCTGCTATATAATTTAAGACAACAATATGCTTTTTTTAAAAATGAAGTGAAGTTTGTAACAAATGCAGATATCACTGATAGCTTGTTGCATGATGGTGGGGCTCCTATGCCCCCAAAAGCTACACAGGTGGAAATTCAACAGTTGCACCTTTTCCAAGCACAGAGATGGAACAGTAAGGAATTTCTAAATATTACTTAAAGGTACACGAGCCCTGCTGAAACAAGAAGCGGATGTTATAATCCTAGTGGATTCTAAATAAAGCGTTCAGACTATTTTATCTGTCTGACAGGGTTTTGAGGAAGTTCCAAGATTTAGACTAGAATCAGGAATCCATGGTTCTGTCTGATGTTAATTGCCCCATTTAATAAACCAATGAGCTACTATTGGAGTCTTTGTCCGGATAGGGAGAAGTTTCAGTTGGTAGACCCTATCTGGCTATTAATTTCTCTCTACAAGGAGAACTGTGAATTCCTTTCCCTGATAGGTCCTATCTTGTGGCTTTCAAAGAGATGATGAAAATATGTTTAATACTTCAGCCCTGTATTAATTGTAGTGTTTAAATTCTCCTGATTTTTTAAAATCTGTGCTGTATTTGAACTTCACTATTTCTTATTGTATCATAATACAGTAGTACCTTGCTTAAAGAGCTTAATGCGTTCCATGCAGTGGTGGGCATCAGCAGGTTCTCACCAGTTCGCCAGAACCGGTAGCAGAAATTCTGGCTGGCCCCACCCATCCAAGTTTTGAAATAAAGTAGTCCTAATTCAGGTGCAACACAGGGCTCCCCCCTGGCCACGTCCACCATACCATGGCCACAGAGTACCGTATTTTCCGGCGTATAAGATGACTGGGTGTATAAGACGACCCCCAACTTTTCCAGTTAAAATATAGAGTTTGGAATATACTTGCCGCATAAGACTACCTCTCTTCCAATGCACACCAAATAAAAATTAACCCACACTCAACCCGAAGACGCGCAGCCCTCTGAGTTGAATGGGCAGGTTCTGGTGGAGAGCAATCTACGCTCACGTTCTCCTCCTCGAGGTACAGGAAGATGTGTGCAGTTTGCTTCCCCTTGCTTCATACTCCCCGCACAGAGCAGGGACTCGGCCGCGGCACCCCCCACCATATGCACCGGACATATGAAGCAAGGGGAAACAAGCTGCAGTTAAGTATCTGTCCTATAAGACGACCCCCGACTTTGGCACAGATTTTTCAGGGTTAAAAAGTAGTCTTATACGCCAGAAAATACAGTAGGTAGTAAAAAAATTTGGAGCCCACCACTGGTTCCATGGGGATTGCTCTTTAAGTGAAACACCATTGTAAGTGACCAATTGTGACTTCTGGTGGGGGGGATTGCGAACCCTGATTTAGTTGTTAAGTGAGTTTTTGGTTGGTTTTAGTTGTTAAGCGAGGCAAACATTCAGAGAAAATTCTGCTCTTTAAGTGAGTTAGTCTCTAAGCAAGGCACTCTTTATGCAAGGTTTTGTTGTACATTGTTGTAGTTCTAAATCACAAGTTGCTTTGTGGGCACTTGTTCTGAAAGGTGTGACATAAAATCAATAGTCTAAATAATATGCACTTCATTTCCCCTGTCTTTGCTTCTCGGTTGATGCATTAGCCTGCTACAGCACTGAACACATGCACAAAATCACTGGAGCTGAGCCGGCATGCACTGACTCTAGTTTTAACTTTTTGGTTGTTCAGCTTATAGTTACTGTATGATTACTGTTTTTGCTATTATTGAATTTGAGATGGTCCTATACCCAACATTTGTTTTAACCATTCATCCCACCCAACGCAGAGTGCTTTCACTATGGGAAGAATAAGCAAATCTACTTATCAAATTAAACAGATCACAGCTAAATTCCAGGTTTTAATTCCCTTCTGTACCTCTGAATTTTGAATACAGGACATTCCAAAGTTTTGTATCTGCTTAATTTCTTCAGGATTCTCCAGAGGAACTCTTGTCAAAAGAGAAGGGTCGAAATACAGAAAGGCCTTCATAGCACAGGCAAAGAATGCTTCTTAGTTCTCAAACTAGAGAGAAAAGACGTTGTCCTTGGTATGTCTGCTCTGTACATTTAAACCAGTTAAGACCGCTTCGTACCTGAGAGTGAACTTTTCTGTGAATCTTCTCTTGGAGCATCATCTTGAAAACTGAGTGTTCCCTCTTCCTGTATCTGCTCAAATGTCTCCAGTTTCTCCATAGAAACTCCTGTCAACAAAGAAGAGAAGAAAGAGATAAAGTTTTACAGGCTTAGAAGACTCCTCAGCTCTCTAACCAAAGAAAAACCATTGTCCTTAGAATATCTACCTAACCCATATAAATGAGTTTTAATCTGTACCTGAGAGTGGACTTTTCTGTAAATCTTCTCTTGGAGCATCATCTTGAAAAATGAATGTTCCCTCTTCCTGTATCTGCTCAAATATTTCCAGTTTCTCCAGTGAAACTCCTGTCAACAAAGAAGAGACGAAAGAGAGGTTTACAGGTTTAGAAGACTTCTCAGCTCACTAACCAAAGAAAAACCATTGTCCTTAGAATATCTACCTAACCCATATAAACCAGTTTTAATCTTCTGTACCTGTGAATGGATTCTCTTGGGGATCTTCTCTTGGGACATCATCTTGAAAACAGGGTGTTCGCTTTTCCTGTATCTGCCTAATTACCTCCGGTTTCTCAAAAGGAATTCCTGTCAGAAGAAAAGGGAGGAAAGAGAGAAAGATCTGTCAGAGCAAACACAGTCAATGTTTCACAGGTCTGTGAGCAAAGAAAGGCTGCTGCTGTCCTTGGTATGTTTGATGAATTAAATCTGTTTTAGAACCTGTTTTAACTACCACATTCTGTGAATAAGAGGCCCTGAGAAGAGTTCTATAAAAGATTTAGAAATATTTAATGGACTGTTTTCTGTCACCTCACAGTTCTTTAAGGTAAGGTTCTGAATGGCAGGACAAAATTCAGTGTGGCACAATTCATGCATTTAATAATTTAAAAAAGAAAAGAGTGGGTGTTAGGGAAGAGAAAGAGAGAACTAAATCATGGCAGATGGAATCTTAACCTATAAAGAGGGGGGTTAACCGTTGGACTCCGGTATACACGCCTGCACCCGGCTATCGTATCCCATACCGAGCCGCCTGCACTTGCCTGAACCTGGACCGCAGAGCGCCGTAACATTGCCGAAGCAGCCAGTGGGGCAACAGCCCCATGAACGGAAACAAAAGGAAACAAGTTCAATTCCCAACATACTCTGCGCCACGCCTCAGCCAATCAGGCTGAGAGGTGTGAGCAAAAAGAACGTTGGGAAATGCGGTGCGCCCAATTGAAATCGAGCTGCAGAAAGAAAACCGCCAGGGGAAGCACCCTCCCTGGCGAATGACTGGTGCTGCGTTTGTACTTCTGACGGAGGTAATACAAAAGCAGCAGCCAGCAATCTACAAGGAAGAGCACCACCCCTTATGGATCGCTGCCTGCCGATCTCCAGTTAGGTAAGCCAGGAGAGAAAGGAGACAGAGAGGAGAGAACCATCGTCAGGCAGATAGCTCTTCTCTGCCTCCTTCTCCCCCAACCTACCTAACAAACCTTCCCGGGGGAAGAACGGGCTGACTGCCGGCTCCTCCTTTTCCCCATTGCTGCATCGGAACCAAAATTCGAAGCAGCAATGGGGAGAAGAGGAACCAACAGGCAGCCCATTCTTCATGGAAAAGTACACACCAACAACAAACAACTAACATTTAGCTAAAACGCCAAACACCAAAAATAATAAAACACAAATAAATAAATAAATAAACAAATACATTAACCAACAAAACAATAAACAACAAAATCCACAAACAAAACACCCAAAATACCATGAAAGCACAGAAAAAACACCTAACTACAACACAAAAATACCTAACTCAAACAACAAAAATACCACAAATTAAACAAATAATCACAAAAGAAATCAGAAACATAAAAACCAACCAGAAATAAACAAAACAATTAAACACATCTAAAACCCAAAAAAGCCACAAAAGAAGAAACAGAAACACCTACCAGTCCAACACCAAAAAAACAAAACAAAAAACAAAACCCAGATAAAAAAAACCCAGAGAACTCACCAGCAGGTCCTCCCTCCACGACTCCAGAACGGGCTTTTTAAAATTGTGTTGGATAGTAAAGGGTTTTTTTTTCTTGAACCAATGGTGCTGGGCTGTTTTAAATGGTGTTGTAAGGTTTTGTGATTTTTGTGGCTTCGATGCGCTGCGTCCGCCTGCGGCGGACTTGTGCTCCCAGTGGGGTTTTTTTTGGGTTTTTTTGGTGTTTTTTTTTTTTTTGCGTGCTGGCTTCCTCAGTGCCGTGCTCTTTAAATTGGTTTTTGAACGTTTTTGTTTTATGTTTTTGCAAATTTTATTTTTAATATTATTTATTTAATTTAATTTAATATTATTTAGTTTAAAATTTAATTTTGGTTTTTAAAATGTTTATTTTTACGCATTTTTATTTTTTGTTTTGTTTTTTTGGAGTGAAAAGTGATTTCTGGGGTTTTTTTTGGTAATTTTTGTGATTAGTGTTTTTATTTTTGAATGTTTTTATAACTTATTTGATTAATTTTGGAATTAATCTTATTAGTTTTAATATTTTTGAATGTTTTTTCTCTTTTGGCCTCTGGGTGGGGGTGGTGAGCTTTTCTGCCTCTCTACAATTGTTGCCTCTCTACAATTGTTCTCTTCTGTCCTCTGGGTGTCGCTTCCGGTAAGTTTTCTCTTTCTTTTCTCATTTGAGTTCCGGTCCTCATAGATGGAAGACGTCTTTTGGTAAGTTCTCTGGGGGGGGGGGGTTTGGGGTGGGGGGGTGGGGGGGTGGGATTTTTTTTTGGGTGGTGTCTGTGTGTTTTTTCTTGTTTCATTTTTGGATTTTTGTGTGTTTTTGAATGTTTGTGGTTTGTGTTTTTGTTTTTATTTTTTCAGGGGTGGTGTTGGCTTTCTTTCCCGTGGGCCATGCTGGCTGGCCCGTGGGAAGGAAGGGCAATGCCGGGGAGGCTTTCTTTCCCGTGGGCCATGCTGGCTGGCCCGTGGGAAGGAAGGGCAATGGCGGGGAGGCTTTCTTTCCCACGGGCCATGCTGGCTGGCCCGTGGGAAGGAAGGGCAGCGGCGGTGGGGGGTTTCCTTTTTTTCTCCGTGGGCCATACTGGCTGGCCCGTGGGCAAGAAGGGCAGTTGCGGGGGGGGGGGGGGGGGTTGCTTGTATTTTTCGTGCGCCGGCTTGCTCTTTGAACGGAAGGGCAGTGGCGGCGGGGAGGTTTCTTTTTTTTCCCCACGGGCCATGCTGGCTGGCCCGTGGGGAAGAAGGGCAGCGGCGGCGTGGTTTTTTTTTCTCGTGCACAGGCCGCCTCAGCATTCGGCGTGCTAATGGCACGCAGGATGCTGGGGCTTGTAGTTTTGCCTGCGCGTGTTTGCTTACTGCTGCGGTTTTTTTCCTGCGGCTTTTTTTTGATTGGTCGCGGCGCGTTTCTGAACGTTCCTTTTGCCGCGCCGCTCAGCCTGATTGGCTCTGGCACGGCGCAGCGCAAGGAACGTTGGGAATTGAAGTTCCATTTTTTGGTTTGCGACTGGGGGGCTCCTGCCCCCGGGTCAAAAATTTCAACCCGACAGTTACCTGCGAACCGGGTTCGGGCGAGTGAACGGAGGCCCATTATGGGCTAGTGGGGCCTGGTGCAACATCCTTTGTCACATTCCAACGGTTAACACACCATTTTATAGGTATAGATTAGAAAAAGAAAGAACAACAAAAATTGTTGTGGCAGGTGATTTCAATCTAATACGGTCAAACACAGAAAATAAAAACTTTAATTATTTTAAACTAAATAATATTAAATTAAATTAAATAAATAAAATTAAAATAAAATTTGCATAAACATAAAAAGCAATGAGTAACACTATAAAGTCCTTTTGAAAAGTAACACCTCAAAGTTACAAGGATGTCATTTTTAAGGGTAAACAGAAACTATAGGTTTTGCATTAGATTGATTAATGTGCTTGTGGGTGTCTGATGAACCAAGCAACCTATTGCATCCTCCAGATCTTCTACTAATCAACCTTACACCAGGGGTGGTGGTGGTGGTGGTGGTGGGGGAGACTTCTTGCTGGCAATTAATAATTGCAATTAGGTCCATAAGAGCTAAGGAAGGAGTCTGTCATTTCTATCATATGCTGTGACAGAAACAGGAGAGGCACAGTTTATCAAGGAGACCAGTACTCACCCATGGTGGATATAGTCTGAAAATTCTCAAGCGTAACATCACGGTATAAGGCTCGTTGCTTCTCCGTTAAGAAGGTCCACTCTTCTTCAGAGAACTTCACACAGACATCTTCAAATGGCACTGGTGGCTTTTTTTGTTGGGACGTGGAAACAAGTACAAGAACATAAATACAGAGGACAAGTTCTAGTAAGTTTCAAATACACAGTGGTGGGGGGAAAATACTATTCTTTCAACCTTCCTGGTGCAGGTCCAGGTACAATATCTCTTGGCTAACTTATGGACAGAGCTTGAAAAAGTGTCATTTTGGGGCCACTACTCCCATAATTGTTTAGACCAGACTGTTTTGGAACCAACTGAATTTCTCCATCTTCTCCATACAGATGATACTGCAGAGGTGGAGTGTTAGCATCCTTCTACACATTGGACTGCAGTTTCCACCAGCCTTTACCATTACTTGCATTGATCGGGTCTGATGGGAGCTATATTCCATCAACATTTGGAAACTGATATATTCTGCACCCTGCCACTGAATATCTATATGCTAGGACAGGGTTTCTCAACTTTGGACCCCCAGATATTTTTGGACTTCAATTCCCAGAAGCCCTGATCAGCAGGTGTGCTGACCTGGGCTTCCGGTAAATGAAATCCAAGAATACCAAGTCCAAGGTTGAAAAACCTTCTCCTAACAGTGATGGCCAACCATGGCACTCCAGGTGTTCTTGGACTTCAATTCCCAGAAGCCCAAGTCAACACACCTGCTGATCAGGGCATCTGGGAATTGAAGTTCAAGAACATCTGGAGTGCCAAGGTTGGCCATCACTTTACCTAGGACATCCACCTTTTTTGTGAAGTTCTTTCCCCTAGTAGGTTCAGTGTGGGCTTCAAACATAGCCTTGCAGCTGCATACAACCCATGGTATTCCCTTTGTTTACTCCTGCTCTAGAGATCTCTGCCTGTCAAATTAAATAATATGAGAGCAGATGGACAAATAGATTAGGTATAAAGCATCCTCCAGCATTTCTCCTACGTTATGTAAGAATAGGAGTAGACGTCTGATTGGCTTGTATTTCAGCACAAACCTATATAATTCATACTGTACAACCAAAACTGAAACACCGTCTGACATTTCTCTTTCTCTAAATGTATTGAGAAAAGTATTTTTTAAAAATGCACACAAAATTGCATTTATTTGTAAAAACAACATATAGAAATGCCCCACCGGCGGGGCTTTTGACCGGCAGCTGGCCGGTGGAACGAGCGGCACCTGCCAGTCCACCACGGCTCCCTCCCCCGCCCCGCCGGTGGGGGAGGTGGGAGCACAGCTGACCGGCGTTGTTGCGGCGGGACATTCAAAGCCGCACCGCCAGCGCCGTCGGAGCCGCAGTCCACAACGACTCCCTCCCCCACCCCGCCGGTGGGGGAGGTGGGAGCACAGCTGACTGGCGTTGTTGCGGCGGGACATTCAAAGCCGCACCGCCAGAGTTGCCGGTCCATTTCCTGGCCTCGGCTGTGTTGGGGCCGGGTTGTCTTCTTCTTTGGCTCCATTCAATAATGTGCGGGCCATGGGATTAGTAGCCGAGGGACTGTGTAATTAAATGTCTATTGTATAATTCATTGTGTAATTTATTGTATTGTATTACTATTGTTTTCCTATTGTATTTTCATGCTGTTATATTATGTCTATATTTTGATGTGTTATGATTATATTGTATTTTTGTATTATTATATTGTTATAATTGTATGTTTATTTATTTATTTATTTATCATTCACATTTGTAAATGCCGCCCACTCAGGCAGAACCCGACTCAGGGCGGCATTACAACAACTCCAAAAAATACATAAAAACATTGTAAAACCTTATAAAACCCACCCAATAAAAAACCCACCCAATAAAAAAACCGACATCCACCCCCATTTAAAACCCATATCCCACTCACCCGTCCCACCCACCACACAGAGGGAAAGAGAGAGAATCTTATAAAAGCCAGCCGGTGGGGGCCATAGTCCCGTTCGGGCCCCACACCTGCCCTGCCAGCCAGGTCTTTACTCCTTTCCTGAAGGGCAGCAATTCACTTTGAAGTCTTAGATCTGTTGGTAGGAGGTTCCAGAGGGTTGGTGCGGACACGGAGAAGGCCCTCCTTCGGGTGCTAGACAAATGTGCACCCCTCGTTGATGGCACCATTAGAGAGCCTCTCCGGTCCGCTCTGGTTGGACGGGCAGTCACTCTTGGGACGATGCGGTCTCTAAGGTATCCTGGCCCCCTGCCATATAGGGCTTTAAAGGTCAAAACCAGCACCTTAAATTGCACCCGGAGACAAACTGGTAACCAGTGCAGCTCCCGAAGCAGCGGTGAGGCATGGGCATATCGCCCACACCCCATCACCACCCGGGCCGCCGCATTCTGGACCAGCTGCAGCCTCCGAATGGTCGTCAAGGGCAGCCCCATGTAGAGCGCATTACAATAATCTAGTCGGGAAGTAACCAGAGCATGAGTGACCATAAGCAAGGAGCCCCGGTCCAGGAGCGTGCGCAGTTGGCGAATCACCCGAAGTTGGGCAAAAGCCCCCCTGGCCACAGCTGCCACTTGTTCTTCCAGCAGGAGCCGTGAGTCCAGAAGGACCCCCAAGTTGCGCACTGGGTCTGTCTGGGGCAAAACAGCCCCATCCAGTACCAAAGATGGTAACTCCTTGGATAACGTGGGGCCCCTTATCCACAGCCACTCTGTCTTGCTGGGATTCAGCCGAAGCCCATTGGCCCCCATCCAGACCCAAATGGCCTCCAGGCATCCGGATAGGATTTCAACAGCATCACTGGGGTCCCCACGGGCCGAGATGTACAATTGAGTATCATCCGCGTACTGATGGTACCGCACCCCGTGGGAACGAATGATCTCACCCAGCGGCTTCATGTAGATGTTAAATAAGAGAGGAGAGAGCACAGATCCCTGAGGCACCCCATATTTGAGAAGCCTAGGGCTGGACCTCTCACTCTCTAACCACACCGACTGGGTACGGCCCTCCAGAAATGAGGAAAACCAGGACAACACAGTGCCCTGGATCCCCAATCCTTCGAGCCGTTCCAGCAGGATACCGTGGTCGACGGTATCGAAGGCCGCTGAGAGGTCAAGAAGAGCAAGGACGGATGGACAACCCCCGTCCCGCTCCCGCCAGAGATCATCCATCAGTGCGACCAATGCCGTCTCCGTTCCATATCCGGGCCTGAATCCCGATTGAAAGGGGTCTAGATAATCCGCTTCCTCCAGGACACTCTGCAGCTGGCGCGCCACCGCCTTCTCCAAAACCTTACCCAGAAAGGGCAGGTTGGAAACCGGCCTGTAGTTGTTTAATTGTATGTATATTAATTTTTTGTTGTAATTGTACTTATATTATTGTGTTGTAAGCCGCTCTGAGTTGGCCTTTTGGGCTGAGTGGAGCGGGGTATAAATCCAATTAAACATAAACAAACAAACATAAACAAACATAAACTGTGTAATATTAAGTTGCTTGCAAAAGATAACGGCTGTTGGACAGTTATCTATCAAAATTGACTCACATTTTGTGGGGTCTTTAAGAGAAGAATTCTCAAAATGACATAGGAATATGTTGACATTTACTTTACAAAAAAAGGGGGGGATCAAGAACTGGTCAACTATTCAATTGGCAGATCTTGGGAGGAAATGGCCAAATGAAACTTCCATATGGGAAGGTCTAACGATGCAATTAAAAATCAATCCTAATTGGGACCTGACTATCCCATGGGCTGGGTTATGTGACCCTCACCCACCACATTTAATGTGATGAGAACCAATGATGCAGCTGTCCTCAAGAGTGAACAAATCCTGTTACATAACCAATGAGCATGTGAACAACTTATTTCTTTTGAAAACAGCCAAACAATATAAGAAAGAAGAGATCAGGGGAATTTCTAACAGCCGTGTGGATTCCTAACTTTAGTTTACCTTTTTATAAACCACAGATAGGCAAAGTGTAATGCTCCAGATATTTTGGGGGCCACAAATCCATAATCTTTTAACTAATGGTGATGCTTGGTAAGGCTAATAGAAGTCAGAATCCACAAATATGTAGAGGGGCAAAAAAATTGCCTTTATTGGTGTAAGACGTGTTTATGGCTTAAATTCCCAGGGTTAGCAAGCTAACTGAAACAAAAAGGGACATGTTTTATGTATGAAACAGACTCCTTTCTATGTCTTGTACTACTCTTACCTCCTTCCTCAGCTGGAAACCTTCTGCAATTTCCACTGCCTGGGCACAGGTCTGAGGATTACATTCTCTGACCCAGCTTCGCATTTCCTGTGGCAAGATGTTGAGAAACTGTTCCAGGATGAGTAGTTCTAAGATCTGCTCCTTGGTGTGCTTCTCTGGCTTTAGCCAACGCTGTGCCAGCACCCGGAGCTTCTGGCATGCTTCTCGGGGGCCCTCGGTCTCTAGGTATTGGCACTCTCTGAAAGCCTGGCGCTGTGTTTCTGGGGTGATGCCATACTGACACAGGATGCTCTCCTTCACTGCATCATAGGTGTGAGCCATGTCATGGCAGAAGACACTGTAGGCTAGGAGGGCTTTGTGGCTCAGGTATGGCATCAGACGGGCCACCCATTCTTCCTTGGACCAGTGGTGGATGCAGGCCACCCATTCGAAGGTCTCCAGGTAGGCTTCAATATCATCCTCGACCTGAAAATGCAGCGTCCATGTGTTTTTTGGAGGGAGAGAGAAAGTTGACAAGATCTCAGGAGAGACACCGGCGCCTACGTTTGGCTGTTCCAACCCAGCCTTGGCATTTTCTTGAGGAACATCAAGTTCTTCAGGTTGTGGTTCCTCACAGGACATATTCTGTGGCAAAGATGCACTGCCTGCAGCCTGCAATATCTGCTGCCAAGCATCTTCCCAACATTGAGGTTTACCAGCATGTACATGTTGGGGGGCCATGCGGTGGAGTAGATCCTCAATAGTCCCACACTGTACCACATTCGGCAACTCATCCATTTTATTCAGAGCTGACTCTGTTGGCTTCTCTCTGGTGAACGTCGATCCAGTCTCTATTTCAGCAGCCATGCTGTCAAACTTTTTGAACCCCAGGCCTTGCAAACTCTAATGTCACTCTCTCATTCAGCCACTGGGCCAGTTCTGTGTTTGAAAGAAATGTGACTGGGATGGTAAAGACAATATCAAAGTGGCCCGCAAAATGCTTCAAGCATGGAAACACTATTGTTACTGCTGATCCATTTAAACTGCAGATGAAAACCAGATTCATGAATATTAAAATATTAAGATGAATTTGTAAAAACCTTTGGTGATGTTCATAAAATTGCAATCAATCAATAAATCATGACCCAGTGCTCCCCCAGATAACCCGCACAAGCAATGAATGAACATAATTTGAAATGTTAATTTGCTATTGAGGAAAAATACCACTGGTGCTTGGTGAGTACAATAAAGAATTTTAAATTGGTTCTGGAGTACAATAATTGGGGGTAATAATTTTATTTTTAATTTATTCCGTTCAAGGTCTAGAAATGCCCTGCACAACAAAACAGGGACTGGAAGGATCCAGTAAGTTTATTGTGTAAGGAATGCCCCTTCAGACATTTCCGTGGTCATGTGGCAAGCATAACTATACACCAAAGTGTGCAAAACACCATTACCTTTCCCTCCAAAGCAGTACCTATTTATCTACTTGCAATTTCATGCTTTTGAACTGCTAGGTTGGCAGGAGCTGGGACAGATGACAGGAGCTTACTGCATCATGCATCACTCATGTCTCAAACTGCTGACCTGGCGACCTTTCAGTCATCAAGTTCAGCGTCTTAGCCACCACAGACCCTGAGATCTATAGTCCCCCAAAAAAGATTCTGCTAGTAAGAGAACAAGCCCTAAAGCACATAACAGACTGTACCTCTTCTCCTACTCACAAGCCCAAATTATCACTCAGATCCTACTCACTTCAATAAAAAGCTAATCGGCCTTAGGTGCAAGAGGAAGACGAATATCCAGCAGTTCTTAGTGACCTGATTGTTAAAGAGAAGTCCTCCTTTAGCACGTCCTGATGCAGATTAAACTGCTGTCTATTTGACACCCATCAGTTTCCCCCCACATCTTCATTGAATTACACCCCCTTGGAATCCCACTGTTACTCCCTCATCAACAGAAATTATGTATGCTGTATCTGTGATACAAATAAAGACAGAAAGCACTCTTGTATGCCTTAACCATGTGCCATAACGAAAGCTCTTCTCCCCCCTTTCACATTATGACATGACTCATATATCCGCATTCTTGTACATGCTCAATAGATACATACCTTATGTCTCTGTCTGTCTCTTCCTCCCTTTGCCACTGATAGCCGTCACTTGTCTGACCTTGTTTCCTTCCAAGTCTCCTTATCTGAGCTTCCCTCTCCCCACCCCGGGGCTAATCTCACTCCTCACACACTGCTGAACCACAAGTGGACTTGTGAGACTCCTCCTTAACAACTCAGCAGTTTACAAAGACCCTGCTGTATCTCCTGGGATCTGGCCCTGCATAGCTATGCCCACTCTATACATCCACAGCCCTGCTCTTCTCCCACCCCATTGACGGTTTTGTGTCCATTCCTTTAGGCTTCTGACCCATTCCAATGCGTCCTATTTTCCCACAGTCCCACTTGCTCAGACAGGCAGAGCTTGTTCTGCAGCTGCCCAATCATAGACATCTGGAGGAGGAGGTGTCAAGCCTCCGTATGGCTTCTGTGATAGGTTGACCTGCCTGTCATTTGGGAAGGTAGAAATAATCACTGCCACTCTCTCTTCTCTCTCTGCATTTTTCCCACAGTTGGTGTGACTCAGGGTTTCTACTGATCTTTTATTTCTTCTTCTTTCATGTCCCGATCAAACCCACTTGCTTGGCTTTGTAGTTGGCCAAACTTAAGTCCTCATCGGTGCATAGATCATTTACTGAATGACACAAAATGAAGGCCGAAGGAGAGAACGACACACGTTTTGATCACACTGCACGCCTGCTGCTGATCACTTACCTGAAAACGGGGCTGAAACACTCCGGTTTAGCTCACTGCTTGTCAAAGACAGTCTCACTGCTAGTCAGATTTCACCTCTTGACACAGCAACACTCAATTACTATTTTTTAATTAATTGATCAGTCAGCTGACCATATCAAGTTAAAATGTAATATGTTGGATTATATAAAATACAATTACATAAAACAGGATAACAATAGATTGAATATGGGGTGCTTGTTGTTCAGTTGCACAGTCGATTCTGACCCATGGACCATCACTCGCCAGGCATCCCTATCCTCCACCATTCTCCTCAACCTGCCCAGCTCTGTGCCCATTGCATCTACAATACCATCTAGCCATCTCATTTTTGGCCACTCCCTTCTTCTTTTGCCCTCCATCTTTCCCACCAGCAAGGCTTTCTCAAGTGAATCCTCTCTTCTCATTTGATATCCAAAGTACTTCATCTTCATCTTCACTATTTGTCCTTCTAAGGAGCAGTCAGGGTTGATTTCTTCTAAGATCGACCTATTTGTTTTCCTCACTGTCCAGGGGACTCTCAAAACTCTCCTCCAACACCACATCTCAAAGGCATCTATTCTTCTGCTCTGTGCTCAGCTTTCCTTAAGGTCCAGCTCTCACAACCATACATTACCACTGGAAATACCATTGCTTTGACTATGCGAATTTTTGTTTGCAAGGTGATCTCTCTACTTTTAACTATGTTCCCTGGGTTACCCATAGCTTGTCTCCCAAGCATCAGTCACCTTTTATTTCATGACTGCAATCATCATTTGCAGTGATCTTTGTGTGATAGAACAGAATAGCAATAAAATGAGATACATAAGAAAAATAATACAATAAAATTAGAAGATGGAGGAAGGAGTTCACTGGACAAGGAACATTAAAGGAGGATACAGCTGAGGAACTCAATCTACCCTACATCACTTGGAGGACCCTGAACAGACTGAGGGTTGGAATCACTAAATGCAAGACCAACATGCTCTTGTGGGGTCTATTGGTGGATAGCAACATGCACTGTGAACGTGGAGAGATACAAGAATTCGGCTCATTTACTGCCAGAAACATGCACTGATGAGGACTTAAGTTTGGCCAATGAAAAAGCCAAGAAGGTGGCTTCATTTTGGCAATCCAGGGTTTGATCTGGACACGAAAAAAGAAGAAGCAATACAATAATGAATAATAAATGAATGAATATGAAGTGGATATTTTGTTTCCCTTTTTGCTGCTCACATGAAGCAAAGGCTAATTTGTACCCATTTAGCTGCTTTTTATTTGGTCCCAAAGTGTCTTACCCCCCTCTTCTGTTGAGGGGTTGTTCTACGTTTCTTTGTCAGAATGATTTGAACTCCCCCATCATTTCTGAGGTATTGTTATCCTAGACTTTTTAACAAGACTATTGTAGGATTGCTGGAATTTATAGAATCACTAGCAGAGGTTGCCCGGCGTTGCCGGGCTGTTTAAAATGAGTTTTTTTTTAATGGACCATTAGAAAGGCTGAGCGAAGAAAAATAGATGCCTTTGAGATGTGGTGCTGGAGGAGAGTTTTGAGAGTCCCTTGGACAGCGAGAAGAACAAATAGGTCAATAGTAGAAGAGATTAGCCCTGAGTGCTCATTATAAGGTCAAATAGTAAAGATGAAGCTGAAGTATTTTGGATATCAAATGAGAAGAGAGGATTCACTTGAGAAGGCCTTAATGCTGGGGAAGGTGGTGGGCAAAAGAAAAAGGGGACGGCCAAGGATGAGATGGCTAGATGGCATTGTAGATACAATGGGTACGGAGTTGTGTGGACTGAGGAGGATGGCGTTGCCAGGCTGTTATAAACTGTGATCAGTTGTTGTTGTTGTTTTTGGGGGTGGATTAAAAAAAGAACAAAGGATGATATATATTTTTCCTTTTTTATTTTACTAAATAATGTTTTATAATGTGTCTTTTTTCAAAAGTGTGTGTTGGTGGTTAGGGTTTTTTTGGGAATATATGTGAGTGTGTGTGAGAGAGAGAGAGAGAAAGAGAAGCTCTGTGTGTGTGTGTGAGAGAGAGAGAAGCTGTGTGTGTGTGTGAGAGAGAGAGAGAAAGCGAAGCTGTGTGTGTGAGAGAGAGAGAGAGAAAGAAAGAGAAACTGTGTGTGTGTGAGAGAGAAGCTGTGTGTGTGTGTGAGAGAGAAAGAGAAGCTGTGTGTGTGTGTGTGAGAGAGAGAGAGAAAGAGAAACTGTGTGTGTGTGTGAGAGAGAGAGAAGCTGTGAGTGTGTGTGTGAGAGAGAAGCTGTGTGTGTGAGAGAGAGAGAGAGAAAGAGAAACTGTGTGTGAGAGAGAGAGAGAAAAAGAGAAACTCTGTGTGTGTGTGTGTGAGAGAGAGAGAAGCTGTGAGTGTGTGTGTGAGAGAGAAGCTGTGTGTGAGAGAGAGAGAGAAAGAGAAGCTGTGTGTGTGAGAAACTGTGTGTGTGAGAGAGAAAGAGAAGCTGTGTGTGTGTGAGAGAGAGAGAGAGAAAGAGAAACTGTGTGTGTGTGAGAGAGAGAAGCTGTGTGTGTGTGTGAGAGAGAGAAAGAGAAGCTGTGTGTGTGTGTTAGAGAGAAAGAGAAACTGTGTGTGTGTGTGAGAGAGAGAGAAAGAGAAGCTGTGAGTGTGTGTGAGAGAGAGAGAAAGAAAGAGAAGCTGTGTGTGTGTGTGTGAGAGGGAGAGAGAGAGAAAGAGAAGCTGTGTGTGAGAGAGAGAGAAAGAGAAGCTGTGAGTGTGTGAGTGTGTGTGTGTGAGAGAGAGAACTCATTAGGGAAAGGAGCAGAAGAGGAATATGTGTGAGTGTGTGTGAGAGAGAGAGAGAGAGAAAGAAAGAGAAGCTGTGTGTGTGTGAGAGAGAGAGAGAGAGGAAGAAAGAAAGAGAAGCTGTGTGTGTGAGAGAGAGAGAGAGAGAGAGAGAAAGAGAAGCTGTGTGTGTGTGAGAGAGAGAGAGAGAAAGAAAGAGAAGCTGTGTGTGTGTGAGAGAGAGAGAAAGAGAAGCTGTGTGTGTGAGAGAGAGAGAGAGAAAGAGAAGCTGTGTGTGTGTGTGAGAGAGAGAGAGAGAAAGAGAAGCTGTGTGTGTGTATGACAGAGAGAGAAAGAGAAGCTGTGTGTGTGTGTGTGTGTGTGTGAGAGAGAGAGAGAGAGAGAGAGAGAAGCTGTGAGTGTGTGTATGTGTGTGTGTGAGAGAGAGAGGGGCTGGCTTCCCTGGCTGGCTCGAGGTAAGGAAGCCCAGCGGGGTGGGGGGTGGGGTGGGGTTGTGGGCTTCCCTTACCGGGGGCTGCCTTGCGGCCCACGGTAAGGAAGCCCAGTGGCGGGTGTGTGTGGGGGCTTCCCTTACCGGGGGCTGTCTTGTGGCCTGCAGTAAGGAAGCCCAGCGGCGGGGGGGGGGGGCTTTACTTACCGGGGGCTGGCTTCCCTGGGACGTGCCGGCTTTCTCAGAGTTCTGCGCGCTCACGGTGCGCAGGACACTGGGGATTGTATTTTTTCATTTGTGCTTCTTTTTTTTGTGCGGCTCATTTTTGATTGGCCGCGCCGCGTTTCCCCACATTCTTTGTGCTCCCGCCTCTCAGCCTGATTGGCTGTGGCGCAGCGCGGCACAAAGAACATTGGGAAATGAAGTTGTTTCCCTTTTTTCGCATTTGTGGGGCTGTTGCCCCACTGCCGCTTTACTCAATCCTTCGTTGACCTGCGGACCCAGTCCGCCCGTGTTCCCGAAGGGTGAGTGCAGGCAAGAAGGGCCAGCCGTAGGAACCTATAGCAAGTTCCAACGGTTAACCCTTGGTTTTGTAGGTTAAGATTGAGTTGGAAGGGGTTTCTGAGGCTATCAAGTTTAAGATGTTGCATTTTGCCCATCCTTGCACACTGGACACCCATAAATTTCCCAGTGAAAAACCTATATACACCAATTCTACAGAAGCCATGTTCTAGATCAGTGATGGCAAACCTTAGCACTCCAGCTGTTCTTGAACTTCAATTCCCAGAAGGTCCATGAAAGTTTACAGTTAAATACAGTTTTTGTTGTTGTTGTTCAGTCACACAGTCGATTCTGACCCTTTGTGACCCCATGGATCATTGCCTGCCAGGCACCCCTATCCTCCACCATACTCCTCAACCTGCTCAGCTCTGTGCCCATTGCATCAACAATACCATATAGCCATCTCATTTTATTCTGCCCTTTTCTTCTTTTGCCCTCCACCTTTCCCAGCAACAAGGCCTTCTCAAGTGAATTGAATTGAATTGAATTGAAATTTATTCTTATATACCGCTTTTCTTGTCCAGCAGACAACCCAAAGCGGTTCACAATGCATAACGTACAGAAATACAATATAGCACCAATCCAAAGCAAAATACAATTTCACAAGCAAAACAACAATGCAAAATTACACAACAGTCCTCTCTTCTCATTTGATGTCCAAAGTACTTTAACTTCATCTTTACTATTTGACCTTCTAAGGAGCAGTCAGGGTTGATTTCTTCTAAGATTGATTTATTTGTTCTCCTCGCTGTCCAGGGGACTCTCAAAACTCTCTTACAACACCACATCTCAAAGGCATCTATTCTTCTGCGCTCAGCTTTCCTAATGGTCCAGCTCTCACAACCATACATTACCAGGAATACCATTGCTTTGACTATGGGAATTTTTGTTTGCAAGTGATGTCTCCACTTTTAACCAGGTTTCTCATAGCTTGTCTCCCAAGCATCAGTGGCCTTTTTATTTCATGGTTGCAGTCTCCATCTGCAGTGATCTTTGATCCTAAGAAAGTAGAATCTGTCACTGCTTCTACTTCTTCCCCATCTATTTTCCAGGGACTGATAGAGCCTGTTGCCAGTATCTTGGTTTCTTTGGTGTTGAGTCTCAAGCCAGCTTTTGCACTCTCCTCTTTCAACCTAAGCAGCAGCTTCTTTAGCTTTTCCTCTCTTTTTGCCATTAGGGTAGTATCATCTGCATATCTCAAGTTGTTGATGTTTCTCCCAGCAATTTTGTTTCCAACTTGTGATTCATCCATCCCTGAATTGTGCATTATGTGCTCTGCATATAAGTTAAATAAGTAGGGTGACAAAATGCAGCCTTGTCTTACTCCTTTTCCTATTCCAAACCACTCCATCATTCTGTATCCTGTCCCAACTGTTGCTTCTTGACTCTTGTACAGATTTCTCATGAGGCATATAAGGTGTTCTGGTATTCACATCTCTTTAATTACTTGCCACATTTTGTTATGGTCCACACAATCAAAGGCCTTGGAGTAGTCATCAAACAGAAGTAGATTTGTTTCTGATATTTCTTTGTTTTCTCCATGATCCAACGTATGTTGGCAATGTGGTCTCTAGTTCTCCTGCCTCTTTAGAACCCAGCCTGCACTTCTGGTAATTCTCTCTCTACGTGCTGCTGCAGTCTATCCTGTATTATCTTGAGCATAACCTTGCTAACATGTGGGATGACGGCAATTGTTCGATAATTTGAACACTCTTTGGCATTGCCCTTTTTTTGTGATTGGAACATATACTGATCTTTTCCATCCTGTGGCCATTGTTGTGTTTTCCAAATCTGCTGGCATATAGACTGCAATACTTTGATTCTTTTAGAGCTTTGAAAAATTCAGCTGGGATACCATCATCTCCACTGGCTATGTTGTTTGCAGTGCTTTTTAGGGCCTTTCTGACTTCACTCTCTAGGATGTCTGGCTCAAGTTCAATGTTCTCATCACTGTGATTATCAGGGGTGTTGAGGTCCTTTTTGTAAAGTTCCTCTGTATACTCTTGCCATCTTTTCTTAATCTTTTCTGCATCAGCTAACTTCTTTGTCATCCTCCCCCCTTATCATGGTCATTTTTGCTTTAAATGTTCCCTTATTTTCCCCAATTTTTTTTTGAAAAGATCTCTAGTCCTACCCCTTATGTTGTTTTGCTCTATTTCTCTGCACTGTTCATTTAAGAATGTTTCATTAACTCTCCTTGCTTTTGTTTGAAACTCTGTATTCAATTGATTTAATTTCTCCTTTGCCTTTTGTGTTCCTTTTTTCCTCTGCTATTTTAAGAGCCTCATCAGACAACCACTTTGCTTTCTTACGCTTTTCTTTTGGTATAGTTTTACTTGATGCCTCCTGTATAATGTCCTGAACCTCTGTCCATAATTCTTCTGGCACTCTGTCTATCAAGTCTAAGCCATTAAATCTGTTCCACACCTTCACTGTGTATTCCTTAGGGATGTTGCCTTGGTCATACCTGTCTGGCCTAATTGTTTTCCCTATTTTCTTTAGTCTAAGCCTGAATTTTGCAATCAGTAGATTATGATCTGAGCCACAGTCTGCTCCAGGTCCCGTCTTTGCTGACTGTATGGAGGTTCTCCATCTTTGGCTGCAATCTGGTTTCGATGTTGGCCTTCGGGTGATGTTCATGTATAAAGTCTCCTCTTGTGTTGCTGGAAGAAGGTGTTTGCTATGACCAGTGTGTTCTCTTGGCAGAACTCTATTAGCCTTTGCCCCGTTTCATCCTGTGTTCCAAGACCAAGTAAAGGTAAAGGTTCCCCTTGCTCGAAAGCCAGTCGTATCCGACTCTAGGGTGCAGTGCTTAGCTCTGTTTCAAAGCCGAAGAGCCAGCGCTCTTTCCATGGTCATGTGGCAGGCATGACTAGACACCGGAGCACACGGAACACTGTTACCTTACCACCGAAGTGGTCCCTATTTATCTACTTGCAATTTCTTGCTTTCGAACTGCTAGGTTGGCAGGAGCTGGGACAAAGACGGGAGTTCATTCCATCCTGCAGAACTCAGGAATCGAACTGCTGACCTTCCGCCTCCCAGTCAGCGTCTTAGCCACTTGAGCCACTGCAGTCCAAACTTGCCTGTTATTCCATTTCCTTTTTGATTTCCTACTTTGGCATTCCAATCTCCTATAATAACACGGACCTCAATTTTTGGTGTCTGTTCTATGTGGTGCTGTAATTCCTCATAGAACTGGTCAACTGTGGCTTCATCTACACCAGTGGTTGGTGCGTATATTTGGATTACGGTGATGCTGTATTGACAGTGACAGTTCAGGAGTTAGTCTTTAAGGTGCCACAACATTTTTTGTCTTTTTTTTTTGCTGTTCTGTTTTGTTTACTCTCAGATATGCTTGCACAGTCTAACACGGTTAACACATCAAATATTTCAGTTATAACAGCCTCCTTAACATCATTTTTGCGCAGAATAAAGTTGGACTGATACTAAAGAGTTAACTTTAAGCACCGCCTCCATGGAGGCGGAGTTAACTGCGGAAGTCCTAGTCCTGGGAAATCTGGGATATGGTGTCAGCCACCGGTGGGTGAGTGTCTGAGGACGTTTGGATTTGTGGGGGAATGGGGGGGTGAGTTAATGCAGATGTTGGACCCCAGAACTACACGTTTCTAGGGGTGCATCCTGGAATTTCATCTTACAGATTGCTTGCTTCTTAACACCTTTTACCTGCCATTGGGTTTAGGGAGGATCTTCTCTCTCCCCATAAAAAGCGAATAGTCTGATCATCTGAATTAATACATGTGACTTTGAAATTAGTAGTCAGCGATTGTTGCAATTAAAAAAACTGGAATTGTCTCTCTGACTGTAACAGATTTTAGCTACACTTTTTTTTTGCCCTGCATGAAATCTCCAGTCGCCACTGAGTCCAAGGCATGCTTGCTTCAGAAACAAGCCTTCCAATATTAAGAGCATACTCTCAGGCATGTGTGTATAGGTAGAGAATACACAGAAGTTTAAGGTAAAGGTCGCCCTTGCTCGAAAGTCACTTGTATCCGACTCTAGGTTTTGGTGCTCATCTCCGTTTACAGCAAAAGAGCCAGGCCCAGCCTCTGCAAACGTTTCCGTGGTCATGTGGCAGGCATGACTAAACACCAGAGTGCACAGAACTCTGTTTACCTTCCAGCTGAAGCGGTACCTATTTATCCTACTTGCAATTTTCTTGCTTTCGAACTGCTAGTTTGGCAGGCGCTTGGACAGAGACAGGAGCTCACTCCATTGTGTAGCATTTGGGTCTTGAACTGCTGACCTTGCTGTGTCTACACAAGGTTGGCTTTTCTTGCCGAAAGCATGTTTGGCAATTGAACTCCTAACCCTTGGCTCTGCAGGCAGATACCTAACCCAAGAAAGCTCTTTGGAAATTATCCTTTTAAGTAATCTAGAACAGATGATTGATTGATTGATTGATTGATTGATAGATAGATAGATAGATAGATAGATAGATAGATAGATAGATAGATAGATAGATAGATAGATAGATAGATAGAGGAGTGCAGATAAGGATGTTTGTAGGTGAATAAAAGGTCATAGAGTAATTTCCTTTTTTTTAAGGTTGAGTACAAAGGAGATATTTTCTGAACCATGTCAGTAGGCTCCATTCTACTGCGAGCGAAAGGCCTCTTGCGCCCACATATTTTGACCTTTCTCGACCTTCCCAGTCGCACCCTCCATGCCTCCTGTGCTGCTTTCGCCGGTCACAACAAGTGGTCCAAAGTTAAAAACGTGAAGGGCCCAAAGGACGCGATGCGCTCTCAAGCTTTCCAAAAGTTAACCATGTTGATACGAATGGCTGTAAAAGGTATGGTATTGCTGCACTTTCAAAAAATAATAATTTATAGGGCCTTCGGGAGTTTTGAAGCTCACCTTCCAGAAACTCCAGGATGTGTAACTGGCATTAAGGATCACAGGAACTGCAAGTCAAAACAGCTGGAAGGGAAACGTTTTGTCACTGCGGTTGTAAGAGATGTGAAGCCTGAATGTTGATGCCTGTGTGGGCTTGGAGAAGACAAACAACCAAACTCACTGCTTCTCCTTGGCTGGCCTTTACCTCGCTCTCATTCTTAGAGCTACAGAGGGAAATGGTGATGGTCCAGGTCTCAGACATTTCGTTGCATGAGGCAAGGAGCCAGTGTGGTCTCCTGCTTCCATGTACAAAAGTAATGAGAATGGAATTTGATTCTTAATCCTGGTAACGGGATAGCACCCTTCACCTCACCCAAAGCAGAGGTGTAGCAAGGGGGTCTCAAAAAGGATGGTAGAGAGGCTGCTGGCTCTTGGTGATTGCTATCAAGAGGTTCCTCGACTTTGCCTAAGGGCAAGACTGCTTCATTCCCTTCCTCTAAAGTATTCCTTTCACCCACCTTTCTGTGAGAAGACTGGAACACAAAAAAACGATTGGGATGAATGTGTAAAAGGTAAAGGTCACTCTTGTTCGAAAGCAGTCATGTCTGACCCTTTACAGCCCAAGAGCAAGCGCTGTCTGCATCTGCAGATGTTTCCGTGGTCATGTGGCAGGTATGACTAGACACCAGAGTGCACAGAAATTCCCAACAAGAAATGATAAACACTTATTTTTACTTATTAGTACTGGTTGCTTCATCTCATCTGCTGATTCAATATCTTCAGTACTATTTATTACCCTGGCAAACATTTGCTTCCTAAATCCTTTTTTAAAAAAATTAGTCAACAACAACAACAAAAAAAAACAACCTCTGGTTAATGAATATGTAATATATTACTGCTGTATTCATATTCAAAATACTAAGAAATATCCCAAAATTGCTGAGAGATATTATGCCTGCTTTTTTCTATTGTATAGTATTATATTGTAAGTAAAGGTAAAGGTCTCCCTTGTCCAAAGTCCAATTGTGTCTGACTCTAGGGCAGTGTTTCTCAACCTTTGGTTTTTTGACTTCAATTCCCAGAAGCCCAAGTGAAATCCCCAAAGCACTGATCAGCCAATGTACTGATTTAGGCTTCTGGGAATTGAAGTTCCCCAGTGGTGCATGTGCCTCATGTTGAGAACCACTGCTCTAGGGGGTGGTGATCATCTCCATTTACAGCCAAAGAGCCAGCGCTGTCTGCATCTGAAGACATTTCCATGGTCATGTGGCAGACATGACTAGACACTGGAGTACACGGAATGCTGTTACCTTTCCCACCAAAGTGGCACTTATTTATCTATTTGCAATGTCTTGCTTTCAGATTGCTAGGTTGGAGAAACTGGGACAGAAACGGGAGCTCACTCGGTCATGCAGCACTTGGGTCTCAAACTGCTGACCTGCCAGTCATCAAGTTCAGTATCTTAACCACTGTAACTATATGAAATACCTGTCCTTTCCTTCCTTTGCTCTTTCTCCCTTCTGTTTCATTCCTTTGGCTACCTTTCTTATGTTGAATTTTAAATCACCGGATACTCCGGGCAGGAATTCTTTTGGGAATGTAAAGTGTGGTATATGCAGATGCAGTGCAGCTGCAGTTAACTAACATAGCAGTAAGGATACTAATTTATTGTGTCTTCCCGCATGCCCCTGGCAGAAGGAGGCCCCAACCCAGATCTGAACAGGAATTTGGCCAATGTTATTGAGCAGTGCAGGAGCAAGTCCATGCCTAAAGCCTCTATCGAAGCAGCGATCTCCAAAGGGGTATGTTTCCAAAATGGATATGGATTTTTTGAGAAGCTTCCTGCACAGAACCTATTGGGCTATTACACCTCTGGAACCTCCTGCCATATGAATTGCACCTTCAGACACAGCTGCTCCCCTTCAGAAAAGCAGTAAAAACATGGTTATGCCAGCGGGTGTGGGGCATGAATGGCTCCACCTCCAAACCCCGCTGACTTGTTTAGCCTGCACGGGGGTTATTTGTCCAGGCAGCCCTTTTAATGTGGGCCAGAGGGAGGGTAAGGGTGGTTTTATTACATCAGATAGCTTTTATGTGTTTTAATCCGGTTTTAGATAGGGGTTTTATTTGATGCTTGCATCTGATGTTTTTATTCATCCTGTGATGAACATGGGAGAAACGGATGGTCAGGGCTAAACTCTGTGAGAGTTACAAGGCATTATTTATTTTATTTATTTATTTGCAATATTTTTATACCACTTTCCTCACCCTTTGGGTCACCCCTGGGTGAGGAAAGCAGTATAAAAATACTGTAAATAAAATAAATAATGCCTTGTAACTCTCACAGAGTTTAGACCTGCCCATCTGTTTCTCCCGTGTTCTCCACAGGATAAAATGGCTGCCAGAGTCCAACCACATTAGCTTAAGAACTTGGAAAATGTCTGTCAGGACTTCGACTTCTTGATTAAAGCCCCCAGGAGCCTGCCTGGAGCAATTCCTGCAGACTTCTGGCAGCCATAGGTCTGTGATTTTGGAAAGCCCTGTACCTAGTTGATCTCTTTGGCCTGTCAGATTTTATATCATTACATCATCCTTTACTACTGGCTGTACTTACTAGGGCCAGTAGGAGTTGCCTCACCACAAAAGCTGGAAGGATAGAAATTGCCCATCTTGATATTGTCAATCTGAGGGGCATTCTTAGGTAGTTCAGCTCTCCTCAGAGTGACCATGACTTAAAGGGGTGGCGAGAGTCGAGTAACCTTAAGTTCTGTGGCTAAATCCTGCCCTCTGGAGTTCCTCAAAGGGCCAAATTTGCTTCCACATGACATTATTATTTGATAGTTTCCTAGCTTTTTTTGTGTTTGCCCCTTTCTCAAAGGCTAAAGTAAAAGCTTTAAGTTAAAATGGGACGTGCCTGCCATGCTCTTAAATTTAAGAAATGCTCTTAAATCAAACGAAGCCCTTGCCTTATATGGATGAGATGATCATTTAAAAAAGAAGCCACTAACTTCTGTTCATTGTGTTCAACTTTTTTGACAGGAGAAAATCAAATCCTCCTCCTTGTTCTTCGAAGCACGAGGCCCTGGTGGCTACACTATTCTTATCGAAATATTAACAGACAACACAAAGCGGACGTCTAGCCAAATCCGCCACATTATGAACCAGCATGGGTTAGTGTGAACTGGTTTGTATGAGGTGATGGTCTCTAGTTAATGGAGACTTGCTAAGCTATGGGAAGTGCCCAGATCCTCCGCCTTTGTACTCATGTAGGAAAGAGGACAAATTTTTATTTTGGATAAAAATTGAAAGAGAACTATCGGCAATTATGGGTATGAGCCTTAAGCTGGAGTCCGGTACCGTCCTACTGATGGAATTTGATAAGATTAATATTGAAGAAAATAAAAAAAGAATTGTTAACAATAGTATTGACAATGGTGAGACAACGTATTGCTAGAAATTGGAAGAATGATTCCACAGTGGAAATAGAGGAGTGGTGCAGAGAAATGTGGCAAATTGCATTAAATGAGAAGTTAACATGGGAAATGGATTTATTATTATTTTTTCTTATTGTATTTTTATATTTTTATTTATATATTTTTGATTGGTGGAAAGTAATTTTGTATTGTACTGTTATTTTGTATTGCATTTTTATATAAGTATTTTCTGTTTATTTTATTTTGCAAACTTTAATTAAAAAAATTCTAATAAAAGGAAAGAGGACAGTGCCTTCTGGTTTCCTTTTGGAATGGAAGGCATCGAAAATCCTGTTAAATGGCTTGCTTAAGTTTCCCATTTGGTTCTCTGCAGGGGCCAAATTGCTGATGGGGGTCGCCATAATTTTGAGAAGAAAGGTGTTGTTGCGGTGAGCAGTAAAGACCAGTCTGGCAGTCCTATTACTTTGGACCAGGCACTGGATCTGGCTATTGAAGTTGGAGCAGAAGATGTCGAAGAAGAAGATGATGAGAATGAAGAAGTAATGCTGAAGGTGAGGTGTAAGCCTGGCTGAAATAGGGGAAGGAAAGGGAGTGGCCATTTTACAACCACTTGCCTCATAAAGCAGGGGTTCCCAACCTAAGGCCCATGGGGGAGATCTGGCCCATGGTGCCATTTCAAGTGGCCCCTCACCCCTCCAATGGCATCAAGAAACAAAATGGCCACCCCTTTAAAGCTGTTGGGACAAAATGGCCACCCCCATCATGCAGGCAGGGCAAAATGGCCGTCCGGCCCTCAAAGGTGACTGAGAGTGACCTGGCCCCCAGCTTGAAAAGGTTGGGAACCCCTGTCATAGAGGTTAGATACAACCTTAAAACTTTGGAGCCTTTTGCCCCAACACATTTCCTTTTAAACTTCACCAACTCACATGCGCGTATTCCGTGGGCTTGCCACACAAAGACAGAACTTCTTCAATGTGTTTAAGATCTTGAATGCCACACTAATTTTAAAAACAGGTTTTTATTCCTCCTCTAGTCATGATAGAAAGAAAAATGAGCTCTATAGGGCAATAATGTCCTTTTGCAACCTTTCCCAACCTGGCATGCTTTAGATGTATTGGGTGACAACTTCCATCACCTTCGTCCATCATCTCCCCCTCCACAACCCCACGCTTAACACCTGGAGGTCACCAGGTTGAGGATAGATTTGCTGATTTGTGGATAATAGTTATTAAGTCATGGATGACATCCATGACCTAAGCAGAAATATACATGGCGCACAGAATGTCTCCGTCTGATTCAAGTGTACTGTGTGTTTTCGTGTCAGAGATTACTCTGGGTCGAAAGGATTTTTGCAGGGACACCCGAATGAGGCTCCTTTCATGTCCCCTGTTGTGCAGCTCTCGGGAAATCAAACCCTGTCCTTTCAGTCTCCAAGCACAGTGCTTTTACCCACTGAGTCACTGGGGAGCTGCATTCAAGTGTACTTGGTGAAAATTATTTTAATCCCTAAATTTGGTACCCTTTTGGTGCATATTTGTTAAAAAGTACCACAATGTTGTTGTTTTTTGTTTTTACTTTGATTTGTTAAAACTTGGATCTGGAAAGAGCAAAATGCAGCCCTCCAGATGTTTCTGGATGTTGTAGAATCATCAACTCTAGTTAACCTGGCTAGCCAATGGTGAGGAATTCCTGGCATTTTTGTTGAACAGCTGGAAGTCCACTTTTTGCTCTGATGCACTTTTTTGCCTTGGATAAATCCCAGTTTAGAAGCAAAACAAAGGAGTCCCTTTTGCTTTAACCTACTGATTCCTCTTTTTCTTCCATAGAATGCCAACATCTCACCCTTAGTGTAGACGCCACACAACTCGTGTCTCCAATAATGCATTACTATTCCCCCCTGCAAATACAGGAGTGCTCCTACTTTTCTCCAACATCAAAAGTCTTAACTAACACCCATGCTTGAACTGAATGCTTTCTAGCCTGTGAAGGATTGCAATTTCTTTTCTCTGTTCTTCTCTTCTGCCACAGTTTATCTGCACTGTACCAACCCTGCACCAGGTCCGCGAGAAGCTCAACTCACTTGGCCTTTCTTTGCTTTCCTCTGGTCTTGAATATATACCAATTACCACTGTTGAACTGTCAGATGAGGAGATGGAACGGGCAGCGCGGATGTTACAGGCCCTCCGAGACAATGAGGATGTTGTTCAGGTGTATGTCAACATTGCCTAGATTTTCAGGCCTGCCACCATAGGACTTCTAAAGGGATGCCGCTAAAGACTGATCAGCTAACTCTTGGTTTGCTTTTCATTCGGCATTATAGGCCAGACAACCCTAAGAGGCCTTTTTCAAAACCATTCAGATTTGGCAACTGAGGGCCAGAGTGGCTGTATTTTCCGAAACATCCATTTGCTCCCACTCAGCTTCTCTCTCGTGGTCAGTTTCTTATCAGAAAGCACCCTCGCCTCCAGCTGCAAAGTGGAATGGGCCAGCAAAAGACATGAATGCTGAGGAAGTATTTCCACAAGGAATGCCAAGTCTGTATGAATGGTCAAGAGCGAGTGTTTACCATGAAAGCCTAAAACCCATCCTTTGGTTGAGGCTGCATTGCAGCCTGGTGAAATAAAACCCCTTCAGTACAACAATACCCTCCCGGTCTTCTTATTGACCTGCCCCACTCTCCCCACCAACCGAGAACTTGTCAAGTTAGTATTCCTCAGTTCGTGTTTGCTGATGTCTCATCACATTTTTAAAAACGTGATCCAAAATGTCTTCCCTATCTCGAGGAGTGTAGGAGATTGCTCCATAGCCCT
This sequence comes from Bradypodion ventrale, assembly GCA_035047345.1. Lineage (NCBI taxonomy): Eukaryota > Metazoa > Chordata > Lepidosauria > Squamata > Chamaeleonidae > Bradypodion > Bradypodion ventrale. The sequence goes on from JAWDJE010000006.1 coordinate 11,176,551, forward strand.
GTGACCATACAGACATTTGACAACACAGATGCACTAGGTAAAGGCTTCTTGTGAAATATGAACACCATATAAGAAAGAGCAAAACGTAAATAATTGTGGGGCAGAAGCAGTCTGAGGACACACTTCTGGCTTGCAAGGCAGTTGGGGTGTGTGAGAGTCAGTGTATGTCCAGCAAACTGATATTTTCATGCTTAGGATTTATATGTCCTAATCCCAGTGGTGGCGAACCTATAGAACGCGTGCCAGAGGTGGCACTCAGAGCCCTCTCTGTGGGCACCTGTGCAGTCACATCAGCACACTTCGCCCCGCCCCTCTGCACAGCAGCCCAATGGGAGCACTTCCTCCCTCCCCCCAGCACAGAGTTCACCCCGCCCCTCTGCCCAGCAGCCCAATGAGAGTGTTTCCTTTCTCTTCTGTTGCTGTGTTGGCACTTTGCAATAAATAAGAGGGTTTTGGTTTGCGGTTCAGGCACTCAGTCTCTAAAAGGTTCGCCATCACTGTCCTAATGGTATTTGGTAAAAGGTCACCATTGCTCAAAAGCCAGTTGTATCCAACTCTAGGGTGCAGTGCTTATCTCCATTTACAGCCAGAGTTAGCGCTGTCAGCATATGCAGACATTTCCTTGGTCATGTGGGAGGCATGACTAGATACCATAGTGCATGGAACATTGTTACCTTCTCACTGAAGTACCTATTTATCAACTTGCAGTTTCTTGCTTTCGAACTGCTAGGCTGGCAGGAGCTTGGAAAGAGACGGGAGCTCACTCCCATCACGCAGCACTTGGAGCTTGAACTGCTGACCTGTCAACCTTCCAGTCGCCATGTTCAGCGTCTTAATCACTAAGCCACTACAGTCCTTGCTTACTATCCAGTGTGAAATAATTAAAGTCCCTGTTTCAGAACTGCTACCAAGTTGTCTTCTCTTCCGACTCTGTTGCTTTAAACAGAAGTAACTCTTCACGGCTGACAGAACTCATAAATATGGTTCGTGCATTCCCATTTTTATATATATATATAAGATAGGAGACCCCTTTAAGGGAAGGAAGGGGAGCTAGTCAAAGGGAATGCCTGTCTGATATATCTATGCATAATTGTTTCATTTCTTTCCTTGAAAGAGCTAAACAGCCTGTGAATGGAAGTTGTTTCCTTTCCAAACCATGAATATTATACTTTTTGAATTAAATCTCTCAAAATCCCTTGACCAGAATGATTCAGGGATTCTGGTAATCCAGAGAGTAACTGTCCTGAAATTAACGAGATGTCACTTATGCATAGATATAGTATTCAGGTTTGTGCAGAAAAGATTCCCCAGGAGAAGCTGTCAGATCCAAACTAGTCTGGAACAGGTTTGTGGTATAGACTGGGGTGGGTTAATTCCCATCTTGCAGGATCTACTTTATTTTGCACTAGAACTCCGAGCTCTACCAACTGGAGCTTGATGCCAAAGAATGAAAGAATCCTGTGTTCAGTAAAACAGGTAGCATGATTCTAGTTTTTAATATCCTAGGAAGTTTGTTGCTCACCAGATTTCTCATAGTGGTAACGTTTGAAGGCAAGAATACGCTTCATAGTCTTATGCCAAGAAAAAGTTATTAGTTCATACTAAAGTTACCTTGCGAACATGCCCTTGTGGGATTAGATGTCTTGACCATTGTCAAAGGGATATAAATGTATGTGAAGCCATGTAACGGCTGGTCCCAAAGCATGTGAATGGTTTATGCCAACCTAGCTAGGATAGCATCTCACTTTCTGTCAGCCCTAAAAACTTGGGAGTTGGCATTGTCCTGAAGAGGCACATTCACAAGAGAACTTTCACATGGAGTGGCAAGGCAAAAATCACTAAAACTGTACAACTGACAAACTGCTCACAGAAATAATCACTTCAGGAGTCTGTGTAATAACAAAAATGCAACTTGAGCCTACATATAAACAAAACCTGTGAGAGATAACAGAACGCCAGCTTTTGAAAGGACAATATAGTACCATTTGACTACATTAACAAAACTTGAGCTACATGCAGAGGTGAGCAGTTTACATCCACCTAGATCTGTGATGGTGAACCTTGGCACTCCAGATGTTCTTGGACTTCAATTCCCAGAAACGGTTAAAACTCTTCCGGGTTTACCCTTCCTCCGTACGGGCGCCTTTTACTTCCGCTTCCGGGAGCGACAATGCAGTGCAGGCCGGATGAATCGCAATAAACCCATTCATGTGGGTTCACAGGGTGCTTGGGCTTCTGGGAATTGAAGTCTAAGAACATCTGGAGTGCCAAGGTTCGCCATCAAGGACCTAGATGTTTTAGGACTGCAACTTCCATCAGCTCTAGCCAGTAAGTAGAGGAGTGATGTGAGCTACAATCCAACTACATCAGACAGCTACATCTTGTGCAGCCTGGAGTTATAAAAACACTCAAGAAGGACATGAGGAGGCAACATATGGTCTCCAGTGGGAAGCTCTGTACTAGCAAACACCTGATCAAATTCAGTCAGTGTCACTTTCTGGACTTTGTGGAATGGGAGATCCTCCTGAAGGAGCACATGGCAGAAAAAGTTCAGCATAACCATTGCCACTGGGAGGAGAAGGAGTGGAAGCTGGGAAATCAAGTCCCACTGGCCCTGCCAAGCCTTGGTTTTGGAAAGCCTCATAGTCTGTGCCAGGGTTTCCTGATGACAACCCCTCTGGAGGGCTTCCATCTGATGGGCGGTACACCTCAAAGCGGTACCAGCGGTACCCAGCACATTTGCGTGCTCCTGGGCAGCTCTGGATCAGGTGCTGGATGGCAGGATGGGAGAGGCCAAAAAACTCAGCCCCAGACGGTTCCAGCTGTGCTGCGCCCACTGCTTCAAGGAGCTGAGCATGGCAAGCATCAGAGCTGGAACCAGCCATTACACACCCAGGGTCATCCTCGGGGACAATCTCAAAGAGTGGTCCAGGGCCGCCATCCTTGATTTGGCATGTATAGAGGCAGCGGTGAACTGGTTGACGGGTACTAGCAAAGATTCGGGTACTACAATACCCAACAGGGTAGATGGCGCTCTCCGTGTGGAATCCAGGTCGATCAAAGACGATTTCACCTAAGCTGTACACGGTCAGGGAGCCCAGTGTGATGGGAAACACCGGCCGGCCAGAAGGATCCAAGGGAAGAGGCGGCACCAACCGGCGGGCACCCAACTCTGGCCCCAGCCTGCGTTTGGATGCCCGGCCATTCTCTTTGCCTTTGCGTTCTCGGCGGGGCTTGCGAACAGCCGGTTCTTCCGGAGAGGGCTGTGGAATGGGATCCACAACTGGCAGAGGCAGTTCGTCTTCCGCTAAGGCTTGCGCCTGTAATAGACGAGCAAGCAGGAACCGGCGCTCTTCACGCACACGGAGGTATTTGGCCTCGAGCCTGGCAATCTCATCGCACAAAGCTGCGTTTTCATAAACCAGGACCTTGGCGGCACGGCACAGGCGCCGGAACTTTAGACGGTAACGTTCGCCTTGGTTTTTCCGTGGAGTTTTCTTCATTGTCAGGGATGCCAGATGGGATAGAACCAGAAGAAATCTGTAGAATGAGAAAAGTATTCAAAAGGTGGTTGAGATAGTTGTTTTCATTGAAACTGCCAGCTCTAGTCCTTTCTTCTCCAGCACCAGATAAACTAGAAGAGAAAACTTAAATATAAATCTGGGGATGTCTGACAAAGCTTCCTTTCAGTAATGGAATAATCCAGTAAACTGGGAGCAAAGACATCAACAGGAAGAATAAGGATTAAAGCAGTTCTCAACCTTTTAAAGCCAGGGGCCAGGTTATGCTCCCTTAAACAGCTTCGGGGGCCAGATGGCCATTTTGCCCTTCCTCCATCACATGGCACTTCCGGGATTGGTGGAGATGGTGGGGGGGCATATGAAATGGTGCTACAGGCTGCATCTGGCCCACGGGCCGCAGGTTGAGAATCACCTCATTAAAGGAAAGCTAGCTGAAGGTTTGATAGGAGGGTATAAAGTCATCCATAGCATGAGAAGAGATAGAGACTCCTTCCTTCCCAATTCATTATCCCAAAAATAATGCGACATACTTGATCACATTGTATGCCTTTTACAGTATTTCCGACCAAAAGATGTAGTGATGGGTGTTAGATGGCTTTTGAAAGCAGCGAAGCAAATTTACCAAGCATTTAAAAAAAGACTCTATATTTATCTGAGGCAGTCTACCAGATGCTGGAGATCAGGGAGCTATTATTCTTTTCACTACCTGCTTAGGGACCTCCGACCTAGAAAGCATCACTGTGAGCATCAGGAGAGATGATACAAACTACTGTCCATGGGTTTCCACTTCTCCCCCTATAGCTCTCCCAACCTCAGGCCATAGGCACCTGTTATCCTACAGATGTTTTTGGACTAGGTCAAGGTATAAGGTTTTCCTTGCTTGAAAGCCAGTTGTGTCCGACGCTAGGGGCCGAATCTCCATTTACAGCCAAAGAGCCAGTGCTGCAGACATTTATGTGCACATGTGGCAGGCATTAGACGAAGGAGCGCATAGAACACTGTTACGTTTCCCACCAAAGTTGTGCCTATTTAGGTAAAGGTTTCCCTTGCTCGAAAGCCAGTCGTATCCGACTCTAAGGTTCAGTGCTCATCTGTTTCAAAGCCGAAGAGCCAGCACTGTCTGCTTCTGCAGACATTTCCGTGGGCACGTGGCAGGCATGACTAGACACCGTGGGCACGTGGCAGGCATGACTAGACACCATGGTCACGTGGCAGGCATGACTAGACACCGGAGCGCACGGAACGCTGTTACCTTCCCACCGAAGTGGTCCCTATTTATCTACTTGTAATTCCTTGCTTTGGAGCTGCTAGGTTGGCAGGAGCTGAGACAGACACCGGAAGCTCACTCTGACTCTGTCTCGTAGCATAAGGGGTCTCGAACTGCTGACCTGTCTACCTTCCGATCGTCAAGCTCAGCATCTAAGCCACTAAGGCCCGTAGGGTCTTGGACTACAACTCCCATCAATCCTAACCTCAGGTAAGAACGGATGTATCCCAGCAACACCTGGAACCCCACCCGTGCCCCATTCAAATCTATGGAAGTCGTGGTGGAATTGGCCCCACCCGGGCCAGCTTCGGGGATCTACAGCCAAGGTTAAGTGCAGATGCAGTGATTGAGCAACCTGCGAACCACCCCCGACCCTCCACGTGCCTCCCCACTTTATCCGCAGGGTGCCATTCACTGCCCTCTATGATGTCCTACCTTGCCACACCTCCCAGTCTCCTCCCGAACGCGCTGGCCGGAACCGGAAGTTCCCGAAGATCCCTAGTACTCCTTCCGCCTTGCGGCTGTAACCCTTTCCTTGCTGATTTTTTTTTTAAAAAAGTAACCCTAAGAGGTTGTGGGGAGGCCAGATGGAAACTGGGGGTTTGTGGGGAAGCAGGGCTCCGTCTCTTTGCTTCTGGCAGAAGAACCCCTGGGCAATTCACAGATGAAAGACAGACCCGAAATAAATATCAGAGAGTAAACAAAACAAATAAGACAAAAAAAACCCAACCCTCCTGTTGTGGCACCTTAAAGACTAACTACTGTATTTTAATTTTAGCTTTCGTGCATCAAGACATTTCGTGGTACAGTAGTTTGCTCCAGCATTTAAAACCAATTATTCAGGAACTTTCATATATTCAGTGACTGCTTCCACTCCAGAACTACACCTGAAAACATATTTATTAATAATGATTTATTTATTTACATTTATTTATTTATTACATTTCTATACCACCCATTTGGATGGTATCCCACTCTGGGCGGTGTGATGATTGTAAGCCTTCAAGTCAATTTGGACTTAGGTTGACCCTTTCCCGGGTTTTCTAGGTAGAAAATACAGTACTCAGAAGTGGTTTACTATGCCCTTATAGCCCATGACTACACAGACTGGCATCTTTAGGGGTGGTAAAATCCTGTTACCTGTGTAAGCGAGAAACAGACAATTCCAAGGAAGTTTAGCTGTCTACACTGTTCTTTTGATGCTCCTTTTTACAGACACAAACACACACATTGTTTTTAAAGTGGTAGCCGTGTTAAGACTGTGCAAGCATATCAGAGTAAACCAAACAAAAAGATACAAATGTTGTGGCACCTTAAAGACAGCAGTTAGTCTTTAAGTTGGTAGAACGTTTCTGTCTTTTTGTTGTTGTGTTTTCTCTCTGGTAAACACATAGCATTTTTAAAAAAACGATAACCAACAACTTTTCTTACAGGTGTAAGACTGCAGTGGCTCAAGTGGCTAAGATGCTGACTGGGAAGCAGAAGGTCAGCAGTTCAATTCCCGAGTACTGCAGGACAGAAATGAGTTCCCATCTTTGTCCCAGCTCCTGCCAACCTAGCAGTTCGAAAGCAAGAAATTGGAAGTAGATAAATAGGGACCACTTTGGTGGGAAGGTAACAGCGTTCCGTGCGCTCGTGTCTAGTCATGCCTGCCACATGACCATGGAAACGTCTGCAGAAGCAGACAACGCTGGCTCTTCGGCTTAGAAACAGAGATGAGCACTGCACCCTAGAGTCGGATACGACTGGCTTTCGAGCAAGGGAAACCTTTACCTTTACACCGTATTTTTGCCTCGACACAGCCATCACTTCAACCAGACTCTAGAGATCGAGGGTCATTGAAATGAATCATCCAAGGTCGTTTAAAGGTGACCCCAGTCCATTTGGGGGTGAGGGCAACAGGATGATGCCCTAGCACCATGATGGTGAACCTTGGCACTGCAGATGTTCTTGGACTTCAATTCCCAGAAGCCCAAGCACCCTGTAAATCCACACGAATGGGTTTATATGGTTTCCCCATGCCCACTGGGCATGGATGGCCTCTGGCAGAGGTTAAACCAGCGGGCAGGCTCCTGGCCTCTGGCCCCTGTCAGAGGGCAAGGGGGGAGATTAATGATAGGAATTAATCCGGCCACTTATTGCCTGACCAGCGATTCTGCGAGAGGCTCATCTCGCTGACCCCAGTTACCCATTAGAGTAAATGAATCATCTCAATGCCCGGTGCAAATAAGGGCTATGTTTGCCCCTGCCTAATCCCCGAACAATGGGACTCCTAAGTCCATGTTTACCCCAGTTAATTAACTTCCCCAAAGAGGTTCCCAATTAACTTGAGTGCACAGGTGATGTCATTCCTGTCAGTTGACAGTCTTGCCAGCGTTGTGCTTTTCCTTCTATATATGTTGCAGCCTTTGCTCAATAAATCACTGGTCTTCACTCCATCTTGCCTCGTGTCGCTCCTTTGACCAGTCTCCTCCGGGATCCTAAGGGCCTCCTCACGGCCCAATTCCTACATCTGGTGACCCCAAGACGTGATTTACTCGTGAGTAAGGGACCCCGGAGAGGTCTACTCGCGAGTAACGATCCACACGGTCCGGTTCTGCGCTTGAACCGCGGCCAAAACCAGCCCGGAGGACAGCGCGGCACTCTGGTCGGCAGCCAGCCGGTCAGAGGGACGGCCAGCGGCGAGGCATTCCAAAGAGGCATTCCTACAGCTTGCTCCCAGCTTTCGGGGAGGCTTGCACCAAAGGGAGACACGCGTTCCGCTCAGGGCAGCTGTGAGCCCCTGACAGCGCAGAGGCCGCCGAGGGCCCGTGGCAGAAGGTCCACGCTCCGAGGTCTACCCCAGACACCCGACGCCCGAACCTATTGCCTGACAAGACGCGTCGACTCGTCCCGAGAAGGAACCTTCCGGAGACCCCACTGCAGGTAATATGGGGACTTGTTCTCACAGACCAAGTCCGTCCGCTAGCCAAAGAACTCATGAGGAAGGGTTCAAGATCCTGGCCAGGATATTTAAGTTGCGATTTCACAGCAGGGAGCTAGCGAGACTTTTGGCGTACCTCAGGGAACACTGCCTACTTTACCCAGAAGTAGGTACGTTAACCCTGAAGCTCTGGGATCAGATAGGAGACTGCATTCAGCAACCCCCGAAAGCTCCAGAGGGCATAACCCGCACATGGAGCAAATGTAGGAAACTCTCAGCAGAGGTAGACCCAGTCCGGATAGAGACCCAGAAAACCCCAACGCAGTCAGAACCATCAGCCCCAAGAAGTCTCTATTCGTCATTTCAGCTTAAGCAGGGCAGTGTAGGGAGCATTCCCTCAGTGACAGCTGCAGACGTCACTGAAGGAATTCATGGCATGAGAGGCCTTGGCGCTTCTCGCACAGTTAAAAGTTCCCTGCAAAGAAAGAACTCCATTCAGCGCATGGGTAAGGAAGATCCATTCACGGGGAAACTGCCAGTGGCACAATTAGCTAGCGCCCAACTGCTGTGCTCAGCCCATCTGAAGGCAGACACACGTTCAGGCAGGGATGCTCAGCGCCCACTGCTCACGGAAATCTGCACGGCCCCTGGCCACGCAGGGCTCCAAAGCAGACCCATTACCACACTCAGGCGCAGAGCAGTGCCAAAACCCCAAGGCGTCTGCTTCCAGTGTGGAAAAGTGGGACACCTTAGAAGAGAATGCCAATCTAGACCAGGCAGATCTTCAAAAGGTTGTCTTAATGCCAAATGGCCACCCTGGCATGCATCTGGCCCAGGCTAGAAAGGAGGCAGCCATCGCCCTGGCCATGCCAGAAGAACCATCCCAGCAATAGTACCCCGAGTTCCCCCAAGGCACAGGCAGAACCTACTTGTCTCACCTTGGGAGTAGCCCAGAGAAACTTGCCCCTAAGTAAAAGCACCCAGATGGCTGTAAATAGCCAGCTGTGTATAAATCATTTCCTCATGTGTAGTATAGAACGCTGCAGATCAGGGGAGGAATGTGCGAATGCGTAAATAGATGTGTGTATGCGTGGTGCACCACTGAATGTATGACTGCAAGAACTGCGTATGATTGCAAAAGCCTTGTCTCTATGACCACAGTATGACTGAAAAAGTGTTCCTTGTGTGTAACTGCGTGGTAATGTCACTGTGAAATATGTGTTAAAACAGTTTGCACTCTGTTCATGGGCAGGAGCTATTTAAAGCTTGAGGAAGCATGATGAGCAAGACCCTTTGCCTTGCCTGCTTGGCAGCTTGAGCAGGAGAGGGGGGGGGGGAATCCTAACCTACAATAGGCCTCCTTCCCTTGAGACTTTTCTCTTTGTCAAAGGATTAAGCCTCTCTTGGAAACCGGTTTTGCAATCAGGAAAGCAGATTTTTTCTTTTCAGAAGCGCGATCTGAAAACAAGAAATCACTTCTATGAGTTTTCCTCACTGTATCATAAGCTATGGGGCCCCTCCCTACGTCTGCGTTCCTCAAACCCCATCTCTGTGTTTTAAGGTTTTTTGAATGCCTCTTAGCGTCTTGGAGTAACGTATCTCACCAGGAGTGAGAGAATTGCATTGTCTCCATGTGTGTACTGTGTTATCATCTTGTAACCCCGGTTCTCAACCTTTTTAAGTCAGGGGCCAAATTCCGGGGCCTCAGGCAGCTCTGGGGTCCGGACAGTCATCCTGCCCTTCCTTCGCCACACAGCCCTTCTTGGCTTGGCGGGGGGAGTGGCAGAGCAACATGGGCCACATCTGGCCCACTCGCCCACATCTGGCCGCAGGTTGAGAACCGTTCTAACTCTCCTTCATTCTCTTAGGAAAGATACTGTTCTGGTATTTTTGACTGTAATCAGTAACTCCCTCATTGTACCCCTTTCATAGGAAAAAGCACGCAAACATTTTTGCGCTCTGTATCTTCAGAAAATGCTTACCTTTTTACAGGAATAAAATTCCTCTCCAGGCCTTAATTGTAACCAATTCATTTCTTCCTACAGCCTTAACTTGCTTCCTTTCACAAGCTCCAAAGTTAATTACTGATAGGGATTTTCTTGACAGGAGGACCTGGTTGCCATGGTTACCTGACCTAATCTGATTTCGTTATGATAAGAGTTGTTGCATTCTCATTGTGCTAACTTCTGACTTGTCTTTCCTCCTTTTCTCCTTTCGCCAGTGGAACTCCCTGCTGGAAATGCTTAACCTGTGTGTCTTTTCATTTTTTGTGTATTATTTCCTTACAGCTGGCACGTCATAGTTGGCTTGCCTTTACTAAGTCTTAGTAGGTCATTTTAAGTATGGCACCTGGTCCACAGCACCCTCTCTAGTGTGCAGACACATTTTGCAAACTCCAGGGCACAGAGGAAGGATTAGTCCCTGAGCTCCCGAGCATGTGCAGAGTGCCACCCATTAGTCAGGACAGCCTAGGACCATTTTAAGAGTGCAGTCAGGTCACACCCTCAATTGGATACAGGCATTTTTAGGCCACCCCTTCCCTTTTTGCTGCTAGTCTAAGCACAGGCAAAAGGCTAAAGCCAGCATCTGGCACCCTTCTCACGGGAGCACCAAAATCGCTCCAGTGAAAGTGTGCACGCACACCATGGGCGGATGTGCGCAGGGGGGCCTTCTTGAGAAATTTACCCAAGAGAAGCCTGGCGCTTCATGCGCCAAGGTTTGCCATAAGACCCCAGACTCGTCTCACTTCTAGCAGACAGTCACCTTGTGTGGATGAATGTCACTGGTTCCCCTTTCGGGGGGCTAGGACAGTTTTCGCTTATGGGGGTCGCACATATTAGGTTCTTACTTGGCAAGAGGACCAAGCTTGGCGCACGCTCCTGACTCTTCCGCAAGCGGGCAGAGTTGGCAGCCATGAACCTTGCTTTGCGCACCTTTGCCAAAGAACGCTTCAACATAATTGCTGACAGCCAGTTTCCTAGGAATTTGCCTCACAGTCTACCGGGAGCACACATCACTCCCGTGATAGACACGAATTTGCTAAATTTGTTCCTCGCAACTCCACTTCAGATTAATACCTTCCCACAGTCTGTTTGGGTAACAGCACAGAAGGGAGTAACGGCTCCCCATGTGGAGCAGCATCTCCTTTCCCACGGCCAAGGGCGAACGTCGGCGCACGACGTCCGTTGATGCCCCAGCTTATAGCTCCAGGCAGCTGGCCACCTTCAGGGCCACCTGGGATATTAAGCTCACTTTTGGCGTTCCTTACAATCCGCAGGGGCAAGCGATTGTGGAACGGGTCTATCGGACGCTTAAGTCCTACGTTGACAAACAAACAGAAAGGGGGGGAAACCACGTCCCATAGTTGCACAGCAATTGCTATCCTATAAGTGCAAAAACCAACTAACTCTTTCAGAATTTTTATCTCCCAAACAAGTCTCTTCCCCATGCAGGTCCCAGAGGTCGGAATCAGACCCGGATGATTGCAAAGAGCAGCACCAGTCACTGTCCTGGATGTCATCAGCTGTCTGTCTGCCTTTATGACTTACATCTCCAAAGACATTTCTATGAACATTTTTGCATACTCAGTGCTACTTCTGAGGACCATGCTTTTCCCCAAAACAAGACTCTTCCAAACTCAAGTTACACAGGAAACCCCACCAAGAAGGGAAGCTTCATCTCCGGAAAAGCTGCTGAATGTCTTCTATTGCTATTATTATCTGTAGTTGCTATTATTTATTCATGCCTTGTACAATGCTCCAGTTGGGATTTGCAAGGGAACCTTGAATTTCTGTATATTGTTAATAACGGCCAGCTTCCACCAAAGGAAGCCAGACCGGCCCATGTTTTGCATCGGCCCATTGCTTGGAAAGATTGAGTACCCGGTAGCTGGGAATCCCCAGTTAGTTTCACACCTCCCCATAGGTGCTAGGAAGACAATTGCACATGCCAGAAGCTGCAGAGATAGCTTAGAATCTCCCCAGGTCACAGTAAGAGATCAATGGCACATCTCATTATCTTGCCTTGCTACAGAAAGCAGTCTGAATTCAGACCCACAATTCTGAAAGACCAGGTTGTGGTCAGTATATTCAGCGTGTCAGGCTTAGCCATAGGCAACGCTCGGAGAATTATACCTCCTCAGCAATAGCGCTGCTCAGCCAGGAGCAGACAGAGCTTCACCATGCCATACTGGATAATCAAGCAGCTATAGATTATCCCCTGTGGTCACATCATTTGGGCTGCAAGTCTGTCCATGGCATGTGTTGCTTTAACCTCACAGACAATACCCACAAGATACAGAGCCAGCTCACAGACCTCCACACCCCAGTTAGGGACATCAAGGAGGATTATTCATGGGGGTGGCAGGACTCCTTGTGGTCGTGGTTCCCATGGGGATGGATTCAGACGACACTCAAAGTGATTGTGGGGGTGGTAATACTGGGCACAACAGTGTGTTGTTTCATGCAATGTATTTCCTCACTGCTATCGAGATGTCCCCCATGGAAGGAACCCCGAAGCGTCATTCCCGCTCATCAGCTGGTACTCCTCTAACGCAGAGCCGCCGGTCAGGCTCTTAAATAAAACAGAAAGGGGAAATATGGTTTCCCCATGCCCACTGGGCATGGATGGCCTCTGGCAGAGGTTAAACCAGCGGGCAGGCTCCTGGCCTCTGGCCCCTGTCAGAGGGCAAGGGGGGAGATTAATGATAGGAATTAATCCGGCCACTTATTGCCTGACCAGCGATTCTGCGAGAGGCTCATCTCGCTGACCCCAGTTACCCATTAGAGTAAATGAATCATCTCAATGCCCGGTGCAAATAAGGGCTATGTTTGCCCCTGCCTAATCCCCGAACAATGGGACTCCTAAGTCCATGTTTACCCCAGTTAATTAACTTCCCCAAAGAGGTTCCCAATTAACTTGAGTGCACAGGTGATGTCATTCCTGTCAGTTGACAGTCTTGCCAGCGTTGTGCTTTTCCTTCTATATATGTTGCAGCCTTTGCTCAATAAATCACTGGTCTTCACTCCATCTTGCCTCGTGTCGCTCCTTTGACCAGTCTCCTCCGGGATCCTAAGGGCCTCCTCACGGCCCAATTCCTACAGGTTTACTGCGATTCATCCGGCCCGCGCTGCCCTCGTCGCTCCCGGAAGTGGAAGTAAAATGCACCCGGACGGAGGAAAGGTTAACCCGGAAGAGTCTTAAACCGTAAAGGTGCATTTTATTTCCGCTTCTGGCATCGACGAGGGCAGCGCAGGCCGGATGAATCGCAATAAACCCATTCGTGTGGATTCACAGGGTGCTTGGGCATCTGGGAATTGAAGTCCAAGAACATCTGCAGTGCCAAGGTTCGCCATCACAGATCTATACCATATATTGATACATATTATACCTTTCCGCCATGTCTCCCATTCCATTTAATTGTCTCTCCACTCTGCAGTAAAACAGATTATCTGCTGGGTTCCCCACCCACCCCCGCCGCTGTAGTGCAGGCGAAGGGCAGAAGGAGGCAACGAGGAGGAGTTTGGTGGGGAGATGGTAAAGATTGCGGGGGAGGGGAGGCAAGGGAATCCATTCCAGCAAAGGAAACGTGCAAGCGCTTTCTGTGATCTCCACTCTGGCCACGGCACCAGGTTTGGCGCAGCAACCGGGAAACCTGGAGAGGCCCAGGCCGTGCGCTCCGACGACGGGGCGGGACCCAGGCCGAGTTCCCGGGAAGGTAACGGGGGAGGAGAAGGAGATAGAGGTGGAGGTGGAGTGGTTTCCAGGCCCCGGGCTTGGGTTGGAAAGGTGCGCCCTGGCCTGGAGGCAGGAGGAAAAGAAGGAGGCGGAGAACTACTAAGGCTCTCTTGCCCGCAGTGGCTTGGAGGGACGAGGTCTGTCTGGGGTGGGGTGGGAGAAGGGGCCGCGCCCTGGCTTTTAGGGGAGAGAAGGGGGTTGCAAGCAGGATCTCCTTGGCCATAACAGCCGATCGCCAATTCTCCAGCGATTTGGAGGTTTGAGCACGAATGGCGGTAGCCCGATGTGCGGTGGAGAGAAAGTGGAAGAGCCGAGGTGCCGCCCCACACACCATCCTGCCGAACAGAGAATAGCAATTGCACTTATACCGCCCCACAGCGTTTAGTACACTCTCTGGGCGGTTTACAAGTAATTAGCATTTCCTCCCGACATGCTGGATGTTCATTTTACCATAAGGATGGAAGGCTGAGTCAACCTTGTATCCCGTCAGGATCGAACTCACAATGTTCTGGCTGCAGCATAGCAGTTTAACCACTGCGCCACCAGGGCTCTTTGGAACCATCTCCAAAAAGACCGGTTCATGGAGTGGCCAAGTCCGTAGGGCATGTTGGTGGCAACTGAAGAGCGATGAAAAGGCACTTCACATTTCGAGTTGACATGACTTCCTTCAAGGTGGTGTGTGAATGAGTGAGTGTAAATGAGAGAGAGAGAGACTGACTTCCCTGTAATGCATGCATTCTCAACCTATGGCCTGCAGGCCAGACCCGGCCCCCGAAGCCGGGGGAAATGCTGGTGCAGATTCCAAACCTCCTCTCTTTACGGCACTGTCCTCCCTACTCTCACACCTCTCTAGAGAGAGAGAGAGCTAATCTACGTATAACTATATACAGTGGAACCTCGCATAGAGAGTGCCTCACTTAGAGTCTAACTCTCTTAAAGAGCAGAATTTTCTCTGAATGGTGGCCTCACTTAACAACTAAAACCAACCAAAAACTCACTTAACTAAATCGAGGTTCGCAATCACCCCTGCCAGAAGTCACAATTGGTCACTTACAATGGTGTTTCGCTTAAAGAGCAATCCCGTGGAATGCATTATGCTCTTTAAGCAAGGTACCACTGTATGTGTAGTCTACCTAGCTACGTAATACATGTACATCCTATAATTGTATACTATAATGTATTCCTCTGTATATCCCTTTTCTTTAATGCTCATCTTTCTGTATCTATAAAGAAAGAGAGAATGAAGCAAATTGGTATTACAGCTGGGGACCTTAATAGGACTGCTGGAGTGTAAGAAGATTGTTTCATGTCTTTTCCCAGGTTTAACTTGTGAATTTTAAATATGGAAGTGATTCCCTCATTTAGGAAAAGTATGGGCTCTCTTCAATTCTAGAATTGTCATTCTATTTTTTTTGTCTGTTCACTCATTTATCTTGTCTTTTTTCCCTACAGGTGCAATCCTTCTATCCAGGCTTACCAATGGAAGCTGAAATTAGCAGCCTCTTTCCTCTAGCAGAAGATCCCAGCACTTCCAGGTAGAATCTTCTTTCTGTTCCCCCACCCCCCATATGTATAAAATCAATGGAGCTGCTGTCTTATGCCTGTCTATTTGAGAATGAACCCTATGCTGAAATCTCTATGTGATCAGAGATGGTTTGGGAAAAGATTGTTTCATTAGTTCATCCAGTCCCTAGTGCAGAAGTTCGCAACCTATGGCCCACAGGCTGAACCTGGCTCATGGCACCATTTCATGTGGCCTGCACCGCCACCACCAGAAGCAGATGCAGACGCATTTACGACAGCCGTGAATGTGCCCATGGCTGTCGAAAACTCATAAGCACTGCTGTCAAACAAATCTGTGGCTGTCGTAAATGCATTTACGACAGCCGCGGGCATGTTTTACAGTAGCGTTTACAGCAGATGGAACCACCACTCTGGCCTGTTCAGCTGTCTGAGGGAGCGTGATCTGGCCCGTGGCGTGAAAAGGTTGAGAACCCTTGCCCTAGTGTTTCAATTCAGTTCCAGCAAAAGAATAACTCTGCTGCAGAATCCAAAAAATCTGGACCATGTTTGGCCCAGTTATGATTTCTTATATGTCACACAGTCACTAGAAAAATAGCTTGAACCAGACTCTGTTATCTGATAACACCCTTAGTTGGGTTTTAGTTCTGTATGCAAAATGCATAAGGTAGGCTTTGTAATGCTAAAGAGCTTGGTTGATTTACTGGTATCATTATTGGAGACAAATATAAGATAGAGGGGGATCTACTGGTAGATGTCTGAATCATTTGCAGTTGTAGGTTGAAAAGAAGAACCACTTCCCAATCATTTAACAACTATTACTGTAAACAACTAAACTGGACTCTTAGATTCTGTAGTGTTTGGTATCTCAGGTATAGATACCTGCATCCCAAACAAAGCTCATTGGTCGGAAGGAACAATCGGTCCCTTCTATCCTTTAGGCCACTATAAGTCATTTGGATCCAGTCATGGAGGCTGGGATTCTAGTAAAAACAAAACACAAACAGCAAATCCCATTAGCCTGAAGTCTGCTCTCCTCTGGCTTATACAGCTTAAGTAATGTCAGTGTGGCAGTTCTCTGAAGGATGTTGCTCTTTGGAAGGGCTGAGGTGTGTGGGAGTCAGGAGGCAGAGCAGTTTGGGCCCTCTTGTTTTCTCCACAGCCTTGCAGATGCTGATTTGAGATACAGTATATATTTCCACTCCAGTATTTGGGAAAGTTATAATAGGGCGAGCTGAACCCCATAGATGGAAGGAAGTTTGGGAACGGCTTCTAGGAATCCTGTCCTCTTACATGCATGCATTCACACATGGTATGGTAAAATTGCGTTGGGTAATTTATTTTCACAATGGCACATTATCAGTCTGTCTCAATGGATTGTCATTTAGTTTCTCAAATGCTGAGCTACAATTCTGGATGGAACGAAGGGAGGAACTGGAGCAGTCAGACACTCGGGACAGGCAGGAGCTTACGGTCATCAATACAGGTGAGGAGCCATTTGTTGCTTCTGTGGGATAAGGGTTAGAGTACAAGACTAAGGCATGGGAGACTTTCTTAGTGTGAATCTACCTCTCAAGGTTATTCTGGAACTTGGAGGAAAGGTGAAATATAAATGTGTCAAACAATAGTTGAAATCCAGTAGGAAGTCACAACTACAGAGGGTGCCAAAAGCACATTTTAAGCAATGTTATATATGTACAGTATCACTCTCCGAAATTGAATTTAATGACAGCAGCAATGTGTAGTATGATGTTCACACAAAAGAATGAATGCTAGTGTCACCATGCAACAAGCTGGACAGTCAAAGAAAATGACAGAAACATGGTTGTCATTTGAGGAGCGCAAGACCAATTTGAAGAGTGGTACGTGGAATTGGAGAACTTTGTGTCCATCTTTTGTTATCGGTATATATTATTGCAATTTTAATACATTTTTTCCTTTCTTCAAATATGTATACATTTTGGCACCCTCTGTGGGATAGGCTGACTCAATCCATGGATCTTACATGGATGTTGACTCGCCAAATCTTTGATTTATTGATTCATTGGGTCTTGTCTAGTTGTGGCGTACTAATAAATTTCAGAATGCTATGGAAAATGATCCAAAAGATGGGAGAGGAAGTGGAAGTATTTCTGCCCTCACTAAAGCTGATTGGACAAAGAAGAAACATTGCTTCTGTCCTTACATTACTCGGCACCAATTCTCTGAATATAATAAGAAACCAAGGTCTAATATGTTGGTGGATTTCAGATGGACAAAATCATGCCGTGGGTCAGTTTGTGCCTATGTTGTATTTAACATTGTTACTCTTATTTCAAAATACTTGCTGTAATTTTTAACTGCATTTGATGCATGCTATGAGCTGCTTTGAATTCTACACCTGAGAAGCGTGGGGTGTGAAGCAGGAGTTCTCAACCTTTTTAACCCAGGGGCCAGGCCACGCTCCCTCAGACAGCTTTGGGGGTCAGATGGCCATTTTGCCCTTTCTCCACCACATGGCACTTCCTGGTGTGGTGGAGGTGGTGGTGGGCGCACATGAAATGGTGCCATGGCCCGCATCCGGCCCATGAGCTGCAGATTTAGAATCCCTGAAATAAAGTAAAAAAAGGTTGCTCTTCCTTGAAAGCCAGTCATATCCGACTCTAGGGTTCAGTACTCATTGCTGTTTATAACTAAAGAGCCAGTGCTGTCTGCGTTTGCAGACATTTCTGTGGACATGTGGAAGGTATGACCAGACAACTGAGTGCACAGAACACTGTTTACCTTCTCACTGAAATGGCACTACTTGCAATCTACTTGCAATTTCTTGTTTTCGAACTGCTAGGTTGGCAGGAGCTGGAACAGAGATGGAAGCTCACTCTGTCATGCAGGACTTGGGTCTCAAACTGCCAACCTTCCACTTGTCAAGTTCAGCATCTTAACCACTGAGCCAAAACAAGTCATTAAATCTTCTAACCTACCAGGAAAGCATTTCAGAAAAATAAATTACAAATTCACATTTTAAGAATTAATCTGATGCTGTTTTCTCCCACCAGCCTCTGACACACCAACTGAGTTAGACCAAGAAGAGGAGATGGGGGCTGAGCCAGAGGAAGACGGGATCGAGATATGCGGAGAAAGTAGCGATTGGGCCAAAAGAGACTGTGAGGAAAAGGAGGCTGATATGCCCACCTCCACAGACCCTTGTCCGTTTCGTTGTTCCGAGTGTGGTAAGGGATTTTCCCAGAGTTCAAACCTGGTGAAGCACCAGCGGATCCACACAGGGGAGCGCCCATTCTGTTGTCCCGAATGCAGACGCACATTCAGCTGGCGTTCGGCGCTGGCAGAGCACCTTCAGATGCACGGCGGGCATCGCCCTCATGTATGTGGTGAGTGTGGAAAGCACTTTGCCCGTGGCTCTACCCTCGCGGAGCATCAGCGGGTGCACACGGGCGAGAAGCCCTTCCGTTGCCATCAGTGTGGAGCCCGTTTCTCACAGAACTCTACCCTGGTGCACCATTTGCGCACGCACTCGGGTGAGCGCCCCCATGCCTGCCCGGACTGCGGGAAGTGCTTCGGTCGCAAATCCACCCTTGTCACCCACTGGCGGACTCACACTGGCGAAAAGCCCTATCTCTGCAGAGAGTGCGGACGTGGCTTTGGTGTGAGCTCTGACCTGACTAGGCACATGCGTAGCCATCATGCCAATGGAGGTAGCTGTGGTGATAGCACAGGAAAGGGGCACCTGGACCTCTCACTTACAGTTCTAGACCAGAATATCCAGCAAACCGTGGGATATTCCCCTGAAGTTTTGAAAGTAGGTGAACAGCAGGTTGATCATGCAGATGGGGAGCAAGAGAGAATCTACAGATGCCCTGAATGTGGGGAGAGCTTCGACCAACATATCTCACTGGCTACCCATCAAAAGCTCCACTTGGGTAGAGCTGCAAACCATTGCGATCGAAGTGTAGAAATGCTCTCTGACCGGTCAGAACAAGACGTTAACATGAGGAGCGACAATGTGGAAAAGAAGCCCTATAAATGCTCTGACTGTTGCGCTTGCTTCTCCGAAAGCTCTGCACTTAAGATGCATCAGAGGGTGCATCTTAGAGACATGTCTTCCTCATGCCAGCAATATGGAGAGCACTTTCCCAATGACTTTGGCTTGGAGCAGCCCCAGTGTACCCACAATGCAGAGGAGAAGCCCTTAAATCCCCTGGAGTGTAGAACCTGCATTGATGAAGCCACTGCCCTAGCTGAGCATCAGACAACCCACTGCTCTAGCTGCATTTCCCCACAGTGTGGGAAAACATTTTGCGATGGTGGCAAGGAGAAGGGTGAGGAGAAGCCTTATCAATGCCCCACCTGCCGTGCCTGCTTCCTTGTGAATGCAGATCTTGCGACTCATGAAACCAGCTGTAGGACAGGTGAGCCGTCCCACACCTGCCACCAGTATGGTCAAGCGTTTTCTGGCAACTCAGAGCTGGTGCTCCACCATCTGAGCCACTCAGCAGAGGCGGCCTCGGCAAAACCCTACTCCTGCACGGCGTGTGGCAAGACCTTTGCCCTCTTCGCAACGCTGGTGGCCCACGAACGCACCCACATGCCTGACGATGATGCCTACCGCTGCCCAACGTGCGGCAAGCACTTTTCTGACAGCAGCAAATTGGGGAGGCACCAGCAACGCCACTTGGGCAAAGAGAGACCTTTCCGGTGTCCGGCTTGCGGCAGGGGCTTTGTGCTGCTTTCAGGGCTCCAGCAGCACCAGCGGGACCCTCCATTGCCGTGCCCACAGTGCAGTGAGACATTTGTATGGCGCTGCCGACTGACCAAACACCGGCGCAGCTGCCACCCGGCTGAGCACCCCTATAAGTGCCCGGAGTGCGGCAAAGGTTTCATGCAAAGTTCCAAGCTCTTGCGGCACCAGGTGATGCATACCGGCGAGAAGCCCTTCAAGTGCCCGGAATGTGGCAAAATATTCAGCCAAAGTTCCAACCTGGCGGAGCACCGGCGCACTCACACCCCCGGCAAGGCCCACCGCTGTGCCATCTGTGGCAAGACTTTTGCCTTGGGTTCCTACTTAGCCAAGCACCAGGTGACCCACACAGGTGCCCGCCCTTTCCGGTGCACCGAATGCGGCAAGGGTTTCCGGCAAAGCTCCAACCTCACCCAGCACCAGCGTACGCACACGGGCGAGAGGCCCTACGTTTGTGGCTCCTGTGGCAAATCCTTCACCCAGAATTCACACCTGGTCAAGCACCGGCGGGTCCACACAGCCGAGACACCCTACCGCTGCCCCGTCTGTGGAAAAAGCTTCAGGCAGCGCAGCAACCTTGCAGAGCACCGACACCAGCATGCTGGGACCTGGCCGTATATCTGCGGGGCTTGCGGGAAATCCTTCCGTTGGAGTTCTGCTTATTCCAAACACCAGCGTGTCCACCTTGCCACCCCGACCTCTTGACTCTGTGGGGATGGAAAGGGAAACAGGAAGGACCTCCATCAAATGTGACCTTTTCCTGATGTTTACCTATTTTGCTTTCTCACTCTCAATTATCTGGTGCTCAAAAATAAACCTTTCTTTTGATGTTGGTGCTGTTTCTATCAGCAGCACTCTTAACAGTGGTACTGTTAGATTCTGGAAGAGCATGGCTCTTCCCTGTTGACGCAGTGGTTAAAACTGCTGTATTGCTGCCAAAACTATTGACATTGTGAGTTCAGTCCTGATGGGTATCAAGGTTAACTCCTCCTTCCGTCCTCCAAAAATGCTAATTCCTTTGTGAACTGCCCAGAGAGTGCACTGAGTGTTACGGTGGCATATAAGTGTAATTGCGATTGCTATATATTCAGGAGAGTGGAAAGCACTTAACTTTGATCATCAAATATATGCGGTGGTTCAGTGGTTAAGAAGCTTGCCTTGTTGGCTGGAAGGCCAGCAAGTCAGCAGTTTGAGACCCGGATACTGCATGACAGTTTGAGCACCCATCATCAGCTCCTGCCATCCTAGCAGTCAAAAGCAAGAAATTGCAAGTAGATAAATAGGGACCACGTCGGTGGGGAAAGATCTTGGGGACATGAAAGGAGCCTCATTCGGGCGTCCCCTGAGAGGAGTTTCTCCAGCAAAAATCCTTTCAACCCAGAATAATTTCTGACACAAACTTAGGTAAAGGTAAAGGTTTCCCTTGCTCGAAAGCCAGTCGTATCCGACTCTAGGGTGCAGTGCTCATCTCTGTTTCTAAGCCGAAGAGCCAGCGCTGTCTGCTTCTGCAGACATTTCCGTGGTCATGTGGCAGGCATGACTAGACACCGGAGCGCACGGAACGCTGTTACCTTCCCACCGAAGTGGTTCCTATTTATCTACTTGCAATTTCTTGCTTTCGAACTGCTAGGTTGGCAGGAGCTGGGATGAAGACGGGAGCTCATTTCCGTCCTGCAGTACTCGGGAATCGAACTGCTGACCTTCCGCTTCCCAGTCAGCGTCTTAGCGACTTGAGCCACTGCAGTTCCCTTGACACAAACTTATTATCATCAAATATATTGGCTCTATGGTGTCATAACTTATTTTGTCCTCGAGAGGGCAGTAATAAGTTTGCAGTTGACGGCTTAGGACAGATCTTGTGCCATTTGCCCAACCATATTCTTCATCAGAGTCTGGAGAAGTCTGGAAGCTGCACCTGATGGATATCTGCCTTCCCAACAGCTATTTAAACCACAGAACCTGTTTCCTGGGAAAGCAGAGAAAAACTACTGTGTTTATCAGGAGATATTGTAAGCTTCTTTTGGAAAGCAGAGTAACCAACGATAAGGACACAATTTTGGATGTGGTAAAATGAAACAAACTCATAGATTGAATCTTGTGTAGAAGAATAAAAATATTTTTATATGCCAATTCTTTCTCAGTTATAATCTCAATACTGCTGTGTAAAATAGGTTGGACTTAGATGGATGTATAGCAATATGTGAATTGCATGGTTGGGTGTAGATATGACACTGGATCTTTTCCTAATACAGTACACAGGTCTGGCTGGACAATAATAATAAAATAAAAATGTAGTGTATTTTCTATCTCTTGATTCAATGGTCAAGCAAAAATGAAGATGAGTCAAGAAATCAGAAGTCCAGGGCTTGGAAGGATAGCTAGTAACTAGAACATGCGTGCCCTAACTATGGCCCATGGGCAGGATATGGTACACAGTGCCATTCCATCTGGCCCACGGCACCCTCACTGCGAAAGTAAAATATGAATGCATTGCCGTAAGTGACTTGTGGCTGTTGCAAATGTGTTTATGACAGCCACTGGTCCATTTATGGTAGCATTATGTGCATGTGCAGGTGTGTTTTACTTCCGCCTTTGGTGAGAGGAACCATGTGACCAGTCCACTCAACCACGTGACCAGCCCGCTCAACCACATGACTGGCCTACAGCCCGAAAAGTTTGGGCACCCCTGAACTAGAAGGCACTAGCAAGGATTCTTAGATGTAAAGATACATCGCTTAAGTTCATACAACAGTGTTCCTTATTACATGGAAGCTGGACCCTGGAGAAAACTGTATTATGTTTCCATGACCAAATCTCACCTAGATTATTGTGTCCAAGTTTGGGCACTGCAGTTTAAGAAAGACATGGACAAGTTGAAATGTGTTTAGAAGAGAGCAACAAAGACAGTGAACGGTGTGGAAACCAAGCTGCATGGGGAGCAGTTCAGGAAGTTGGCTATTTTTACCCTGGAGAAGAGAAACAGGGATTACATGATGGCCATCTTCCAGTATCTTGAAGGACCTTTGTAGGACAGAAGGATCTACTTGCTTTGTGCTGCTCAAGGAGGTATGGCCCAAACCATTCTGTTCAAATTGGGATGCAGGGATCAAGTTATTAGTACTGGAGAGTTTAGCAGAGCATGGAGAGTTTACTTTTTTAAATTACAGTTTTCAGAATGATCACTACCACTTAAGGAGGTAACTTTCCCAACATATAAGCGTTTGACAGATCATAGGTCCTCAAGCTTGGCTCTCCAGGTGTTCTTGGACTTCAATTACCAGAAGCCCAAGTCAGCACTCCTGTTGATCAGGGCTTCTGGGAATTGAAGTCTGGGAACATCTGGAGAGCCAAGTTTGCTGACCCATAGACTCGATTACCTTTAAAGCACCTTCCTGCTTTACGATTCTATCATAGAAGCAGATTGTCCTTCAGTTATTTTAGGACTCTATTAACCGTTAGGGTCCACATCCTCTTCAGAGCATAAAAGCAATAACGAAATCATTTTCCTGTTCCAGCAGGTTTCCAATCACACAGCCAGTCTCGCCAGCAATGAAAAAGCAGGCATGTAAAGGGAAGCCTGCAGTGGCTCAAGTAGGTAAGACGCTGACTGGGAAGCGGAAGGACAGCAGTTCGATTCCCGAGTACTGCAGGATGGAATGAGCTCCCGTCTTCGTCCCAGCTCCTGCCAACCTAGCAGTTCGAAAGCAAGAAATTGCAAGTAGATAAATAGGGACCACTTCGGTGGGAAGGTAACAGCGTTCCGTGCGCTCCGGTGTCTAGTCATGCCTGCCACGTGACCACGGAAACGTCTGCAGAAGCAGACAGCGCTGGGCTCTTTGGCTTGGAAACAGATGAGCGCTACACCCTAGAGTAGGATACGACTAGCTTTCAAGCAAGGGAAACCTTTACCTTTAAAGGGAAGCCTGCTAAAGCAGGGGAACACCTACACAATTGCACTTTGTGGTTGGCCTTTAACACAGTGTTGTTGGCCACAAACCTTGCATATCTTCATTTCAAGAAATTGAAAGAGTAGATAAAATTGTCTATTTGGGGAGTATGTTAAATGAAAATTGGGAACCCAAGGTAGAGATTAAAATACAAATAGAAAAAACAAGATCTAGCTTCATTAAAAAAGGCAACATTTTTTATGCGGTAGAGATCTAACAAACGGGCGCGTTTTACTTCCACTTCCAGGAGTGATGAGGGCGGCACCGGCCAGATGAATTGCAGTAAACCAATTTGTGCGGATTCATGGGGGCTTGGGCTTCTGGGAATTGAAGTCCAAGAACATCTGGAGTGCCAAGGTTCGCCATCACAGGCTTAGGAGCTCAATTACAGAGGTCCCAGTTTCATGGTCACTTTAAGACACTTTAATGCACTGCTAACAAATCCAGACAAAATCATAATTCTCAGTGAAAATTCACTTTGTCCTCCCCGCCTCCCCACCCAGCTTGTATGGAAGAGAGAACACTACAGTTCCAATGTTTTAAAAAATTACAACAACCTTTTACTTGGAAGTGATATGTAGGGTGAAAAAGTTGTGGCTTGTAGACAGAAGCAAGTGTGACTTCCAAGTATTTTTATTTTTGCAGACTGGAAAAAAGACCACCCTTTCCTTTGTACTACGGAAAATTCCAGGAAAATGAAATATATTTGTATTTACATGGGACGTGATGTCCAACAAACCTTAGCAGCAAAGAAGATCAAAGAGTCTGCTGGCAATTTTAAAGGCTTGGAACTTTATTGCAGCATGGATTTTCATAAGCAAGAAGTAACTTTAACAGAACGTACAAAGTGCCTAGAAAAATTGATAACCCAGATGGTAATGTTGATTAGCTTCAACATGTTTTGTAAGAATTGCATTATTTTATTGCTTCCTAGGAAAATCTTTGTGGCAAATGAAGAAGCTGATAACACAGCTGATGACTGCACAGACTGACTCATTTTCTAGAAAGCACATGGGGAATCAAACTCCTAAGCCAGGAGTTCTTAACCTTTTCAAGCTGGGGGCTGGATCATGCTCCCTCAGTCAGTTTGGAGGGGGGGGGGGGGGGCAGATGGCCATTTTGTCCTTCCTCCACCACATGACACTTCCTGGTGTGGTGGAGGCGATAGAGGGCCACATGAAATGGTGCTGCAGGCATACCTGTCAACCTTCCCGGATTGGCTGGGATTTCCCGATTTTTGGCACCGATTTGCGTCATTTCCCGCCCGCAGCTGCCAAAACCCCGGAATTGGCAGCAGGGGGAAAGAGGTACTGCACATCCCTTCTGCGCAAGTCGCATTCTATGCATGCGTAGAAGGCTTTTACGCTTGCGTAGAACCCTTTTACGCTTGCGTAGCCTCGAAGGCTACGCAAGCGTAAAAGGGTTCTACGCAAGCGTAAAAGCCTACGCATACGTAGAACGCGACTTGCGCAGAACCGTTGTGCGCAGGTCCCGGATTGTCGGGAGCCGCAGTTGACAGGTATGGCTGCAGGCCACACCCGGCCTGTAGGCCACAGGTTGGGAATCTCTCTTCCTAAACTGTGATATATAAACTACTGAGCTGACTATCTTCTTTGCTCCAATCTGATGTTAAAATGATTAGCCGGTGTGCTGACCCACCCGGGCAGGCACAGTCACCACATAGTGGCGCTACACAGAGAGTCTTGTTCGAGGATAGTCCAGATATCAAAGTCCAAAACAGCCGAGGTCTGTTTACTGGTAGTCAGAGTCAGTAGTCTAATCCAAAAGGCGTCCAGGGGCGTTGTCAAGGTTGGCAGAGAAGTCAGGGTCACTGCAGGCAGGTCAGGATGTCAGTCTTCCCACAAGAGTTGTACGGATGCTGACAGGCTGCAAGAAGTTTATAAGCCTCCCAGCTAATCAGTTTCGGCTGGGAGCCTTCTTTGGTGCTTCGCTCTAGCCTGCCTGCATCTCAGGTGTAGCTGTTTCCTGGACTCTCTCCATGACTGAGGGCTGATCACTGTCAGAGCCAGACTCCTGATCTGACAGGTCAGCTGCTGGGGAAAACAGACTTGGACCAGGTACAAGCTGAGATCCCTGGCTCAGGGCATCCTTGGGCTCGGGTGCAGGCAGAACTGGGCTGGGCGTAGGGAGTGCCCCCTGATCCAGGTCCTCGTCGGAGGAGGGCTGGATCACAACAGCCGGCAAGGTTTGCTGCCCAGGGTATGCCCGGTTGTATTCACAGTCTTCAAGGAGACACTTTCTGTGTACTCCTCATTTACTGGCCTGCCAATTACTTCCAGAAACATGTACCAATGAGGACTTACATTTCACCAATGACAAAGCCAAGAAAGTGGCTTCATTTTGGCAGTCCAGGGTTTGATCAGGAAACAAAAGAAGAAGAAGAAGCAATCTATCCCCAGGACTGCGACAGATTATATCTTTGCATTACACAAAGCTGACTAGTCTTAATTGTTAGCCTATTCAGGGAGCCTGAAGAACTTTTTTTGCTTAGGGACTTGGGAAATTCAGTATCTTTGTCATATTCAGGGCTAGTCCCAGTCATTTTGCCACTTGAGGCAGAGAATAAACAGCACCTTATATCAATTCAAGATGAGTAGTGACCTCAACGCGGAGTGTTGGACAGTGGTAAATAACCTGACTCCCTAATTGGGCCAACAGCTATGGGTGGATGAAGCCCTTTAGGTGGGGTGACGATCCCTTCAGTGGAGGAAATGCCACTGGAAACCATCATATTGGGCCCAACGGCAAAATGAGCAGAGGAGGAACTCTAATTCCTATCCATCATAGAGGCAGAGGCCATGCCAGATGGGCTGGCTGTGAAGGCGCATCTTGATAATATCCTCAAGGCTGCAGTAGTCCTTTGCAGTCCTGCATGTCTAATTTCATATGTTAAATCCTGCATGTCTCATTTCATATGTGTCGCAGGAGATGGCTCTGTGATCATAGCGTGTGGGTCACTTCATGGCAAGCTGGGATCCACCTTAAACAAATTCATGCCAATGGCATTTTTCCTGCTTCAGGAAAAAAATGCATTCTCGGATGCGAGTTGCAGCTGCAGCAGCTGCAGCCGCCACTAACGAGTGACCATATGTAGGTGAGTTATTTTGGCATATGAGGCAGGATGTTCTCACAAGCAGGCCTCTCCTATTTGATAATAAAAACACAATAATAGCAAATATAAAACATTTTTTGTATTTTTATAGCACCCACAAAGCTTCACTTTGGGTTGTTACCTTGCTCTTCTGCCTAATGCATCTTCCTAAGCTCTTTGGAAGAAGCCATGCCAATTACACTGGTATAAACCCTGTGCATTTTTGTACAGTTAGTATTGTTGTGCTGCCAAGTGACTCTGAATTGAAAGCAACTGTCATAGGGTTTTCGAGAGATGTGAATAGTTTGAGTGGTTTACCATTGCTGCCCCCCTTCTCCCCAGTATTTGCATGGCTGAGCGGCAATTTAAACCCATGTCTTCTGAGACCTAGCACAATGTTTTATCTACTGCACCACACTGGCTGATACAGCTGGTATGCTTATTATTCAAAAGGCTTCTTCCAGTGTTTCTTTGAATAGACAAATAGCAACTGCATAGTTACCCTGCTCCTGATTTCAGGCAAGTGCTCATTTGACTCCATTAAAAAGTGTGAATGGCTGTTCTAGTCTAATGGCAAATAAGCTATCAATGAATGGCCTGAGCAATATTAATCAAATTGCCAGGATGCTTAAATAACAAGCTATTCCTTTAAAAATGCCCAATACATTTGTTCAATTAAGTTTGGAAACAGATTGTCAAAGGGATCTTTGCTTGTATTGCAAGTTAAAGTACCTGCAGAAGAACGTAGAATAAATTCACCAAAATACATTGGACATTTTCGTGAACAAAAACCTTTAAAAATACCCAAACATTGTGAGATTTAGTTTCTCCTTCTTTTGGACATTCAGTGGATGTTTCCAGTTTCTTTTGGCTTTTGATTATTACTTAGCTAGAGGCAATGCATTATTAGTGGAAGCAAATCTAACTCTTGCTCATCTTCTGACCAAAATGCCTCTGAGTCACGATTTCTCCATAGCTAGATCTCATGCCATGTTGATGAAATTTGTTAGCTGGAATGACATGAGCCAAATAACTGGCATCTACTTTCCACATACCAGTCAACCTGTAGTTGTGGGTCTGCTGTCAGGAGTTCACTTCTACTGCCACTGATGCGTCTTATCTTGGGGTGGGTTAGCTCAAGAAAGGGCTAGTTGTGATGATGACTATAGGTCTCTGCCTAGCACTGAATCACTCCCAACACTCTCAGTCTATTCCAATTGATCAGTGCTCCGGGAAGTTCAAAATTAACAAAACAAAACTACAAGGATAGGCACTGGAAAACCATGTGCTAACTTTACAAGGGCATTGCTGACACTACACCTACTAAAAAGTAACAAATTCTCCAGCAACTAGTTGACACAAGACCTGGTTTTAAGTGCGTGAGTATGTCTTCTGGACAAAAAATCCAGACAGTTTCTTGAAAGGATTTTTTTGCATTTTAATTAAAAGAAGAAGAAGAATAGAGTTAAGAATGCAAAAGGTTCCACAGAGTCAGAAAAGTTTCCAAAATAATGAAGTGAAGAACAGAAACAGAATTATGAACATTCCAGGAGGATACACCAGAACATAACAATGCTTGCTAGCTGTTCTAATAATCACACTTTCAGATGGAGAGAGGTTATTTCTGGGACATATACAGCATGCATTTCTTATCACAGCATCAAAGAATGGTCAGATTTACAAGAGGTCTTATTTTCCTATGTGTGAACCTCAGCAAATGTCAGTAAGTTTGCTCCTGTACTTTGGAACCTTATTTTAAAGTAATAGCCGTCAGTCCCCCTCTCCGTTAGCCTCCACAGCCTACTGCTGTATATGTGCAATGCAGAAGGTATTGTAATCAGTAATCCACAAGGCTGTCTGGAACTGGTTTGGGACAAAATAAGGAGTATAGGGCCAAGCTTTAGGTGTTTTCAGAGAGCCAGAAATGAAACCTTCATTTCGAGCCTTTTCTGTCTTATTTATATAAAAGCTATAAGGAATTTTCACTTTGCTTCCTTTTGCTGTTTGCTCAGGAAGCCCATATGTATATGTCAATATAAAGCCCCTCTCATTCCTACAATTTGTGTGCACTAGCTTTTAAAAAATTCACAGCCACCCAACAGCTGCTTTGCTAGGAACAGGCACCATATCCATAACTGACCTAAGAAGTGATTGTGTGGGTAAAAAAGAAGTTTTGTTCAATTTATTGAAAATGCAATTGTCATGGATGTTTTATTAGAGATCATACATAACACCAACATTTCTCTGCATAAAGGAGGAGAGACAAGGAATGGAAATTAACCATGGTGATGAGGGTGCATAGAATAATAAGAAAGGGGCTATTCAACAATTATGTGATCCTCGAGGGGGGGGTCTGCCATCTGAATTACTGAAAATTATGTGGGGGCGGGGGGATCAGGTCCATTTGGAGCTGTTGTGGTTTCAAAACATGGCGCATTTTTAGGTTTAAAAATGATCTCTGGGAAATTTGATCTGATTTGAGATTACTGAATCCTCACTGATACGTTCTGCATTAAGCACCAATAGTGAAAAGCTCTGAAAATTAGAGTTTTGATTTAAAATGCTCTGGATTACGTAATTTTAAAGGGACGGGGGTTCGAAGCAAAAATCATGGTTGGATTACATGGTAGGGGGGTCAATTTCCCCCAAAAATGGATCATATAATTGTTGAATGGCCCCAAAGCAGGATAAAAGTGAGGGGTGTTGTAACCTTCATATACAAAGAAGTCGTCCATATTATGTTTGTAAACAGGCAAATGCTGTGAAATACCAAACAAGAATGAAATGGGATCCGTTTTTACAATACCACACATTGCAGTTGTGCACAGGAGAATAAATAAAAGAATAATGATGACACAAATAAATATACAAAGAATGCATGCATAAAACATACATCCAGTAATCTTTTTAAAGACCGCACGAAGACCAAAAATGGTGTGAAAACCAAGAGATACTTCTCATAATTTGGACAATTATTAATCTGTTTCTTAGGAAACTGTGGACTTGGAAAATTCTTTCTGTGGCTGTTAATTCCCAGAATCGTTCAACCAGTATGGCCGCTGTCTAAGAAATCCCTGGCCATGACAGCTTGGGAGCTCATAGCATTCATTACATTTCCAAGCTATTAGACAGAGATACACTGGCTGGAACATCATTTCACAGTGGATAGCAGGGATTATTAGAGATATGTAGTTTGCAATTTTTGTTGACAGACCCAATTTTCTGTTTGGAATGGATGCTTTGCATCAACCATTGGGACAGCTTCCTTTTCAAATAGGAAGTTAGGCTTGGCCAAAGTATGAAGCCTGTCATTTGGGTCTTTTCTCCAGGTAAAGTCAGTGGCTTCTCATAGACACCTGGCAATCCATGTTCAGATGAGCCTCTGACACCAGGCTCTTGACACCATAAATCTTGCTGTTCCTATCTTGGGAGCTTGAAAATGGATAACCAAGTTGGACACCTAAGGATAGGGTAAAACAATTCATGAAATATAGGTAATAGAGGTATGTTCTGGAAGTTAAAGATATGAGGGCCAAAGCCTCCTTTACCAGGAAAAGTGAAAAGCTACATTAATTGCTATAGAAGAAGATCATGGAATAATGATCCTAGCCTGAAACCAGAATCTTTTCAGATAGGGAAATTATTTTAGAGAGATATGGAGAGATTTTGTGGATTATGTATTAGGAAAAGGAATAAAGTCAAAACAAAATATATTATCCTTTTGAAGGTGAAGAGATAAATACAAGAAAGTAAATTGTGGAAGATATTAACTGAAATAGTTTTGCTTAGTGTACTATGTTGCAGTGGAATAGGTGCATTTGAAACTTAATGATTCATCAAATCCTCACTGATTCAATAGCCCTATTCTAGAGCAATTTACTATGCTTTTGTTGTTGTTGTTGTTGTTCAGTCACACAGTTGATTCCAACCCTTCACGACCCCATGGACCATTTTCCTCCAGGCACCTCTGTCCTCCACCATCCTCAACCCGCCCAGCTCTGTGCCCATTGCATCTACAATACCATCTAGCCATCTCATTTTTGGCCGCCCCTCTTCTTTTGCCCTCCACCTTTCCCAGCATCAAGGCCTTCTCAAGTGAATCCTCTCTTCTCATTTGATGTCCAAAGTACTTCATCTTCAGCTTCACTACTTGACCTTCCAATAAGCAGTCCAGGTTGATTTCTTCTAAGATTGGCCTATTTGTTCTCCTTGCTGTCCAAGGGACTCTCAAAACTCTCCTCCAACACCACATCTCAAAGGCATCTATTCTTCTGCTCTGCGCTCAGCTTTCCTAATGGTCCAGCTCTCACAACCATACATTATGACCGGGAATACTATGCTAAGCAACAGGATTTCAGCCGTTATCAACCGGAACCCTGTGGAAGAGGCAGAGCAATGATACAATAAAAGGCATATCCTCTGAATTCTAAGCGTGCCAGGAACGTTGTGGAGAGTATATTTTTCCTGTTGTTGCTCTTAGAATTCCCCAGCTAGAATGGGCAGCAACTGAGAAAGGCAGTCTTGGAATTGCCCCCCCCCCAAAAAAAAATAAATAAAATAAAATAAAATAAAATAAAATAAAATAAAATAAAATAAAATAAAATAAACAAACAAACAAACAAATAAACAAATAAATCTCTCCCAGATTTGGTGCTTAGACAGTGATTTCTTAATAAGAATAAATAATCATCTTTTGCTTTTATAAAGGTTTCCCTTGCTCGAAAGCCAGTCGTATCCGACTCTAGGGTGCAGTGCTCATCTCTGTTTCTAAGCCGAAGAGCCAGCGCTGTCTGCTTCTGCAGACGTTTCCGTGGTCATGTGGCAGGCATGACTAGACATCGGAGCGCATGGAACGCTGTTACCTTCCCACTGAAGTGGTCCCTATTTATCTACTTGCAATTTCTTGCTTTCGAACTGTTAGGTTGGCAGGAGCTGGGATGAAGACGGGAGCTCATTTCCGTCCTGCAGTACTCGGGAATCGAACTGCTGACCTTCCGCTTCCCAGTCAGTGTCTTAGCGACTTGAGCCATATTAGCTAGAGACAAAATCTAGGGTTTTCCTGCAAGAGTATGTTAAATTAATCCCTTGGTCTGTTTCTACCTATTTAAAATTCCAATTAAAACCAATTCTTCTCCTCTTTTCTACAATATACCTATTGAATGCTGCTGCTAGATTTAGAGATTTTAGGAGGTGGAAATGTGCACAACAAGAGGGATTTATAATTGCCATGTTGCTTTAAAGTTAATCTACAGTACAAGACTTATGTTTTAATTTTTCAAACAGATTTGAAACAGTTTAGAATTGGAAAACTAAGCATTTAATCTTTGTCTCCAGCTTGGACAAAATAATTTTCAGTTGCCCTAATGCAGTAATGGTGAACCTTGGCACTCTGTGTTCTTGAACTTCAATTCCCAGAAGCTGTAATCAGCAGGAGTGCTGACTTGGACTTCTGGTAATTGAAGTCCATGAACACCTGGAGTGCTGAGGTTCACCATCACTGCCCTAATGGATAATTTAACACAGTAGCTGAGCATATCAAGCACACATCTGGTTTATGAATAACTTCTTTGGGAGTCGGAGTCTCATTATTTCACCATGACAGGACAGCCCCAATATCTCCCTCTTCATCATATAGGAACTTCGGGGAGGATACACTAAAATTAAAACAGTTTTATATTTATGGTACTTTAGCAGTAGATCATTTCTTATAGCCATTTTGCAACATGCATAGGACAGCCAAATGCTGTCAAATTCTGTGGAATTTTATTACACTTACTGTAATATGCTTCATAAAAATTGAATTTTGTTTTTGCAAACACAAACATGCTCCATGTAAGTGAGAATGCAATTCTGGAACATGAATAAATTTCATATTTGTAACAATACATTTCTGTTGTATTTCAGATTGCCTTTCTAAACTTCATAGTATGAAGAAAAAAAATTAAGACTTTGAAATATATAAGTGGAAAAGCATGGGCATTTGCTCTCCTGAACCAAAAAACAGCAACCTGATTTTCAGTTATTTCACAGAGACACAATTTGGGTTTTAGATGCTTTCCGTTCTTTTCTCCAGTTTTCTTAGCGCCCAAGGAATGCCTTGTCTCTATTTTTATACCTCAAATGTATACTAATATTAATTTTAATCTTCTATTTCATGTCTGTTACTCCTTATTGCTGCTAACAAATATGTTCAGCTGCAGTCCTATACCTGTTTGTCTAAGGTCCTGCTGAATTTAATTGGCGTCCCTTCTGAGTAGACATTATAAGATTTCAATGCCAGGCTTGCTTAGAAGAAATGGAGTAAAACCAAGAGACTTTAGTCTTCTTGACTATTGTGCTTTGCTTTATTACCTACAATTACAATAGATGAAGTAGAATATCTAGTTTGAAAGAATAAAATCAGTAAAAATCCAAGTAAAACAATAAAACTGCACATACAAATGAAAATAAATTGCTGAGCCTTTTCCACCTCTGTGGCAGATACCAATAAGATACCGATGTGTAAAAGAATAGATATGAGAGAGTTAGGTGATATATGGCTCCGTGCTAAATGTGATTAAATCCAGATCCTACACATAGCCTCTGTTTCTTATAAGTTTCAAAACAATTTCTGCTGAGGTGCTCTAATTTTAAATATCCAAATGCTGTAAGCTTAAACTCAAGAGAGTAAACACCAACTAGAGTAAGGCAGCCTATAAGTTCAAAATTAAATTAAATTAAATTAAAACACACAAAAACCACAAATGTAGCATATTTCTAATACAGAGAGATGTCATGCCTTAATTCATTATAATTGTGATGATCATGGCGCATAGCGTACATGAGATTATGTGATGATTATGGGGTACATGAGATTTGGGGGTTGGGGTTTTCATAAACTGTAAGCCATAAGCATTATTATTATAACAAAGTAAGGCTTGAACTATCTTGCTTTGCATGTAATGAGTCTATCTCCTATACAGTATTTGTTTCACCTTTTAAGGTGCATTACTGAACTGAATGAACATTTGCATGATATTCTAATTTTTCTGGTTTCATCTGTATATTCCAATACAACCTGTTTTTGAAATTGCACCTTAAGATACTGCTAGACCCATTTGATTTTATTACTATACAGTAATTTGATTTTATTACTATACAGTAATTTGATTTTATTACTAAAAGGAGAATGGCGATGTAAGATAGTTTACAATACAAGAGTACATGTTTACCACTGCTAGAAAATGCAGACAGGATTGGAGCCTGACCTTGTAGCAGAAGGTAAACTTTTGCCTGAAAAGTCTTTTGAAATAGACCAGTCTTTTATTTTTCTTCTCTACCTCAAGGTGTTGTAAGGTTTAGCTTCACAACTTGACAGACAGTAAGTAGAAGGATGTGTGAAATCCTGGTACTGTATCAGTGAAACACGGACCCTTTCTCATCTTGATATTGCTTCCTTTTCCAGATGGTGGGGGAAAGAGGAGTCTTCTAATAAGCAATTTTTATTTATATAAATTAATAAATGGCTCAGCTGTGTAACACTGAAGATAAATTCCCCTGAGGAAAGAGAGCTTACAACCATTCTTGTTGAACTTTGTTTCAGGAAAGAGGACTAGAAGCTTTGTTTTTGGTAGAGTATGTACATATCCAAGCACAACTGGATGTGAAGACAAGTTTAGCAACCCAATCTAGTTCATGATAAAGCCCTACAAATGAGATGGTAGAAATGTTTTAAAGCACAGTACACAACTTGGAGGAGGATTTCGATATGAGAGCAGTTAAAGTCCTTCCAACTGTCTATATTTAGCTACTCCAATATGACTTAGAAATAATTCATTCGAAAACAATTCATTGCCCCTAATATGTTACAGTTTTCCACAGCCATTTAAAAAGTTACAATTAAGCACCAAATACTGTACATCATTTTTTAAAGTTAACACTTTTGGTTACTTTGATTTGTTCCTGGCCATTTTCAGTTATGCAATTATAGGAATGAAACCAACTAAAGGATTAATTACGGTGATCTCCATTCAATTTTCATAATATTTTAATGTTCACAGCAGCTGGGTTTATTAAGACTTTGTATTAGCACAGTAGTCCTAGCCCCGTTTGTGAGTTCTTCAGCTCACTTTTTACAAAAGGGCTGACGCTAACCCAGTTCTAACACAACCTGGGAATCGAACCTTCTGTTTAAAATGAGAGCAAGATTTCAGGGGTGTAAATTAGCTGTGATACCTGAGCTCTGCATGATGCAAAACATCACCGCACAACGCCCATCTTAGCATTCCTTACATGTCCCAGGTTCCTTACCTGAATCTGTTTAGACAACCTCTGCCCCTTCTCCCCGAAGCCTGAGTCTGTTTCGGAGACACCTCAGGGGTGGCCATGACACCCTCCGTTGGCGAGCATTCAGGTATTCACGGTAGTTGCGAGTCAGCAAAGTGTAGAGGAAAGGGTTGATGCAGCTGTTACCATAAGTCAAGCAGGTCACCAAATGGTTGATGGAGATTTCTGTGTGGACAGGTAGGTAAGCTGCAGATGGACAGTACAGAGGCAGGAGTTGCCAGATCCAAAAGGGTAAATAACAAGCCCAGAAGGCCAGAACAATGACAAGGATGAGAAGGAAGACTCGGTTCTTGGGAGCATGACCTAAGCCACCACGGGTCTGTGACAGCCAATAAGTCCTTGCCAGGCGCCAGTAGAGGGACACAATGATTATTCCAGGTGCCAATATGCTGGTGCTGAACAAGACGGTCAAATACAGCCTGTACTGCTCCTCACTCCAGGTCGGGGAGCAGAGATGTCGGACAACAGCATCCTCTCCCACTGTGCGCTCCTCCTGATGGATCATCACCATCATGGGAAGGGCCAGAGCAAAGGACAGGAGCCATATGACGACTGCCAGCAGTCGGCGGCATCGCCGGGCCCGGCTGGCCGCCCTGAAGGGGTGCACCACAGCAGTGTAACGTTCGCAGCTCATGAGGGTGAGCAGGAAGATGCTGGCGTGCATGGTAAGCAAGTCTAGGCTGAGAAGAATCCGGCAGCCCACCTCGCCAAAGGGCCAGTCCTTCACCAGCCCATTGTGGACAATGAAGGGGGCAGTCAAGAGGTATAGCAGGTCAGCCAGGGCCAGGTTGACCAGGTGGATGCGCAGTGAGGAGGCGGCAGGGGAGGCCCGCACGATGACCAGAGCGTAAAGGTTTCCGGCTACTCCTGTGGCACACATCAAGCTCAGCACGGCTCCCAGGGCTACACCAGACTTGCTTCCCTCAGACAACGACCCGTTGCCTAACGAAACCGACCAGGAAACATTGGCCAGTAATGGCTCCATAAGGCAGCAGTCCGGGAGAACTTCTCTCTGATCCCCAAGACACAAACAAGGTAAGGAACTGGGCTGTTTAGTCCACAAATCCTATCTATGCATCGTTTTAATAGACTGTCTGTCTGTCTGTCTGTCTAACCGTCTGTCCAACCATCTGCCCTTCTGCTCTCTACATGAGCTTACAACTGTCTCTCTGGTAAAGTCATATTCCATGCACTTGAAGAAGTGGGATGTAGTCCATGATAGATGAGACCAAATAAAATCTTTTACCCCTTAAGTTGCCACAAGACTGTTGGTTGTCCGTCTGTCTTTCTATACACCTTACCTGCTTATTTGGCTTCTGTGTCATCCATTTACCTTATCTGTTTGCATTTGTTCAGTCCTATTCCTCTTGTTACTCCTTCCCAGTTCTGTACTAAAAAAAACAACAACCAAGGTTACAAAGGATATTTTGAGGGTTGTCTGCACCCCCAGCCTCTTTTGTGACTTTGGTCAGTTATTCTTCATGCTGGCATGAAGGCCTCTTCTGTTCCATTTCTCGTTCCTTCACTTGATGTGTTCAAAGACGCCAGTGCTGATGCAAGGTCTCCAATGTATGTATATGTGTCTCTGTATCTGCATGTGTCTGTCTGAGCTGCAAATTCTCTTCTTTCACATTCCATACACCCTGCTAGGGTTGGTATGTTGGGGTCGGACCTTGGCTTGCCTTCCCTCCCTTGGGGAGTCCTCTCAGCTCACGTCTATATTGAGGAACTTGTTTATCTCATCTTTGGGGTGAGATTCTGACAGCGCATCAGCTAAAGGGACTACAGCATGGGTGACGGGACAGGTTCCAGGGGTCCGATTGGCCCGGAGATGGGAACACACAGAATTACCACACCTATTTCTTTCCTCCCTCCCCAAATTCCATGTGGACCAGACAACTCTAAATCCAACTCGCTGCTGGGATAACCATTTAGCTTTCCATAGAATTATGTCAACCCGGAGAGAGAGAGAAAATAACCAAGAGACACAAAGACAGAAGGAGATTGTATGGCTCAATGGACAGAACAGACATGTAAATGCAAAGACAGAGAAATACATAATGATAAAAAAGAATATTGGAGTGAAAAGTAACACATTTCTTTTTGCATCAGGCTATGGGGAGAAGGGCAGGCTGCTTTTCTGTAGTTTTACAGCAAGATAGTTCATTTCTATCTCTTATTCTTAAGTTCATGCGATGAAAATATTCTAGCATTTATTTTCAATTGGAATTTGTCTATCTATTTAAAGGAGGAAAACTGTAAGAATTTAGACAGGTCTCACTTTGTCTAGAGAGGCCAAGGACTCATTATTTGTTTATGTAAAATAAGAACAACAATGAGCATGCCCATGAGCATATCATGACTTGTTGCTTTTGGAAACTAAGTAACGTAACTAGTAGTTACAAAGGAATTATTAAGATATAACAAGTAAAACTTAAATAAAAATAAAGGTCTCATTTGCTCAAAAGCCCGCCGAGTCTGACTCTAAGGTGTTGCGGAGGAGAGAGAAGCTGAACTCTCCTCAAAACCTCTGCTCGAAATAATATATAAGGAAGCCCTGTTGAGATGAAAGCAAAGACAACAAGACTCAGAGAAAAGTCCATATGCCCTTGCATACAACATAGATTCCTAAACTCTCTGCCTTTTGACACATCCAGAAGACCCAGTACATTACATACTATGTTATGTTTTCGGTAAAAACTTTACAATTTTATTAACTAGATGAAACAGCAAATAATGTGCTCATCTTTTGGTTGTGCATGTAATTTTGTAACATATGTGTAACCTAGCTGGTTCCCTAGTCCATTTTTTATTCAATGTGCTTCTATATTATCCTTGCGTATTATTCCATTATTTGTCTATTAAGTGCACATGTGCAGCACATACCCATCAAGCGTGGCTCCACAAAATACAGGAAATTACTGCGCAAGCATGGATGAATATGCTCAGTAACCCATTTGTGCATGCACACCATGACCGCGCATGCACAGTGGCCCATTTGTACATGCACACCGTGGCCACGCATGCGCAGTAAGCCCTTTTCCTGCCGTTCAAATACAGGACGGCGGTGGAAAAGGGGAGAAATGAGCACTGAAAAACAGGAAATCCCGGCCAATACGGGATACTTGACAGGTATGGTGCAGCATAGTTAATAGAAATGAAAATTTGCACACAATACGCCATCTATTTAGCTAGTCAGCTTTACCTGACAGAAGTTCTCCTAGATTTCAGCTAGGATATTCTCCTAACCCTAACAACCCCTGCTTAGCATCTGAAATCAGGGGCATTTATGGTAGTAAGATGACTTAACGTGTGTTTTGTGTGTGCGTGAGAGGGAAAAGTAATTAACTGTTTAAAAGGGAGCATTATTCAGTGTTTATGATTCTTTTTTGGCACATGAAAATCAACTTATTTGGCCACACCCTCCATCTTTAGCACCACCCTTTGGGGAACCAGCAAATCTGAAGAATGGCTTCAAGAATAACTAACATTTCTGTCCTTGCTTTATGAAGAGCTGGGAAAGTTCCCCTTTGGACTACAAGTCTAATAACCCTGAGACAGTATGGCCAGTAACTAGACTGGTTAGGGGATTCTGGAAGCTGTAGTTAAAAAGAAAAGGAACATCTACAACCTTGGCACTCAAGATGTTCTTGGATTTCAATTCCCAGAAGCCCAAGCACCCTGTGAACCCACACAAATGGGCTTACTGCAATTCATCCGGCCCATGCTGCCCTCGTCGTTCCCAGAAGCAGAAGTAAAACGCACCCGTATGGTTAAGACTCTTCCGGGTTAACCCTTCCTCCGTACGGGCGTGTTTTACTTCCACTTCAGGGAATGATGAGGGCAGTGCGGGCCGGATGAATCACAGTAAACCCATTCGTGTGGATTCACAGGGTGCTTGGGCTTCTGGGAATTGAAATCCAAGAACATCTGGAGTGCCAAGGTTTGCCATCATGGATCTACAAGCTCTGTCA
The DNA here is from genome assembly GCA_035047345.1 of Bradypodion ventrale. Lineage (NCBI taxonomy): Eukaryota > Metazoa > Chordata > Lepidosauria > Squamata > Chamaeleonidae > Bradypodion > Bradypodion ventrale. The sequence continues at coordinate 11,215,612 of JAWDJE010000006.1, forward strand.
TTTTGGGGTATATCTCATCTACATTTTATGCTGTCTGTTCAACAACAAGCATTATTCACACTTCACCCCACTCTGTCTCCCATTGTGTCCACCCTTGCGTGCCCCTCTTTAACCTTGCTGTGCATGTCTGCAACTCCCCACCCCATCCTAGGCCACTCATTGGCTCAACTTGAGAAGAAATTATTCCTGGCTTAGGTTGGGTGGACCGCACTGAGTGAGTGAGAGCCAGCCAAGAGAAGGAAGGCGGGAGCCTTTTTGCCAGTAAACCGGGGTCTTGGCCAAAGCAAACTGGGTCAGTGCTGCTGGGTTTGTCTAACCTTTGTGACCCTCCAGCGCAGGGTTCTCTAGGAGGGAAGGAGGGAAGGAGTGAGGGAAGAATCAAACCCAGTCACGGAGAAGCCAGAAAGAACCTGTGTAGGAACATTTGAAGCTCAGGCTCAGCTTGGATACAATAATCTGTTTTAAACTAAACATTGCAGTTTTCGAACCTAGTGAGGCAGAATTAAAGGGCTGGTTGCCCATTCTCAGGGCAATGGTGGAGGTCACAGGGCAGTGGTGAGATTCTCCAGGGCTTCCAATGGAGAAACAAATCTCATGGCCAACAGTGCTGGAAGAGGAGGAAATGGGGTTTCATGGGGCATGAGGTGGCATTGCCACCTGTCTACAGACCATTTCCAGTTGGTACCAGGGCTCACTGGTTCATCGTGAAGGTGTTTTGCATGCATGTATTGTGCTGGCTGGGACTGCTGCGGCTTAGTCATTAAGACGTTGAACTTGATGACTAGAAGTTTGGCAGGTCAGCAGTTCGAGATCTGAGTGCTGTGCATACCTGTCAAGTATCGCTTGCTTACTGTGGAACAGAAACTGTGCAATGGGTGTGTGGTTTCCCCAAGCTCATTTCTTCACTTTGATCTGGCAACAGAAGTAAGAAAAGAAATCGTTTGGCCACACTTTGTAGTCCAAGCTGTGCAACAAAATGTTGGATCACAAAAACTGTGTTCCCTCTCAAAAACCAATAAAAGCCAAATTCCCGCCACTCCATCATTCACTTAACAGAGTGTGTCCTTGTTTTAAAGACTGAAAGTATGAGCAACAGTAACCGCATAGACTGAACCTGTGTTAGGGACTTTGTGGCTCATAATAGAAACAGTGGCCTGAGTTTGTTCAGTTCTGTTTTTAAACCCCACACTCGGTCTCAGAGTGTTTAAACAGGTACCACCTAAAGGCTGTCGGTATAATTCACCCTCCTCAGTTGGTTTCAATGACCAGAAATGTTTTCTCCACCCTCTTCTAGGAAGAAACCATCAAAGTCTTCTCAGCTTCCAACAGCCAAATTGACACCTCTTGAAGCATGTCTGTCTACTCTTTGGAACATAAGAAGAGGTTACTGGAACAAACCAGATTTCCTCCTAATTCAGAATCAGTTTCACCCCAGATGCCTCTAGTGCAGTGGTTCCCAACCTTGGGTCCCCAGATGTTTTTGGACTGCCAGAAGGCTTCACCACTGGCTATGCTGGCCAAGATTTCTGGAATCCAACAGAAAATTAAACAGCTATCTGTCAGATCTCCTTTAATTTGGATTCCTGTATTGAGCAGTGGATTGGACTTCATGGCCTCATATGATTCTTTCAACCCAATTATTCTATGATTCTATGACCCAGGGTTGAGGAACCACTGTTTTAGTGAGTGCAACAGCAGGACTTGGGGGGAATAGCCCATCCCTGCTATTTATTCCCAGCCGCTGGTTATTCAGCGGCAGACCATACCTGAACATGGAGGTTCTAAGTAGACTACTTCTTCATCCATCTCTAGGTCAGACACACAACTGCCAAAATGAAGCCACCTTCGGTGAATTCATTTCTACAGTTCCTTTTGCCTGACCTAGCATGAGAAAGATTAGCCAGCAACACAGGGTACGCCCGATTGTGGTTCAAAAATACCACAATCTTTGAGGAGCCTCTTTCTGTGTATTACTGTAACTGACATACTCACTCAAGAATTTATCTCATCATACTCATTAAAAGAAAACTCAGCTTGCCATAATTTCCTTTGACAGTGATGAAGAACCTATGGCGTGCATGCCAGAGGTGGCACTCGGAGCCCTCTCTGTGGGCAGCCATGCAGTCACCCCAGCACAGAGTCCACTCTGCCCTTCTGCCTAGCAGTGCTTCCTCCCTCCTCCCAGCACAGAGTTCACTTGCCCCCTTGACCAGCAGCCCAATGGGAGTGCTTCCTTCCTCCCCTGTTGCTATGTTGGCACTTTGTGATAAATAAGTGGGTTTTGTGTTGCAGTTTGGGCACTCAGTCTCTAAAAGGTTTGCCATCACTGGCCTATGAGAGCAAACCAATACAAAATGTTCATTGCAAATAAATGTTTCAAGCAACTGAACAGACAACTGTAGTTATGGACATCACCGGATGGCCACTAGGTAAAGGTAAATGTTTCCCTTGCTTGAAAGCCAGTCGTATCTGACTCTAGGGTTCAGTGCTCATCTCTGCCTCAAAGCTGAAGAGCCAGCGCTATCTGCTTCTGCAGATGTTTGCATGGTCATGTGGCAGTCATGACTAGACACCGGAGCACACTGAGCACTGTTTCCTTCCCACCAAAGTGGTCCCTATTTATCTACTTGCAATTTCTTGCTTTCGAACTGCTTGGTTGGCAGGAGCTGGGAGAAAAGACGGGAGCTCATTCCGTCTTGCAGTACTCGGAAATCAAACTGCTGACCTTCCGCCTCCCAGTCAGCATCTTAGCCACTTGAGCCACTACAATATATTGGCCAATATAGTAATCACATAACTATGTAATTGGAATCAAGAGTTGGAAGAAGTGGATTTGATCCAAGAAAGCTTGCACTGATTGATTTATTTTGCTTTTTAGTCATCTACTGAAGGTATCACCTTCTCATGCATTTTTATTACGTAAGGACCACACAGTTTTCTTTGTTTGTCTCTCTCTCTCTCCTTGTCTCATCCTCCTCATTATTTCCACCTGGTCGCCAGACAATTTGGGGGTTATGCTGTGGGGAAGAGGAGAGCATGTGCTTCCTAGGGCACAGCTCAAAATCCTCCCTTGGCTACTACAGCCTAAACTGGAGCCTAAGGACAGCAGGGGATCTTCTGGCTGCTGGGCCCAGAGTGAACATAAGCGCCAGTATCTCTCTGAAAAAATAAACCAAGAGGAAACAGCAGCAGCAACGCCAGATGTCAAGCTAACAAAAATTTCAACACCATTTCTTTTTTCTGGAAATATCAGAAACTCTGGGCTTTAAAACTGGTCAAGCAGGAAGGTTTTTCTTCTTTCATCTTGGTTCATCATTTGCTGCCATTAGTATTTATTGCTTGCCTTCAAGGCAAGTTCAATACTTGAGGAATTGTGCAGTCTTTACACAATTTGGCTCCATAATAACCTTGCTGAGGGAATCAGGTTTTTCCCCACTTGACACACACTGAGGACAAAAAGGGGAGTCAATACATCATCCCAGCAAAGACAGAGCAATGAGGATTTTGATCCCAGTTTTCTATCTCAGAGTCCAGAATTTCCCATATTGGTGTTTGGACTGGACCCCATAATATAAATATGGCTGTGCATTTGAGATGCCTCCATTAATATGAATAAAATATTGGTGCACTTTCTTTTTTGCTTTTATCTTTGTCCACCTCCAGAGAATATTTTTGGTTTTCTAAACCGGGGTGCCCAAACTTTTCGGGCTGCAGGCCAGTCATGTGGTTTAGCGGGCTGGTCACATGGTTTAGCAGACTGGTCACGTGGTTCCTCCCTCTGGAAGGATGTTTTGCAAGAGGATGAGATTGATTTTGTAGGCTGCCATTTTCTCTGCTTAAACCAGGGGTGTCCAAACTATGGCCCGTGGGCCAGATCTGGCCCCTGATGCCAATTCATCCACCCACGACACCCTCGTTGCTCCTGGAAGTGGAAGTAAAGTGTGCCTGTATGAGCACATTTTTCTTTCACTTCCAGGAGCAATGAGGGTGTTGTGAGCCGGATGAATTGGTGTTGGGTGCTGTAACCAGCCCACGGGCCGTAGTTTGAGCACCCCAGTTCTAAACCTTTCAGCAGCAGTAGCTCAAAGCTGCAGTTGTGCTAAGCAGAGAAGGTAGATTGGGCCAATAATGTCTCAGCCACCCTCCCCCTCACTTACCCGACCATCACCACCGCTGTGAAAGGCCTGCTTAGCCTCTCTCGCCAGCCTGTGAACATGAGAGGGATCTTTGTTCATGGACAGAGTTTGTTTTGCCATCTGTGTGTGACAAGCGCTTTGAGGTTAAGGGGGGAATCTAGACAGAGGCTTTGATTTCATTTTCAGGGGGAGGTTGGGGGGCCGGTGGAAATATTTGCTGGCAGGCTTGGGTGGGATGAAGAAAATCTGGGTCCAGCCAGAAGCTGGCACCCAGATGTAAACTCAGAGGAATGGTGGGAGTGTGTGTGTGTGTGTGAGAGAGAGAGAGAGAGAGAGAACACACAGGTGTGTGCCAAATGAACTGCTGATGCTGCAGTCCTCTATTCTGTAATGTGGCAGAAATCCTGACCGGGCATAGTGTGGCTTTTCCTTCTTGTAAGCAAGAATACAAAAGCCAGTAATGTCTAGTGGTTAGAGCAGCCTCTTCCAAAATCAGTGCCAGCCTATTGAATTGGATTACATCTTCTATCACTTTTCCCAACACATCCCAAGTAGGGGAGGGCTCTTGATAAAGGACAAGGACCAAGGAGGGAGAGATAAACAGATTCAAGAACTTATTCAATCCTAAAGTTGGGTGGCCAGCATTCTTCTTCCGTGTCAAGGTGAGACGTGAAACTGCCAGAATGAAGCCACCTTTTGGTGAGTGCACTCTGTCATTCCTTTTGCCCGACCCAGTGTGAGAAAGATTAGCTGGCACAAGGTGGCTGTTGCCTGATTGTGGGGCAAAGCTACCACAATCTTTGAGGAAGCTCTTTCTCTGTACCCCAGTAGCCAGCATTGGCCAGGATAGATTCAAATGTAGAAATAAATCCTATACCATAAATAGAAATGCAGTCCATTTTTTTAATACTGTAATTGGAAGACTATGAAATGGTGATGTGGCCATTTGCTCATTCCAGGTGTAATTTTAGACTTTTTGTTCCAGAACCTGGAGAGCTGCTTTTAAAGAGGAATCATTAATATCCTTACTATTAAGAACTGTAAAAACTAAAACTAATCACAATTTCTCATAACATTTCCAGGTCCTTATCTGTACATATAGATCAACAGATGCACATTTCATCCAACTCTAACTTTTATTCATTTATTCTGGTAGTACATAAGTGATCACTATGTTTTTAAACTTTTCTTTGATTACATTTTCCCAATCAAAACACCCTTTCAATATACTGTAGATACGCTTTGATCCATAGAGGAAATTATAAAAATGTCATCCTTTCTTTTCCTGATGTATTCAAGAAGTATTCTTTACCTTTGGGCCTGGGACCTCTCATTTGAAACAACTATCAAATTAAATATACGGAGTCTCTTCTTAGTGCTTTAATTAATATTATGAATATTTTGAAAAAGGGAAGCAGGCGTATTTCTTTTTTCAGCATATTGATTTCTCTGGCAAAATAGCTGATAGGTAAAGGTTCCCCTTGCTCGAAAGCCAGTCATATCCAACTCTAGGGTTCGGTGCTCATCTCTGTTTCAAAGCCGAAGAGCTAGCGCTGTCTGCCTCTGCAGTCGTTTCCGTGGTCATGTGGCAGGCATGCCTAGACACCAAAGTGCATGGAACACTGTTTACCTTCCTACCGAAGTGGTACCTATTTATCTACTTACAATTTCTTGCTTTTGAACTGCTAGATGGGCAGGAGCTGGGGCAGAGATGGAAACTCACTCTATCATGAAGTACTCAGGTCTTGAACTGCTGATCTGCCAACCTTCCAGTCGTCAAGTTCAGTGTCTTAACCACTTGAGCCACCACAGTCCCTCAAAAATAGCTGATACAATCATTAAAAAGTATACTTTTAAAGAAAAAAGTCTGATAAAAGATATGGAAGGAGAGGAAAAATACAGTAATTTTGATTTCTGTTTTGATATCATAATTGGTTATGTATGATGAATCCATCCTGCCTTCTTACTTACAAGCATCTGGGTTTAAACAGATAATAATGGGCAATTGATTTATAATTGCTTGCATTATGATGATGATTCAGAACTCGCTCAAGGAGGGGATGAAAATAGAAGAGGGAGACAAAAAAGCATGTAGCCTTCTTTTGTGCCAGCAAATTCTTCACCATAAATGGGGGTCTCCACGGTGCAAAGTAGAGCCTCAATTGTTCAGTGGTCATTGAAAGCCAGGACATCTTTAATGGAGGCAGGTGGCAAGAGCAGCCACTTCCCCGTCGCAAGTATGCGCTAATTGTGAGGCTGCTGCTGGTGAACTAAAGTAGAGATTGTGGAGATAGGAAGGAGGAGGCAGCATCATCAACTGAAAAGGAAGAAAGATGAAAGCAGAAGCAATTTGGCAATGGTGCTAGAGAGTGTGACAGAAAAACAATAAGTCATAGGTTTGAACATCACTTCCATCAGAGCAAAGTTTAGCAAACCAATGTTGGACCCATTTTGTAAAATCCTGCAGCCATTATTGCTGCTGGGAGCTGTGGTCCAAAAAAATGAAACATCTTCCAAGCTGTAAAACACAACATTCACAACTAATGCATGAACAGGAAGGTTTGAAGAAGAAATTGTAAAGTTAAGAGGCATAGGTAAAGGTACTACGCTGCATAGTTGCCTCTAGAATTGTCAACAATTTTCCCAGCCCTGTTAATGTGCTTTTAATAATCACTTGGCAGGGGGAAATTTAACCAGGCAATGTTCTTTTCCTGTCACCATTTCCAATCCCAAGCTAAAACAAGTAATTTCAAGGAAGCAAAGCAATTCTTAAATGGAAGATGAGTGGTGGTGGTGGTGTGTATGTGTGTAACAATACCTATATGGACAAAATACACCAAAATCTTGGGATTGAGATATCTACAAGGCAGAGTGAAGGAGTGACAAATGTGCCAGTAGTGAGTTGAGGTTTTACAAAAAGTATTGGTAGCAAATAAACTACTTGTGAGTATCAATGGAATTTCCCGACGTAAGCATGAAAGCTACTCTAGCACAAAGGTAATGAAGCAAGACTAAAAAATACCTGGGTTCAAACCAACATTCAACTATGAATCTCTCTGTGTGAGCATATAGCTCAGCTGTCAGGGTACACAGAAAGAGCCTCCTCAAAGATTGTGGTATTTTTGAACCACAATCGGGCATACGCCAGGGGAGGGCAACCTTATTGAGCTGGCTAATCTTTCTCATACTAGGTCAGTGATGGTGAACCTTTTAGAAATTGAGTGCTCAAACAGAGGGGTGAGGCAGACTCTGTGCTGGAGGAGGGAGGAAGCGCTCCCATTGGGCTGCTGGGCAGAAGGATGGGGCAAACTTTGTACTGGGGAAGGGAGGAAGTGCTCCTATTGGATTGCTGGGTAGAGGGATGGGGTGAACTCTGTGCTGGGGGAGGGAGGAAGCACTCTCATTGGGCTGCTTGGCAGAGCAGTGGGGCGAACTCTGTGCTGGGGGAGAGAGGAAGTGTTCCCATTGGGAAGCTGGGCAGAAGAGCAGGGCGAACTCTGTGCTGGGGATGGGAGGATGCACTCCCATTGGGTTGCTGGTCAGAGGGGCGGGGTGAACTCTGTGCTGGGGAGATGGCACATGTGCCAACAGAGAGGGGTCTGCTTGCCCCTTCTGGCATGCGTGGCATAGGTTCGCCACCACTGTACTAGGTGAAGCGATAGGAACTATGAAATGAATTCACCAAAAGGTGGCTTCATTTTGGCAGTTTAAAGTCTGACCTAAACACAAAAGAAGAAGTGGTTTGACAATACAATGAATGGTTGCTTCTCCACACCTTAAGTTCAGGCTCTTTCATCCCACCTTTAGCCTGCCCAGTCATGCCTGCATCGTTACTATGGGCAGAGGGTCAAGAGCCCTGCCTGTATACATTGCTTGTTCACCTGCATAGATGCTCAAATATAATGCCCACATCTGTCCCAACTCTGCTTGTCACCCAAGTGGAGGCTAGTGACTGCTTGTGTGGGTGGCGATGAATCTCGTCTGGATCTTTATCCAAATATCACAGGAACTGTCTAAGGTGCTGAGCCTGCTTTGGAGAGAGGTTTCAGCACCTGTGGTAGGCCCTCAAAAGTTTGGACTAAACTCCGCAGCAGATTCACCCTCTTTGCAAAAAAAAATGGAATTTCACCAGTGTTTTACAGCTTCTAACCTGATAACCACAGTGGGCAATCAGCTACTGCTCCCATTAGATCCAAACAACTTATATATTTCCAGTGGCACAGTAGCTAAATTGTCATTGGTCCTGGCCATTTCACTTCACCTTAACCATCTACTTCTCTACATTGAGAGGAAAGACCAATTAATATCATGATTCCCAACCACACACCCCACAGGAGGGCAATTTGATTTTTTTCGGGGAGGGGGCAATTTGAGAATGAGTTACCAACAAGTTAATGGCCTTTTAGGCTTCCTCCACATTAATAGGAGTTCATTTTTTGGATAATAAGAATTATATGGGTTGTGGGTGGAAGCATCAGGATTTTAGAGATGCTTAGGGGAAGCAGGGCCAAAAAAAATGAAAACCACCAAATTAATGTCTTCACTAACATCAATCAGTGCATTCTGTACACTGGAAATGCTATGCCTATTTAGCTGTCCTGAGTGTGTGATTTTTTTCCCTTTTGAAGAGGGAGAAAAAATATAGGAAAGAGGAGGAGCTTATAAAGCATCCTTCACACTTGTTTTACTCTGCTGGGTACCAGTTCCAGAACAGGCAGCAGAAGAGAAAGGCAGTTGAAAGGAATAGATAAAGTTAAAAGAGTGCAATGGAGGCAGCCTGAAAGATGGTTAGAATATAAGTTACTAAAAAGAACTGAAGAGGGATACAGAAAGAAGACCCCCAAACAATTAAAGCTTTTGTTTTGAAGCCATCTTCTTGGACCTTTGCACACTACAGGTATGTGGATTAAGAACCATATTTGGGGGTGATTTTTCTTTAATTTGGTGCAACCCTGTCCTATTCAATCAAAAGTTATTTTGTTGGTTGTGTACATATCTTGTCAAAAAAGTGAAAAATCAGCCTTCTAGGGATTTGGGAATGAAGGCTGAGATTGATGGCTCATGGTCTCTGTAGCTAGCAGTGAGTTCTCTTATTTGCATACAGTACTTGACTAATTCTGATTTAGAAATTTAGGACAGATTTAAGCCATCTACCATAGTTTTTTCCTAGGTGTTTTTCCCCCTCCCCCCCTTATTGTTCCTTAAAGTACAAATATAGCTTGAATCCAGACTGTGATTTGAACCGAACAGCATTCCAAATAAATTCTGTACCACCCCAAATTATGGCTCCAGGCTACATTTGCAGATCAGCTGTAGACGTAAGAGTTGTAAAGGAATGCCATGCAATCCATCAGTTCAGCCTGTGAATCTTCATCACACACCCTCTCCCCAGCTATCACAGTTTGGTGTCCACCACACAAGCTGTCAGTCACGCTATCCTCACAATTTCTGGATGGGTTGTGCATAATCTGGAGGGAATGGATAGAAAGAAGTGCTTTATCTTTCTCATGTAATGGTAGAACTTGGCATCATCTGATGAAGTTCGGTGGCCAGTGGCCATGTTGGTCAGAGGATTTTAGGAATGGAAGCCTAGGAAGGAAGGTTAGTTGCAGTAGTGGGATTCAGCAGGTTCGCACCAGTTTGCCAGAGCCCATCCAAGTTTTGAAATAAAGTAGTCCTAATTCAGGTGCAACACAGGGCTTTCCCCTGGCCACACCCACCATACCACGCCCACAGAGTAGGTAGTAAAAAAAATTTGGATCCCACCACTGGTTGGTTGGTTGGTTGGTTCCAAATTCATGGAGGGATGGCAATTGGAAGGTCTTCTTTTCAGATCTAGATATTTATTTGATTCAATCCAGGAGGTGATTCTTCCAATGTCCTTATTTTGTGGATCAGATGTGCATGTGATGCCATTTCTGTGCACTGAATTTTGCTTGCTGCTCCTTTCAAAACAGAGAATGCCTCACAGCAACTGCCTCACCAAGCCTTTCCTAGCCTCTTCCCGGCCAGCATCAGCCTATGAACGTGGTCAGGATCTCTGCACCTTTGTGTCTGCAGCAGCATCCCATGTCTTCCACACTTTGCAGAGACCCTGCAGGAATCGGCCCAGCAAAAGGAAAGTGAACCACCGGCGATTCTTGCAGAACCAGATATTCAGGTAAGATGATGTTTGACCTTGTTTCTCTGAATGTCTCTACACTGAATAGTTGGTATGTGTTATGCACTCCAAGCTAGCACTGACTTCTTCTAGGTCAGACGTAAAACTGGCAAAATAAAGCCACCATTTGGTGGGTTCATTCTTCAGTTCCCTTTGCCTGACCTAGTGTGAGAAAGATTAGACAGCAACACAGGGTGGCTGTTACCAGGGTACGGCTTACTGTGGTTCAAAAATATCACAATTTTCGAGGAGACTCTTTCTGTGTACCCCTTTAAGTGGTATGAAACTGCTATAATTGTACAGCATAATATAATCCTTGCTGAATTCTAACATTGCTGTTGCAGAAAACCTCCCCTTCTTTGTTTCTCTTCCCCCCAGGAGCTTTTCAAACATTGAAGCTGCCACGCGCCGTTTGGCCTCTTCCATTCTTTCCCAGAAAGCACAAACAACTCCCTCTGCATCTCATGCAAAGCGCCTTCCTCTGCCCCACACAGCTTTGCCTTCTGCCGACAGTAATTTTTTGGGAACAGCTGAAGCTTTCATGGCTCCCGATCCAAGCCCTGGCTGGCCTCTGTCTCTCGATTCCTTGACATCCGACCCCGATACACTTTTTGAGCCCATCACTGAAAATATTGAGCTGACCACCAACTCCGCAGGCCCCTTGGGATCAAGCTCAGTACACTGTGATATACCACCAAATTTGCAGGTCCATGGAGGTGCTGTGGTCAGTGTGGACCCAAACATCTGCTTTCCAGTTGCAGCTGAATGTCCCAGCCCTGTCTCCGCTACAGTAGGTTTTGTGCCTCCTGCCCATGACACTTCTATGCCTTTCTGGGACCTAGAAATATGGTGACCATATTGTTATAGTATCCAAATTAAATTCCCAGTCAAGAGCAGGAAGAAGAAAGCATCTTCAAATGTTCTACTTATTCTGATCTGGAGAGAAAAGCAAACCCATCCCATCTCCAGAACTAGAGAGAAACATATTTCTACCCGTGCTTTAAGATTAAATCCCACATTTTGGAACAACTATCTGCTGCCTAGAGGATTCTTGGAGTTATCATCTAAAAAGAAAAGTAACATTTCCAAATTGTAAAATTGTTTTCTAAATTGTAATGTTTCACCTGCACGTGGTAGATTATGAGGGTGGGAATTAACCTCTTCAAAATAAATATATAAATGAATGGATTATTCTTCCCTTCTTCCTAGGAGTGTGATGGAATCAGAGTTCATATGGTTAGAACATCAGGACTTTTCAATTAGTAAAGGTGATGCATCTCTCTGTTCCTTGTAATCTTAAATGCAATCCTCACCCTAGACCAGGGATTCTTAACCTGTGGCCTGTGGGCCAGATGCAGTCCTCAGCACCATTTCATGTGCCCCCCCACACAAGAAAGTGCCATGTGGTGGGTGAGGGGCCAAAATGGCCACCCAGACCCCAAAGCTTCTTCTGTTATGCTCTTCTTTATTTCTTCCTTCTGATGAAATGTCCCATTCAAACGTTGCCTCAATCCCAGACCAAAACAATCTTACCGTCAAATATTTGGCCTCCTCAACACCCAAAGGTGGAGGAGGGGGGGATTACTCCAGATGAAAAGCATTATGAATGTCTTCCCCATTTACCCCAATCAGCTATTTTCGCTGATTTGCAATATTAACTGTAAATTATACCTGTTGTCTTTTTTTATTTCATTGCTGTAAATGAAAAGCAAAAAGTAAGTATATATTGGTCCCTAATTTAAAATAAAGGCAGATGCATGATGGAGTGAGCTTCTGTCTTTGTCCCAGCTCCTGCCAACCTAGCAGTTTGAAAGCAAGAAATTGCAAGTATATAAATAGGTACTGCTTTGGTGGGAAAGATAACATCGTTCCGTGCGCTTTGGCATCTAGCCATGTCTGCCACATGTCCACGGAAATGTCTGCAGACACAGACAGCTCTGGCTCTTTGGTTATAAACAGAGATGAGCACTGAACCCTAGAGTCGGATACAACTGGCTTTCAGGCAAGGGCGACCTTTAGATATGCTTCCACAAACTCTCTGGTTCATTACGCTCAATGTTGACTATGAAATGCTTGTTTCCTACTGCCACCAAGTGGTGATCGTGTAGTTATCTAGCTGTGGCTAAGACGGTGACTGGGAGGCGGAAGGGCAGCAGTTCAATTTCCGAGTACTGCAGGACGGAATGAGCTCCGGTCTTTGTCCCAGCTCTTGCCAACCTAGCAGTTCGAAAGCAAGAAATCGCAAGAAGATAAATAGGTACTGCTTTGGCAGGAAATATAACAGCGGTCTGTGCACTTCATTATCTAGCCATGCCTGCCATATGACCATGGAAACATTTGCAGACACAGATAGCACTAGGCTCTGTGGCTGTAAATGGAGATCATGAGCACCACACCTTAGGATACAACTGGATTTCAAGCAAGGGTGAGATATGGAACAGAGAACAGCTTGCACCAGACATTGCTACAAGCAATCCAAAATGGGAGTTACATCTCCGCCTGTTGGCTTTCTAAGTCTCTGCTAGAGTAGAGTCATTTGAATCAATGGAACTTAGAGAGGAATTGACTTACCAAACTCCTACTAATTCAATAGGCTTACTCTAGCATGACTTGCTACACCAAGCAGTAGGATTTCAGCCTCTGATTGTTAGATCGATGAATGTTAGACTTTGACTTGCAGACATATTATACCAGTAACTGTGCATCCCCCTTGGGACTTTGCTTTATGGCTCCTATGCTCTGGGTTTTAGCAACTACAGTATATTGATAAAATATCTGTCCTAGAAAAAGTCCTCCTTTTTGGTACAATAGATTCATATAACTTAATCTCCTAACCTTCTCTGAATGGTGATGTTGCATCTCATGTTGGAACAGCCACATGGATAGTCAAGTCATCATCATCTAGAACAGTGGTTCCCATCCTATTTTTGGCCATGCCCCACCTAAGCATCTTTCAAATCTTGATGCCCGCCTCCCTGTGACATATAATTCTTGTTATTCAAAAAAGTGAACTATTCATGTGGAGGAAGCCTAAAAGGCCATTAACTTGGTCTAACTCTAAACAATCTCGAATTGTCCCCCTTAAAAATTAAATTGCCCCCCTGCCTAGTCATGCCTGCCACCTGACCATGGAAATGTCTGCAGATGCACACAGCACTGGCTCTTTGGCTGTAAAAGGAGATGAACAGCAGAAAAGAAATGGATAGTAAAAAGATGTACATAAGTTAGATGGATGGATATTTTGAATATCACTTTCATACCATAGGTGAACACCAAATAACTATTCACAGACAGGTCCACAGCTAAAATGATGAGTTGAGTTTAGAGTAAAATAATAATAATAATTGTATGTCATCAAGCTGATTCTGACTTATGGCAACCCTTTCCAGAGTTTTCTGGTTGGATAATACACAAAGGTGGTTTATTATTCCTTTCTTCTGGGAGTACCCTGGGACTATGCAGCTTGCTGTATATACACAGGTTGGCTTTTCTCCCTGATGGCACAGTGGGAATCAAACTCCCAGCCTTTGGCTCCACAGCCAGATACTGTACTTAACTTGCTGAGCTATCCACCCAGCTATAGGGTAAAAATAAGCAATCTGAAATCTCTAATTTACTTTGAAAGCAGTTTTTTTTATCTTAAAGGTTCCCCTTGCTGGAAAGCCAGTCATATCCAACTCTAGGGTTCAGTGCGCATCTCTGTTTCAAAGCCGAAGACCCAACACATCTGCAGACGTTTCCGTGGTCATGTGGCAGGCATGACTAGACACCGGAGCGCACAGAACACTGTTTAATTTCCCATCGAGGGGTACAGGAATCCTCCAAGTTTTCCTGTTACAAATCTGTTATGAAGAACAATTATATAGATATTGGAAAAGAAGGGAAAGATTGTACAAAACTTAAGAAACCAATTTTTCGGTTTCAGAGTTAGATAATGTCATACAATGTAATTAATAATTCCTGAAAGAGAACGAATGGCTTCATTTAAAAGTGTTTTATGTACTTTATGTCTCTGAAAGCAAAGGGAGACGAAAATAGTTTTTACTCAATTTCAAGTTTATAGAACCTAAAACTCAAGGCTTTTCTATGCAAGTTGCCTTCTCTCCCCAGCCCAAAGTCAATGAATGAATGTGTTACTTGTCACACTTCCAACCGCTTTGGCGGGGAAACCGCCCCTCGGGCGTTTGGGCATCGCGGACCCCCTCGAAGCAGACACCCCCTAGCTTGACCTGCGCCCCTTGGCCAGCCCCTCTCCCCCAAGGGAAGCGTTTAATTCGGAGGAAAAGGCCCCAGATTTCCCGGACCAAGAGGCGCCAGGCGAGAAATGGCTCCGGTTCCGCCGGCTTTGCTCCTGGCTGCCTCTTCCCCGCCGCCGGAGAGGGCCGTGAGAAGGAAGCGGAGGGGGCCCGTCGCCCTCCCCCCCGCCACGGGTCCGGATCCTAAGCGGGGTGGCCGAGATTGGGGCTCTTTTGGGGCGCCCAAGAAACACAAAGTTGGCGAGAGAGAGACAGGAGGAACCACATATGCTTGCCTGGCGAGGGCAGCGCAGGCTCTGCGAAGAACGGACCAATCAGGGCGCAGCTCCGCCCCTATAAATACCAGGCAGCGCCTCCGCTGAGCGCTCAGAGCAGACTTTCCTTTGCGGCGAAGGGAGGCTCCGCTCCGCCCAACCTGCGCTGCTGCTCCCCGCCGAGAGGAGAAGAAGAAGAAGAAGAAGAAGCCTTCCTCCAGCCAAGCAGCGGCACAAGAAGAAGAAGAAGAAGCAGAGAAGAAGGAAGGCAGAGGCAGGACCAGCGCCGCCGCCATCATCATCATCATGTCCGAGACGGCCCCCCAGGCTCCCGTGGCGGCGGCGTCCCCTCCGGCCAAGGCGCCGGCCAAGAAGGCCAAGAAGCCGGCGGGCGCCTCTTCCTCGGCCAAGCCCTTGCGCAAGAGGGCTCCGGGCCCCAGCGTGACGGAGCTGCTCACCCAGGCGGTGGCCGCCTCCAAGGAGCGCCACGGGGTCTCGCTGGCCGCCCTCAAGAAGGCGCTGGCGGCCGCCGGCTACGACGTGGAGAAGAACAACAGCCGCATCAAGCTGGGCCTCAAGAGCCTGGTGGGCAAAGGCACCCTGGTGCAGACCAAGGGCACGGGCGCCTCGGGCTCCTTCAAGCTCAACAAGAAGCAGGAGGGCAAGGACAAGGCGGCGGGGGCCGCCAAGAAGAAGAAGCCCCTGCCCGCCAAGGGCAAGAGGCCTCCCTCGGGCAAGAAGCCCGCCTCGGCCGCCGCCGCCAAGAAGAGCCCCAAGAAGGTGGCCCTCAAGAAGAGCCCCAAGAAGGCGGCCAAGAAAGCCCCCGCCGCCGCCAAGAAAGCCCCCGCAGCTTCCGCAGCCAAGAGCCCCAGGAAGGCCAAGCCGCTGGCCAAGGCCAAGAAGGCGGCCGTCAAGAGCCCGGCCAAAGCCAAGGCGGTCAAGGCCAAGCCCAAGACGCCCAAAGCCAAGGTGGCCAAGCCCAAGAAGGCGGCGCCCAAGAAGAAGTGAAGGCGCTGCTGATGAGCACCACCACCATGCGGCCAACCTCTCTCTCATCCCCAAAGGCTCTTTTAAGAGCCACCCACCCGCTCCCTGGAAAGAGCTGGTCGCCTCTTCCTCCCTAGCCACGGGCCCTCGCCAAACAAACGGGACTCCTGTCAGACACATTGGGGGTGGGGGGTGGGGAGGGAAACAATGGTTCCCTTGCAGTGGCACAGATTCTTGGCTAATAGGCTACATTTCTCTTTAAAAGAGATATGTTCCTTGCAGACGGGCGCTGTCCAAACGGGACTCTTATCAGGCACATGGGGACACAACCACACGAGAGAATCCTTAGCCCGTTTCTTACACTACCTAGAATTGCGTTAAGGTAGAAGGTCCTTGGGAACCTATAAGGGAAATTCCAGGAACACTGCCGTTCAGTTCCACCTAGAAATTTAATCCCATTTATGTTAAGGTGCTGGCCAGCGTGCTTTGCCGAGTGAGCAGCCTTTCGTCTTGACACGCAAGATGCATTATAGGGCTACTGAGTAGCTTGAAACTAAGCAGACTAATGGATGTTGCTAAATTTGCTCAAATGGTTAAGACGCTGACTGGGAGGCAGAAGGTCAGCAGTTCGAGTACTGCAGGACGGAATGAGCTCCGGTCTTTGTCCGAAAGCAAGAAAGCCAACTTTTGCTGGGCAGCCGATCCGCGAGCGAGAGATTTAAAATTTCCCCACCCCATGGCCATAACTCCCATCTTTTTCCTACCAGCAAGGGCGTCTGGGAGTTGAAGTTCACAGAAGCACATGGCCGGTCAAATAGGCTTCCGTTGGGCTTTTAACCCTTACAAAGTGGTGTGCGTGCCACAGCTCTTTCAGAGAAAGACGTGTTGGCCCTTAAAAGAGCCTTTGGGTTTGTTATGAAGAGGCGAGGAGAAAGGAGAAAGGGTCCCCCTCTTTCTAAGCTCTCTCTCCGCGGATGCGCCTGGCCAGCTGTATATCTTTAGGCATAATCGTGACCCTCTTGGCGTGAATGGCGCATAGGTTGGTGTCCTCGAAAAGCCCCACCAAGTAAGCCTCGCTGGCTTCCTGCAGGGCCATCACAGCCGAGCTTTGGAAGCGCAGGTCGGTCTTGAAGTCCTGGGCGATCTCGCGCACCAGACGCTGGAAAGGCAGTTTGCGGATCAGCAGCTCAGTGGACTTCTGGTAGCGCCGGATTTCCCGCAAAGCCACCGTCCCTGGGCGGTACCGGTGAGGCTTCTTCACGCCGCCGGTGGCCGGGGCGCTTTTACGCGCCGCCTTGGTAGCCAGCTGCTTTCGGGGAGCTTTCCCACCGGTGGACTTACGGGCGGTCTGCTTGGTACGAGCCATGCTGCCTGCCTGTGTCAGTAACAAAGGAGCAAAGCTCAAGACCGTCTCGAAGACTGCGATCGAGAGATGAATGAACGGCTAAAGCGGCCTCGTGGACATTTATAGCAACCTCCTGGTTTTTGATTGGCTGGCATTGGGGGGAAAAGTTTCCCAATCTCTACCATGATTGGATAAAAAGATTTTTTTTAAAAAAACTCAGACCTGACCAGCAACAGCGATGTTCTTGAGGTTGACTCCTGTGCTCATTTTTCTCATGTTGCTACATCCTTCTTATCTCTTAGAATCTAAAACTTTGTTTCCGAAACGGGGAAAAATATATACAGTATTATAAATTAGCTCTCTCTAGGTGGTGGTCTGGGAGGGGCTTAGATGGTGAGGCTTTCCCTGTTGGCCTGACGTCTTGTGTTCCCCTTTGTTGAAGACATAAACTATAACTCTGAAATAAGTTCTGAAGCCAAGTTATGAATCCTAAACAGAAGCATTTGACGATGGCACAAGCATTAAATAAACCATTTTATGTAGTGAATTTTCTTTCCCAGTACTGCAGGACGGAATGTCCCAGCTCCTGCCAACCTAGCAGTTCGAAAGCAAGAAATTGCAAGTAGATAAATAGGGACCACTTCCTTGGGAAGGTAAACAGCGTTCCGTGCGCTCTGGTGTCTAGTCGTGCCTGCCACATGACCACGGAAACGTCTGCAGAAGCAGACAGCGGCTTTGAAACAGGGATGAGCACTGAACCCTAGAGTCGGATACGACTGGCTTTTGAGCAAGGGGAAACCTTTACCTTTAATTAAAAGACGTGCCGAGACACACTACTCAAAACTGACTCAATGGGTGTATGTCTTTCGCTCTCTCTCTTTTTTGGTTAATCTTGCGTGCTTTCAATTAAAAACTATATTCTTTTGAGTTTATTTCCCCCTCTTTCTCAACGTCCTTTCCCCGAGGTGCTTAATTTCTTAAAACACATTAAAGTATTTGAGGTCGTAGCCGTGTTAGTCTGCAAGCATATTAGAGAGTAAGCAAAACAAAAAGACAAAAAAAAAAACCCACAACGTTGTGGCACCTTAAGGACTAACTGCTGTGTTTTAACGTTCTCTTTTGTGGATCAAGTCCATTTCTTCAGACAACTGGCTGGACTTAATCCATGAAAGCTAACATTAAAATACAGCAGTTAGTTTTTAAGTTGCCACAACGTTTTTGTCTTTTCATTTTGTTTACAACTTACAAATGTGATCGGCCACATCCCAACAAGGTAAGGTAAGGTAAAGGTTTTCCTTGCTCGAAAGCCAGTCGTATCCGACTCTAGGGTTCAGTGCTCATCTCTGTTTCAAAGCGAAGAGCCAGCGCTGTCTGCTTCTGCAGACATTTCCCTGGTCACCATGTGGCAGGCATGACTAGACACCGGAGCGTACGGAAGACTGTTTACCTTCCCACCAAACTGGTCCCTATTTATCTACTTGCAATTTCTTGCTTTCGAACTGCTAGGTTGGCAGGAGCTGGGACAAAGACGGGAACTCATTCTGTCCTGCAGTATTCGGGAATCGAACTGCTGACCTTCCGCCTTCCAGTCAGCGTCTTAGCCACTTGAGCCCAACCCAACTACAGGCGATTAATTGGCGAGGAAGCCAAATCACAACGACGAATAAGCTTTGAAAGAAGGGGCGGGGCGGAAACAGAGAGACCGTCCAGTCTTCAGTCAGGTCCTCACCAGCGCTATATAAACCCCTGAGCTGGTTCTTTGCTTTTCAATCGTGTTTTTGTTCGTCTTGTGAGTTTTGTACTTCTTTGTCTTTTTGGAGTCATGTCTGGACGCGGGAAAGGCGGTAAGGGTCTGGGGAAAGGAGGTGCTAAGAGGCATCGGAAGGTTCTCCGCGATAACATCCAGGGCATCACTAAGCCTGCCATCCGTCGCTTGGCTCGCCGTGGAGGAGTGAAGCGTATCTCTGGCCTGATCTACGAAGAGACCCGAGGTGTGTTGAAGGTTTTCCTAGAGAACGTAATCCGCGATGCTGTTACCTACACCGAGCACGCTAAGAGGAAGACCGTGACGGCCATGGATGTGGTCTATGCTCTGAAACGCCAGGGTCGTACCCTTTACGGCTTTGGTGGCTAAGCTTTTAACACCCACTTACCCACCCAATTTAATTTACTTAAACCAACCTCAAAGGCCTTTCTCAAGGCCACCCACATTTTCAGAAAAAAGTGCTGTGATCATTTGTTTCAGTATCGCAAATGGCGGTGAGTAACTGTTACAACGTTAAGCAATTAATTGTTACAATGTGGTAGAAGAATAACCCTTCGGCCGATTCAGATTAGTGAAAATACTGTTCGTACCGAAATTTTTTTTTTAAACTCATCAGAATGTGTTTTATAACAAAGTTTCTTTGTAGCGCTGTTTAACCCGTGCAAAATATTTTTGCAGTCAGCCGCCATTTTCTTCTAGCCTGTTCTTATGGCAGCTACTCTTGCCTTTTAATGCTGCTATCTAGTTTTCTGTCTTTATATCCACTCTCCACAATTCAGTCATAACTCATGCTTTTTATAGTCATTCCTTTCCAACCGCCTCCAACCACTTTCCCGGGTTTGTTACTAGAAAGTGAGCAACATTTTTTTTTCAAAAGTCCAAAATTCAGATGTTGATACATGAAAACAGGAAACACAATTTTTGGCTGTCGGGCATAGGGAACTTCCCTGATCTAACCATTAAGTTGCCCTGCTTTCGCCCCCTTCACTTAAAGTGCCCAAGGAGCACGCTTGCCCCCTTCACACGTTTTGCGCAAAGCAGCACATTCACATGGGCAAGCATACACGTGTTATTGAACCTGCGCTATAAAGCACAGAAAAGACAAAAGAGTCCAGGCAAACGCCACGTTTCCCGCTTTCCTCATAGACATGTATGAAACAGCTCCCCCCAGTGGCGAGCGAGTGTAAGCAGAGGGTCGTCGTCGGCTGCAACTTGTATCCGAGAATGCGATTTTTATTTTCTAAAGCAGAAAAAATGCCATTGATGTGAATTTGTTTAAAGTGGATCCCAGCTTGCCATGATCACGGAGCCATCTCCTGTGGCACATATGAAATGAGACATGCAGGATTTAACACCGGGACTGCAATGGACTGCCACAGCCTTGAGGATATTATCAAGGTGCGCCTTCACAGCTAGTCCATCTGGCATGGCCTCTTCCGCCTCCATGACCATTGGGTATCAGTTCCTCCTCTCATTTTGCCATTGGGCCCAATATGATGGTTTCCAGTGGCATTTCCTCCATGGAGAGGACCATCACCCCACCAAAATGGGTTCATTCACCCCTAGCTGTTGACCCCTTTAGGGAATCAGATTATTTACTGCCGCCCAACACTTGGCGTTGAGTTGCTGCCTGTACGGTCTGCTCCATTACCGTAGTGGGTGGGAGGAAGGCTTCCATTAACCAATTAATGTCAGGTATGTCTGCTGTGCCAAGCAATCAAAATAATAGGATGTTAGTGAAACACAGAATAATATTCAAAAATTGATAACTCTTGATAGAAAATGTGGCATTCCTTTAGACATGACCATTAGGAAATGTCATCTCTCAGGAGGTTTGCAGGAGGTTCCACACCCTAGGAGGCTTTTTGATAAGTCATGAACCTATTATCTACTCAACTCTCATAAACTTTTGGCTTTGTTTAAATAAATGCATACATTAACTGGATTGTGTAATTGTGTGAATACATTAACGGGATTGTACTTATGCATACTTACCTGTGTACTTTATTGTTCAAATATTGAAATGCTTTGTAACTTTTTTGTTGATGATAAATGCTTAGTTGTATGGTGCAACTAAACCCCAGACACGTGATAAGCTGCAGCTCCCCCCTTTTGCACCCCTTGTATGCTTGTGTAGAAATATAGTTGAACTTGAATGGTTCAGGATTGCAATAAAAACTTATTTTCACACAGTTCTTTTGATTTTATTGATCTGATTCCATCTTAGCCAGAGAGTTTTGAACATAAATAAATTTAATGATACTGAAACATTTTCTTTTAAGGTATTTTATTAACATGTGGTTCCAGGGAGTTGCACCCACTCATTGTGGGTACTTCAGACTTTGGAATTCAGGTATTTTAGATAAGGGGTACCCCTGCAAAAGGGCACCCCCAGAATTACAGGTATCAATGTGATGGCATTGGATTTTACAGTAAACCTTAGAAATAATAAATATAACCACCAGTAGTTACTTCCTTCTTTGCAAACAGTTCCCACCACCTTTCCCTTCACCTGTCCACTGCCTTAACTGAAATCACATGAGTAGTCATAAAGTGAGCAAAAATCTGAGTTCCTCTA
This sequence comes from Bradypodion ventrale, assembly GCA_035047345.1. Lineage (NCBI taxonomy): Eukaryota > Metazoa > Chordata > Lepidosauria > Squamata > Chamaeleonidae > Bradypodion > Bradypodion ventrale. The sequence continues at coordinate 11,237,093 of JAWDJE010000006.1, forward strand.
AATACGCAGTGAAGCTGGTTGATAAACAGTTGAGAGGAAGGAAAGAATGTTGCACCCCAAAATTAGTGTGCACTATTATGAACATTTATTAGATTGAGAATCTTGTGGAATTATTTTTGTTGCAAAGACAATCATACAGTCAATTAAGTTAGGTCATACTTAGTGTAAAGAGACTTCATATGGGTCTTTGTGGGGGAAAGCATGGCTACTGTCCAATGCTAATGCATAAAAGTGAATATTTAATTAATCTTATTCATAACACTTCTGGAATACAAGTTCTTTATGCCTCTGTCAGTAAACACAAACATACATATAATCAGCAAAGTAAAATCACTCTGAACATTGAGTATAAAACAGATTGTAACTTTTGCAATTGTATCTGATTGCCAGGTTTCTTTTCTTCTACTCTTCCTCTTTTACCTCACTGGGTGTTGAGGGAGATGCAAGGTTCTTGTTCTGGCACCTCTAGTAGCCTCCACTGGTCTCTATAAAGAAGGTTTCTTTGTAGAAAAAAAAATTCATGCTAAGGCATAGACTAGGAATAGATGGATGCTGGGAAAGGTTGAGGGAAAAAGAAGAAGGGGGTGGCAGAAAATGAGATGGCTAGATGGTATTGTTGATGCAATGGGCACAGAGTTGGCCGGGTTGAGAGGGATGGTGGAGGATAGAGGTGCCTGGTGTGCGATGATCCATGGGACTGTGCAACTGAACAACAACAACAAAAGGAATAAACAGATTGCATTCAAGAGATCTCATTTAGAAGGCAACAAATTATATAGCTAAAGATAGAGCGATGAGATAATGATTTTCCTAGGGCTATGCACAAGGGAAGTTGCTTTTCAAAATACAAATAAAGATTAATTGCCATTTTAAAAATATACTTTTGAAAAAGCCAAAGATAGCCAAGTTTATGGAAAGAAGAGGGAAGTTAGAAGTGTTTAATATAGTCAAGCTTGAGCCCTCATGGTGCAGAGATTAAACTGCTTTAAAGATTTCCCTTGCTCAAAAGCCAGTTGTATCCAACTCTAGGGTTCAGTGCTCATCTCTGTTTCAAAGCCGAAGAGCCAGCGTTGTCTGCTTCTGCAGGCATTTCCGTGGTCATGTGGCAGGCACGACTAGACACCGGAGTGCACAGAAAGCTTTTACCTTCCCACCGAAGTAGTCCCTATTTATCTACTTGCAATTTCTTGCTTTCGAACTGCTAGGTTGGCAGGAACTGGGACAAAGACGGGCGCTCATTCCGTCCTGCAGTACTCGGGAATCGAACAGCTGACCTTCCGCCTCCCAGTCAGCGTCTTAGCCCCTTGAGCCACTGCACTGCTTTACTGCTGCCAAAACTGCTGACATTGTGAATTTGATCCTAATTGGACTGAAGATTGACAAGTAAACTTCTGGAACTGCTGTTAATGCTAATCTAGACACTTCCACTTGTTAAATAAATAAAATTGTTTGTGTCCATGAGCGTTGAGGGGAAGGGGCCACCCCATTGTCTATCTAACAAAAGCGAACCATTCATCCAGGAACAGAATAAGCGGCAAAACTGTCGTACCCTTGAAATATTCTTGTTGGGATCCTATTGGTTAGTTTAAAATTCTGAACTGCTCATTCATTGGCCAGACTTCCAAGCTGGGAAACCTGTCCTGTTTTCACTCTGGTCGGGCACCACGCTATATAAACTCAGTCACAGGCAGACTCGGAATCAATATTTTCTTTCAGGCTCTAGAGGGAGAGAGAGGAGAAAGTCTGGTTTCCGAATTTGAAGATGTCTGGCCGTGGAAAGGGTGGGAAAGGCCTGGGGAAAGGCGGCGCTAAGAGGCATCGGAAGGTCCTTCGGGATAACATCCAAGGAATCACCAAGCCTGCCATTCGTCGTTTGGCTCGTCGTGGAGGAGTGAAGCGTATTTCGGGCCTGATCTACGAAGAGACCCGAGGAGTTCTGAAGGTTTTTCTGGAGAACGTGATTCGTGATGCTGTGACTTACACCGAACATGCCAAGAGGAAGACTGTGACTGCCATGGATGTTGTCTATGCTTTGAAGCGGCAGGGTCGTACCTTGTATGGCTTTGGAGGTTAAAAGCAACAACACCCCTAAATCTACAACTAAAAGGTCCTTTTCAGGGCCACCTACTACTTCTAAGAAAGAGTTGTGCTCTACTTTGGTCTCTTGCCTGTTACTTGTATGCTTACTTGTTAAGATTGTGCTTTACAAATCAAGCTACCAGTAAAAGGAAAACGGGTCTAATTACAGGTATAAATATTTACTTCATTTGTTTTATATAAAATGGGTTAAAAATGAATAAATGTAGTTGTACAGAAAGCTCAGTGAGTAGTTGGTTTCAACTCACACACACAACACCTGTTTTGCAGGAAAAATGAGTCCAGCTTGTGTGGAACTGGCAGAGCCACATGGTCCCAAAGATTCACAAAAAGTAGCAAGGCGCAAACTGGTAAAATGGTTATGGGTATCCTGCCTATACCAAGAAAGGCTACCCAGTGTGGTGTAATAAATAGGATGGCAGAGTTTAACACAGGTGGCCTGGATCTGAGTCCCTATTAAACCATGAAAGCTCCCTGTGGAATGGAACTGGTAAAATCTTTCCTTAAATATGTCACTTTCCTGGGAAGCCCTGTTATGTCAGTTACAACTTGACACAGAAAAACAATACCGTGAAGACCATGTAAAGGGTTGCTATACGTTGAAATTGACCTGAGGGTGCAGTTATTATAATTGGGGAAAGCAGCACTAGATTCTGCCTCTGGAAGAAGTATTTCAGGCAATTTGAAGGGGGTTTGTAAAAAACAGGCAAAATGAATCCTTGACAATTGGGGCGTTTCAAGGATTAAAGCAGGGATTCTCAACCTGCGGCCCATGGGCCGGATATGGCCCTCAAAACCATTTCATGTGCCACACCACACCCGGAAGTGCCATGTGGTGGAAGAAGTCCTTCTCTGTGGACTTGGGCACCCAAGGCCATTAGTCCTCATGGTTGTCATGTTAAATTATATGTGGTTAGCTTTAGTGGGTCAACTTCATTGTGGAACTTCTGAAAATTGGCTATCAATATCATCACGGTGAAAGTCTTCCTGTTCTTAAAACCTAGGGAGAGTTCTTCAGAGGATATTCAACATCAGCCACGAGGTCCGTCTACATCCGGGGCCTCTCTTCCCAAAGATCTTCCCTTGTAGAATGAGTTGGAGTATCCTACACTTTATGTCATTCCTCATGATATGCCTAAAATATTGAAGCTTTCTTTAATGGTCTTAAACAAGCCAAGATGGAATCTAAATTGAGACGATGCCCCATGAAAAGTAGACAACTGAAGAATTAGGGACTGCGGTGGCTCAGTGGTTAAGAAGCTCGCCTTGCTAGCAAGTTGGCAGTTCAAGACCCAAGTACTGCATGACAGGATGTCCCAGCTCCTACCAACCTAGCAGTTTGAAATGTGCAAGTAGATAAATAGGGACCACTTCGGTGGGAAAAGATCTTGGGGACATGAAAGGAGCCTCATTTGGTTGTCCCCTGAACAGAGTTCATCCAGCAAAAATCCTTTCTACCTAGAAAGCACCTTTGTGTGCTTCTAACACGATTTTTAAAAACCTGAAGAATTACAACAGTATGAGTGTTTACAACACACTTCAATGTTTGCTAATTTTTTTGGTAGCCGTATAATAGGACTACAGGACTCTGCTCTTGGCCATGATGATACTCTTTCCATCCTATGGAATAAAGAGCTGCTCCAGATAGAACATCTTGGCTCAGCGGTTAAGAAGCTCGCCTTGTTAGCTGGAAGGCTGGCAAGCCGGCAGTTCGAGACCTGGGTACTGCATAATGGTTTCCAGGGCCATGGGTGGGGGGAGCAGGGGGACAACCCCCCCACCCACACTGTGGTGCCAATGTTATATGAGTGTGAGATTGTTGCCCCTCCTGAACCCCCCCCCCCATCTAGAATCCTGGCTACAGCCCTGATGGTTTGAGTGCCCGCCTCTGTCCCACCTCATGCCAACCTAGCAGTTCAAAAGCAAGAAATTGCAAGTACAGTGATACCTCATACAACGTCCAAATCCTTGCCGCGATGCCTCATACAACGTCGTTTCCATAGAGATACATTGTACTGTAACAGCACAGACTTCAGGGAAAAGTCAAGGAAACAGACAGGAAACTGACAGAACTTTAAGAAATCATTGTCTAAAGGCTAAATACATTACAAAAACATGTCAAACATCCCTGATTGTCCAAGAACTTGAAGAATGCTGCAAAAATCCCAGGAATGCTTCTAAAAATTCTGACAAAAAAAATAAAAAATATATATATCCAAAATCGCGCTCAAAACAACTCCTAAACACTCTTCGCCTTGTGCAAAACCCACAAGAGCAATGCACGCATGTGTCCTGCCTTTTATACTGCCCAGGCACAATGCAACCTGGGAAAAACCCCAATGCTTCATACAAAGTTGCAGTGACTTTGTATGAGGCAACTTTTTTCAAGAAATTAGGCGATGTTGTATAAATCCGATGTTGTATGAAGCAGACTTTGTATGAGGTATTACTGTAGATAAATAGGGATCACTTCGGTGTGAAAAGATCTTGGGGACATGAAAGGAGCCTCATTCGGGTGGCGGCCCCAGAGCCGATTTTGTCCAGCAAAAATCCTTTCAACCCAGAATAATTTCCGACAAGAAATTAGTATTATTATTCGCACATATTTCTCAATGGCATTGTGGGGCTCAGTTGGACCCGGACTCTGAGAAAAGCAGAGGTACGGACATGGATTGGGGTGTGTGAATGGATAAAACCCTCCCTTGTGGCCTGAAATCACATCTTCACCATGGCTTGAGAACAAAAGAGTGGGCGTGGGAAAACAAGGAACCAATAGGAAGGACTGACGTCACTGGACCAATCGTAGCGTAGCCCGGGAAATTCAAACCTTCCAAACGACAGTCTCGGTGTTTCTCAGCCAATGGAACCTGGAGAGACCGGCTATAAATAAGCCACCAGCACAGCCGCAGAGTTCATTCTTCCGGGCGATCGCAAGAGGAGAGATCATCGAGGCACTCTTTTCCCAGGAGAAATGGCCAGGACAAAGCAGACTGCTCGCAAGTCCACCGGTGGGAAAGCTCCCCGGAAGCAGCTGGCTACCAAGGCGGCGCGTAAAAGCGCCCCGGCCACCGGCGGCGTGAAGAAGCCTCACCGGTACCGCCCCGGGACCGTCGCCCTCCGCGAGATCCGGCGTTACCAGAAATCTACTGAGCTCCTGATCCGTAAGCTGCCTTTCCAGCGCTTGGTGCGCGAAATTGCTCAAGATTTCAAGACTGACCTGCGCTTCCAAAGCTCCGCCGTCATGGCTCTACAGGAAGCCAGCGAAGCCTACCTGGTAGGTCTCTTTGAAGACACCAACCTGTGCGCCATCCACGCCAAGAGGGTCACCATCATGCCCAAGGACATCCAGCTGGCTCGTCGCATCCGTGGAGAGAGAGCCTAAAACCTTCGGCCTCCCTCTCGGCAACCTCGCTAAGACCCAAAGGCTCTTTTAAGAGCCATCAAGCCCTCACTTTAAAAGAGCTAATTTTCACTGTCAACCCGATTCTGGAGTCAAAAAGGAGCCAACTATTCTAGATTTTCTCCCGTAAATTGGGTTAATCTAGTGCTCTGGGTTTTTCGAAGAGGTAGGTTTGTGCAACAGCGTTCCGTGCGCTCCGATGTCCCGAGTACTGTAAGACGGAATGAGCTCCCGTCTTTGTCCTAGCTCCTGCCAACCTAGCATTTTGAACGCAAGAAATTGCAAGTAGATAAATAGGGACCACTTCGGTGGGAAGGTAAACAGCGTTCGGTGCACTCCGGTGTATAGTCATGCCTGCCACATGACCACGGGAACGTCTGCAGAAACACAGCACTGGCTCTTCGGCTATGAAACAGATGAGCACTAAACCCTAGAGTCTGATACGACTGGCTTTCGAGCAAGGATAACCTTTACCTTTACTTATTTCAAATAGTCTTGCCTCCACAAGGAACGATTCTGGAGAGTCGCAAATCCTGGAACCACTAAGGTTTTTTTCTTTTCTTTATTAAATCGAACTTCGATTCCCAGATTTCATTCCCAAAATTGTACAACTAGAACTTTTTTCACGCTTTTTGGCAACAAGGTATCGAAGGGAGGGGGAGAATAAGCGGCGGAAACGTGGGGTTCGAATCCTGGCAGGACCAAGGAAATTTATCGGGCGGGGCCGGGTGAAGCAACAATATTTCGCCTTGAAAATTAGCCTCGATAGAAGTCTGTTTCTACGTTCTAACAGGCACGTATGTCGCCACCAGGTGGCCACATAATTCTCTCGGGAAAGCTGTAAATTGAGGAACCGTGGTGGGAAGGAAGAGCTTAGAGGTATTAAGCGAATGAGAAACTGCACCCTAAAAGGGGGGCGGGGAGGCTTTATTGGTAAGAAAGGAAGGAAATCTTTAAAATGACCCACAGGATTTATTCATGCAACACAAACGACATCCTGAATCGCAAATCTAGCCTATTTTATATTTAATTTCTATAAACGCCTGACTGGCATACTCCACCTTTCTCTTCGCCAGCTACTCACTTATTGGAGCAGGAAAATAGAACTTTAAAAAACAGATTTTTGCACAGAGGTGCAGGAACCTTTCGGAAGTCCAAGTAATATGTCTGGGTCCTAGGCTTTGTGTGAGGTTCACTGTTTGGGTTCTCCATGCACCCCCTTTTGCTGATGCTTAAATACGGACTTTAAAGGAAGTCACACAAGTATTTTGATCACAACGTCAGCACAGAGGCCTGAACGTTGTCAATAAAGCTGTCCTGCGATTGGCTACTGTCAATCCGCACCGTTGTCGTGCAATTTTACTTTAAAGGTAAAGGTTGCCCTTGTTCGAAAGCCATTCGTATCCGACTCTAGGGTTTAATGCTCATCTGTTTCAAAGCCGAAGGGCCAGCGTTGTCAGCTTCTGCAGACGTTTCCGTAGTCATGTGGCAGGCATGACTATACACCGGAGCACACACAACGCTGTTACCTTCCCACCGAAGTGGTCCCCAATGTATGTACTTGCAATTTCTTGCTTTCGAACTGCTAGGTTGGCAGGAGCTAGGACAAAGACGGGAGCTCATTCCGTCCTGCAGTACTCGGGAATCGAACTGCTGACCTTCCGCCTCCCAGTCAGCGTCTTAGCCACTTTACATGAAGGAAAATATTTAACAATCTAATTTTAGACAGTGAAAGTTACCAAGATCCCTCTCGTGTACCTATGACGCCCATTTGGGACAGAGGCATTCTGCAAGGGGTATATAACTCTTAAGAGAAACTGAGTCTCGCGCGGCCAAGGATCAATGCCGCTTCACCCATCACTTTTTTGGTAGAGGAGACCCGTTTCGGCAGCGCCTATCTGCAAGGCACATAACTCTTTTAAAGAGAAATGTAGCCCAGTGACCAAGAATCCGTGCCAATGTGCAAGGGGGACCATTGTCTCCACACGCGCGGGCGCGCGCGAGCGAGCGTGCCTGACAGGAGTCTTGTTTGGCGAGGGCCTGTGGCAGCTAGGGAGAAAAGCTCTTTGCAGCCCTATAATGTATTTTGCGTGTCAGGACGAAACGTGCCCACTTGCGAAGCACGTTGGCCAGCACCTGAGCATAATGGGATCTTGCTTTAGTTCGAGCTGTTGCAAGTTCTGCCCACAGGTCATGTGTGGGGCCCAGATTAAATTTCTAGATGGAACTGAAGGGCAGTGTTCCTGACATTTCCCTCTTACAGGTTTCCGAAGGTCTTTCTACAACTCTTAACGCAATTCTAGGTAGTGTAAGTAACTGGCTAAAGACTCTCTTCTTGTGTGGTTGTGTCCCCATGTGCCTGATAAAAGAGTTCCGTTTGGACAGCGCCCGCCTGCAAGGAACATAACTCTTTTAAAGAGAAATGTAGCCTATTAGCAAAGAATCCGTGCAACTGTGCACTGTGGCCCTCGCCCCCCGCCCCCCATGTGTCTGACAGGAGTCCCGTTTGTTTGGCGAGGGCCCGTGGCTAGGGAGGAAGAGGCGACCAGCTCTTTCCAGGGAGCGGGTGGGTGGCTCTTAAAAGAGCCTTTGGGGATGAGAGGTGTTGGCCGCATGGTGGTGGTGGTGCTCATCAGCAGCGCCTTCACTTCTTCTTGGGCGCCGCCTTCTTGGGCTTGGCCACCTTGGCTTTGGGCGTCTTGGGCTTGGCTTTGGGCTTGGCCTTGGCAGGGCTCTTGGCGGCCGCCTTCTTGGCCTTGGCCAGCGGCTTGGCCTTCCTGGGGCTCTTGGCTGCGGAAGCTGCGGGGGCTTTCTTGGCGGCGGCGGGGGCTTTCTTGGCCGCCTTCTTGGGGCTCTTCTTGAGGGCCACCTTCTTGGGGCTCTTCTTGGCGGCGGCGGCCGAGGCGGGCTTCTTGCCCGAGGGAGGCCTCTTGCCCTTGGCGGGCAGGGGCTTCTTCTTCTTGGCGGCCCCCGCCGCCTTGTCCTTGCCCTCCTGCTTCTTGTTGAGCTTGAAGGAGCCCGAGGCGCCCGTGCCCTTGGTCTGCACCAGGGTGCCTTTGCCCACCAGGCTCTTGAGGCCCAGCTTGATGCGGCTGTTGTTCTTCTCCACGTCGTAGCCGGCGGCCGCCAGCGCCTTCTTGAGGGCGGCCAGCGAGACCCCGTGGCGCTCCTTGGAGGCGGCCACCGCCTGGGTGAGCAGCTCCGTCACGCTGGGGCCCGGAGCCCTCTTGCGCAAGGGCTTGGCCGAGGAAGAGGCGCCCGCCGGCTTCTTGGCCTTCTTGGCCGGCGCCTTGGCCGGAGGGGACGCCGCCGCCACGGGAGCCTGGGGGGCCGTCTCGGACATGATGATGATGATGGCGGCGGCGCTGGTCCTGCCTCTGCCTTCCTTCTTCTCTGCTTCTTCTTCTTCTTCTTCTTGTGCCGCTGCTTGGCTGGAGGAAGGCTTCTTCTTCTTCTTCTTCTTCTTCTCCTCTCGGCGGGGAGCAGCAGCGCAGGTTGGGCGGAGGCGGAGCGGAGCCTCCCTTCGCCGCAAAGGAAAGTCTGCTCTGAGCGCTCAGCGGAGGCGCTGCCTGGTATTTATTGGGGCGGAGCTGCGCTCTGATTGGTCCGTTCTTCGCAGAGCCTGCGCTGCCCTCGCCAGGCAAGCATATGTGGTTCCTCCTGTCTCTCTCTCGCCAACTTTGTGTTTCTTGGGCGCCCCAAAAGAGCCCCAATCTCGGCCACCCCGCTTAGGATCCGGACCCGTGGCGGGGGGGAGGGCGACGGGGCCCCTCCGCTTCCTTCTCACGGCCCTCTCCGGCGGCGGGGAAGAGGCAGCCAGGAGCAAAGCCGGCGGAACCGGAGCCATTTCTCGCCTGGCGCCTCTTGGTCCGGGAAATCTGGGGCCTTTTCCTCCGAATTAAACGCTTCCCATGGGGGAGAGGGGCTGGCCAAGGGGCGCAGGTCAAGCTAGGGGGTGTCTGCTTCGAGGGGGTCCGCGATGCCCAAATGTCCGAGGGGCGGTTTCCCCGCCAAAGCGGTTGAAAGTGTGACAAGTAACACATTCATTCATTGACTTTGGGCTGGGGAGAGAAGGCAACTTGCACAGAAAAACCTTGAGTTTTAGGATCTGTAAAATATATATATATTTAATTTTAAAAAGCACACACGGAAAAAATCATTAGTGATAACCTTAGCTGAGCCCAGTTGTGAAAATTATATTTACAATACTGGCTCAGGAACCTGTCCCTGGGGTTCTTAGTTCTCCATCGACATGGTTTTTACAGAGTGAAACTTTTTTATTGATTGGTCTTTGTCCTAACTTTACTTTTCCCCTGTAATATTATTATGGTGATTAGAAAGCCTAATGATTGATTTATATATGTAATGAGAAAACTTGGAATAGTAACTAGGGGCATATATTGTGTCTGGTGAAGAATGTCTACTAAACAAAGGCATAGAAACCCAAGTAGGGTTTCTGGTACAATACAATACAATACTGGTACAATACAAAATGTTGTAAATCAGAATATTGTATTGAGGAAAGAACTGAAATAAAGAGAAGTAATTTATTGATTAAAAAGCTGAAATGGATGTTATCAATTTATATATTTAATTTTATTTAAGGGCTTTTAATATTAGTTCCTCCCCCCACCACCACCCAATACAGGGAAACAAAGAAGAAACAAATCAAAATTTGAGTATATTAAACTATATTAACTAACTATATGAACTATGTTATATTACATTATTAATATTAATACATGGAGAAAATGAGAAATGGTAGCTAAATGTACCATTATGGATGAAATATTCATCCTAATTATTTCCAAATATTATTAGCCTGGTGGCCATCTCTTTTTACACATTCATGGAGTTTTCTCTCCCACTCATGGCAAACACATTCAAAGATATCTGTTGTTATTCCATTTTGCCTATGTCTAGTGACTTTTGGGACACCCTGTATTAAATGAACTATTTTAGCTATATTAAAGACTAGCTGTTGTCATGGTGAAGAAGTGAACTGGATCCAATAAAGCTCACATTAAAATGTAGTAATGTTCTTAGTTTTTTAAAGTGCCACAATGTTTTTGTCTGTCTTACTTAATCTTTTCTTTTGTTTCTTGTTTTAGATGCCTAGACAGGTTGCCAAGGCTGCCACTAGTAAAATTGTAGTATATCTGATTACTTTTACCTTTCATTAGTGTATATAACACTATCAGAGTTAGGGTTAACAGAGACTAGGAGTGGATAGTTCACTCAAGAATCTGATCCTTCCTCTCCATTAACTGGCTGAATAAGGTTAACATAAATCAGAATTGACTTGATGATGCACCATTATTCTTCAGGTAATGGTTGTTACAGAATACTAAGACCTTCTTTCATTGAGGAGTAAACAATGGGGAAGTACTAAAGGAATCATAAAGCACACAAAATGCATTAAAAGCAGTCTTACGCTGCACCAGTAGCGGAAATTCCCCAGGCCACGCCCACATGGCCGGCCACACCCACCTCCCTATTCCAGGCCATGCTGTAGGGAGGCCAAGTGGGCGTGGTCTAGAGAGTTAGCCACACTCATGGTGGGGTAGTAAAAAAATTTGCAGCGCATCACTGATTAAAAGGACAGATTGTTACAGCTGATCATTCAAAGAAAATAAATGGAAAGAGACAAGCAGGAAGGAGAAGAACTTATTGACTGAAAGATATGGGGGACTGGTTTTGATGTAGTAAGGCATTGCTTAGAGGTACCACATTCAAAGTCAGAAATGTTATAATTAGGTCCAGGCTTGAAAAGGAGGTGGCAATTGCTGGTCATGGTTTCCCAGTTGGCATCTGAGAAAAGACTACATCATTTGAGATGATCTTATTTTTGGTTTTGCTCTGCAAAGCAAAATAGCACAGGCTTTAACACAGACTTTGCACAGATCTTCAGTGCCTATTCAGAGATAGGGATACTTATAAAAACTACAGCTGCAGAGGCCTCTAGACAGCATGGCTGTTGGCCACACTGACTGTAGATAGGTATAGCTCAGAAAAACAGCTGTTTCTCTTTCTCTCCCTATCCCTTTGTGTGTGTGTATGTATAAAAATGGCCTGTTATCTTTTGTGTTGTCCTACTAGGACTGTGGTGACTTAGTGGTTAAGATGATGAACTTGATGAGTGGAAGGTCAGCAGTTTGAGACCCGAGTGCTACATGATGGAGTGAGCTCCTGTCTCTGTCCCAGTTCCTGCCAACCTAGGAGTTTGAAAGCAAGAAATTGCAAATAGATAAATAGGTACCACTTTGGCAGGAAGGTAAACAGCATTCCGTGCACTAGTTTTGCCTGCCACATGGCCATGGAAACGTCTGTAGAAGCAGACAGTGCTGGCTCTTTGGCTATGAAACAGAGATGAGTACTGAACCCTAGAGTCGGATATGACTGGCTTTCGAACAAGGGTGACTTTTACCTTTACTAGTCTGTATGTTACACACCAGCCAGTATCCAGCTGACAAAGCTAACTTCACTATACTGTATGTCACTCTTTTAAAATGTCACCATTACTTCTTTGGTGTGTAATGAAATTGGCTCATTAAATGGGAAAACATTAATCAAGGTAAGAGTCAAGATGATATTAGCTTCCTTATTCAAAAGAGCATCTGCCTACATTTGCTCTATGGAATTGCTATTTTGACAGTTTGGGGATGAGGCCAAACTTTATACACCAGGAAACATCTAAAGAGATCGGGTATAAAGTGATATAATCAGCCTCAGATTCTGTTACAGCTGTGGAAAGCTGGGGTTTGGGGGGAAGGGGAGAAAAATCTGCCTTAGCTTCAGATTCTTTGAGCATTGGGTCATAAGTGTGATGCTGTTTCTTCTTCTTCTGTGTCTAGGCCAGAAATTGTTATAAAAGTGGTCCTTAAGCAAAGATATGTGCAGTCACCACTTGGTGGGTGTTCTTAGTGGGTTAGATATCCAGAGATTGGGAGCTGGATCCCCCATTGTGCCTTCCAGAAGAACAAGCCTATTTAGCCTTGGGCAAGCTGACAGTCAAGTTGTGGTGGCTTAGTGGTTAATACATTAACTGGAAGGTTGGCAGATCAGCAGTTTGCGACCCGAGTACAGTACTGCGCAACAGAATGAGCTCCTGTTGTCTGTCCCAGTTCCTGCCAACCTAACAGTTCAAAAGCAAGAAATTGCAAGTAGATAAGCAGGTTCCACTTTGGTGGGAAAGGTAACAACATTCCATGCACTTCAGTGTCTAGTCATGCCTGCCACATGACCATGGAAACGTCTTCAGATGCAGACAGTGCTGGCTCTTTGGCTGTAAACAGAGATGAGTACTAAACCCTAGAGTCAGATATGACTGGCTTTCAAGCAAGGATGACATTTACCTTTACCTAAGAAAGGGGGCTGCTGTTTTCTGTTTTCCAGTTTTTATAGTTTGTTTTAATATCTTAAGCCATCTTGGATCCTCTTAATAAGAAATGTGGGATATGGATGTTTCTAAAAATATATATATACATAAACACTCTGAATGTTTAAACACACAAATTAATGGCTAGAATGAAATATGAACTAGCAGGCTATGGTGAGGTGCAGCCCTTCCAACTGGTCACAAGCCCCTTATTTCAATCTATGACCACCATAGTCGTCCATTTTTGGGGTTTTCTGTTGCAACACCAATATTTATACCATCTTTGCCTAACAAACAGTTTGGTAGAACTCAGAAGCTTGCTTTATTTGTTACCTGTTAGTGAACCAATAAAGGTACTGTATTGCCTAATTGAGAATTTTTGCTTCTGTGGATCAATCCCAGGCTATTTCTGGCATTATAAATCCTGTGGATTTCAGTGTTTCTACTTTAAGTACATTTGAATCTGACCCAATGATTTCCCATTATGCCATACCACCAACACAAGCTCAATAGAGCTCACTTTCTAGGCAGGATTTCTCTTTATTTAATAGCAATTACACTTTATATACCGCTCCATAGTGTTTAGTGCACTCTCTGGGCGGTTTAGAACATAAGAACAGCCTTGCTGAAACAGGTCACAGCCCATCCAGTCTAGCATTCTGTCACACACAGTGGCTCACCATTTGCTTCAGGGTATCATTCCCAAGCAGATGCCTTCACCTGCTTAGGATTCCCTGGAAATGGCATTGAGAGATATCCTGCCTATCTCTCCAACTTGGAAGTTGTCCTTAGGTATCCATAATTATAGCCATTGATACCCTTGTCCTCCATGAACTTGTCTAATCCTTTCTTGAAGCTGTGAAGACTGACAGCTGTCACCATTTCTTCTGGCAGGGAGTTCCATAGACCGGTGTTCCTCTGTGTGAAAAAGTACTTTCTCTTATTTGTTTGAGAACTAGTACCCAAAAGTTTCATGGAGTGAACCCTAGTTCTTGTGTTGTGAGATAGGGGAAACAGTTTTTCCTTCTCTACTTTGTCCACACCGTGCATGATTTTATAAACTTCATTCAGGTCACCTCTTAGACGCCGTCGTTCAAGAGTGAAGAGGCCCAACCGTTGCAGCCTCAGATGGTAAGGAAGGTGTTCCAGTCCCCTAATCATTCTGGTTGCCCTCCTCTGCACTTTTTCCAGCTCCATAATATCCTTCTGGAGGTATGGTGACCAGAACTGTACACAGTATGCCAGATGGGGCCTCACCATAGATTTATAAAGCGGCAAAATGACACTTGCTGACTTATTATTTATATCCTTCCTAATGATCCCTAGCATTGAGTTTGCTTTTTTCACTGCTGAGGCACACTGGGTTGACACCTTCATTGAGTTGTCCACCAGGACACCAAGGTCCCTTTCCTGGTTTGTCACAGAGAGTTCAGACCCCATCAGTTTATAAATGTAATTGGGGTTTTTTGCCCCAGCCTGCATCACTCTGCACTTACTAGCGTTACAGAGTAATTAGCATGTTGCCCCAACATGCTGGGTACTCGTTTTAGGGATGGAAGGCTGAGTTAACCTTACTCCCATTAGGATCGAACTCACAATGTTTTGGATGCACTACAACGCACTGCGCCACCAGGGCTCCTAGCACAGTCTTCTCAATACTATAGCGAGCCATTGCATCTTTCTTAAACTTTCCGCTCATTTAAAGACAAAATGTTGCCATCTTGTGGCAACTACTTTTCAGTGTGAACCTCTTTTAATTTTGTAACTTTAAATTTATACTTTCCCGCCTTGTTCTGTGGTTGTGGCGGGTAACCGAAACCTCGCCCCATTCTCGTCTCGAGGTTTCTTTGTTCTCTGGCCAGCAACGGCGGGAGAAGAAACGATCCTTTACGCCATATTTCTTTTATTAAATCGGAGCATACATTCAGCTTCAAGAAAAGCCTATACCGAAAAACGGAAAATGAAAACACATATGGTCAGATTTAAACGGGTCCAAGCGAAGAGTGGCCGCTTCAGATATTCTCAAATTAGATCATATAGAGCAGCTATGCTGTAAAAACCGCTAACAAGCAGTTACTTTGAAACGGCTTAAGTGGCTTCAAACACAATGAGAAACGAAATATTTGCAATTTTATTTTGTAACAATGTAACGAATAGAGCAGCAATCAACCAAGAATACAGTTGAAACACGGAAAATTAGAATATCGTGCAAATAAATGTTCTCGCTTTGCACGTAATGAGTCTATCTCATATATTTGTTTCACCTTTTAAAATTGCAATTTTAAAAGGTGAAACAAATATATGAGATAGACTCATTATGTGCAAAGCGATAGTTCAAGCCTTAAAGGTAAAGGTTTCCCTTGCTCGGAAGCCAGTCGTATCCGACTCTAGGGTCAGTGCTCATCTGTTTCAAAGCCGAAGAACCAGCGTTGTCTGCTTCTGCAGACGTTTCCATGGTCACGTGGCAGGCATGACTGGACACCGGAACGCACGGAACGCTTTTACCTTCCCACCGAAGTGGTCCCTAATGTATGTACTTGCAATATCTTGCTTTCGAACTGCTAGGTTGGCAGGAGCTGGGACAAAGACGGGAGCTCATTCCGTCCTGCAGTATTCGGAAAACAAACTGCTGACTTCCCTCCTCCCAGTCAGCGTCTTAGCCACTGCAATCAAGCCTTAGTTACAATATTAATACTTATGGCTCAGTTTATGAAAACCTCAATCCCCCCAATCTCATGTACCCCATAATCTCATGTATGCTGTATGCCATGATCACAATTATAACCAATTAAGGCATGACATCTCTTGCTTGGCATGTAGTCTATCTCACGTTTTACCTTTTAAGTGAAGTGAATGAACATTTGCACGATATTCTAACTTTCCACGTTTCACCTGTACATGGTTTCTCTTTATAACGACAGTTTTAACAACTGAGACCAGCTCTATTTGAGAAAAGGTGGGTGGCCCTGAAAAGGGCCTTTGGGTTTTGCTTTAACTTCAAGTAACAAAGGACCAGGTTCTTTTTAACCGCCGAAACCATACAGAGTACGACCCTGGCGTTTCAGCGCATAGACCACATCCATGGCAGTCACGGTCTTCCTCTTAGCGTGCTCGGTGTAGGTAACAGCATCGCGGATTACGTTCTCTAGGAAAACCTTCAACACACCTCGGGTCTCTTCGTAGATCAGGCCAGAGATACGCTTCACTCCTCCACGGCGAGCCAAGCGACGGATGGCAGGCTTGGTGATGCCCTGGATGTTATCGCGGAGAACCTTCCGATGCCTCTTAGCACCTCCTTTCCCCAGACCTTTTCCTCCTTTCCCACGTCCAGACATCTCGACAACTTGCAAAGGCAATCACCACAGCAAGCCCTAGCTCCCTCTCGGCAATGAAGCAGGACTCAGAGGCAAGAAACCAGGGTTTATATAGTCTGCAGTCGGACCAGAGTGGAAACCGCGAGTGAATTTTGCAGCCCCCGCCTCCCCCCTCCCTTCTGATGCGCTGAACGCGCCATCATTCCCACCAATCAGTTGAAAGACTATGGGAAGCCGCCGCCGAATCAGAGCTCAGGCAGATTTAAATGAGTTGTAGAACACCTTTATGGCTGGTTTCCAAAAGGAAATCTGAGGATTTCAGAGAGAGCTACAGTCTGTTCTCCAAAGCTTAAGTAAAGGTAAAGGTTTCCCTTGCTCGAAAGCCAGTCGTATCCGACTCTAGGGTTCAGTGCTCATCTCTGTTTCAATAAAGCCCAAGAGCCAGCGCTGTCTGCTTCTGCAGACGTTTCTGTGGTCATGTGGCAGGCATGACTAGACACCGGAGCGTACGGACGCTGTTACCTTCCCACCGAAGTGGTCCCTATTTATCTACTTGCAATTTCTTGCTTTCGATCTGCTAGGTTGGCATCTTAAACTGCTCCGTAATTTTTGGTTGAATTGGTAATCGTGTTAGACTAATGAGGATTTGGAAGTTTTCTAAATGAATGCATGCACACACTTTTATTCGCGGTGGCTGCAGGGGCTCAGTGGTTAAGCTCGCCTTGTTAGCTGGAAGGCTGGAAAGTCGGCAGTTTGAGACCCGGGTACTGTATGATGGTTCGAGCACCCGTCTCTGTCCCAGCTCTTGGGGACATGAAATCGAGTCTCATTCAGAAAAAAAAACTAAAAAAAACCAACCCTTTCAACCCAGATTAATTTCTGACACGAAATTATTATTCGCAGGTTTAAAATCCACACACCCCCCCCCAAACATTTCCACATTTCAGGGTGTTATATGCCAAAGGAAAACCTAGCCCCTATTTTAAAAGTGTCAGGAGTCCTCCTTGCTTTGTTTGATGAATCTTAGAAAAGCGTCATTAAGTTTTGCTAAAAAATATATTTAACTGCACTTGCAGCTCAAAGATTTTGCGGGAGAGAGTAGACATTTGAAAACTTTGTTCCATTTTAAAATTATTTCCAAGCAGGCAGTTTGTAACACAAACAAAGGAGTCTTGTTGTCAAATTTAAAGGTAAATTGGGGGAGAGCGATTACTAAATATTCGGCCAGTTTAATAGATTCGTTTCAGCGTGAGCTTTCTTTTCTTCAATGAAGTGCCGCAATATTTTGCATTTCTCTCCCCCCACCTTTTAATTTTGCCAAGTAAAAAAGGACGGGATCAGCACCTCTACATTTTTGGAAACGGCAGGAAAGGAAGAGCCTCGCAATTGGCTAAGACGCTGACTGGGAGGCGGATGGTCAGCAGTTCGATTCCCGAGTACTGCAGGACGGAATGAGCTCCCGTCTTTGTCCCAGTTCCTGCCAACCTAGCAGCTCAAAAGCAAGAAATTGCAAGTAGATAAATAGGGACCACTTCGGTGGGAAGGTTACAGCGTTCTGTGCGCTCCGGTGTCTAGTCATGCCTGCCACATGACCAAGGAAACGTCTGCAGAAGCAGACAACGCTGGCTCTTCGGCTTTGAAAGAGATGAGCACTGCACCCTAGAGTCGGATACGACTGGCTTTCGAGCAAGGGAAACCTTTACCTTTACTTAAGCTTTGGAGAACAGAAGTTATTCAGGGAGAGATGAGGCGGAGGGAAGAAATATACAGTATAAGAAGGTTCGAGTTGCAGTTCTTGGAGATTTCTTCCACTTTTGTTCTATGTGCATCTCCTGGGTGGATTACCAGATAGCTATCCATGGGTCACTTTCCCCAGAATTTCACCTGCAGATCACTTTTTGAATAATAAGAATTCTATGCCACAGGGGAGGAGGCACCAGGATTTTAGAGATGCGTAGGTGGGGCATGGCCAAAAAAAGGTTGGCATCCACTGCCTTAGTCCCTTCAAGTGTGTGCAAATCGAGGGAGGGAAATCCAGAGACTCCCAGCAGGGGACATCTTGCTTTTCTCGACCCCCTGATTTACCCAAGCAGTCTTTTGCTTGCCATCTTTATCTCTTTTCCCCTCTATGGGGATAGGGACACCCGACTCCTTAAAACTACCCCCTACCTTCCTGTTCCCAGATCCTGGGGGAAGGGGGGAAGGTGCTTAGGGTCCGATGGCTTGAGCAACGGGGTGGGCCAGGGGTGCTGACCCTCGGAAATGACTCCCTCCCCAGATTCACCTTGGGCAACGCACACAAGGTAAGGCTGGCCTTGCCTACTCTGGGCGCCCACCCAATGGTTTGGGAGCCTAAACATATTTACAGGGGCTCCAGACTGCGGCAGGGGCCTTTCTGCCTAGCCTGCTAACCAACCCTAGGCATCTTTAAAGCAAACGGTGTGTCCAGGGGGAGAGGCAGGCATCTTAGGAAAGCAATACAGGCCTGCTGGACTACCCCTTCTTTTGTGTCCAGGTCAAACTTTGGACTGACAGAATGTAGCCATCCTCTTGGCTTTGTTGTTGGACAAAATTAAATCCTCATCAGTACCTGTTTCTGATAGTAATTGGAAGACCAGCAAATGAGCTGGATTCTGTCTCTCTCCACATTCAGTGTGTTGTTGTCCACTAGCAGCCTCCACTTAAGCATGTTGGTCTTACATTTAGGGACTCCGACCCTCAGCCCATTCAGGGTCCTTCAAGTGGTGTTGGGGAGGTTGAATTCCTCCGCCATATCTTCCTTTAATGTTATACCTTGTTCAGTGAGCTCCTTCCTCCATCTTCTAATTTGGTTTTGCTCTCAAGAATGTTTGTTCTCGCCATAAAGCTCTTCCTGGATCCGAGTCAGTGGATGATACACCTGCACTGCGTTACTCACTTCTAGGAGCACAGAGTTCGAACATTGAAGGCAGGTCTTGGGCAGTGGCTGAGCATCTCCGAACCCCTCGTGCCACCTTATAGCTGATGGTTATAACACCGCCACACATGAAGACAAACACATACTGTTGTAGGGTAATGTCCAGTCAGAAGGCTTGCATTCCACAGAAGATAAAAGAACTGGAATTTGGTCAAGAACATACTTTTATTAAGATTGCTGTCAAGGACTTACAAAGGGTTTAAAGAAAACAAAAGGAGAATAAAACTCTTCTATTTCTCAGTAAATAATTTCAGGGCAGGGAAGAAGGAGAGATCTCTTTACCAATATCTAACTTAGTATCAGAATCAAGTTGTCCAACTAGGAGGTAATCAGGATGGAACCAGCCAGCGACAGAGAATGCAGCAAGATTAAAAGGACTTTCATGTGTGGAACAGAAACACTAGCCACCATTACATGCTAATTCTCTCCCCCTCCCCCAACAGGGGTTCTCAACCTTTTCAAGCTGCAGGCTGGACCATGCCTCCTCAGACAGCTGAGTGGGCCGGACTGGTGGTTCCATCGTAAACGCTGCTGTAAAACGCATCCACTACTTCTGTAAATGCATCCACTTCCGGTGGCAGTGGTGATGCAAGACATATGAAATGGTGCTGGGGGCCAGGTTTGGCCCACAGGCCGTAGCTTGAGAACCCCTGCCTGAGAAAAACAAGCACTTTTTTTCATTTTGTCCCCTGGTTTCTTGTGTGACTATCGGAAGTTTACAGTTTCTGGGCTCCTAAGGGATTCACACCTCCGAGATATTACTAATTCTGCATGAACATGGAAATCGAAACACACAAGCTTAGGCCAATGTGAGAGTCTTTCTGACAACACCTTCTCTCAGTCCTATATAATCAGGCATGATGAAGAAAAGGATTTGCTCTTTCCAATAACTGAAATACATTCTCCAGTGTTGTCCTTGGGTTGAATTATATCAAGATTATTCAAGGGTTGAGTCTGGACATCCAAACAAATTCCTTTAGGATTCAATCAGTTTTTAGAAATAAATTGTAAATATGCTCAAAACAAACATACTTTTGCTAGACAATTTTTTTAAAAAAGAGGGGAACTGTGTCATACTATGAGGACAGAAGGAAATGACAGCAAAGCAAGCATCAGGTCTAGGAAGCAACCCTCCTCCCACTATATATGAAGTGCTTGATTTAACAGTGTAAGAAAGCTTACAGGAAAAAAACCATGTGATAACTTTCTTAACCACAGATATGTATCACTGACCTGTTCGTAATACAACCTGTAGCATGTTGTCTTCAAAGCAACACTGTTCTACCCTGTGATCAGCCAAACATGATTGCAGCATCTTTTAAAAAATAATAATAAATTGCTAATCCTCATGATTGCAAAGAAAATTAATGGGAACAAAGTGGCAGCCTTTAAACCAGTGGTTCCCAATGTGGGGCTCACGCCCCACAGGGAGTCCAAAACCCAAATGTTGTGAAACATCGCTTTAAACCAGGGGTGGCCAACCTTTTTCCGTCATGGGCCTGACCATGCCCGGACAGCATCGTGGGCCAGACCACGCCCCCAGAAG
Source organism: Bradypodion ventrale (assembly GCA_035047345.1). NCBI lineage: Eukaryota > Metazoa > Chordata > Lepidosauria > Squamata > Chamaeleonidae > Bradypodion > Bradypodion ventrale. The sequence goes on from JAWDJE010000006.1 coordinate 11,257,784, forward strand.
TGGAAGCAGGCGCATTTACGGCTGATGTAAATGCACCTTCTTCTGCATTTACGTCAGCTATGGGCATGTTTGCACATGCATGTTTTATGGCATACATAAACGCGCCCGCTTCCACTTCCAGGTGTGGCGGAGGCAGTGACGGGCCGTATGGGATGGCATCAGGGGCCGTAGGTTGGAAACCCCTGCTTTAAACCAATGCTAAGAAACAAACACACAACAATCTAGAAACATCTCCACTTTTGTAGTAAAATCCTGTAATTTTTAAAAAGACTATATTGTGTGTGTGTGTTTTTTTAAAAGGGGACACTCTCTGCTTTTTCTTTTAGGGGATAACAGGACCATAACAGAACCTGCTCTAAAAAACTTCCATAAATAAACTTAACATTTTTGTGTGGTTCCCTATAAATAACAGGTATAGTTATGCTATGTGTACATTAATTATCCCAAAGAAGACATGGGAAGCATAATTTCTCTGATATTAGTCTACCCACTCTACAGTGCCCCAAATTCTTTGGGCACAAAAAGCCCTAGCCACTACACCCATAGCTTTTTGTGACAAAGTGCCTTTTGATTCAGAGGAGGGGAAGCAGAAAGCTAAAATATCTAGTCATTCTTGTTCAGTTGTAGAAAGACTGAAGAAAGGAAAAGCATTCCTGCAAAACTCTTTTTCTACTGGCAGCTAGAACTCACGTAATCCCTTAAAAACTGGGCATACTGAAGGCAGCCTATGGAAATCTTAGTCAAAACATCTGAATGGCCAAAAACTTTCCCCAGTCTGGGATACTGAGTTCCGACATGCCAACAGTTGGAATATGTTGGGTTAGTAATTGGTCTCCTGATTCAGTGTCAAGCCTAATATTGCCTTGGATTTCACATACTCATTGGAAAACCTGCCTCACACTGTAGGAATCACTAAGTATTTACATAAAGGCTGGGAATTGTAGAGTTGGTGAGGCCACCCCCCCCCCCCTCCAAGTTTTGTATTTCTTTTTGCACAAAAAGAAAAAAATCATGCCTCCATAAAACAAGGTACCCTCCTCTGCATCTTGTTTTAGGACACTCCTCTAATGATTAAAACAAAGACCAATCATTTCTAGTATCAATTATAGACTTGCTGGGGCCATTTCCTACCATGGCTGGTAAAATGAACCCTGGACTCTCCCAAGGTGTTCACTCCTGAACTATAGCTATTTGGGAAAAGGTCATTCCAGCAGTTTAGGATCATTTGAACGCAGGTATCCTCTGTATCAGGAAGTGTCAACTCCATTCGACTTTTCAACTCCATTCAATCTTGAAATATCACGGGGCTGAAACCTGGATGCCCTACTACTGATCCAAAGACATCTACCTGGGTAGTCCCAGCCCACTCCAAGTCTTTACAACTGCCAAACATGTGCAACAGACTCTATTAACAGTAGTGGGACATTAGTAAATAATAACCATAATAATAACCATAATCAGCATCATAATACTTTTTCATAAATTCATTCATTTTGAAGTTGCCAGTCCTTGCTCTAAGTGAATGGACTAAGAGGAAGACTGAGGACTAGCCAATGTCTAGCCTCATCTTTCCAACCAGATCAAGCTCTGCTTGTCATTGTGGGGGTGGAGGTAGAGGAAAATAGTGCTAGGAGACAGGGAGGCCTTTATTACAGTAAGATGGGATCCCCCCCTAGCTAGTCAATTCCACGGTGCAGCTTCAGATGGCGAGAGAGGTTGCTCAACGTGATGAAGCCCTTGTGGCAGACCGTGCACTTGAAAGGGCGCTCGCCGCTATGCAGCAGCCGGTGCCGTTTCAGGTAGCACTCGTGCCGGAAGAATTTTCCACACTCAGTGCACTGGTAGGGCTTTTCCCCAGTGTGCACCAAGACATGGCGGTCTAGATCCCGAGGGCTGCGGAAGTACTTCTCACACTCGCTGCACTTGTAGAGTTTCTTGCCTGGCCGGGCCGGGAATGTCCGGAGGTCCAGCGGTGGCAAAAGGTGGCGTTCCAGTTCACTGCCCGGGCCTGGCAGAGGAGAAGAAGAAATGGCATGACTCAACTGATGCTCCTCCAAGGCCTGCAGGTTCACAAAGGGTTGGCCACAGATGCCACAGGTGAAGGATGGTTCCCCTCCATGGGCAGTCAAGTGAGCAGCCAGGGTGTTGCCGTTGGCAAAAAAGGTTCCACACTCACACTGATACAGTGTCTCCGGGGGGCGAGCATCCAGCGGGTGACAAGAGGGGCAGTTCCGGCTGTGCTGCTGGGCCTCTCCTTCCTGCTCCCCTTCTTTCAGTTCGTCTTCCAAGCGTGGCAATGGCAGTACCCCATCACCCTGCTGGGCTCTCCCAGAGCAAACTGGACATGGCGGAGGCCGGTCCTTGGAGTGAGTGAGCTTGTGGCGCTCCAAGAGAGATGCTGCATTAAAGTCCCTTTCACACTCCGGGCATTTGAAGGGCTTGATGTCAGTATGAGCCAGCCAATGTCGGCGCAACTCCGACGCCAGCTGGAAGTGCCGACCACAGGCCCCGCAGCCGAAAGGGGCGGCCCGCCCTCGCCCGGCACTGCAGAGGTGCCCCAGGGGGCTCTGCTCTTTGCCACAGGCGAGGCAGCGAGGGGCAGGGGTTTGAGGGGCCGAGGCAGCGGGAGCAGCCCGGTGCTGCCGCTTGAGGTGGCGGCCCAGACTGCTGCGGGAAGAAAAGCGAAGTTCACAGACGTGGCAGCAGTAGGGTTTCTCCCCAGTGTGTACCACCTGGTGGTGGAGAAGGCCTGTTGAGTCTCGGAAGCCTTTGGGGCACATGGTACAGCGATAAGGGCGCTCCCCAGTGTGGCTTCGGATGTGATTCACCAGGTTAAAGGAATGCTTGAAGCTCTTGACGCAATGAGGGCACTGGAAGGGCTTCAGTTCAGTGTGACGAGCAAAATGGCGGCGCAGGTCTGAGCGGTAGCGGAAGCTCTTGTCACACTCGGAACAATGGAATGGGGCCCGGGCACCTGCCCCATTGTCTGTCAAGAGAGACGGATCATCTTCAGCATCTGAATAGAGAACTGTGCACTCTTCCACAGTTTCAGTAGCAGCCCGAATATCAACTGGGGCCTCGAGGGAGCACTGGCCCTCTGGCCATTCTTCATCACAGTTCTCCATCTACCCAGCAGTGCCTCTAGAGAGCAAAAACAGGAAAGTTTAGAGAAGCAAGAGAGATGAACAGGACCCCAAAACCAATGATCCCCAAATCTTCAGGACAGTTAAGATTCTTCCGGGTTAACCCTTCCTCTGTACGGGCACGTTTTACTTCCACTTCCAGGAGCAATGGGGGCCTGATGAATTGCAGCAAACCCATTCGTCTGGATTCACGGGGGCTTGGGCTTCTGGGAATTTAAGTCCAAGAACATCTGGAGTGCCAAGGTTCGCCATCATGGCTCTAGGGCAGTGTTTCCCAACCTTTGGTTTTTGGACTTCAATTCCCCGAAGCCTAAGTCAATTCCCCAAAGCACTGATCAGCCAATGTACTGACTTAGATTTTTGGGAATTGAAGTCACCCTGTGGGGCCTGGGCCACACAGTGTAAACATGTCCACAGCCGCTTCCAACAGGGTTGGTTGGAACGAGGACAGGGGCATGATGATTTGGTGCCTCGGGCTGGATTTGGCCTGCGGGCCATAGGCATACCTGTCAAGTGCGGCTCCAGAAAATCCGGGAACTGCTCCGGCCTGGCCGTTGTAGGATAATGGCTTTTATACACTTGGGTCTTGGGATGTTGTTGGACTGCAGTCCCCAGAAAGAGCCTCCTCAAAGATTGCTGTTTTTTTTTTTTTTTGAACTACTGTACAGTTGGATGTACCCTGGTAACGGCAACCTTGTGTTGCTGGCTAACCTTTCTCACACTGTCAGGGGAAAGGAACTGCAACATGAACTCACCAAAAGGTGCCTTCATTTTGACAGTTTCACATCAGGCCTAGACCCAGAAGAAGGAGGGATTCTGAGAGTTGAAGTCCAATGACATCTGGGGGATGCAAGTTTATGAACCACTATTACAAGACAATATGGTGTGCTTAGAAACTTTATGGGACTTCCTACTACTCACTGTATACAATATAAAAAGTAAAATGGAGAGAGAGAGATAGAGAGAACACTCAAATGGGCACATTAAATTTAAATCATATACAGGAAAAATGCTATGGCTGATTTTTTTAAAAAAAATTACAATACAGTACTGTCATTTTTCGATAATACAGTACTGTACATCGTAAAGCCACTTCCCTTCTATTATAGGATAACATGGCAAAGAAATATTTTGGAACAGATGGAATCTAGATATCCTGTTCCTTTGCACATTTTTGAAGTTGTAACTGTGTTAGTCTGTGCAAGCATATCACAGAGTAAACAAAACAAAAGAACAAAAAACATTGTGGCACCTTAGAGACGAGCTACTGTATTTAAATGTTAGTTTTCTCGGATCATGTCCATTTCATATGACAAACTAATTTTAATGCTACTTTTCATAGATCAAGTCTACTTCATCAGACAGCTTGTCTGCCAAAGTTGGCTTGATCCACGAAAGCTAGCATTAAAATACAGTAGTTAGTCTTTAAGGTGCCACAACATTTTTGTCCTTTTGTTTTGTTTATTCTCTGATCTGTCCTTTCGCACTTCGTGGGGAGGGGAAAATTCCACGTTAACTCAAAAACACCTAAGCATATCCCATTGCACCTACAATACCATCTAGCCATCTCATCTTTGGATCCCCCTTCTTCTTTTGCCCTCCACCTTTCCCAGCATCAAGGCTTTCTCAAGTGGATCCTCTCTTCTCATTTGGTGTCCAAAGTATTTTAGCTTCATCTTTATTATTTGTCCTTCTAAGGAGCAGTCAGAGTTAATTTCTTCTAAGATCGACCTATTTGTTCTCCTGGCTGTCTAGGGGACTCTCAAAACTCTCCTCCATCCAACACCACACCTCAAAGGCATCTACTCTTCTGCGCTCAGCTTTCCTAATGCAGGGAGTTTTAACTCGCATCAAGTGGTCCAATGCAGAAACCCTTACAGGAACCCAAGGATCCTGGTTCCCAGAGTTTCCATAGGATGACTCCAGGAACTCTGAACCCCATCTAACGAGCCCAGGGGGTCCTGAGCGCCCCCCACCTCCCCATGCATACACCTTTATGGCCTTTCTCTCTCGACCCGCTTGGAGCACACAAATATCCTGGGGGTGGGGTGGGGGATGTGTAGGTCTCTCGGCCTCTCTGCCCCACTTCCAGTCTGAAGGGGATCCCTCCCAAACCCCCTCGTGCCTCCCCTTCCCCTCCGGTTACTCACAACTTCTTAGAGGTGGCGACATTTTAGGAGGGGAGTCACTTCTTCAGTGGAAGGGAAGGGGCAGCGTCTCCCCCCACCACCCTGACCCACTCAACTAGGGAGGTGGGGTGAGGAGTCGACTCGCCCGGCCTCTTGCGACAGCCTCTGCCTACCCTCCTCCACCCCGAATTCACTCCTGGTGGAAGTTAGCAGGACACCCCACCCCCATCTTTTCTGCGGGCAAGGAGAGGGAGGAGTCGATAGCAGATCCATTCGCGCCATCTTTACTGTGGGCACGGAAAGATAGCCGAGCCAAGAAGCGCCATTTTCAGTTTGGGCACGGGGGAGGGGGGGTGTTGGGGAAGGACGATACATTTGCCAAGTATCAGATGACTTCTCACCTTCGGTGCACGAGGCTTTATATGTCATATAAATAAGAGTCGTTATATTTCCTTCTGAAGAACGGTTGGGTCTTCAGGGGAAGAAGGACACACTATTCAGAGCGCCACCTTTGGTGCTGGCAAAGGAAAAGCAGATGAGGCCTCTCACCTTTCCAACCAAAGGAACGGCGACGCCATTTTCGTTGTTACTAGGTCAGCAGCCCCGAAACTATAAACATTGTCCGCCATATTTGGTGAGGGCAAGTAAGGTTGGAAGGAAAGCTCTTCTTTTGCCCTGATGGAGGCGTCAATCTTTTTTTTTTTTTACCCAAGCATTTTTAAACATTTCACAGAAAATAAAGAGTGAGCGAGATACGTTTTCGTGATTAGAAAAGCAAAAATATTTACTATGGCCCCAATAGCGGCGAGATGCTCGATTGGGCGCCATCATTAGTCAGGGCAAAATGTGCGCGTGCGCAATCGGTCCACACTGTTTTGGTACCTAACCTAACCTTGTTTTGAAAAAGAAATGGAAAAGGCATAAGTCGTAAAAGTGAGGGTAGTGTTCAATAATTACTAAGATTTTTTTTAAAAAAAATCTTAGCAGACCGGCTAAAGCAGACAGAAGTTCAATAGGTGAAGCTCATCTTACCTGGCATTGATTGCACGGCTGTTTAATGCACGTAAACCCCCGCCTCCCCCATCAAGAAAATAACCTTAGCAACTGTGAAAATTAAGTAGGAGAATACTTCCGTTGGGAAAATTAATACAGTGATACCTGCATCCTGCCTTTATACGGATTTGGACTTTGTATTAGGCATGCAAAATCCTAGCTGAGATGCCTCATACAACGTCCAAATCCTTGCCGCGATGCCTCATACAACGTCGTTTCCATAGATACATTTACTGTAACAGCACAGACTTCAGGGCAAAGTCAATGAGACAGACAGGAAACTGGCAGAAATTTAGGAAATCATTGTCTAAAGGCTAAAAACATTACAAAAACATGTCAAACAACCCTGATTGTCCAAGAACCTGAAGAATGCTGCAAAAATCCCAGGAATGCTTCTAAAAATTCTGATGAAAAAATCCAAAAAAATCCAAAATCGTGCTCAAAACCACTCCTAAACACTCTTCACCTCATGCAAAACCCACAAGAGCAATGCACGCATGTGTCCTGCCTTTAATACTGCCCAGGCACAATGCAACCTGGGAAAACCCCAATGCCTCATACAAAGGCGCATTACACCCAATGTGGTGTAATGAATGGGATGGCAGAGTTTAACACACAGGTGGCCTGGATCTGAGTCCCTATTAAACCATGAAAGCTCCCTGTGGAATGGAACTGGTAAAATCTTTCCTTAAATATGTCACTTTCCTGGGAGGCCCTGTTAGGGCTGTTATGTCAGTTACAACAATATCGTGAAGACCATGTAAAGGGTTGCTATACATTGAAATTGACCTGAGGGTGCAGTTATAATTGGGGAAAGCAGCACTAGATTCTGCCTCTGGAAGAAGTATTTCAGTCAATTTGAAGGGGGTTTGTAAAAAACAGAGGCAAAATGAATCCTTGACAATTGGGGCGTTTCAAGGATTAAAGCAGGGATTCTCAACCTGCGGCCCATGGGCCGGATGTGGCCCTCAAAACCATTTCATGTGCCACACCACACCCGGAAGTGCCATGTGGTGGAAGAAGTCCTTCTCTGTGGACTTGGGCACCCAAGGCCATTAGTCCTCATGGTTGTCATGTTAAATTATATGTGGTTAACTTTAGTGGGTCAACTTCATTGTGGAACTTCTGAAAATTGGCTATCAATATCATCACGGTGAAAGTCTTCCTGTTCTTAAAACCTAGGGAGAGTTCTTCAGAGGATATTCAACATCAGCCACGAGGTCCGTCTACATCCGGGGCCTCTCTTCCCAAAGATCTTCCCTTGTAGAATGAGTTGGAGTATCCTACACTTTATGTCATTCCTCATGATATTCCTAAAATATTGAAGCTTTCTTTAATGGTCTTAAACAAGCCAAGATGGAATCTAAATTGAGACGATGCCCCATGAAAAGTAGACAACTGAAGAATTAGGGACTGCGGTGGCTCAGTGGTTAAGAAGCTCGCCTTGCTAGCAAGTTGGCAGTTCAAGACCCAAGTACTGCATGACAGGATGTCCCAGCTCCTACCAACCTAGCAGTTTGAAAGCAAGAAATGTGCAAGTAGATAAATAGGGACCACCTCGATGGGAAAAGATCTTGGGGACATGAAAGGAGCCTCATTTGGTTGTCCCCTGAACAGAGTTCCTCCAGCAAAAATCCTTTCTATCCAGAAAGCACCTTTGTGTGCTTCTAACACGATTTTAAGAAACCTGAAGAATTACAATAGTATGAGTGTTTACAACACACTTCAATGTTTGCTAATTTTTTTGGTAGCCTTATAATAGGACTACAGGACTCTGCTCTTGGCCATGATGATACTCTTTCCATCCTATGGAATAAAGAGCTGCTCCAGATAAAGATCTTGGCTCAGCGGTAAGAAGCTCGTCTTGTTAGCTGGAAGGCTGGCAAGCTGGCAGTTCGAGACCTGGGTACTGCATAATGATTTGCAGGGCCATGGGTGGGGGTGGGGGGGAGCAGGGGGACAAACCCCCCCCAACCCACCCTGTGGTGCCAATGTGTTCTCAAAGAGGTGCAACTGAAGGAAGAGCAAGGAGGACTCAATGTAGACAGAAGATGAACTCAGCCATGAAGTGAACAAAGAAGAACAAAAACTCTCAAGGAACAAGTTCAGTGGAGAGACACAACAGAAGCAGGTTTGGTCAAAACTGCAGGGAGCGTTATGGGTTAATAGATAGCCAATAAAATCACCCAAAGTCTTGTAATTGGTTTGGTTGCAGAACTAGAATTAAATAATTTGATTGGTTAGCCAACTAGAAAAGAACCAGAAGCAACAGATATCTCCTTGCTCTGTGGAGTCAAGTGCTCTGGATAAGCAGTAGTTTAGTTATATGGATGACAGAATTTCACCAGGTGCCATTTCTACCAGGTGCCATGCCAAGCTGTGCTTGCCAAAAATCACTCTTCTACACAATGTTTATTGCAATAATCTTTTTTTCTACACAGCTGCCCAAAACTGTGATTTCTTAACTAGTTCATGTCACCCTAAGCATGAAAGAATACTGTTGTGTATTTCAAGCAAAGATCAAATGAGAACAAGAGGCATTATTAAGTTCTGATTAAAAGCGTCTCCTGAGAGAGCATCACCTATTAGCGTTTGGGGGAGGACTGAAACTCATAGGCAAATGGCCCAGTGAAATGTATGGGCAGGCTGGAGAAACCATAACTATTATATACTGTACTCTTAAGTCAATTTTGACTTATGGTGAACCCCCAGAATTTTCTAGGTATAAATCACTCAAAGGGGATATACCAATCCCACCCTCTATGGTGCTCTGGGATTGTGTAGTTTGCCTAATGCAAAAATAACAGAGTAACTCCATCAACTACCCATGATGTACTTCAGGGGTGCCCAAACGATAACCTGTGGTCCGGATCCAGCTAACAGGCTGGAGTTTGGGCACCCCTGGTTTAAGCAGAGAAAATGGCAGCCTAAAAACTATCTCATCCTGTTGCAAAACAGATTGCAAGGTGTGTTCCACTTCTGGTGGGAGGAACCACGTGACTGACCCACTGGCCCGCAGCCTGAAATTTTTGGGCACCCCTGCTGTACTTGATCTCAGTTTCTCTTGGGGGAGGCACAGTGTGTATTTGAATTCATGGCCTTTGCTCCAACCAATGAACTGTAAGTGCTCAGAAAAAAACAACACATATCGATTAAGAAACAATCTTTTTCAGGAAGTCATTGTTTACTTTTCATAAAAGTTGTTTCCTTTTTATCTCCCCTACCAACCAATAAACATACAACCAGCTTCCTCTTTTCTTGGTGAAAAAAAGTTTATTAACACAAGACATTATAAAGCAAAAAGTATCAAATAATCCTTACTCAGGAATGGTGGTCTAGTCTCACTTTCAGATTGAAATACTGTATTTATATGTTATCTTCTAAATACTATAAGCACTGACACTAATCAGCATGAGTTTGTTCAGGAAATATCAAAATATACACTTAAGGGTTTTATTTTATATGAGCCTTTCCTGGAAGAAAACATATCTCAATGGGATAATTCTTGAACAGCTTTATTTAACGACTCATCTCTATATAGTGGAGCTTCTAAACTTTTTGGAGCCAAGAAACACCAGAGAGCTAGTCAAAATTCAAAGCTCACAGTGTTTGCTAGGCAAAGCTTGATTTTTAAAACATTATCTCCCGGGTCCACTAACTCCTTCCTGTTTCAAAATATCTGATCCCAGCGTTTCATTACAGGCACCATTGTGGTAAATGCAAATTTGCCTCCCTAAGAGCTTGAAACAAACTTTCCTTAGAGGTCAAGCCATGTCTTTATGGTCTTCAGGACCTCTTGAGCTGAGACCAACACATCTGACTCTTTGCATGCAGGGAAGGCTTCATTGGGAATAGTAGGTAAACTGTAGTAGATGGGATACTGGGTGATCTTGTTGTCCACACCATGCTTCCTGAGCTCAGCTATCTGGTCAGGAAGATTTGCCAGCTCATCTCCATAGGATGCTATGTTACCAGCCAACATTTCAAGAGACAAAGTCTTGTCAAATTTTCCTCCCTTACTGTACACAACTGCGGTCAAGGCTTTTTCAATAGCCTGGTATGTCTTGTAAAGTAGCCATTCAGCCCTGCCGTTCCCTACATCACCTGCCGCCGCCTGCAGATCACATTGTGCTTGCCGTAGCCAGCGCTTGGCTTCCTCCTTGCTCAGATGCCTTGAATAACTTGGACCATGCTGATGGAATGACCAGAAGTCATAGTTGTTGTGTCTTCTCTCTCCTCCTCCAAAACCACCACCACCACCACCACCACCACCACCACCTCCTTGCCCCCATCTTTGCCTGGTGAATTCCTGCCGCTTCTGACGATGCCATTGAGCTTGCCTGTCCCATTCATCCCAAGACTTAGAAAAGTTCCAGTTGCTTCTGTTGCTAGAACCACTTCCCTGAGCTGCTCCATTAGGCCTCCCCTTGTTTTCCCACTCCTTAATCTTCTCTTGAAGATACTTAAAGATTTCATTGGCCAAAGCTTCTTGGCCTATGTTTTTATCTGGGTGGTAACAGAGATAAAGTCTTCTTAGGGCCTTTCTTCTTTCTTCCCCTGACAGATTCCAAATCTCAGGCAGGCATGCGTCGACTTCTTTCTTCACTTCATTCAGAGGTTGCTGGTACCATTCCACACTAGATGATGGGTTTGCAGTTTTCCTGTCACCAGGAGCATTTTCCACTAGGACCACAGATTTCCTCCAGTCAGGGACTGGGTTATTCCTCCGGAAGTGGTAAAGGTCATGAGCACTGACATCAGCTTGCTGCCCTCCTCCCAAATCAACACGGTACATTTGTATTTGACCACTGCCACTTTGTTGTGGCCCAAGGGCTTCAAGAACAACAACATAACAATAATGCTCTTTGGGCTGGAAGGAAACCAGGTAACCCACATAATCTCCTGGCTTAAAGGTATGGAGAATGCTCATGTCTAGGCTGTCATACCATTCTTCGGGGATCTCTTCTCCAGGAGGTGGCAGATCATAAGCATTTTCTTTCACAGGCTTATGCAGGGGCACCTTATTATTCTCTAGTACTTTTGGAATTTTGTGAGGGCTCTGGCAAGCCAAAATTTGCCTCAGGACCATCATGGCATTCCCGTGAAGTCTTTTTTCCAAAAGTATGTTTACTTCTTTGGCCAGGGTTTCAGAGATCAGCACAATCACATCTGTATCCATGCTCTCCTGATGTGCAAGGTAAATCCTTCGCTTGTCATCTGGCAGTGTTCCAACATGCACTGACTTGGCACACTGGGTTCCCTCCAAATGATGAGCATTGTGCACCATTATGGTAGACACCTGTTCGTAACAAACCACCTCAAGCTGCTCTGGTGAGAAGAGTCCATTGTATACGTGCTTCACTTTCTCCAACTTTACTTGCTTTGTTTCGCTCTGCCATTTCAACAGTGCAACCAGAGCCCACTGGAACTCAGGTGAATGAAGAAGTTCTCTGAGGCAGTTCTGGAACTCGCAGTGTTCCCCGTAAAAACATGGTTTTAGGCAGGACATCTCCAGCTGCTCCTCAGTGATGTCAGACAAGAGCTTTGGCCTCAGAGCCTCAGGCAGTAGTCTCAGAAGACTCAGCTGCTGATACCGATCATGAGGTAAGTAGCATTTTGAAAGATCCACCAGGAAGCGGAAAGTGCTCTGCAGGGCCTGGGGTTCTTCTTGAAATGGGTACAAACTAAATACTAAAGTGTTTGATGGATACAGCTTCCCATCAGTGCAAGGCAGGTACAGTTCTTTTAACTCAGAGGAATCCATTGGCCCTTCTGATTCATCTAAGAGCTGGAAGAAGAACTGAGTAGCCCTGAGTACTGCTTTAGTGAGGTTGGCATGAAGTTTGGTCCGCTCTACTGTCTCATCGTGAATCCTGGCCAAAACATCAGCATAGTGATGGATACTTGGCTCATCTTGCACACCCATTTTCCCCAGGAGATCCAGAAAGGGAACTAGCTTTGGGGGCAGCTTGTAGAGGTACGGCCGGAAATCATTCAAAAACTTTAAGGAGACCACCACATTTTGGGCCTCCGCTAATTCATCATCATCCACTAGAACTACAGGGAGTCCCTTCAGGCAGTCGGTTTCTATATTTTTATCTTTAGAAAAGAAACCATACATTGACATTAGGACCTCCTTCCTAGTTTGTTTGGCACGAGGGGTCTTACATGGCACTTGGCACACGTTGCTCAGATTTTTCAAGACCAATTGGGCCGGCAAGGTGCACAACACTCCAAGCTGTTTCAGAATGTCTTCTTTGTCTACCACAGTGAGAAATTGAGTGCACACTGAGGGCAGAGTAACAGCTGAAGTCCAGGATAATTCAGCACTGTGAGCAGAATATAGACAGCCTTGAGGTGCAACAGGGGCATCACGTGGAACATAGGGCGGGTGAAGATGACACAGATCATCAGAAATTAACCGTGACACCAGGAAACAGACTCTGGAAACTTTTTGCAGGAAGGCATTTGAAAAGGTTTCATTTGGTCTGGACAGCAGGGATTTCCAAAGCTCTTCTCTTCTTTGAGGGAGATTACCGGCTGTGACGCCATCTCTCAGAGCTTCTCTTTCAACTTGGGCAGCACATGTCAGAAAGTCTTCCTCAGAGATGACCTTTTGCAGACCTACACTGATTAAGAACTCTTTCACTTCCCGTTTACTGAATAGGAAAGTTTTATTTCGTCCTTTGCTGACTGTAGACACAGATTCATAGAAATCATCTGGCACAAACCGAGAACTCAACCCCAGCACAACAAACAGATCCTCCTCATCATAGAAGTAGGACGCCTGACGCAGAATGTTCTGTTTGTCTCGGATGAAAGCCAAGGAACAAAACTTTGACACCACAACCTCTTTTTCAACCTTATAGTCTGAATAATAATGCCTCTTGAGAGTGAGGAGTAACTTCACAGCCTCTAGTATACGGGCCTCGGGGAGACAGGGTAATTGAGGCAAAAAGTGTTGCACAAACTGCTGCAAATCATTAACTACATTAATCCCCAAGTGCTTTCTGAGTTTTTCGTTCAGCCTACTGTCTGTCAGGAAAATGGTCCTCTGATCTACTTCATAAAGCTCCCTGAAAAACTCAGACTCCTTTGAAATTTTTGATTGAAGAAGATAGACATTTTTATATGAAGTCAGTGGAACATACTTTCCTTGATGAGTCTCAAACAGAGGCAAGGCTTTCAGCTTGTCAAGTAATTCATGATTCTTCACCAAGGCTTCTATGTTTTCAGTTAAGAATCTCAAAAGTTTATTCAACTCATATCCATAAAGTTCATTCCAACACAATGTACTGTGGGAAGCCAGTTGCTCCAAAACTAAAGCAGGTTCAGCAGGTTCATTGATCTGCAACAAACGTGGCTGAATATAGCATTTGGTGAGCACTGGAGGCAGAAGGGAGGAATCTAGCATGGCAAACCCCAGCTTATTAAGGATTTTAGAAACCTCACTCGAATCGTTTGGCATAATCTTGTTGAGGGAAGCCAGAGGAACCAGGGACTTACTGCTGCCACACACAGGAAGCACAGCACAGTCTTTGAAAAGGGAGATTAGCTCTGTAAACATCTTTTCTCTTGTGTCCCGATCCTCAGACTTGCAAATCTGTGTCTGAAAGAATATCCACACTTCACTTATCCAGCTGTGGAGTGGAGTGGTATCAACCCAGTTGTCCAATGCGAGCATTTCTTTAATGTAGAACACTGAGTCGGAGAGAGTAAAATCTTTTAGGAAGCCCATCTTTACTAACTTTTGTGGGACTGAAAAATGGACGGAGCAGGCAAAGAAACGGTCCTGATGGTGTGGGAAAAGATGGAAAGCACTGCTGTAATATATGGAGTCTTGCCGCCTGAAGCATCTCAGCACTTTATCCTGTGTCTCCAGTAAAGGAAGACCTTCCACATAACCTGTCTCCTCAGAAGGAAGCCCACTGATACAGAAGGCCAGAAGGGCAGAACAACGGAAAGTACTCTTCACCGGTGTTTGGTTAACTGGGCATGGTAGGTGGAAGTTAGGCAGATTCTTCAAGAAGCAGCAGAGGGAAGGAGAATCAAGAGTTAGGACATTAATTTCTGCTTTGACAAATTGGTTATGGAGGTCCTGCAGACGCTGGAAGGCAGGAACTAAACCTATGCCTAGATCCTGGAGAGTCTTCTCAAGGAAACCATCTTCTATCTCCGACTGCAAGAAATAGGGATCTCTGACTGGGTGGCCAATTTTTGGTGCTCTCCAATCTATAGTCACAGTTTCTCTCTTTATTGTATCCACATATGTAATTTGCTTCTGGTACACTGGGACCAGTGGAAGCTGCCCTTCATATGCCAGTTCATACACTCGGGTCACCAGCTTCTGCCAAAGTGGGGGGACATCCGTAGTCACAAATGGGAAATACTGAAGATAGTTTAAATCTAGACTTTGCTGGCATACCAACAGGGAAGGGAATTGCAGTGGCACATTCCCCAGTCTCTGGCGGAGTTCTTGAAGTAAGTGGCAATACAAAGGGGCCACAAGGTACCGTAGCAGTGAGCAATTCCATGTCACATTGGCATTGCCTTTGCTGTCATCCTTCCTCAAGTCCTGTCGAGCTGAATCCACTTCAAAATTCCCACTAATGTGGATGGGCAAGCCTGTGCTTACTGGCAAAGGAAGTGTGCAGAAGGCCCTGCCAGGCAGTTGCCCACTGAGACAAACAGCCACACTGCCATATGGCAGCAGCAAGTCCTCTGTGGTATCTGTGCTCTCCAGCCCAATCTGTCTCCCAACCAGCCACTTGCTGGAAACATTGGAGATACTGTCGATCACCTCCATTTGGTAGAACAATCTTATTGGCTTGCTGCCATCCATGCAGCCTGTTGCAGCCATCTGCTGGAGATGTTTCTGATAGTTCCGTCTTTCATTCTCACCACCTTTTGTGTCCACATGTAACAGCTTCTTTGGTGCCCCTCCTTGCTTGCTTATAACAGAGAAAACCACAGAATGAACGTGGTTGAGGAACATCAAAAGGCAATCTGCTTCTTTCATAAGAGCCAACATCATCTTTTCCATGTCTCTTTCAGTCACAGAGGACTGGCAAATAGGGGAGGAGGCTGCACCATCAGGTGTTCGTAGAGGTAACCGGAAAAGTGTGCCACATTCCAGGTCAAATACATCAGGCAAAAAGGCATCATAAACATCAGGAAAGGTATCTTTGAAATCTTTAGTGAGGCTGTACATTCCACCTGGTGAGAACTCATCAGAATCAGGGAGGTAACGCAATATGGGGTCAAAGACACACAGAGCGCTGTTGCCTGTCACAAAAGCAGGGCAGTCAGTCAAGTGGAAAACTGTGTTGAAGCCCAGGCCATACCTGCCGGTAGTGGCCCGTCTTCCACCTTTGCTGCCACAGCCCAAGCGCTGGATCCCTTCAATGTCACTCATCTCAAAGGTCCGGTCGTTGTAAATGCAAAGTGCTGGTCCTTGAAGAGCCTTCCACTCATCGCTGAAGATGCGATCAGTTGGGTGTTGACGCTGATCCCAAAGAAAGTGGACAACACTCGCGCCAGCGTCATCTGCATTCTGAAGCATCTCTTTTAGAACATCCAATGAAGAAGAATATTCACGGAGGATGTTGGCTAGCCGAGTACAGAGTTCTTCTTTTGCTCCAAAATCTGTGGCCCAGTGAGAAAGACCATGGATCCTCCGGCGTGACAAGGCACGGTGCTTTGTGGTGGAGATACCACAGCGCATGGCAATTTCCCGTGGGATCATAGGATGACAGAGTGGTGTCCCTTTCTCATGTGGCATCCATGGTGTGTCATCAAAGTGCAGCTTGTGTGCCGGATGCAAGACATTGTCTTGATCTGGGAAAAAGATGTTCTGGGCCTCATATGAATGTAGTGTCTTTCCCTCTGGCAAGACCTCAGCTAGCCCAACAGTGATCAACCTAACAACCAGATCTAGCTGTTTTTTGGCAAGAGACTTTCCAGCTGCGTTCTTGGCCAAAGTTTGCAACACAGCGGCATAGTCTTCTGCTTTAAAATTGATGGACAGTTCCAAACACTTCCACAGCTCCTTTAGCTGCTCGTATTCCTTGGGCAGGTGGAAGAGGTATGGAGCACCATCAAAAGTCAAGTTGTAGGCCACATTCTTCACAGGCACAAAGCCAATAGTCAACAGGACAAAGGGGAATTTTTGTGCCTTTTGGGATATCTCTTCCTTACATAAAGGGTTCTTTTGCACCTCTTTATTCAGGAAGGCGTAGCAGTGGGCTGCTATTTTCTTGAGTTCTGTCCCGGGCAGGACATTGGAGTGATGTGATGCTGCTTCCAGTTGCCCCAGGACTGTAGCAACTTGTGGCTGGAGACTCAGTCCTAAGAACTCCTTTAACTCACTTGAGAGCTTCAAACTTTTATTAAGAACCTCCTTGTCCAGGACAGGTTCAATCAAGCCTACCAATGGATACAACTTGTAGTCATAAATTTCACTGGGGCAGCAGAGGTTGCGGCACTTTCCTGGAAGGAGTGCTGGCAAAAATCGGATGTCTCTTAACATGACTTGAATTGTATTGCTGCAGCCTTCCTGGATATGACCATTAAGATGACTCAAGATATTGTGGGCTCGCTGATAGGCCTTGCGTTGGTCCTGATGCCATAAGGCTTCAACCGTTCTTGCTCGGTTTATCAGCTCCTCAATTGCTATCCTATCTTTGATCATTCCAAGACATTCCAAGCGCAACAATCTCTCTGACTTCAGGAACATTTCTCCCATGGGGAAGCAGCCATCTGCTGGAGTATAGAGAGGTGCAACACAGCCTCCAGGGTGCACAAGTCCACTAATATGTTTCAAATGTCCATTTGGAGTGGTAGGAATGCAAGGCAGTGCAATCAGGATCTTATCCACACCGGCATGATTCATATCCAGTGCATGAAGAATCAGGGCATCACGCTCAGATACTGACAGCCGAGCAAGGTTCGGTAAAACAAGCTCCCGGAGAAATCGGACCCAGGTGTAGGTGTTCTGCAACAAGACATCTGTTTGGTCATATGCTTCAAAACTCATCTTCACCCAGCCTGGAAGTGACACTGCAATCTGAAGTTCTGGCAAAAGTGAAGAGAAGACCTTGGCAGCTATAGAACTCAGCCGCTTCGCCTGAATAATGTCAGCATCCAGAAAACAGGCCTGCCGGAGTGAGCACCATCTTTGTCCATCAGAGAACAGAACTGGTTGCTTTCCATCAACACCACTGACTAATACTTGGTAGAAGGCCTTGGCTGTTTCACTGAAAGGATGCTTGGCTTTCAACACATCAGGCCAGAAAGTATAGTACTCATAGTCCTCCAGCAGCCCTTCTTTGCACATGTCCCGGAGTTGGGATAATGCTCCAAGCCAGGCACGCAGCACTGAATCCTTAAGGAGTGCCTTGTTCCACTTGCCCTTCTCTGTGTTATTCCAAACTCCTTTGCGATTACTAAGCACAGCAAAAGGCGCTGAGAGGTGGAGTGGGAGTCCAGATTCAATAGGGAGAGGCAGAAAACAGAAGACACGACCCTGAAAGCCGTCCAGACCTGGAACCCATCGTCCAGCTGAGATAGCACGACAGAGGGGCAAGGCTACATCAGCAATAGGAGGTGAGAAATGGATGCCCTCTTCTTTTCCCTGTTCGTACATCTCCTGGGCTTCTCCCTTAGCAGTGCATGAATGTAACAGATAATAGTTAGTAGCCCTGTCTGCCCCACACACTGCTGTCACTTGCACAATATTTGGGAGACCCATTTCATTAAGTTCTTCCTTGATTACTCTGGCCAACGGTTCAGCAGCTTCCGGAGAAGTGGAACCAACCGGGAGTTGGGACAGTGATACCTCTCTCACCTTACGTAGGAAGATCAGCAGGTATTGGTACACTTCTTGAAAAGTGGCTTGCAGTGCTTTGATGTGACCCAGTCCAAAGGGCTCATGGCAGATCTGAGAGTCTTTTGCCTCCTGCTCTGTGCGGAAGGGCAGGCGGATAAGCGTGCCTTGGTATGCCTCCCCAGCTCGCCAACCAAAAATGCCCCTGACAGGTCGAAATTGCTCTGGGAAGACAGTGACAACTTTGTGAGTAAAGTTCAAACGGACACCTGGCTGGGCTGAGCTACGGATATGCTTCCGAAGGTGGTTGACATTAGGGTCAAAGATGAGCATTGTGCTGCCACTGAAAAGGGAAGGTATATCAGTCACGTGATAGACCGTGCAGAAACCCAAACCAAAGCGTCCAATCTTGTTGTCCTGGTGCTCCTTGGTGGCTGCGCCTAGCCGGATGATGTTGACAAAATCTGACTCTGTGAACAACGCATCATTCTGGGCCCAAAGCGCTGGGCCATGGGACACAGCCATGCCAGGATCCAAGAGTCCTTCAGTGGTGCCATTATGCTGACGGAGATCCACTAAGAAGTGACACGTCTGGGCACCAGCATCTTCCGCGTTTTGC
Source organism: Bradypodion ventrale (assembly GCA_035047345.1). Lineage (NCBI taxonomy): Eukaryota > Metazoa > Chordata > Lepidosauria > Squamata > Chamaeleonidae > Bradypodion > Bradypodion ventrale. The sequence continues at coordinate 11,276,552 of JAWDJE010000006.1, forward strand.
AGTAATTCCTGGAAAATGTCCACATCCTGGCTGTACTCACGAAGGATGTTGCGGATCCTGAGCGTGATTGATTCTGAAGGGCCCCACGCTTCAAACAGTTCCAAGCCCGATAATTGTGTACTCAACATCTCTATGCCAAGGAAGCTGGCTGTGGCAATGGATACAGACTCATGTACCAGGGTTGGTAGGGCTTCATCCAGCTCAGCAAGCTTGGCCCGATCCATGTCGCAGTACACCACTGATCCGGCATGGCGAAAAGCAAAGCCTGCCGATCCTGGAATTCTCACTGGCACAGGCATTTCCCCTTCTCCATGGTGACCGCATGCACAAAGCCAATCCAAGGTAGAAACTGTAAGAAGTAGCTCAGCCTGTGTGCCACCTTCTGGTCGGCTATTGATTTGATCTGCCAATTTATGAAGGGCCTGGCATATATCTTCCTGTTTTGGCAACCGGTGCACACCCCATGCTGCAAAGAGATCACTGTATTGTTGAAAATCTCGGGGAACACGTGGCATCAGGGCCTCAAGATCCAAGCCTTCAGGGTAGGCCAGCACAATATCTGTGGGCTGTGAGAAGCCACTTCCGTTCCATATGGCAGGGGTTACAGGTGGCTTCTGGAAGTCTCTCAGGTGCTGTTGCATATGCTGATAAACCCTATGCAATGTTGTGCTTAACGCTGGAGTTGTTTTGGAGTTAAAAGCTTGTACCACACCAGCTAGATTTTCCATCACCTTCTCCGGTGGAGGCAAACGTTCCAGACCCAACTTTTTCGCAGCTTGTGGATGAAAAGCATTCGTCAGTCCCATGACCAGTCCCACAAGATCTACATAATTCTCTGAGCGAACTGATTCAGGAGACAAGAAGCCTTGAGAAGACCCAAGGCTGAAGGAATTGATGATGGGCACCCAAGGTAAAGACTGCAGCTGCTTCATCTCTTTCGATGACAAGCGTGATAGTAGAGAGGTCTCGTTGCAGAGCTGGATAAGAGCCTGAGATTTGGCCCTGGCCATTGAAGCCTCTCGGTGTTGACTCACTTCTTTTGCAGCCTCTAACACGTCTGCTGGACAGACGGCATTGAGATCAGATTTTAGTCCCAATGAACGAAGTGTTTGCAATGCTGCAGTCTCCAGAAAAGAGCCTGTGGGAAAGTGGCCAGGTTTTAATAAGGCTTGCAAAGTTCGGTTCTCAGGGTCGTAGAGATCAACCGGGCAGCTCAATCCTCCCGATCCACATTCTACAAAAGGAAGGTCACGGCACAAAAGTCTCAGTTTTGGGCTCTGGCTAAAAAGGGAGTCCCCATTGTTTAATATCCACAGCATCAGCCTTTGAGCATCCTGTCTCCGAGTGGCATATCTGCCCTCCTTTATTGCTTTTACACACAACAGACACAGATCTGGTGTCCCCACAAGATGTCCCTGGATTTGCACCAAGAGGCGGCGTTCAGCTTCATTATGACACAACAGAGTGGGTTTGGGAGTCAACAAATTGCTGGGCACTGGCGGGACCAAGTTCTTTTCTAAAGCCAAATGGCTTTGAGCTGCCACCAAACCAGGCAAGGAGGGTGGATCGAGGGACGGCATCTTGTAGAACAAGGGCAATTCTTTCAGGACAATAATCTCTTTTTGAGAAAATGATGCAGCGCTGGAGAGAAAAGCAATCAGATGTTCAATCTGTTTGGTGGACATGGACTGGAGGTGTCCAGCCACAGATGCTATCCTTAAATGGACAAAAGCTTGAAGAACGTTGGCAGGTGTGGGTTCAAGGATATATTGTCTCAGCTGGCAGTGGGACCAGTTGGGCGTCCAATTCCTGATCACAGTACATCCCATTGTCTCCAGGAGGCTAACCACCTTGTCTGGCAAGCAACCTCCATCATCGCGCTGGAACAACATGGTAGGCTGAGGCAAAAGCCTTGCCAGTTGGATGTCACTAATGGATTTGTTCAGAGGAGTCAAGGGAATCAGCGGGCACCCTTCAAAGGGCGTCAAGAAGGCAGCATGGTGGTTGAGAAAGCTCCAGAAAGCAGCAAGCCACTCAAGAGGGGGGTCATCAAGGTTCTTCTTTGGGCACCAAACTACAGGAGCTGACACACTGCTGATCCAGCCTTTGGGGAGAGATCTACGAAAGTTGTTTTCAATGATGGTTTGATCCAGGAAGAGCAGGTTTCCAAACAATCCTAGAGATAAGAAAGACAAACAGAAAGAGGGAGAGAGAGGTTGACAACCAAAATTGGAGTGTAGTTCTGAAGGATATTCAATGTTTGTTTTTATAAGGCTTCTTTGGCTGCAACTGGGACTGCAGTGGCTCAAGTAGTTAAGATGCTGACTGGGGGGCAGAAGGTCAGCAGTTCAAAACCCGAGGACTGCATGACCAAACGAGCACCCGTCTCTGTCCCAGCTCCTGCCAACCTAACAGTTCGAAAGCAAGAAATTGCAAGTAGATAAATAGGTACTACAGTAAAATCCCGTATAATGAAAGGGCTCTTGTGATGAAAAACATGTATAATGAAAGAAATTTGAAGGGAAATGTTGCCTTACATAGCGAAAATTTTGGTTATATGAAGCAACGCTTCCTCTAGGGTTTTCCCTGAGGTTTGGGTGGTTTTCAATGCATTCCTATGGAGATTTTCATTATATGAATTTCTCCATAGGAAATTTCGTTATACGAAGCATGCTTTGTATAACAAAAAAATCGCAGAGCGAAAAGCCTCACAGAATGACTTTTTTCATTATACAAGGTACCACTGTACTTCGGTGGGAAGGTAAACCGTGTTCAATGCACTTCGGTGTCTAGGTATGCCTGCCACATGTCCATGGAAATGTCTGCAAACGCAGACAGTGCTGGCTCTTCAGCTATAAATAGAGATGAGCACTGAACCCTAGACTCACATACAAGTGGCTTTCCAGCAGGGATGACCTTTACCTTTACCTTGGCTGCAACTATGTTTAATAATCTGCAGACTTCCTCAGCCTGGCACCTTCCACTGACCATGCAGGGGACGTGAAATTTTATACAGATACAGTAATACCTCAGATACCGATTGCATCGGATAACGCTAAAATCGGATTAACAATGCAATTTTTTTTTTGGGGGGGGGGGGATTTGCATCGGTTAACGTTATTTTAGTGTTATCCAATGCAATCATGTTTGGCCCTCCAGAAAGGGAAGTGGCCAAGTGCCTGGCTGCTTCTCTTCCCGGAGGGCTGGCGGGTGAATGAAGAGACCAGAGGGTGCAAGGCAGCCAGCGTTCAGCGTCTGACTTCCAGAGAAGGCAAGCTGGTCAGCACGCCTTGCGTTATCCGGAAGGCAGCCGGTGCATGGGCGCTCCGTTCGGCCACTGCTGAACCCTGGCCACAGCCAGTGTTGTCCTCATCTGCAGATGTTTCTGCAGGCATAACTAGACAAGAATATTAATTTAGGAAATCTAAGTTTGATGCTCAAGCTAAGACGAAGGAGTTCAAGGTTCAAATCTCCACTAGGTGATAAAGCTCACATGTTGGATCTCTGTCTTGAGTTGCATAGAAAAAGCCATGTACAGAATAACCATTTGTCTCTTCCCTCTCTAGAACATTTCTCCCCTCTCCTTCTTTCCCTTTGCCCCAGTGTTATCACTGATTACCACCAGCCTTTGTGATTCACCTTTTTTAGCAATTGCTTGCAGATGTTCCAGCAGGTCAGGTTTTAGATCCTTGGGCAGAAACTGATGCGCTAGACCAGGCAATAGGATTCTGCAAAGCCAGAAGAAAGACACCACTAATATGTTAAGAAAGACCAACACAGGACAATAAGCAAATGAGATATCCTACAATCAAGGTCACTGGTCCATTTGTGATGTTAACTATTTCAAGGAGACTATTTTAGCACCATTCCACGAGCATTTTGGCCTCTAAACAAGCCTCTTCCAACTCAGTGACCTCCAAATATTTTGGACTACAAATCCCATCAACCCATCTATTAAACCCATTGGTGTTTTTTTTTTTAAGGAAGGGGAGATAGGAATGTAGTTAAATATAGCTGGAGGGCTCATAGTTGGGGAAAAGTTGCTGAATGTTGATATTTCTCAAAATGTACTGTGTGCGATCCTGCCTTTAATTGTATGCAGAACCTGCATCAGAGAGATCACTCACATGACAGGTTAGTCAAGCTAGATCAGGGGTCGGCAACCTTTTTAAGTCAGGGGCCAGGTCACGCTCCCTCAGAGGTGACTGGACGGGTGGTCCCGTCGTAAATGCTGCCATAAACACGGCCGCAGCCAGCGTAAACGTGGCTGCTTCCAGTGGCACCAACGGTTGGAGTGAGGGTGGGGGCTGGATGATTTGGCACTGCAGGCTGGATTCTGCCCATGGGCCATAAGTTGCAAATCCCTGAGCTAGTTAGTCATTTATCAGAGCTCCTTTAAGAAGTATAAGTTGCCTCACTCTGGATGTTGCAAGGTAGCTTGATTTTGTACTGTGATCGACCCTTACTGCTCATTGAGAAACAAATACTGTACAGACTTTAAGTGGAATTCTGATTGCTCAGATATAGTGATTTGACATGCAGTTTACATGTTCTTTGACCCTCCCCAGTATCATTCCCATGAACTTTCTTAAAGGACTTTCTCCCACCCCCACCCCAGGCTTTGATCTACAGTGGTAGAATCCTGTTAATTCATACCGAGTATAAATCTGTATTGTAAACTAAAGGCAGTATGGTGATAGAAAACCAGATATTGAAAACAACTGAAATATAAATTTTCCAATCTAACTAATGTAAGAGAATTACAGCTATTGATTTATAATGTCTTAATAAATATTTGTCAATGGCAAATATTCTGGCACAAGTTTAGATTTGTTTGAATATAACACTTAAAACACACTGCAAAGACTCACTTGTGTTCTATTCCCCATATTAGACACTTTTTATTTTATTTTTTATTTATAATTCATATTTCTATGCCACCCAATCAGGTGAACCTGACTCAGGGCGGCTCACAAAAGGATTAAAACATACATATTAAAAACAATTAAAACCCCAAAATACCCACCCACCTATTAAAAACGAACCACATTAAAACTGCCCGCATTAAAAAGATGGGGAGGCTTCATTTTATAAGCCAACAGGTGGGCGTCACTCTTCCATCCGGGCCCCACACCTGCCCCGCCAACCAGGTTTTTAATTCTCTTCTGAAAGGCAGCAGCTCCATCTGCTCCCGCAACTCTACTGGCAGGAGGTTCCACAAGGCCGGTGCGGACACGAAAAAGGCCCTCCTTCATGTGCCAGAGAGGCAAGCCCCTCTGGCAGATGGAACAATTACATGCAATCAATCCAAACATTTAATGAGGCAGTCATTAATGTAGGATTTTTTAAATCAGATTTCTTTTCCTGATTTGGCTGTTCTTCCCATAGAATATTCACAACACTGTTTAACACTGAATTGAGATAACCAAAATGACATCATTTTGGAAAACATTTATTCAGTGGTATTGCCCTTTCTAGGTCTCATATTTGGGAGGGATATTAGAGGGAGGGTCAATGTACTGGAGAAGGAAGAATGATGGTGGGGTTGCATCTAGGCTAGACCATAGAAAAGCTGACCTATTTTGAATGGCAACACCCAGAATCCCTTAGCCTTTATCAGAGCTCCTTTAAGAAGTACTGTATAAGTTTAAGCAGGGCCGCCATCAGGTGGGAACCATCAGGATTTTCGTACCGGGCCCGGAGATGACACGAGCCCGGCAGCGCCAGGAAACCACTGATCTGCGCATGCGCAAACAAATGACGAATGCGCAGGAAACCACAGGGGCGTGACCAAAATGTGGGGGGCCGCATACCGGGCCCGGAAATTTCTGATGCCAGCCCTGAGTATAAGTACAGGTATATGTTGCAAGTTAGCTTGATTTTGTACTGTGGTCAACCCTTACTGCTCATTGAGAAACAAATACAGACTTTAAGTGGAATTCTGATTGCTCAGATAGTGATTTGACACACTAATTTTCCACACTGTCAATGGAGCAGCAGTGAGTATATATGAAGTTCACATATGAGGTTTCTCACCTTGGAAAGGTAGAGTTCTCCACAAAGACAGTCTTCCCCAACTCTCCGAAGCAGGTAAACAGCCCATCAGCTGTTGGCAGCAAGGGAAGCCCTTCCAGGTCCTGGTAGCATCCATCTCCAGCTACATATTCCAACAGCATCTGTTTCTCTAAAGCGGTTAGCCCATTCCAGATGTTGGTAGCCTTTCGCAGGGTCTTTCTCACAAATGTGGTTGTGGCCTCCTGCACTGCTGGCCCACCCTTGGCACCGAGTGCCAAGGCTCGGCGCACATGGAGGGGGACAGATGCTACCGACACTCCTGCCAAAGTCAAGGCTTTTACCAGCACTGGAACCAATGGTTTGGCTATCCCCTTCTCTGGCAGGATGACAGCCTCACGAGGACTGAGCAGGTGGGGATCTCCATCTCCAGCCCGTACTAAGAGCTTCATGTCTATTAGCCTCTGGCATATTTGAGTTATTAAAGGCATGTATCGGAGTTGTTGGCTTTGAGCCGGATCTGGCCACACCTTGTATGGTTTGCTGGTAAGGTCAGATGTAAGCTTTACCACTTGGCAGTAAGCATCAGGCAGCACCTCTTCAAGAAGCAAGTGGTTCCAGCAGCTACCTGCTTCACGTGCTCGGGACCCCTCTTCAGACCACTGCACGTGCCTGCGGTCATCCGTCAGCTGGAAAGGGGCACAGATGTGGAGGGGCAATCCAGTTGTGTTTTCCTCTGTAGCAGGGAGAGGTAAGACGCAACTGAGACGGCCTGTGCACTCCCCTTGCAGAGCATAGGCCAGGGACAACGTTGGCCTGGACTTCACCTTGTCAGCGAGACCCCAGAGCCCTGGGAATGCATCCTTCTTTGCTTCTGCTGATAACACCAGCCAGCTGTATTTGCTGGCCTCCCCCATCCGTGTGCCACCTAGAGTGAGTTTTTTGATGTGGACAGCCATGTCCAAATTGGCACAAGTCTCACTTTCACAATCACCTGACCAACCAAGTGGATGAATGCTAGTCTCTGCCCTTAGAAGTTCCTCAATGGTACCATCGGGCCCAACCAGGCCCAATGTCAGCTTCTGAATATTTCTGAGGAACAACAAATTCATGGCGGCATCTTTCAAGAATGCGAGCAGCAGTTCCTGCAATCGTTGGGAACTATAGAAATTTTCTGAGATCTTTGATGGACTTTGCCGTAGCGGAAAACGAAACAAGGTGCCAGGGAAGTAGCCTTCAGCTGTAGGGCAAGGCTTGCCAAGCGATGCCAGTGCTGCCCAGAAGGGCTGAAATTGATCAGATACCTCTTCCCATTCATCTATATCCCAGCGCTCACCCCCTTCATCTAATGCTGTTTCTTGTGGGTCTAGCACTCCTAGACATTCACCAGAGAGTATAGATGGAAAATCTAAGGGCAAGAAAATAAGAAATTTAGGGTCAAACCAGGCAGTATAGTTAACATGTCCTTGAAGTAGACTTCCCTGAAGATAGAATTATGCTGTTTATGCTAACATAAAGAAGTATCATACTGTATTTTCCAAATTAGTTTTAGCCTTTGTTTTGTGGCTGGACACTGGGAGGTAAACATAGGGCTTATTTGCAAGCCTGATTGCTCTCAAGCATGGACCTTTGAAGGAATTGTGTGCATTGCGAAGAAACTGTAATAGCAGGAAATACCTATTTTTTCTGGTGCAAAATTTGACCTTCAATCACAAAGATCTGGGTGGCCTTCCCTTGGTTACTTTCTATCTTGATAATCTTATTTTGATCTGTATGTCTCGTTTTCCCTATCGCATGGAAACAAGGCTGCAAGCAGAATCACAGAAAATCAAGTGCTGCTGCTTTGTCTGAGAACAATTGGATGTCTGCAACAGTTACCAATGACTAATCTATTCAGTGTGCAAATCTCACCTTTAAGACTGAAGATTTAATGACCCCAACATCAGAACCAACTTGGGATTTCTGTTTCTTCCTATTACTGTATATTAGTTTTTTTTCTTTTACTCATATTTCCTGATGGAGATATCTGGAGATCTTACAGTAAAACCCCGAGTTACGAAAAAAATCCGTTCCCTGGCCTATTTCGTAACTCAAGGCTTGCATTAAAAAAATTAATAAATAACGGACAGATTTCCTACCTTCTAGCGGCGCCATTTTGGGTGCTAAAAAACTGAATTTCCGAGTTATGATTTTTTAAAAAAAACCGGGGTATTTCGTAAAACGGTTTTTTTTCATAAATTGAGACCCCGGTTTACGGGGGGAAAAATTCATAACTCAAAAAAATTGTATCTCGAGGAGTTCGTAAGTCAGGGTTTTACTGTATTTCATTTGTAGTACAGTATTTTGATCAATGCTGCTAAAGCTATTGCCTGACTCTTGATTTTTAGACGATACACTAGGAGTTTGGAATTCCTTTACCTATACCGATGATCACAGCATGTTAGGTCTGAAAAACATCAACCCATCCACTCAAAATTCTGCAAAACTGGAGATCTGTTCTGCTAGATTTAATTTGAAAGCCAGAATTGCAGTTTCCCAAAAGACACAAGAATATTTTGTGATGGTATGCATGTGCTGGAAACATAGAAAGCAGTCTTTGGATTTAAAAAAAAACCAAGAACAACCCTTCAGAGAAAACAAGGTGGCCAGATGTTTTCCTTTACACAGGACAGTTCCCTTTATAGTACGCACCCCGGAAATGATCTCTTTCAGCTTCTGCCTTCTAGAAGAAGGTATAAGGTCATAAAGACCAGGACCAGCCGCTTGAGAAATAGCTTCTACCCAAAAGCAGTTCTGGCTTTGAATGCAGTGCAATGCAGTCTATGAGGGAGCTTCTGTATTTAGTTTTTAGAGTTTTAGAGCTTTTTAGGGGTTAAATGTGTTTACGTGGGGTGGGAGTATGTTGATAATTTTGTATAGTTGTATTTTGTTTAGGTTTTGTTGGGTTGATAAGTGTCCCCCACCCCCTCCCAAATCTCGCTGTTCTGTGCAGGACAATGACAATAAAGATTTATCTCTATCTATCTCTATCTGGAGGGCTGCGAGAGAAGAGTTCTCTATTGAAGGGTGGTTCAATCCTAGTCTCATTTAAAGATTTTAAAAGGCATAAAAGGAGATTAGGGGACTTTGAAGTTGCTCATCCACATTTAGCAACACCTGACTCAGTTTAGACTCAGTTTAGCAGACACATAAACCACATGCTTGTAATCTTCTCCACTTTAGTGAGATGTGTTGTAATTTTGCTCAGATTATTAAAACATCATTTCTAATGTTGCATCAAGATAAATACATTAGTATATGCACTTTGGTACATGTTTCAGTGATTTATTTTGTCCTTGCCTTCTCTTTCAGAAATGTGTATCTGGCTTCCTTTAGAAAAATGATCATTGTACAAGCCTCTCTGCCTAAGATGTCCTCTCTGGTTTGGAAGACTTGCCATCTTCCCGATCAAGCCATGCCAGATTTCTCACCTGTGATGTGGTAGACCGAATTAAATCCCAAGCCAAAGCGACCAACTGTGTTGGGATCCTCCTTCTTGTGGCTGATTCCTGGGCTCTGGATTCCCTCCCAGTCAGCCTCGGAGAAGACCCCATTATTGTAGGCCAGAAGTGCAGGGCCTGATACGAGGAAGAACAAAAACAATAAGAATTACTCAGTTTAAATGGCAATGCCACTTTCTGATGTTTGTTTGCATTTCTGATTAAAGAAGAAAACTTGCAACATTACAACCAATTGATCAAATGGTTAGAGAAAAACACTAAAAGCAAGCCCAGTGACACTTCATCACAGGCAAATAAATCCAAGTTTGTAGTCTTAGAATCAAAATACAGTAGGTAGATCAAAATAGGTGAGAGCTAGCCAGTACAGTATTTGAAAAGGCAGCTGATTTGCCCAACCTATCCTCTCTTTTGAACAAAGATCTTTATTCAGCTTGGTCAAGTTACGATATTTCTTTTTAGACTACAACTTCCAGAGTCCCTGGGCTGAAGTTATTAGACTAAAGCAGTACTGTTTTTTCCAACCTCCACTTCCAGTCTTTCTTCCAAATCTTATTTCTGCCTTGCAGAACGAAAGAAACTGACACTCAGCCCCCCCCCCCCCCCCCAATCTTTGATAGAACTTGGCAACCTGACTCTTTTTTTGGATTGCCACTCACAGCCTACCTCCGCTCCCGACCAAGCACAATCATAGCCATGCTCTCTGCAAAAAAATGTCAGAAATTATTCTGGGTTGAATGGATTTTTGCAGGAGAAATTCCACTCAGGGAATGCCCAAATGAGACCTCTTTCATGTCCCCAAGAACTGGGGCAGAGACGGGCATTCAATCCGTCATGCAGTACCCAGGTCTCAAACTGCTGACTTGCCAGCCTTCCAGCTAACAAGGCAAGCTACTTAACCTCTGATCCACCGCAGCCCCTTCATTATTCTGGATTGAAAGGATTTTTGTGGAAGAAGCTCTGCTGAAGGAACACCCTCGTGTCCCCCCAAACGAAGTTTCTCCCGCAAAAATCCTTTCAACCCAGAAATTTTTTTGACATGAAATTATTATTATCCAAAAGGTAACTGTTGTGTTTGGAATATTGTGCCTTTAAGTAATGTAACACTCGAATGAGTGGATATAACAATCACCAGCTGTAACACTGTAACCTTCTGTATCAGGACGCGAGCTAGTGACCACTAGGGGCAATAGTGAGCGCTCAGCTCATATGGTTCCAATTCCCCAAATACCTACAGCGCGGGAAGATTCCCGCCACCACCTCACCTGGACAAGAAGGGCGTGACGGGGAATGACGTCACGCAGACAGTAGCCAATGGGCTATCGAGGAGCCACATTCAAATGTATAGCCACAGTATATATTGAGCTGTCCATCCGCCATTACCACATGTTCCCCCGGACCATCATGCAATAAAGATGTGTTAAGCCAACCTTTCGGCTGTTTCTGTTGTCTTGGTTCTCATACACTAAATTGGCGACGAAGGTGGGATTAATGGATCCCCACGGAATCAAGACAATGCAGGCCAGTTTCAACATCAACAAACCGGAAGAATGGGAGCTGTTCGAGATGGACTTCCAAAGCACACTGATGGTGTCCGACATCTCAGACGAGGGGAAGAAGAGGGCCATTCTCATCAGGATGCTCGGGTTCCCCGCCATGAAGGTATTGGTGGACCTGGTGTCTCCGAAGAAGGTGAACGAAGTGCCGGTCAAGCAGCTCCTGAAAGTGATGCGCGACCATTTCCAGCCCTCGGTTTCAATGTTTTCGGCTCGGGACGCGTTCTGGAAGAGGGTCCAGGCGCCTGGTGAGTCCGTGGCTGCCTTTGCAGCGGCCCTCCATTTGGTCGCCGCCCCATGCAAGTGGGAGAACCTGGAAATCGCCCTCAGGGACCACATGCTGTGCAGCCTGTGGGACGAAGAGGTTCAGCGAAAGCTGATGAACAAGGAGCCGCCCCCGACGCTGCAAGAGGTCGTGAAGGAGGCGCAGGCGGCGGAAGCCACGAGGGCCGGGGTTAAGGGGTTCAGAGCAAGGCCCCCACAACCCGACAAGGCAGCGGGCTCGGTGCAAGCGGCCAGGCGGGCACCACACTCCTCCACGGAGAGCAGCGAGGACGAGGAAATCTGGAAGGTGCGGAAGGATGGCCGGCGTTGCGATGGCTGCGGGGCGTCCCATGACCGCATCAAGTGCCTGTTCAGGAAGGCCGGGTGCCACAACTGCGGGCGCCGAGGCCACATAGCCAAGGTTTGCAGACGGCGGCGCAGAGACCAGAAAGGCTCAACAGACCGCTCACCGAAGAACCAGGAAGGCGTCCGGCCCTCGAGGAAGCAGGACGGCGTGGGCCGCATCTCCGACGACACGGCAGTCCACAGCGTGTCCTTAGGACACCCACGTTATTTTGTAGAGGTACTGGTGCAAGGGGTCCCCGTTAAGATGGAGATAGACTCGGGTTCCTCATATTCCATCATTTCCCTGAGGGAGTTTTTGGGAATTTCCCCCAACGTGCGGCCCAAGCTCAAAGCACTGAGGTCTACGCTGCGGGACGTGCAGGGAAATAGCATTCTGGTGTTGGGGGTTGGAAAATTCAAGGTCCAATACAAGCAACACGCCGCGGAACTTCCCCTGGTTGTTCTCAAAGGGGTGAGTTGTTGCCTCCTCGGGACTCAATGGTTTAAGCCCCTGGGTTTGTTCATTGAGGGGGTGCATGCCGTTGGGACTGACCCAATACAGGAGGTGTGTAACGCGCATCCCGAAGTGTTCAAGAAGGGACTCGGAAAATTCAAGGGGCCCCCAGTCGCGTTCGACCTGGACCCGGAGGTCCGCCCAATAAGACTCAAACCGCGGAGAGTGCCTTTTGCACTTAAGGACAAGATAGAGGCGGAACTGGACAAATTGGTGGGCCAGGGAATCCTTGTTCCTGTTGATTCCGCAGAGTGGGAAACTCCGATTGTAACAGCGCTTAAGGCCAATGGGGAGGTTCGAATATGCGCTGATTACAAATGTACCATTAATAAGGCAATACGCCCAAATGCGTATCCGGTGCCGGTAGTCAGCCACCTGTTGGCCAGGTTACATGGGGGAAAGTGTTTTGCAAAGCTTGACCTGGCGCAGGCTTACCAGCAGCTCTCGGTAACCCCAGCTGCAGCTGCTGCGCAGACGATAGTCACTCATAAGGGGGCGTTCCAGGTGACGCGCCTGCAGTTTGGTGTGAACTCGGCGCCAGGCATCTTCCAATCACTAGTGGAACGTGTCTTAAAGGGTCTGGAGGGGGTCTTGCCATATTTTGACGACGTATTGATAACGGGGGGAAGTGAGTCAGAATTGGCTGAGAGGCTAGACAAAGTACTGACGGTATTTGAAAAGGCGGGGTTGAGGTTGCGGAAAGACAAATGCGTCTTCTTCGCAAAAGAGGTTGAGTTCCTGGGTTTCCGGGTAACCCCTGTAGGCATCAAACCCTCCGAAGCAAAGGTGGCCGCCGTCCAAAATGCTCCTCGCCCCACCTCCAAGCCCGAATTGCAGTCGTTCCTGGGGCTCTTAAACTTCTACCATTCCTTCCTGCCTAGGAAGTCGTCGGTAGCAGAGCCGCTTCATAAGTTACTAAAAAAAGACGAGGCGTGGAAATGGGGCGAGAGCCAGGAGAGGGCATTCAATGAGCTGAAACAACTCTTATCCTCAGACGCCATATTAACCCATTTTGACCCCAAGAAACCAGTGGTCCTGGTATGTGATGCATCTCCAGTGGGGGTGGTCCTGTGCCACGTATTTGAAAATGGGCGGGAGGCCCCGGTGGCGTTCTACTCCAGGTCCCTGTCTAAGGCAGAGCGTAACTACGCACAGAGAGACAGGGAGGCATTAGCGATAATTGCTGGGACGAAGAAGTTCCACGACTTCCTCTATGGCCGCCCCTTTACCATCGTGACTGACCACAAGCCCCTGCTAGGCATTTTTACCGCAGACAAGCCCACGCCACAGATTCTGTCCCCTAGGATGCTCAGGTGGGCCATTTTTTTAAACGCGTACCAGAACGCGCTGGTGTATCGCCCTGGAAGGGACATAAGCCACGCGGCTGCCCTGTTGAGGTCACCCCTCCCCCACACGGGCAGCCACGTGTGCCAGGTGGAAGAAGACCACCAAGTGCTCATGATAGAGGTCCTGGATTCACCCCCCATAGTGCCCGCAGAGATCGCCAAGGCGACGGGCAGGGACAAGACGTTGGCCCTAGTTAAAGGGTGGCCAATGTCCTCCTCGGCGGCGGAATTTGCCCCGTTTTTTAAGGAAAAAGTTAGAACTGTCCATGGAGAGGGGTTGCCTCCTGTGGGGCAAGCGGGTAGTCGTCCCTGAGAGCAAGGGTGCTTAAGCTGCTGCACGTCAGCCACCCTGGGATTGTCCGCTCCAAGGCCCTGGCCAGGAGCTACTTCTGGTGGCCTCAGTTGGACGCCGATATCGAGCACATGGTGGGCACTTGTGAGAGTTGCCAAAGTTCCTGGCCCGAAGAGGCTCGACTTCCGCACAGGGAATGGGATGCGGCAAAGGGGCTGTGGTCCCGCGTGCACATTGACTTCGCGGGCCCTTTCAGAGGATCGCTTTTTCTCCTCATAGTGGATGCTTATTCCAAGTGGTTAGAGGTTATCCCAGTTGCAAACACCTCCTCAGCCGCAACCATTAAACAATTGCGCAAGGTGTTCAGTTCGTTCGGTATACCCGACACACTTGTTAGCGATAACGCTAGTTGCTTCACGTCCGCCAAATTCAGGGCATTCATTGACATCAACGCCATCCGGCACATCACCTCCGCGCCTTTCCACCCGGCGACGAATGGCCAGGTAGAACGCCTCGCGCGCACCACCAAAGACGCACTGAGGCGCATGGGCCCCAGGGATTTAAACCTGCAGTTATGCCAGTTTTTGCTGGGATATAGGGTAACCCCCCTAGTGTCAGGATACTCGCCCGCAGAGCTCCTAATGCGCAGAAAACTGACTACAGTACTGACAAGGCTAGACCCTACGAGGGTAGAAGACACTGGGAGGAACATCGGGTTAGCGGGCACGAAGAGTTTCGAAATAGGTGCCCCGGTCCATTGCAGAAACTACGCTAGCGCAGGGCCAGCCTGGGTTCCGGGAGTAGTCATTGGGCAAACGGGTCCCGTGTCATACTGTGTAGAGACCAGCACAGGTCTACTCTGGAGGCAGCACACGGACCAACTCCGGCGCCGGGTCTCTGGAAACCAGAGCGCGGACAGCGCGGAACAGGATTCAACGTTAGGGTTCTCCCCCATCCGTTCAGCCCAAGGGGGAGGAGAGGGGGGGGCAGTCCCCACCAAGGGGGGAAGGGAATAAGTTTGTCCCCATAGATATCCTGCGGGATCCCCCCACAGATACCCCAGAAGATGATTTTGAGTTTGAGTTACAAAACCGGGGGGGGGGGTTTCGGAGTGGCCCCCCACCCATCCAGGCGAGAAGCGGGGTTTTTCGTTAGCCCCCAGTGCCCCCGGTTTTCCCACAATGGAGTTCACCCCTACCCCGAAAACCGCGGACCCGCGGCGAGTCGCTAACGGGTCTCCCTCTCCCATTGCAGGACAAGAGACCAGGGAACACAGAAGTGACAGCGCCCCCGGGACAAGCCAGCCAGCCTTGCGGCCAAAACGCGCTTGCAATAAACCATATTGGATGAGAGACTTCGTCTCATCCTAGGGGGGAGGGATGTTGTGTTTGGAATATTGTGCCTTTAAGTAATGTAACACTCGAATGAGTGGATATAACAATCACCAGCTGCAACACTGTAACCTTCTGTATCAGGATGCGAGCTAGTGACCACTAGGGGCAATAGCGAGCGCCCAGCTCATATGGTTCCAATTCCCCAAATACCTACAGCGTGGGAAGATTCCCGCCACCACCTCACCTGGACAAGAAGGGCGTGGCGGGGAATGACGTCACGCAGACAGTAGCCAATGGGCTATCGAGGAGCCACATTCAAATGTATAGCCACAGTATATATTGAGCTGTTCATCCGCCATTACCACGTTTCCCCAGACCATCATGCAATAAAGATGTGTTAAGCCAAGCTACTTAACCTCTGATCCACCGCAGCCCCTTAATTATTCTGGATTGAAAGGATTTTTGTGGAAGAAGCTCTGCTGAAGGAACACCCTCGCGTCCCCCCAAGCGAAGTTTCTCCCGCAAAAATCCTTTCAACCCAGAAAATTTTTTGACATGAAATTATTATTATCCAAAAGGTAACTCTCCCAAACTCTCTGTCAAATCCAAGTCATTCTTATCAATAAAATATTACCAAACAAAACAGGAACCAACCCTGCTACCATTTCTATTCCCATGTCTATTAAGATACCTCCATCGCAAGACCTAGACAGTGGTGGCAAACCTATGGCATGTGTGCCAAAGGTGGCACTTGGAGCCCTTTCTGTGGGCACTGTGCAGTCACCCCATCACAGTTTGCCCCACCCCTCTGCCCAGCAGCCCAATGGAAGTGTTTCCTTCCTCCCCTGTTGCTGTGTTGGCACTTTGTGATAAATAAGTGGGTTTTGGGTTGCAGTTTGGGCACTCGGTCTCTAAAAGGTTCGCCATCACTGAATGGTCCATCAAAAATAATCAGGCTCGCCTTTTCCTGTGTCATCAATAGCTGGCCATTCAAGAGTGGAAATAGCATTTCCGTCTTTCAGCATCAAGTGTGCTGGGTTTAGAGAATCATCAGCTTGATAGACTGAACCTTATTTCCACCTTGGAACTACAGGGTGTCCTGGGAATGAGAAGGAGACAATAAAGACTGGTATTTATTTTTTACTTTGTTTTCCAAGCCAGCCTTCCATCTTTTCCCTTGGCAAAAACACAACATAGTCTTTTACCAACAAAAATTCCTTGTGGGCATTCATTGCTACAGGATTTTGCATCCCCAGTGACATCATCAGCAGGTTCCTAGCCTCAACAGCTGCTGACAATTTGACCTATTTTCTGATCCTCACTTCACCTAAGCAGCCCCACCACCCCCAGAAAGCTATTGGGTCTCCTACCTTGGCCATCCTTTAGTCCCTGAGAAAAAAGGCTCTGTGTTCCAAACCTCCGATCATCATAGAGTAGGATCACCTCTTTTGCACCTGCGTCATCTGCATTCTGGATTAGCTCCTTTGAGAAGAAGAGGGGAATTGGTAAACAGATGAGGAAAGAGACATCAAGGACAGATGTCCATCTCAATCCAGTTTAGTGAGCCTCCACTGCACACCTCCTGTCAGTTGCCCTGGCTGTAGATGGACTGCCTTCCTTCCCCTGCCTGCATTCCTAAAGAGATTCACCCTTTCCCTTCTTCATCTTGTACTGCTGTATCCAGATCTGAATATTGGCGATCGTCATGGCGATCAGCCATGAAGACTGTCCTGAGAATATAATGCAGTGGCCTTCTGCATCGCAGCATGACACCTGTAACACTGATCTAGTTTCACGAATTACTTTCTGGTCCTGAGCCCATTTGGCACACAAAGTTCTCATCGGCTACAGGCCAGTATTGATGAAGCTGCTGCCCTCCATCAAGATGGATTCAAGTGGGATTTAAACCACTTGGAGACCATCACCCTTCCTTGTGGACTTTGGCATCCAAGGCCGTTAGTCCTCAGGGTTGTCAGGTTAGTTAACCGCCACCTGACACTCAGCATTGAGTCACTGGCAGTATGGTCTACTCTATTACCATAGCAGGATAACCTGACCTGATACTATTTCCCAGTTTGCTCATTTAATGCTCTTCAGGGGGGGAAACACACAAGAGTCCTACTCCCTTCCTCTGTTCTAACTGGTGTGGCACAGCAGTTAAGAGTGTTAGACAAGGATTCAAGAAGCTTGGGTTCAGATCCTCACTTGGCCATGATATACACTAGTCCCACGATCTCAGCCTGGTCTCTCCCACAAGCTTGTTGAGAGGATAAAAGTGGGGAAGAGGAGGAGAGGGAAAACTGTGTCCTTGGCTTTGAGCTCTTAGAGCAGCAGTTCTCAACCTTTTTAAGCCGGGGACTGGGTCACACTCCCTCAGACAGCTTCCAGGGGCCAGACAGCCATTTTGCCCTTCCTCCACCACATGACACTTCCTGGTGTGGTGGAGCGGGGGGGGGGGGGCACATGAAACGTTCCCATGGGCCACATCTGGCCCATGGGCCACAGGTTGAAAATCCCTGCCTTAGAGGAAAAGGCCACATATCAATGTAATAAATAAACAGTAACCTACTGGGTCTCAGCATTCTTCTAGAAGTACATATACATCGCAAAATGTCTCCATGGGAGAGAAATGGCCCCAAATCAATAGCCTTTTTCAAGGGACAAGGGGCAGGTGGCTTTCCACTGGCCCTTGTTTTGATTGTTATGGGCGACAAGTACAAAGAACTCCTGTCATGGTGAGCACTGTGGTGGGTGGAGGATTCAAGCATTTCAAGCAAACAGTATATGAGCTCTGGTGGTACAGTGGTTAAACTGCTATACTGCAGCCAAAGCATTGTGAGTTTGATCCTGATAGGTTGACTCAGCCTTCCATCCTTCTGTGGTTGGTAAAATGAGTCCCCAGCATGTCGGGGCAAAATCTAATTACCTTGTGAACTCCCAGTAACTAAGTGTCTTAAGACACTTAAGCCACTGCAGTATCCTGCTCTAAATTTCTTGTCCAACTTCTCTTTCAAAAGATCCAGGATTCTATGCATTTTAACTCTACCACCCTCCTCCAAAGATTCCAAATCATCATCAGTCTCAGTGGTTAAGAAGCTCGCCTTGGTAGCTAGAAGGCTGGCAAGTCGGCAGTTTGAGACCCTGGTACTGCATTGAGCACCTGTCTCTGTCTCAGCTCTTGGGGACATGAAAGGAGCCTCATTTGGGCATTCCCTGAATGGAGTTTCTCCTGCAAAAATCATTTCAACCCAGAAAAATTTCTGACACAAAATTATTATTAGGAATGCAGAACTTGACTAAATTAATTGAGCAAGCCTACACATCCACTCAGAAATATATCACGTTTGATTTGTAGAATATGATGAGAGTTGCATTCCCAAAGATCTGAAGGACAAAAAAGATGGAGAAGGTTGCTATGTATAATTTTTATCTAAAACTATGACTCTAAAAAAATTCCTAGGGATTAAA
Source organism: Bradypodion ventrale (assembly GCA_035047345.1). Lineage (NCBI taxonomy): Eukaryota > Metazoa > Chordata > Lepidosauria > Squamata > Chamaeleonidae > Bradypodion > Bradypodion ventrale. The sequence goes on from JAWDJE010000006.1 coordinate 11,295,180, forward strand.
TCCCATTGAAATCAAATGGATTTAGTTACAAGTTGAAATGCGTGTATGTTTAATTTGCTGCTGGCAAACCTTTAAATCAGTTAATTATTAACTATCTGTCTCTAATTCTTCAAGAAGGTTTTAACATGATTTTTTCTCCTGGACATGATAGTGTCTCGTTAGACAATAGCTGTTAGAAAAATTAAGTACAGTATTGAAAATGTATGCTTTATCGAACTCTTGTTTCCAAAAACATTGTACCCAAGTTCAAATCTATGTATGTCTCATAAAACATCTAATTGGAAAAATGCATATTAACCAGTTTCTATTTCTTAAATATCAGAATGTGGAACTGTTACTTTTCAGGCTTGTTTTAGAAATTCCCAAGGTCAAAAGGTCTATGATGGGTGATTCTGGGAGTTAGTCACAAGAAAGTAGTAACTTTTTGAAACTCAGTTTCTAATCCAATCAGCTGAAGTCTGCACCTTCCTCCAAAACCGCAGCATAAAAAACACGCTCAACGCTTAGCAACTTACCTTTAAGATCTGACCACCATCTGGGTATTTACGAAGAATACCTTGCAGATATTCAAGGACAGGTGGTGATCTCTGTCGAAAACCTTTCCTGATAAAAGACAAGTGCATAAAAAGCATAGGGATTAGTAGACAGACCTTGGGTTTTATGTTTTGCAGTTATGTGTAGCTGCCTCATGTAGTTAGATTGCAAATTATGTGTTACAACAACTGCTGCTTAGTAAACTTAAAGTTGGAACTACATTAACTATTGGATCCAAAGCCTGGAAATACAGTTCTCCCCCAATCCATGGATTCAGTACCTATGGTTTCAGTTATCCATGGGTATAGTCAATTTCTTCTCTTTGAAGTACCAGGTGTTGCATTGATGTTACCCCATTATCCAATTAACATTGCTGTTGTTCTGTTTCATACATGAATTCTACCCCATGACTTCTACTTCCTTTTGCTCCTCCTGAAAGCATGCTTTATTTTTTAGTATTGCCTTTTTTTTTTGGGGGGGGGGGGGTGTATCAGTATTTGGCATTTGCCATTTGCAGTTGATATCCATTGGGGAAAACCTCCAGCTAAAAGCTTTCAGTGAATACTGGAAACCAGCAAACAGAAAAGCTCCTGAAAAGAAGTGGGTTTCTAAATATTTATTTAAAATTTTTGTAAACATTTATTAAAATGGAAAGATTTTTAAAAACAACAACAGAAGTTAGAGATACAAACAACAGGAAACCAAGCACTTTTTCAACACCCAAGCTGTAATTTAGCCCGGGCACCCAGAGATTTGCATAGGGTGCTAAAATCGAGATGACACGTTTAGAGGTGAGTTGACTGAACAGCACCAAGAAAATAAAACGCTTCCCCCACCAATGTTGTTTCACTGTGGTGTTTCCTCTCCCCGCAAGAAAGTTTTGCCTTCAAAGAAAAGATGCTATAGCCCCATATCCAACCTCTGCTCTATTTGACAATGATGAAAACTAGTATTGTCACAGCTGCCTCCCATGCAGGAGACTGCAGCACCACTGCCACTGTGAGATGGAGGTCATTTTTCCCCTCAAAAAAGAGGTGCCTCAGACCTGATGGGTGGAAGGCAATTGTTTGCTCCAGGCACCAAATTTCTGGTTACAGCTGTTTTGCATCAAGCAGTAGGAGGAGGTAAAATAATGACCCTACCTAGAAGTGCCCAAGTGTTCCTGCCCTTTTGTATCTTCTTGTATCCTTGGGCCCTAACTTCTGACTGGCACCTTGATCCTGTCTCCATCCCAGTTGTCCTTTCTTCCTGGCTTCTGTCTGACCTACAAGCTTGCTTTCTGCCTTGGACATTTACTAGCTTCTGTAGGGTTCCTGGTGCTTGCCTCCTTATAGACTGCTGCCCACAGTCATTTAATTTTCTTGGTGATCCTTGGCTGATCACAATTTCTCTGTCCCCATCACTCCCACCTCATAGAGCCATTGAGACAATAAAACAGGACATACAATCTTATCTAGCACTCTCACCTCCATGGATAAAATCAGATCAAAATGTCATTAAGTAAGGTTGCATTGTGAGAGTGCTCCAGGGCATGTACAGACAAAGTGTTGAATTAACTAACAAGGGTATAGAGAAAATAGCACAAAAAATTAAAGCAGTTTTAAAACTGCAGCATCAGTAGATAGTTTATAAAAGTTAATTTGCTATCAGCCAGCAAGGTCAAAGAAACCAAAATATTTTATTTTCCCAGCCACATGTGCATATCTTGTTTTGGAATATAAACATTACTAGAATGTGAGAAAATATATGTGTCATGCAATACCTCTGTTTAGTGGTTATTTGCAGTAATACCACATAATTTTGTTGCTTATTAACAGTTGTTACAAAACCGCTGCTTAAAAACAGACTGACCAGAAAGATAGTTGCTGTAAGAAATAAAGAGAAAGCAACAAGTTCTGCTTGAGGCCATGCTGATAACAACATCAGCAACACATAAGCAGTGAAGGTGGCTAACTTGTCTAGAAGCTGTAATCTTAACAGAATGGACCATAGCCTCTAATAGGCTGGGCTGGGTAAACCATTGAGATTATTTGTGTGTGTATTGTTTCATTTTAACCAGGGGCAAAAGGAGGTAAGAAATGTATTTTCTTTTATGTCCTTTTACTATATTAATTTTATTCTTAAAAATCTAGATACAGTGTTCCATGAAGTGCTTTTCAGTTTTAAATTGGGATATTTCAGAGAAGGAGGGCCTTTTCCGTGTCCGCACCGGCCTTGTGCAACCTCCTGCCTGTAGAGTTGCGGGAGCAGATGGAGCTGCTACCTTTCAGAAAAGACCTAAAAACCTGGTTGGCAGGGCAGGTGTGGGGCCCAGATGGAAGAGTGGCCCCTGCCTGTTGGCTTATAAATTAAGCCCCCATTTCTTTTAATTGTCATATTATTATTATTATTTTTAATGTGGGTTTATGTGGGTTTTAAGAGGAATGGGTTAGGTGGGTGGGTATGTTGGGTTTTAATTGGTTTTAATTAGTTGTACTGTTTTATGTGTTTTAACTTGTTGTGAGCCGCCCAAAGTCGGGTTTACCTGAATGGGCGGCATATAAATTTGAATATAAATAAATAAATAAAAATAAAAAAGTGTTCTGCTTTTTAATGTCATTTCAATGTTTATCATACTTTTCATGTACTTAAGTTCCAGATAGCAGAACCAGTTATACTAAAAGCAATTTTGCTTTTCATGCAACTGTCATTTGATTTGCATTCTGGCTTGAGCATGTGTCTGGAGTTCAATTATTGTGAGAATTTGGACATTTCCAGTGAAATATTATTTCAATGGTATTCCCGGTGGTAATGTATGGCTGTGAGAGCTGGACCATTAGGAAACCTGAACGCAGAAGAATAGATGCCTTTGAAATGTGGTGTTAGAGGAAAGTTTTGAGAGTCCACTGGACAGCGAGAACAAATAGGTCAATCTTAGAAGAAATCAACCCTGACTACTCCTTAGAAGGTCAAATAGTAAAGATGAAGCTAAAGTACTATGGACATCAAATTAGAAGGGAGGATTCACTTCCTTGATGCTGGGAAAGGTGGAGAGCAAAAGAAGAAGGGGGGGGGAGGCCAAAGATGAGATGGTTAGAAGGTATTGTAGACATAATGGGCACAGAACTGGGAGGGCTGAGGATGGTGGAGGACAGAGGCGCCTGGAGGACAATGATCCATAGGGTCGCAGAGAGTCGGAATCGACTGTGCGACTGAACAACAACAACATTATTTTGATATGGAACACAGATAGATAAATAAGGCTTGTAATTTAATAGACAAGCTAACGTTGCCTTGAATTATTGCAACATTTACATGACTTGTACCTAGATACTCAGATGAATTAAAAGGTACAGAGCTCCCTGGGGAATGCACTGAATTGTTAAAATAACTTTTGACAGCTGTGAAAGAACTTTAGCTTCTGTGGTTTCCTTGGAGATATACTTCTGCATAAGAGTTACATTAAGAATGTCATTTTAGGACTCTAGCACCATTACAGCTTAGAGTATTTTGATTGGTCCGCTGTATCACTCATGTCTTTGTTCTTCCCTTATACACAGCTGCACGTGTTCCTCACCTCTTTTTCTGCCTCTGAGACATTTCGAAACCTGCACAAGTGGGAAGAAAAACACAGAAAATACACTGAAATGAAAAAGGACAATATAATCTTAACAACAGAATTAGCACATTAGTTTCTCCATATACTGTATAGTGGATAGTTCAAAAAGTTTAAAGAGAAGGGACAGTGACTGATTGGTTTACTTGACTTATGTCCTGTCATTCTTCCAGAGCTTAAACCAGGGGTGCCTAATTTTTTTGGGCCATGGGCTGGTCGGACATGTGGTTCATCCTGGTCAGACATGTGGTTCATCCCACTGGACATGCCTTGCAATCTGTTTCGCAACAGATGTTTTGCAACAGGATGAGATAGATTTTAGGCTGCCATTTTCTCTGTTTAAACCATGGGTGCCCAAAGTACATCCTGTGGGCCAGATCCAGCCCCTGACCCTAATTCATCCAGCCCAAGCCACCCTCATCACTCCTGGAAGAGGAAGTAAAACATGCCCATCTGTAGTTTGGACACCCCTGGCTTAGACTCAAAGTGGCTCACAAAACAGGAACAAATAAAAATATACAAAAGGCTACAGTGTTAAATTACAATTAAACAATTTGTGATTAAAACCACAGCTGCTGGAATAACACAAGTGCCATAAACCTTGTAGAAAAATTGCCGTACGTTAAGCAGCTTTCATTGGCATTTACTGTTTTGTGCGTGACTTGGCGCACAATAGAAAATGTCTACAGCGG